>CP053165.1:6660405-7968123 GCA_014607495.2 Carposina sasakii
AAAATATAAAATATATAAAAAAAATATAAATAAAATAAAAAAAAAAAAAATAAATTAAAATTAAAAAATTAAAAAATAAATAAAAAATAAAAAAGAAAAAAAATAAAAATAAAAAAAAATATTTAAAAACAAAAAAATAAAAAAAAAAAATAAAAAAAAAAAAAACAATGAAAAAAATTAAAAAAAAAAAAAAAAAAATTTATAAAAAAAAATAATAAACAAATAAAAAAAAAATTAAAAAAATAAAAAATATAAAAAAATAAAATAAAAAATAAAATAAAAAAAATAAATAATAAAAATAAAATAAAAAAAAAAAAAAAATAAAAAAAAATAAAATATAATAAAAAAATAAATATAGAAAAAAAAATAAATAATATTAAAAAAAAATAAATAATAAAAAAATAAAAAAAAAAAAAAAATATATAAAAAAAAAAAAAAATAAAAAATTAAATATAAAAAAAAAAAAAAAAAACAATAAAACAAAAAAAATAAAAAAATAAAAATTAAAAAAAAAAAAATACATAAAAAAATAATAAAATAAAAAAAATAAATAAATAAAAAAAAATTATAAAAAAAAAAAAAAATATTAATAAAAAGAAAAAAAAAAATTAAAAAAAAAATAAAAAAAATAAAAATTAAAAAAAATAAAACATAATAAAAAATAAAAAATAAATAAAAAAAATAAAATAAAAAAAAAATAAGTAAAAAAAAAAAAAAAAAAAAAAAAATAAATATATAAATTATAAAAAAATAAAAAAAATAAACTTTAAATTACTAAAAATTTAAATCATTACCAGAAGGATGAATTTGATAAAGGTTCTTACGAGTATATTTGCTTGCTTATTTCTAGAAAATATGGTTTGTTATTACTCACAGTATAAACCTACTCAAAACAAAACTGTTTAATCTTCTTCTCTCTATACATAACAAAACGAAAATCAGTAGGTATTATCCACCTACCAACTTATCTTACATACGAGTAACACTTGGGAAAAGTATTATTGCTCAGAATGCGATAGTTCTATAATAAGTTCTATTTCTAAGAATAAAAATATTCCTTCGATTATTTTTAAATTATCAATTAAAAAAATAAACAGCTCACAAATAACGCATGAGCTAATCAAACGTAGTCGATTCGTTACTAAACCAATCTGTTTGACCTAATTTTTGCTTTTAGTTTTGAGATATGGAAAAATAATTGCTGTCAAGTAAAATTCTTTGGAAATAAATTTATCTAGTAAGGAAGTTAGTTTTTCCGATAAACTCTTGTGCTCTATATTTGCAAGTGACCCGACATTCACTTGACCGTCTTTTTATTTGTTATGTAGAAAATAACAAATTTTATTTTACATCACGAACCATCTCGCTAATTGGTTTTTATTTCCTCGGCACATGCTACAAAACTATATAAAAACTATCGCTATCCCTTATTATCTGGGCACGTGTCCACAGGTATAAAATTTGATCAGTTTTGGTCCTTTTGGGAATAAAAAACATGTGTTTTGTGTGCACATGCTATCTGAGCAGATGTTTCTTGGCGAGGATCTTTTTTTATTGACAGCTTTTTAAATTTTTTATTCAATGTACCTATATGGTAAAGGACGTTAGTTTAGGGAGTTACCGTTCGCGTGATAAAGTATTTTATTACACTTTGTCCGTTGTCGGGCACACTTGTTGATTCTACTTATTTATTAGTACGATTTGGTTATAGAACAGTAAAGATTTTATTCCCATGGTCTTTGATTTTATTTATTTAGTCAATAATTATTTGTTTAACAACTTACTTGTAAATTAACTTAATGTCTTTATGATCCAAATTTACAAACTAAGTAAATGAAGGATAGTTGTCTAATTGTACCTAGATCTCTGTAGATACCACTGTATAATTCTCGGTTGTTATAAAATTGATTAATCTACAACTTGTAACATAAATTTTTCTTTTGTTTCAGGATGTGATCATCAGATTTGCAACATCAATGTCGGTAATATTAATTTGACCATTCCGGACAATGCGGTCTCAAACAACTAAACCGTTGCCTAAAAAAGGGGCTCTGGGTAAAACGAATTCCCCTAATAAGCAAAACAAAAAAAGAGTAACATCTAATAAGAAATTAAAATTATTGGTTAGCAAAAATGTCATCAAATCCCCTAGAAAGAAAGTTGACACATCTAATAAAAATGATGGAGAGTCGTCTTCTGATAGCGATAAACCAGAAACGTCGGCAGAATCGTCTAAAACAAGTTTATCTAAAAGCAACTCTGCCCGAAGCGAATCCCCAACAAAGAAACCTAAAAAGGATAATAAGGAAAAGAAAGATACGATTAAAGCCACGGCAAAGAAAGTAGCACCCAAAAAACCTGTAAAATTAACAAAGAAGCAGAAATTGGTGCAAAAATCGAATGCTAAGAAAACTGAGGACAATGATGATGTTAAGTACAAAATAAATTTAGAAATGGTTAAAAATGCTAAGTCAAAATTTTCGAAAGCTAAATTACTTGTCAAGAAGGGAAAAGTATCCAAAAAGAAAAGTTTATCTAATAAACAAGAATGCAGTCAATCTGAAGTTGAAAAAGGTGATGACGGAGAAAATAAACACGTCGAAGATCAACTTTTGGACCAAACCAAAGACTGTGAAAGTAAAGTAGAAAATAATGATAAACAAGAAAAACCCGAGAATAATTTAGATTTACAGAATGAAACTGTCCACAGTAATTCTACAGTAGTTCATCAGCAATCACCCAAAACAGAGGTAGAACGTCCGCCAAAGTTTTTCACATCCAGTAGATCACCAAGAACGGTAGATATAGACATCAAATGCTCCAAAAATTCGAAAGGAAATTTAAGTGTTTCGGAGAGATTTATTTCTACGAAATGTGAAACTATTTCAGAAGACAGTAGTAAAGAGAAGAACATTTCAAATACTTTAGTTTCTCAAGGTCCTGACTTTGATGTGTATACATTTTCAGAAAAAGTTGATTCACCTAAAAGCATTTTGTCAGATTTCCGCAATCCAGTAAATAAGAACGTAGGAAGAGTTCGACCTATAGCTAGAGTGAAAGGAACAATTATTGATAAAAAGACAGAATCTGAAAAGAAAAAGTACTCTCCTCATAGACCAATAGAAGAAGTAGTAAAGCAATTAAAAAGCAAGTAAGACCTCAGAGGATATTAACACAAGTCAGTCCACTACCAGTCCATCAGGTTTAGATTTTTGCTTTAGCGATATTCCAAAAGAGAGTGAAGATAAACCAAAACCTATAGTAAGCAAGTCGTACAAGATGGTAGCCAGAAAGTCTAGTGTAACTGGAATACCTTTTAGTGCAATAAAATTCGAAGATAAAGATTTAACAACCAAAAACGAAAAGACATCTAACAAAGTAAAGAAACCATCACCTACATCAAAATCAAACAAAAAACAACAAAAGAGTGAAGATGATTCTGACGATGAATTTAGTACTTCCAAATTCTCTTTTAATAGCAAAACCTTTCATTATTCATCTTCTGATGAAAGTGTTAGCGAATCCAATGATGACAATGAGTCCAAAGAGTGTTCAGAAACGGAAACAAAGAATAAAAAATCTAAAAACAAAAGATACAAAAGAATAACAGATAGTGCCAAGAAAAATACTTCAAAAGAATTAAAAGAGCTATCAAAAGATTCCCTGATTGATCTCAAGGATGAGTCTACTTCGTGTAATGAAAAAGCTAGCAAAAGACATCTCAAGTTGTTATCTATGTGGAATGGGCCGAAAAGACACAGAATGGCATCTCTTAACGCTATTGCTAAAGTACATTGTTTATACGAAAATGAAAGCCGTACTCATATGGAATTAGGTTTGATGAAAACTGTTGACAGACACATAATACCAAGTACTTCTAAATCCATTGCTTTAAAAAAGAAAGAGGCCAAAACAAGGGAAGCTGAAAAAGATAGTAGCAATTCTGAATCTGATTATGATGGCAAATCTCTGAGAAGAAAAACTCAAGTTCAGAAAGTTCAGACGAACATCCACCTCAAAGAAGTTTACGTGGCGAACCTGGAATCAGGAGTGCTGGCAAATACTGGGATCCTAAGTCTTCCACATCTTCCAGTGAAGAGAGTGAAATGGAAACTAAGAGGAAAGTAACTCCAGAGAAAAAGAAAACCTTGAATAAAACATCTTCAATGAAATCTGATTCTGACAAGCCTTCAGCTAAGATGAAAAAGACAGCTGGTGTTCCTGTGAAAAAGAAAAGAAACAGAGCTGAAATTGTGATGGATCTAAAGGATATGGTAGTTCAAAAACGCATGGCAAGTTTAAATGCTACCGCGATATTGGCTGCTAGCTATGAAAAGCGATCGCCGAAATCATCTAAAGACGATACAACGTCTGATTCCTGCAGCGATGAGTCTTTTTCTCACAAGCCAAAAAACGGGGTAAGTTCCGGCGTTAAGTCGGAAGTAAAAAATGAAGAAACAAAAAAGGAATGCGACGAAGGCGCAGTCGCGGACCGTAAACAAAAGGTCGAAGTCATTGTGAACGATACCGATGTTACGATAACCGGAGTGTATGCTACTCATCACGAGGGTTTCTGTACGGTATCGGGAATGCAGTACCGCATTTCCGCCACCAGCCACACCCAGACCACGGCCACGGCGAACTGTGAGAAAGTAAGTACATATATTTTACGTATTAAATGTTAGAAAATGTTAAAAGCAAAATTGGGTTTGTATCTAATCTATACACAGACATGTTTTGTCCTGAATTACTGATAGATCAATGCGCCGAGTAAATCGTAGATTTTGGAGACCTCTAACTTGGACGATGTTTTGGGTTGTATGGCATAGACAGAAATGAAAATTAACGTGATTTCTAAACGCAGACGAATTTGCGAGCGTCTATTAGTCCATAATATTTGGATAACCATGTAAAAGATTTTCTCTCACTGTCAATGTATTTATATTTAAAATATAAATTGGAGTTTCTCCCAAAGCCAATTTTCCTTTCAATTTTATTTTATTCAAACGAAATCCATAAATTAATCCGCCGTTCAACAAATAAGATTCTATCTGACTAAATCGTTACCATAAACATTCAAAGAGAATATTAAGTATAAAATGCTTATTTATTAATCCTGTAATCAGCGCTGTGATGAAAACGTAACACGGTTTCTCTTTAATCTCTCTGTCTGTAATCTTATTAGGTGCTATGAGCTAAAAGTCGACAAATTGGTGCGTGTAACGCGTATATGCCTATTAAAAGCAGTACCCGCAGGGCGCCTCATTAATACGCGGTAATGAACTAAGTTCTACGTAAACACGACTTGGGACCGCATCCCGGTTTAAAATCGAATACCGAACGTTGAAATCCGACCCTTTTGTTGTTCTCAACATGGGTAGAAGTCGAATGGAGACGCGCCTTCAATTCGGTCGTGCATGATTTACCTACGCGTGAAAGGAGAGCTGTCACCTTGTAGGATTTTCCATCTCATCTGATGAAGTTAAGTAGAAATCTGCTAACGGATATTTGGTGGGTGATATTAAAAGCAGAAATATAATATGAAATGAATTTAAAGTAATATCTTGGTATTTGTCATTTTTCCTCTGATCGTCACTTAAATCAAACTTAATTATGTAAGAAGAACTGCTCTTAAAAGAAAATAGAAGTAATATGATTTTCAATTTGTCAGTAATGGGTGGATATAATACTTTTTTTAAATCTTACAATAGTGATGATATTTTTTAACAGTAGGTATCGTTTCAAACTTCACACACATGGTTAGCAACCCACGCCACAGATTATATCGTGAGGGGTTAGGTTAAGTATTAACTTTATGTTACGAGCTTCGCGGATACTAAACTAGTTACAAGATTATATGCGTATAACATTAAAATAAAACACGCAAATTGACGTGCTAAGTGAATTTATTGCAGTTTGCGGCCAGTGATTTGCTAACAGGTGGCCGGCTCTTTGCAAATAGTTAATTTATTGCGCTATATTAATTAAACGCCTCGCAATAGTATCGCTCTACGTTGTGCAATTTTTATGCCGTGTATTCATATTTATTTAGAAGTTATATTAAGTCCAGTGGGCTTATTGTATAAATATTTTTATGAAATAAATTATTATTAATAATTAAAGGCACCCTATACCCATCAAGGTTCATAAAGCCCGTACGTTCTCCTCTCAAAAACAAACATCAAAAATCCAAAGTTAACAGATTTCGAACCCTCTGCATAGCAGACACGATAGCTAGTCGCTACCAACCACACTAACTGCGCTTTTAGGCCCCCTTATTACCTAACTATCAAACAAAAGCAATGCGATATCGAAAATAGTACAAATTCGCTGATTGCTTGTATATTTCGTATTACGAATTTTAACATTTCAACGCGACTATTGTACAATGTGTGCTATCGCATTGCTTCTGTTTTGAGATTTGAAGATACGTAATCAGCCTGCCGATCGTCTATAGACACAGTGCTGTAATACCTGATCACTTGCAGGAGGGCTGCTCCCGTGACGATGGAGCCCGGTACACGCCCCTCACTGCGCTGTCATCAATGCAGCCACCGGCAGAGCATCCGCCGCCGCACACGCATGGAGGTGAGTCTAATTTAATTTAACTAGTCTCATGTTTCAAGTAGGGTTGTTTGACTTATTAACTTTTGAATAATATCAGTGCCTTATCTTGGGTTATATTTAAGATTATATTTGAACTTTGTATCCTATGTGTTATTCTGATATACTACGATGTCGCATGGTATCCAAACAAGCATTCTCACCAACCTTCACAATTTTTAAATATTAGAAGGATATAAAAATACATTGCCAACAAAGGGTATATACCTATATACGAAGGCCGTCTACTCAAAGGTTCTATGCCTACTTTATGATGTAGGTCAATAAATCCATGAAGTGAGCTGCGGCTTCCTAATCAAATCGTGTTAATCTATCTATCTATGTATATCATCTATGAATTATTGTTTTAAAATTTATTTACATTTTCACATCAATATTTGTGCAGGTGTGAATTACTACACGAAGCGTGCACTAACTTTCACCTCTACTATTTAGATGGGTATAAAATTTATTTCCCACATCTATAAAGCACTAAAGTTTATGACATTTTGTTCGTTAAATTAAAATATTAAGTTAATATTATTATTGTATTTATAGTTATATGACAATTACTTTCTAAAGAAAGAAACTAGCAAATTATTTATTTAGCTTACTGAATGGAGGGACACAAAAAATATATAAAAAAATGATACATTTTTACAAACCTATAATATTATCTACCTAAATTCGCCTTCGAAGGTATACTTCGTATTTTTAACCGACTTCAAAAAAAGAGAGGTTATCAATTCGTCATTTATGAACCGATTTAATTTTTTTTTTAATAGTTGGTCATGGTATGCTTCCAAGTTGGTCCCATATTCACCACATCAGGATCTGATGATGGGATCTTGTAGAAATCGAGGGCAATCCTCAAATATTGTAGGCACATGTAGTCTGTTTTTATATTATAAATATGTCGGAGATCAAGATGTCATATCCTACAGTCGGATCTCCAACGCCATCTATTTTCAATCGTTGAAGTTAGAAACGTCAAGTCGACAGCTATCACTGACTGGAGGACAGCTGTCACTTGGGTAAAGACAAGACAGAGTACTGAGAGGGCGCCACTGTAGATTTACAACAACCACCGGGTCGTTTGAATTGAGCCGGAGGGTATTCTGTGCTTGCTTGTTGCGTCGGTCGAGCGAAGGACGGGTGCTAGTCAGCCTCTGTCTTGTACTTACCACGTTTCTACGTTATCCGCTAGAATCCTAGTAATCTTGTGCGTAGATACAGTGAAAGTGTTTGTGATTCCTAATTAAGCTTGTTTACTACACGCCGCATTCTTTATTTCGGATTTTGGAAGATGTCGGACACACCTAACGGCACGCCACTCGACCCATCTACGTCATCAGAAGTGGGATGCAACCCGGATCACCCACATGAAACACGTGCTTCAAATAGTGACTCGAGCGAAGAAATGGCGTCTTCTCTTCGAGCAACAAAATCAAAATTTTCTGGCGTTGGTGCAAGCAATAAAACTACCTGCATCTTCGGACTCTATTCGCCTTCCTGATTTCGACCCAGAGAAAAGAGACATCGACGCCCGAGCTTGGATAACGACCGCGGACATGTGTATCACAGATCGACATCGCCATGGATCTTCTCTGATGATCGCGTTAAGCCACGCACTCAAGGGCGAAGCATCATCTTGGCTGTCTTCAATATCGTTTCCTAATACGAGTATGACGTGGGCCGATTATAAGGAGCTTTTCGTAGTAAGGTATGACTGTCCTGAAACTGCTGCTTCCTTTCTCATCAGTATGTACGACAAGAAACCGAGAGATAACGAGTGCCTGGCCTCATACGCCGCTACCCTCATAACATCCTTAATGGCAAGGTGGAATGGACTGACTACAGAACAGATAGCAATAGCCACTGTCTTAGCTCATATTTCAAAACAAGAGCCACGTGTTCAGAGGATTGCTATAACGACTGACATCAAGACGCGTAACCATTTACAAAAGGAACTGAAGGCTGTCTCGTTCCTGAAGAGAAGTTATTCATCAAGTATTTATCGTGATGGACCCGACCTAAAAAGAAACCGACCTAATGGATCTGCTGTGACCATCAAGTGCTTTAATTGTGGACAACTAGGCCACAAATCTCTTCAATGTCGCAACAAAGCCAATTCGAAGAAGCAAGATGACCGGTCCAAACACAGGTCCTTTCACGGGGACCATAACTCGACCAACCAACCTACAGGGAGAACCGATCGCATCACCTGCTTCAACTGCCGGGAACAAGGCCACTATGCATCCGACTGCCCGAAGAGGAAAATCAAGGAGGGGAACAACGGTACCGGCGGCGGCACTGGAACTGGTCCAGCTAAGGAAAAGCGAGTAGACGTGTGCATTGTGAATGCGCCTTCGGGTTCTCTGCGTCACTCTGGTGAGTCATTCCCATTTACTTACGACTCAGGTTCAGAGTGTTCCTTAGTTAAAGAATCGATTGCTTTGAAATTTAGTATGTTTCTATGACTGGTATAGGACAAACTTCTATAGCCTCGACCATGCAAATTTTAACGACAATTGACATTGACAATATTAACTTTGAGATACTCCTTCATGTTTTACCTGACCATTGTTTGCGATACAACATTATGATCGGACGTGAAATTCTAGCTATCGGTTTGACTGTACATATGTCGGTAGATAAAGTACGTTTCGAGAAAATTAACATAGTCAAATCATGTGATGTAGTTGCAAATAATGGTATAGACCTTGACTTGGTAGATACTGACGTTAGTAATGAATACAGACCTAGGTTGATTGATATTTTAGAACGGTTCAAGCTTAGTTTCATTACCGGTACACCTACTTCTCCTGCTGACACTGAACCTATGCAGTAACGGCTCGTAGACCCGCACAAGACGGTAAATCGTCGCCCATACAGGCTGACCCCAGATGAACGTCAGATTGTGAGGGGCAAGATCAACGAGCTGCTTTAATGCTAAGGTAATTAGACCTAGTTCTTCACCGTTCGCAAGCCCGATACTTTTGGTAAAAAAAAAGACGGTTCAGATAGAATGTGTGTCGATTATAGGGAGTTGAACGATAACACCGTTGCTGACCGTTTTCCTTTACCACTCATATCTGAACAGATTGCTAGGTTGCACGGAGGACATTTTTTTACAATTTTAGATTTAGCATCGGGATTTCACCAGATCCCTATCGAGTCGGAGTCCATAGAGCGCACAGCATTCGTGACAACTGAAGGTCAGTATGAGTACCTTACTATGCCCTTCGGTTTGAAAAATGCTCCTGCAGTGTTTCAACGTGCTCTCATACATGCTCTAGGCGATCTCGTGAACAAGTACGTTGTAGTGTACATGGATGACGTGCTAGTTGTGGCCAGTAACATCGACGAAGCTTTCGATAGACTAAAGGTAGTATTAGCAAGTTCTTTCTGGGAAGGGATTTTCGTTAAATCCTAAAAAGTGCTCATTCCTGAAAGAAAAAGTAGAGTACCTAGGCTTCGAGGTGCGCCGAGGTCAAATTCGTCTGAATCCACGAAAGATAGTTGCACTTACCGCTTTACCACCGACCGGCGCTCTTAATAATCAAGGTAGATTTTATGATTTTCATTTTGATTCAGGTGCTGAGTGTTCACTAATAAAAGAAAGCGTTGCATCAAATTTCAATGGTAAAAGAATTGCTAAAACTGTCTCTCTAACGGGAATTGGTCAAACCAGTGTATTCAGCACCCAGCAAATACTGTGTAATGTTGAAATTAATGATTATTGTTTAGAACTTTTATTACATGTTTTACCCGATGTGTATATGCGTAGTGATATTATGCTAGGTCGTGAAATATTGAGTCAAGGCTTCATTATTAACTTGTCAACAAATAATTTTAGCATTTCAAAACAAAATAATTTGACAGTTTTAAATTGTGACGTTTTAACCGATTCTAGTATCAGTAACGACTTTAGTAATGTTGACACAGATATACCCTCTTGTAAAAAGTCAGATCTTTTAACTATTTTAGGTGAATATTCCAGTTATTTTACAACAGGTTTGCCAAAAACTCGTGTAACTACAGGTGAACTCGAAATTCGATTAATTGATCCGAAGTATAGAGGTCCTTTTAGGGTATCGGAGGTACTTAAAGGTAATCGTTATGTTCTTAAAGCCCTTAATTCCAATAGAACCTATAAGTATGCACATGACAGACTTAGGCGAATGCCTGCGAATGACATTACCAATGACACGCTGACATGTGACCGTGATGATAATCTGTGCGAACTTGACGGGATGGACCGTCATGTTCTAATTAATGTTGAGTTGACTGATTGAGAGTGGTTTACGGATACCGGATAGAGGTATTCAAGAGTCACTGGATGGAAGTGACTAGACTGGTTTACGGAAGCTGGATGGAAGTTTCCAAGAGTTGCTAGATTGAGGCAACTAGACTTACTTGACTGACGTTACTCTATATGGATTGTGTATACTATAGCCTTGTTTTGGAATTATTTACCTTGTGTGTGCCATGCCGTTTGGTTTAAAGAACGCCAGTTCAGTTTATCAGCGGGCTATAGCAAAAGCTTTAGGTGAATTAGCTCATAGTTATATTGTTTCTTACATTGATGACCTGCTGGTATTGTATTCTACAGGAGAGCAGGGGTTGGAACGTCTACGACGTGTCTTAGATGTGTTCATTAAGAATGAAAAACGTAATCAAGTTAAACTAGATCCTAAATTTTAAGGACCGTATAAAATTTAATTGTTAGATGGTGATAGATACCGACTAAAATCTTTGTCTTCAAATCGAACCTACAAATATTCGCACGATCGGGTCCGTAGGGTGCCAGACCATCAAGTTCCTAGTAATTTTGATATCGAAATTAATGTGACCTCAGAGTCTAAATGAATGAATTTTCATATGCGATGTACAAGTTACTGACCGGTTTTTTTAAATTGTGACTTTGACAAACCCTTGACAGACAGTAGTATGTATTTGTGGCAGAACCGAAGGACCGAGTTTCTGCTGTAGCCGATGGACAGTGCTACATGTGTGTGTGTGGGAAACCGAAGGACCGTGTTTCCGTAGTAGGTAGCCGATGGACTGTGCTACATGTGTGTGTTGGAAACCGAAGGACTGTGTTTCCATAGTAGATAGCCGAAGGACTGGCTATGTGACTAACTGTTACTGTAATGTTGACCGAAGGAAAGGTCTGACTGATTTAAACGTATGTGCGAGTCTGCTTATCTTTTATTTTTTATGTCTTTACGTAAAGATTTTGGGAACTTGACGGTCGATGAGCGATTTTTGTGATTTCATGAACTATTGTAATAAGAAGTCTTTAAATTTAAGTTAAGGCAGAATGGCCGAGCGCAGATACTTCCTTGAGTTATCTTGTTCACAGATTCATCGGTTCTACCCGAGGACGGGTAGTCTGTCAAAATGGCCGTGTCGGAGATCAAGATGTCATATCCTACAGTCGGATCTCCAACGCCATCTATTTTCAATCGTTGAAGTTAGAAACGTCAAGTCGACAGCTATCACTGACTGGAGGACAGCTGTCACTTGGGTAAAGACAAGACAGAGTACTGAGAGGGCGCCACTGTAGATTTACAACAACCACCGGGTCGTTTGAATTGAGCCGGAGGGTATTCTGTGCTTGCTTGTTGCGTCGGTCGAGCGAAGGACGGGTGCTAGTCAGCCTCTGTCTTGTACTTACCACGTTTCTACGTTATCCGCTAGAATCTAGTAATATCTTGTGCGTAGATACAGTGAAAGTGTTTGTGATTCCTAATTAAGCTGTTTACTACACGCCGCATTCTTTATTTCGGATTTTGGAAGATGTCGGACACACCTAACGGCACGCCACTCGACCCATCTACGTCAAATATATTATTAAGAAAATGAAAAAAATTTCACCCAAGTGAGATTTCTGTTTTTATACCTTTTTACATTTTGATCACCTTGTATAAAACATAATATCTGATGATGGAATCTCTAAGGAATCTAGGGATATCCTCAAATATTATAGGCACGAGTGGTCGGTTTTTAGATTTTTATAGAGAATTTTGGTCAGCTACACTTAATATAAAGGAAGCGAGTGTCTTACGATGGAGCCGCCGAAAAACAGATAGTGGAACTTTATAGTAACCTGAAGCCTTGAAGTTTGGGCTCATTTAAAAAAAATCTTGGTTCCACAAAACCAATTCACACTAACATTTACACAATTTAATAATAAAAAAAATAAGGCTCTGATGATAAAGCCAGATGGGATGGAAAAGTAAAACTTTTTAGGGTCGACTAGTAAGGTCTACTATAAAATGATGACTTCTGATGATGGAGCCGACAAACAAATAGTACTCTTTAGGGTCTACTTTAGTAAGCTCGAGTTTTTGGCTCATAGGGGACGAAGTCGGTTTTTCGTTTTTAAAAAATTATCTGATATCTGTAAGAGCAATTTTTTGAATAAAAAAAATATGTAGGTATATTTTTCTCGAAGACTTATTACTACAATAGATTAATGAATATTATTCCAATATTTATTATTGTTATCTTCATATAAGAAATCCAATTGCTCCACACAATATAGGCGAAGGTATAATAGGTCAAGTTTCGACAGGCGACCTCGCTGCGTGTGCGCACTTGATCAGACGTTTAAAAACAACATGAAGTTCTCACGTTACTTGCTTTGTCGGTGTAAACGGAGCTTATTATAAATACCTACTAGTATTACACAACGTTAAACGATCATTTATTCTTCATTGTGAGCCAGGTACTCTCCTTTCAAGTTATCAAATAGTTACGTTATTTTTCTTTATTTCCGTTCCGACAGTTAAGTTTCAGACTCGATATCACATGTTTATTTTCCCAGATAGTATGGAGAATTCCGAAACAACTCAGGAATGTTCATACAATCTTGAAAAGTAAACATTTGATTTCGAGTCTCAAATTTTGGAAATAGGTTCTCTATAGTGGGCTATTTACATAGCTTTTCGCTTAACATACCCTTTCTGTTACACCCTGTATAAATATTACACTGTAGGCAAATCATTATATTTATAAAAACAAGGTAAGTACCTACTACGTGTTTTATTTTGTATTAAAAAGTATTAACATAATGAGAACAACTGCATTTACCCGACTACGCCAGAAAGAGGGATAAGTTTGTCGAATATGTATATTTCTTTGCACCGCATTTAATTTTAAGCTTGAGCTAACTATCCGTGCATCCACACCGCAGTTAACTTTTGTGGAGCAACAAAATGCAAGACGGTAACATTAGGTAACTATCTGTAACTTGCTATAAATAACTAATAGTAAATAAGTAATTGCTGTTGTCGGATGTTGCTGAGTAATACTTGGAAACGTTGATCTACAAAAAGTAACTGCGGTGTGGATGCACAGTATCATTAATTATTTATTTAAATTTTCGGAAACAAGACTATAACCATGATAAAGCACGCACATTGCTGCAGAGCCATAGATAACATCCTACAGGGGCATATAAATCCCCATGATTCCTTTTAGCGACGTCTTATATGTGCGAAAATGGTAACAATTCCGAGGCCATCACACATTTCCGAATCTTTGAATGGAGTGGACCTATCAGATTGGACTATACCAGGGGTTCCCAAACTTTTATTCTTATTATTATGAGACCCCTTTCAAAAGTTAACTGGTTCTGGTGGACCCCCTACAGGCCCACATCACATACAAATTAATTGTGAACCCCCATTTTTTCACGCTAACGTAGACCCCCATCGAGTCTCCTATAGACCCCTGGGGGTCCACCTGGACCACTTTGGGAACCACTGGACTATACACACAAATACCTGATTTATTCCTTACCCTGTAGGAGTTTGTGCGCGGTGTAGTGTACCGAAATTTTTGTATTTACCTGATTTATTCCTTACCCTGTAGGAGTTTGTGCGCGGTGTAGTGTACCGAAATTTTTGTATACTTAGTCTTATGCCTTCATATTGTGTTGCTCAGTTTTAAGTATCGATTTAAAACTGAAAATCTAGATTAGAACAAACTTGAAGTATATTGCATAAGAATATGATGCCATACACATTGGCCATTACATTTTAACTTAAACTTTTTGGATTATTTTGACAGGTCCAACATTGTTCATTTTCTTTTGAAAGCTTTTATTTTCACGTAAAACCATCACAATTTGTCTCTTCCATAACTCTAATACGCATGGTTCATGAAAATTATACTCATCCATCCATCTTTTTATGTAGTCTGTTGTGTTGGCTCATCGCCAGCCAAGTGGCTCTTCCCAAGTATATTATAACTACTATTAACATAATATGTTATGTTAACTCTGTCATTTGGGAAGCAAATGTGCTTATTTTCGCTAAAGAATTGACGTTATCAACAGATTTTTTGGTACTCTGCGTTATTGTCTTTTTATTAAGTTAAAAGTTGACTTAACTCTAACTACTTAAACTTGATAAACAATCGATTAAGTGGTGCATCTGAACCTAATGATAATCGCTTTCGATTTATGTCAGTTTAAAATGCATTGCTGATTTACCAATTTTCTTATTTATATCTATTATTCCTTAGAACGATGGCTCCTATGAGACGTATATATTAAACCAGGAACTGTTCTACTGCTTGTTAGCAAATCAAACTTTTCCACATAGGTAAATTAAAAAACCACTTCTAAATTTAGACCCTCTTTAAAACCGTTTATGATGACAGTTGGCAGCTATGGCTGCCACATTCACCTGGGGGCCAATTCCTGAAAAGTCTTGAGTTGGAACGAAGCCGAAACGGAATTATTTAAGACGCTCAGAACAAAGTAATAATTACTTTACAGTGACGTAATTAGACACATTTCAGCACGAGACAGATTCTATTCTATCATACTCACGGTCACGGCATGCTAAAATATACCTTAATACTCCAGCGGTAAGTAAATTTTGCTTCGCACCGCGTTTCGTTAAAGGTTCGTTAGTGATTGCGTTTCGGCTCAAAATTTTTGGGGAATTTCCCCCCAGATATATGCTATGCTACGTTGTAACGTATATGCGTGTGATATTCACCAAACATATCCTTTGATCCATGATTTCAATGAAATATCAAACGCATTCATAGTAATATAGCATAGGAAAAGTCAGCCTAAACGTGTGTCAACGTTAGACCGGATTTAGCAAAGCCTAAGGATTTTAAAATTAACTCTATATTTATTTTAATAGATTATTTATTAGCCATACCGTGACTCACCTGTCGTTCGTCAATCAGTAATCACATTTGTTACCCAAGCCTGTCATTAATCAACAGCTCCCATACTGCCGCCTGAGCTGAACATTAATTTGAATTTACTTCCACTTGTGAGAATTAACAGGATGAACCTGTTTCACGGTTAGTGACTGCCCTTGTAATTGATATTTAGACCTTACTGTTTTGTAAGTAGATATATATATGTTGTATTGGTATTAACTTAGACTTTGTATTTCAACTTGTAACTGGTACTTAAGATAAAGTTTTTTTTCTGTCTGTCTTGTATATTGGCAAAGTGTCGAGCCTGTTTTGCTAGTTAAAATCTCTCTTAGTCTCCCTTGAACATTTATTTATTCAGATCGTTTATACCTGGCATAAATTTTACTCGAATGTCATATAACTATTCCTCTTGGACTTGTAGTGGCACTGTGGAATCTAAATCTTCAATTATATCGTATGACCCGATAGCTCAGTTGGTTAGAGCGAAAGCACGCGAGAGGTCGTGAGTTCAAATCTCACACGAGTGAAAAAGAAAAAATATTTATTTATAATTTATATAGAGTCGACTAAGTAACTAGTAAGCATTTTCTCAGGCGAGAAGCAACAAAACTTATCACAGGTCATATACACCTGTTTCTGCAATGCTCAACGTTGCTATGGGATCTCCTTTATGATCCTGCAGCTCTGGCTACCCCATTTTGGAAACACAAACGTGTCTTTGTTTATGTAAAATGTCTATAATAACCCCTTTACATCATCCCTTTCTCTATAATATTTTTATCCCTTCCATTTCCTATAGATATAAATGAGACCAGATTCGTTAAGCCCGAATAAAGTTGTTATACAACTTCTCGGAGAGAAAAAGATTCTTTTGACAGTTAACTGGTAAATTAACTTAATTAATTAAGAGTTAATACCCGGAATAAGAGGAAAAACAGAAATAACTGCGACGTTTCCTCGTGCAGTTCATCTTGAAGGCATTTGTAATGGCCAGCCCAAATGTGCCGGTTTTTCTTTTTACTAGAGAACTTGGCAACATTAAAATGATGTCACAATTTATATTAAATCTTCCTTAATTTTATTCCTTTGGGTTGATCTATGATTCCCTGAGGGAACCTGCTACACTCTATAAAAATTATCTCGAACTAAGACAATAATACGAGTATAAAACAAAGTCACTAGCCGCTGTCTGTCCGTCCCTGTGTATGCTTATATCTTTTAAACTAGAGAACAGATTTTGATGCGGTTTAAATAGAAAGAGTGATTCACGAGGAAGGTTCATATTGTATAACTAGGGACCCGCACCGACTTCGCACGGGAGTAATGCACTCTCACGCGGGCGAAGCCGTGGGCGGCCGCTAGTAAATAATAATTAAAGTTCATATCTTTAGCATGCAAAGTAGTGTTGCCCAAATTCAGTCTTGGTCTTGCAGTCTTGGTCTTGTTCTTGCGTTTTTGCAAGACCAAGACCAAGAACAAGACCGCGTATTTTTAGCAAGACCAAGACCAAGACTGACCGTGCAAGACTTGAGCAAGAACAAGACATAGCCTGCAAGACTCTTGCGTCTTGCAGCTAGGACTTAGCGCTATTTCACGGAGTAGTTAGGTGTAACAGTTCGGTGTATAGGTAGGTACGCTTAGGAATTCTATGAGACGCAAAAAACTGTATCAAAGAATATGAAAAACTGGACCTATGCGCATTACGACTAATACCATAAACATAGCGAATAAAAAAATATCTATTAAAATCAAACTGAGTGCATGCATAGTTATGTTTTAACCATCGGCACTTTGATAATGCGGCATCAAAGGTTTTGTACTTACTTCTCAAAGAAATTTGCCGCTTTTCGGAAGTACATGGTTATGAACTTATGATACACGCGCCGGCGGCTTCTTTTGAAATCTAAAACAATCGTTGCCGCCACGCCGAAATCATAACATTTGACACTATTTGATTGCCGCCATAGGGCGTAGGTATACTCATGCAAAATAATTTCGAATTTTAAGAGTACCTACAGGTGTTCCAAAGAATAAATAAGTTTCAGAGTGCTTAGAATGAAAATGAATACATTATACTGATCACGCAAGTAGTATTATGATTAGGATAAAATGGTAAGGATAGGTAGTAGATATCATAATAATTCATTCTAGTAAGTATATATTATAATATTGATTACTTATATGGTTTTAAACTAATTACTTAGGTACTATTATTGTACATTTAGTCATTATATTTCTTAAGTTTTTACAAGAAAAAAATAGCAAAAAAGTGTTCAAATATCACCCGTTTGATAAATATTGTAGCCACTTTTAAATATACTTGAAACGTGTAAAAAAATTCTACAAAACTAATAAAATAATATAAAAAGCGTAGGTACTTACCTACTAATAAAATAAGAAGCCTGCGATAAGAGTTTTGTATTACTTACCAGCCCGAATTATGAGAGAGATGATGAGAGTAAGTATTTACTAGCTGTGCCCGCGACTTCGTCCACGAGGAATAGTAACTTTGGAGGTATAGTGACGTTCAGGATTTATTTATTTATTTTAAAACTTCTGTCATCAAACATACAAACGAACTCTTCAGCTTTATAATATTAGTATAGATGTACGCCAAAACATTCACTTATATGTAAAGAATAGTGATTGGCACTAATTCTTTACATATATTTTATTCACGCGTCGCGTCTGTACAAGTAGGTAATATTTAGTGTGTGTTTGTACGCCGCACGCGGCATCGTTTGATTTGCGGCGGCATCCTTTTCATAGAGCCGGCACGTGGCGAGGCGGCGCGGTAGAAAGCAAGGAAACGTACTTCATTTATTTATACTTCATAATACGAATTATTTTAATTCCAGTCATTTCCAATTGAGCTGTGCTTCGAGTCTAACTTAATAATTGTTTTTACTAATTCTCGTTGTTTTCTAAAAACGTATCACGTGTACAATTTAATATGAGTGACGAAGATTCAAATTATTCTAGTCCGAGTAACGAGAGTTTGAGTCACAGATCTAAAAGACCCAAAAGCAAATTTGAGGAGTTTTTCGAAATAATTCATGCATCCCAAACTGCCTTGTGTAAATTGTGCCAACATAAAAAGATTGAAATAAAAATAAAAAACAGAAACACTTCAGGCTTAAGGAAACATCTAATATCTTTCCACAAAAAGGAATCAGAAATATTTCTTCCTGTTAAACCAAAATTAAGTGGAGATATCACAAGCTTTTTAGTAACCGCTGGAAGAAGTGGACAGGTAAGAATATTTTTTTAACAGTTAAAAGAATTTTAACTTCGCGTAGCTATTCATGCGATACTTTCAAAAACGCCATTAACTTACGTAAGTATTTTTGAGTTAGTGGTGTTTTCATCTAGGGGTGCGACATATTAAGTATGTAATTATCGTCTTAAATATTTTTTATAAACACCCATATTTTCATTTAATCGGCCAGTAACAACTAAGTACTTTATTTTGGTAAATTACAGTACAGTGCAACCTTAATATAACAAATATCAATTTAACGATTTTCTCGATTTAACAACAACAAACCTCCTCCTCTTATACGCTCAAACCTAGTATGTTTTAAATAATAACACAAGATTTATTGTTTTGTTTCAGTCGGAAAACAGCAGTGACAACATCACGACAGCTACAGTTGATTGGGTGGTGAAAAAATATCTTCCCTTCTCATTTTTCGATGACGAAGCTACACAAGTATATTTTCGACGTATTTGCCCTAATATGGTGTTTCCTAAAAGGTCTACACTTAGAAGGAAAGTCAAAGAGCGATTTGAAGAGCTCCAATTGAATCTCATGGAACGACTTCAACAATTATCATCTAAAATGTCGTTTACCATTGATGGGTGGACGTCAATTGCTGGTAGGAGTTACTACGGGGTTACTATTCATTATATAGACAACGAATGGAAGTATCGATCTGTAGTTCTTGATTTTATACCATCACGCGGTCGACATACTGGGGAAGATATTGCAACGAATTTCCATGAATGTTTATTGGAATATGGCATAATTGATAAAATACAAGCTATCACGGTCGACAACGCAAGTGCAAATACCAAATTTATGTTTGAACTGGGCAAACAGCTGCCGCCACACTTTGATTCAGACAATCAACATTTCCGGTGCTTTGCTCACATTTTAAACCTTGGTGTACAAGATTTATTAAAGACCTTAGCATTACACTGTGAGTCTGACACTAACGCGCAAGATCAGCAGTACGAAGACTATGCAGACGAAACTGAGGATGAGGAAGATGAAGAATCTGCACCAAATATTGCTGACTCGCGTACATCTGTAACAAAGTTACGCAGTATTTCCAGTAAAATAAAAAGAAGTGAGATAGTGAAGAAGAAGTTTCAGTCTGCTTGTGAAGCAGCTGGCGTGCCATCAAATCTAAATGCCATTCTTGACTGTCCAACGAGATGGAATTCCACACATGATATGATTGGATTTGGTTTAAAAGTGAGAGCGGGCATTGACATATTGTGCAGTTCTGTCACCGAATTGAATGATTTTCAAATCACAGCTAATGAATGGCAGGTACTCGAAAAATTACATAAATTTCTAATAAACTTTAAACTTTTAAGTACAAAACTTGGTGGAGACAAATATGTTACATTACCGCTAGTCATTGTATCATTCAATCTCTTGCTAGATAAAATTGAATCCATGGTGAAACAGTTAGATGAGAAACCTAATCGATCTGAAGTGGATGAAAGGCTCATTCTAGCTTTCCAAGCAGCTCGAGACAAAATGCTTAAACATTACAAGAAGAGCAACTGGATTTATTGTACTTCTTTAATTTTAGACCCAAGGCATAAGGCTCAGACTTTTGACCTGACAATGTGGGGGAAGCAACTTAAAACAGAAAGTCTGCGCAAGTTCAATGAACTTTATGAAGAATATAAAAGTCTACACTCACTGAACAAATCTCTGGAATTATCAGAAAAAGAAAATAAAGTATGCGATGAAGATGAAGACGTAATAGACTTTGATAAACTCTATGAATGTCCCTCGACGTCATCTGGATCTTGTCTTCAAGGCTTAGTGACAGACGAGTTGAAGGAGTACCTGAGAAAACCAAGAACTGCCAGCTCGGAAGACATTTTAGATTGGTGGAGGACGCATGAGACAGAGTATCCGATTTTATCGAAAATGGCCCGTGATTTTCTCTCAATACCTGCAACTTCAGTACCTGCTGAGAGGTTATTTTCTAAAGCATCATTAGTAATTAGAAAACATAGAAATAGGTTAAGTGATGAGTCAGCCAGATGGTTACTTTGTATTAATTCTTGGTCAAAAGAATTGATATAAAGTATCATAACCTAATGATAAAGCTGTTGATTTGTGTTGTATTTTATTTTTTATTCAAATAAATGATAAATCGTAAAACTCTTTTATTAAATTTCTTATAAGTTGAGGGTTCAATCTCTTTCTAGACAGATAAGTATTGTTCTTTAAAATACAGTCAAGTTATTGTAATTAATTTGTTTTTTTACATGTTTTAGCAAATGTAAGCTTATAAATCATAAATGTTTATTAAGAAACAGTTACTTCCATGGAAAACGACATATAGGTCAGTTGATTTTTCGAATTTCTTATCAAATCTTCAGTTATTTATTAATCTGCTTGATCTTTACTATGGCTATGTTAATTCAGGCTCACAATGTCAATTCTAATACGTTTTTCTAAGATTTAAAGTAAACTTTAATAAATAGTAATAGACTAATAGGTAATTGCAAGACTTGCAAGACTCTTGCTGCAAGACCAAGACCAAGACCAAGACTGGGAGCGCAAGACCAAGACCAAGACCAAGACCAGGTGTATTGGCGCAAGACCAAGACCAAGACTGGCTAAGTCTCGTCTTGTTCTTGCATTTGGGCAACACTAATGCAAAGTAGTAAACCCAATAATGCTTAATAGCCATAACATATAACCTAAAGAATAATGTACCGGCCCCTTGATTACGTAAAAGCAATAGCAAAGCCGAAGCAAAGCGATATCGAAAATTGTACAATATTCGCCTTGAAATGTCAAAGTTCCTTTGAAATTAATTTTACGTAATACGAATTTGACAAGCAATCAGCGATTTTTTTACAATTTTCGCTATCGTTTTGCTTTTGCTAGTTAGGTAATAAGGGGGCCGATCACGTATTTGCAACATGATATACCTGCAAATAATTATCTTTATTAATAAGTATAAACAAAGACAAACTATCTGCTATTTTAGCCGCGTGGTGCCGGCAGAGTAGAGTTTGTACCACCCCATGCCTGCCCATGGGTATCGTACGAGGTGATTAAGGGTTTCCGGGAGGTGGGCAGCGAGTCCGAAAATCACACTTGCGGTCACCAACCCGCCTGCCCAGCGTGGTGACTATGGGCAAACCCCTCCTGTGGCAGTAGCCTTGTGGCGTGCCCTGGGGGAGGCCTACGTCCAGCAGTAGACTGCAATAGGCTGAAGAAGAAGAAGAAGTAGTAAATCTAATACCTATTTAAGACGAAGAATTCAGACAAAAAGCCGCATATCTACTTTACCAAAAGCCTTGCATGTCATAGTTTGTAGATGTATTAGGGTCGCATTTTAATTTAGTCGGATAAAAACAGTTACTTATGGTCGGCTAGCAGTCTGAAAAGCTGTTACTTCTGCAGTGTATTGGTTGCACTCGAGCATGGTCCATGTTATACACTGAAGCGGCTCTTTTTTATGTGGGTGGTTATAGATAGGTACATTACAGTCCCACCCCCAATATTTAATTAATTTGTTTTACGCATCGTGAAAAAAATTACAACTATTTAGTTTTTAACTCCACTATTGCTAAAAGTAAAAAATCTAATTCAATGAACAACGGACGTCGTGAACAGTCCTACTCACAATCTAATAGTCTCAACTACAGTACTTACCTTTACGTTAGGTGCTAGTAATTATACTATAATAGTAACTAAGATACTTACTTATATTTTACTTCGGTGAGCATCTCTTACGTGATCCTGCATATTTAACCTTTTTTTAAGAATAAAGACGTGTACAATGTGTAACGTATTGTATGTTCTAAACGTTGCTGTAGGACGACCGTAGGGTCCCCTGTGTGATCCTGCAGTTCTGGCTACCCCATTTGGAGAACACAGCCATGTGTCTATGTAATGTAGGTATTTAAGTTCAATAACGTCCATGTATGAAGCTCCATCCGCTCATACCTTGCACCACACGCCGGCTATCGATGGCAAGCGTCCAACTCCCCTGCCCGCAGATATTAAATAGCGCCCACTTATCTAAGCACTGGCCATCCAGAATCGAAATCACTATCTCCGCATCGACTCCATTGCAGTTATGATATACCAGTCGTATATTTTAAAGTTGGCCGCATAATCCTTTGTTACCATTTAATGCCAATTTCTATTCACCTGGTTCGATTTGCAGTTATTAATTAAAAGCTCTGTGGAAATCATTGATTTACCTACAACATCGCTGACGGCGTGCAGCTCACGGTTTTTGATTTTGTAGTAATGAGCGCTAGTGAAGTCTGTTGGATAAATATCCGCTGTAGAACTTTGGAATTATTACTAGTTATATACCAGTATAATTAAAGAGTACATACATATATGTATGTACACAAAGCTGTACGAGCAAATTGGGGTAACCATGTTTACCGTAGCGGCGTCACATGTAAAACAACTAGTTGTTAGCTTGTTGCCTAACTAAGAGGACGCCCCTGAGTCTCTTAGTCGACTCTTACGACATGCACGGAAGAAGATTCAGCTAATGTTAGTTAAGCCTTGTATCAGGACAGAAATATTACTTGGGGATTAATAATAATGGTATATCTATTGTAATGTATAGGCTAGACAGAAGAGATATTGTGCAATAGGTAGAGTGCGGTTCATGCTTGCTCTCCATCAATCTCAAATTATCAGGTGTTACTCTCCGTAGCCTAGACCTTTTCTAGAACTTGCCTTACTCTTTTGTTATAATTTCTGACAATTTACTCCCATATATATAAATTCAATATTATATCGAACAATCTTTAATATCAAATCTACGTGTACTCAAACTCTTTTCTCATCTCAGACAAAACTTCCAAACCAACCCACTTCGCAAGATGAGGCAAAAATTTAATTTGCAAAATAACTCAATAACAACCACAAGATACACAAAATTCAGAATCCATAAAGTTAAGTCAAAAACGTTAAACTTCCCGGATTGAGGTTTAAATTACGGACCGCAGTGAATCATTTAATTTTCATCCGGGATTATTTGAATTTGAGGGTATTTAATTTTCATAGCTAAGGAGACCATATCTGTCATTACGGTACTTCCCCGGGTTAGCCTTGACATAATTTTGTTATATCCTACTGTATGAAAATCACTGTCACCACTTATTACCTACATGCAATAAAGTCATAGCCAAACAAATTAATTAATTTCATAAGGTATCCACCAATTTATTAAAATTAAGAAAATATTTAAGTAGGTCTTCATAACATTTACTACCAGAATTCTATGCAATATACTTACTTACATAATTTAGATTTAGTGAGTAGGTAGCAAATTAACGAAAATACCTTTAAAATATAATATAATATTTTACTAATTTCCGAAAGGTAAACAATCTTATTAGCTTTCTTACAGAATTGAAGAGATTAGTTTAATTTCATTATACCTACTCCTAGTAGTTTTAACACAACATAAACGGTGACTGAATCAAGGCAATGTAACATAAACTCTCTCCCCTTTGTTAAAGGAGTTACATTTCGTATGTCTAAATTCTGATACCATCGTATTATAGGACTATCTTTGAGAGGATTGATGTGGTTTGCGGCGCCGGGTGTAGTCCATTGACGGTCTACTTTGTAACCAGTCAAATAAGTGCCTAATAAAACATCAATGTACAACTGGTATACGTTCAACTTCTTGTTAACAGATAACATGTTTTTCCCGCTGTTTACAGAATAATTCGAGACGCCCTTATATTAAAAAAATATGCCCTCATATGCCCTCATATTAAAAAATATAATTTCTTCGCTGGGGGCTAGTCATAGGTCACAATAAAATATAAATATCTATGTCTTTAAAAGTAAAAATTTTAAAAAGATATTTCAGTACCACATGTTAAATAAACTAATACGGGTATATAGATAACTTTAGATATGCGATAATGTATATTCTGCTAGAGGGTATTTGTGCAATGTTGGTTAATTATTGAACTTTAGACCAAATTTTATAGACACTTATCGCTGTTTATATTCCTGAGGATGCCACGGGTGTTGGCCAAACATTAATGAAACATCATAACAAGTGGTTTCGGAATAGTAGCTATAAACGTAAGTATTGCACGCTAGGTTAGTTCTGCACCGGTAGCAACTAGCATGGCAAAAACGCGACGCGGGTTTATTTATCATCCGCGCGCGTGTTTCCAGTTACCAAATGCGTGCATGGCAATTACAGAGATTCGACAATTGAATTGATAATACAGTGAAGTCACACGAAATTCACACGAAACGTCAAAATTAGCGATAAGACCCCCCGTGAATTTAAACGCCATGCTCGCAACCGCACGGCGCGACGCGGATTTCAATGTCAGCTTGAAAAAACGTCATTTTGTTGTGAATTTTGACATTTAGGCGCCACAAAAAGCGCGATTTACGTGAGTCGCGGACGACATGCTACTGGTGCTGGTTTCTCATCGCGATTGTAATTTTCTGTGATTGTAATCATGAGTCGTCAGGATCGAGGGTCTCCCCTTTCGCCCATTATAGCCGATGCATAAATTGCAAAACATAATATAATATAGAAATTCTCGTATCACGGTGTTTTTACATTTCTGAACGGCTTGACCGATTTTTATTAAAATTTTATATTTATTTTTGGTAGGTCTGAGAATAGGTCTTAAACTATTTCTCATACCGCTTCCATACAACAACAATTACATACATTTTGTTTCATAATTTCTGTCTGTATACAGGATGATTTTTGGTCCTCAACATTCCCGAAGACTACGAAATCTCCTCATCATCACGATCATTTTTCTCCGTGGAAACCATTTATACCTGGGAAGTGTCTGGTTTTCAAAATATTAGGGTCCAAAGTTGAGTAAATAGACTGCGTTTTTCTGCATAAATGCACATTAACGCGTGTAGCAAGATTTTTTCATGAGAATTAATTAATATCTGTCTATGAAAAAAACTAGCATAAACACTGGGCACTATAAACTTCGCCCGATCAAGTAATTTTTTTTCAGCTAGTATTATTATACGATCGTGGTGTTGATTTTTAGGTACATAATGCAGATTTGAAACGTTAAATAGTCTCATTTAGCTATCAAATATGCTGTATAGAAACAATTCTACATAATTCTCACTGTAATCGTGCACTCGTGATACAAACGAAAAAAGTTTTATTGTGGAACTTGAACCAAGTAGAAAAAAAATTCCGACGATATTCCTACTCCGCATACTCATGGTGTCTAAACGCACTGTTTATTAGCACATTTAGCTTCTAAAAAGAATGTTTGTAGAAGCCATTTGCTATTTGCTGTTTAGTCTGGTCTATAAAAGCGGCAATTGTAAAGATTCAACCGTAGCGATTTATTTTGATTGTTTTTACTGATTTCATACGACGACACAAATACATAAATATATACACACGGCTTAGTTCCCAAAATGGGCTAACCAGAACTGCAAGATCAAAAAGTAGATCCACGGACGATTGTAGATGTTACTGCTATAATACTTATACATTTACCGACAATCCCAATATGCGATAAATAGTAAAAAAAATCTTATATGGGTATTTGAATTATGCTGTATGGCTTTTTTAAAATTCATAATATTTGTTTGTCAGCAGTTCCTGAGCTGGGAGGCTTGGCGCGTCGCGCTGCGGGATGCTCCAGCGCCTTCTCTCCGCCTTCACCTTCTGCACACCATGAACCAGGTCAGTTGTAATATCTGTGCCTTGCTTTATTTACTTACTCACAGCATAAACTATGATATTTCCCTTATTCTTCCCCTGTTGTATTGATATCATGAACCTAAATTCTTTATCTTCATCCGAATTGGTGTCGTTTGACAAATTGAAAGCGGTCCAGCGTTGCAACTGCTTTGAAACTTCCGTCGCCGCTACGTTCAGTACGCCAACTCCCCCAGTGCTACATGCCCAAACATCAAAATAAGAGCGTTAATGGTTTCAGCGCCAATAGTTATAGGGTCAAACCATATCGACGCAGAGCAAGTTAGCCCAATATGTCTGTTTAGCTACCATCTCGATAACGGTAATTGCGTAGCTCATTAAATAGTTTTCCCGAGAAAAAGTATATACATACATATACACACTTACGGGTGTAATACCGGAAAAGGATAGCCTGACCTGCAGGATCATGAAGGAGATACTACAGCCACGTTTATTATAGCAAGGACAGGTGTAAATGATAGCGACAAGTGGATAGCTCATCGCCTGAGAGAATACAAAAACATACACAGAAAGAGGTGCAATAAATTTTCCCTGAATTACACCTATGTTACCTCTCAGTAGTAGCAACATAACACACTACGCAGCCAGTGAGTAAACATTTCTAGAATAATCCATCTAAGTTCAGGGAAATCCGAGCGGATTAATTAAATGGAAACCTTAAACGTTTGACTTCAGAAGCTGGAAATGGAATAGTTACAGAAGTCGCGCGGCACTTCTTTTCGTACTTCACACTCTCACTAAATTATTCTCACCGCGACCTTTGAATAAATCGCCATTGTTAAACTTGCTAATTTAAATTGATTTAAGCGGCCCCTTTGGGATTTTATTACGTTCTTTAGAATCATATTTAACCGGAAAACAATCATAATTGAGCACTAGTCCGTATACTGCTTAACTAGTTTGTAAGGTCATGATGGTATATCTGTATTAATCCAGGTCGGTTGATTGTTTTCATATAATTTACTGCCTTTTTTTCTTCCTTATCCATCTTTTAAGATAAAATATTCTTTCGTACATCGTAAATATTACATTCACTTTATCCCATCCTAGCTCGACACAGTTGAATGACTCGATTTTAAAACAATACAACTATTTGCTTATTTATTTATCTTCTATGCTGCTCTGGGAGTGTATGATACTAAAAAACGTATAATACTACAGCTGCTTCTCTTCCCGGGCATATTGTACAAGTCAGTACAGGGACAAGAGGGTCTTGGTGTTTTGTAGGCGATGGGCTGACCACCTGTCACTAACTAACCGAACTTGTACATCTCAACTATACCCTCAAAATTGGTCAGAAGTGGCACCATGTGCCTACCCCGTAAGGGATAAAGGCGTAATTATATGTATGTATGTAAAACTATTTGCAACGTAAGTAAACACTAACTCTATTAGCTCCCAATTTGATTCTAAAGTACTAAATTACCCAATCACAGTTACTAACAGAGTTTAATTTGTTCCAAGTCTAGAATCAAAACAGTTGCAATGGAAACTGAGAAAGCAGGCGTAAATACAGCGGAGTAAGCGCGGTCCACACGGGGGGAAACGCTTACTTTGTATCACGATGTATCATTAAGCAAGGACAAATTGGAGATACTATGGGTATAAGGGATAATCAAAGAAAGGGATAACCGTTTATGTAGCCTACGCAACGCAGTATGTGCAATCACTAGCTAATATTTTCCTTTATACACTACCATTCACATTTGTTACGTGGCCAATAAATGGGGACAAGACCGCTATATAGCCCTACGCAGCGCAGGATTATCCAATCAAAGGTTAAATCTCAGCCTCTCACAATACGCAACCTTTCCCGTCTGTAAGATATCACCTTTGCATCGACATGACTACACTATTTTCTACTAGTAAACGTTCAAAGCCACTTCCTCTGTATGCTTCCTTTAAGGGTAGTACTCACTAGTTTACTTTGTAGTAGAATACGTGTACTTTGTCCCGCGGAGTGTATGTAACCAGTTAACATCTCCCTTGCGGTGCCATTTCAGGACGTGTTCAAGACTGTATTCAGCTTTGAATATTTTAAAAGATAATGTTTGAAATATCTTGTTGGAATAGAGAATACTTTTCACTTAAATACTGGTTTTCTAGGGTGATGTGTGTAATGTAAACAGGCCCTTTTATACATAATATTTTCTATTTAATCGTGCATCTAGTTAGAGTCTAGATTCTAGACAAAGATGTTACGAGTAGAGTAGGTAAAGAGCACCAAGACTTTCTTGCTATCCTGTGGGTTAATAAAGGCTGCATAAAGCAAAGTATCAAAGAGAATTTTGATCAAACCATTTGTGAATTCACACACAAAATACAGGATAGTATAGTAGTAAACTGATTATTTTGATATTGTATCTTAGTTTATTACACGCACGGCTATGTTCCCAAAGTAAGGCTGGTTCACGGAGGCAATCTTACAGCTACGTCTACCATCAAATATAAAATATGAATGATATAATAAGTTGGTAACTCATCGCCCGAGAGTACCTACGACCCTGAGTTACTCATTCGACTCTTACAGCTTGCATGGAAGGAGATGCTGATGTGTTCTCTGATTGATCTTACCTCAGTTTAAAATAGTTACAAAGTGCAAGTAAGAGGAAATTCTCGTGATAACATTATATATCTACTGCCTATTAACCGTTACACATACGAGCAATAATCTGGCATCCCATAATAACTGGTAGAAGCCCCAATTTACTGAAATAGCGTTATTGCATTAAGGCGCTCCAATAGACGAATTTTAGGTATTTGAGGGGGTTGAGGTAGACGTAACTGCGGGGCGCCCCCCGCAACCAGCGCAATCTGCCGTGAACGTCCTTATTCTGTCGCCATCCGTATTCTGGTTGAATTCGGGATTAATTGCCGGGATTTTAATTTCTTTCCTGTATAATCAATTTTGTAACTGGGTTGCTTACTGCGTAAATTGTAAATATAATTAAAAAATTTACAGGGTGTAGGTGACAGCCAGGCAAATACTGGAATGCTGAACAAGTGTTATAGGGTTGAGTTACACGACAATATTATAACTCGCAGGAAATGCATTTTTATTTTGATTATCCGTACCTAATGTTTGTTTTCCGCGCCAATTGTATCGGGCGATATCGACTAGTTAAATGGGTTTATTGGTTATTGTGTGATACATAGCTGTTTTTTGGATCACTTGTGACTCTCTATTAGGGTTTTTGAACGTTTTGAGCGTAACTGGTTTTTTTTTAAATCGTCTATTGGTAAAATTTTTGTTTTTAAGCCATTTTTTAAGGCCGAATTAAATAAACAAAACATAACATAATGAGTGAGATCAACACTAAAATATCGTTTCATCAATTCGATTCTGAAACTTCACCGGCAGCTGCCGCGGCACGCTCGTTCCGCTCGCTCGGCTCGTGCGTTGTTTGTCATACTCTAACCTAACCTAACTTATTATTTTTATTGTATGAAAAGGGAACTGTTACACCGACAAAACGTCATTCGTCTTATACTAGTTGTGCGCTAAGGTTAATTTGATGTGCAGTCAGTATTTATGATGAGATTGTAGTATTTTTGTACCAAAAGGTATTAATTTGTCTTGCATTCGAGGAAAACAGTTTATGTTGGGCTGATATTACGTATTTTCGAATTATCTGCTGTAGTTGTTTTGTAAAACATTGAGTTTATTTGTACTAAAATAATTTAATTGCTGTAATAAAGTATATAAAGGGCATACTGTACAAGTCAGTAGAGGAACAAGAGGGTCTTGATATTTTGTAGGCGATGGGCTGACCATCTGTCACTACAAACCGAACTTGTATATCTCAACTATACCCTCAAAATTGGTCAGAAGTGGCACCATGTGGTTCTATCGGCCCTTGGTACACTGCCTACCCCGTAAGGGATAAAGGCGTGATTATATGTATGTATTTATACTTTGATTAATGCTTTTATATACTTTAATACACTTAAAGTATACAGGGTGATTTTTGGTCGTCAACGTTCCCGAAAACTACGGAATCTCCTCATCATCACGATCATTTTTCTCCATGGAAGCATACCTGGGAAGTGTCTGGTTTCCAAAATATTAGGGTCCAAAGTTGAGTAAATAGACTGCGTTTTTCTGCATAAATGCACATAGACGCGCGTAGCAGGATTTTTTCACGAAAAATAATTAATATCTGTCTATAAAAAAACTAACATAAACACTAGACACTATAAATTTCGCACGATCAAGGAATTTATAAATTTTTTTCAAAAAAAAAAAAATTCCCAGCATTTTTTTTGGCATAAACTTACTTTATTTCATGTATAGGATACGTACCCTTCGTTAAAGGTGGCCACAAAAAAACATCCTGTATAAAAGATGAGATTAAATTGATGGGCGATTATTTATTTGATGTGCAATTAAAAAATATCTCCTAAACAAATAACTATGATCGGTTATAGGTTGCAGTTGCTGGATAATACATATTATTATTTTTAACTCTTCTACCCCAAAGTGGTATTAAAGTATGATCTTCAAATTCTTCCTTCGGATTATAAATGCGAAAGTAACTCTGTCTGTCTGTGTGTTACGCAATCACGCCTAAACTACTGAACCGATTTAAATGAAATTTGGTACAGAGATAGTCTAGAGCCTGAGAAAGGACATAGGCTACTTTTTAATGCAAAAAAAGAGATGTAAGGTGTTGAAATAGTAAATGAAAGTTTGTATGGAAATTACGTCATTTTTTAAGCTAGAAGCTTAAAACTTATTTTTTAGGCTTTTCATTAGATATAAATAAATACGACATTCAAAGTTTGTAAAAGAATACCCTAGAGGGGCTAAAAATAGGGGGTGAAAAATTTTGTGTGATGACAGATATAGAACAGAACAATACAGAGAATTAAGTAAGAAACTTGCCAAGCACTGCGCGCCATATGCAAAAAAGGAATGTAAGGGGTTGAAATAGGGGATGAATGTTTGTATGGAATTTACGTCATTTTTAAAAGTTTTGTTTCACTACAAATATGCGAGTACAACTTCATAATGATTATCAAGCAGGACAATATCCAACAAACAGCTCTTTTAAAAATCGTAAAAATCGTACTAAAAACGTCGCATATAAAAATATACTCAAATAAGCTTAATAACTTATTTTAATGTACATGTGTTTTACTTGCAAAATAATTAGCCTAAAAAAATTTAAAATGCTGCCGAAAGTCACTATTTCACGCGGACGAAGTCACGGGACAGCTAGGGATTCGCGGGCAACTTAGGGATTTATGTTCGAAACAATGTAATCTCCCTTTGTTCAGGTGTCATTTTATCTAAAAACTTGCGTTTTCTTGCATCAGCCTTTTCACGATGTTTTTTATAAGCTATACTGTCCTGTTTTAATCGTTTTTCTGACTTCTTTTTCTTTTCATTTTTATTATTTTCCATGTTACCCGTTCTAAATGGTTCACTAAAATAAAAATTTTGCATTGTTATATGTTTTTAAAAGCATTAGACCGTCATTTTGCCCGAAAATTGTCATTTAAGGAACGCCCGTATCATTTCGGGAACGCCCACGTCATTTCGAGGACGCCCGTCTAATACGAGAACGTTTCCGAAATGACCGTTCCCAAAATGACTATTTGATGAATATTTTTATATCATGCTTCACGCCGTCATATTAGATATTGGTTTTAGAGGTTAGGATCACGTTAGCTGTAATATTTATAACAATTTAGCAAAAAGTATGCAAATTGTTGAAAAACTAATCACCCAACAGTGTTCCCGTAGTGACAGGGAATTAAAGTACGCTTCCCATATATGAAATTAAAAGGTACTTACCAGCAAAATCAATATTTTTTTCCCGTAAACACGACACGCGTCTTTTCCTTTGACTAGTGAACTTCACACTGTTGCTCGCTAACGCCACCTAGCGCGTTTTGTTTTAATTACATCGACCGATATCCACCGCGTTCACTGAATGATTTAATAAACGTCAGACAGCATTTGAATAGTCAAAATATGACGAAATTAAATTGTTGTTAATTTAATTTATACGTATATTCGTAATTTAATGATTTTCAAAGCTAATATTAAAATAATTAAAATTTTAAGTCTTAATTGTAAACATTTTTGAGTTATCGCAACTATGAAACATGGTATAAGGACGCGTTCCCGGAATGACTATTTAGACGTTTTTTGTTTAAAATCTAAAAAAATATTATCGTAAAAAAATAAAAATTATAATTGCCTTGTTATTATGTGCAGAACCTTCATTTAGAAACAAGTATTTTAGCAATACCACGTTATTTTATTAAGAAAATCTTTGTCAGAAGCATGATTCTCACCTCTCTGATTTTGGCCCATATACAGAGTGTAAAAAGACAACTTTGTTCTTTTAATACCTCGTATTCTTTATAACATCGCGATCATTTTTTTTCTATGGAAGCACCCCTGGGAAACTACAGATATTGAGGTCCATAGTTACATTAATACATTTTTTTTTTACATAAATCCATCTGAAATCGGTTAACAAACATTTTTTTTTTCAAAAATACCATGTTAAAATGTTATAATGTTAGTACTTTGAGCATCAAACGAATACATTGCTTGCAATAAAATGACAGTATTTTTTAATAATTTTTTTGTCGTATCCCAGGGTTGGTTCCATAGAAGAAAATGATCGTAACTTTACAAAGTATACGAGGTATTAAAAAAACATGGTTCTCTTTTTACACCCTGTATATGTATACCTTGGATGATTCTTGGGTGTAACTTGCCTCAGGTAAACTTAGTGGCTATAGTTATAGGCAGCATCCAATGATTGCACCCCATGTGGTCCGATCTTCGAGTAAACTTGTTTGCACTGGAGACGTTAAACGAAGACTTTACGAAGTACCTACAACCCTCTCGTGGACACTAAATTAACTTTATGTGAGTATTGTTTTAGTTTTATCTGGTCTCAGGTCTATGTAATCTTGGGTGGTTTATTAAAAAAGCTTGCTTTATAGCATAGTTTCAGATAAATTGCTCGGCAATTGATACTTTAATTACCAGCTCGGAAGTTTTACACTGACTATAATTAAGGATGCTCACATGAGAAGCTGAGTACTTCAATTCTTAGAGGAGCAGTATGATGAGTAGTAACAAGCTCCTATCATGGGTCTGTCAGTAATGGTAAGGTTAGTTTAAATTGTCAATGAAGGCCTGAAATTTCTAGAAAGAAACAAGGTGGATTAAGATAGAGACTGCATTAACTTCATCCTTCAGATAGGCTATCAGCACAAGTAACATGACCTGCGAAACACGATTTATCGACATTTAGCCTGTCAAAATACGATAAATACGAGTATAGCCGCCATGTTGAATTTTGTATAGAGACGATATGATATCGTACGATACGATATCCACGATGCGTGGTCATGCTAGGGGGGCTGCTGACCATAACAAAAATCGTCTCTATAAAAAACTAACGGTTTAGACGTTAGGTTCTCAATGCCAACTTAAGATTAAACAGCTGAACTAATAAAATTCCGCATAGAAAATTATAACTATAAATATATATAAATGTCAAACTATTAATTTAATTACTATAAAACAGGTAGCAAACTATATGGTACCAAGACGTGAAATCATTTTGATCAAATTTTGTAACATGCAGAAGTTGGCCGGACAAGTAACATATTTCATCACATTTAGCTTATTCCCAGCCAATTAGTATCGGTTTATTGAAAGGAGTATTCGATAGCGATTGGAATAGTTTCCTTTGAACGTTCATGCTAATAATATCGTTAACTGATTGCAATTCCTATATCAAGAGGAAAGTTTAATGAGTTAAAAGAAAACTTCGCTTGAGTTTGCTTAATACGTTTTTAACTGCTTCGAATCAGAAGAGAAGTTAATTGACTAAAATTAAAAGGTTTTAAGCGTATTTACATCCACTAATAGATTTTTGTAAGGAGAGTTGAGTTATTAGTCCATAAAAATTCTCCAAGCTCAATAACTATTTCTATAATAGATTAAAAATATCGTGAGTAACTAAAAATACATACCTACTAACAAAGTTTTACTATACTTACCGAATTTTCCCGCGTTTCTTCTGAAAAAAAAAACGCAGGTGCCTATTTACTTTTTGGAATAAATTACACTTTAATCGACCAAGCCAATCTTGTAGACTAAGAAAGCTTGATTGAGGCCTTTTTTACAAGCTTTTATTTAACTTGCAATGTATGTTTGTTCGGGTGAAATCTTACAACTCAATTTTAAGGCACTTGCCCTCAACCGATTGGGCTGAAATTTGGTGAGCACGTTCAGTTCGGATGACAATGCATGATTAACAGTGTGACGTCATTCTAAATCCAACATGGCGGCATACCCACAATGGCGGACCAATTATTTTTAATGCATTCCTACAATATGGGTATCAAATTAAAGGGCTAGCTGAGAGTAACTCGAAAAAAATGTGACGTCACTCTTAATCCAATATGGCGGACTTCTAAAACTTAAAAATCTATTTTGAAACAGATATTTTTAAGCAATTGAGTAGGGTGAAGTCATTAGAAGGGCTCCTCATTGAAGAGCTGGACTGTTCAAAATTAACTGGCAAACGACCTTGCAATAATGATGCGTTGAATGAGATGAACAGACTTGGGAACTTACCAGGTGAAAACTAAAAAGTATAAAATAAAATTTAGGTAAAAAAACTTTTTAAAAACAAGCTTTTATTTAGATGCGCTAAAAAGAAAAAAAAACTTTTACACTAAAACTTTTACTGTTAATTTATAACGTCATTTCAAATTTAACACATTTGACACAATTTATATGTTATAAAAGCTTGTCGCGACATTTAAGTACTCGTATTTACTTTCTTAGTTTTAAATTTTTAATAAGTCAAGGTGAGGCCGTGCCGAGGACTGAGTGGCATGATGACATGATGTCGTGAACATACCACCTCGGGGCACCGGGGCGAACACTGTTGTATATTACTTTCTTACTCTTCTACACGAAGCTCTGGAAGGGTCGACGGATATTTCTTCGATATGCGTGGGAACAATATGGGAAAATCTGAAACATCAACACAAAGATGCTGCCTAATAAACATTTAAAAGTAAGAACGTAAATACGAGTACTTAAATGTCGCGACAAGCTTTTATAACATATGAATTGTGTCAAATGTGTTAAATTTGAAATGACGTTTTAAATTAACAGTAAAAGTTTTAGTGTAAAAGTTTTTTTTTTCTTTTTAGCGCATCTAAATAAAAGCTTGTTTTTAAAAAGGTTTTTTTATTTACTTTAGGTTAGTAGGTAAACATTACTATACGTGAATGCCAACCAAATCCGTCAGTAGCTTATAAAACCGGTCATCAACACCAAATGAAACTAGATCAGAAAAATGTATCTTTATTTTCGCCTCTCGTTCCACATATTTTTTCAGTAAACTCGTTGATTTACCGCAAAAATGTTTTAAAAATAAAACGGATCGTCTACGCCCGTTGAATGTAAAATATCTGGGCCATCAGCGGAGGCTTATTAGGTCGAAAATATTCTTTTACGCGAGCAGAATTCATTTTCGAGTCCTCTCTCTCTTTCTTCATCAGGTTACTTGTCAAATCACCTTCTCTTTTGTTGCCTAATTATGCAACTTGTCATTTTAATTTAGTAAAATTGTCCACGTTAAGTATGTGTACGGTGTTTTTACTAGTAATTTATAATGGGTAGCTTTTTATGCAATTTATGTAAGTGTCAAAACCGTGGACATGTGTGATGCATTTTAAAACACTCAGGACAAGTACTCGTAGGTATGTGTTTCTGGCTCGACCACTAAATAGGGTGATAATTTATGAGTGTTTTTTACTTATCCTCAACTTAAAATTGGAATGCTAATGGTGGCTTGCTCTACCACATGTGGATCTGTTATAAAAAAGCTTGTCAGTGATAATAATGTTTTTCATAACCCGTTGTTTAAATAACCTTATAACTTTAAAAGTGTAGGTAAGTAAGATTAGGTCAAAGATAAAATACCTATTTAGCGTAGGTCCGTAGTCTGTATATAAACTTTTATGTTGACATTTGTCAACACGTATTGATGTCAAAAATATTCTGTAAACAAGCGACCTGATACAACTTTCCTGATGTCAACACACTAACATTGCTAACAATTTCGGTGGAAACGCACCTTAACATCCTGTATAAAGCGGTTCACGCAATAGACCGGACGCCAATGCAAACTGTGTAATGGTTGTTATTATATCCGATGCGGCGTCAATTTTGCCCCGTCGGTATTAGGTGTTGGCTTCGATGGTAAACTCCCTCCATTATCACCGATATCCATCAACTGGATTGGCTTTAACCATGAAGCTGCACCGGTATGATGAATTTGGTGAGAGCAAGATATCTCATTTTTAAACGTCAAATACACAGAGCTATTAATAAATAGATAAACTAAATGTTTGTGCTTTGCGTGTAAAAAATAGACTTGGAAATTAGAATAGATACTCCTTCTCGAGCCAGGACTAAATGAATTAGGGCTGATAGAAGTGGTTTGCAGTCCATTTTTACACACCAAATAGAAACACTTGCCTCGTCTAGTTATTACTTAGCTCTGTGGATTTGTCACGTAGATGTGAGACATCTCGCTCTCACCAAAGTCATGCTACGGGCGCTGGTATCTCTTCGTGAGAAGCACATACCTAGTACAGAGCCGTATGCTGGATCGTGAAATTTTATTTTATAGACAAATAGTCAGCATGCTGGACTTCATTGCATACCTACATTAGCTGCTTCATTCCATGCATGTCGTAATTTAGGACTCATCATCATCATTTACAGCCCTGAGAAGTCCACTGTTGGACATAGGACATAGGCCTCCCCCAACAACCTCCACTCCGACCGGTTGGAAGCAGCCTGCATCCAACCGACGCCCAATTTAGGACTCACAACTCGATTAAGGAATTCAATGGAGTTACTTCATGTCTTATGTCCTATTCCTAATGTTTTACACCTGGTGCGCTATGCTAAACTGCGGGATCTCCTTCGTTATCCTGCAATTGGACACCCTATTTTGACAGTCGATAGTAGATACCTATAATTATAGTCACATTTAGTAGGTAGGTACTTAACATAGCGGTGAAATGGTAGTCCAGCACAAAAAAGACTGCCTTAGATGCTTAGATAGAATCGTTTAGATCAAATATAAAATGTAATCCATTCGGAACATAAAATATTAACTCAAAGTACTTACCTACCTTACCTAATTTAATAAAATTACCTTTAAAGTAGAGTAAATAAACGGATTTCGGAATAAATCGAAGGGCATTTGGACAGATTTTGCTGAAACAGTACCAAATGTCGAGAACGATTTTTTGTCACAACCACGAATATGTTCGATCTCCACGACATTTATAAGCTTTCGATCGTTCACCTTTATTTCGTTTCGAGATCATGTTTCAGATCAAGTTATTTATAATAGGTATTACCTTTTACGGAAGTTACTTACCTACAGATTTATTATGTTTACTCTGTCGTGTCTGGCTGAAACGTGATCGAAACGTAAGCGAAACGTACTTGTAAGTCATGGCCAACACCATTTTTAACTGAAATAGCTTTAATTTATCTATATATACATGTACTTTGTGTATCTATCTATCTATACATCTATTCCGCACTGCATGTTATTCCTTATTCGAGTTTTTCCGTATATGTGCACGTGCCTGTTGTCTGACACCAGCTTAGTTGTCCAATCCGTGTCACCTTAAAACTTTTTAATGACTTCTAATATTTGGAACGTCACGCACCGGTTAATTTCGTGGAAGTGACAAATGACTTGCCAGTTTCCGAAGTGGAGTGAAGTGGCTCGTAAATTGCCGAGAGACGTTTGTTTGTGTATTTTCTGAAGCCCAATAGGTGTTTTGATAAGATCTTTATGTACCACGTTTCTTGCAGAAATAAATATTCTATTCTATTATATTCTTCTGTGAAAGCTCATTCAACTAAGAAGTTCCTACTTTTATTGAGAAGGTAGAACCTATATTAATTTATTTCATTAAGTACTGTAGGGTAAGCACGAACACGCGCCATAACGCTATCCACTCGCAAGTAAAATCTATGTGATATGACAGTTGGATTTGAGAGGTTTGTGCTTGCCCCACTGTTCTTGAAATTTATTCGACTACATTGATGTATACTGCGGAGCCTTAACGTTTCACAGAGTTCAGATCAACCCCTCTTGAGTTGTACTCTTGCTCTTATTATAATAAACGTGAAGTAGAGACAAATTAACTCGGTTTAAAAACCGTCGCGATTTAAATAATTGATTATAATACCATATTCGATCAAGAACTAAGTCTAAATAATACGATATAAAGGTACAATGTAGAAATACAATATTTATAGGTAAAACTTCAAACACAAAATATCGAAACAGAACTCCAAAAAACGCTTACTGCGATTAAGAAATAAAACCACGTTTTAACCTCGCGTTTAAATCCAATAGAAAAACCGTTCTGTCGTTATTTTCATGAAAAATGTTATTTGTCGGATAACACGTTAAAGCTATTTCCACACCAGGGCGGGCATTTGATGCCTGCGGCGCTTGGCGCATACATATTTGATAAACATACGACTCTACCACAATTTCGCTTTACAGCGCATGTGTTCGCACCTTTACATTGAAATTATTTGAAATGATAACTGCGTTTAGGGTGTCTTTATGCAGGAGTTGGGATTCCAATATTATGAGGAAATGTTGCTTGTATAAGCCTTCTTACAACATAATACTACAGCTCAATGATTTTACATATTACCTACCTATACATATTATGATAAATGATAATACTATGGTACATTATTACTTGTTGATGATATAATTTATGTATTTTTCTCTAATTAAAGTTATCCTATAATTCAGTGCCATTAAATCTTTCAAATACTGACAAAACCTACCAATGAAAATGATGCAAAAACCCTTTTTCCGTGTCTTTTGTATCAAAATCTGTTTTTTATTCTATTCTTTCGTTGTTCTTAATTTGAAATACAGAATTTTTAAAACAAAAATGCCGTTGGCTATTGCTCTAGTTTCAGTTTGTTCTACTTTAACTCCAATTAAGCTTTTCGACTCTTGACAACAGGATAAAATAAAATTTAATCACAAAAGAATCATAAAACATTAAAAATACCCAGCGATGATTTAACATTACATATAAAGAAATTTGATACTGAATTACTAGATTAAAAGCAAACAGTAACAGTTAAGTTTACATAAATAGGTAAGTGCTAAATCAAAAAAAAAATATTGTACCATCTAATATATAAACTTAGTTACCATCAAAGACGAAACAAATACATAAACGTTCTAATTTATGAAATATGATTGCAATAACTCGAGATCTCGACCGGGGTAATAAGCCTAAATAGGCACATAATGGGGAACGTCTTAACCATGAAGAGAGGACACTGTGGAGGTGATATTACAAATTATGGCCGCGTGGTGCCGGCAGAGTAGAATTCGTACCACCCCATGTCTGCCCGTGGGTATCGTACGAGGCAATTAAGGGTTTCCGGAAGGTGGGCAGCAGCGCCTCTCGTGTTGACAACAAAGTCCAAAATACAAACTGCGGTCACCAACCCGCCTGCCCAGCGTGGTGACTATGGGCAAATACCCCCCATGGCAGTCTTGTGGAGTGCCCTGGGGGAGGCCTACGTCCAGCAGTGGACTGCAATAGGCTGATGATGATGCGTAGCATTTGATAGCTAGATTGAAGCAAGCGTTTGATATCCATCACTCAAATTCATTGACATCATGGACCAATGGATATTTTTGGTGATATAGCACATCTCTGTTGAAATGGCAAAAGTGTTGTCAAGTGATGCATTGAAGTAAATCAGTCACTGCGAAGTTTGGTCATCCATCTTGGTCAAAATCCTTTTCTAGAGTACATTTTTCTAAATAGTTCTTTTGAACGATGGCATTAGTTGCTACATTATCTGTGAAACTGCATACAAAAATTATAGTTCCTATAATACACTGGAGTTATTTTATGAAACGGTCTCTAATTACGACACGTTTTTACTTTTTACTCTGCTTGATTCCAATAACACGTTTTTTTTTTTCAAATAAAATAATAGTATGCCTATCGCTCGATTGACAGGCGGATGGGTAGACTATGACAAAAGGGAATTGTAAGCTAGTGATTGGTGTATACTGCGCTATGTACTTTAATAGTGCTCACACAAATCAATAAATCAATGCAAACACATAAAGTCGCGATGAGAAAACATATGCGAGCACCTAATATCTAGGTACAATATACAAGGTTAATTTTCAAACATCAATAACCTCGCAAGCATAGGTAGTTACCATCATAAACAACAACAATTGTTCTACGAGTTTTGATAATTTGTCACATTTTACTTTCATACTAAAATAAATATCAATTTAATATTACCTCTGAATGTTCTTAAGTCTGTACATAATAGTGAGACGCGCGCGATCGCGGGCGTCAACCTTTTCGTATACCTACGAATGGAACATTGACTTACAAATGTCACGACAGTACAATAAAAGCTTGGAAAATCATTTTTAATTAATGTATTGAGTTATGATAAAACTCGTAGAACAAATGTTATTGTTTATGATTTTAGCTATCTAGTCCTGCGAGGTTATTGATGTTTTAAAATTAATCCTGTATATACATACAATATTAGTTGCTACATACTATAGGTACATTGATTATATTATCCCATCTCCCCTTCATTCTTCCTGCATACTAAACCCCGTCTGCTTATATTCTCTCATAGGCGTGTCCCTGGTTTCAGTGACCCTTGACCTAGTACCGGAGGGTCCCCGCGATGCTCCTAACTATGTTTTACGAATATTCCAGAATATGTAAACTGTTTCAATGTACATAATACATGTATCTACGTGATGAAATATTTAACGTAGTGAACTTTAAAAATATTTTACATTCTGAAATTTTATTATTAAAGGTTTAGGTCCCTAAATATGCAAAAAATGTGAAAGGTGTGTCAGTGAAATAATTTTGTAATAATTTATAGCTCTATAATCTAAAAACAATCGGACAATAAATAAATAAATAGTTGCATACCTACATATCGGGGTATCAAGTTACAGTCATCTGTTTTTGGTAGAATTAAATTTATTAGCAGGGAGGTAGGTACATACATAAAGTGTCTAATATTTGGATACATTATGTCCCACACATGTCGAAATGCATTTTGGGACAAAACAATGTTATAATAGGTGAAAAATTGCGAAGAGTAATCTAGTAGTAAGTACAGCACACCAATATCGATTGTATATCATGAGTATAATTTCAAACTGGCTGCTAAGACAATGTAACATCGTTTGCAAACCTCCTTTAGCAAATCGGTGATCGAGAAATAATATTAGGTACTTTGTCTAAGGCCTCTGGTATTCAAATAGAATTTCTTCAAATCATTCAACAAATAACATCTCTCTTGAACATGTGGTAAGGGCACCCCTTCTTACAAGGTGACAAATTTTGAAGGAAACGACGCCATAACAGAGCAGACGCGTCCTGAATTTCAGTTTCACTGTTAACAAGAATCCCTTCTTGAACACATCATCCTCGTAGACACACCTATCGTTATCTATCACGCATGCGTCATATACAGCATCGTACTTTAAAGTTTTAGTTGGCTATTAGCGACTGAAATAAATTTTATTAGTATTTTATACTTGAAAATGAATAAAAATAAAAATAAATAGATGGATAAATGTGGCTGTGGTATCTCCTTTATAATTTGACAGTCCTGTCTATCCATTTCGAGAACCCACCTATGTGTATAATATGTACAGATATGCTATTTTCCTTACTTTACAATAATATTCATGTACTGCTCTTAGGAATAAAATAACAGATTAACGAATATGATCCTTCAAGGCTGCTATATTACGTCATCGCTATCCTAGGAAACCAAAGCTGTGAATAAGACTAATAACAAGAATAAGAAATTTCATACCAACTTACAATAAAACTGTGATACGGTTTTACAATTTCGTACTACATTGAGAATACCCCGGCTTTCAATTCGACTTACACTTAACCTTTCTTCATCTTCCGTTCGTTTATTATGGGATATTGTGATTATGACGTCATAGAACGTGCTCTTTTCGTCATCGCCACTCAGATTACGTTTATATTGTACCGCCATATTACTCTTTATGAATATTGCTTACGTGTTATGGAATGGAGAAAAATATCTACAAAATGTATCTTAGTGTATCGATTTTATTGAATTTATTTTTAAAAACTTTTGTTAAACGGATTTATGTATAGTATTTGCGCGTCCTTGCAAACTAGACGTCCTATAAGTTTTTTTAAGAATGCTTAAAAACCTATGAGTGCTTATAGTCATTTCATAAATATATTAACTGAGTCGAGGACAACTTTCGGCTTTAAAAATTTCCTAATGGTAGTTTTTCCATCTGCCATGTTACCCGCGGCACACTGTACCAATGTAAAATACTAACTTTGTAAGCAGATTAATAACAATGACTGCTATATTGCTTCCATCGAAACCACTAGTTGACAAAACAGTTGACTCCATGTTAAAATACGGGTGTTTAAAATCTACATAGGCAACCAACCTATGAACCACGAATAAGATTTATTTCTTGTAGACCCACTAATTGGTAATCTACCTATACTTGTGGCATAGATTTTTACTTTGATAGAATCATGTAAAAATAGGTGTACTACAATAACTTTTTAGCACCAACGTTACACGTTTCAATATAACGCGGTGTCATGTATTGTTGTAAAATTCTATGACATACCTACGCAAACGTTTAGAAAAACACCTGAAGCATTTTCAGTGGGGTAAGCTTTATGAGCATGTGTTACCGGCTATACAGGGTGTAACAGAAAGGGTATGTTAAGCGAAAAGCTGTATAAATAGCCCACTATAGATAACCTATTTCCAAAATTTGAGACTCGAAATCACATTTTTATTTTTTAAGATTGTATGAAAATTCCTGAGATATTTAAAAATTCTCCATACTATCGAGAAAATTAAACATGTGATTTCTGATCTCAAATTTTGTGGATAGGTTCTCTATAGTGGGCTATTTACATAGCTTTTCGCTTAACATACCCTTTTTGTTACACCCTGTATATGTAATTAAGGTATTGTGCATTAGTGTTAACAAAATATATTTTACTAAATTCATTAAAACAATTTCCAGGATACGAGCTAAAGGTAATAAGGTTGTTAAATGTCGGCTTACTATCTTAAGTAAATACCGGATAATTTACTCGCTAACAGGTTAAGAGTACGTACATTTAATTTTATCCCGGGTATAACAGTCAAATAAATGTGGCTTAAAACAGCAGAGTGGCCGATTATAGACCTCCAAACTTTGATTCATCACCCCATGATGATGATAAACAGGTAAAAACCAACAGTGTTCTGACGATGCGAAGCAGGGGTCTCGTCTAGTTGGCTTCTAACTAGATTCATATATTCAGATGTTTTATTCGAGTGAGAAATATTTCTCAATATGCTCGTTCAATCGTTGACACGCGCTCGTAAATTGCCATTGATCTCTTTATTTTCGTATACGATTCCAATATGCAAAGGAAAATAAGATTTAATACTTGCATCATATTTGTAATGAAAATCTTACAACCGACTTCTTTAGCATGAAGTAAGTTGGTAGACTAAAGACGAAATTGTTAACGCAAAAAGCATTGGACAAAACTAAATTAACTATAACTGATTGAGTGATTTACAAACAACGCACAGCTGAAGCTAGAAGGCTAAAAATACGAACGAAGTCATAGGCTTCCATTAGTCTTTAATAAAAGGTGTCATTTATGTACTATTTTTATAAACACATAATCTCCTTTCATATCCAAAGGAATCAAATTAAACAAAAAGCTTTTAAAAAGTTAAAGCTCTGCGGCCTAAACCCGCGACCGTAGTCTGGCACAAATCAGTTATCCAAAAGACATTTTAATGAGCTTAACCAACTAAATCACGAGCAAAATAAACACAAGTCAGAATGGAACAAATTTATTATCGCCTTATTCACTATGCGGGCTTTTTGCATACCAAAGTTAAATGGTAGATTAGAAACATGTATTGTTGGCAGTATTTAGATTCGGGTGAATCCGTGAATATGGCTAACGAGTTAAAATTCCCGTTTTCTCGTTCTCGTGAATTTTCCTTTCTTAATACTCCCCAAAGAACATACATGCCTTTAGATGCCTACCCTATATTTTCCGTGTTTGCCAGTCACCACTCACCCACTATTCTTGCTAAAGTTAATGCGAAAAATCATAATACCTGGGAACTGACTACACATATACAGGGTGTAACAAAAAGGGTATGTTAAGCGAAAAGCTATATAAACAGCCCACTGTAGAGAACCTATCCACAAAATTTGAGAACCGAAATCACATGTTTATTTTTCCGGATAGTATGGAGAATTTTTTAATATCTCAGGAATTTTCATACAATCTTGAAAAATAAAAATGTGATTTCGAGTCTTAAATTTTATAGATAGGTTCTCTATAGTGGGCATTTACATAGCTTTTCGCTTAACATACCCTTTTTGTTACACCCTGTAGAAATAAACAAGATTTGTTCTCTTTCGCTTTACTGCATTACAATATTGGTTCAAGCTATTGTGACTATTTTCACATTCATATTCGTTTCCGAATAAACAAAACAATTGGAGAATAACATGCTTTATATTTATTAGAAATGTTTCAGTAGAATTGAGGTCTTATTTTTCGAGAAATGTCTGCTTGTGTAAGTGATTTATTATAGGTACTATAGACATGACTTCGGTTGTGGTATGTTACTTTATTTATAAAATTGTAGTTTTTATTTGATTTTTTTTATATAGATAATAACGTAAATACAGATACAACAAAAACAGATTAGTTAAAAAAATAATAATGCACATCCGAATAAAAGCAAAATATAACTGTGCACCCTATTAGGGTATTATATTTTCTGCTCATAGATTTTCCTTTATATTCTCGAATACCTACGTCCCTCTTATCTTAAATGTTTTTTAAATATCATGTACTTGAAAATTTTAACAATAGGTATTTTACGAAAAGTGCTTCCAAGTTAGTGTCAGTATCGAATACCTAAATACGTAACTAAAATCAACATAGCCGATAGTTGTTTTTTAATCGATATTTGCAAAGCGGCTTTCGTTGCTCTCATCCCTTTGTTTCCACGTCAATAGAACAAACGCTCTTCATCAAAGATTTTCAGTTAAAAACGTCTTCTATCAACAATAGGTTTGGTAGTGGGGAAACTTTATTATTTCCTATTTAAAAAACTTTGATTGATTCTCTTTGTTACGTTGGAAGTTTGCACACTGGATCGGACTTGAATACCTTTGAATAATCCTTTAAAATGGTAACATGCAAATGAGCTGCAACAAGTGAATATAGAATTTGCATTACAAAAACCTTGATTGAGATAAAAAATCTTTTAATTAATAGTAGTTCTCAGAGGTCAAAGGGGCTTGATAATAAGATATACCTATATTACCTGTCTTAAATTTTATTACCAACCCAAATAGGTTAGGTTCCTTATAGGTAAGTACTTTTTTATATACCTAAATATGGATAAACCTAGAATAAAGTTATTTTATTTTTTATTTAATAAAACACACGGTGCATATATTTTATGTGACTAAACAACTAAAGAAATAACTAAAAGCCTAAATACGTTTTTTTAGTGTCGTTGATTCCATACATAGGTACTGTAGCGGAGCTACCTCCCTTTTCACAAACCTCACAATCCTAAGTGCCCTAAATCTATTGTCTATAGACAATACGACCTAATTCCGAGGTCGTTTATGAGGGATAATTCACCCTGAAAACCGACTTTTTACCCTGAATAAAAACGGTCTGGATAATTTTTAAGTGGCCGCGCCGACAGCCCAGTAACCAACAGTGGTTAACGTTGCCAATTTAATAGTTTATACAAACCTGTATTTTAATTTAATTCAATTCATTTTTTTTAAGGCAGTCGAGTTTTATGAACGCGACTTTTTAAGTGAATGTAATTACCTAGTTAGGTACTGCTACATTTATGATGTAACAACACATAATTATTTTGTTTTAGTCTGCGATTTCTTTCAATTTTCTTTTAGATGTTGTTGGTGTAAACTCTATCTGTGTTAAAAGGAATTTCTACATTGTTTAGGCCAAAAACGTAAAATCACAATAGATATTTTATACATATTGCTATCGAAGTTGAGAGTTCTGAACAAAATAACAAAATGGAATCTTTCACAGTTCATGTCCCTAGAGCTATCGCCTTAAAATTGGAATAGTTATTATAACGATTACCCAACTCTAATGCAAGTATAAAAAATATACATACTAATATTATTACTAAAAAAAATGCGGGAGGGTTTTCATAAACATATTCTAGGGGCAGTGCTGGTTGAAAGACAAAACATGCCTAAATAAAAATAAGAGCTAATGTTACACTCGACTGCGCTACACATAGAGCCGCATGCGCACTCATTGCAATTCAACGTATTCAATTGTCCGGTAATTTATCAGCTTTTTATCTTTACGATAGCTACATATTAAATAAGGTTTTAAACAAGTTAGCCACTCCTACAGAAAGTCCGGACATAACTTTTCCACGTGCAAAGGGAGCCAGTTTGGCTAACCAAAATAAATCACCGGCGAGTGTCCAGAGCCCGCAATTTTCGCCCGCGCCAGCCGGTCAGTTTTCAACGTTATTATTTGGCCACTTCATATATTTTTGTTGTTTATTAATGATTTTGTAATGGCTCCTGTCGGTAGCAGGCCAGGCGTTTAATACGTTGAATGCGCTCCATTACGTTCAGTTGCCAAAGGTTGGAGTTTTCAGTTAACCTGCTTTTAAACGTCTCATTTGGCATCGAGATATAAAAAATATTTTAACTGTGATACGTTCTTATCTTGGTTTCATGGTTTATGTACCTATATGATTTTTCTCAAAATTAAGCTCTTAATTGCCTCTAAAGACTACTTGAGTCGAGAATGGTCTACTAAAACCACCTTTATAGGCCCTGACTTGAAATAAAATACTTTTCCAGCACTGCTGACTATATAGTTTATCCGAACCTAAATCCTAACGATTATTTAATGATTACGACGAGTGAACCTTACATACGTTTCAGGACATAACTTTTTACGAAATAGCTTAATATAATAGAGTCAAAGGGTATGTTTTATATTCCCTTTATTAAAGATGAATTGACTTTATGGGATCAAAAGTAATGGTTTCCTATAACCGGAAAATAAGCAACCCTGGGTTTTAATAGAGTGAATTTTATGATCGATTGACTCAATATAAATTTACGTCACGTTTGGATTTATTTCCAATATGTATAACAGATGTGGAACAAACTACTTACCTATGAATAAAGCCGTCAAAGATAGGTCTATTTGAAGGATAAAAGTTGATGCTACCTCCATCTAAATCACGTTTTAGAGAAGACAGCATAAAATTTATTAATCAGTTAGAACTATTATCTGCCTATTGAAAATCTGCCCTAAGTTATACATATAACATGGGAAGTGATGTTGACTCTTGGTTTTCTAAGGCTTACACACATCAGCCTATTAGGCGTAAGCCTCCACAGGCAGGTTGGTGAACGCAGTGTCATTTTCGGACTATTGCTGCCCACCTCCCGGAAACTCTTGATCGCATCTTATGATACCCACGGGCAGACAAGGGGTAGTGCTATTCTGCTCTGCCGATATTAAATGACCTTTAGAACCCTACAACAGCCTATCTATCTCAATTTGTACAATAAATATTTGTGAAATAAAATAGACTACATTACATTACCAGTGAGTAAATATTGTGTCGATATAAAATGAGTTTTCCCAAAAATCGCAATAAATATTTTAACATGGTAACCACTCTGTTTTAATAAAATTCCGGTTCGTTACAAATTGAATGAGTGTGGATATAAATTATTTATATATATTTTACTGTTTCAGGTAAGCTTCGATAAAATTCCACCGGTTCCGGTAAGTTTTGTTGCGGTTTAATTGGCTCTTGTAAGTATAGTTTTTAATTTTCTGTGAGTGTTTCGTTTATAGTAAAAAAAGGTACGTTAAGTTTTTTCAGCATTTACCTACTTGACTCCTGTATATATGTCGCTATCATAATTTATTTTAATTCCATCGCCACGTAGGCAACCTTCAAACAACTTAACCTGGCATCCGACATCCCTTATCTAAATAGGGCACCATAATAGCGACTTAAGGATAGCTTATACAGCACAATAAACCCTCTTAAATAGCAGCCAGATAATATCACACGTTGAGTCGAATTATCTGAGACACCGCCTTGAGTGGCCCATAAAAGACCCGCTACACTTATGCTGTGTCCAAGAAGTTCGTTTACACGACCGGTTGGACTCGCGAAAGTGATAATAAGCTAAAGGACGCAGGTTCATTACCTGGCTTTAAATGTTTTTAAAGTTGAACTGTGATTTCGTAATTTTTCTAAATTGTTAATTTAAATCGCAATTTTAATATGCAAGTAATGCATAATAGCTTTGTGTTCCCAATACGATGTATCTATAAAAGGAGGTCCCGCAGCCACGTTTAGAATAGAGGGACTAAATGTAAAGGTCAGTGGACTCTTGCGACATGCACGGAAGAAGATGCAGCTGATATATTGTAAAGCCCCGCATCAAATAAATAAATAAAGTAAATAAGTAAAAGGGTTAATAAATGTAGCACAAATGGTCAAGCGCCTTTTAAAATTTTTTCAATCAATCTTTTAGATTATCTGCTGTAGATAAGTTGACGACAAGATTATTTTAGGTATATACCTACATTTTAGTACACTCAGTTGTTCCATGTGTTTTTGATAGTTCTAGGTCCCATAATACAATGGTGTTTATGTTGGTGTTAATATTGCCGCGACGCGACGCCCGTTAAATGATTTCTCAGAGCGGCTAAAGTGGCTTGTAAAAGAACCGCTACTCTAATGTTGTACGACCAAAGTAAAGAGGAAACTGCTGAGTTTTCAATATATTATTTGAATCCATTTTATTTAAATTTTAGCTAGCATAAAGTTTGTGCTGAAAACATTGTTGACGTGGACATGAATTTTATATATATCTGCTTAAGTTTGATTTTAGTCTCGAAACACTTGGATTTTCATGACTAGCGTAAGTATTGCAATAAAGTTGTCTAATAAAACACAATTTAAATTTACTAAACTTTGTGGTTCCTATAAATTTCTAATTGAGTGCTGAAATTAATCTCACAGAACATTTCACTACAATACCTAGGTACTTAAAATTAGTTGTACATTTTATGTTTGTAAGATTAATTCGTAATACATTACTTACAATAATCCCACCTACCAAATCATACCATTCTTCTTTAACCCAACCGTTTTCAATTTTCCCGTTGAAACCATGTAAACAATGTTATTGGACGAGCTATATTAGGGTAATGCGACCAATATCGGTCTAGTAAGCGACCTTCAGGACCCGAAACAGCTGGTTACCCTCTTAATTTCAGCTTGTATTTTATGCTTGTTTTGTCCGTTCTATTGTGCGCAAGTATTATTCTAACGATAAAAACTGGGTGAAAGTAATATTGATGTATTTATATTAAATACTAGTGGCCCGCCCTCGCTTCGCTTCGGTACATATCCTCTAAAATTTGGAATCCCCTTTTGTCCCGTTCCCGTGGGAATGTCGGGAAATATGTTCTCAGTGCTTCTTTACACTCCCTACCGAATATACCTGCCATATTTCATCATTTTGTGTCAAGTGGTCTTCGTAAAAATTGAGAATTCCCGTTTGTCCCATTCCCGTGGGAATTTCGGGAAATCCGTTCTTAGTACTTCCTCGCACTCCCTAACTAATATACAATGCCCTATTTCTGATTTATATGTAGGTATATTTTCGTAAAAAAAAAATAGATTCCCGCTTGTCCCGTTCTGGTGGAGATTTCGATAAATATGTTCTCAGTGCCTCCTCACACTCCCTACCAAATTTTATCATTATATTGTGTAAAATGGTTTTCGTTAAAATTGGGTTTTACTGTTTGTCCAGTTCCCGTAAGAATTACGGGAAATCCGTTCTTTGTAGTCCTTAATGAACAATTTTCGATTTCAACTTCATAGCGGTTTTCTTACAAATATCAAATTCCAGTTTGTTCCGTTCCGGTGGGAATTTTGGGAAATATGTTCTCAGAGCTTCCTTACATTCCCTACCGAATATACCTGTCATATTTTATCTCTACATGTCATGTGGTTTTCGTAAAAACTTGAAATTCCTGTTTGTGCCGTTCCCATGGGAATTTCGGGAAACCCGTTCTTAATGGTCTTTAACATCCCCTAAGAAACGTCAAACAGACCAAATTTCATCTGTGTACGTCAAACTGTTTATTTTTATACTTATTGAATAAGCTTTTGTTCCGGTACAGTGAAAATTTCGGTAAATATTTGGAATTCCCGTCTCCCCGTTCCCATGGGAATTTCGGGAAATCCGTTTTTAACAGCTGATTTTTTTTTTTCACTATTTCGGAGTTGGTCCCATAATGAAAGTTGTTTCTTTTTACCTACCTAGTTTCGTGTCAAAAGATAATCAATACTTTTTGGTAGACCTTATATATCCGTTTCTTCGTGGGCTCATATAGGTAGGTATGTTGTTTTTGCAATTCTTTTTGATTTTGACTAATTTTACACTTGTTTTAAGAATTTTCTCGACGTTCCCATTCATCATCATTATCATCCATCATAAATTCAGAAATCATCAGTATTGGCTGTGTGGATGCTGTATTCCTTATGCCCTTTCTTCGGGATAAACAAAAAAAATCTGTCATGTTGTAATAAGAATAATAAATTCCCCAGAACCCGTGATCACGCACATTTTTGAAGCAACTTTTAGAAGGTCAAATTTTCACAGCCTATTTACTGTATCTAATAAACTGATAATATTTTATCGATTTAGCAATAATCGGCGGGTATGAAGAGCGGAAGATGCGGGATTTTGACTCGTTTTTGCTTCACTACCCGGAATACATCTGTCATTGAGGACTCCTTCTTGGGACTTGTTATTCTATGGTGTATGTCAAACCTATGCCTCCGTGCGTCAAATGGTTTAAAAAAAATTGTATTTAATTCATGTTTATACCAGCCCAGTGGAAATTATGCGAAACCCTATAGCCTATAATCGTCCAGGTCCAATAAGGATTCTAACGGTGGAAGAATTTTTGAAATCGGTCCAGTAGTTTCGAAGCTTATTCGCTGCAAATAAACAAACAAACAAACAATCAAAGTTTACCTCTTTAAAATATTAGTATAGACAGGGTGTTTGTGACAGCCAGGCAAATATTGATACCATGACTTCAGACCATGATTTTGAGGTGGAAAACTGAAAATTTTCGCAGAAAAATTCCAAAAAATTTCCACCTTTTTAAAATATTTTCAGGAAAAATTAGTTAAGTTCGTTTATTTAGGCCTTAGATAATAACTTAAAAATAAAATATAATACGAAAAAAAAAATCAAAAAAAGTTGCCCCCAAAAACGTTCAAAAACCAAAAGGGTTGAATAGAGAGGCACAAGTGATCCAAAAAACTGCAATGTGTTACAGAATAACCAATAAGTCCATTTAATTAGTCACAAGATCGTCCAATACAATTGGCGCGGAGGGCAAAGGCTACTGATAATCAAACCAAAAATATATTTCCTGCGAGTAATAACACTGTCGTATAACTCAGCAGAATGGGACTTGTTCAGTATTTCAGTATTTAAAATTATTAATAAAGAAATGGAAAAATTCCTCACCCGGGTGGGAATCGAACCCACGACCTCTGCATTCCGTGCCAGCGCTCTTACCACTGAGCCACCGGGTCAATTATTTCAGTATTTGCCTTGCTGTCACCTTTACTGTACTGAATGAAATTGTTTACACTAACCATTTTAGATTTTAATGTCTCCTTGAAACCCTTTTAAGTTATTAAAACTCCATAATGTTAAAAGTTTTCAAGTTTAAATTAAACTGACATAGTATCATTCAGATCTATATAATTTATTTAAAAAAATTACTTATTGGACAAGGGATTTTCTTATAGTGACATTTAGGCCCAGGGACATCATCCAAAGGGATACAGCCGGAAACCCTCTTAATTTGAGATGATATCGTGTTGTACATCCGCTCGTGCAGCGATAGCATCATTATGTCATCATTACGTGTTATTTTTATATCATCTTAATTTTGAAGATTAGATTAACATCGATTTAATTTAACATCTCAATTCATGGAAGCATAACATATCTACGCACCTTGATGGATTGTATTTTTTATCTAAAGATTCAATTTCATTTTGAAGTAAACCTTGTGTAATTTAAGGTTTATGTGCTAGAAGACAATTTTATAGGTCTTTATGATGAAATGATAACCGATGATCTATATCTTTAAGCTTGTTCTGTAAATATAAAACTCTACAGGATGTTTTTTTGTGGCCACCTTTAACGAAGGGTACGTACTCTATACATCAAATAAAGTCAGTTTATGCCAAAAAAAATGCTGGGAATTTTTTTTTTCAATAATTTTTTTAAATTACTTGATCTGGCGAAATTTATAGTGTCTAGTGTTTATGTTATTTTTTTATAGACAGATATTAATTATTTCTCGTGAAAAAATCTTGCTACGCGCGTCTATGTGCATTTATGCAGAAAAACGCAGTCTATTTACTCAACTTTGGACCCTAATATTTTGGAAACCAGACACTTCCCAGGTATGCTTCCATGGAGAAAAATGATCGTGATGATGAGGAGATTCCGTAGTTTTCGGGAACGTTTACGACCAAAAATCATCCTGTATAATTCAAAATTATGTATTTAATTGTATCAGGCGTCACAAATTATGATTATACTTTGACAAAGCATCAAGGATTTCTCTACCGGTTATAAAATTAAACTCAAAAGTCAATAAACAAGAAAGTTTGCAACCGGAGTGCCGGGGAGCTATATCCTTGACCTCGTGTCCCACTTCCTTACAGGTAATTGAAAGAAATATTCGGTTGTCAGTTCAGCTAATGGAAAAATTGAACCGAAATGTATTTTTTAAAACATCCCACAGAGGGAGCTTTATAAAGCTTTTTATAACAAAATATTATTAAATAAATAAATAACTACTGAAAGCAAAGGCTAGTTGATTCTCATTGGATAAGGGGTGCTTAGAAGCTTTCATGGGGTTATGATGTAAACAAAAACAAAACTTTTATTAGCAAATTAGCATTGTATTGCCTAAAATAGACTAATAACATAATTTCTCTAAAAATACTCCATGACGTCCTGTGTTGCATTACGGAAATCTTCTAGAAGGACTCCCGCTTTTTCTTAGCGCATGCGCGATGCACGCCGTCTCTTTCCCGCTTCAGTCTTCGCTGATCAGTGACACGGACCGCCACGCGCGCGAACTATAACCCGGCCATGATCGGAATCACCCCGAATGCCATGGACTTTCAACTGCGGTCACCGCAAAGCTCGCTGGCCGGCTGTCGCACAGAAACCAGTGGTATAATAGGTATAACTTATATCTTATGATGCGACATGATTGTTTTATGACCTTTCATGTTTTAGTTAAGTATATTATGTTGGCAAATCTGGTTTGTTTTTCCTTTTAACTTGTTGCGTTTTGTATTCGATCATCATGAAGTTGTATATTATCTGTAACGACGCATTTCCACGCAAACACGAGTATAGCGTATAAGATAATAGGGCGTCGCGTAGTACTCTTTTATACAACAATCCGGCTAATATGTTTGTCCGACTTAATATTTGTTTATTCGAGGGAACATGATCGGAGTAATTTGTGAATGTTGCGCTATTTGTTTTGTTTTCGTCTTTCTGCTTTGTTTTGGATTGGGCCTTTGTTTATTGATAGACGAACAATTTATTAATAAGTTAATAGTAATTTTTTTACGTTCGGGTAAAGGTAAGTGGTTTGCTGGAAGAAATCTCTTATAGGGATATGCACGCCTTTGTACATTGTCTATGTAAAATGTTTTTCCATATAAAATGTCTGTGTACAATAAAGAATAGAATATATATTATGTTTCAAAAAACTCTAGTTATAAAACCTGACTTTTCTTGCACATCATTGGTGATGTAGGTGATCTTGGAATTTCCTATAGGAAAAAGTGAGGTGCTCATTGTTCAGCTACCTTGAACTTTAATTTAAGTACTTAATTGAATTAGGCATACAAATAGTAATGTTTAACAAAGTACAACAGTACAGTTCGGGATTTCGGATACGCTCTACGAAGTAGATTCGTAGTTCATAGCAGATCGTAGTGCGTGCAACGGATAGCTCCCGTGTGATACCTTTAGCCGATCGACTTTGCTTTACATTGCGGTGCATCGAAGTTGATGCAAGCAATTGTGATGGAAAATTTAATATGAAATCAAGTCAATATCACGGGTTGGTTCACTTTAAGATCTACTTGAGCAATTAGTGTTTGAACCTCGTATGTGTTATTTTAAATTTACGATTAGCAGGCGTGTAGTGCTTTATAATAAAAGAATTCTTAAGTATACGTAACGTGCTTATATTTATCAATGTTGGTAGAGACCGTTAAAAATTTACTGGATTCCTGAAAACTCTCAAAAAGAAAACTAATACCTATTATATCTATTACAGAACTCAGAACTTGTAACAAAGCCAGAAATAATTGTAAGTATACATAATTTCCCAGTAAACACTGGATACTTTCTGAGATTAAAAATTGAAGTTTAATTATTAACGCTCTATCTACTCATCTTAATCTTCGCTTCATTTTAAAATATCACCACACTATGAAAACTTATACTAGTTAGATTTATTTACCACGACCATTTTTATTATCCCATTTCAAATCTACAGAAATCGAAAAAGAAATCACTTCAGCATATTTTGCAAATAAACGTCGACGTAGTTTCGTAACAACATACGAATATAAGTTAGAGTGGTGGAACCGTTCAAGCCACGGCGACTGGTTATCGGAATCGCGTTGTTGGCACATTTTAATTTCCTGAAATGTAGCGCGTCAGATAAGCTGCCAATGAACTTATGGACGTGCTGTGAACACTAGAGGAATGGCAAACCGTTGGTATTTGTATTACCAGCCGAGGAAGGCACAAGCTTAATGACGACGTTTACTGATACGTTTTTGGTTGTGGTTTATTGTTAGGTTTAGCTTCGGATTGGCTGTTAAATTTTACAGCGTTTTTGATATTTTCAACGTCTTTTTTGCTTTATACGTTGTCAAAATTTAGAGCGATACGAAATGTACACAACATAAGGTTTTTGGTTATGGTTATTTGTTAAATACGTTCAACAATAGCGTGATTACCCTCTGAAGACATTGGAATTGATTGACTTAGAATGAAAAACACGATGAGTAGGCACGGTATTTTTATAAACTTATTTACTACTATTCATGAATATACAAAGAGCACGAGTTACTTTTTAATTTTTGCTAATTAATGTAAAATAATCGTCTTTTTACCACTATGTAAAATTTAATAAAAAGTATAATAAAATATTTCAAAAACTTATTATTATTATGTACCTATTTTTTTAATAAAGTTTGTCATTCCTGCACTATTCACTGAAATGAAATTGTAATGTTACACATTTCACATTTATGTTTTTGATGAGATCATTCTTACAAAATTCATCATACTCAACCTTTCGAAAAATAACTGTTACTTATATAAAAGAAAATAAATAAGTCACTATCATTTCTCATTCGAGTGCCCTTGCCACTAAAAATTTTAACGTTAAAATTGTAAATGACTTGTATATAAATATTAATACTATCTCAGTTGGTCTCTTAAATGTAATCACATGGTGACAAGACAACAAACACCAATGCAATTTGAAGCAGTAACTGATTCACAGTACTGAAGAGAAGGTAATCCTGGAGGAATGACCCGATGTAGGGCGGCTGGAGGTCGTGTCCTGTGTGACCCAAGTCTCCGGACTAGCAATGCTCAGTTAGGAATACTGAAGGAGACAAAGATTTTAGAGGAATATTAACAAAAGTCCAGCATAATATAAACATCTGTCTATATATCTAGACTTTTATAATCAGCTCAAGAATGTGTGAGTTTCTCTGAATGCGAAGATCCTGTGTTCAAATCCAATGAGTTCAACTAAGTTACGACGGTTATGTGAACTTCAATGTCTTTTGTAGAGTCGATTAGTTGAAATATGTTTTATTGTTCAAATTGGTTATTCTTACTGGCTTTTTATATACTTTATTAAATCTCGTTGATTTCATAATTGTAATAACTACTAAGATAGTATTAATGAATTTTGTGTATACTCGTTTAAATTATCCTAGCCAAGATTTAAATAGGTAAACAGTGTACTCTTTAGAAATGTCTCGAGGCAGGTTTCCTATCAATAACCTATTATCGAGCCTTCATCAGGAGTGACAAGCAAAGGATAATTTATAGTTATACATTTTACGATCGACCTTTTAGTTTTTGTGCGAGAAAATTGGATGAGGACATGATATAAATGTGCTTAGATGTGCTAAATATACATAGATGTACCTACTTGACTAATAATATAATTAGTTTTGATTTATTTGAGATTAATAAATATCTGGGTAACTTATATTATGGAGTAATATAAAAAATAGAGTCAAACTATTGGATTACCATTAATATATAGAAATCCCGATATCATTGCTCGTTAACCTAAAATAATTGTTTTTTGGGTTAACGATTACTCAACCATTGATAATAACTTTTAAACGAAAGAAAACACAGTTCTTCCCACCATTACTCTCACCTGAGCTTCAAGGGATATTTTTCCACTAATACACATGCTAAAATCCTGTATAAATTAGAAATCTCATATATGTACTTACATAAAGATAACAAAGTCAGTATGCTTATTATAACAATGAAATGTTTAAATGTTCACGACTTACGTACGACGAAGCCATATAGAACGTAATAGCCTTACGAAATTGGGTTTTTATGGATTTACTAAGCAAACGTTATTAAAATATGTCTATCGCGTATATACAATACTTAAATGTTAAGTAAGTATATTACGCTAGAGTCCTGCCTGTCACTTTTAATTTATTTTATATTTATTAGTCTCTGGGTGCACGGTAGCATCCGGCCAAGACAAGCCAAAAACGAAGCTAAAGGGCACTACATACCTTTGCTTCAGTTTGACTGTAATAGCTTATTATTTCATTTCGTTTATCATAGAAAAACATGGACCAATTAAAATCCTATAACCTATGATTAATTGAACAATTACATGTTTTCCTTCTTACTGAGGATAATTAAGCGTTGTGTTATACAGGTTATCCGACTGCGCGACGCAAAGGAGTGGTATTGTGTTTAACAGCCTATGTATGTATGTATGTATGTTCCTTTGAAGCACTACACAGACCAAACGGCTAGGCCGATTTTTATGATTCATACGTCAATCGATTCCTCTTAGTCCGGCGAGTATCACTAAAGACATGACGTTAGTGAAAATCCAATATGGCGACTACTGGACGCCATTTTGTGAAAATGAAAAAAATGAAAGTCGACAAACTATATCGAGTGGGGTATCGTTGAATAGGTATTTAAAATCATTTTTAGGTTTTTCTCAACATTTTTCTATTCGACTATCTGTTTGGTATATATATCGATTGAAAGTTGTGTAACAACAATTCTCGCACATAAGTTTATAGACAGCAGCAAGACGAAAACTTCTTGCTGCCTAACATGTCGAGCATGTTTCTTGAAGGATACCTATTAGTAGCTTTATTAACTAAAAAGTATAAAAAAAACATAATTAAAAAATCCAAAAACCCGACTGCGTAAAAAGGAACCAAACTATGTATGTTATTTTTTATTTCTTGTATTCTTTATTGTAGACACAAACATTAGACATTTTTTGGTCGTCAACGTTCCCGAATACTACGGAATCTCCTCATCATCACGATCATTTTTCTCCGTGGAAGCATACCTGAGAGTGGTCTGGTTCCTAAGATATTAGGGTCCAAAGTTGAGTAAATAGACTGCGTTTTTCTGCATAAATGCACATAGACGCGCGTAGCAAGATTTTTTCACGAAAAATAATAAAGGCTATAAAAAAACTAACATAAATACTGGGACACTATAAATTTGACCGATCATGTAATTTAAAAAAATATATAAAAATTTACATCATATCCCAGCTTTTTTTGGCATAAACTTACTTTATTTGATGTATAGAGTACGTACCCTTCGTTAAGGGTGGCAACGAAAAAACACCTGTATAAACATAACTAGCACTGCCGGAACATTTGCCAGCAGATTTATCGAAAAATAAGGCACAAAATGAAAGGTAATCTAATTTAAACGATGTCGTAAAATCAAGCGAATACCGGCCTAAATTCCTCCGGGAGCGGGTTTTATGGGTTATTACATCGGCCAACTAAATAGGTAATTCCGATGTACACACTATTGGCTAAGTCTGAATCATTGCAAGTTTTGGCCATTTAAAGAACAAACATTTTGTCATACTGTTGCCGTTACTGACAGAAACAGAAAGTAAAGTAGTGCCTTGTGTTCGTGATCATGAGTAGGCAGATCCGAGGGTCAGCGGAGGGTATAGGGCCCGGTGGCGGGCGATCCCTCAATAGAGAAACAGAAATACTTTAAAGCTCAAGCCACAAGAGTTAATAAGGTACTGTTTTTACTGGTAATATCTGTGCAAAATACAGACTTATTACTCGTATTAACTAATATTTATTTACATAAAAATAAGTGTTACATCGAGCTATGTGCCCTGCCCATTGCCACTTCAGCTTGCTGGACCGTTGAGCTATGTCGGTGATCTTTGTAGGTCTGCGGATCTCCTCATTTCTGATTCATCACGCAGAGAGATCCCAAGCATAACTCTCTCCATCCTGAGCTTTTTTATGAGGCACATAGTTAGAGACCACGTCTCGGCACCGTAGGTCGCTCGAAGAACTGATGGCCGATGGAGTCGGAAAGTTCTAGAGTGGATACCACGTATCGGCAAGCGCAGCGTGGGAAGGCCACCCGCGAGGTGGATGACCTGGCCAAGGTTGCGGGCGTCGGTTGGATGCAGGCTGCTTCCGACCGGTCGGAGTGGAGGTTGTTGGGGGAGGCCTATGTCCAACAGTGGACTTCTCAGGGCTGTAAATGATGATGAATGATGAAGTGTTACGTCGCCTATGTATCCGGGGGAGGCACATGTTTAGCAGTGGACTTCTCATGACTGATAATGAAGTTTTACTTCGATAATAATAATTACTTAATTATGTATAGCTAAGGTCAACTGATAGAAAAATGTATCTATATGTGGATTTACGTTTTTAGCGTCTAATATTAGGCACATATAAATAGTTTACACAAAAATGTTTTAGAGTTTTAGACACTTAATTCAAGTAGTATAGTACAATGTATAAAAACACTACAACTCTAATTAAAATATACCCGGCTTTGTAACTGAACTTTCGACTGTCCATTTTAAAGTGCTTTTTATTTACATGGTTTATTTTTACAGTTCGCTCTGTGTAGGTAATCTATTCAATCTAGTCACACTAACATTGCATTATGCTAGCTATTCTAATCTTCTATGACGGCCGATAGGTGTACTTGGTAGTGACCCTGCCCGCCGCGCCTTAGATCCTGGGTTTGAATCCCGGTAGGTACAAATATTGATAGGATGAACTTCAACGTTTATTCTCGAGTCATGGATGTTTCTATACTTATCTACGTAACTATATACCTTTGTAAAAAATACATATCATATAGACCCAGCTATGTTTTGGACATGAGGTAACTAGAACAATGTCAAACTAAGTACCTAAGTTATTAGCATAGCAGGAACAGCAGATGTTTAAATAAGCAGTGTTAAATTTACCAGACAAGTGCTTGGTATCTTAAAAGGTTTCAATAGCGAAATCTTTAAAACCCTTAATATTGTATAGGAATGTATTGTATAGCGTATGATTATGTATAGCGATACACTGCGGTTATACGGCACGTGTACACACACGTGACATGTTTGCTAAAATCCGCTCTCGAAACCTCATTCGTTATGTTTCGCGCTATTGACATTCGTGTGGTTGCTTTTAAATTTCTCATGTTTAAAAGGTTCCTAATAGGTCTAAATAATTACCAGGTATATTATATTATTATATCTCTTTATTTATGGGGTTTATTTATTCCATCTCATTATTCATGAGCTCAAGACTGGCTAATGTTGCTAAGTAACTATATTTTGCATTTGTTTCGGGTCCGTCTGTCTGATAGGAATCAACTATCTTTGGTAATAGATAAAATATTTTCATGACGGTTTCGCGATAGGCCTTCCCACGCTGCGTTTGCCGATATGTGGTGTCCACTCTAGAACCTTTCGGCTCCATTTCGGCGAAATGGACAGACGACCTGGCCAAGGTCGCAGGCGTCACGTCGGTTGGATACAGGATGCTTCCTACCGGTCGGAATGGAGGTTGTTGGAGGAGGCCTATTATTATTATTTCAGCAGTAGACTTATGTCTGAGAATGATGATAACGTTAAAATTCTTAGGCCCATTACAATAGTTGAACCTGCTACAGGAGTGGAAGGGGAAGCTATAACGCTTTTTTCATCCAATGGGCTATTTTCCTACATACCTAAGTTGGTACTTTAATATTTTTAGGTAACTCGCAGATTGTAATATCAACTCGAATTCATAATATTTGGACAGAAGGCTGAATTAAAGTTACAGATTTAATAATGGAGTTTCGATATCGTCTTACCTCTCTCTGGCGGGTATTGAACTTGAAAAATGTAGTAAGAACTAGTGGACGCCCGCGACTCCGTCCGCGTGAACTACAGAAAAAACAAAATATCGCAATGATCCGGAATAAAAACATGTTCCCGGGATAAAAAGTAGCCTATATGTTAAGTGGGACCTGTCACAATATATTCCTGAAAACTGCATCGAAATCGGTTCAGCCGTTTTTGAGATTAGCGTGCACAAACGCACAGACAAACAATCCAAAAATCATTCTTTTGGGTACTATTGCGTTATAGTAGAAGTTGTAAGTGACCGAATTGTTCCTTTTGAGGTAGAATTGTATAATTTTTACCATGAATAAAATGTACTAAGACAATTATATTCAGATGTGGAGGTAAGTCAGATTCATCCCCTGAGCGCCAGGGGAGGGGGTTGAAAGGGTAAAAATAGGTACCTTGGTGATTATTTTTTTTCTCGTAGGAAAATGCTATTAGGGTGTGTTATTGGATGAAACAGACACTAAAAATTCATTTTTGATACATTTAAAGTACCTTTTCATACAAAATGTATTATATTTTTGCAAAAATCTGAAAAAATATGTTAAAAATTGCACTTTTTTCAATTTAAATCACTATAATCTTCCAAAAGAAAAAAAAATGGGTGAAATAAAAATACTATATTAAAGGCAATTTAATCTAGTTTTTAAACATATATACTTTTTGTATACTGTTCATACAATATCCATTAGCAAAAAAATCTTTTATGGGTCGTACTAGACACTGTACCAAAGCTGGCCATAGTAAAAATATATCGGAAAATGTGCTGTAAAGGTAAGAAAATGATGTTTATATTTGTATTGTTGTTTTTTATTTATTTCATAATGTTAGTATAGTTTTTAGGGTTCCCTTGTTAACAAGAACCCTTTTTTATCAAAGAAATATGTACGATATAAAGTACCAGGAAGGAGACCTAAAGCATTATGCTAGTATAAAACTTATAGGTACATACGAGTATATATACTCTAGTCTTCTCAATGTCGGGTAGAAAGAGCAGCAGGATCATGAAGGAGATCCTATAATCACGTTTAGCATAGTTTGACCACATGTAAACTCTCTTACGACACAGCAGGAATTTTAGCTGATATAGTAATATTATCTAAAAATTTATTCCAATGAAAATTTATTATTTTCTTTCTTAAATAAATAATAGATAAGAGCCCATGACATTACTATATTTGTGTTTTTAATTAGAGACTAACCTATAACTATTATGTTTATAAGTAGCTTTTGCTACCTACCTAATTCGATATTACTTTTTTTTATCTTCTTATGCTAATGCGGTGCTTCACTAGTAACATCAGCTGCACCTCCCCCCGTGCATATATAAGAATCGACTAAAGAACTCAGGTATTCTCTTAGGCGATCAGTTAGCAACTTTTGTCCCTGATCATTAACATCTGTGCCTGCTATCCTAAACGTGTCTGGGATCCTTAAAGATCCTGCAGTTCAAGTTACCCCATTTCGGGAAGACAGTGTGAGTTTATCTACAAATAAATATACTTATTCACACACTTCACAACCCATTACCCTAGTCTCACACTAAGATCCTTAAGGTCTTGTGTCGTGGGTATGAAGTACAACGGTATATTTAGATTTAAAATGTGTTATTATTAAGATTGATAAGTTTATTTATGATTTATAAATGAACTTTTCAGGTCATCTTATTTGCATTGTTTGTTAGTAAACAAGTAGGTACACTCTTATAGTAGCTGCATCAACTTAGGTAACTTCGCTTTACTAAGTGCGGTTTAATTTTAACACATTCTAAACAAATTGTCTACCTGTCTGTAGGCACCCACTCGAAGTTACGCTTTAACCACTTTAGTAAAAAAAATCAACGGTCCAGAAAGATGATAACTTGTTATTAAGCAAAAGTAAGTTGAGCTCCTGATTTGCGAGAGTGGATAAGGAGCATAACAATTGATATATCTAAAAGATGTGATGAAAGGCGTTACCTCTACTTTATACCGTACATATTTCTTTGGTAAAGAAGGGTTCTTGTTAACAAGGGAACCCTAAAAACTATATTAACATTATGAAATAAATCAATAACAACAATATAAACACTAAACAAATAATAAACATCATTTTCTTACCTTTACAGCACATTTTCCGATATATTTTTACTATAGCTAGCTTTGGTATAGTACGACCCATAAAATTTTTTTTTGTTAGTGAATGTTGTATGAAAAGTACACAAAAAGTGTATGTTTTTAAAAACTATATTAAATTTCCTTTAATGTAGTATTTTCATTACTGCCATTTTTTAGTTTTTGGAAGATTATAGTGATTTAATTGAAAAAATTGCAATTTTTTTACATATTTTTTTAGATTATTGCAAAATTATCATACATTTTGTATGAAAAGGTACTTTAAATGTATCAGAAATGAATTCCTATTGTCCGTTTTATTCGAAAACGATACCCTAATAGCATTTTCGTACGAGAAAATTTTTTATCACCAAGGTACCTATTTTGACCCCTTCAACCCCCTCCCCTGGCGCTCAGGGAACGAATCTGACTTCCCTCCACATCTGAAAATAATTGTCTTAGTACATTTTATTTATGGAACGATTCAGGTCCCTTTTGTATGGGCATAGAGGAATAAAATATTCTGGTATGGGGCACAACTACTATTAATAAAGGTCTCCTATTATATTTTTTCTCATATATATCTTCCATGTACAGACAGCGATCCGTTACATTTTTATTATATGTATAGATAGATAAATTAAATTCCAAAACAGGACATGTACCTTTGACAAGCACCACAACTGAGTGAAATAACAAACATTAGACAATATAATCCAGTCAGTATGAAATTCATACTTGAAAATATTTATCTTTCTCGTAACTTGGAACTATTTGAAAGATATTGGACATTCAACTTATCTAAAACATTTCTTTGAACACAGTGCACCCAACATAGGTATACAAGGTGTGAGTGACAGCCTGGCACGTATTAAAATGCTGAACAAGTACCATTATGTTGAATTCAACATCGTGTAACTATATGACATTGTTTTTACATGCAGGAAATTCATGCAATGTTTGCTTTCCGCACCAATTTTACCATCGTGTCAGACGATCCGTAACTCGCTAAATGGGCTTATCGGTTATAATGTGATCATTGCTGTTTTTTCGCATCACTTGTGACTCTCCATTAGGGTTGATCAGTAATTTGAACTAATTTGAGCGCTACGTCTTTTTGGATATCATGTGTGGGATGGTGATAAGGAAAGCGCTTCTGGCCCCTGCGTCCTATAGATTGCTCCGATAAACATGTATGATTAAAATCTTTTACTTTATTTACTTCTAGCGACCCGCCCCGGCTTCTCACGAATGCAGTGCTGATATTATACATATAAACCTTCCTCGTGAATCACTCTTTCTATTAAAAAAAAACCGCATTAAAATCCGTTCCCTAGTTTGAAAGATCTAAGCATACATAGGAACGGACAGACAGCGGCAAGGGACTTTGTTTTATAATATGTAGTTATATTTTAGATTATTTTAGAAAACTTCTTATTGAATTTGTAGTTTTTCTATTTAAAAAATTCAGTGGTTTTTGCTTCAGGATCATGGTCTGAAGTCAGTAAATCAATATTTGCCTGGCTGTCACTAACACCCTGTATAAAAGTTGTTTGCACTTGACCGGTTAATTTGGAGTGGGCGACACTGTATGCACAATAATTGAATAAATCCAAAGGTCAGTTCGAAGTAAGATCAATTGGATGTTGTACCTACTCGTAGGTACGTGAATTCATATGTGTGTGTGTTGACATTTTCTAGGAATACACGGAACGACTTATGTATATGCAATAAACGATCGGTACCTACGGTGTGACGTCGAGCTGATTAGTAGATGATGATGCGTGACTGAATGCCAAATTTTCTTGAACTAGATACTTTGAGTAATATATGTATTGTATGTCTATGATTGTATGTATTAAAATTTCGAAACACTAACAGGGGGCAGTAAGTGGCCTGTGCTTCACTTTGTTCGTGTAGGTGCTTACATTGTCAATAATACAAAACTTCATCAACTATTTTTATATAACATGTGCTTAGTTAAATATTAACGGATTAACTACGAAACATGTTTCATCTAAATGAAACATTAAATACCTCTAACTACCTACAAATAATTTCGAAACCTTACATTTTCAGCATTTAAGCTCTTTTTAATCCGCACCTGCAACAACTTTATTAACTGAAAACACTATTACGTGGGCTACTGAGGGCCTGTGGGCGTAAGTGTGGGCGTATGACGCTCACGCCTACTGCAACATCGGACACGCATAAAATTAAACCCTATTCCGACGTAGTACTACACATTATTCAACGCCTGTAACTCTACTGTACGATAGCTCACATGCTAAAGTATATCCAGCTCTGGCGAACTAAAGCTCGAATAAAGAAGTTCAACACTCTTTGTGAAGTTTAGTGTGAGGACGACTGTACCGGAGTCGGTGGAAAGGTCACGCAAGGATGTGTATTGAATGAATAATAACATTTTTATTACGAATTGTCTTGTTTTAACAATATTTACGATAAAGTGGATCATTACTTGTTTATAAATACGAAAGTTGATTGGTTTTTGTTTGTGCATTAGAAAGAAATAATTTTGGAATACAAAACGGAGTTATGTTCTAATCTTTCCATTTTCTAAGATGGGTTTCCGATTACAAGGTTTCATATACGTATATATGTTTTGTGATAACAATAAATCTTAATATTCTCTACCTTCAGTGCCTGCCCATGCTCATAAAGCCGATCGATTTTATTTAGGTATTATATTTTATGAATTTGTATACAGGGGGTGTAACAAAAAGGGTATGTTAAGCGAAAAGCTATGTAAATAGCCCACTATAGAGAACTCTCTACAAAATTTGAGACTCGAAATCACATGTTTATTTTTCCAGATAGTATGGAGAATTCTTAAATGTCTCAGGAATTTTCATACAATCTTGAAAAATAAACATGTGATTTCGAGTCTCAAAATTTGTAGAGAGGTTCTCTATAGCGGGCTATTTACATAGCCTTTCGCTTAACATACCCTTTTTGTTACACCCTGTATAATATTATATAACATAGTATTCAATATCTAGACTCGACATTAATAACAAAGCAATATTATAGGGCGATAGAGCCTGCAAGAGAGAGTAAAGCCTTCTGTTTTTGATAATTTCTTTTAGCAACTAGACAAATTGTTTCAATATCGATGAAAGTGGATGTATAAGCATTTTATTGTGAATCGCATAGCTTTGTTACATAACTCTCGTGTTTGGAAAATTGGCCATAAAACACGCGTTTTAAGTTGTGACCCAAATAAATTGGTTAAAGCTGGTTTGTGATTTTAAACGCTAGAATACATAAAAAAGAGATTTTTTCAGTTAAACTGGAATATGTTTTTTTGAATATTATTGGCGATGAGTTTGTACTAATATTTTTTGTCGTTTCCGAATACTATGGATTCTCCTCATCATCACGAACATTTTCTCGAGCACATCGGATGCGTATGCGTGCACGTAAGCGTAGACGTACACGTACCTCTGAGTTTAATGTATAGAACTGTCACCGCTTGACGTCTATACTTACGTCTACGCATACGCATCCAGTCTGCCCGTGCCTATACAGTTCCATACATTACAACTCAGAGGTACGTATACGTCTACGCTTACGTGCACGCACACGCATCCGGTGTGCTCGAGCCTTTAATGTATAGAACTGTCACCGCTTGACGTCTACGCTTACGTCTACGCATACGCATCCGGTCTGCCCGTGCCTATACAGTTCCATAGGTACATTACAACTCAGAGTTACGTGTACGTCTACGCTTACGTGTACGCATAAGCATCCGGTGTGCTCGAGACTTGAAGATGATGCTGTCTTTATAACTATAAAGTTTTAGAGAAAGACAGCATCAAATTTATTCTTCTGATAGGCTATCTGACGTTTGGAAGAATCGACCGTTGATCTAAATTAAACGGGGTAAATTATTAGCACTTTTCTCTACGGCTCAACCGTTCGATTCAAACTAAACTGGTACCGTTACGTGCAAGTTATTCGTCAACTAAGTAACCATATAATAACAGTTTACAAGTGAATGAAGCTTGTCGACGCGGGTTAGATAACATCTGTGTTGCCAGCAATTAGTCACGACTTATATAAACACCCATATAAAAACAAACTGCTTGGGGAGTTAGGCTGGGCGCAAACGGGACGGTTTTAATCCGTACGGCTTTTTATGCGACTCGATTGGACTGGTATGTTTGTTTAATATGCTTGTTGTTCCTGAGCGCAGGGGTGCTTTTTATAGAGTAATGGAAATAGAGACTAATCTACAATCATATAAAGGCTCAAACTTACGAGATAATTTTTACGTCTGAAGTGTGATATTTTCTGTAGTCCGTCCTATCAAAGTTACGTAAATTCTTTGAGTGTTTGAAAGTTTTTAATCACTTCCATCCTTAGAATATATTACATTCAATGTAATTAAACTTTACAATAACAAGTAATTAAACTTAATCCTGGTAATAACCAAATCTACTATGTAATTAGGTATATCTATATACCATGATGCCATCTCCGTGATTATGCATAATGTCTGCATCTACGAGTAAAGCCTTTAATGCATCAATATTATTATTTTTAACACATATGAAATAAATGCAATTTCAAATCTTGTCCTAGTACTTAATTATAAGTCGCGTCGTGTGTACCTGCCATTATGAGGAACTGTCGGTCGGCCGGTTACATGGTCGCTTTTTAAGGTAGTCGTTAAAACTGTAGAGTTATATGGAGGAGATGAATAAACCTCGGCCATCCAACATGTTTCTCAGTTTAATTTTGTAGGTTAAATTATGAATTAACCATTATTTCCTACTTAACTGTTAGGAATAAGCACCTCTAAAACTGTGTTTATAGGATGATTTGTTGATCAAAATAGCCTACTATAAAGAACCTATTTACAAAATTTACCCTTTCTATTACACCCTCTATATTGTATCTGTAAAGCAAGAATAACAGTATCTAATGTTAACACAGAAATAAAACTAAATATTCATATTGATAAGTTCTCCCGTTCGGCATTAGAAAAATTCTTATAAGTGAAATTATCTCGAAAAATGTCGCTAATCTCATTCTCGAATCCCATCTTCCAAATATTAGAAGCAGAGCCATGAACTCTTAAAACAGGAATGTTACAATTTTGGAAGCGTCTCTATATCTCTCTTCCACAATGAAAACTAAAAAAATAATTCGCTTTAAGAATTCACCAGCCAACCCCCAGACATACATACATGGTTACCATGTTACAAGTAAGTAGTTACCGCGGTCATAATATGTATGGATATTTGTTTATCTGGCATGGACGTCAAAACACGTCGAGCAATAAATAGTCCCATGCCTAACTTTATAGCATTATTTACATAGCACGTGGATTTATTTGCTCGATTCTAATTGAAAACAAAGAAAGCTTACTCCAAATAGAGCGTGAGAACCGCTTTACCCGGCATAATCGCTTCATCCATACTAAAAGTACCTTTAACTCCGGATGCTAAGGTGTATTTTATGATTCTGTGGTGAAAATAGTGGAATTCCGTGGAGCATTCGTTCAACTCGATGCCGTCTCAATTGAGATACTTTTATGAGTGTTTACTGCTTAATACAGATATATTTTTGATTGGTATCGAATAGTATCGATAATTATAATTAATGAACCACAGTTTTTGTAGCTTATGGTGATGTTAGTGACTTTAACTAGAAAATAATTAATAATTAATTATGAACTGGGGAACAGAAGTATTTTAAATCATTTCGCTAACGTAATGAATGACACGTCCAATTATTTTTTTGATTGACATTTTAAAAAATATTATACATACAGACGAATTGAGAACCTCCTCCTTTTTTTGAAGTCGGTTAAAAAATCCTATAAAGCGCCCCGTTGTATTGTTTTATGTACTGTAATTGTGTTATTATTTTTAATTATTTTTATTATTGCTTATTTCCTTTTGGCAAATTTTTTATTTTCTCTTTTATATTTTAATGTATCTCGTCTATTGGTGGAGACAGCTTAATGGCATTGTACTGTCTATTGTTGCATTTTATTGTACTTAAGTAGTATGTATGTCTTTCTAAAATATAAATAAATAAATAAAATAAATATCAGACAGAGGCTTACATTACTTATCTTGTGCTATAAAAAGAGATGATGCGGTCAACGAGCATGATAAGGGTTGAAAATCTTTATCTATGGACAGCTCTTTTCTTTCATGTTGTTTTAGGGTAGATTTTGAATATAATCGCTTAATTACGTAAACATGTATTAATCCGCACAATTCTTCTTATTTATTACCTTTTCCACGCCTTGTTTCTACAATTTCAAAGTGCTGTACTTACCTAATGTCGCTGTAAACGCTATGATGGTCAATCAATTGTTCATCCATTTTATCTTTGCTTTACACAGACTTGAGTTAGTTAGTTATTTTTACCCTTAATGCTTAATTTCTTAATCCAGATTCATAAGCTATTATAGAGTTACATGAGTGTAAAAATGAGATGGGCCTGTAGATAACTTGAAAAATATCGGGTACTTCAACAGCTTATTGATCGAACCCTTATAAAACTACAATACATACTTAGACTATACACTTTGCCATATTGCTGGCGAAAGGTCATTATTTTACCGCGTATACATATTTACAGATATTTTTATAACTCTTTCGAACCTTTGGAACATAGATGCCTAGAAAACAGTGGTAGCGTGACTTACACAGTCGGATTTTTTTCTTAAGTTAATGAGGCTATTATTATGTAACCACCTGTGACTTTAGAAATTCCATATTTCTAATTTGTATCAGAGGTTTCTGCACCCAGTAGTTGCTGTGCATTATCTATCAGTCATTCAGTAACGAAATACATACCTATGCCTTTATTACTTATCGTACTACATACCTAATATGTATAACATACGAGTAAGACATAGTAAGTAAGTACCTAAATAAGTAAGGTACTTATTTCTAAAATGCCCACCTGTACCCTACGCAATAAAACCAATACAAAATAAATATTAATAAGAAAATGAAAAAAAAATCACCCGTGTGAGAATACAAAATACATAGGTACGAGTACAACCAAGTCCATTCAATCTAAGTTTGTAATGTTAACATTACAATCTACCTTTTAATTATAAAACAAAACATTCCTCCACATAAATTAATAACATAGTAGTTCAATTTCTCATTAAGTTCTTTTACCGCAGAGTTGTTAAACCACAGTTAACTCCAAAATAACTATAAACCCGGCCTGACTCCGGATTAATTACTAGCTCGGCCTTTAGTCGTCGACTTTTATTATTCACACCACACTAGAATTTACTTTTTGTCTGTTGTACATTTATTTGATGTTAATAAGCTTGCCTTTATGTACATTATTTGTGAAAATTGGGTATTATTACAAAACCACGTCTAAAGTGATACAGTCATAAATCGTTTGAGTTGACATTTGACAGCAAAATATATCTCTATAAAAACTCTGTCAAAATTAGATGCTACCCCTGTTATAACAAATTAGATGCTACCCTACGATGCTATCCCTGTTATAACAAATTATATGCTACCCTACGATGCTATCCCTGTTATAACAAATTATATGCTACCCTACGATGCTATCCCTGTTATAACAAATTAGATGCTACCCTACGATGCTATCCCTGTTATAACAAAATAGATGCTACCCTACGATGCTATCCCTGTTATAACAAAATAGATGCTACCCTACGATGCTATCCCTGTTATAACAAATTAGATGCTACCCTACGATGCTATCCCTGTTATAACAAAATAGATGCTACCCTACGATGCTATCCCTGTTATAACAAATTAGATGCTACCCTACGATGCTATCCCTGTTATAACAAAATAGGTTTTACCGTGTTACCAAATACCCTATAAATGTACCTTCCACGTAGATGCAAAAAGGAAATACATATTATATTGTGTTACAAGAAAATACAACATTCTATTGACCGTTGTGTAATATCAGAAAATATGAAATGGTAAAAATACATGTTAAATTTACCAAAATGTAAGACCCTAGCCTTCAATCGTCTTCAATTCGGGGAAACCACAATTTTAATACTTCAGTTCTATTCTAGTCGCAGTAATATTCTTGTGCATTTCCAATAAATTCGCCAGTTCGCGGTTTTAGAAAGTTATATCATATATTTCTTAGGAATTCTCAAACGGAATATTAGAAGAGATTTCATGCATTACTTACATTAAAACATTTTGAAATTTCCATGTTTACAAACAGTTCACTAAATGTAATACGAGTTTAATATCGTTATTTTTGTTACAATTTCATTGGAGAATAGACGTAAAGTTTTAAACTAGTTACAAGAATGGCTTTCTTAATTACGTATTACCATCATGCGTTGGCAATATATAGGTACACTTACCCACTCACCAGAAAAGTCTAGAAGCAAAACGTACGACTAGTGTAATGTAATCAAAACTATCTCTATGCTCAAATTCCCAGAGAATGCGAAAGACTGGTCCTAAAGTTTGCCAAATCACTTTGACAAGTAGATGGTTCTTTTACGAAGGAAGGATATAAGGGAGATGACCAACAACTGGTTACGTAAAATATACTGTCGACATTGGGCGGATGACGCGTGAAAGCGTAGACGATAGTGGGAGACAAATTATAATCAATAGAGAACGCCCACGACTTCCTTTGCGTAAACTTTAGGATTCCCGTTTTTCCCGTTGCCCTGGAAGTTACGGAAAATCCTTTCTTATCGGATGCCTACGTCGTATAAAGAATCCTCCCTCCAAGTTTCAAGATCAGCGGCTTTGTCTTTTTAAGTATTTTATATGTATCGATGACTGGTTCATATACTGCACTACATGGGGTAGGTCGGTGGTCGCAAGTCTACATTGAATATCGGATGTCCTCTTTGTTCCTCCATAATGGGTTCCTCCTCGAAGTTTCTTGGAGCCCTGCCGGGATGCTCACGAAACTTCCTCCGTTCCTCCAACTTATTAACGTGTTTAAAGCTGAATGTTATACTCAATTAATTTTATGATCCTCGTGTTTATGTGGAAAGTGGATGCTGTAAGAATTTCTACTCAATTGATTATTTAATTCTGTATTGAAATAAGGGCTTGAAGGATCAATTTGATGCTGTCTTTCTCTAAGACTTGATCAAGATTCTTCTTCAGAAAGGCTAGCTGACCATTGGAAAAATCGGTACTAAAAGGCTGATACGATTCTTACGTATTCGCAATTGCAAAAAACGGGAGTTCTAAAGTTTACGCCGCCGTCGAAATTGTGCGCGTTTCTATGATGTTTATGAACCTCCGATCCGATCCTATCTGATCCGAGGGTCAGTTGAGGGTGTAGGGCCCGGGTGATGAGCGCACCCATAGTGAATGTTTATAAATCTATAAAATCCTGCTTCTGCAAAACACAACACTGTACAGGCTTTAATACTTTATTCACAAACAGTTTCTATTGCGGAAAATTCTTTTACAGTGGCTCTACTACAAATGTGTTATGTAGGTACAGTTTAATCTTGTATTCTGTGCAATGGTAAAATATAAAATGTTTGCGCGGAATACTAGAATCGGGCCTAATCTGGGATCATCCGTTGCCAACTGCACAACAGGCATATCAGCTCACAGGTTCCGATATTGAATAAGTTTTCTGTGTATTTTTACGTGAACATTTTCATTGCCAAATTCGAGAGTTGTCTGAAGTAGTCTGGAGATTTAGTTCGATCCGTTTGAAGGACATTCTTATTCTCTTTCCTTTTTAGTGCTGCTAGTTTTTGGGTGATGGCTGATTGAGGAACAAAAACTTAACGGTTACTATGGACCAGAATTGTTTACATAGTGGATGCGCTTAGATTTATTGACAACCATACTGCTTTAAAAGTTCATGATGACCTCAATGTAGGCACTAAGATCTACTTCCTTTTTAAATTTTCTAAATTTAACGACAATAATACAGGATATCGATAATGACTCGCTTTTTTAACGATTAAATTTTTTTTTTTTCGTTTCTATGAAATTAATTTAACGATATTGAGTATTGATAGAGACAGACAATAACAAGAAATCCTAAATTACTAAATTAAATTACGGACTTATAACAATACTACGGGTAGCTTTATTTTTTAATAATGCACGGTAAGGCCGCCGGTTTCCCTTTGCGAACAGAAGCAGCCGTAAATAACTAATTATCGACTCCCTTAAAAGGTCTGATTTGGGTTTTTTCGCGCCCCGAGACAGTAATTGGTCAGTAAGTTATTCGTACGTGCATCTTTTAGGAGGAAGCCTGTTAGTTAATATTTACTGTTTATTTATGGGTTTTAGCGTCAAGGATCTGTACCAAAAGTTAAACAAAAATACTCATATAAAGTACATAATATGTAGAATTAGTCTTTCATCAATGTGAATATAGTTGGACCTCACAACCTAAATCCTACTTAGGTAATACGTAAATCAGCTAAGCTGTTAATTTCGTCCGATATTTAGAACTCGTCTGTACGACATTTTACTGCAAAAAATCATCTATCTGAAATAACGTATATGAAAGATCGATTAAAATAGAAAAAGTCGATGATTATTCCTACAAGTGCTCTACCTCTTTGTCAGGCGCTATTAGGATATTAAAGATATACACCGGGGATTCTATAACTTATGGTAAAAGTTTTCTTATCTGAGCCATGAAACAAACTTTTCCCTTTAGATGCTTAGTTTATAATTACTTCAGAATAGAAATTCTTCTTTTCTTAATGGTAAAATTACCATTGAAACTAGTATAAGTGCCCACTTGGATGAGTCAAAAGAGTGTATATTTTAAAATTGTAGTACATAGTACCTACTATTTTTGCGTGGAAGAATATAAAAAAAAAAATGTCAATACCTATACTTAAGTGTATTCTAACAAACAACGATATAATAAAATTGAAAATACGTGTGAATTGCAAATGTATTATTTTAGTATCAATTACTCTTTGTCTTTCACCCCTATAATTATCAAAGATGTTGACAATTAATACCAAGCCCAGTAATTCTATGTAATAACATAATTACGTTATACTAATTGTAGCTTAAACTCTACGTAATTCGTAATTTTATGTTAACTGTCCCATTTGACTTCACCTAAATACGCTTTTGGTTTTAAATGGTAAAACTTTTTACAGCATTTAGACCTTTGGGACTGTTCCGTGTTTATTTAAATGCTTTTTAGGGTTCCGCAGTAAATAAGGAACCATCGTTTTGACAAGGGACGTGGCACGGTGGGCTGAAAAACGGCTTTCATAGACATAGGAATCAAAAGTGGCAAATACCGAATTTCTAATCGAATATCGCTTCTACTAGTTATTATCATATACTCAAATGATACTCGCATCAATCTGCACAAAAACAAAGGACTTATAATTTTTTTACGAAAAATTTGTATGAAGCTAGAATAAAAATTTAATTATCTCTTAAACGGCAAGGAAAACCGTAATATCCTTACAGGTAGTGTTAGTACTAATTATTTATGATTTTTTGACGTACTACAAATAACGGTTATCACTGCCGATTTTTTTTAAAAAATCATCAAAATATTTTTATTTATTTTTACATATGAAACGGTTCCCTTTATTGTCTAACTTAAGAAAATCGATATTATGAATGTGGTTAACTCAAATGATATGAATTTATAGGTATAAAACAAGAAAAATATAAAAAAATGCTGTTTATTTTAAGTTACAAAAATGTTCTTAATTATACAAAATATTCAATTAAATTATAATTGAACCAAATAGTACAGTAATCTTACATAATTAATAAAAAAAATTGAAAAATGAGAGTGATGAAAATTCGTATTTTTTTTTACATTAGAAAGAAAGAAAGAAAAGAAGTATATTTTTCTTATATTACGAATTTTCATCATTCTCGTTGTCGGATTCCAATTCTGAGTCAGAATCCAAGTTAGTTACATCTAAAAACTCGAACTCAGTTTCCTGAAACTGGATTAAGTCGAGAGTTTCACCAAAAAAGCTTAGTTTTCTCTTACTATCTAGCTTAGGCCTTTGTGCACTTAATAAGGGATCAGAGGAAATGACAAGCATATTTAAAATATCTTGATTTGAATCTTGCCTGCTTCTTTTTCGCGAATGATTTTCCCGGAACCTCCTAAAATCTTTATTTCGCGACTCTGAGGCTTCTTCAGAGAGAGCCCCAATGGGCACAATGTCATTTTTCTCAATGATGTCAGCCCCGTGTATTAACAATTTATGTACGGTTGCCGACATGTAGTACCAATCGTATAATTCTACGTACTTTTCTGCCGTTTTGCGGGAAAAATCTTTGAACTTGTTCACATCGATTTTCTCGCCAGATGTTATTGCTTGCAAAATCACAGCAAATCTTTTTATGAGCTCCTCATCCAACCCGGTAATAGCTGCAGTTGTATTTGGAAACTCGAAAAACTTTCGTGCGGTATTGCCATCATTGGTGGTTCCCGAGCCCTGTTTTACTATATCAATCAACAGATTGAGCTCATCTTTAAATTTGTCCTGAATGTGTTTTTTTCTTGTCTGCAACATTTCTTTGTGCTCATTACTTCTCGCTGCCCACTGTTTGAAGTCAAGCCTGTACGCAATATGTAACAGACATTCCATGCAATTTATACGGGCGTGTAAGGATGACAAACCAAATTCATATACGTCAGAACACACAGTCTTCGAAGTTACAACATCTAATCGGTTCATTTCTGTTGGTTTTGCTAAGCACAGGTAGCACGATGCGTTTGATCTGGCTTCAGAAAGGTACGTGCAGACTTTAGCGTCGATCATTGTCATCATTAGATGATGAGTCACCCTGTTATTATTACTGCTCTCTGTGGGGATAAGATCCTTAATTTCATCATCCATTTGTCTTTTGTGATCAATTACAACTGCTTCACTCTCTTTTACAAAAGTAAACTGGACTGGACGACAATACAAAGCTGAGCATGGTTTTGGGTTCGTCCATAAAGTATTATCTCCATCTGTCAGTTTTAGTGGGACCAAAGAGGTCATAAAAATGCTGGAATCATCCTGCTCGCCCTCCATTTTCTGCTTGTACCGGCTTTGGTTGGAGGCACCATCAAATCCCCACTTGGATATCAGCTTTAGCTGCTTATTTTGCACATCGTCAGAAAGACTTTGAAGAATCCTCGTCACTGTGATGTCCAGTAAAGCTTGAAGTGTAATTCGAGCCGATGAATCCGTAACTGACACTGATTGATTCGGAGGGTAGCAACTAAGCTTAGTTTGTTGCACTTTGTAGTAAGATGGATATATATCATTAGCACCTTCGCGAATGGCAGCCTCTCGCAATGTAATATATTGCCACTTTGATAGTTTTAGTGAAAGAAGCAATCCAAGCGCTTTCTCTGCTGTAAAAACCACTTTTTTCACTGGTTTTTTAAGCGTCTCACTAATTGTAGCCGCTGCTTCAGGATTTTTCATCATATATTCGATCACTGAAGCGATATCTCCATGCCCTTCTTCTTTTAAACGTGCTGCAGCTGCATAGGCCAATTCACTGGAATCTTCGCTTGTATGGTCATCAGATCTTCTCTTTTTCTGTTTGTTTCCTAGATCTTCAAAGGGTTTTCGGGACCTTTTTGTCATTGTCCCAACAGACGATGATGTTACTGCACTAACGGACGATGACGTCGACGGTTCTTGAGAGATGGTGTGTATATCATCAATAGTTTCTCGATTAACCAAAGTTTGCACACAACTTGGCCAATCAATATTTGCTTGCAGCCAATTTCCGTACAGTCTTCTGAAATTATCAAGGAATCTGCTGGATTTCTGCCACCTCTGTAAAGCAGCTCGCGTAAACCTTCGACAAAATTCTTTAACAGTTACTTGATCTTCGACAGAAAGGCAATCGCCTATGCGGGATACAAGTGCACCAAACAATACTTCATGATTAAATGAAGTAGTCTCACTTTTTAGAAGAACAAACAAGTCTAAATTGGTGATTAAACTTTCCATTATTTGATTTAAAATCACAGAGCAAATATTATTTAGTGTTAACAGTTACACGGATGTGAACAATTTAAATTAAAAGCAAAAGTTTAGTCCTTTTATAGCAAAAAATCGATAATTAGTTAACTACCCCCATTAGACTTTTCAAAGAAGTACTAAAGAAAACTTATAGTCGACAATATAACACATTAGCACAACTAATTACCACATTAGCTAATCAGAAAAAAGTGATGCAGTCCAAAGATTGCATTGTTGCGCGATATTGCTAATTATTTAATCACCTATTTAGTCTCTTCAGAAGCCTAAATTATTAGAATTACTTAATCACTTACCTAGTTACAATGAAACTAAACAATTACTTAACAATTCTTTATGGTATTTTTAATGTATCTAAAATTGAAAACTTATTTTGGTTGATCAATATCCCACTGAGGCCGTGTGGTGTCCGGCAGAATAGAATAGCACCAACCCTCCATACACAGGGGCGTAAAAGGCGACTAATACGCTTGTATTAGTCGCCGTTTAGCCTGAGCCTCAATAGACCAGAAAATGGGCAGCAGCATTTTCATTATACTATGGTCTTTTACATCGATCTCCAACCTGCCTGCCAAGCGTGGAGATTATGGCAACATTCTCCCACGGGAGAGGCTCAGGTCCAGCAGTGGACTGTTATGGGCTGATGATGATGAATATCCCACTGAAAATAGATGTCTAAGTGCGGAAGTACAATAAACTTTTGCCTACCCTTTTGGAAGTAGACAGGGGATGCTAATTTTATATTTTGCGTTGTTAAAATTCTGTGTTTCTCAACTTAAACACGAAAAGGAACCGTTTCGTATGTAAAAATAAATAAAAATATTTTGATGATTTTTAAAAAAAAATCGGCAGTGATAACCGTTATTTGTAGTACGTCAAAAAATCATAAATAATTAGTACTAAAACTACCTGTAAGGATATTACGGTTTTCCTTGCCGTTTAAGAGATAATTAAATTTTTATTCTAGCTTCATACAAATTTTTCGTAAAAAAATTATAAGTCCTTTGTTTTTGTGCAGATTGATGCGAGTATCATTTGAGTATATGATAATAACTAGTAGAAGCGATATTCGATTAGAAATTCGGTATTTGCCACTTTTGATTCCTATGTCTATGAAAGCCGTTTTTCAGCCCACCGTGCGTGGGTACGTTTGACTGCATAGGTATTGTATACACTGTAATTTATCCCCATAGAGATAGTTCTTATTAATGTTTACCCCGAAAACGTGAAGTAAAAGCGTGTCACTAATATAAGCAACATAAATTCAAATGTAAACGAATGAAAAGTAACAAAACATGACATATTCTAGTATATTTAGCCTTGGTTACATCTATTTATGGAGTCACTATTTATAGCACTGTGATCGAGCCTCGGCGGTCTATTATTGTGTCAAGTGCTTGTTTGAGAAAGTATAGTCAACATGAAAAGTTCCTAGTGTTTGGGAAAGAAATAACATTGTATATGTGGAAGTACAATATTTGGGGAAATGCTGTTAGCAAGAAGCCGTTCTGATTTTAGCCGTTTAGGGAAACAAACAAGGTAAGTTTATGATGTTTAGAACATCCATCACAGTTCACATACTCGTAAAAGGTTCCAAATATTTCGGACATCGCAATTCACATGAAGTGTTTCGCAGTCAACATGAAAATGAATAGTCGCACGTTTAGCTTTGAAATAAATTTATTAGTTTGAGAGTAGAAGGATTATCATAAAAAAAATCGCAGTTAAGTAAGAACAGGAAAAGCCTTTAAGCCTGCTGCAGGATTGTACAAATAATGTAAAAACAGACAATAACCAGGAAAAAATCACACTTCATTGATTTACTATCGGTAACGTAGCCACGTGCGTCACGTTTTCAAAAGATATTCAAAATTATTCATATTACATCTTCAATAAAATCTTAAGTCAAGAGTCTCGTAAATTTAAGTAATTTTTCACAGAAAGAAGCTGCGAGAGAATAAACGGTGGAATGGAGCTATAAACAAACAAACATTAGGTGAAACGAACGTAGGGATAAAGGCCTCTTTAGATAGCAATCGGCACGACTCGGATGGCCGGTTTTTAATTTAGCTTTCTCTGTAATAATTAAAAGCTCTCGAAAGTTCTTTTAAAGTTGAGAAACAACAATAGTCTATTTTTTCTCGTAATAGAGACGCTTTGATTGTTAAATGCTGTAAATTCTTATAGGAAAAATTTAATTACTGTAACTCTTTATGGAAATGTGCGGGCTGCGGTTTTGTTTTTATTCATTATCATTTATAAACTCGCTGAAAAGGCCGGGGAAATTTGTCAAATGTAAGGCAAAAGAAAAGAATATTTTTGCATATTACATCCAAATATGGTGAACAAATATTTTTATTGATATATACAAGACTCATAATAATCTAATCAAATGCATAGTATACTCGTAATATATGGTTCAATCATTCAAATTTTGTATGGGTGGTTAAATGGAATTGGGAAAGTTTTAAGAAAAATTCTAATCGTTTGAATTTTATCAAGTAACGATAAAGTATCACTATTTCCTGGCTACTTTTCATTTTACTAAATCCTACTAATATTATAAACGCGAAAGTTTGTAAGCCTGGTTGGATGTCTGTTACTCTTTCACGTAAAAACGGCTTGAGCGATTTTAATCAACCCTGGATTAACACATAGGCTACTTTTTATCCCGGGAAAACATTTTTATCCCGGATAATTTCGATATTTTTCTGCAGTTCACGCGGACAAAGCCGCGGGCGTCCACTAGTCCATAATAACACAATAACCAAAACGTCTCCATCAAAAATCTGAGCGAAACTCTATCTAGTTTCGGTCTACCATCGCTTCATCAATACTCAGTTTCATACCAATTACGCCTCAAATATAATTGTATAAGTATATTTTATAATAAACCTAATATTCATTAGTTAATTTAGTCTGGTCCAGTAGTAATGACGCCGTAGTTAATAATTTTGCACCATAATGATATTATACATATAATGTACTTTCGATGTCTACGCGCGTCTAGAAATTTGACATTGTATATTATTTATTACTCATAACAAAAGTCTTTCCTGGAAAGTCCGTAACATCCAATAGATTATAGCTCGACCTCGCCAACGTGTTGGCCTAAGTTGATTTAATTGCAATATGAAACCTAGTTATTTCCCTTATCGCCATCGCTTCACTTTCACTCCGGGCGGGGCTCAGTGACTGTGAAAGAGTGACAGCTAGCCATTGTTCCCCTACCGTCACAAAGGCAACGAAACGTGTTTGTTTGTCACAATATGTCTGCTTTATTACGGTTGGTTACATTAGAGCTACATAAAATGTCGAGCTACTTTTTGCCACCATTAAGGACATATATTTAGATTTACTAATATTGAGGTATTTTCTCGTTAAAAAGGCTCATAATAATCTTGGAATGAATGGTGTGAAGAGGTCACCCCAATTTTGTTGGTAAAATGATTGTGTTGCCAGTAGGTGTGGGTCACTTTTACCCCCGCGAGGTTAAACTTTAACACACAGGCTGTGCTCGGTGATTGTTTAGGGTCATTAAATTGGGAAACAGGGGAATATCCTGCAATTGCTTTTGTTTGTTACGAAATAACCAACGATTAGTTTGTATTTTTCCAGTACGCGGGTATAATAGGCTGCAAGATTAAAAGATTAATGTAATGTACACACCTATATCATAATACTCAGTCTCTTCGTTCATTCATTCACTTGCTTTTTACTCTGAAACACTTTACTGTAAACTCGCATGTAAAAAGAATGTTCAAAGCACATATGTCAGCGCAATTTCATTCAGATTAGATTCATTTATTGCATGTCACAGGTTATATAGATGTTACATGAAATTAAATATAGTAGGTACATGTGACGCCCTATAAGGGCACGGCAAACAATAAGACCAAGTAGTTTCAGTCCTTACTCGAGAACGCTTTAGCGGCTGAATGAAGAGCTATGTGGATTTGACGTTTAAATGTGATTTATGAGATGATGACTATCTTATGGTTGCTATGTATATACCCTATGTTGCTAACAAAGAGCTTGCTATAGCTGCTGAAAGGAAGGAAAGAAAGAGGCTATCAGGTTGTTCCTTCCTTTCCTAAAATAATTTGATGTATGACTAGGGACGCCCATGACTTCGAACGCTTAAACTTTGGAATTCAGATTTTTTCTTCGTTCCCGCAAGAGTTTCGGAAAGACTTGGATGCCTACGTCATACCAAAAACAGACTAAGTTTCAGGCCTCTAAGATCAACAGCTTAGGCCGACAATCAGTCATTTGTGGAGTCTAGATTGTCGCCTTTTACACGTGTTTTGTCTATACAGGATGATTTTTGGTCGTCAACGTTCCCGAAAACTACGGAATCTCCTCATCATCTCGATCATTTTTCTCCATCGAAGCATGGAAAGTGTCTGGTTTCCAAAATATTAGGATCCAAAGTTGAGTTAATAGACTGCGTTTTTCTGCATAAATGCACATAGACGCGCGTAGCGAGATTTTTTTCACGAGAAATATAAAGTCTATAAAAAAACTAACATAATAACGTCATGTCTTTAGTGACACGCCGGACTAAGAGGAATCGATTGACGTGTGAATCATAAAAATCGGCCGAGGCGTTTGGTCTGTGTAGTGCTTCAAAGGAACATACATACATACATACATAGGCTGTTAAACACAATATCATTCCTTTGCGTCGCGCAGTCGGGTAAAAACAGGGACACTATAAATTTGCCCGATCAAGTAATTTAAAGAAATTCAAAAAATTTACATCATTTCCTAGCTTTTTTTGGCATAAACTTACTTTATTTGATGTATAGAGTATGAGAAATAATTAATATCTGTATAAAAAAACTAACATAAACACTAGATACTATAAATTTCGCCCGATTCAAGTAATTAAAAAAATATATTTTCCCAGCATTTTTTTTAGCATAAACTTACTTTATTTGATGTATAGAGTCGTTAAGGGTGGCCACGAAAAAACATCCTGTATAAATCAAATACAAATTGTATAATTTCCAAAAGTTTAAAAACGACTGAAGCTAAATAGCTTTTTATAAAGTGTTTCACTATTTCCCCAGCACTTTTGCGTACATTTATTTACGTCTCCTATTAACACATTAAATGTTTATTTTATTTGGGACAAAACTGCGAGACACATTCTGCTCGCTTTCATCCTGAATGATAGGATTAAAAAAGAATCAAAAAGAGTTCTAAACGAGGGATCACAGAGCCATGGGGGCGAGAAGCATAGAGGAGGTTTAAAATAATTTGCAGCAAATGCAAGGTTGTGTTAGATAGCCCGAACCGACGACGTAGGGACATTACCAACATTTATCTGAAATCCGAAATTAAATCCGAAATTATGTCCTATAAATATGTCAGATAAATAGACAGTGCATAGTTTTAGATTCTACAATTTCGTATTTTGGACTCGTGCATCTTTTTCATACTGATTGCTCTGCAATAGCTTTTAGCCTCAGTGGACAAAACGCAGTGTAAGCCGAGAGGGGGTTTCGGTGAAACAGAGTTTGATTTAAGGACACTGAAAATGTTATCGCAGCTATCCAAACGTCCGCAGATTACGGTTTTTCAAAGACTTATTTTCCTTTCAGTAGGTACCTATATACTGCTATGTAAGTATTTTATTTATACGTTTATAAATAACTATACTTATATTTTTTAAGTTTATTACAATACTACTCTTATGGCTTAGTACGTTTTAGATAATCAGCGTCCGCTTGGACTACAGTCGACGTAATTTTCTGAGACAAACTGCCAAAACGTTAAAGAATCTCCTTCTCTAGTAAGATTTTAAAAAGTTCAGAGCTCTCAGTTCAGAACCTGGTTCATAATCATTAATTGTTATTAAGGTAAGTATGATGTTTGTTAGCAATTTTTAACCCCCGACGCAAAAACCACGGGGTGTTATAATTTTGACGTGTCTCTCCCTGTGTGTAAATGTGTATGTGTCTGTCTGTGGCATCGTAGCTCCCAAACGGATGATCCCATTTTAATGCGGTTTTTTTTTAATTTGTTGAATACTCATTAGAACTAATGACGCAACACAATGACGTAAGGATCATATACAAGCATATAACATAAATATATACACATGGCTGTGTTTCCTAAATGGGGAAACTTGAACTGCAGGTTAAAAGATATCCCACCGCCACGTTTTGCATATTGGCGAGTTGGCGACAAGTGACAAGCTAATAGCTTATCGCCTGAGAGAATGCCCGAATCATATCGAATAATATAATCAAAGCATATAAACATAGCAGTAGTATCTCATTGAACCTAGTTTTTAAACTAGCGACACTGATTTAAACCTTTCGCAATTTAACTTTAGTCCCAATTCCGGGCGAGTTGGGAATTGTTAACATCCCGCGCCTTCTCGCAACTTGTCATTTGTAAACAAACCGGAGCGATTGCGAATTTGTTTACGTTTACATTTAGTGCAGATAGCGAGCCCTTTGACGAAACTTTGCCCTTAGGTCGAATGTTTCCGATTGCTTTCTAATATATTGCTTTCCAGATTTTGCTTATTAAATGAAATTATTTAAAAATTTCTTTTGTGATCGGTTTCAGAATAGATTGTAGACAGTTTCGATATTATTTTATTTTTATTTAACTAAGGTCCGATTTTTCCAATGGTCAAATAGCCTGTCTTTCTCTAAAACTTGATCAATGTAGAGACAGCATCGACTCTACCTTTCAGATAGGCTGTTTGACCATTGGATAAAATCAACCCTTATTTATACGAGTATATTCCTGCGTATACTTAGCCGACGTTTAAGACAAAGTATAAATATTTCGGTTTTTCATACCATATCTTTGATACAGTATTAATAAAGCGGTGTATTTACCATTTCATCCGACTGTACTCGCACTACCCCACGCCCGATGCAAGATAAGGCACGTCTCACACTGTGCCCGCTGCATATTCTGGAAGTTATAATGGTCGCACTGTCATGTCAAACATATTTACCGTTAAAAAATGACAAACGATAAATTAAGAAATACATATTAGGTACTGTAAAACACCTGCTAGGTAGGTACTTATTTGGCAAACACTCAGTTAACTTTTTGACGTAATAATGATTTTTTTAATGTATTTAGATTTTATAATACTTATCTGCTAATTACTATTTACATGTCGCTGCTTAGCGAAATCCACTCTAAAAATCTGCAAAACGTTCATACGCATTAAAATTAGTTAACATTTTCCTATCTTCTACTTAGCTAGCTGTCTAATATATTTAAAATAATCCGAATATGTCCATACACAGCCGTTTGATATAATTAGTTTTTACAAGTTCACACCTCAGAGTTGCCAGTGTTTCAGGTCGTTAATGCAAATTGGTCTAGTCTAGTGCAAACATTGCCAGGTTCTTTTATGAAAATAAACGTGCCCTCTACATATTCATGAAACGTCAGTGTTTTTTATCTCTGTTTCGAGGCAGGTTTTTATTAAAATAGCGCTAATAGACTTGAATGTTACTTATACCTGACTTGTAAGTATGTATTTATTTATTTTAAATAGGTACGTATTCGTTGTAAGATGTGCTCTAGTAGTCTAGTTGTAACAATAGGTCAAAAGAGTAAAAAGCTAGAATTAAACTAGGTATGAATGATATTGTTGTCGTGAGACACATTCAGTGCCGGCGACTACGTATTTGCGTCTTCTTGGCTATCTAGAGGTGTCCCTTATTTGCGTTGCCACGCACTAGGCATTGACCTGATGTCGGCACCTTTAGAAAATCTACCGGCAGCGAATGGGTTACTATCGAAACAAAAGCAGAATAGGTATAAATTTTCGATTTGATTATAAATCAATTAAATCATATTAGAAAATATTATGTCAATCCAGAATCTATTAAACGGCTGCCTTCTGACGCTAATTCTCTGGGAATACAATTTTGCCTAAACTATAGGTTTATTCCTTCCATAGGTATCAATTTACTTTCTATTAACAAAAACGAAACTGAAATAGAGTAAACAAATCGCAGAAATAACACATGGGTTTTTCTTCAAAACCACAACAAAATGAGACTAAACATAATGTCAATAAAATCGGCCCGTAAATACGAGAAGGTGGGAAAGAAGTCTATCACCAACCTTCATACAAAATTTACGATATACGAACGCAGTATAACTCGTATAAGGCTGGAACTGTACGTCTCAGCATAAAATAAAGTTATATAGCCACCACATGACGCATATTAAAATTAAAATGCAGTAAAAGTGGCTCATCATGAAGATTATTTATACTTCATTTGTTTTATTTCTCTGTCCTTCTTTCGATTATTGCGAAGGATATCGCTATGTTGAAGAATAGTATGACATGTAAGTAAATAAAAAAGTACTGAAAATGTTGTCAGAAATATGGAGGATCCTATGTGGTGCAATAATTGTAACTGGGATGTCAGATATGTCGTCACATCTAATTATATTACTATTAGATCCTGCAAACGACAATTATTATAAGTGACTGCAACAATTTTATTTTCCATCAGCGGAAAAATATTTTAAAAAAAAAACATATTACTATTGCAGTAATATGCAATTTATTTACGTATGAAAAATACATCGGCAAATGTAATCCCGCCCTATATGCAGTCCTTGAGACAAGTTTTACTACGCTGAGATTCACTGACGTAACCATGTTTACGACCCATCAGCGGATCAAATTGGAACCACAAGTTTAATAGGCAAAGTCGATGCAAAATTGAATACCATATTATAGGTGCTGCCACCGTGAGTCTACTTAAATATGCTTGTCGAACTATATGGTCTATTAATTTTTAACTGTAAACCTACTTTTAGAACTGCTATTTGGCTGGTTTATGTATGTAAATCCATTCTATCTTACTCCAACCGTTGCATATTTTATTGATTTACTTAGGTAGCTACCCAAGTACTTCAGATTTATTAGTACAGCCGCCTTACATTTATTAAAATACGTGGTAACTTTTTTTGTTTCTGTATGCACTTAAATAAAATTAAAGTACGAGTATAATCCTACTAATATTTTAAAAGTGAACATTTGTGAGAATATATGTACTTAATATGAATTCGTAGATATTTGTTATCCTGATACTACTAGAACTGAAAAACAGTAATGTCGTTTAAGCCTATAAACATGAATCAATTTTACCGCCTTGCGAACAAAGTTCCGCGGCGTGTGCTATATGATATTTAATAATTTCCTTCTTCATTTCAAATTGTTGTGTTCTAAGCGTTTAGAAAAGTACCTTCCTATTGAATTTGCTATTTTGTATGAAAGTATTATATATGGATAATGAAACATTCATAGTTAATTACCCTTTTCGCCATCAGGTCACAGCGATTGAAGCCGGTGATGAGTAGCTAATCTAATAATATACCTTTGGCAAAGTTCCCAAAAAAATCATTGTCTGAGAAACGAAGAGAAGATCAATTTTCTTACTAATGAAATGAACCACCTATTTAAAGTTCTTTGTCCATTAATGTACCTACATAACATTTCTTGATCCAAAATACAATAAATTCGATTTCGATTCCGTTTTTGCGTTCATATTTACAATGTGTTCCATATGGAACTTATGTTTGTAAACAAAAATATAAATTGGAATCACAGTAGATATAATCTAGGCTAGGCTATAGAAAACCTCTAATTTACAAGATTTGATCCATATGAAGATTTTGATGAATAGATATTTTTATTTTGCCATCGAATCTTATAAATCCTACATGATAAAACAAGTAAATTAAACATATAGAACAAGCACCCAAACATAAAAACTTTATCGGCATACTTACAGCTTTTCGCTTAAATTATGTTAATTTCGCACACAAAAAGACGCAATATAAACACAGAGACAGTAAAACAATGAGAGCACAATGCGACATAATGGTTGTGTCAGTTGTGTTGTGTCAGAGGATGTATCAGGCAAATGACTCAATGCCCTTATTAGGGGAAATTACTGTGTATTTGCCTTTTTAATGCACTTCTTTTTTGTTTGACAATGAGCTTTTTGTTTTGATGCGGTTTTACAAAGTCATCACATATTATAAATAACAAACATACAAGAACATATAACTATGTAGTTTATAGAGGTGGTACTACCTACTAATACTCTGTATACAAAATGCTTGACAGAAGAAAAACTATGAAAGAGTAGACTTTGTTTTTAATGTAAACTATTTTATTTTTATTACTTTGGATGAATTTTATTCAGCTAAATTTAACTATGATATTAGGGTAGGTATTATAAATAATAGTGTAATAAATATAATAATATATAATACATATTGGCCAGATTATGAATGACATGTTTACGTAAATGGCTCGTGCTTATAATGAGAAAAAATATTGATTAGAAATGTTTTTGCGACAAAAAATTGTATTTAATAATATATTTATGATTATGAATTACATCATTATTTTCATGTTTTTATCTTATCAAGGTTAGGTACCTACAGCTGAATGGTAAGTAGGTAATCTAGTATTTAGAATACTATATCAAATTACTGGAATGTTCTCACGTGACTCACTAACATTTATGAACTAAGTTAGTAACAGAAAAATTATTATATTGATAATAGTAATAAAAGTGACAACGGAATAGGTATAGTAGATATGTGGCCAGAAGTTTTTATTAAAAAATAATTAATTTATGGGGTGGTTTTTGTATTGAGAATTTACTATTCTATGACTTTGTGCGTAGGAGGTCAAAATTATGATTAAAAGGTTTCTTGAGATTGTTAAAAAAAATCATCTAGATAATTAATAATTAGCCATCTACATTATAAATTCATTGGTCTAACTAACCCACTAACGTACTTACATAGCAAAACATTCAATACGAACGCGATTGAAATCAACAAACTGTAAATACCCAGGCGCGTTGTTTCCAGAAATTGCTGGAATACTTTATCTAAGCGGAATGGTTCTCGAAAACAATACGGCCCTATTCCGAATAACTCGGAGCCTTCAAACCCGATCTATTGAATCTTCTATTCGACACTACTAGAGTTTTCTCGGTATAGGATATTGAATAGGACCGCCCACAAAATATACAAAAGAGAGCTGGTAATGTAAGTAGGTATGTAATGAAACTTAGCTTATTAGCCGTGCGATCATCATAAAATTGCCCTGCAAATTGTCTTAATAATTATTACTATTACTAGATTTGGTATCATCACAACGAACTGATTTAAATAAATAGTATACTTGTAAAATTGGGATGACGTCAACTGTACTTTTAAATTAGCAGACTGAAGTCAAAATGTAGCGAACGCACTACCTATGCATAAATGTACATGGTCACTATTTGATTCTTCTGTCATATTTTGCCTTCTTTGTCACCCTGACAACGGTCAAATAATGTTAGAACACCTCCTCCTTGCCTGCTCCATGGCACCGTCAGCATTAACAAATAGGTCGGCAGTGTAACCGAGGAACTATCCAGGATTGTCAGAGCCCTCGCTAGGAAATGCTTGCAGGATGTCAAAGCTCAATCACTGCTGGTCGTGACAGGTAGCGGTGGCATGCCATCGGGATTCCCGCTGCAGTCAGGTCGGGAATTCCTTGTCCAAATATTTTTATAAAAAGGATTTTAGCGCCCCGCTGTCGTTTGTCGTCATAATTGTAAAATAAGCGGGTTTTTGTTAGTTTTGTGGTTTCATTTCACTCGGGGGTGGTTTGTGCTTGGTTTGTGATGAAGTGAGGCCGGCGGCGCTACGCAAATGTGAAATTAATTAGTCTACTCTTTGGATTCTCGCAAAAGTTTATATAGCTAGTTATTATGCTTATATTATTTTATAATTGTTTTCCCAAATACAAAAATTGGATAAGTATTTAAAAAAGTTTTATTAGTTATTAACTAATGCAACTAAAGTAGGTATACCTACTTTAAGAGAGATCGGATACCGATCTCCAATCAGCATAAACATAATGATGGCTCCATTTCTGCGTTGAATATCCTGGTTTTAACTAACTCTTTGGCCAAAATAGTAGCTAGCATTTATATTGGCTAGGCTACTATTAGTTAAATCATAGGTTAATTATTTTCTTCCTAGATACCCTAAGTTCAAAGCTTTCCATAAATAATATTATTTCATTATTTTTCAGGTAAGCTTCATATTTATACAGCAAATAGTCCAGCAGATATTCTGTCAAGGTAAGAGTAGCAATAGCATAATTAATTTTCATGTATTAACAATACGAGTTAGTAAACATATATTTTAAGTAACACATAAGTAGAGCATTATGTAATGCAGAAATATGTGAAGCATTTACTTCATGACTGCATAAACTATTTTCCGAAGCCAATATTTAAAATTTTATTCTTACTAATGAAACCAGCAATGTATAGACAATTGTTATGAATCCAAAGTACATAATTATCGTTACAAGTTCTTGAATTAGGTAGTCGTTAAACGGCAAGAGCTCTGAGGTATTCTAAAGCTTCCACTGATCCTTACTTACTGCAGTCTTTACTTAAGTTTACTGATCTACCAATTATAAGTACCTACTTATTTAAAAATTACTTTAAAAAATTGTTAAGATGGTCAATGAAAATTTCTATTCAGTTTTGTTTTTATTTGCGTCTAAGTTAAAAACCATGCCCTAGTGTAGTAGTACCTACCTACTAGAACATCATCTCAAAAGTTATACATACTTACTAAAAGTTATATAATTTTATTTATAACTGCATTACATCCTCTTGTTACCCGACTACTCTCCCCGAGTACTATAAAAACAAACAAAGGAATTGAACTAAAAATGAGAGTCCAAATATGAAAATCTATTTTACCCATTAAGCGTTTCAATCCAAGATCATGAACGCCACCTTACAACACCCAAACGAGAACCCACAAATGCCCGGAAACAGAGTTCCAATAAAACCCCAATATAATTTTGTAGCGCATCATCCCCGGGGTAATATGACGTGTAAATTTTATCTACATAGTCTGTCAGCGACTTGAGAGCGTTCGGAAATCCGCCCGAGCTCATAATGCCCGACGTGACGCTGTCGTGGAATCGGCCTATAGACAGATCTAGGGTTGTCAACTGTAAAAAAAAGCGAAAAATAACTATATATTATTTTAATATAGAGGGTTCAATATTTGAAATGAATAATAAAGTTGTAGGTATGTAATAATATTTGATAGTGAAGTCAACAATGCTTTCGCAGACCAAATCAATTTGGACCAATGAATGAATCCCTTTTAATTTTACTACCGCTAGTTCGTGTTATTTATCGTCCATGAATAAAATCTACAATCGACATATAATTTTGCTTTTATGTCCATTCCCAGACATAATAACTCATCATTCTGTTATTACTCCTTGTTATAGTTGTGTTGTAAGTATGCATGTCCGTTTCATTGAAATCATAATATTATCTCATATATTATATTTGACTTCTAATTAATATGAGCAGTTACTAACATAATAAATGATGATTACTTTATATTTTTGTAAATCTTTGAGCTTGCAAACCCTAACTCTGGATGAATACCCGATTGTCGAGCCTTTGTGGGCCACAATGAGGAATAAAAACATATCCCTCTTTGTCGTCGGCGCGCCCCGCTCCATACGTATCACTCCGTGTATCCGAACGTGTACGCAAGCCGTTAGCTAAATGATAACGACCATACCCGGAGTCGGGGAGAACTCATGAAGGATTTCGCAGACTGAAGCGTTCAGCTGTTCGACTTTCAAACCACAAAGAATAAGGATCAATCAACGTAGCTTTGGTCATACATTGCGTGTTTAACATATTAATATCTTATGTACCTATGTGTTTACTTTTATGTTGCTAACTAATATTCGATCAGATTTCTTTTTGTTATTTTTATATTCCTATATTTTCTATACCTTATACCTTTTTGAGCAAGAGAAAAATTATCATGACACTTCCTAGCAATTTAATAAACAATTTTATTAAAACCCTTTTAATCAACCGCCATCGACCCCTCCAAATTCGCATAATAATATTACAACACGGCTGTGTTCTCAAAAATAAGGGAACCAAAACTGCAGAATTGTGAATGTGTTCCTGAGCAACGTTTAGATCGCAACAGATCAGTGATAAATTCCTTAACGCCAGACTTACGACATGATGCATGGAAGGAGATGCAGCTGATGTATTCTAGTTGAAGCCCCGGATCTCACAGGTAAATAATATTCAGGATATCATTAAAGAATAATATCCTAAATCCAAAAGCTAACGGCAGTAATAGTAGTCACTCAGTAACGGAAAAATTTCATAATATTGTCAGCGAGTTAGAGAGAAGCAAAATATTTTCGTATAATTTACCCATTGTACATCGACACCGAAATAGGAAATCTCTATAAATAATCCGCGGACTCATTATTCAGGATATCATTAAAGAATAATATCCTAAATCCAAAAGCTAACGGCAGTAATAGTAGTCACTCAGTAACGGAAAAATTTCATAATATTGTCAGCGAGTTAGAGAGAAGCAAAATATTTTCGTATAATTTACCCATTGTACATCGACACCGAAATAGGAAATCTCTATAAATAATCCGCGGACTCATTACTGGGAAATTGGTATTATTCCGTCGCTTTTCCTCGGTATTGGACGTAATTTGTTTGCAAGATTCAGACTAGGTATTCTTTGAATATTTTCCGGAATCGTAAGTAGGTAATCAATTTTATGAGTCGGCTTCTCGACAAAATCTAACATAACATGCATCTAGGGTTGCCAGGTCGAAAAACCAAAAAGCCGGACAGACCAACCAGTTTGGCCGGACATTTGGGTAAAAAAGCCGGACACCCTATATTATTTAGGATTTTGTGTCTCAGTATTAATAGGTATAAAAATTATCGTCGCTGAATAGGAAAACTGACAGCGCAACCTACTATAGACAGAGCGCGACCGGCAGTCGAGTCTGAGAGTCTAGAGAGACCACTAGCAACCATTTGTTGTATGCGATTGAAAATGAGCTTAAATACATAAAAGATGCGCGAGCGAAGCAAGCGCGAAATTTCTTCTCATATTTAGCAAGTAACTCACGTTCCTAATGGAAATGTTTCGATAACTTTACGATCTTCGTTGTCGCTTGTAAAATTATTGCATTGCCTAAAAGCTGACCTAAGCTCCAGGGGGTGGTCATGAGCCTCATGACACTATGGATCCGCGCTTGATGAAAAGCCTACCAAAAGCCGGACATCGTTATTTTTGGCCGGACACACGACCAAAAAGCCTGACTCTGTCCGGCTTTATCCGGAAGCCTGGCAACCCTACATGCATCTATCTTGAAAAAAAAAAACTTTATTATTAACACAACATTAGAAGCTTAAAGTGCATCAAAAAAATCTTTCAGTGCGGTTTCAGTTTGGTAAACACCAAAATTTCACATACCGTGCAGATGAGAAAGAGCATTATCTTCAACTTTGGCTAACCACAGGATATTTCAAAAGGTATATGGATTATTTCAAGATTTCAATTCTTCACTATTCAGTCAGAGCTAAACTTAACCATCCTATCAACATTCACATGGATTTAAAGGAATTAGGTAATCTGTGCACTCCAATATAATTGTGTGAAAAAGACATGTAAAACATGCGATACCCATTACCCTATAATTTTAAAAGTCGTAAAGTCCATGTTGACAGCGGGTAACTTTATATCTACAGTGCGATTTCAATAACGGAACTACTGAACGGTAAACCGGCTATGAACTGCTTTAAAGCACTTTGTGTGTTCGACGTTTTATTACCTGACGCTTCAAGCGCTTTGGAATCACGACAAATCTCTGCAATTGTTGTGTTTGATCTCATTGCTGGTCTATTAATGGGAAAACAAGTTGTTGTAAACCGTTTCATGTAACATAGTCTCGCCTTTATCTTTTGAAGTAAGCTGACCGTAAATGCAACCGCTACCATTTGAATTCAAACCATAGTTGTTATTTGATCGGAAAGTTTTAAGTTGGACCCATGATGACATGGATTCAGATACACAAATCGTTATAAGAAACTGGTCTCTACGAGCACCATCATAACGAAATTCATCAGAGTAAGACCTAGATTCTAGATAGTTTCTTTACTTGACTTTGGCCTTCCCTCATGTACTAGTGCTATCCAGTAAAGAGTTTCGAAATTTCGATACAGAAACGAGTTTGACAATATATTGCGTATCCCAAATTCCATCGTAGTTTATAGAAGAAGTGCGATAAGGGGCGACCTTAACCCCGCCAGTTATCATCTAGTATTCAGCTGAGCTCAGATAAGATAACGTTGTGGTTGTGGCGCTGGTGACAGTGTATTCACAACCATGTTACCATGACCAACTATAAAAAAATAATTAAATCGGTTCATAAATGACGGACTTCTGAGGTAACACACATAAAAAATAAAAATAAAAAGCATACTGACGAATTGATAACCTCTCTTTTTGAAGTCGGTTAACAAATGTAGTACATTGATAAAAATATTTCTGAAAATCCATTTATAGTTTGGATCAGTGGATATACCATAGAAATAACGTGAATAACATCGTAGTGTATAGTTATTGCTATTGTTATAATATGCTGGCACAAACATTATAAATTCTGAGAAATGTCGATTGACTGGTAAAAGAAGGGATTTCCCCTCACAATAAACACATTTTGCTTTAAATCAGAAGTCGGGCATACCTACTCGCAATTTTGCAAAAAAAAATACAATAGCATCAAACTCATAAAGATACTTTGTCTCATGATCAAATAAAAACAACTCTTAGGAATTAGAGTAAATCAGCCCCTGATTCTTAAATTTCTACTCGCTGGCTCACGAAGCAACAGATAAACGAGTAATTTTAGAATACATACAGTATTTGATAGCTATAACTAACGTAAAAGTATTCAGTGTAACCTATATATGCCGTAATATCTGTTATCTGTAAAAAATGCAGCAAATGAAGATGTTGATGCAATAACTTACGAAGATAACTCAAGGACGGTTGTTACGTCTATACAAAGCAACATAAGTCTTTTCTTCACCATCAAAGATCCCGCTATCCCTTTATAACCTGTATCCCTCTAAAACTGACATAAAATCAACAAACATGTCACAAGTTTCAACCCAGAAATTTAAATCTTTTCGGCAACGCCTTAAAAACCAAAATCGTTTCGGCGCCGAATTAAAAGACCACATGGATTGTATACAAAATACTTTATCAACAACTTTGCGGAAGATAGCCGTTATTATCTAACCTCCGGCTACATTCTCGCCGTCTCTTTCTATCTCAATTAAAATCGGATTGACGGCAAAGGACAGCTATACTCGATCGTGATCAATGAATGCAAAAAGTGCAGTGACGTCTACAGGATGCTCTTGCGCAGCTGTCTGGAACCTTTTTTGTTTTTTTTTTATTTCTTACAAACAAAAAGTTTCGTTTCGCGCGACTTAACTCCGACTGTTGTAGCGATAATGAGAACAGATGAACATATTTTAATGGTATGTAGATTAAGTTGTTGGTAGGTAGGTTGGTAAGTTGAACCAATGAGGTATCCGGTTCTAAATCACCTGTACCCAATCATGGGAGATATTTCCCAATTAGGCTAGAATTTAGCTAGGTTATTAATAATATTTTTCTAGCTGTACCTACCTACAAGTTCCTATGTCTAGGTCTCCAAAAGATTGAATAGAATGAAAGAAAATGAACAGATTTCAATGAAAAATTATAATTATAATGCAATTATTATGGTACTTTTATACATACAACATAAAATCTATATTCATATTTAATTAACTTTCTTCTTCCTTTCTTGAAAGGGCATTGCGTGTTAGTAACTTCACGATTCGATAAATAACTATTAATTACTGCTTCGTATTTTGTTATTAACTAGTTCACGACCTACTAATCTATTCGACTTGTAAGTAAAAAAAAACTGTACTTAATTATCAATTAGGGTGTTGCTTTGGTAGGAATTAAAACTACCGTGTAATAAGCGTGCATAAAGTAAATAATAGAGTCGCCTACATTTTACTGTAGTCTTTATAGATATTTTATTATTTATTTATTCATAAATACAAATATAAATTCATAAACCATAATTATGTTTTATTAGCGAACAATTTAGTGTTATTTTTGATAGGGGCGTTTTTAATGTGGGCAATTTAGTCAATTTGATGGCATCAGAACCCCACAGGGTACTTGTTAACGACCGTATCTTGTATCAATTGCTACCGGCAAGTTAGGGGAGATCCTAATGTTCTCTAACGCAGATATACGTCACTGTAATAACTGCATTTTAGTAACTAGCTCAGGAAGGCTTAGTCTCAATAGGTACAATGTTAATATTGGTGTGAGACTTAATATATATCTACTAGAGTCTAAATTATTATGTTTGAGCCCGAAAAGCTGCGATAGGCTAACTTGTATTCTCCAACGCAGATATACGTCACTGTAAACACTATAAGTATAATTTTTTTGTAACTAGCTCAGGAAGGTTTAAAGCTCAATAGATACCATGTTAATATTGGTATCTACTAGCCTCTACATTATTGTGTTTGAGCCCGAAAAGCTGTGGTAGGCTAAAAAACTTATATGTCACCGTAATATCTGCATTTTGGTAACTAGCACAGGAAGGCTCAGTACTCAGTAGATACCTTGTTAATAGTCTCTACGTTGTTGTGTTTAATGCGCCGCATTGCTCAATAATAAAATCCAAAACAATCATAGCTGGACGCCGACGACTGAGGGAAGTTTAATTCAATACAAATATGAGCGGGGACTTGACTTAAACTAAAAGAGCGTAAGCGACAAAACATATTTTTGCGTTTTAATGAAAAACTACACATTATTTTTATAAAGTGTTCTACTCGTTTTTAGAGTGTTTCGAGACGAGATTCTAATCTAAATCTAAATCGCTATGGATTGCCTGTAAAATGAACAAAACTGATTCAAAAGAGGTATCTTTAACATTTTTTTTTATCGTAAAAAAGTCTACTAAGTAATCGTGTTTCTGCAACTACAGAAAGTAAGACGATATAATTGTAATTGTGTTTTGTAATAGCTAAGAAAAATCGACAGCAATTTTACCAATACGTCGTCTTAAGCCCGAAAAGCTGCGGTTGGTTAACTTGTCTTATCTAACGTAGATATACATAACTGTAAATTGCTGCATTCAGTTTAGGAAGGCTTATATGAGACTCAATAGATATGCAATAGATACCTAGTTACAAGTCTTCATATTATTGTATTTGAGCGCGAAAAGCAGCGGCAGGCTAACCCGTACATACTAAGTGGGCTAATTGATGAAAAGTGGATGTAATTTTCACACCTGCCTAAACATACGTCATCAATCTCTCAAGACTGGCAGTCTAGTCTAGAGCATGAGCTTTGCATTCAATAAATTAATAAACTCGCTCTAGCATCTTCGTTCTAAGAAATGGTAACCATCACAGTACAATCTCAATCAGTTCATGTATTTATATTTCTTGGAATATTCATACTCGTGCATATAGCATAATTTCAACGATTCTGATACCAGTCTAGACTAAGATTAGGGGTCATTTGGGATGGGAGCCTAGTGTAAGTTTTCAATACGACCTCGATCCGGTATTCGGTATTCGCAATGCAGTCCAGCAATCACGTAAGTACATGACATGTATGTATGTATACAGGGTGTAACAAAAAGGGTATGTTAAGCGAAAAGCTATGTAAATAGCCCACTATAGAGAACCTATCTACAAAATTTAAGACTCGAAATCACATTTTTATTTTTCAAGATTGTATGAAAACTCCTGAGATATTTAAAAATTCTCCATACAATCGGGAAAAATAAACATGTGATTTCGGATCTCAAATTTTGTGGATAGGTTCTCTATAGTGGGCTATTTACATAGCTTTTCGCTTAACATACCCTTTTTGTTACACCCTGTATACATACGATAACGTATAATGATGTGGGTTAGCCAGAACTGAAGGATCATAAACAAAATCCTACAGCCACGTCCAGCGTGAGGACAGATGTAAATGATCGATCAGTTGCTAACTAATCGCCTACGAAAATGCCCCATACATCACATACATATTACAGACTAGTGGACGCCCGCGACTCCGTCCGCGTGGACTACAGAAAAAAACAAAATGTCGAAATTATCCGGGATAAAAACATTTTCCCGGGATAAAAAATTGCCTACTTATATGTTAAGTGGGACCTGTCATAATATATTGCTGAAAACTGCATCGAAATCGGTTCAGCCGTTCCTGAGATTAGCGTGTACAAACGCACAGACAAACCGACATACATACATATTACATTACACATAATCACGCCTTTATCCCTTACGGGGTAGGCAGAGCACCACGGGCCGATAGAACCACATGGTGCCACTTCTGACCAATCTTGAGGGTATAGTTGCGATGTAAGTACAAGTTCGGTTAGTCCGTTAGTAGTAACAGGTGGTCAGCCCATTGCCTACAAAACACCAAGACCCTCTTGTCCCTGTACAGTATGCCCGGGAAGAGAAGCAGCTGTAGTATTTATACGTTTTTTTTTTCACTCCCAGAGCAGCATAGAAGAAACTGACAAACAGACAATAATTCCAAAAATCATTGTTTTGGGTACTAATGCGTTGATAAAGGTCTTCTATAATATTTTTCACATATATCTTCCATATACAGACAGCGATCCGTAACATTTTTATTATATGTATAGATTTCTTATTTTTTTTTCTTTAATGTACCTTTAGGTAATCTAAGATATTTATAATATGCAATAGTAGACAAGTTCACTAAGTAGGTACTTATTGAATTGGGTTGGAAAAGAATATAATGGGTAGTGTCAATAGAGATTGTACTTTCTTTTCAACGCCTTTGTTTAACATTGAGGTCTTCCGGCGAAAGTAATTTAAGGATTTTAGGATAATAATGTTACCTCAATGCGTCGCCCACGTGCCTTTCTAACCGTTACTTTATATGCCGTTACTTTGCTTAATAGAGAGTTTAGTATAATTGACTTTATCTTAAATGCTTGACAGAATGGTCAATGTATGGATGCAAATAGCGTAAAAGGTAATAGAGATGTAGTAACAGAAAAGATTATTTATTTAGAATAATAATTTCACAGCGTGACAGTACAGACAAATATGCCATCAAATAATACAAGTGTTAAGTATTTAATTAAGTAAACTATTATCGATGGAGAGAATACATGCATGACGCTGACCTACAATTCACTATTCCATGCATACTTACACTCCGGATTAAGGGCCGTACTTTCTTCAAACTCCCCATTTTGTTAAACAAAAATCTTGAAAAATATACATACCTATACAAAACTATTTTCGAAATTGGGAAGCCAGAACAACAGAATCATAAATATCATAAATAATAATAAATAAATAACATGAATAATCACAAATAACATAAATAATCATAAATAACATAAATAATACATATAAAGGTGATCCTACAGCCACTATTAGCATAGGGGGACAAATATTAATTCATTATCTTTCAAATATAAATTACCAGTGACAAGTTGCTAGGTCGTCGCCTGACAGAATGCCTGAGTTTCTTTTATCGATTCTTAATTGAATGATCAGTTCTGATGGCATAAATTTATTTCCACAGAGCTACCCCGATTTATTGTTTAATCTCGAATCGGACAATAATAAATATACTTATTGCTCTTCAATTAAAATTAAATGCCAAGTCAACTGAAAATGAGGTTACTCGTATGATATTTTTTTAAATTAATTATTTATCTGCTATCATGTTATAATATTAATATCTATTGCATTTAAAGCTGCCCAAAAACCTATTCTTTATTGCAAGAACATAGTCACAAAATAAAATTAAACGTTTAAAACACCAATGTATAGCAATGTAGTAAAGTATGATCATCGCCGCGGTACGAGTAACTTAACTAGCCACTAATGACCTTTCGATTTACTTTGCGGCCCCACTAAAACCCTAAATCGTAAATGTCTATTTCTGCATATGTGATGATGATGAAAAATAGTAGATAAAAATAGAAAAAACGTGGGGTTATTCACTTAAAGTAACTATTAATACATTGTCCCTTACTTCCGTGTATGGCTGGCTATAAATAAACTCACGTGTATTTCCGTTATAGTAGTTACAATAAATGTACCTACATTATATTAATCTATGTATATATCTATATATTCTAGGTATTTGCGAAGGGGTTAAAGATCAGGCTGACGGCCTTGGGTGGCGTTAGATGTTATTATGTTCATGCAACATACAATTCTTATTTACCATGAATATTTATTTACATTTTACATAAGATAAATAGAACCCCTTGTACTAGCCGTACCCTACGATTTCGTCTACGTAGATGGCAAAAACATACATACATATTTCATACAGCTGTGTTCCCAGATGAGGTAGCCAGAGCTGCAGGATCACGAACGAGATCGTTACATCTACATTTAGCACAGCATAACAAGAAATTATAAGCAGATATAACTTTCGAGGGTTATTACAGGATATTGATAAACAATGGTCTCAAAGTAAGTTACCCAAAATCTCCTGACTTCTTAGGAGAACTAATGACTTTATTAAAGGCTAACGTAAGGGGCCATTATTAAAAAGGAACTGTAGCTAGGCTTTATAGTTTCACCATCTTACCGACACTGTTAATCTAAATAAGGCTGATATGATAGGTTTAATATTTTTTTACCTTTCTACCTACATAGGTACAAATGGCCATGGCCTTTGTACCCCTCAAAAGTGATGAATCGAATTTTATTTCATTATTTTGGTAAATATTACGCAAGTGATATAGGAACGTGACCATGGCACGGATACATAGAAACATGAAATAAAATTTGCAATAAAATTCTATAAGGTAAAGTGGGAAATTCATTGTGTTCGCAAGGTTTCCATAGTGAATTTTAATCAATTTTATTGCATTGAGAACATTAAAGCTATCAAAATCAATAATATAGTTATTCTATTTTCTAGGCCAGATATGTGGGTGTAGAGCCATTGATTGAAGATTTATTCATGACCTATAAATACAAAGTCGGGCATTCCGGACCTTGACACATACTTGCGTCCCGACTCCGGACCTAGTCATGTCTTTATACTATGAACAATGTGCCAGGTACATGGCTGTTTTATTTAAAATTATTGCAGTTTTCCAGCAAAGGATTCAAGCTTTAGTTTCCTAGTATAACGGCGCCGTTATATAGCAACCTTAAAGGAACATTTTACATGGCACCGTAAAGAGGGCATAGTTTTACAGCTGCTATATGACGGCGCCATTACCCTAGGAACCCAAAGCTTTACTCTGTCGTCGTTACATGCTCTGAAATATTTTTAATAAACAAATAATAAAAGTATACAATATCTATCTAAATCCATACCCGTTAGCAACCTGACAAAAGAATCTAATACTTGATGTAGATACATCAAGAACATTGGATACTGTAGAGTTACCGGGAATGCATAGAAAACCCCGGGCGAAGAGTCCTAGCAAGTGACTATTAAGTATTCGAACTAATAGAAATGACAGTGTACGAGTATGTAAAGTATGAAGATACGCAATTTATTTGGAGAACTATCATAAATTGTAAAAATCTCTGTGATATTGCTCTACATTGCTTTATTATCATGATCTTCGTGAGATCTGCAACCTTGATTCTTCTTTATCACTTACCAACCAATGAAATGGAAAGAATAGCTTTGCCACAATAATAATTCAGTTCGGAGAGTAGGAAACCTTTGTAGCGCCTAATTGGAATTGCTTTTCTTGATCGCACAATGTTGCAGGTGAAGTAAAAACGTGCATTATGACCAAAGCCACATGCAGCGCTCTCCACGTGCATAGCTACACGTGTCAGTGTGTGACGTCCTCGGAAATGTGTTTTCGTTTGTGCCGTTTAGTTTAATAGCCTGCCATTATTCTGAACCACCTCTTGTAAAGGCTGGCTAAGGTATTTTGTGTTCAAATCATTGCATTTTGATGTAGTTACACCTGTATCCAAGTATTAAGGCACGTGGATACACTGAGCGTGTTTGTTTATATATCTTGACTGTTATGTAGTAAGTATGTAAGTACTCAATTAAAGAAGACGGCGCGTCTGCAGCAGCAATGCAGATGACATATATGCTGCCTTCTTGCTCCTATATGAGAGCCTCCTCGTCTGTGACGTCTGTCTGTCAGATTAATAATAAACTATCTATAGCTACGAGACGATCGTTTTCTTCCATACATTTCAGTATTCTTCTATGCAGGTACTTATCAAAAACTTTAAACTTGTGTTTAAAGAGGATAATATTGCCTAGTCGACAAAAATCTAATAAAAAGTTGTAAATTTTGAGGATATGATTAAACTTAAATATACATATAAGCACTAGAATTTATTCCAGAAACTACAAGATAAGCTGCACCTTTAGTAGCCAACGCCATCTAGCTAGGCAATAGCTATCTCAGCCATTTCATACCTACTTTATCAGACTTCCAGCTATGATTGCCTACTAAAAGCTCATCTTAATTTTTTTACATAACTTTATTTCGTGATCTACTTCTGCTGCGTTAGTGGCGTTACTAATCAATCTGTTATTTTTACGATACAGCAGCGCCAAGATGCAGATGCAGAACAACTAACGAGGCTCTGGCTTGGCACCCGCCAACCCGCATTGGACCAGCATGGCGGGTTACGGTCCAAACCCCCCCCCCCCATGAGTAGTAATTTAGGAAGGCCCCAAGTACCCGGCGGCTCCGGAGGCGACACTGGCGTGTCCGACAGGCGCCGGTCAAGTGCCGGAGCCAGGGGTGCTAAGAATCCCCGGGCGGTAAAAATCGGTAGCGATCACCGAATGGTTCGAGGCACATTGAATATTAATGTCAAACGAGACAGATCACGACTAGTGAAGTCTACACTCCGATCCTCATCCGTGCACATTCAAAACCCCGAGAGCTTTCAACTCGAGCTGACAAGCCGCTTTGCTTGCCTAGAGGATTGCATGTCAGTGGATGATATAAATAACAGGCTGGTAGAAAATGTCCACACGGTGGGTCTAAAGAATTTAGACCTAACCGCAGAAATAGACCCCAGAAACTAACTGATCATACCCTCAACCTCATGGCGGAAAGGCGCGCAATGTCTCTGCAGTCCTCTGATGACGCTGAAGCATATCGGTAGCTCAATAGACGTATCTCCAAGTCTCTGCGACACGACATCCGCAGCATTAATACTCGCTGCATTAAGGAGACAATAGAGCGAAACCAAGGCTCCAAAGTGTTCGCATCCCGGATATCAGCCTGTACGAGATTAGGACTGCCCTTAAACAACTCAAAAACAACAAAGCGCCGGGCGACGGTGGAATTACATCAGAGCTTCTAAGAGCGGGTGGAACTCCGGTACTGAAGGTCCTCCAGAGGCTCTTCAATTCCGTTCTACTCGAAGGCGTAACGCCGGAAGCATGGAGCAGAAGTGTGGTGGTGCTGTTCTTTAACAAAGGCGATAAAGCCCTGCTGAAGAACTATAGACCCATCTCGCTTCTGAGCCATGTCTACAAGTTGTTTTCAAGGGTTATCACGAATCGTCTTGCTCGCAGGTTTGATGACTTCCAGCCTCCCGAACAAGCCGGTTTCCGAAAAGGGTTTAGTATCATAGACCATATCCACACGCTATGGCAGATTATACAAAAAAACGGAGGAGTATAATCGGCCACTATACCTAGCGTTCGTGGATTATGAGAAGGCCTTTGATTCGATCGAGACATGGGCAGTGCTGCAGTCTCTCCAGCGGTGCCATATCAATCTGCATCAATATCAATGGCGAATACATCACTCACTTGGGATCTCTCTGCGTAATCGATTCAGAAATGAGGAGATCCGCAGACGTACAAAGATCACCGACATTGCTCAACGGTCCAGCAAGCTGAAGTGGCAATGGGCAGGGCACATAGCTCGATCGGTCGCAGTGGAGGTTGTTGGGGGAGGCCTACCAACAGTGGACTTCTCAGGGCTGTAAATGATGATGATTATGACATGAATGTAAACCAAGCTTTATCTCTGATGGTAATATTGTATGCGTAAGATGATATAACTAAGAACGCAAGGAAAAATAAAATTGATATATGATTATCAAAAATAATGACGACTAATAAGACAAAGAGTTTCGCCAGGGACACTGATAATAAAGCACGCTGTCGCGTTAGTCTTAAATCTTGGTTGAGTTTAAGATAACGAACAAGTGCCTACTTAAAATAATCATAAAATTGTTAAAATAAGAATTTTAAACTTTTTCTAACAGAATTCGCTTTAGCAGTTCGCAGTCATTACAATAAATATGATTCCCGATCGCGCAGATTATGTAGCGGGCAACAGCCAGTTACTTTCCTGTAGTTCAGTTTAATATGAAATATGAACCGTCAAAAGTCAGATATGTCTTGGTCACCACCCACACATACTGCATATTGCATATCGGCCATTATTAATACTAGATTTTTTTAAATCTATTTTTTTAAGTTTTTTTATTAGAAATTTTGTATATGAGTACAATTTGATGATTTAATTTGAGAAATGCAAAAAATCTCTCAATATCGGTTGTTGAAATTGGCTTTTTGTCATGGACATGATGACAACAACCTCAACAGTTTCGGATTACAGTCGACTCTCGTTAATCCAAATCAAACCTACGATAATTCAATCTCTCTATAATTCAACTCCATTTTTCATGAGTTCTTTAGTAAATCTCTTTATATTTCAAACTTAGTAATTTGGACAAAAATATAATCGCTATTTAACAAAACGTTGCGTTCATAAATCAATTCAAACTCATAGACATCAAACACTCGTATTATTAAGTAATATAAGATCCCTCAAGTTTCGAATTAACAGAGTCGAACGAAGTCTTTGCAGGTAGGTAGGTACTTTGAATCATAGGATAAAAAATATTTAAGTATAAATTGCCTGATCATCACAATCAAGTAACTTAACTACTCAATAAAGAGTACATTACATAGTAAAAAAAGAGTGTAAAACCAAAAGTAGACTCGTATTTGGAACAAGTTTGTTTATTTACAACAGTTCCAGATTCAATAGACAGACAGTTAAATCAGTAGACAATTAGATTAGTCTCCTCAAACTCAGACGAGATTTAATATGCTTACTTAAACTGATGTAGGTAGGTACACCATTTTCTTGGTTTTCGGACACTAAGAAAGTAAGTTACTACTCGTAGATTAGCGTTCTACTACCTTCTTTGATTCGTTATCGATGCCTACGAGCTTTTGAAGGCATTCTGTCTCTCAGAAATATTGATCTATTTTGGCAGAATAATGCCAAATGCACAAATAATGGCAGATACTTTTTATAAGTACCTTTACTTATTCAAACTATTATTAACTTACAAATATTTACTTTATTCAAAGCGGGCTTAAATTGCCGAACGCGAAAAATTTCAGTGGAGCTACGTTAATTTTAAAATATGTACATAAATAAAATAAAATAAAGACAACGTTTACGACTCTACCAATGGGAAGTTTCCGTTTCTGAAGCTGATTAATCATAGGGAACGTTCCGTCGTAGATAGATAAATCGTAATTTACCTATTACAAAAATACGTTAGAGATGCGTTCGTGACATGTAGCACAACTGCGCGTAAGCGCATGTATAGCGGCACGTAGCTCTTGCGCGGCCGCACCGGCCTTCATCGTCTGAAGGCCGAAAGCTTCGCTGGCGTGCGAACCTCGGAGTTGGGCAAATGTGCACAAAACGAGCCTAGCTTACGGTCACACGGTTAAGCGCGCCTAATGAGAAAGTTTTATCGAGCGTTTATTCAAGTACTACGTAGTTCAGCGGGAAGCTTCGCCGCCAGAGGCGCTCCCGCCGCAGGTGTGCCTCGCCCCCCTCCGACCCCGCCCCACCCCCTCTGAGCTCCGTGCCTTCCCCCTACTCCTCGCCGCCAACTGCGACGCAGCTTTCTTTACTCCGTCATCCAGTTGACTGTCAAACGCAAACGCGGGTGGACGTGTCGCCGCTTCCACAAAAGCGCCGCGCCAACTGTAAACACGACGCACTATCGTGAAGCGCTTCCGTTCGCGAACTAACCTGAATTCAGTTAATCAAACTAGTGTGGTGAAGTGCCAAACTAGTGGATCTGTGGAGACGAGTGCGAATCGAGTTAACTTCCTATGCATGTAAATAAATGTCACACTTTACCGGTGTGGTGTCGGCGCAGCGAGTGTCGCTTCGCTGATCTGATCGCAAAGAAATTGTGGTATTGTGCGAAACGGGTTCCATCCGGTGGCGAGGTCGCAGGAGCCTCCGAATTCAGCTACCGGTGTCCGCAGGCGGTGCCTATGAGCGTTATCGCATCGCGATCACCGAGCCGGTCCGCGACCGGCGAATAGCCATCGCGACGTCATAGACTAAGAGATAGATAGATAGATAGATAGATAGATCGTTTATTTGACGTTTGGCATGTACACATATACAGACAACACAAATCAAGAAAATAATAGAAAAAAAAATATAATATAAGACACCAATGTGATTATAATAGTAAAAAGGTACAGGTAAATGACAAATACATAAAGACGATACAAAGAATAGCTGCAGAGATGCTTTATTTGGCATCGATGACACTTGATGGACATCCTAGAAAGGCAAATTTGGTATTTCATAGGGTAAGGCACAATATTGCACAGTAGATCCAAGATGTTAAAACGTCATTGCAGTAGATACGTTCCGTCACTTATTAGGCCGACCGTATGCGTATGCGGATAGATCATCAACATTTTTGCCATATAACATCCCAATTATTATGTACTGAAGTACTAAATCGGCCTTACCGGTGATGGTTTCTAAAAGTGCAGCTATCTCTAAGACTACAAATGATGACAGCTTACGGGTGTCACATTACCATTTAATTTTACGAGGAATGTCAACAACCGATTAAATATTCATTTGGCCAGCTCAAACAGATCTATCCATCAGCTTTATGCCTATTAACCTTTTGCTTTCGACTACATACTTTGAAAACTTTGATTTTTGTGTGTTTACCGCAATACTATGCTGCTTTTATAAATTTGAGCATTAGGATGACTTTGAATCAAAAAGATTGTCAGATTAGACCTCAAACAGTTGATTCTAAATCATCAAATCTACCTAAACTCCTTAATTTACATGTGTATAGAGTTTAAGTTCAAAGTTGTCAACAGAGTAATAATGGTTGCGAAAACAGTGTATTTAATCATTTAATTCGCCCACCAGAAACTTAACCTAAATGCTTGGCATTACACACGTATACTTTATAAAATAATTCTTCAAAAGATAAGAAAGAATAAATAGTTTGAATTATTGTTTTTCTTCTTGTCCTTTAACAAAGAAAACCAAACATTCATCTTTCCAAAATTTTATTATAAACTATTCTTTAATGAGTACTTGACATTATTCACCACAAAAAAGTACAAGTACAATAGATACTTTCGAATCGGGTCTTAAGTCCAAATTATCCAAACGATCTTGTTTGGTCGCCAAAATATAATCCACAAAACCCAATGCAAGCTGCTCTACTGAGCACTATCAATTAGTGTCATCGAAGCACTGCCCTAGATATGAAAGGCGGTAAACAATCTATTGCGTACCATTAAGGCACGATTTGGATGTTGGCTCATAAATACGAGTATCAGATCGTAAACTGAAGGTCTGACCGGAAAAACACCTTATTACTATAGTCCAGACCTAATCAGTTTTCCACGTTATTTGTCATTGATCTATGTAATAAAATATTTTCTAGTGGGCCAATATTGTGGAAATAAAATCTTATTATCTGCTAAGCGAGAGTTAGATTATTTGAATTTACTGTTATTTAATGGGGTTATTACTTATTCTGCTAGACATTTTCAAAGTCATATTTAAGATCTAATAACATTATCGTATAGACCTATGAGAATTTATTAAAAACGTCTAATACGAATCTTTGAACACTAAATTAATAACCTTCAAAACACTTTCAAACATTATTTCATTCTAGGTTGCCTCCTTTAAACATTGGATCATGGTCTTATTCATTAACAGAACCTCCACATGTCAGAGTTCACAATGTGCCTACTTCCTAGCAAACTTCCACGTTTATACTCTTTAAACTTTGCCCTAGTTTTACTCTATTACCAAGTTAATCTTCACCTCTCCCAGTTTTAGTTCAACCTACAAGCTGCTAAAATATTCCTTATAGCTACTATTAGAATAACTTACTGATTCCTGTTCATTCAAAAGAATACTATTGAAATAGACGTAAATATAAATAGTTGTTTAAAAGTAAGTATTACATCTGATAAATTCATTTTGATCTCTTAACAGCTACCGCTCCGAGATTTGGTTAATACAACTGGATTTCACATACAATGGATGTAATACATTTAGCATCACCACGAAATTACTGTTCGGATTTCTAATGTTATTGTATGCTTTATTTTTCTGTGTGTGCATAAATAGAATAACAATAGATGTATACTGTGTATGATTGTTTAAATGAGTACCGCGTGGCGGGCAACAGACAAGCCGAGTGAAAGCAAGGCTTTCTCCGGCCCTGCGGCCCTCTCGCCGGTTCGCCTGTTAAATTTCACACTCTCCTAGCGCCGATAACTATCAATTACGAGGATAAATGGCTGCTGGAAAACGCACTTATTGAAAAACACCTCTTCTAATGTTAACCTAAATGCCAATTCCGACATGTTCTACCATTTTATTGCCTCAGATTTCAGTAGTAAGCCAGCTCTGAGCAGACAAATGATTCACCAGCGGGAAGCTTTTACAGAGATAACATCTTTAAAAAGTTTAAATTTCAAACCGGACTTCCTTATTCGATATTGAATCAATATTTACTAGACACTTGGCTATTCTCTTTCTGAGATTATCAACAAGATCGTCAATATTTATATTACTGTAACTATAGTCTAATACCTATCCATGGTATTAAATAATGACTTCTTTACATTAGTCGGATTGTCTAGGCCCGTTACTCGTCCAACATTGATATTTTTTTAAGCTCATTTTGCTCACGCTCATCATGATATGTGGGTCGACACGAATCGCTTTGTTCGTCTCCAATTTCGAGTTGAATAAAGCATTTCCTACTTCCATTTCGTAGAACTGTTTTCTTAAAAGTCATTAAACCTTTAGAGTTCAACTACACGATTCCGTTTTAATTTAAACGGACGAAGATATTTTGTTTATTACGATTGCTCAATAGATTATCTAAGCGATATAATCAGCCCGTTGTTTCGCACGAGTAGGGTAACCAGATATCGGAATATGACAGGAGATATATTTACTAACAAAATAAGAGGTATTTTCACTGGAAATAACAATAATTAATTAATGCTTTTACTTTATTAGGACTAAAAGTTTGACATTAGCTATATTAGTTATCCTACGAGATCACGCCGTAGGTGAACTTAAAGCTAACTCGAGACCGCTCTGCAGCTAAGATGTTTACGCAAGCTTCACTTATGTAAGCAGTTTCTGATTCTTGTGAAACCGAGTGCTTTCGTTACTTGTTACATCGCCCATCGACGAATTAGTTTAATGACATCACAGTGGTATACTTTCGAAAAGTCTATATGAGTTATGTATTGTACTTTTTTAATCTTGTTAGGTTTACTAACATACTTACTTATAGTTTTTACGTCGTTTTATAAGAAAATGCATATCTCGATAGATATTGCATAGCATCTCTGGATAGATGCTGCACTGCTGGTTGTAGTAGGAATATTATAATTTTTACACACTTATAATTTATCGATTCGATTCAAAACCGAATTTTCAATTTAAAAATTTCAGGTCATATTATACAATTATAACCTTAGTGCTTTTAAGCTGGTTATCTTTGTAAATCCTTAACTGCTACTAGTGTCCTTTTAGTATTTATATTCCGAAAATATATTCAGATAACTTTATATTCGAGTGTAGATTATATATTCATTGTGTCACTTTATCGCGCTGTCACGATATGGTAATCGATAACGATTATTTAATTCTACGATAAGGCAACTCTCACATTTCTTCAGTTCTAGACTATTCAGTTTCATTTATCTCGTTGATAAACAATTTTTGGATATTGCAGCAGTAGAAGGGTACAATAATTGGTAACGAAATTATAAATGTTACGAAACCAAATACTATTTTATAGATACTAATTTGACGATACGAAAGCAGTTAAGCCTTAAGTATCTTGAACAACAGTTAACAAACAATTTGTTATAATAACTGACTTCAGTGTCGAAGTTAGAGCCAATACCGGCCCAAGTTGGCAGACGCGGAGCCAGGCTCAGTTGCCAACTATTAAAGGTACTTTTTAAAACCGATTAATACAATTAGAGAACTCGAACGTAACTAATTCGTGGTAAAGTCCTCGAATAATAAATATGAGTATACATTATGGTGTTAGTACCGATAATATTTTGGAAGCTCGCCAAGAAAATCCGTCGAGACTTGGGAAGCCGGGCGTATAAACTAACCTACGGATTCATGTTCGTATCGTATCTAATGAAAGAATATGTATAGAATTGTCTACTGTTTTCCAGCCTTCTTACTGTTATTGTTTCCTAAAAGCGATCATTTTTCGTTTCATGTAGTGTCGGTCTCTAGTGATTTTTTTATCTTTTTCCTATAAGTTCTTAATAGTTCTTCCTCTTGATATGGTTTAGTATGAAGGAACATCTCATCCATACACTTAACTCAGCTTACTTTGTAAATGACTAAATTATTATAGACAACTGTCGAAATTAAAGGGCTACCTACTATATCTTACGTCAGAGCATTAAATTGGCAAAGGAATTATTTAGAAGAAAGCAAGCTTATACTAACCATTGACATGGTCGAATGTATTTGTAAGACAATGTTTAAAACTGAACTTGTCGTTAATTTAGCCCATATTGAACTGGGTTCGTTTCACTGGGCGAACGCCAGTGAACATTGCCAAATATTTGTAACGCATCGCCGCTCATGAGCTGAATACGGAGTTTTGAATTGAATTGCTTGTAATTATTGTTAATCTATATATTCTAATCTATGTGTTTCTTTTAGATGATTCATTAGTAAAATTGGTATCATCTGGTTTAAAACTCTTTCCCCTTTTCCCATTACGTATTTAGATATGACGTTAATTGGCTTTATACCTTAAAACACCATATTTATGTGCCAATACGAATTCTCCCTTATTTAATATTTTTATCTTAACTTACGAACCAAGCTTAGCCAAATTTGTATGAACGGATTTGATCATCAAACGCGTTTTCTCGAAACAAACTTGAAGCAAATATTTGAAGCTTTAGGTCTCTATTAGCGAGTCAAGTTGTCAGGTAGCGGCCAGCAGGGGGCTTCCGCAGACAGCTGTCGCGGCAGCTGCCCTTACCTTACAGCACGTGCGACTGCTTCACCTATTATTAAGCTTTTTTTCTCCTCTATTTTGGTCTTAGAACACCCGAGGCAAAAGGATTTGAGACCCTTTTTAAATAAAGACGAGAAACGTTCGGAAATCAGCTGCTGATTAGGGTATCGTAAATCGTTTTAATACGTTATGCGTGTATCGTTATCTTGTATTTGACTTTTACCTTTCGATTGATTGATCGGTATCAGTGTTTATAATTTTATTTAGTTGTTCACGTGGTTTGTCAACAGACAGCGTATGTATTAGCACTCTGGAGGAAATAACCGACTTTAATGAGTTTAATGGTGCATTAAAAAAACTAGCCATTGAAAACACTAACTTACTATTGCACAATAGTAAATACCTACAGTACTGTAGCTGACTGACGTGGTAAATAAAAGAGTGCTGTTAAAAAACAATTCTGTTACATAGTACGTATAATTTTTTTTTTTTTCTGTAGCTATCTTGAGGGTCGGAAGCAGTATGTGCAGTACGGAAATTGCCTATCGGAATCGTATTTTACGCGCTCGGGAGTGAGTCAGGGTTCAAACCTGGGACCTCTCGAGTTTTTAATTATGATCAACGACCTTCCTGATGTCGTTAAACACTCAGGCTGTCTCCTTTTCGCTGATGATCTTAAGTTGTATAGAGTTATCAGGGATGCCGAGGATATAGTCCATCTACAATACGACATAGATCAAGTTGTACAGTGGAGTAAGGAAAATAAATTATTATTTAATACGTCGAAATGTAATATTATATCCTTCACGCGAAAAAAACTAGCGGTCCAGCATAGGTACACAATTGACGACGAACCGATGCAGCGGGTGACGTCAGTGCGTGACCTGGGAGTGCGGCTTACTGCTGATTTGTCATACCGTGAACATATTACCAACGTGTGTAAGAAGTCTTTCAAGACCTTAGGCTTCGTACTACGAACTGCAGGTGGTTTCACTAGTATAGGTGCCATAAAAAGTTTATATAATGCATTAGTACGAAGTCAATTGGAGAGTAACGCAGCTATATGGGCCCCAACAGAAGCTAAATATGTCCTCATGTTGGAGCGGATACAAAATAAGTTCACAAGGTATCTGTATTTGAAACTGTATGGGGTTTATCCTTTTTACCCACTTATGTATCCTACGCTGTTCGTCTTAGGTATGGTAGGATATAACCAGTTAGAGGTTAGGAGATTTCTATCTTTGTCGAGTTATGTCCTAAGCGTAATACGCGGCAAAGTTGTAAACCCATTGGTTCTGGAGCAATGTGGATTGTGGGTACCAAATACATTCTTGCGGACTAGGACTAATCGGCTCTTCGCGGCGGCGTGTGGTAGAACTAATTTGTTAAAGCGCTCACCTCTGGTCAGAGCCTTGCGGCTGCTGAGTGTCGTCCACGAAACGGTGGATTTGTTCTCATGTGCAATGAGTGAAATCACTAGAGTAACAATATTTACAATATGTTACAGGCCAAAGCTGTTGGTAAAGTAAGAATAATTATTATTTAATTTTTATTCTAAATTTTTTATGTATAATTTTAATAATAATTTTAATACGATTTAATATGTAACGATTTGGATAATTCTGTTATGTTATATATTATTATATGAAATAAAATAAAAATAAATAAAAAAAAATAAATAATATACCTACCTACTTGAGACTATACAGTTTTTATTTATTACTCGAGAATTTTCTATGTTTCTACCAACTTGTAGGTACCAGCAGTGCATAAGCTGTAAAGAGGTGGCATGACGGGTGCACCGTGGACAGTGCCGCGTCCTGCCACGTGACACGTGTTTACTGGCGAACCCAAGGCCGCACAACTGCGTCGTTCTGTTCGGTTACGTATAAAATTGCTTATTCAAAATTCACGAAGAACGTTAAATTACAGTGCCAGTTAAATTGTCGGCCATATTTTTAAGGGTTTCATCTAAATCAACTCACTACCAACGAATTGGTCTATAAAATTTAGTTCTTCTTTCAGAATATAGAACGGTAACAGATATGCAGTATTTTATCACATTATGTGAAACATTGAATTGTATCAGGCGTCACTATTCGGAAGTTCAAATCTCTATTGAGGGATCGCCCACCACCGGGCCCTACAATTGTGAAACAATTGAACTAATTTGCCATCTAACCTTTCTTCTTTACATAAACATCTTTAGATCCCAAAAGAATCAAATTTTAATAAGGTCAACTATTTTCGAGATGGGAAACGGATACGTTCATAATAACAAGTCGTAAACAACCTTTTGTTTGTAAACATAATGTATCATTCGTCTGTTCTAGTTCTAGGAAAGTCTGATTCCACTAACGGATTGTCAAAGAAATTCTTTATAGAACAGGAAAATTATTGAAGACTTAATTCTTCTTGATCTTGGGTGGCTTCTTAAGAGATCTATAATGAACTTCGAATCTAGCATTGTAGAAACAAATTTCTAGCATGGGTATATTACGATTATAAAATTCAAAACCGAAAAACTAACCCAGAAGATACAAATATTTCCAGTAATTTGGTATAAAGCAAACGATAAAACTTCATACAACTCCACTTTAAACCTGATGTAGAACAGTCGAAAATAAAAACTTGTAACAATACCGCATAGAGCTGATTTCGTTCAACTGTGCTGACATACCGCATTGCGCCGGCACCAAACCACGATCTTTACTTGCATAATCACTGCTGCTATAAACTCACGTCTCTTTAATAAAAAGGCCTAATCTGTTTAGTGCTCTAACAGAATGTAAACAAAACTTATGAAAACTTTTCCATCAAAGCAGATGTTTCACCATGAGCAATCATGACGCAACAAATTGCAATGTCACATTGCAATGATTTAGATAGGTCATTTTATTTCAGTCATTAAATCGAGTCGCAATTTAGTGAAATGGCAGCAGTTGATTATTTAACACTAATAACTGATTTGAAATCATTTGTTTAGGATACGGCAGGATCGATAGCAGACGCCGAACACTGCTGTGATAACCTCTGTGATGTATGAACGAGCCTTCGGATATTTTTATATGTAATTTACCGCGTACAAACCGAGTACAAAAAAAACGGATAGTTTATTTATTAGTGTTTAAACGATGAAAGAGGAGTGCAAGTTGTGCAGTGTGAACGGTGGGTGGGGTGGCATGGGCCCGAGCTCGACGGACTTCTCGATATCCTCGCTAATGAGGCCCACGGCCCACCAGAACGGCCACCAGGATGCTGTGCTGCTGTCGGCGTACCTGTTGAAACTAGGTGACTATCCCTTGTATTCGCTTCACGATTACTACGCGGGTGAGTATCGTGCCTAGCTTAGTCGCACGTTGGAAACACTAACACTTTCCTTATGGTTTTATTTCATACTGAGGCTGCATGAAAAAAGGGACACATTGACAAAAGCATGATTAGAGAAAGTGGCACATTAAATATTATAAGTAGGTACAGGTTATAAAAATTGCAACGTTGTGGGCCCGCTCGGCAATCTGTGTAACATTAGCATATCAATTTCATTGAAAATGTCGATGAGCGCCTTTTTCCTGTACCCTCTTTGTTTATGCGTTTATTGGTGATGGATACAGTATATTGTTTCGTGTCCTTTCTCTCTCTCCATTCGTGTTCCCCATTGATATGTAATTCGTCAATATAAAATTCATCTTCATATAACAGGCGTTGATGTGTACGAGTATGGTATGACCATCTCGAACGATCTTTTCGGGAATATGAAGTACTGACTCTATAAAAGACTCTATATTAGGCGATATTTTAAACTCTTATTTAAGTAGTATTTTTATTTCAAAGGAAAAAAATATTTTAATAAACAAATCCTACTTGCCCACTCTCCTAACTTGTGACTGAAATCCTACTTGGCTATTTATATGTATATAGGCTTGACGACAAAGCCCTGTTCCGTCTGAACAGTGTTAAGTTTTCCTATTTTCTTCGTACTTGACCCTTAAATTAGAAATATTTAGAATAGACCAAGCCAGTTATAGGTACATGATTAAAAATTTTCAAAATTTTATGAAAATTTCAGAAAACATAAATACATTACATTACGCAACAATAGTTTTCTTACAGCCTTTCCAATAACCGATCTCGAGAGATTTTTGCATATTTCAGATTAAATGTTCCATTGTTTTCATACAAATTTTCAAATTTGAAATTTAAAAAACCTAGAGTTTTTATGATCTCTAGTATTGAAATTGGCTGTTAACCTTTTCAACTCGAATTTCTGATAAAATAAAATAACCTAGTTTACGACTAAGCATAACACCAACTAACTACGAACAGAGTCATAACTTTGTAACATTACAACGTGCTGATTATTCCCACTTTGTTATTCACGATGAGAATCTGCAAACATAATAGAAATCCATGTCCGAACAGCGAAACCGGGTTTTATGAACACAGCGATAACTGTGCAACTAATTACTAGCCATTCATTATAATTTAAGCCCAACTCTTAACAAACTTATGTAACGGTGGGTAAAACCTTAAACTCATGTATGTTTATGTTGTTTGCATGGACACTAGCGACCCTAGCGCACATCAAATAAGTTTGTCGTAACCTTTCTTGTTATATTAAAGGTAATTGAGTGTACAACATAGGCAAGGACAATGTAGAGTTATACTCGTATATGCAGTAGTGTCGGGAATTTAGTGTCTATGGTCTTGTATTTTATTATCTGAGATATATGCGCTCGAGATCCGTGAGCAAATCCGGCTTTAGTATGGACTCAGTCGGTATTGAATTATGTTCCGAGGTAAATATATTACTTTGGCAAGTTTTGGCACCTCTTTGTTTATAACGAGAACCTCTAAAAATACTTTAATATTAGTTACAAAGTTCTGTCGGTTTCCTTATCTTCGGTGTTACATAAATTATCAAATCTTACATGCATAATCAGTGTTAATAAGTATTATAATAACATGCACACGTACAATATTTTTAGGTAATTCTACATCTTTACTGTCTGTCTGTCATGCGCTGAAGGTGCACTAAGGCACTACCGAAAATATAGAATTGCAAAAATAAATAAAACTGCCCAGTTCAGAGATTTAATTTGTAGATAGAAAACATAATTTAAAATATTTAAAATATAGACAGATCCGTCATCTAGCCAGCCGCCAGCTAGTCTTCTCAATCTACAACAATTAATTACAACATGCAAATGAAGATAGTCAAATCAATCTAAGCATAACGCAATCTAATACAAACAGTGTGAAACTCTCGCAAATGGGCGTGGCTTGATACCCGCTAACCTACTCCCATTCGGCAATACTAAAATAAAATCATACGCACGATACTCTGAGGTTAGTGGCACACCTACCGGAAAATTATTTCGATGATAAGTTTAATAAGCTAACTAGTAGCGAATATAGTAGAGGTTACTTAGACAACGTAAAATCGTTTCGCATTGACGTCCGTTATCGTAACGTTCCCCTCAATAGCGGCAAATAGACTTCATCACGTCATTTAAGAGCCAGCAGTCAAATAAAAGTCCCACGGTTGCTCCGCCCACATACCCCGCCACCCGCAATGCAAGGATACGCGTTAAGATCTGCGTAGTGTTAAAATTCGAAATTCACGCGCTTTCGAGCAGGCGGGTCAACGCTAGGTCAAACGCAGAGAACATAAAAACCCATAGAGTCGTTATTATAATTGATTTCAATGTTATGTTTATTTTATTTTTGTTTGCAAAATACAATTAAATTAAATTAATTAATTTATTAATAAGTAATATAGGTATGTTAAAAAATCATTCATACAATAGAACACATTACCTGCATCATAGTTATATTTATGTATGAAATTCATCCAATGCAACAAGTATTAGGAAGTTTTGAATAAAACGAATTAATGGTAGATATCAAAGATTTATTTTATATATCACAAAAAATAGTATCCGATACATATGTGAAATGGGACCAATTTACTCATGTAGATCGCTTTTAAAAAGGCTTTTAGGTGAGTCAATATGTTAAAATGTTACAAGTAGTAACTTAACAAATTTTAATATTAAGATGATTATGTAAAAAAATGCCGTTTCATTTAGGTAAATTGCTGTATGTTAAATAGTAGGTGTTTTTTTTAAATAAAGGGTTAACAGGTATGTATAATGTGCATTCGCAATATTAGCTGTGCATAAATAAAAAAAACTTTATTTAAAGATAAATAGCGGTATGCGTATGCCACAAATATAAATTGCAGTTTGATTAGCAATATTCTCATTTGAGGATTTTGCTGTGCAGTCAGTAATTTTGATACGAATTCCAATTATTTGTGACTATAAAAAATCATTTTATTTGATGTGCGTTTAAATACTATACAATTAAATTAAATGATTTTTCTTACTAATCCTCTACACTCCCCAAGAAATATATATGTACTATTTACCTTATACAGTAAAATACCTTCTGTTCTATGCTCCACCTCATCTGTTACCATCAAACTGTCAATCGGAGAGCTAAAATATGAAATGAGTTTAAAAATATCAAAAAAGTTTTAGTAGCCAAAAGTGAAAACAAGTGAGCAAAAACAACAAAATTATAGCAGGTAGGTAGGTTCTCACTCACTTTTCTTCAAACATTACAGGTGGTATTAGTTCGGTATAAACTTTGACGGGCGACTCCAGGACTTTTTGTTCGGCACAATTTGTTTGAATTCTATAAACAAAATATTGTAGAAGGAACTGCTGCCGAAGATGCTACGTAGTAAGTAAAGATGGGTCGGATTAGGTAAAAATCGTACCTGTTCGACCTAATACATACTAATATTTATGCAATATGGCCGTTCCATTACTGTGATCCATTACGTATTAGATAAATACGTAGAATCTTTATTCGATGAATATTTAGTATCGGTTTTCGGTGAATGATCCATTATCTAATAAATACCTACGTAGAAAGAATAGTCGTGGAAATAGAAAATATCGTGATAATAGCGAAATGCATTTTTTATATTAGGTTAAATTTTTAATATTTAGTTAAATTGTTTTTAGTTTGTGTCACATATTTTGTTTAAATAAAGGATTTTAATTTTGTAAAAAAAAAATGAAAAAAAAGTCTTGTCTGTACCCGGATACGAACCAGGAATATCTGATTTTCGACTCCGCCGATGTAACCGTTGGGCTATTATAAACTTGATAGAGACAGTGAAAATTATCTTCATATTCTAATGATATTGTAGTATTTTTGCTAAATAATAAAATTGAAACTTATAGTCTATGCCTTACGGTTGATTTCTCATAATAAGATGATATTTTATGCGATACCTAATACCTATTGTCGTCTTGTATCTGAATGCTGGGCCGTAAAGAAGAAGGATAAAAATCAATTCCATGTAAGCAAGATGAGAATGTTGAGATGGATGTGTGGAGTTACAAGAATGGATAAAATAAGAAATGTGTATATAAGAGGAAGTTTGAAAGTTGCGCCGATCACAGACAAGTTACGAAGTAACCGTCTGTCTTGGTACGGGCATGTAAAGCTATATTATGAGTCTATGATGTAAAGCGACGGGATGAAAGGCATATTTTACAGAGAGCTTTGTGCATGAGTGTGGATGGATATAAAGAAGAGGTAGACCAAAGAAATGTTGGATGGACTGTGTGAGGGAGGATATGCGTGTACTGGGAGTGAGCCATGAGATGACGGATAATAGGGATGAATGGAAGAAAAGTACATATTGTGCCGACCCCAAATAAATGGGAACAGGGCAGGAAGATGATGATGACCTAATCACGTTGTATTAGGTACCGACTAGTATTGAAAAATACCTAATCCACATACCTATTCCAATATTTATGCCTCACCTGTAGTAGTAAGTAAGTTCCTTAGGTGAGTGAAAGATATTGTACCTACATATACTCGTAAATGTATATAAAATTTGTGTATGTGCTTCATGTGTAAAGCAGTGCGCTTATAGAATACTTCTCATGCTGTGTGTGTGATTTCGGAACTAATTTCTTTTGTAGACTTTTACATAGATAAACAAAGCAACTAGGGCCATCGTTCAAAGGAATTCTACCAATTTATAAAGGTGAAAGTTTGTATGTGTGTGAGTGTGTATGTTTGTTACTTCATCACGCAAAATCCTGAAATGTATGGAACAGCTGATTTTTTTCACTATATCGGAGTTGGCCCCATAGTGAAAGTTGTTTCTTTCTACTTTCCTAGTTTCGTGTCAAAGGCAAATCACTAATTTCGGAAAGACCTTATATTAGCTTAGGTACGTATCAGAATAACACATTATACTTTTTTATCCCGGGTAAATATTTTATCCCGTAATTTCGACATTTTGTTTTTTCTGCTGTCCATTATAAAATGCATTCTCAGCACTAAACTTTACATACTTACTAATTATGATTATAGCTACTTACACCTTTGATTCTCTCCCCTTTTTAGAAAATTCTCTCCAACGTTGAGCCATCTTCCTTTTGGAAACATATTTTTTAGTTTTATTTCCCATTAGTCCGAACTCAATCGAGTAATACCTACACCACAAGATAATAAAAAATGCCACTGCCGTGGGCGGAAGCGACATAGACCCTACGTCGTCGGCGCACAGCGCGGTACTGAGCGTCAGCGGGCACGAAGTTACTATTTAACGCTTTTCAGTAAGCATTAGAGTAGAATATCGCTTGCACGCTAAACAACTGATTGAGCTCAGAAGTAAAGGGCGTAAGTCTCAAAAAGATTTTTATTAATTGTGTGTTCAATTATGATTGTTTTTTAATTTTGGCTTTACAAAAGTTTACTATCATTATTATCTTGATATCCGAATTTATTTTAAACGCCTACCTCATGTAATAGCCGAAATAAAAGTAAAAATGACTAAAAAACATGTCGATTTCAAAAAACAAAACTATCGAGCGAAAATTATTAAATCATGTTTTTGGCTTTACATGACATAGTTAAGGGTACTAAGAATATAGTGTAATAGTCTCACATTAAACAAACATGCACCCGTTTCAGCATATTTCATCAAAAAGATGCTAAATAAGGTCTGCCTCCTCTTAACCAACGTGCTAAAATGAAAGCTTCCTGTCAAAGCTAACAAATCGATGACGATCCTCTATGAAAATCAGAATCAAAATCTATGGAGTATCAAACTTGACGAATGAAAGAGTTTTTTGTGGTAAAGCCATATTACAGTAATTTTGAGTATAAGTTTGTAGGTATAAGAGCTGATTTTTCCAATGGCCGAACAGCCTACCTGAAGGAAAAAGTAGATACATATTAACTTGATCAAATTTTAAAGAACAACAACATCCAGTCCAGATGGTCAGGGCGGGTACTTTCAAAACTAAAATGTATAAATCACATACGAACATTATATTTATTTATTTTTTATGGGTTTGTCAACAATCACTAAAATGTTCTTACTTATTAACTAGTGACATAAAATTTAAAACTAATTGTAGAATTATTTATAGACAAATACAGCATGCACAATTTTGAACCATAATATCAATTTAGTTATGTCTTATAATTAATGTAGTTAAAACACTATAAAAACAATATTAACCAAGACCAGCAACACTCAAGACTCAACAGCCAACTTCAATAACCGATCTCAAGAGATCTTTTGTATATTTCAGATTAAATTGTATGAATGTTGTCATACGAGATTTAAAATTAAGAAAATTATTTCTGAAGAACATTACTCTCATAAGTCTTTTAAATACCAACATAATATGGATGAAAATCTGAAATAAAGTTATTTTATTTATTATTCTATATTTATTCTATAAGTGCTTTACCTACAGCATATTTTATAGATACTGATCTCACAAAGCAACAGCGATGACTAAGTCCCTCGTAAATTCCGAGCTGAAAACAGAACATCTTTTGTATTTATTAAATCCAGTGGAAATCTGTAACGTCGGGTTCAGGCGCGGAACTACTCGGCTTATGATTAAGTTAAAACCGAATTATTTATTTGTTTTAAGTTGTTTTTTATTGTAGCTTTTTCAATCATGAGGTGAAAGCATGATGACAAGTCTAGTTGTAACATTCCATTATTCGCTTTAACTGATTTATTTTTAATTCTTACTAATAATCCTAAATGTTTCGAGTTTAACACAGTATGTACGTACCTAGTAAAAAGGGTGTTAAATCAGGAAATGACGTCACTGGTCTCCCCTCCTGTGACTCAGAGTTAGGATTCTATTTAGTTATCCCGATTTTCCACCCTCAGTTTCTACTATAATATGAATCACTGAGTTAATCGTTACCTATTTGCCGGAAAAAAAATATTTTGATAATTTTACCCATTTTTCATAATCCAGCGTGGGAAGGCCACCCGCGAGATGGACGGACGGCCTAACCAAGGTCGCAGGGTCGGTTGGATGCAGGCTGCTTCCGATCGGTCGGAGTGGTTGTATTTATCTGATGCTACAATACTGCTTTTAGCATTGGCTTAACGTGTATTTTATATAATATCTGGTCAGGCTATAGTAGGTACCTAGCCTACATAATTAATACCTACATTTTGTAATGACATCACTGCCCCTGACTCAAGGTCTATTCAGTTATCCCGTTTTTGCTAAAAGGGAAATGAGGGCGCGCCCTAATGGAGTTCGATCAATTGCGACCAAATTGTCTGGTTTCGTTAAGGTGTTTATGGACATTGTCCATCTTTGTTTATTTCTTAGTTTTTATTGAAATTTTGCGCAAATGTCTGAATCAGCCTTTTTCTTTCCTATCCGATACCTTTAAAGTATGGAACTCAGGGTTCGAAATTATCAAGATAAATATTTTTTTTGATAATTATCCTAGCTGATTTTCCATTTAACTTCTTTATTTAAATGATAATATATTTATCCCATAGAGGTTCTCAGTTTTTCGTCATTATTAAATAAACAGCAAAGATTGAAGTGAGAAATATACAATTTAATTCAGAGTTTTGTTTTTATGGTGTTAAACAAAAGTAAGAAAGTAAGTAAAGAAAAGAAATTCGCACTTCTCTCGTCAGTCCAACATTTTTTTTTTTATGTTTTACTACTTTGGATACGTTAATAAACATAGATTATATTGGTGCTTGATTTTTATAATTATCAAAGATAATTATCACTTCGAACCCTAATGGAACTAGCTGTAGGTATAAACTACTTGTAATTATGTGCATTTAAGTGTTTACTTATACTCTTAATAAAGAATGCAAATAAAAAGACATAGATTAACAAAAATAGAACATTCTCGACAAATACTCTAGAAACACATCGAACTTTCCGGAACCGACGAGGACGGTCGAAAGCCGTCGCGCCCTTTAGGCAGGCAGGGTTGCATGCAATATGTAAAAGCAGGTAACTCAAAAACCAAACAATCATTACTTCTGTTCCATTCTTTTTAACAGTATCTTGTAATGTAAGTTTGGCAAACATAAGTAAAGAAATAGAAATTAAATTAAAGAAATAGGATATAGACAAACATGTAAGAGATTGTAGGTACCTAAATTATTTTTCTTAACCACAAATTGATAGCTACTAATTATTAATTTAATATATCATTAAAAATAAACTTACAGAATAGAGACAGATGAAATATACCCAGTACCTACATAATGTAACAAAATATTCGAACCTACACCATTGATTAGCATTTTTATTAGTTCGACCCATCTTGAATTCTAATCGGCTTACCGCGGACTGTTTCTTTAAAACTTTATCTGATTTACAATAATATCGTATTAAGGGATATTTATAATGACCTATCTATTCAAATGTTTTTATATCCATCGGGTAATATGAGCTTTGCTTGGCTTTTCATGTCTAAGTTAGGATTCATACTTAAAAAGTGCCAGGAAGAGATTCAGGGAAATACAGTCCCGAATATTAATGCCGCTTTGCACACTAAATTCTCTGTAGATGATATTTTTTGTATCATAAAAGGTCCCAAAGTTAGACATGCATATCCTTTATATATTAATATACATAAAACAGCAAAAGCTATGTAAAATATTAATAACCCAACGTTTATATACTTACCTCTTTTTGAGATTATTTTTTATATCTACATACTTACGTGAATAGCGATAAGATATAACGATAATAACATCAATAAAATACGTCCTTGAAGCTTTATGCTAATAATACCTATTCATTTTATTATACCTAAGTGTATTATAGATTTATGTAGAGTACGGTCGCTCTATAAAGCCAATGCTTCCGCTAAACTCTTGAAATTCAATACAGCTTTTCTATTTCTATGCTAAAATCCAAAGTTTTATTTGATCCATTTGATTGTTTATGGGCAACCCCTGTTCTACCTACAACATTTAGAGGCGACTTTTCCAAGGGTCTGATAAGCTATCTGGCCATAAAAATAGGCTTTTAAATGATTTATTTACTGACGTGAGATAAAATATCAAAAATAAGACATCTTTTCTTAAAAAGTAACACCTAGTCTTGTAACTTAACGGAAGCATTACATCATCATGGTTTTTTAACCGAATGTACATAATTTTCACCGCAATTGCCAGGATCACCACAAAATTATAAATAATCAAAGATCGCAAAGAAAACTGCGAGCTTAAACTAATTTCTTACAATTGACAGGAAATAGATGAGCGTCTAATGTCTAAAATAAACACATGAAGCCGCCGGCGCCAACTAGTGCACAATAAATGTGTTGGCACCTAATACTACTCACTATAATGAATAACGTAACATTTACGAAATCATTTTGGTGTTTGTCTCTAACTTACCTATAAGGGTTTTTATTGTTTTATTCGATAACCTAATCTAAGATTTTTATTATGTAATTTCATTTCGGAAAAGAAACTTTTGATTATTAGCACATTAATGGCACATTCTTTCTTAGTAAATAACTAATACGTCCTGCAAAAATTTGCCTATGTAAATGTCAAAGACAATTGGTGAAAATGCTTATTGAAGGTTTATTGATTATTGATTTCTGAATAAACTTAGACAACAACTCTTTTGTTTTATTATCTCTCTAAAGATGCATCCATACCTATAGGTATATAGAAAAAGAACAAATTATTTTACATGTTCTATGTAGGTAAATTCATGTGGGCAAATTGAATCACAAGAAACAGGTTCTTCTAGGGTACCTATATCTTAATTCTTGAAAACTGGTATCTAATTGCATATTTTAAATTGATTTACATATTTAGAAATTACTTTACTTTTTTTAATGACTTTTTTATTGTTCCAGGTAAGCACCCTGCTATGTGCACTTTATGCGAGGAATCATCAAGCTGTATGCCTTCGTACGGTAAGTATACTCAAGGTCTACGCATAACCTATAAGTTTTTACTGTAATATTTTTATGCTAATTACCACTTTATTACCCGATATCTTCATATATTGGTTTTGATTATTCATTTAATAAATCACCCTAAATGTCAAACTAAGATCTACATTTATGATCATTTAGCTCTAATTAAATCTACTACTCTGTTTTATGGAATATGTATTGCCCATGATAAATAAAACAAGAAAAATAAACGAATGCAATTCAATTCTAAATTCGTACCGAACGGAACTATAGAAGTCAATCCACTTTACTCCGAGCGATCGGGTGACGAAACTAAGGGCATGTGAATTATTAATGTGCAATTGTAATATCAGAGTTTAAAAAACTCGCAATTTTTCTGTACTCCTTAATAATCCAATTATCGAGTTCCACCCAACAAGGTGACCTCAATTGTTTTTATTTAATCATTCTTAACCACTTACTGTAGATTGCTTCAAGCAAGCTCCCAGATGCAGATTACCGCAGAAATGTCAAAATCCATATAGCTGTTCATTTCATTAGGTTTGCACACTGAGTTTGTAGATAAAAAGCCATTGATTTAATTACAATTGGTAATATCTAGTATGTCGTATTAAAATCCGAGTAGTATCGTGTCGGTGGAGGAAATCGTCGTGCTGTCACTGTAGAGGCGACCTTTGTCAATTGAATCCTCGGTCCAGTAATCAAGTGCACGCCGCACACACTAGGTCACCGGGTCGACCCGACCCACTCCCACGATATTCATACACACGATCAAACCTAATAAATATAAATTCACTTCACCCCAATAATATCTCGCTGCCAAACCGTATACAAACCGCCTTGTTCTCCTATATTACTGGCAGACGTCGAATGGGAACCATTTGAACATTATAAATTCAAATCGCGTTCTACGGCGACTTCCTATCTGATTTTTTATTTATTTTTGTTTCATTTTGTATTATTTAAGGTCAGTGTAGTGCGGAACGTGTACAGAGTTGTTGTCGAACGAGGACGTAAACCAGGCTTCCTAGGTCGTATTACCTAATTTACCAATTACAATACGCACGTCGCTGCTGTAAGTACGACGAAATAATGAATGACCTTTTGACTTTTAAGTTATCCTCAATTTTTTAGCTTAAACATTGTTACTTACCGGAATTTCTAAATATTGCCTCTTTGCAAAAACAACGTGAATTTTTATAAACCACTACTATAAAAAGTCGATATGGTTTTTATTACGGTGTTTTTACATAACCGCTCATTAATGTTAGCCACTGTTTAAAAATGACATTTGACGTGTGAAATATCTGTCAAAGTTAGGTTATGCTTAGCTGAAACAATGTTTCTTTTGTATAACACTTACACACTTACGTACTTTTTATATCAATACACGGCTACTATAATGAGTGTATTGTAGGGTTGCCAACCGTCCTATTTTCCCAGGACATGTCCTGCTTTTTGGGGTGTCCTGGGCTGTCCTGGATAGTTTTTAAGCATCGTCCGGAGTTTTAGAGTCCTGACACATTCGCTTTCGGCAGATTTTTTAAGGGTGCCGACATCAGTTCTACGCCTAGTGCCATGACGCAAATAAGCGTCAGCGGCACCTCTAGAAAGCCTGAAAGACGCAAATACGTAGTCGCTGGTACTGAATGTGTTTAATGAGACCTATGTTTTGAAATTCGCACGCCACTAACTCTCTCCAATCGTATTGTCACTGGACTCGCACATGTATAGTCCTGGCTTTAAATCGAAATGTTTCTTCTTTACATCCTGCACGCGTATGATGAATTTAGTGAGAGCGAGACGTCTCATTTAAAAAAGTCAAATCCACAGAGCTAAATAATAACTAGACACGGCAAGTGTTTCTACTTGGTGTGTAAAAAGGGATTGCAAACCACTTCTATCAGGCCTAATTCACTCGACTGGCTTGAGAACGAGGTGTCTATTCTAATTCTTAAGTCTATTTTTACATGCAAAGTACATACACTTAGTTTATCTAGTTATTAATAGCTCCGTGAGTTTGACGTTTAAAAGTGAGACATCTCGCTCTCACCAAATTCATCATACGCGTGCTGGTTTTCAAAGTTTTGAGATGGCAACCCTAGTGTATTGAAGATGGCACGGACTTGCTTTACATTTGCAGATGGCCTGTGAGAATGGACTTACAGGCACCAATCGACAGGAACTACGCACGGGTACCCACCCCACAAAAGGCGCGTTGAGGGTTGAGTAAAAAAAATAATTAACTGGCACAATGCGTTTTGTTGCCGCCGACGTAATTTGCTTTATTATTGAAAGTGCCTTTTTGGTTTTTTACGTTCTATGCAATACATTTTGTAAGTTGGCAGGAGACAAAAAAAAATCGTCATCACGTAACGCCCAGCAGATGTTTTAAATTACTCATATTATTTATTATTAACTTTAATAATCATTTAAACTAAACCAAGAATGAAATGGAGCTGGCGTATTGTGGCCAAGTTTACGAAACATAAGCTTTTTATTGAAAGTGAAAGTTTCTAATGGAGTAGAGTCTGGAATTTACCTTTGGTCATGCTAATTTCCATCACGACCCTGAATAGCAATATCGATGTAATATCTATAATTCTGAACAAATTAATTGTATGTTAGTATGTATAATACATTATGTATTAAACTTTGATTATGCTGTATTGATATTGGGTGGATTGAATAAGACATTGACAAAGGAAAAGAATTTCTCATAAATTCCAAACTAATGGATAACTAGGAGAAATTATTGATATTAGTAGTTGCTAGTAGCCATAGTCAGGGGTAATTAATTTAATCGAGTGTATTACTCAACCGTCCAATTACAAATTTATAGGTAAATACTACGAATGCTTACGTCTACCGTAACAGAATAATGAATGATTGTAAATTCATATTTTGATAAAGTTTAGAAAACAAAGCTTAGCTACTTCATATAGTTACTTACAATTTTTTTTATTTATCGATTGGGATCTTACAATTACAATACTGATAAGAGAGAATATATAAGTAGATATATCTATAGATTTTTTTGTCTAGAAAACAAACTATTGATGGTTTACGATGAGATTGAGAATTTGATCTCAATGTTTAGTATTTCAATTGGCCCTAGATGTCAATATTTTTAAAAAGTTTTAATCAAATCAGTTAGTATTAGTTTAATTTAGTATTTTCACACATGCCGTCTTGCTCGACATCAACAGAAAAAGATGTTTTATATGTACCTACCCATTTGCTGCAAGCAGGCCTCTAAATATTAGTAAATTCATAGCTGGCAGCCCGCATTGCGTAGTAAGTACGTGAACACGTCGGAGCGCGACGTCATACTCGTACTGCGCTCACCGGCCATAAAGTATCCCCTTTTACTTATAGTAGCTTCGCGCGGCTTCTCGATCGATTATCGGGTTAATTAATCATATATCGGTGTTATTCGATAGCTTTTGATAGTTGCTAGAGTGCGTTTACACCATATAATAAAAATATAAAGGCTCTAGCTATTTAATTTTGGAACTGAAGAAAAATCTGTGTAAGTGCGTACCTACTAACCAAAAATATTAGTTCTAAAGTCGCCTACAGAAACTTTACTATAAAATTATTATGTGTCAAAAATAGAATTATCGAATCTAATGGACTTTCCAGTTTACCAATTCTATTAGGTAATGATATAATACTCGTATCGCTTTCAGGCTTATAAAGATAGCATTAGAAACATTATATGAAGTTGATACTAGGTACCGGTATTGTACCCGTTTTAATCAGATAGGTAATAATTAGGCAAGTACCTTTATAGTTTTGTATTAATTTAATTAGTATATAGGTACAAAAATAACATAACATTGTTAAAAGATAACGAATAACACTTTTCCATATTAGTAATGTACCTAATATCGGCGAATAATAATTTCACACGTTTTATATTAAACCTGTATCAAATACTTACTCATGAATTTTCTCCATTGTTTATTTTGTCAACTTTTCGTAGCCAGGGTTTAGGGGCGTTTCGGTCCGCTCGTGTTTCGGTCCGCGGACCGATACGCCTAACAATGCCTTCTGAATGGGTCTATTCGTCCCGCGGGACTAATCACCCCAAATTTTTATTATTATTTGGTGATTCGTCCCGATACGGTCCGCGGACCGAAACTTGAGCGGACCGAAATGCCCCAAAACCCCCTAGCTATACATGAGTTAGTAGAATATGGATCTTGTTGACACCTTGAAAATAATTAGACATTGAACACACGGTTTCCTTCCAACCAACACCAACCGTTACCAAATCCATAGTAAAATGATAATTTAAACTAACGTTAGAACTTTATATCAGGGCCATAGCAAATGGAGGTCCGTGATCTTAGCCTACCCCTCCGGGATAGAGGCGTGATGTATGTACCTAGGTATGTACTTATATCTATTATAATATAATAATATAGCTTTAATAATGAATCTAAAAAAATGACACGTGTTAAAATAATAGCAAATGTGCCATATAAAATAACGTCAACCGCTTAATCTAATTAAATTGCACAACAAATATACTATGTACCAAACCTTGGCATTTTCATCTTCCGGTGTTTTTACGATCTCTTATCTTACACATGTATAGGTAGGTATTATCAATAACTATGATACTATACATACCTACTTAGGATACATGCACTATGTAAATGTGCTAATTTCACCAAGGTCGATAATATTCGCTTGTGATTTTTTCTGACCTCGCGCTTATCGCGATATGCCTCGTGCGATTTTTTTTTTGTATTTGCGCAATTGTCCTGACAAGACGTGCGAGTGCCGAAATGTGTGTTGTGTGAGGAGTGAGGACAGTGCTTAATAATTTATGGGAAAAATGTCCCATAAAAAACTTTTTGCACGTAAGTTATTAATTTGGTAATAGTATGTACCTATGTTTTTGCGTTTTAAATTTTATATACACCATTAGTCAAATTGTCTTTGTTGTTGCTTAATGAAAATAGTTCGTGTCTCTATACCGTTACTTACCGGCACGTGCATTTTTTAACGATTTAAATTTTTATTATTATTTGCTTACCTACGAAGACTATATATAAACAATTAATTTACAACCATTCATTCATTAAATGACAAAAAAAATAGACTGAGATTCTCTTTCAGATATTGGGCTAAGCGCAAAATAAATGCAATATTTATTTTTTATTAACCCATCGTAATACCTAAATAGGTAGAAGCTATGTTAGGTATCGGAAATAAAAATAGCACTTATTACTTCTGCTAATAGATAATTTTAATACTTGGCATAGTTAGGTAATATAACGGCTGATGTCACAATACGAGTATATTAATAGATATTTATTTAAAAAATACAATATACATGAGTGTCAATTTGTTTGATAGTTCATCGGTATACGATACAATAATAGGTATAGGCATTTGTTATTTACCTGATATTCTTGTATTGGGTATTCTATTATTCATGTTATAATTAGATAAGTACATACAGTTATAATAAATACAATTATTTAGATATAAATTCCCTTGAAATAGGGACTACACCATTTTTTAAAAATATGTGGCCTACTTTTACTTTACTTATCATATTAAATTAATCGGAGATTTTAATTTTTTAATAGACTTGTGTGCTTTAAGAACACGAACACTCGCAGATGGTTAACCGAATTATAGACGGATTTCAAATTTTTTTTTGTTGGATAGAGTTCACTTCCGAGGTGGTCCCATTTTCACCAGGTCAGGATCTGATGATGGGATCCAGGAGAAACCTAGGGCAACCACCGAAAATTGTATGGTGCTTTTGTTACGTAATCATGTCTTACTCAGGTATATGCTTCAGGGTGTCAACATATGATGCTGCTGTGCTGATGATGAAGCTACAGAACTTCTTAACGCTTAGGAGTTGGGAGACAGTACTGCAATTGGTCAATGGAATCTATTTAGTAGTATGAAGGGCTAACGTGTTACTTGAATCAACATCTGATGCTGCTGTGCTGATGATGAAGCCACAGAACTCCTTAACGGTTAGGAGTTGGGAGACAGTACTGCAATTGGTCGATGAAAACTATTTAGTAGTATGTAGGGCTAACGTGTTGCTTGTGAGGTATACTTGAATCAACATCTGATGCTGCTGTGCTGATGGTCAAGCTACAGAACTCCTTGACGGTTAGGAGTTAAGGGACAGTACTGCAATCGGTCGATGGAAACTATATATGTAGGGTTAACGTGATACTTATACGTACTACTCCTGAGATGGTGACGATGAAATCCTTAAGTATATATATATAAACTTGCATCAATTTAAGTTGACAATGCATTAACACAACTAAAAATCGAGAAATAAACTGATTTTTTTTTTAAATTACCCACTTCAAAAAACACATACGACAAAAACCTTAACTAAAAAGCGATAAATAACGTAACTAATTTATCTACTTAATACATTTAAATATTTCCAACTTAATACCTAATACTTTAACAAAGTCATCTTTAACTATTTAAATATTCATAATTATCTATCACTTATTTTCTCAAATTCAAATTTAAGATAACTGACCGATACTAAAATTCAAAGTAAAATTTAGAATAGGAAATTGCATAAACTCGTGCCCTGCCTACTACACCGTATTGTATTTTGCCGTGTGTGTGGCTTTGCCAGCCGCGCGCGTTTATCAACACAACAGACTACGTTACCTAGGCTGGCACCGACTTCAAAAAATAAGTGATAATTATAAATATTTAAATAGTTAAAGATGACTTTGTTAAAGTATTAGGTATTAAGTTGTAAATATTTAAATGTGTTAAGTAGATAAATTAGTTACGTTATTTATCGCTTTTTAGTTAAAGTTTTTTATCGTTTGTGTTTTTTAAAGTCAGTTTATTGTTGTTAAAAAGAAAAAAGATCTCACTCCTTTAAAGAAAATATTGTCTACTCTTCTCGACAGCCCTTTGTTGTGGAGGTTAGGCGTATATGCGCAAATAATTTTCACTAGCCATTAGGAAGTTAGGCATAAGGCTTAGACCATTAGTCATACCCCCCAAATATAACAATCTAGGAAACGATAACAGATCAAATTGAATTTTTCCAAGTTTTACATGTATCTCCCTAATAAAAATCTAGAGATGCATTATCTGTAAACCCTTTATTGGCCCATAACTTAGCACAGCTTGGACTATATACAAGCAAATGTCCCAACATAACATCTAGCCATTATCTGTCGAGGTTGGCACTGATCCCAAAAGATTCATCCTCCGAGAACAGCTCTCAACATAAACTGACTTTTAGAAAAAAAAATTAACCGACTTCAAAGTTTAACTAAAAAGCAATAAATAACGTAACTAATTTATCTACTTAATACATATTGAATATCTCAAATTATTTAAATATTTACAACTTAATACCTAATACTTTAACAAAGTCATCTTTAACTATTTAAATATTTATAATTATCACTTATTTTTTGGAGTCGGTGCCAGCCTAGGTAACGTAGTCTGTTGTATTGATGGACGCGCGCGGCTGGCAACGACACACACACGGCAAAATACAATACGGTGAAGTAGGCAGCGGTAATGCAATTTCCTATTCTTGGTTTTACTATTTAGTGTGGGTCAGTTTTCTTAATTACATTTATTTGTTTGGCTGGCACCGACTCCAAAAAATAAGTTATAATTATAAATATTTAAATAGTTAAAGATGACTTTGTTAAAGTATTAGGTATTAAGTTGTAAATATTTAAATAATTTGAGATATTCAATATGTATTAAGTAGATAAATTAGTTACGTTATTTATTGCTTTTTAGTTAAACTTTGAAGTCGGTTAATTTTTTTTTCTAAAAGTCAGTTTATTTCTCGATTTTTAGTTGTGTTAATGTGTTGTGGACTTAAATAGATGCTAGTTTATACATGGTGATTTTTGGTCGTCAACGTTCCTGAAAACTACGTAATCTCCTCATCATCACTATCATTTTTCTCCTTGGAAGCATACCTGGGAAGAGTCTGGTTTCCAAAATATTAGGGTCCAAAGTTGAGTAAATAGACTGCGTTTTTCTGCATGAATGCACATAGACGCGCGTAGCAAGATTTTTCACGAGAAATAATTAATATCTGTCTATGAAAAAACCTAGCATAAACACTAGACACTATAAATTTCGCCGGATCAAGTAATTAAATAAAAAAAATCCCAGCATTTTTTTTGTATAAACTTACTTTATTTGATGTATAGAGTACCCTTCGTTAATGATGGCCACAAAAAAACATCCTGTATAGTTTCCATCGACCAATTGCAGTACTGTCCCCTAACTCCTAACCGTTAAGGAGTTCTGTAGCTTGACCATCAGCAGCATCAGATGTTGATTCAAGTATACCTCACAAGGAACAAGTTAGCCCTACATACCACTATATAGTTTACATCGACCAATTTTAGTTCTGTCTCCCAACTCCTAACCGTTAAGGAGTTCTGTAGCTTCATCATCAGCACAACAGCATCAGATGTTGATTCAAGTAACACGTTAGCCCTACATACTACTAAATAGTTTCCATCGACCAATTGCAGTACTGTCTCCCAACTCCTAACCGTTTAGGAGTTCTGTAGCTTCATCATCAGCACAGCAGCATCAGATGTTGATTCAAGTATACCTCACAAGGAACAAGTTAGCCCTACATACCACTATATAGTTTACATCGACCAATTTTAGTACTGTCTCCCAACTCCTAACCGTTAAGGAGTTCTGTAGCTTCATCATCAGCACAGCACTATCAGATGTTGATTCAAGTAACACGTCAGCCCTACACACTACTAAATAGTTTTCATCGACCAATTGCTGTACTGTCTCCCAACTCCTAACCGTTAAGGAGTTCTGTAGCTTCATCATCAGCACAACAGCATCAGATGTTGATTCAAGTAACACGTTAGCCCTACATACTACTAAATAGTTTCCATCGACCAATTGCAGTACTGTCTCCCAACTCCTAACCGTTAAGGAGTTCTGTAGCTTCATCATCAGCACAGCACTATCAGATGTTGATTCAAGTAACACGTCAGCCCTACACACTACTAAATAATTTTCATCGACCAATGGCCGTACTGTCTCCCAACTCCTAACCGTTAAGGAGTTCTGTATCTTCATCATCAGCACAGCAGCATCAGATGTTGATTCAAGTAACACGTCAGCCCTACACACTACTAAATAGTTTTCATCGACCAATTGCTGTACTGTCTCCCAACTCCTAACCGTTAAGGAGTTCTGTAGCTTCATCATCAGCACAACAGCATCAGATGTTGATTCAAGTAACACGTTAGCCCTACATACTACTAAATAGTTTCCATCCACCAATTGCAGTACTGTCTCCCAACTCCTAACCGTTAAGGAGTTCTGTAGCTTCATCATCAGTACAGCACTATCAGATGTTGATTCAAGTAACACGTCAGCCCTACACACTACTAAATAGTTTTCATCGACCAATGGCCGTACTGTCTCTCAACTCCTAACCGTTAAAGAGTTCTGTATCTTCATCATCAGCACAGCAGCATCAGATGTTTATTCAAGTAACACGTTAGCCCTACATACTACTAAATAGTTTCCATTGACCAATTGCAGTACTGTATCCTAACTCCTAACCGTTAAGGAGTTCTGTAGCTTCATCATCAGCACAGCAGCATTAGATGTTGACACCCTGAAGCATATACCTGAGTAAGACATGATTACGTAACAAAAGCACCATACGAGCATACAATTTTCGGTGGTTGCCCTAGATTTCTCCTGGATCCCATCATCAGATCCTGACCTGGTGAAAATGGGACCACCTCAGAAGTGAACTCTATCCAACCAAAAAAAAATTTTTGAAATCCGTTTATAATTGACGGAAATATCGGTGAACATACATAAAAAAAAATTATACATACAGACGAATTGAGAACCTCCTCCTTTTTTTGAAGTCGGTTAAAAATACATTGGAATTATAAACAATGGCTCGAACTGAATAAATTATATGTTATGAAAGACTTTAAAGAACATTACTTATGTGTTTAATTTTTACTTACTGTATCTGACTTATTCGTCATCTCGCCCGACAAAAACTCGCCCGATCGGGCGACTTGGCACCTTTCGAATTTAAATAATATTTCTGACCATAAAATTGTGAGGTAACTATACAAAAATCCTTTTTAAAAACGTTTAATAATTTGTGGTTGGACTTTAAAATAAAACAAAATGTTATTATATTATAATTTTAGATATATATTTCACAAATCAACATCTCAAAAATATATGCCTATTACACCAAATAATAACTTATTACAACTAATTAATAATCTATTACAACAAATTAATACAATGTCGTTTTATTCGAAGTCGTTTCTAAGATTTAATTTCACATTTATTTACCTGGCTGTACTTTGTACTAGTGTGCGAGTTGACGACAGAAATATTATTTCAATTCGAAAGGTGCCAAGTCGCCCGATCGGGCGAGTTTTTATCGGGCGAGATGACGAATAACCCCTGTATCTACTGGTCTTTTAGGCAGTCTTTGTTTTAGACATTCCAAAACAATATCAAATGTACTGTATGTACCACAAATTTCCAATGACCATCTCAACAACATTTCTTTGCAGCATGAAACAATAAATTTCCGAAACCAACTGGCTACAACATAACACAAGACTTCTACATCATAAGAACCTGAAAACATTCAAAATTATAATAAAAAAAAATTGTTTACCTATTGAAAAGAGGTGCAGATATCACCTGATATACTGTATGACCACGCATCGTGGATATCGTATCGTCTCTATACAAAATTCAACATGGCGGCTATATTTAACGTATTTTGACAGGCTAAATGTCGATAAATCGGTTTCGATGCACCATTAGACTTTTCGGTGCCTCACAATTCCAGTCCTTGACACTTAGATTCTATTAGTGTAACGTATAGTAATGTACTACATTACTAATGTATTGTAACGTATAGTAATGCAATCGAAGTATCAAGGACTGGAATTGTGAGGCACCGAAAAGTCTAATGGTGCATCGAAACTGTTAGTATGACATTAGCACTCTATGTCTACATCTTATTCCTCTATACTAATATGTAGTCACAAATCTTACATACCGAAATCGTCAATATTCATACGACTGCTCGACCCATTTCTGCAAAACTATCGTAACCACAGAACGTACCTAACACTCAGAACATTGTACAAATACCTATATACTCGTATACCGGAATATGACAATATGTATTTACGAGGAAAGTACACATTATTTTCAGCTGTAGTATTTACGATACATAGTCACAAAGCGAGATGCGGTTGTCGGCATCCCTAGCAATGATAGTGATTTAGTAGATCCACTACATCAAACAAGCATTTAACCAGAAACGTATAGGTAACTGAAATGCATCGCATTTGGAACAAGATATAGGAAACATTTGAACCCAGATACAGAACTGATATTGCCAAAAAATTGATGGTTTTGTGTAGGGTTTAGATTAGATAGCGTAAAGATTTATGAACGTTTAAGATTTAAGGTAGAGTTCCAACTTATTTGGCCAATTTGTTTGGCTGGTACAAATCAGATTTTAAGTCAGCTTCTTTCTATTACTTGACTTAAGATCCTGTGCCCCCTAGATAGGGCAGAGAGCTGCCACAGTGCGCCGCCCATCCTGTTCAGTTTTGAGCTTCGCGCTCTATTTTGCTCCTGGTCTTCCCTAGATTCTCTAGGTAGGCCACTGCCAATGATCGTCCGCCGCTATATTTGATAAAGGCGGTTGTGATTGAAGTACTAACATCATATAGTTAACATAACATGCGCTGACCAATCCTATTCGTTCATGACTCTTTATTCTATAGATTCCATGATTAGTATAAGTTCATAATTTGCCTTTACCTCCACTTACTCGTAAGTATATCATAAACTTTAAATTACAAAATGTTAATAAGTATTTCTTTGCCTAAATAAAAGCTCAAAATGTTACACATTAACAAAGCGAAAATAGTTTATTTTGTAAATTAATTTGAACAGTGCAGACATAAATCAAAAGTTTAACAACGTGTTTAACGCTGCCTAAGGCGTTTTATTGTGAAGGGGCGGCACATACTTACCGCATGTGGTGAAATCTTGGAATATATGTTAACAAATTATAATAGAATAGACTATTTTATTTCATGTACGAAAGAGAATATAGTAATCTTAAGGATTGGGCATTTATTACAATTATTATTTTAAATATCACATTAAATTACAACGCGATAGATAAAAAAAGCGGCACTGTTTTATAATGCCTCAACATACTTATTATGCTATTATTAATAATCACCTAAACCTTTATATATTTAATAGTTTATATTCGGTATAAATTTACTTTATGCAAAGTTTATCACAAAGATTAACATAAAGCTTGGTTTATTTTGCACTATAAATTAATACTATAGTAACTAGTTAACATATTTTCGGTTTCATTTAATGTGCAAAGTTCGCACTTTCCGCGAACTAGTCGCTCTAATCCGAAACTTTCCGAAAGGTCATAATAATAACAATTCAAGTGTATATCCACTCGAGTCCGGATCAGTCTTATAAATCTTTGTTATTATCCCGAGAAATTAATAGGTTTCGTGAGAAATAAACTATATAAGATCACGATAATACTAACACTTAACAATAGATGCGTTTATAATGCGCGTCTCGTTTGAGATTTGGCACTTCAACGTGAGTGCGGAATCCATAATGCGTTATATTACCATTCCCGTGTTTTGACGGATTGATGTATTGCGTTCTCGTTTTCCACAAGATCCTCAATGTATGGATATCGGTTGCGGTCGTTTTACATGTATAATCTGGAGCATATTATGATGCTGCATGGCTGTAAGTTGCGGATTTTGGGTTAGTTAGATATTTTGAATATATATCGCCTATTTACAAGAACAACGTGACATCTCACAAAGTAGTGGCTTATAAAATATCACGTTGTTCTTGCAAAGAGGCGTTATGATGGTCGAAAGCCAATTGGTACGTTAAACTATACGTATCAACAACATTTTTATGAACCAAATTTAAAAGTTAATGTAGTATTGATGGAACTAAGTAGGTACTATGCATAGTAATTTAAAACATCAACCTAGTACTAGACATTATTTGTAACCAGCAACTTATACTTATTATATGAACATAGTTATATATTGTTAATGGTAATAAAAGTCGCATATTGATGTTGACCTACCTATTCATCATAATCGCCTGTACAGAGATAGGTAGGTATGTGTACCTCCTTGGACTAGAATTCTACATTTTCTTGACTCTTTTGGCTCTTTGTATGAAAATAGTACACATAAAATACTGAAACCATAGAATAACTTGTATGCTGAAATGAAACATGGAAACTATGTACTATGACGCCTTGACATTTCCCATCAGATTCGCCGGTCGGTAGATCGTTAGACTTATTCGTCAACTGGTGACCGAACAACTCGCGACTGGTAGAGTTGACGACAAGAACATAGGTAAAACAACCAGCTTTACAGTCGCCAGTTAAGAATAAGTCGATCGTTATGTGCTTGTCTCGAAAAAGCTACCCGGCCATATGGGATTTAAAATAATATCACTCTGTGAACTTTACAGTTAACGTGGGTATAATTTACGTAGGTAGCCAAACCAACTTTTAGTTTGGAGTAAAAATGGAGTATGTATAGGTAGATATGCTAAGCAAGATTACATTTTGTCAGAGTCTCAGGGAATTGGCGTACGTTACGAGTTACTTCTAAGTACGATTGCACATACGTATACACAACTTTTTTACACCGGGGGGTTAAAATCAAATTGGATTCGTGTCACTGACGCTTCCACTGCCAATAAAGGCGTCTACGTGTAAAGTTTCGCGTTGACGGGCGCTATGGCGTCGGATTTAATTTTGACAGACGCCATCGGCCTGCTAACACAGATAGCCTGGAACTGGGCCGATGGCCTCGGCCACCTAACCATAGGTACTGCGGCAGACATATCTGTGCACACGTAAACTGTGTTCTGCTTACAAAATTTCTCATCATTTACAGCCCTGAGAAGTCCACTGTTGGACATAGGCCTCCCCCAACAACCTCCATTCCGACCGGTCGGAAGCAGCCTGCATCCAACCGACGCCCGCAACCTTGGCCAGGTCATCCGTCCACCTCGCGGGTGGCCTTCCCACGCTGCGCTTGCCGATACGTGGTATCCACTCTAGAACTTTCCTACTCCATCAGCCATCAGTTCTTCGAGCTATGTGCCCTGCCCATTGCCACTTCAGCTTGCTGGACCGTTCAGCTATGTCGGTGATCTTTGTACGTCTGCGGATCTCCTCATTTCTGATTCGATCACGCAGAGAGATCCCAAGCATAGCTCTCTCCATCGCTCGCTGTGCGATCCTGAGCTTTTTTATGAGGCACATAGTTAGAGACCACGTCTAGTAGCTTCTATTTACAAATGATAACGCGGACTCAAAATTAAGACATTACTTAAAACTGTTGTCTAAGGAACCTACTGCAGAACCTTCTTATATAATACTATATGTTTAGGAACTACCATATATTTTAGGAACTACAAATTCATAATACTTAATCCTTTTTACAAATTTCCTTATAAATGTTACATTTTGTCAGAACAGGCAATAAAATTAGATACCCACAAATTTACTTTAACAAAATACGCCTTGTCGATACTTCAGGAGCTTTCTTTTGTTTTCCCCTGTTTGAGGTTTTTTTCGAAAAAGTAATGTATTTTAGCACAGATATATTTTCCAAAGTCTGATAGTTTAGCTTAGAGCTTAGTTCTATCGCTGTACTCGTATTATGTGTATAACCTTTATATGTATAAGGCCCATGATCTGCAAACTGCGATATTCAGTCACTATGTTTTATAAGGCCAAATGCAAGTTATCCATCCAAGAAAAGATATAGTAGCTTTTTTCAGTAGTTTTTCGATATTATTTATTCTGGTATTATTTTTGTAATTAGTTTAATTTAATATGTACGATTATAAGGAGATTAATATGGTCAATCAATTCAGAATATCTGACGAACTTTCACTTACGAGTCTAGCATCCCATGTAAATAGATATAACGCCTTTTCGCCTTTAAAGTGTATAATTACAAAAATATTAGAAATTGAGTAATTATTTCATTGGTATTATAAACATCATCACGTGAATTACGAATAAAACAATCTTCTTTGTATTTTTTTGACATTATTATTTTTAGAGATTTTACAGTTTTAATGCGAAAAGGCGATAAATGTACTAATATTTCTATATTATTTTTGTGAATAATGTATTTACCTACTCATGTATAACTAACCTCCAGTAGGTACATTTAAATAGCGTAAAGCATATTAATTCCGATATTTATTCAGTTGTATGTATATATTAGGTGTGTTGTTTCGATAAACCGCGCTGGCCTTGGAATTAAACATTTCAATAGGCAGTTTTAAAATATTTTTGCCATAATACCTACAATTTACACGAGTATAGGTGTATGCTAAATAAAGTAGGTAAGTATAATTTAGTTAAATAAAATATTAAAACTGTCCGTATAAATATTACTCGTAAAGCTTTCGGGGCGGTTCTTCTCTATACTTATTTAATTTATCGCATAAAATTTCACACTTCTCCATCTACTCCTAAAAGGGATGTAAAGTTTTTACTACTTTTCGCTTAACGTAATTCTTATAAGCTATAAGTAGGTATAATAAAAAAAATATTAATTATAATTATTCATCGCCCTTTTTTTGAATTATTAAATCGTGTGTAATGTGCCTAGGGTTGCCAGGCGTTCGGATAAAGGCGGACAGAGTCAGGATTTTTGAGTGCGTGTCCGGCCAAAAAGAACCATGTCCGGCTTGTCCGGCTTTGGTTAGACTTTTCACCAAGCACGGATCTAACAAATTGTCGGTAGAGTTTGAATTTTCATGATATAATAGGTAACGTACGTGTGTAAAAACTTACGTAAATATGAGAAAAAATTTTGTGCGATTAGCTCTTTACATTTCGCAGACGAGCAAGTGCCTAGGGTGGCTGGCAGTCTTTCTGAATCAACTGTTCAATCAATAGTTAGTCTATCTATCTTCGATTGTTAGCGCACGTTGCATTGTCAGCTTTCGTATTCAGCAACAATAATTTTCGTACCTATTAATACTGAGACACAAAATACTAAATAGTGTAGGGTGTCCGGCTTTTTTACCCAAATGTCCGGCCAAACGGGCTGGTCTGTCCGGCTTTTTGGTTATTCGACCCGAAATATGCCACAAATCAGAGCAGTAACTAGTAATTTTAAATTTTGACCAATCGGAACAAAAGTAGGATAATAAAAGCGTCATAAAAATGTAGCTGCTATTAATTACCTAGTAATCTCAGTCTGATAGGTTATAAAAATATCAATTTGTAACAGCCAATATCATTGAATCTTTTGAATATCATCATATCATTGAAGGTTTCACGAAAATGATAAGATAACAAGCAGGCTACATTTAGCCAGTAGGTATAACAAACATTTGGGTCAGATTGTATCCTGCCTGGAAATCTTTTCTTACTTATTTAGATTTATTTTATTGAGATTGTTTTGAGGCTATGTCAAGAAGTTACTTTGTATCGATGGACTAAAGTAGTCAGAGAAAATATATTATAAGCAATTGGGTTAATAACTTTACGTAGGACATTTACTTACACCAAGGTAACAATAGCTCAGATTTCATTGCTAATTTGGATGCACTTTTTAATATATGGCTACAAAAAAAGAATAAATCCGCAGGCTGATTACGTATCTTGCAGAAACAAAGCAGAAGCAATGCGACAGCGAAAGTTGTAAATACAACTTTACCCATACAATATTCGCTTTAAAATGTCAAATTCCTTTGAGATTGCTGTTACCTAATACGAATTTTACGAGCAATCAGCGAATATAAGTACAATTTTCGATATCGCATTGCTTTTGCTAGTTAGGTTTGTTTAGGTAATACGAGGGACGCTCTACTTTTGACAAACCCTGTGCATCTTTCCCTTTTCTTTGAATAGAATTAAAAAAGCTCGGCGTAACTGAAGTCTACTTGGACGACTCTATAAATATCCCGATAGTTCGACCATTAAGGAGATAAAAAAGGGAGATGTGATAATAAATATAGTCATGCCACTGTCAATGTAGCCTATTACCAATGCAGCGCAGTAAGTATGTCAAACTCTGGCTAACATATTGTGTCTTACTTACATAGTTCTACCCTGTCGCTTGTGCCTCACTTGCAAAGGTAACGCTTATTTTTATGAGCATCTAGCAGTTGCCCTTGCCCGCGACTCAGTCTGTAAATTTTTTAAGAACTTTTAATGTCATGTTTATTTACTTTTATCTTAAATAGATAAAGATAAACATTGTTAAGCCACCTCCTTGTTGTATCTGGTCCATCTTTCTGATGACTATTCGGGAGGATTTGGAGTAACGGCTCAGCCGGCGGGCGCCAGTCTAGGACATACTTATAGGCGACGACGACGCCTAAGCATTATACGTATACATATAATGCCTAGGCATAGGCGTACTAAGATAGGCTAGGTTCTTGATTGTATTTGCCGAGTTACGGTGTAAGAAAGCAATAAAATAAATATTATAGAGAATGTAACATAAAGGGTAGGTATGTTAAGCGAAAAGCTATGTAAATAGCTCAATATAGAGAACCTATCCACGAAATTTTAAACCCATAATCACATGTTTATTTTTCCAGATAGTATGGAGAATTCTTAAACATCTCAGGAATTTTCATACAATATTGAAAAATAAACATGTGATTTCGAGTCTAAAATTTTGGAAATAGGTTTGCTGTAGTGGGCTATTTACATAGCTTTTCGCTTAACATACCCTTTTTGATACACCCTGTAGTATTAGTAATGTAAGTATTAGTAAATGAAATTTCATCGTGCAAGAAGTCGTCGGAAAAGTTTTAAGTTTCTTTGTAGAAAATTTATGTAGTTATTTGAATCCACCTAATCTATAGGAAATATTTATTCAATTTGTCAATCGTAGAAGATTAATATAAATTATTTATCTATTAATTCAATAACTTTTATTGTATTATTTAATAGACATATTAGGTAGGTACTTCAATGGTGGTCGGTCATTCGCGGAAAATATAGTAGGTAAACGGCATTTCTATAGAATTAACACCATATCAAAATCTATCAGCAAAACGTTTACCTACTGCGCAATAATAGCACTATATAGCACTACAAATTTCTTCATGCATGCGGAGGGGAGCACCCTATAATAATAGAGGATTGACTAGGGTAAGTACACACGAACGATAGTATATAAATAAATACAAAATTCCTACCTACATCTCTTTTCGTGCATGTCGTAAGAGTCGCATTCTCTCAGGCGATGAGCTAGCAGCATAATATGTCGCTGACCATTTGAGAGGCCAGGTCTCTCTATGCTAAATGTGGCCAAAGGCTCTCCTTCATGATCCTGCAGTTCTGGCTACATCTTTTTGGGAACTCACTTGTGTGTTTATGTAGGTATGTATGTTGTAGTGTATCAAATAACCACAAGTTAGAATAAAAAATACAAACATACAGGGAAATCGCCAGTATGCACCGCCCTTACCCTTCCAACAGCTACAACCCTTCAAGGTCAGCAGGGGAGCCGAGTTGATAGGTACCCGATTTGTCTTTTCACCAATACATCGGATAGCATGCAACGCAATAACAACCATTTAATATTGAGAACTCAGTAGCGAATTGAGGTAATTAAGCCAAGTTAATACCCACCTATTAATTTAATTGAGGTGTTCGAAACGAAGATTATGATAAAATGAATGACATTTGACAGCAAAATGCATGGAATATCTGTCAAAATTTGTTTAAAATAATCAATGATTATTTTTGTAGTGACATTGTATTATGTCTACTGAAGTGTGGTCTGTGCTAATATACCTACGACCCGATATTCCATTCCATTGACTTATTAACCGTTTATCGGAAATTAAATATCATCATAATTATCTCATACCAGTCAAATAATCAGTCTCAACGGATACTAGGTACGCCAATAATACCAAACAAAATTTATAGCGGTTTCAATTATAATACAGAAAATTTAAATGTCCACAATCTAGTATTGCATTTCGCAAAATATCGTTTAGCAAATAACAGAACTAAAAGTTTAGAACACCTAAAGTAAAACTTACTTCTCAGTTATAAGAACCAAAATAGTTTGTTAGAGTGCCACTCAAAGTTTACGTTCCGTTTCACGGAATGACTTTTATTAAACGTTTTCCCGCAAAACGCATTTATTGAAGCTTTTATTTATTTTTCTGTCAATCCGTAAGTAGCTACCGGGAACTTTATTTATTTATAGTTTATTGATTATTATTGCCATCTAACTCATACTTAGGAACCTATTATTTAACCATTTGATTAGTTAACTAACTACTCATACCAATTTGAAAATATTTTGTGAAATTTACAGTCACTTTTTATGTACCTACTAATTTTAAAAGTATTATCAGCTTCATCGAGCACGTACTATTAAAATGCTTAATAGCTATTAGCAAAAACTCCAACAGTAGGTATTTCTATCGAACTTTAAATAACTAGGTAATAACATTCTAAAATGTCTAGCTGTCTTTATATCATAACTCATAAGGATACGAAAGTAGAAAGCTTTTCAAAAGCTTCCATAAAAAAATTGTTTTTGATAAAACCAAATTTTGTCCTAATATTTGGACCGCCCACGTGTTGTTTGTTAGGACAAGATTTAGTTAGGCAAAAATAAGATTTAACGAACTTGGCCGACAGTCAATATTCCCGAATAGCTATAAATAGAACCGCCCACGAGCTACTTGTTCAATGTATTTGATCTGACAAAATAGCTGATTAAAATCTTAGATAAATTACATAAGTAGGTGTTGAAGACATGTCTTTAAATGTGGAAAAGATAGCTCAGTTTATCACTGATTATATAGATAGTTGAAATTAAATAAGCTCGAAAATGCATATTTTTACGTGCATAGTTTACCTGCTTGAGAGATTTTATTTGTTGATTGATTGATTTCGTATAGAATCTATTAAGTACACCATCTTCTAAACTTTTATTGATATGGTTGTATCATAAATAGATTAATTCCAAAATGTTATCTTTTACAGACACTTTGAGATTAAAAACAAGCTATTTATATAAACTACATAAACTATTATCTATACACATAAACATAAACTATTATATTATCTACATAAACTATGATGGATCGTTCTAAGCAGCGCACGCGTATGTAAATCAAATACTTTAATAATTATCGTTTGTCGGCCAAAAATAGGAGACTATTATTATTTCGCCTATATCACTGTCATACAAAGGTGATAATTTAGCGAATACATCCATATAATAAACTTGGACGGGGGTAACGCACGCGAGTTCCACAAAAAATCATACTATAAAAACATACCAGATCGTGCCTAGGAGTCGATGACCCCGCGGCATGAGTACAAATTTTTTTTTTCCTCTTCACTCGTATTTTTGGTAGAACTGTAGGTATTAGATTGCTAACTAGCATAGATTTGTTTTTCCTGCGATTTCATCCGGTTTTATCTAGACAATTGACTCGCCGCTAGACCTCCTAATTATGTTTATGACGTAGCTATATTGTAGTTTTTCTTACTTGTCTAAAATATAGGTATTATTGTTATCTTCATAGTGACATCAAAATCATCTAAATACGATTACAACGACCACCAACACAGTTATACGAACAAGTATAATTCAAACAATCCGATTTAGGTTTTATAACGTCAATAATAATTAAGATTATCTTCTATGCGTATCTTCAGTCTCATATATTTTGTGTTTACCTATCATTAGCCCAAATAAAACAAAATTTCGCATACCTGTATCTACACAAGCGTCGTAAAGAACGCACTTAGGAAATTAACTACGCGGAACAAAAAGGTTAACTTAATAAAACGCAAGTTTAATATCATTTACATAATGTATTCTAATATCGTTCGAGGTAGCTCACCAAATAATCGCCAGTCCAACACTCCAATACATTAAATATTAAAATCTAGAACAGTATGGATTTAGTTGAATGTATCAAGCCAGCCAGTTACTGTGTGTTTACCCTATTTAGTTATTCGCGTAGCTAAACCTCGAGTCATCGTTGGTCGTATAGAAACCATCCGACGAGGTCGTCGGCTTGACCCCGATCAACTGAGGCTTCAGGGTTTCAGGACTTTTCCGACTCTGTTTAGACACATTATGTGGTTTTATTCATGTAGGTTTTTACTCGCATCACAACTAGGGAATGGGGGAGCTGGTTTCGTTGTCATTGATTTATCGACCTCTTCCAAAAGAAATACTAAAGTTTGCGAGAATGGATGTTGGTATTTTAGATGGAATTTAACAGTTATGTAGCTTATACTATATACATATAATCTACATCAGATAACGATAGACTCTAAAGTTCTACCGGACGCTAGAAGCGCATAAATGGAAGATAAAGGTCCATCAAGTGACAACATAATCCTAAAACAATGCCACCTGATAAGCTCCTGATGAGGAAGATATAAGATATTTACCCCTGGGGTTCCGGTCGGGGGCCCGCGGGACTTGGTTCCGTACAATGGAGTTCCACTGAGCCGTTAGAAGAAACCAATTATACTTACTACTCGCGTTTAGTTGACTTCGCTCCGGTTAACTTTAGACAGGTTAATTCTTGGCAAATTTACAACTTATAGTCGGGGAGCTTGAATGTAGTTTATTTGAATTAGTTTTGCATTAAAAATTAACGACTTTTTAAGTATTCTCTATGACAGGATAGCTCTTAAGAGCTTGGATAGTTATTTTTTTATTCAAGTTATAAATAACTAACATAAAATCTAAAAAGTCTAGAGCTACTTTTTCGATATGAACAATACATGTATATAAGTATAGCGGATTTTAATAACAAACGAAGTTATGCAATACTAATAAACTTTTGAAATTCAATAATATGCATTAAAAACATATTGTTATCGTGGTGTCTAATAGATCCTATACATATACCAAAACAAACACTGTAAAAGGAAATCCGTGTTTACGTGCAGAAAGTTTCCTGTCGCCCGCGCCACTTACCACAAAAGCTTGCTCACATTAGTTAATCTACGGTTAGACTAGATAGCAATTACGATGACCAACCTAACCAACCAAATTGGTCACAGTTCGACCACGGTGGTCCAACATTTACGAGCGGTTACGTTTCGAGCTACCGTTACGAATTCGCTTCGAAATTACGCCGCAAGACATGCCCATTTGTTCGCGAGCGCCAGTTATGGGATCAAAACGATCGGCTACCGTAATTTTGTTGAGTTTGACCATTCGACACGCGATCTACTTTTCAAAGATGAGTACGGTGGTTTGAATTGAGATGTAAATTTTTGATTTTTATGTAAAACAATTATTTGGACTAATTTATTTTTATTTATTTTTTACATCTGAAGGTTCTTTTAGATCTTCAATTTAGTCTCTATAATATCCACTCTGCAGAGTTCGCGTGGTTTTCATTATGATGCTGGGTTGGGAATAACAGAGGTAGATATTTCTTTATAAAATTATTAATAAAGAAATGGAAAAAATTCCTCACCCGGGTGGGAATCGAACCCACGACCTCTGCATTCCGTGCCAGCGCTCTTACCACTGAGCCACCGGGTCAATTACACGGATGACGAATTTTACCATCTCTTTTTGAAATTACATTATTGGAAACGTTATTTTTTCATCCCGATAGCTATACATAAGCCAAAATATCTCGGCAAACAAAGCTGAATCCCTCAGCACAATGTTTTAATGATGAAACGATCAACCATATCCTAACGGATTATATTATGGAGAAGTGTTTTTATCTTAGTCAAGATATTATATATTATAAAATTATTAATAAAGAAATGGAAAAAATTCCTCATATTTCTTTGTCTAATATTTTACTGTGCACGAAGACATTCCATTATCACGTTACTGGGGGTCTACTCTGAAATGCCGCTTTCGAATCTTTCGGTCCGACCGAAGCCCGACCGAATCGAAGCCTTTGACAGCCTTTGACCCTACTACGAAATTGCTTCGGATTCATTCATCTGAGTTCTCATTCGGAACCATAGAGAATAATTCACATTGACTAATATTATGAGCTTTCTATTATCTATCCTTATACCTGACAAATAGAGTTCGATCGGACCGAATGAAAAAACGGCGCGACTGATCCGATCGTAGGAAGTTCGTAGTAGGAAACACCTCGATATTCAGCCGATACTTCGTTTATCGTCACTTCAGAGTAGACGTCCAGTTTTAAAACCTTTAGGACTCTTTATTTAGATTGACAAAATTTTATTTGCAAAACTTAACGGTGTTATTGCAAAAGAGCGCCTAAAGACTCGTTTTAAATATGACATTTGACAGCAAAATGTATAGATTATCCGTGAAATTTAGGCAATGTTTCGCTTAAATAATGCTTTATTCTTTTATGGGCTAGTAGTCGTTTCGCACAAAATTCTTTGGCATGATCATGCGAATCGACCCCTTCATAAATTGGTAGTAGGCTTAATAATAAAGAATTGGATAATTTTCTAGTTGTAAAGATTTTAGATACATGATATTTATTTTTGTCTACAGAATATGGGCAACATTTTGCCCATAACCAACTCCCATCAGCCAGTAATGCTGAAACATCATGTACCATTCGCGGTAAACACGTCATTAATCTAGTAACTTTAACAACATAAAAAAGATCAAAAGTGGCTAAACTTGCCCTAAAGACGGGCAGTTCGCCTTGACGCGAGCAGCTGCGTCCTGCATCACCCGCTCATTGTCTGCTACAGCATTTTGTTCTCTACATATCAGTTTGATTGTATGTATTATTATTATCTGGTAGTATGAAACTTGTGTAGTCAGTCTGGATCGACATGGCCATCTTTTGTGTTATTAATTTTAACTTTAACCTAATATATGCCACAGACACAACTAGGTATATAGATACTTAGATACGTCGTACGAGTACGTAGCGTAGGCAATGTGTGGAAAATACAAAAAAAAATATTTTTCCAGGTTTTTGCTTTGTGATGAAAAGGGACATTTATACATAGACACCCAGGTTCATTATCAATTATTTTACTCTTTCCGTGCTCAATTATTTTAATTCGCAAAACCTTTGTGTAACAGAACTCCGTTACCTACGAATAAAACGTTTAGACAGCTGATATTGTTATAAAAATGCATCGCTTAATTAACTTTAACCACATTGGTAAAACATAGCTGAATAAGAAACTTAAAAATACAATGGACAGTATTGGACAGCTGGGACGTCCCGTATTCCGGCAGACAGGAAGTTGTGGTGTGCTACATGAAGAAAGGACAAAGAAGAGGTGGCTATAACGTTTGTTAGTAACCTCATTTACAATTTATAGAAAAAAAGGCGACTACGTAAATATTTTGATGTAGGTACCAGCTTACCTACCTATCCAGTGTCACTCTCACGAGTTTACTACCGAGACAAATCTAATGATAGCTCTGAAGCACAAATGCGTCAAGCCGTTTAGGTTCTAGAGCGTGCTTAAGAAATATACATACATGCAGACTTACATACAAACACTCGGAAAACTTATGTTGGAAATTTAAACTTACGAATAGTTACGCCTGATACAAACAAATTAATATGATGATTACGCAGGTGGCGTGAGGGGAGGAAAGTATAGGTACTACTACGAATGTTAGCTAATGATGTGTTGAGGGCGGTCACAGGTCTACTGGGCCTACATTATTATAGTATCTCCTCTTAGTCATTTCTTAATGTTTTCTGCGGTGAGATTGCCTTGTGTGAACCGGTCGTTATCGTGTCCCGTGTAGCAGTTTAAACGGGTTACAACTATAAGATCATGGGTTTGACTCCTGGGTTTATTTCCATTAGGAAAATTCTTTAGACACTATAAATTTGTTCATTATCACACTTGTTTAAAATCGTTTTTTTTTTTCTTGTCTTACTCAAACATTTCATAAAATTGGTTCTTGGAGTGGATTAGGAAGTACTTTCAAATATATCATCCGCAATAGCTAGGTACGTTCGGCCCTTACCACATGGAGCTCAACAGGCTAACTGGTAGACACTGGTTTAGTACTTAAGTACTTACCTACACAATTTGGGCGTTGGGACTGATATATAGGTATTTTGTCTAGGTATCTTGCACCAGAAACATAACTTTCATGTTTTAAACAAAAATGCACACCAAATTCTCTTTTAATATCTCAATCAAAACGTATGTTATTTTATAACTTGTTCTATATTTCTATAAAATATTTTTTTTAAAACGAAAAACCGACTTCCTCCCAAAACTCGAGCTTACTAAAGTAATTTTACTAAATGGCAAATATATATTGCGTTAAGCCGTGTACGAAGTTTAGAAGGCATAATATTGTCAGATTTATATGCCAGCAAATGATTAAATAGGCCACATGACAAAAGAGAGAAATGAGTAGGCTTCGAAACTTTACGTCTGACAATATAAGCAACATATAATTACACTCCTTCTTCCTGCGCTGTTCCCAATCATTTGGGGTCGGTGCAATATATAGGTCTTCTTCTTTCATTCATCCCTATTATCCGTTATCTCGTTATTCTCATGTCTACCTCTTCCTCTATAACCATCTTACTTCGGACACGGCTTAACGCAACATATAATTTCACCACTTAACACAATTATCTTCGTCTTCATAAGCCTATTGCAGTCCACTACTGGACGTAGGCCTCCCCCTGCCATAGGGGGATTTTGTTACTAAAAAGTTCCACTATCTGTTTTTCGGCGGCTCCATCATCAGACCCTCGTTTCCTTTATATTATGTGTAGCTAACCAAAATTCTCCATTAAAATTTAAAAACGGACTACTCGTGCCTTTTATATTTGAGGATATCCCTAGATTCCTTAGGGATTCCATCATCAGATGTTATGTTTTATATGTAGGTGATCAAAAGTATAAAAAACAGAATACATGTGCCTACAATATTTGAGGATTGCCCTCGATTTCTCCAAGATCCCATCATAAGATCCTGACATGGTGAATATAGGACCAACTTGGAAGCATACCATGACAAACTATTAAAAAAATATTGAAATCGGTTCATAAATGACGGAGTTCTGAGGTAACACACATAAAAATAAAAATAAACATACAGACGAATTGATAACCTCTCTTTTTTGAAGTCGGTTAATAATGTTATTTTATAACCTATTTACTAAAGTGTCGTCTCCTTGTTCCAGGATATTACCAGCCGGCTGGGCCGCTCATCAAGGAATCCGGCGCAGACGCAGAGCGCGCGCTGGCGAGGTACCACCCACCGCCACACTACCATGCGCACCCTCCGGTAAGTATCCCCCACGGAGATATAGACTAAGGAGATGTCAGTACTCCAAATATACCTATATGACGTTTCTGTAGCTTCACGCTTATATATTAGTGAAGTGGTCTCACAGTCAACTGTGAACTTACCTCGATTTGTAGGTAGTGCCTATAGCAATTGGCCATTTTATTTAACCATGAAAAGGTCACCATCTAACTGTTTCAGTTTGTGTACTTTCTGAGGAATCCAAACGTTTAATTGAATGGGGATTCCATGAATAGAGGCATTATAATATAACCTTTCAGGTCATAATTCGGGAAAAGTCCACCACCCGCAAATAGACAAATTCTCGGAATGCAAACTTCTTAAAATTACCTATAAACAAACTATGATAGGTTCATATTAAAATGAACTCAACAGGATTTTTTCCACTGTAGAATAGAAAACGCTATAACTAGGAGGAGCAACAGAAGGATCACTGAAAACTGGTGACCCCAAAATTTGATTTCACATAAAGTTAACACTTATTGAGGAACTACCAAGGTACTAATACTAAACATAAATGTAATCTTTTCAGGTGTTGCCACAATACAACTCGTATTACCCACCAGACCTATGCTACGGCCGCTACTACAGGCCCCCGGGGCCTTACCACATGACGCCTCCACAACCAGATGGACAAGTAAGTTCTACTTCGTACCAGGTATTTAACAAAGGCTTGCAATATAGCCAGTCAGTACCAATTCTTTACATGTGCCTACTCCAAAATAATAGAATATCCGCTACCAGGCCACCAAATAAGTTTTTATCTGTAAAAAGTTGTGGACAGCGGGTTGCAGAAACTTTAATGTCTGCAAAGCCATTCAGATAGGCATAATTTTAGAAGCCTTGAAAGTCTTAAAAGGTTCGAATGATTTTACTCTTGGCTGACTTCCCATCGCGTCATCAGATGCTGTCAAACTGCTCGAAAATACGGCATAGTTAGATACTGTTGTGATGGTATTTCTTATATTAATTATCTTTTAGATGGTAGGCGTAGGTGGTGAGCCGTACCCCCCGCCACAGTACTACGGCACCCCGCCATGCTATCAGCATTCCCCGCAGAGGATACCCTACGTAGGTCAGTATCTGGTGTTATGCTCCAGAAACATTATGTGTAAAAAGATCCATGGAACCAAAGGAACCTGTAGAACTTGAAGGGGATACAAGGGTATAAAGACTAGGCGCCTCTTCACCCTTTTGTGTGCCTTTTTTGTAAAACCTACTCGTACCTTAAATTAAACAGTTGCGAGCAAAATCATCACATTTCAGATCAATTTGTGAGTTGTGTTAAACCTCGATTACTTTACCTTAAAACGTCTATTATGGTTATATGATATATCTAACCTTTTTTCCACAGGATGCTCATGCCCCTCAATGAATGCGTATCCAAAAAACGTCCATATTGGGCCCGCTACTGGTAAAGCCCCGACCGGTGGCGGCCCCGCGGACGTACCATCTGCCCTCGCGGCGCCCGGGGCTGCCTTCAGGCCGAAGGTTCGGGCGTGTGCGCTGGACGCTGTCGCTGACACGCATGGCAGCGGAAAGGTAAGAAAAACATTTACTTATTACTTAATTTGTAGCTATGAATATCGATTAACTTAACGAAACTGCTCACTTATTTACTAATAATGTTTTTAATAGGATCCACCACTCGGTCCAGAGCCGTCAGCAGCAGCAGACGCTCCGGACCCCTGCTCTATACCCGCTATTGGAAGTGCATCTCCAAAACGCGAGTTCTTGGACGTTCGTGACAATCTAAGGCTATTAGAGGTTCCGGGGCGAGAGTCTATTGGACCACCATCGCCTGCCCGAGGCTCAGCCGGTGTATGTGCTCCTCAGCCTCCGCCGGTACAGCGTAGGGCACGTCTCGGCAAAGCAATGGCAAGAAGAACCCTTGTTGGAGACAACACCGATCTTCTACTCTCCACCCCGAGGCGACAGCAAGAACCTGACGACGACGTCCTTGCCATATCTCCACCTCTTAACGTTCCTATAGACTTATCCTCCTCTGATGAAAGATCTACCCCACTTGTCGATGTTAAAAAAGAAAACGAGGGCCCTACCAATGCGTCCACCAGAAAAACGGACGCACTAGCCCTCAGAGAGCAGAATACAACGACATCGCCTATCGAATCTGATAATCTTTCAAATGCAGCAAAAACCGTTAAAAGAAGGTATTCTAGAACGAAGTTAGAAATTGATATGAAAGATACTCAATTGGAGGATACTTGCAAAACTAATGGAATAGGTGAACATGTAAAATTACAGAAACGAAGGAAAGTATCAGGTGACCAAACTGAGATGCGGTTAGAGCCAGTAACAAGAGAGCCACGAAAGCGTACAACTAGCAAAAAGCAACCTAAGACACCAACCACTGAGAAGAGGATAGTTAAGAGAAAAATTGACTCTTCAGAAAAAGGTCCCAATGCGAAAAGGATGCTATGTGAAACTTTAACGGATTCTAATCCTAGACTTATAAATGTTGCAGCGGTCCCAGATGTTTTAAGTAAACCAAAAACTAAGAGTGCTCTTCTCTTAGACAATTTAATACGAAAAAATAGTATTGATGGAAAAGGGTATGTCTCAGGCAAAGAAATAAATCCAGCAGATTTATTTTTAACCCCTCTAGATAATTCTGCCCAAAATAAAAGGACATTAAATAATAACAATAACATTGTCGATAACAAGGTTACCAGTAATGGCGTTCGGCAAAATACTATCGCTGCAGTAAGCCAACATATAGAAAAAAAATTAGCAAGTAAAAATGCATGTAAATTGGAGAAAATAGATTCAAAAATTACATTCAATTCAAAGTCAGTATTAAAGCCACAAACAGAAAACAATAAAAAAGAGGAAATCAAAACAAGTATGTGTGAGCTCAAAGATGAGAGGAGTGGAAGTTTAGTTTTAGGAAAAGGTGATACGAAATGTGTAGATTCCACTAATGTCAGTTGTCTACCATTAAGACAGGACAATTGTAACGAGAACATTATTTCTAAGGAATTTAAAAACAATTTAAATGATATATCTCTCAAAGCCAGTAAACTCAAGTCTAATTCTATAAAATTAGAAGATAACATTGAAAAACTTAGCAATGAATCTCAACCTGCAATAATCAAATCCCTAACGAATTTTGATTTTGATGCCAAAGATAAGTGTGAAATAAAAGCCATAAAAAAATCTAATACTGTAAAGGTGCCAACAAAACGGTGTAATCGAATTGATTCTAATGGTGAGTTAAAAAGTAAAAATGTCGAAAGGGTTATCAAACTACTGGCTTCAAAGAAACCAGGAAAGGAAACAGAAAGTAGTATAGTAGAAGAAAAATGTACAAAAGACGTTAGTGATAGTATTGAAAGTGATTTGAGTTCAATACCTAAAAGACCACAATTTACCACAAAAAATGGTGAATCCAAATTCGCAAATATTGATAAAGTTGTTAAGTTACTGGCCAAGAAGCCAACAAGCGACATAGTTGCTCTGGTCGGAGATGAAGTTGAGAACGAGAAGTTGTGCAACATGCCGAAGTTAACAAAAGATGATGAGAGGATAAATGAGGATGTGAATAAAATGCCGATTAAGCGGAGTAAAGTGGAGAAGGTCGCAAAGTTGCTAGTATCGAAGAAGCTTGCGATAAAGACAGATGAGGCATCGTTGGTGGTTGAGGACGCTTGTGCGTCGCCAGTGCCGCACGCGCGGCGGCGGCGCAGGCGCAGTGGCGCGGGCGTGCGACGGCCGAGGCGGGTCCCGGCGCCACTCGCATTACCGGCTTTGGAGCACCGCAACCCGCCACGGTGGAGCAATGGCTGGAATTGGGATGGAGAGAACTATATATCTAAAGTCTACCTCAATGTAAGTACGTTTAAAAATGTTTACTGCGAATCCAACACTAGGACCACCTGTATTGTAGGATTCACACGATAAAAATTTTAAGTTCTTCTTGGCAGTCTCAACATTACAAAATTTAAACTTTATCCCCACAAGTTTTTAGACACTTTTACCGTCTTTTTCTATGTAAGTAAGCAGATACTACTCATTTAGAAGCATGCATATTTAAAGACATAATGATAGTTTTATAGCAATATGGTGGAAAGTAAGCAGCCTAATGACGATTCAAAAGACCTTAACTAGATAATCACACCTCAGACAATAAAATTGATTCTTAGTTTGGTCTGTCTTTATATAAAACTAGTGGACGCCCGCGACTTCGTCCGCGTGGAAATTGAATTGTAGCTTATATGACACGTTTGTCGGTTTACCATAGCAGTGCCATCTATTGATTACTTACTCAATCCAGTCGAAAAGTATCGACATCTGTTAGAATCTTTTGGAGTTAACAGATAATTGTGACTGTCAATTAATTATACACAAATAATTTGCAATAAAATCAAATTGCGACTATAATTAAAGATCTAAGCTATCCTATCTCTCAAGTTGGACCACACTGCTCACGGTGTGCCAATTTAATTTAAAATCGGTTAAGTAGTTTAGGAGTCCATCGCGGACAAACATCGTGACAGGAGATTTATATATATTAAGATTAGGACAGAAAGAGACAGGTAGGTAGGACTCATTTTAAGTTTAAGTGTGACGGCCAGATTCGACGATAGTGTTTCCAATTTAAATTATCCATCATTAAATTCTAGAACGACTCCCGTCTGGACCGCTCAGCGCGCTGCTGGCCGCGCATGGTGCACGCGAGTGGTGACCGTGTGGCGCGCGGTGACTGCGTGCTACTGCGAGCCTCGGTGGCCAAAGCACAGCCTTTTGTCGCCAGGGTCGCCAGTCTGTGGGAAAACCCGGAAGATGGTAAGCTTAACGTAATTTTTTTTAGTCCAATAGATTTTAATGTCCAGTTAAAACATCCTTATTAGGTAGTCGATATCTAAGTTCGATGTCCAGATGCACCTAATTGAAGCTGATGAGAATCATCACCAAAAAAAATCAAAGGTACCTTTGGTGGTACTAATTCAATGGACTCAAGTTTTGAACAAGATTTAGCTTGTAATTAATACCTTATTAAAGCATCATCTCCTTACCTACTGCTGTAATTTTTAATGACATCTTTATATAGGTACTTTCATCAGAAATTAGTAGACCCTTTCGATAGCCCGTAACGCTATCATCCAAATGTCATATCTCATAGATTTTTCTTGCCAGTCGCCTAAGCGTTAAGGCGGAAAAAAGGTTCATGCTTACCCTACTGTTCTTAAGTTTTAATTGATAACATTTTTACTTTGCAATTCCTTCCCAGGTGAAATGATGGTGTCCCTAGTCTGGTACTACCGACCAGAACATACGGACCTCGGTCGGCAGCCGGGTGACGCCCACGACGAGGTCTTCGCTTCCAGACACAGGGACGCCAACTCCGTCGCCTGTATTGAAGACAAATGCTATGTGCTCACCTTTAACGAGTACTGCCGGTAAGAGATACACACTTTTATAATTCTATAAGGTGTTTTCAAATTATTGATTTGCTCTTTAACACGAAACTAGGTAGGTAAAAAGAAACAACTTTCACTATGGGCAATAACCAAATCACTAATTTTGAAAATACCTTATATAAGTTGCTTAAGAGTGATTATGAATAAATCAATGCATTCCCACTTGTAGTACCGATTACGGATACATAATCCTTTGAACGGATGCTATGCAATGCAGTTTGTTGATTGTCATATTTGATATTATTCAAGAAATACCTACCTACACTTATATGTAACTAACCTTTCTGGTGGCTGACCAAAAACATTTAGTCACTCTTATGAGGGTAATTTGGTTTCATATAATGTCAATCACTAGAACAGCAACGTTTGATTTGGCGTCCAACGTGGGGCCTGCAATTTGAAATTATGTAACAAAAATTATTTTATAAAATGATTAATAAAGAAATGGAAAAAATTCCTCACCCGAGTGGGAATCGAACCCACGACCTCTGCATACCGTGCTAGCGCTCTAACCACTGAGTCTAAATTATTTTGTCTTACAGCTACAGGAAACGGCTAAAAGCTGCAGAAGAGGGCATAACAGTGGCGCCATCTATCGTGCCGCCGCTGCCAGCCAGCGAAGTGACACCTCTGGTCGCGCCCAACGACTCCAAGTTACCTCCCTCCGTGTCGCCCGAGCTGGTCCTCTTCTGCCGGAAGGTCTACGACTTCAGATCCAAAAAAATTCAGGTCCCCAACAAGTGAACTAGAACAAAACGAACTTGGATACAAACGTAGATCTCGCCAAACTTTGGTGACAAGGAGCCCAGTGTGTGCCAACCGCGTAACACCAATCTAGCTCCGAACGCAGTGATTTGTCAGTAGTGACCCCAAGCCCTTCAATTAGTACAAAGTTATTACCAAGTAAAGATTGTAGTGACTTTGGCCGTTTTCGTGAAGAACTATCCTTGTGTTTCGTAGTGATCGTTGAAAAAACATTTTGTTGCTTGTATCGTGAATAGTGATCATTATGTAATTGTTTTTTTGCGTTAAGACTTTTAAAGTGATTTGCTGTATTCAGTTGATTACAAATATGTTTTTATCAAGAGATGCCTTTTATAAATTAGATGTAAGTAAGACATAAGATAATTATGAGGTAAATCAGCATAATTATACATTACTTAGAGATATATTTTTCTTTCTATTTCGTACTTGAATTGCATACTATTTATTTTCCTTGGATGCGTGTATGTTGATTATAATGTTATTATAATTGCTCGTATCTCTTCGTGTGACTGGTACCTTCTATGCTTAAAGTTAAGTTTACATTCTGATAGATGGAAAAAAGCATTTATAATTTACAATATTTTTTAAATAATTGTTGCATTGTTGTCAAAGTAGAGTCTATATTAAATTATTCTTTATTTAAGTGTATAACGATTACGTGAGGCCGGAGTAGATCCGGCGGTAGTTCTAGATATGTGTTTGCTTACTAGACTGGAAAGAAATGCAGCTATCAAATATCAAATCGATCAGTGTATAACAATTATATATTTATATGTATAATGTATCTTACGTAGCGTGGTTCTTAAAGAATCCTTTCTGTACAATCAACTACCATTACAGCATATTTTGCAGCCTGGCTTAAAAACCCTCATTTTCGTTTATAAACATCATCTTTTAATCGAATTATCAATGGTTTGGCTACGGAAAAAGCTATGGAAAAAGAATTGTGGGTTAGTCTTACTTAGATGTAATAAAATTACATATTATGTGCATTGATCTATCTTATCTTGAATACAAAACTGAGATCCACTGTAATTCCTATTAAATATCGCAAGGTTACCAGAAGACCAATTAAATTTCTGAATTCTGATACATATTACTTGTAGTACAAATCAAGGTCTACGAGCTGAGCCTTGAGGGACTCCTTGCAATGCCCAGAAATCCGTGAACAATTTGCCTGTATAAGGCTAAGGCCGTGAAGCCCTCGAAAGAAGTTAGTAAACATGCCAAGGAAAATATTATGGGATTCACGATGGAACACGGTTGTTTTCAAGTGTAGCCTATGCTTGTTGCACTGTCAAAATAAAATACTTAATATTAGTGGCCTTCCTATGTATACGTTTTACGCGCTACGAATCTTAGATACGAGTAGTTTCTGTTCCCATTACGCAAAAAAAATAACTACACTAACAAATCTAGTTATTAGTTTGATCCAGTTAGAATGGATTATGATTGACGCTGATAAACGTATAGATATTGTCCCTTCAACTGATAAATTAATTTGTATCACAAAATGGAGCTATGTTTTCCACTTGCTAAGTACAGATTCAATAACAACGCCGCAGCATGTAGTAGTCAAACCATTCGATGTGTAAATTATAAGGAATTGATCTTAGGGATACTTTATATCAGTGCACTTTTGTCACTTGTTTGACAAAGACTGATCATGCAATGAAGTTAATGTATCATTTATTAACGAAAATCTATAGGTACCAAACACCAATGACACTAATTTAAAATCAAGAAAGTGTCCATATTTTGTTTACTAAGTAATTTCTGGCCGTATTCTACTCATTATAAATTAACAAATGGGAACACTATAACATATTTTAATATTAGTGATAGGGATATAAACAGAGACACCGGCGTGCTGTGTCCTTCACTACTGCAAATAGGTGGTATACCATGTTATCGTGTAGACTCCATTATTTTAATTAAATAGAGTGGAGTAAACTAAAATTATATTGTAAATTAAAAAATTTAGACCTATTCCAACTTTGATAGAGGAGTCAAGGGCATTTTTAGTGTACATCACGTAAAAAGAACACGAAAATATCTCGGTTGTTCTGCTCTAGCTAGACATACATACATACATATAATCACGCCTTTATCTAGAGATGAGTAGCTCATGAGTGAGTGATATAAAAGAAACATATCTTATAGTGAGCTATATCACTCTCTAGCTCACTTGCTTTTCAAATATATCTCTAGCTCCGTATGATATAGGACACATTTTCGATATATTGTAGAACTGAGTTACTGAGCGAGAGTAAGGGAGAGAGATACATACATCCGATCGGGCAATGTCGAAGGTTCCGACATCGCTCAGACCGAGACCCACGTGCATGAGAGAGAAAACAATATTAATTTATGCAAAAATGTATCTAATTGGAGTGTTATTTATTCTAAACACAGGACGAGCGAAATTTTGAATTCTCGGAGAAAATTCTTGTTTTGCGACGGTAAAATTGTATGAACAAATTAATCAGTTTAATCGGTTAAAATTATTTCTGTAGCGTAATGCAGGTAGGTACATCTCGATCACTCAGCAATGAAATAATTCGTACATTCTATACTATGGATCATAGAAAGAAAGTCACACGTGAGCACACACACGTCACTGAGCTAAAGAGCTAAATGAGTGATATATATATTTTCATTCAAATGATATATATCACTCTTTTCTTTTCAAAGGACACATTCTGCGCATCTCTACCTTTATCCCTTACGGGGTAGGCAGAGCACCAAGGGCCGATAGAACCACATGCACTTCTGAGCCACTTCTGACCAATTTTGAGGGTATAGTTGAGATGTACAAGTTCGGTTAGTAGTGCCAGGTGGTCAGCCCATCACCTAGCTAGCTAGCTAGCTAGACGTGAACAAATAAACAATGAGACGCAAGATTTTCTGTGTTCTTTTTATGTGATGCGTTTTTGAAACTTACCATAGACCCAACCAAGCTGTCTATGGTGTCCTTACCACTTTTGTATGTAACTAATCTTTCTTACCTACTGTTCGATGTTTCTGGTTTTAGTTTTGTTTGTAAGTGAGGAACGAAATGTACCTTTCTTCCATATTCTAAACAGTTTATATTGTTCGAATATTTACTAGAGTGTCTTCAACAGCTAGTGGATCAAAATACCTACCTATAGGTCCAGATTTCATATGTCAAGGGACGTGAGAATCAAGGCCCAGGTACCTAGTTACTGTAAAGTGTTATGTCAAACACAATCATTACCTACTTATTCTTGTTTTCATTTAATAGTGCTTCCGTCTCTTACGTAGTAGTAGTCAATGGTACCTATACCATAGTATAAAAAAGGCTTAAAATACCAAAAGAATTAGGTACGATCATTACGATGTGTAATTCTATATCACTTAGTTTATGGTGAAAGGTCCTTTTGGTTTCTTTACATTGCTTAATACCAAAAAACAGTAGCAGAGCCTATCGTTAGGTGAACTTAAACTATCTTTTCTCCATTATGGTTTTATTTTTTGTAGTAGGTAGTGAAGTTTTTGAAAAAGCTACAACCGGTGATCAAGATTCCAAATTGCACATTATAGGTAGGTACCTACGTATGAGGTCCTTATCTGTCACTGTCCATTTGGTCTCCCTGTTTGTATAAACACGATTAAATGCGGGATCAGTTCTGAAAACATTAAAAACTTCACTGCTACTTGACCATAACTTTGAATTTTTAGGTATGTATAATATTTATTGAGAACTCCATAATATTTAATACTTTACTGTAAGTGAGCTTTCCCTTGCTTCTAGGTCAATTATTGTTTTATGAATGTTACCTGTCCGCGACTTGCAAATTTCTATAGTCAATGATTTTTAGGTTTAGGATTAATAAGAAATAGGTACCTACATACCTAACTTCTTTGTTTTTTTTTTATTATTTATTTGTTTCATGGAAATTAAATAAGTATATTTTTATTATTGTAACCTCCATAGTTATGTTGGCTGTAATTTAATATTGATGTATAATTAATATATGTATTTTTATTTCAAACTTTGTTTTATTTGCCATAGATAAACCTTGCGAAGCTACTAAACGAATTTCCGCAGTTATCTAATCTTCTTCTAATTTGCGTATGGTATCTCCGCCTAGCCGCGCACGCATCCATCATGATTTTCCGCAAATGACTAAATGTGATTAGGGCCCCTCTTCGTTACTTAAGAGGTCCCGTCTTCGTTAGTTAAAAGGTCCCCTAAAACTCGCACCCCAAAATTCTCGCCCAGGTACATACATACCAGGGTTGCAGAAGGTTTCAAGAGGGTGTTCATGGGTGCATATGTACCAAAGGAATCTTAAAATAGTTCAGAAAGAAAGAGCCACTCACTGTTTCTGCAATTATTTTTGATTTTTACTAATTTTAAACTCGTTCTTGAGGATTTTTCCGACGTTTCCACTCATCATCATTGTCATCCATCATAAATTCAGAATACATTTTACTAAACAATGATTAGGCTGTATGGGCTTAGTTCCCCTTGCCTTTCCTTCGGGAGGATAAACCAAGCCCAACCAAAAACTTGATAAGGATAATAAATGTAAAACTAACCAAGAACACAAAAACACACCACTCAACAGCATAAAAAAAAATCAAACCTAACATTAACAAAACATCAACAAAAATAATAATAATTTATATAACCAATTAATCATTAGCACTAGCAATCCTTAAACGCACTTCTTAACGTCAATGTCAAATTAAAATCGTCCTACCCTGCCTGCCTTTAGTTAGATTTTGTTATTTTGAGGTCCTACCCTCAATAATATAAAGAAAAATTTTATCTACACCGACGTTGACGTGAGGACCCACAATTTTTTTTATTGTGTATTAATTGTATATCGATCTATCAAACTCGCTAATCGTAAATAAATAAAACCCTGTAAGTATTAACTTTATACAAATAATTTTTATATCCTACCCTCATCACACCTAACTTCTCTATTTCTTTGCTAGTTCTATCTTCTCAACTCATTGTTTTTATGTCAGAACTGACATGATATTAAGATACTTACTTAAATAAAGGTAAATAATATTTTGAGATATTTTAGAAGATTTTTGATGCTATTTTAATACCTAAGTATGCCGTTGAACGAGGCTGTAGACGTTATTTTCGGGTTTAGCGAGCTCAGGAAGACAAAAAAGATAATCATACAGGTATTGGCAGAAGCAATTGGAACATTTTTTCTTATGACACCCCTGCATCTGGTAACCTCGAATGTGCGGGCGGGAGAACTGTACCACGAGTCCATGCTGGTCGCCATCGCCAACGGAGCCTGCACCGCTGTCCTGTGCGACGCGCTGGGCTGGGTCTCCGGCGGGCACCTGAACCCCGCCATCACTATAGGAATGTTCGTAACGGGTGAAATCAAACTGATCAAAGGGTTTTTCTACATATTCGCGCAATGTCTCGGAGCAACGGGAGGCGTACATGTAGTGTTAACGTCTGCCAACTCAACCTTCGAAGCTTGGAAGGAAAGAGCAATATTTATAGAAAACATAACGGAATTGTATCTCACGTTCCGTCCAGTCGCCTGGACTAATTTAACTGAGGACAATGAGCCCGACATTATGCGCTATACACATTTGTACTGTGCAACCGTGCGGTCTGATCTGACCGACGGTACTGCGTTAGCCCTCGAGTCACTCGGAACCTTTGCACAAATGCTCGTGATGCAAGCAATGCACGATTACAGCCGAAGGGGAGAAAACATGGGCTTCGTTGGAGTCGGCTTCGGCGTCGCCGCTATCCACGCCGCACTGAGTAACTTCACATCTCTAGGGACCAACCCAGCCAGGTCCTATGCTACAGCAGCGTACTTTAATATATTTGACAAACAGTGGGCGTTTTGGTACGGACCTATTTATGGAGCTATTTCGTCCGCGTTAATTTACAGGTTCTTCTTCCGTTTATTGTAAAATATATACCTACTTAATGTACTACCCTCAAAATATCCTATTACCCTATGTAGGTATACTCAGGGCCAATTTTTTCAACAGTCAGATAGCCTATCTGAAGGATGAAGTTGATGCTGTCTCTATGGGCGTTTTCCACTAGACGACACGGCCACGACACGAGCACGATTTTTCGTCAACTAGTAGGGGAGCCGCCGCCTGTGTCGTGGTCGTGTCGTCTACGGAAAAACAAGCCATACTATCTAAGTGGTCGTGTTGTTGCCGCAGTCGTGTCATGGCGAGTCGTCTAGTTGAAAAATTAACTATTTTGATCTAGTTTTAGAGAAAGGCAGCATCAAATTTATCCTTTAGATCTGACCGTTGGAAAAATCGGCTCATAATATAAAACGGTATAACGTTACGTAACCAAGTACTTTAATGGCCGAAAGTATTAAATAAATTATGAACATAGCCAGTTAAAGTCACTCCGATGTAGATAGATGACCAACGAAAGTACGAACGCGGATCACAAATAACTACGCACAATGACCCCGTCACTGTTCATCTGTCAGTCGTACGTACATAAATGTCAGGGATTTGGTATCTCCTCTTAGGATGGATTCCAAGCTCTGAACAAGAAATTGAAACATGAAAAAATGACAGCCTCCCCCCCTTGTTTTCCCACAAGGGATCCCTTACACAGCAAAAAAATACCCTATAATGTAAGTAAAGACGTTGAAAAAGGCATAAATATAATATTATCATGAAAAACTTGGATTCGTTTTGAAAATGTTTACATATTTAATAGAGTAATGAAATGTATTTAATGTAATATGTATTATAAATAAAGTGTACATAATATAGTAAAACAAACCTTCGCGGTAGCAAAAATTCTGTATTTTAAGGAATGTTCTGTTGCTATGTAATGGTATCCCTGGGTAGCACATGACAATTTTGTCAAATCATGTCAAGTCGATTTGTTTGAATCGCTTCGCATATTTGTGTGGACTAAATAAGATATTTTGGTGGTATTGATATAAATACAGTAGTGAAATGTATTGTTCGTGGTTGCAGAAGCGAGTGGCATCCAGGATCCAACTTATTATATCACTCGTAAGTATAAAATTGAATTTCCAAACTATGGCCATAGGCAAAAACTTAAACGGCAAATTTTAGGCAATATTCACTCTTGCTTTTTTAAATATTTGTCACAAAACTTTATTTAGTTAGTTGCTTATCCTCATAATCCCAATATTTGCTTCTGAAGCTACTTTTTAAACATTTTCTGTGTATTGTATATTTTTGAGTAGGGTGCACATACTTTTCCATAACAAGAGACCGACCCTACAATGAATTTATTTTGAAATGTTATACTTTTTATTATCATATATAACACTATAAATGTGAAAGTAACTCTGTCTGTCTCGCTTTTACGCCTACTGCCGCCATTTACTGAGCGGATTAATTTTAGTGATAATTTTCTCTGCGTAGCTTTGGGTGGACCCAGAAAAGGTTTAAACGCCTAGCTTGGTGGCGCCTGTCACTGTAACATTTTGTAATCACTAGTTAGTATAGGTGCTAAAATTTAAATTTTCAGATAATCAAGGAAACCCACGTATGGATTATAGTAACGTTACAGCTACCGAAATATTATATCACTGGATCAATTACTGGCAGATAGAGCACAAAACATTTGTCGTTCATTACAGAAACATTTATCGTTCTTATGCTCAGCTTCAAAGAACGATGGAAAAACTTGTGCAAATAAAAATAAAAGATATTTAATGGTTATTTATTTAATAGTTGTTAAATCCCTTTAATCTAAATAAGACACTAAAGCACTTAAAACAACGTTTCTTATTTGTGCGTATGCAATAGTGGTACGAAATATAAGTATTCATAATTATGTACTCGTAAATATACCAATTTACATTCCAGGTCTTTAGGATCACGGACAATGTCACAATGGCTAAGACCATCCTTTTTTATTTTGTAAATGTGTAATGTAAATTGTGCAAATTTTATGTTACCTATTTTTAGGCCAATACAAATTCAGCACTAAAACAGCCCAAAGCTGTAGAATGGAATTACGCTGCATTATAATAGCACAAGTTTATGCTATTATGCAGCATTAGGCATTATCTTACTATTTAAAAATGCTATTGTAGACCCTTAGACATAAAAAACAGCTAAAAGCTGTATGGCATTTACATGACATAATGGTTTATGTTTATGTTACTAAACAGCATTGAGCATTTATATCCTACTTAAAAATGCAATTGTAGAGCCAAATGTACTAAAAACAGCTGAAAGCTGCAAAGCTGCTTTGTGTATTAATGCACTAAAACTACAGGCATTACAAAATCATTTTGATATGCCATTATCCACCCCTTATAAAGTGTAAAGCATCATAATGGTTTCAAAATGCTCATATAAAGCATCAAGATGCTCGGTAAACTTATATAAGAGTTTCTACGAACCTTAAGTTCTACATAAGTCAATTATCCGTTTGTTAAAATGCTTCCTGTGTTACTTGGGTTGTTCGTGGTAGAAATGTCATTGAATGAAATGTCCATTAAAATTAAATTGTGAGTACACTCTATTTTTTCCCCGTCTAGTTTTTCAAGGTCAAATTGGTCAAATTTTCGGGAGGCAGTTTTTAGTAAGAAGCGCTGTTTCCAGCTTGTATACATTTCTATGATAAATGTACATGTAGCCAGCGCCGGCCCGAAGTAAATTTTAGAATGGAGCGAGATCCAATACTTATGGCGCCTTTCCTGTTTGCTCCTAATAATATATACCGACATATCATATACAGGATGTCCCAAAACTCAACGTCAAGCCGAAACGGGGTGACAGGATTGATCATAACCATCACGAGAAAAATCTGAAAAAAAATCTATCCCATGCAGTTTGAAAATTATGGGCATTTTAAGAAAAACCTAGAAATTTGATCAAACTGTACCATTTTTCGGTTATTGTGGTTATTATTTTTTATTTTTGTTCATTTGAACTTTAGAAACGTAATCCTAAATAACATTTCTAGAATCCCAATAAAAAATAATGACACAATTGCCTTAAGTTCCCGAGAATTGAGACTATTTGTTAAACTACGAATTTAAAATTTTCAAGATTCGTCGACTTTGACAGGCCCTCCTATAAAAAAAATGTACTAGAGTGCCTTGGCAAGTAGCATTAAAAGTTGGCGCATTTAATCAGAATTCTAAAATGGTACAATACTTGTTAGTTCCATACAATAGAAAAGAGTAAAAAAATTAAAACCTCAAGTAACCCGATTTTTGCTATCAGATTTTACTCAGTTAAAATGTTTTTAATTCGCACAAGCTCTAGGTAGGTTCTTAATTTAAGGCAAAATGATGAGAGAGATGGATAATGGGTATGTTTGCCATGAGTGAGCGAGACAGATAGTGACGCCCACATTGAGACGGAGATGCGTCGTTTAAACGAGTGCGAATGAAACAGATAGATGCTATGGCATCTATCTGTTTCATTCGCACTAGTTTCAGCCAAGCAAATGGCTACGCTACAAGTCCGACACCAACCAGTTAGTACGTTTCGCTCATTCGTCTACTGCGCACGTTCGTATTCGCTTGTGTTGATTTAGTACTGACAACTTTGGCTTCTCTTTTTGGACTTGAATCTTTGTGAATTGGACTTGTTGATAACATACCGGCAACTTTGGCTTCTCTCTGGACTTTTGTGTTGGCATCCTTTTTATCTACCATGCCTACGCGCTACACTTCACAAGAATATGCGAACATGCACCTCATTTATGGGGAATGCAGATGCAACGCAAGTGCTGCCGCTAGACTTTATCGTGAAAGATATCCAAATTTAGAGCGCTACCCGGATCACCGCGTGTTTGTTAATGTGCACCGTTCACTCACAGAGGGCGGCCATTTCCCGAATCAAATACAGGCTGGAGGTAGACCTGTGTTTCCTTTCCAGGAAGAAGTATTGCAAGAGGTCGCACGTGACCGAAGTATTTCCGTACGTGGAATTGAAGAAAGAACGGGAATACCGAAAAGCACTGCTCATCGTATTTTACAAAGAGCCGAAATGCATCCGTTTCACGTACAACGAGTTCAAAGTCTTCTACCTCGAGATTATCAGGAAAGGATTTCTTTTTGTAGAACAATGCTACAGAGGCATAATGAGAATCCCCAATTCATCCAAAAAATTCTCTGGTCAGATGAATCGACATTTAAAAAAGATGGTTACATGAACTTGCACAATTATCACGAGTGGCATGTGGAGAATCCACATTTAATGCGAGAAGATAGATCCCAGTATCGTTTTAAAGTAAACCTGTGGACCGGAATTTTAAACGGTAAAATTATTGGGCCTATTGAACTGCCTGAGAACTTGAATGGAACTAATTACCTACATTTTTTAAGAGAAGATTTACCAACCCTGTTAGAGGACGTACCACTAGCAGATCTTCGCGACATGTGGTTTCAACAAGATGGCTGCCCAGCGCATTTCGCAGTGCAAGTAAGAGATTTCCTTGACCAGGAATATCCGGGAAGGTGGATTGGACGTTCGGGCACTATCTCGTGGCCCGCCCGTTCACCAGATTTAAATCCCCTGGATTTTTTCTATTGGGGAGTTCTCAAAGAAAAAGTTTACTCAAAGCCCATTGAGAACGTAGCCGACCTGCGTGAACGCATTTCTCAAGCAGCTGAGGCGATCAACTCTCGAAGATATGCCTAATATTGACTAATAAGTAGATCTTTTTTAAGAAGATGTAGGGCTTGTATTGAGGCTGATGGTAAACAATTTGAACATTTATTGTAATAAAAAACGTTATTTCTCTATCATCTGACTTTTATTCCAACAAACCTAATTATTTTACTAATTTTACTAACTTTTTTTCACTTTGGTAAAAGTGGCGTCACTATCTGTCTCGCTCACTCATGGCGAACATACCCATTATCCATCTCTCTCATCATTTTGTCTTAAAATTAAGAACCTACCTAGAGCTTGTGTGAATTAAAAACATTTTAACTGAGTAAAATGAGATAGCAAAAATCGGGTTACTTGAGGTTTTAATTTTTTACTCTTTTCTATTGTATGGAACTAACAAGTATTGTACCATTTTAGAATTCTGATTAAATGCGCCAACTTTTAATGCCACTTGCCAAGGCACTCTAGTACATTTTTTTTTATAGGAGGGCCTGTCAAAGTCGACGAATCTTGAAAATTTTAAATTCGTAGTTTAACAAATAGTCTCAATTCTCGGAAACTTGAGGCAATTGTGTCATTATTTTTTATTGGGATTCTAGAAATGTTATTTAGGATTACGTTTCCAAAGTTCAAATGAACAAAAATAAAAAAGAATAACCACAATAACCGAAAAATGGTACAGTTTGATCAAATTTCTAGGTTTTTCTTAAAATGCCCATAATTTTCAAACTGCATGGGATAGATTTTTTTTCAGATTTTTCTCGTGATGGTTATGATCAATCCTGTCACCCCGTTTCGGCTTGACGTTGAGTTTTGGGACACCCTGTATACATCTTTACTTGCTTGGCTTGCTGGAAGAGATCTCTGGTAGAGATAAGCTTGCCATTGTACATGCATCTCTTCTTTAATGTTGTATGCCATATTTCTTTTTGTGTATGTGCAATAAAGAATATCTTACCCATTTAGGCGCCTCTCTAGAATTTGACGCCTAGAGCGACTGCTCCGTTCGCCGCCGTATGGGCGGGCCGGCCCTGCATGTAGCCATCACGCTCGCGTACGTGACGCCTCGGCTCGATAGAGATGGCAAAACATTTATAATGCCAATGAAAGAGATGAGTAGTGAATAGTCCCACATTAAGATCCCTAAGGTCTTGTGTAGTGTTGCCGCTCGATATTCCACTATCGATAGTCTATCGATAGTTGGGCAAAAAAAGCGGGTGGGGCTGTGTCGGGGCACACGGCCGTTGGTTTTAACGTGAAACGTCTATGTTAGCGAATCGCTTTTAAAGTAAAAGATTGAAATGAAAACAAGATGGACGCTGTTTTAAGTATTTTAATAAAAAAAGAACAGGTACGTAATAGAAACATAAAATACATAGCAAATGTTTATATATTTATTGTCACTTTCTGGTTATTTTAAATAGCAGCCGCCCACGACTTCGTCCGCGTGAGGGGGCGTTGTACCCGTGCGAAGCCGGGCAGGTTGTTGTATAGACTGTAGCCTTCCTTGGTAAATGGGCTATCTAACACTGAAAGAATTTTTCAAATCAGACCAGTAGTTCCTGAGATTAGCGCGTTCAAACAAACAAACAAACAAACTCTTCAGCTTTATAATATTAGTATAGATATAAATACTGTCCAAATTACACTTATTTTTGTATAAATCAATCGGTTCAAATAAACTTGACAAACACACGAAAGAATCACCACGCTATAAAGTCGGAGTCACGAGTTACACTGAATAGAAACAAGCGTGAGCGCCGGTTTCGCACAGTTATCGCAGTATCCCTCCCCCGCCGCCCCGCTTGACCCCGACACGAACTCAATGTCATAACAGCGAGCTGACTATATAAGTGAAATATTTACACCACATTTTTGTTTCTAAGACCAATAGTTTTTTAATTATTAAGGTACGATGATATAGACCTTTTCGTTACGGTCCAGTTTTTAAACCTGGTACCCATATGTGTCGGCGCGATTTTAAAGACGTTTCACGTCAAAACAATAGTATCGATAGCCCCGTGAGAGGCAATGCTATTGACACACAGCAATACTAGCGATAGTATCGATACTATCGAAGCTCAATATCGTATGTACTATCAATAGTATTGATACTATTGCTCCTGAATATTGCAATAACAATCGATACTATCGATAGTATTGATACTATCGATAGTTTTATCCCATCGATAGTGACCTTTTCCTCAATAGTATTGCTAATACCAAATAATTGTCTAGCTAGTGGCCGACAGGATATGAGATGGTTTTAAGGTTTTTAAACATCTGCGTATAATAATTTTTATTGTCATTTAAAGTGACAACAGTAAAGTACAAGTAAATTGATAAAATACTCGTTAAATACTGTTGCACTATTTTACATTAAGTATACCGTTTTATTTTTAACATTTTACATTTTTTTACATTTAGTACCTATATGTATACAGGTCACTTCACATAAAATATTTACATCAAGATAACAGCCTAAAATATTTACTAGCTACATCAACCAATATTTATACACAATACTATTGAACTATCGACCGCGCAAACATATCGATAGTATCGATAATAACGTTAATATTGAGCTTCAATACTATCGATAGTATTGCCCCTCACGGGGCTATCGATACTATCGATAGGCCTATCGATATTATAAATGATTGGCAACACTAGTTTTGCACATACACAAAAAGAAATATGGCGTGCATGTACATGGCAAGCTTATCTCTACCAGAGATCTCTTCCAGCAAGCCAAGCAAGTAAAGAGAAATTGTTAACAACAGGGTAACATGTGCAGAAACTACAAAATTACATTAAGTGACAGCATAGGACAGGTAGTGATCCTTCAGCTTTTCCCTAAATGTGCCAACAGTGTGACAATCTCTAACCGTGAATTCATTCCAGAGCTTAACCGCCCGAACCGAGAAAGAATACGCCCCAGAATTAAATCGGGGAGTTTGTAGCAGTGATGCCGTATTGGATCGGAGAGGCCGATCTCTTGAAAAGAGATATTTAAAGCGCTCACTGAGATATAACGGAGAAAACGGAGTAGTTTTGTGTCGTGGGTACAGGTATATAAATACATAGATAAGTATAGAAACATCCATGACTCGGAAACAAACATCGATATTCATCATGTCAATGTTTGCACCTACCGGGATTCGAACCCAGGACCTATGGCGTCGCAGGCAGAGCCACTACCAACTACACCAATCGGCCGTCGAATCAGTGGCCCCGTATCATTGATGCGGCGGTAACTACGTCCCTGATACATAGAGGAGGATGCATAGATCATTACGTAAATGCAATAGAGAAGCCGAAGCAAAGCGATAGCGAAAATTGTACAATATTCGCCTTGAAATGTCAATTTTTTTTAAAATTAATTTTACTTAATACGAATTTGACAAGCAATCAGCGATTTTTGTACAATTTTCGCTATCGCTTTGCTTTTGCTAGTTTGGTAATAAGGGGGCGTTGTGGCTAATTTTTTTACTATGAAATGGCGTAATTTATTGCAAAACATTCATTCTATCAAGTTAATAAGATTTTCCCTGGCGTAAAAATCCCCGGACGCCCTCCAAACTAGGACAAACCGGGGAAACCCGGACGGATGGCAGCCCTACTTATGACTAAACTTTTCAAAATTCCAAAGAAATCAAATCATACGAAATAAAGTATTTTCGCGTACTTTTTTGTTCACATAAAGTAGAGTACAATTACCTGAAATAACGTACAATACTTTATTATAAAGTATGGGTGGCAACCCTAGCTATGATCGTTTTGAATTTTATTATTGAGCAATGAGGCAAACCTTTTATTCCCTTGTTGCTATTTGAAAAGCTTGGTTATCTTTTCTCGTTGTAGCATTATTAAGTATTAGAAGATTAGAAATTACCGGTAAGTTTCCGTATCTTCTCATTTTGGTGAGAAGATAAAATATTATTTAAAATATTACATTATCAAAGAAAAAAAAGAACATTTTAGAAATACACCATCAACTTATTATTCAAGTATATAGGTACATGCACAACACCTGACAATAGTCTTGTAGTCTACTGTCTATTCTTGAAGGATACTGTTTCGATCCGCCCAAGTAAATTAAACTTTATGACCCAAAGTACTTTTTATTTTATAAACAGGACATTTAGAATATAACAGGTTGGCTGGGGGAGTTTACTTAGCACTAGTGTCGCTAGTAGCAGAAATAACTAATGTTCTGTTGTAGGCGTGTTTAGTTTAAGTGATGTTGAATGAACATATTGCCCGGATAACATACGGGGTTTTTGTAACTATATAATGCGGGACAACGTCGAGCCGTATATTTCGGCCGACGGACTAATTTTGAATAAGATAGTTAAGGTATACCAATAAAATACAGTGAACTATTGGAAGTGTCTTGTACTAGATTATATACTGGAATTTTGTACAACAACTTCTCGAGGCATAAATTTCCGTATTTCAAAGTTTTCCTATTAAATATTGGAGTATTTGCATATTATTGGTCTAAGAATGTATTTCATCCGTATTTACCTGGTTATCACATATACACAGAAACTACGTAGGATAGTTTGGCAGGGATTTCTTGGAATGAAGTTTTAAAAGGTGTATGTGTGTCTTTCAGACTTGATTCTGAGGTAAATATATGGGGTACCGGTTGGTCTCTTCCGTTTATCTGTATTTTATTTTGTTTATGCTCTTTCCAATTTTTGTTACATTTATCAGAACTGTTTTTTTTATTTATAAAGACTGTGTAAATTACATCTGAGGCTCCGACCATTAAAACTACATTATCAGATTTGTGTAAAGTTCTTTTTATTTATCTGACAGGGTCTAAGCAACCATGAATGTAACGTCGGAAAATATTACGAGCAATTAGAATATGGTTAGAATAAATACCTATATCTAAAATCTATTCTCTATTAGACGCAAAAATAATGAAAATAAAACATTTATTGATTGCAACATGCGTCGACGTATTCGGAGATTAAAAGTAAGCGTAAGAATGTAAGGTACAAAATTCCAGCAGACAAACACACACAAACTTCTTCACTATCGTTATCGTTTTCCTTAGCTCTTCCAAATTCAAAGATTGAACTAAGACTGACTCTACCGTTCGTCGACGTGCGTTCGCACCCGAGCGACCCATCACCAAAACCCCCGTATGTTATCCGGGCAAGCCTGGAACGTTCTCGGGCGTTCATTCAACAACACTTAAACTAAACACGCCGAGACTACAACAGAACATGCTAGTAAACGATATTGCGTTCTATTCTGCTACTAGCGACATCTAGTGAGCTAATGGGTAAACTCCCCGGTCGTAACAGTACCAACAGGATTCTATGTTATATTCTAAATGTCTGCAAAATGTTAAAATAATAAAATAAAAAGTACTTACGAATCAAGAAGTATTCACCAGTGTCCGGTTTTGATAGTCCAAATCACAGATAACAGTCACAGTAACAATTTAACAAGCCAAGTCGTCGTATAAATGAGAATCAGAGTCCAAAAACAAGCGTGATCGAAACAGTATCCTTCAAGACATACGGCACAGCAGTAGACTATCAGAAGACTAATAACAGACTGAAGTAAAAGACATGTTTGAGCACATAGTGTCATAAAACAGCTGCTTCGTACTAATGAGGGTCGAATAGTTTCCCAGAAAACTTGAATACGAGACTGTAACAAAATTCTACGAAGAACAATAGAAACCCACGTACAAAAGATCTCATGCGGTAAACTTCTAAAGATAAAAACTTTATTGATCGCACGTGCGCCAGGTAGGCAATGTTTGTGTGTAGCCTAAAATGCATTCTACTTCAATTTTAAACGCATCTTTGATGAATAAAGTAATATTTTTTAATAATATTTTATCTTCTCACCAAAATGAGAAGATACGGAAACTTACCGGTAATTTCTCAATCTTCTCAGAAGTTGCCCATCTCTAAGCATTATTAAGTATTATTACTGCTCAGCATTAACAGAAAAAAAAAACATTTTAGAAATACACATCAACTTATTATTCAAGTATATAGGTACATGCACAACACCTGACAATAAGTTTGTCTATTTTTATGCCCAAAGTAAATTAAACTTTATGACCCAACAAAATATATACAGGTTGTTGGGCTCAATAGCAAGTAACAAAATAACTATCTAGGCACATATATTTAACTAATAATAGGTCCTAAAATATTGTGATGATTATTTACTAACAAATTCATAACACTATTAGGCATACTGAATATTTCAAAGTTTTCATAACACACTTGTAGGATATCACCCACATTATATACCATAATTTCTCTTTCAGAGATCTGAAATTACATAATATTATCATGTGTGGTAGCATAACACTAGCCAAATATCAGATTTTGTCAAGTGGCACTAAGGGTCGGTTCATATCTGACGGAACATGCGTCGCGTATTATCGGTCGCGTAACACCAGAACAGACAAAATGTATAGAAAAAGAAAAACACTCTACTGTTCACTCAACTGATGATATGTTAGTACGTCGAGTGTACATTTGCCTGTACCTGGATACGCGCGAGGCATCTTCCGTCAGATATGAACTGACTCTAACAATGTTATAATAAAGTGTGTCACTAATTATTAAGTTAGACACTAAGTTAGCTTAAACAATATTTAAATTCTTTTGTAATAACTGTTATATCATGTTAACAATGAAAATATGATTTTAAGCAACAATTAAATTAAATTAAAATTGTTTAGGCACCATAATAAAAGGTGCCTATAATAATTTACGGGTGAATAAAAAAATAAGACTACAATTCATGACTGTCCAATATTATAATTCTATTATTATAAATTTGTCGACTGAAATATTCATAGCCAATACCAATGTGGCTAATAATTTTATATATTTATTTATACATAGTACCTAAACCTTATACCAATACAAGCAAGCTGTACAGATAACAATCATCTACATAAATTGTTAGGTAGTCACAATTATCTTTAGCATACCAAGTCACTTTTGTTAATTCCTAACTATATCTTATACATATATATAAAATTAACGTTGCCAATATGTAATTTAGAAAAGAGATGGTAAAATTCGTCATCCGAGTAATTGACCCAGTGGCTTAGTGGTTATAGCGGCTGGCACAGTTTGCAGTGGTCGTGGGTTCGATTCCCACTCGGGTGAAGAATTTTTTCCATTTTCTTAATTAATAATTTTATAATATATAAAAATCTCGTGTCACAGTGTTATTTACCATACTCCTCTGAAACGGCTTGACCGATTTTTGCAAAACTTTATATGCATATTCAGTAGGTCTGAGAATCTGCTACTATATATTTTTCATACCCCTAAGTGATAAGGGTTACCATGCGAGCGTAGCCGCGGGCAACAGCTAGTAATCCATAATAAACTTGTGTATGATTAGACCATATTCAAAATATTAAATAACTTGCTCACCAAGGGCCAGACAGGCAACATACCAAGATTATATTAAAATCAAAATTAAATTAGATGTTATATTTTGTGTTGCTATATTGACTATCTTAGGCCTTTTTCACTCATAAATATCATTACTTACAGTTTTTATGGAATGAGGAAATAAATAACATTAATAATTTAAATAGCTTGATTTTCCCCAATTATAATGGCTAACATTACAAATATTTGCAATACAGCATAACAACATCTCAAAAGTTACAACAGCTATTTGTTTTCTTTGCAGTCTTATAAAATGCTTTACTGTGCATAGAAAGACTGTCCGACTTTGCCACTAGATCATCAAGCTTCTCACCTCTCTCTAACACTGCTTTAATGGTGTCATGAAGGATAATTTTGGTTTCATCAAGATCCTCTTGTATTTTGGTTAAAGCATCTGCCTCCCTTGGGTTTTGATATTTAGCCAAGTATTGAGGTAATACTGGAAAATCAATTGTTGTTTCGTCACCTGTGACCCAACTACTAGCTGGCACTTTGGCTGTGAACTCATCTAGTATTTTTGTTATCAGTGTATGAGCCACTCTGTTTGGGTACTCATGATCAGATATAAGGATACCTGCAAGGTTGTCCGCTCGCACATACACTTGCAGCATATACTCTCCCTCTTTTACAGATTGCCGGGAACTTTGCTGTGTTCTTTCTACCATAGTTTTACTGACAAATGTCATAAATTCTTGAACTGAGCCTCTTTGAAAAAAACTAAAGCTTTGCAAGTCATATGCAACTTTTAAGATAGTAGCATTATTTAATCCTTTGTAGAGAACTGCAAGTGAATACAGGCGTACCATTCTGATGACAATCGATTAATTCTGGAGTTATTTCAACTGAAACAAGTTAATAGAATATTAAAATATAACCCACATTTATTCTAAGCTACCTAATCGTATACGATTTTATGTTACAAAGAGATTGCGTTGCGTATTATGTTTTCTTACCAGGCTGGGTTTTCGTGTAGAAATTAACACGTAAGTAAAGATTTTTATGCAGAAATATGTGAGGATTTCTTCAATTATACAAATTATAATGGGGATTATCGATTTAACTATGTACAATGTACATATTATGTATGTATATAATTTCCTTAAATCCACATTGCCACAGACTTCTTTTTTTCTTTTTTTTTTTTTTTAGTTTATCCCGAAGGAAAGGCAAGGGGAACTAAGCCCATACAGCCTAATCATTGTTTAGTAAAATGTATTCTGAATTTATGATGAATGACAATGATGATGAATGGAAACGACGGGAAAATCCTCAAGAACAAGTGTAAAGTTAGTCTAAGAAAAATTATTGCAGAAACAACTTATATGCGCCCATGAAGTGATCGTAATCCGGCTAAAGTTTTACTTTTGCGTATAAAAACCATGCACACGCACTAGATTCACATCACAAGTAATCAAAATAGAAAACATTCTACGGACACATCAAGCCATTTACAAATAAATTTTGAAGAAAAATTACACCTGACCCTTCCAAATCCCCACAGGAACACTAGAATCACAGGTACACTAAGAGTCTGTGGTACTGACGTAGACCTTTTTTTTTTTTTTTTTATACAGCCTAATCAATCGTTTAGTAAATGATTCTGTATGTATGATGATGATGACAATGATGATGAATGGAAACGACGGGAAAATCCTCAAGAACAAGTGTAAAGTTAGTCAAAATGAAAAATTCGTATTCATCGAAACAACTTTACCGGCTATGTTTTACTCAGCCGGCTAAAGTTTTACCATGAAGAGATCGTATAAAACCATGCCACACGCACTAGGCTAAAGTTTTACTCGCACTAGATTCACATTCTACAAGTAATAAAAATATAACACATGCCAGTATACAAATAAATTTTGATTTTCATTACATGCACCTGCACCCTTCCAGCTTTTCCCGCCGACATAGATTCACACCACAAGTAATCAAAATATAACTTATCTACCAGAAAACATCACCTTACGGACCCAGACGGATGCAAGCCATTTACAAATAATTTTAGATAAGCCCATTCGTCTTTACTGTAATGAATGAAATGATATGAATGGAAACAAAATCCTGAACAAGTGTAAAGTTAGTCCGTATTCATCGTCCGGCTAAAGCTTTTGCCCGCCACGACTATTCCAGTGTTGCCATCTACCAGGAAAACATCGTACATGTACGGACGAAAATGCAATGTTGTGCAGATCGTAATTGCGAAATTTTCACAAAAAAATGTACACCTATATTTGCACCTTCTAGCTTTTCCCGCCGAATCCCCGATTCTTATGTAGGCAGTGTTGCCAGATCGTACATTGCGAAATTATGTTATATTTGTTGCAAAATTATCGTGTTTTTATCGCATGATAGAATATATGGACAAGGTATATGAAATCCTACCCCCCCCCCCTCCCCGCCCAAAGAGACGGAATATGGAATTTAGTGGATTTGAGGGGTAAATTTCAAAAAATTCATGGGAGTAAAATTGGATGTTTACAAAAATATCGTATAACTTGAACGAATTATCGTGCGATACCTAATTTTAATTTTATGGCAGGACACTCAAAATTATCGTGGATCTACGATAATTATCGTGCATCTGGCAACGCTGTATGTAGGTGTAGTTTGCGAACGAACTAGGTCAAAAGAGCGCTCCTACAGGTGAACTACGCGAACTAGTTCCTTCAATCCCCATTTCGTAGTTTGTTAGTTCGTGGCGACCGAACGAGATTGACGTCGACTGAACTAAGATCGTCACAAATCGTCACGCACGGGACAGCTATAGGGTTATTTTATTACACCAATATTTTTATGAATATTCATTAATTAAGAAGTTTTTAGAGGGTAAAATTATTCCATAAATATTGTCGCATGTTACAGGAATCGTATTAAAACGAGCGAACGATGTGATCGGATTGGTCTAATTCGAGCTAAGAACTGACGAACTAAAAGAACGAACTAGTTGTCGCATGTAGCAGGAATCGTATTAAAACAAGCGAACGATGTGATCGGATCGATCTAGTTCAAGCTAGGAACTGGTGAACTAACAAACTAGAAGAACGACCTAGTTCGTTTAGGAGCGGCGAACTAAACTGAGCGCTCCCTGTTGCGAACTAGTATGCCCAAGACTACCACGGGTAGTAATCAGAGAACAAAATCTATGGTCCTAACTCCTAATGCCCCGGCCATATTGTCGCGACAAGATTCGTGTTGCGTTGTCGCGACAAAACTTCGTGTTCGACTTTACGACGAAGCGCTTGGCCACATTATAAAAACTTCGTGTTGTCGCGACAATCTCGAACCGTAGAGGTGAGGCATAAATATTGTAATAGGTATGTGGATTAGGTATTTTTCAATTCAAGTCGGTACCTCATACAACGTATCGAGTATTTAGTATCGCATAAAATATCATCTCATTAAGAGAAATCAACCGTAAGGCTTAGACTATAAGTTTCAATTTTATTATTTAGCAAAAATACATACTACAATATACTATAATATCATTAGAATACGAAGGTAAATTTCGCCACCTCTAACAAATTTATAATAGATCAGATGGCAAATCGGACGAAATCGAAATCAAATATTCCTGGTTCGAATCCGGGTTCAGACCGACTTTTTCCCTTTTTTTTTTTTACAAAATAACATACTTTATTTAAACAAAATATGTGACACAAACTAAAAACAATTTAACTAAATATTAAAAATTTGACCTAATATAAAAAGCGCATCTATTATCACGATATTTTTTATTTCCACAACTATTCTTTCTACGTAGGTTATTTATTAGGTAATGGATCAGTCACCGAAAACCGATACTAAATATTCAGTGAATAAATATTCTACGTATTTATCTAATACGTAATGGATTTCTAGTAATGGAACGGCCATACTGCATAAATATTAGGAACAGGTATTTTTAAATATTAGTATTAGGTGGAACAGGTACGATTTTTACCTAATCCGACCCATCTCTACTCAAGCGCGCAAAGTGTGGCCAACTACACAAACTTTGTCGCGATAAAACCCTTTGATGTGCGGCAATTTACCGAATTGGCGCGAAGTACATTTTGTGTCGCGATTCGCGACAGGACGAACTCTTTGGCCAGACATGTCGCGACAATGTGGCCGGAGCATAAGTAGTCTGTGGCACAGACTACATAAAGAACTAGGTCTGGAGTGCGTTTATGTAAGCCGGCGAAATCTTAGCCGGTTAAATATTAGTCATAATTACACAGTTAAAATGGCAAACTCTACCTTCATTGTCGTAAATCATTCTGCCCCTTTCATCTACAACTATTTGCATTAAAATTTCATCCATTATCCACCCACACACAATACAATAAATTATTCACTCGTGTTTCAAGTATTCAACTCAATTTTAAAGTATTCAATCAAGGCGCGAATCGAGCAAAAAACAACAGACAGCTGTCATTAATGTCAATCTGACAGCAGGATAAAATTTCGCGACCTAAAAACCACGTTAATATTTATCCTAGCCAGGCGAAAATTTATACCAGCGGACAAACGTGAACGGGTCGGATAAAATTTTAACAATTTAATTTTTCGCCTCGCGGAGTGCTGAACGGGGTGTTTGACATTTAGTCAGTTTAACGCACCCCTGTGTGTAAACTTAGTTTAGGTATGAGAGAGATTCGGCGGGAAAAGCTGGAAGGGAGCGGGTGTAATTTTCTTGTGAAATTTTGTAAATGGCTTGCATGTGTCCATGAAGTGATGTTTTCTGGTAGATAAGTTATATTTTGATTACTTGTGATACCGTTTTTACCATAAGACGGGGCCCGTGCCCATCTAGTTTCTCTGACGGTGTGGCATGGTTCTTATACGGTATTTACATTTCAGGCATATAGCTGAGATATTCCTACCGTAACTTTAGCCGCAACCTAATTTACAATAGGTACTCTCTCATTCAGAAATCCCATTCCAAAGTCAAGCACCGTTAAAGTCGATTTAGTTTTCTGTCAGTTTATTAGTTTACCAAAGAATTAAAAATTTGACATATGCACTTATACACCAAAATTGTTCTTGGAAGGAACTTTTCTAGACTACGTATTCCATTCCTAATGTTACAATTATCATCTATCATAAATTCAGAAATCATTTACGATAGGGTTAAATTACGTTCATGGCCATTCCAGGATCTCTATCCTACTTCCTATCCTTCTAATATTATAAACGTTTGTGATATGGATGTGTGTAATCTTTCAAGTAAAAACGGATCGATTTTATTAAAATTTGGTATGGAGTTAGCCGAAACTCGCGTGTTTTCCTCATTCTTAGGGTCTGACTCGCTTCAGGTATTTCCCTGCGAAACTATGAATTGTGGAAGTTGATGTTCAGAAGATCAATTACAAATAAATTTTTATCCTGGGAAAATATTTTTATCCCGATAACTTCGACATTTTGTTTTTTCGCAGCCAAATCCAAAAAACCAGGCATTATAATATCATTAATGAATAAATATCAAACTGCCTGGATAGTAAAAAAATGGCTGGGGCACATTCTTTTGGCCCAAGGGCCCCTGCCTAAAGACGGCCTTGTTTGTGATGTGAATCTAGTGCGTATGGTTTTAACGCAATAAGCTAGTAAAACTTGCCGCAATTCTGGGCCTATGTAAGTGTTTCTGCAATTTTTTTTATTTTGCTATTTACACTTGTGGGGATCTGACGTGTCAATCATCTATCATAAATTCAGTCATTTACTAAAGAATGGCTTATTTAGTTCTTGGGGATAAACTAAACAAACAAACAAAAAATTTGAGTGAGATTAAAAGCTAAGGGTTGTTGAAAAATTACTTGCATGTGTCCGTGATCATGTTTTCTGAGATGAGTTATATTTTGATTACTATGTGCTAGTGCGTGTGCATGGTTTTATACGCAGGTAAGCCGAAGTAAAACTTTAGCCGGAATACAATCTCTTCATGGGCCCATGTTGTTTCTGCTATAAATTTTTCATTTTGACTAACTTTAACACTTGTTCTTTGAGGATTTTTCCGACGTCCATTTCCATCATCATCATCATCATCATATCATCCATCATAAATTCAGAAATCATTTACTAAAGAACAATGGCTGTATGGGCTTAGTTCCCCTTGCCTTTCCTTCGGGATAAACTTCTTTTTTTTAAAAAAAAAATTCTATTGAGGGATCACCCACCACCGCCCTATACCCTGCTGTCGGATCTCCTAATATCCGATCAAGCACTACAGTCGCAACGATCCAACACCTTTAGCATGCAATGCTAATCCGAAAACCAATTAAATTTTAATCGACATATGTTTCTGGCTCATCAGGGTTTTTCCATGTTAATTACGGTAGAAGAACTAAATGGAAAACTAATCCTGTGAACGGGTGTTGGCGAATATATTATTTTAATTGGTATTAGCAGATGGGTAATGGTCTTGGATCCTTCGTTGCGATGTCTTGGTTCGGATCATGAGTAAGAGAGGGTCTATAGGGCCCGGTAATCCCTCAATAGGATTTGTTCCGCGCCTGAGTTTAGTATGTACATTACATTTATGTATGTAGTTCTTTTGTGCTGTGTGTAAGTAATTAATAGATTCTGGAAGGGTGTAAATTAAAATTGTGTTTGTAAATGGCTTGCATGTGTTCTGTAAAGTGATGTTTTCTGGTAGATGAAGTTTATATTTTGATTACTTTGTGATGTGAATCTAGTGCGTGTGGCATGGTTTTTATATGCAGGTAAGGCCGAGTAAAACTTTAGCCGGAATACGATCTTCTTCATGGGCCCATGCTTTTTTTTATTTTTTTGTTTCTTTTTTTTTTGCTAATAATTTTTTCATTTTGACTAACTTTTACACTTGTTCTTTGAGGATTTTTCCTGACGTTTCCATTCATCATCATCATTATCATTCAGAAATCATTTACTAAAAGACAATGGCTGTATGGGCTTAGTTCCCCTTGAGCCTTTCCTTCGGGATATATTTTTTTTAATTTATTATTAGGGCATTGGTATTCAATACAAACATCAGCCTATCGTCAATATAACTTTACAAATAACCACTAAATAATTACTTCTTCGGGATAAACTAAAAAAAAAAAGTAAAATTAATATTTAAGGAGGTTATGTCCCCGAATTCCGGCGGGAAAGCTAAGGTGCAAGGTTAATTTTCTTGTGAAAATCTAAATTATTTGAAATGGCTGCTATCTTTCATGAGGCGCATGTAAGTTGTTTCTGCACTATTTTTAACTTTTATAGTCTTGATTTTGCACGTTTCCTCAAATATCTATTACCCACAGAATTTTACCTAAGTTCTTAGAGCTTATTTCCTTCTTGCCTTTCCTTCGGATTAAATTACCAAAAGAGGTATGTCGGGACCATCTCCTCTTAGTATTTCCATCTCCATTGAAAATGAAAAAACAGCCTCCCCCCCTTGTTTTCCATCACACAGAAAAAATCCCTATATAATCCCATCCCATAAATACAGAAATCATTTACTATAAAATTAGATTTCGTTTTGAAAATGTTTACATATTTTTAGATTAATGAAATTATTTAACGTAAAGTGTACAAATGGAATGTTTCTGTATGCGGTAATGGTATCTTAGCACTTTTTGTCCATCCAGTTTTTGCGCTTTATTTGTGTGGACCATTAGTGAAATTTATTGTTCGTGGTTGCATAAACAAAATAAATTTCCAAAAAATAGTCCCTGGCAAAAATAAATAAAAAGAAATTTTTAGGGCAATATGCTCACCTTATTTAGTTAGTTGCTTTCCTTAATCCTATCTTCTGGCTACTTTTTTAAACATTTCTGATATAAGTCTTCAATACCAAAAGAAACCGACCTAATGATTATTTGAAATGATACTTTCTAATATCATAGGTTTGAAGTACTCTGTCTGTCCCGCTTTTATACTACTGCCGCCATAAAGCGGATAATTTAGTGATAATTTTTCTCTGAGCTTTAACCCCAGAAAGGTTTATAGCTCCCTGTTGTAGTAGTTAGTATAGGTAAAATAATTTTCATAATGGAAACCCACGTTGTATTATAGCCGTTATACCGAAATTTAAGTGCATCATTACTGTAGAGAGCTTTGTCGTTCAGATAAAAACATTCGTTTTCATGCTCAGCTTCAAAGAACGATAAAAACTTGTGCATACCCTTTAATTAAATTAAAGCACTGTTTTCCGTATCATAGTTACGGAATGTATTCATAATTATGTTCGTAAATATACGGTTTTATCACGGACAATATCACTGGCTTAGAATCCTTTTTTATTTTGTAAATAATTACATTAAAATTTTATGCCTAAGGCCAATGGGTTCTCTGCAGAAACGGAGAATGGAATGTACCACCATAAAAATTAGCTGAAAAGGTAGAAAGCTGCCTTCAAAATGCTTACATTGACAAATTTATGCCTTAGCGGCATCCTTACTAGTTAAAAAGTGCGAATATTAAACATAGCGCTGCAGCACAAGTGCTCATAGGCTATACTTTGTAGTGTAAGACCTTAACAGCGGCTTATGATTATGCAAATTGGTTATGTTTATGTTTTTACTTAAACAGATGAGCACTTAAAAATGCATTGTAGAGCATGGTGCTGAAAAAAGCTGCTTTGTGTAATGCCATAAAACTACAGACCAAATGATATGCTTTCCACCCCCTTATAAAGCTCAAATGCAAATGTCAATAAATCATCAAGTCGTAAAACTAATATAGATTTCTACGCCTTAGTTCTACATAATTTATTATCCTTTGTTATCTTCCTGTGTTAAATTGTTCGTGGTATCATTGAGAATGTCCCATTAAAATTCTCTACCCGTTTAATTTCCAGTTTTTTAGTAAGAAGCGCTGTTTCCAGCTTGTATACATTTATTTTGTACATATGTAAGAGTAAGTATATTCATTTTTATTACCATTTAAGTGCATATACCTAAGCTCGCAGATAATTCCAAGAATATTGATACAATTTTTGTTCCATCGTTTGGTTTACGTTATTAACTTTAAAATGTTATTTTAGCAATGAGTGAAATTACTGAAAAGGTAGAAAGCTGCGCTGACGCCCGTCGTCGAATATTAAACATAGCAGTGTCTACTATATTGTTGGAAACAGGGTTTGAATCAACTGTCAAACCGAAATTGCAAGCTGATGCAGATAATTGGTTCACTTTACATTTTGTTACTAAACATTTGCTATTTTAGTTCTTACAGAAGTTGGTAACAGCCAGAGGATATTGTGAACTATCTGGGAGAGTTGAACCAGTTCTGGGAGATGTTGTCATGGCTCTTGTTAATATGGGTGTGTATCATGCTAATATAGAGTTTGACCTATACTATTAAATAAATAAATAAACAATGAATTAAAATAATATATTTTCTTTAGGAATTAGCTTACAAGGTATAGAACAATATGCAACAAGGCCAAACCGCCATGTAATCCAAGCTCCACACCAGGCCTCTGCACCAAGGACTCCTGCGATGCTATCTGCGGGATCTAAGGCTAAGCCTCCACCTCATATACCTTTTCACTTGCCTGCATTACCCGATCCACATGCATACATTAGAACACCGGTAATGATTATGATGAATTATTTTTATTAAAGCAAAATTTATAGCAATATCAATTACAATATAGTATTTTTGGAACTTAATATAATAAAGATGAAAATATTTACAGACACACAAGCAACCAGTAACTGAATATGAAGCTATAAGAGAGAAAGCTGCTTCACAAAAAAGAGATATTGAACGAGCATTAACAAAATTTCTAGCAAAAACAAGTGAAACTCATAATTTGTTTAACACAGAGGACAATACTGTATATCCTTGTAAGTTAAATATATATTTTCTATGTATCGCTATTACAATAGATGCAATTTATTATATTGTAATTGTAGGCTTTCACCATTCCTCTAATGCTTTCACTTAGGTGTGGTAATGGCATGGTGCTTTACCACTGAATTAAATTTTATAACAATGTATGGGTTTTAACAAAATATCTATTCCCAATGAGAGTGGTTAAGCTTATAGCTGGCCATATCAAAATGTTCAGCATTATAATTTTCAGAGGAAACCATGTTGGGTAGACTCCATAAATTACATTATAAGGGTCTGTATGTCATGCATGTGTGATGCTATTCGAAGGGGTTCATGTGTGCATATGGGATTTTGTCTGCTAAGGATTAAATAATAAAAAAAAAATTACTAGATATCAAATGTATCTTTTAGAAGGGAAGATGACCTTTTCAGAAGATAAATTTGTAACCTGGTTAATTTTTTTATCATCCTGAGTAATCCTAGGTATTTACAACATTCCTTTCTGTTTTTCAGTAATAGCTTGTAAACCAACATTCCCAGCATATTTATCATGTTTGCTGCCTACTGATCAAGTGTTTGATTTTGATGAATTGGAATATCATTTCCAGTTAAACAATAGAACAGAAGATATACCTTCTGACAAAAAAGGTATGTTTACTTATTAAGGTCTTGATTGAAATCTGCTTTGACTTGCTGGTTGCATAATCTGCATTAAGTTCCTGATCTAATTGTTGTTATTTATTGATACTTACAAAGAGGAATTGAGTTTCATGTTATACCAGTGATTGTTACTTATCCTGTTTTCAAACCAGCCTGCAACCCATTGAAATATACTCAGAAATTTTATCTATACATCAACGACGGCTGAATGGTCTAGTAGGTGACCCTGCCTGCGACACCATAGGTCCTGGGTTCGAATTCCGGTAGGTGCAAACATTGATAATTATGATGAATATCAATGTTTGTTTCCGAGTCATGGATGTTTCTATACTTATCTATGTATTTATACTATGCCGTTGCTTAGTACCCACGACTCAAGACCTTAGGGATCTTAATGTGGGACTAGGTTAATATGTTGTGTAGTGTGTGAATATTTATTTATTTATATGTGGTCAATTAGTGATTAGATGCTAATAATAATACTTATTTTCCACAGATCAGTCAGATAATGAAGGTGATGGTGGAGATGAAAACCCAAATAACTCCCAGTCAGAGAGCCAGGACACTCTTATGCCACCAAGTCCAGAAAGATCTAAATGCTAATATATTGTGTAAATGTGTAACAAAAAATTCAATATTAATATTTAATAATAATTAAGATTTTTAAATAATAAAAATAAGTCCATAGATGGTTAGTAATTAAAGAAGAAATTTATATTTTGTAAGACTTAGGCTATGGTCTCCAAGTCTCTTGGTTACAAGGTGCAGGAACCAAAGGTGCAAGTTAAGGCAAATCAGACAGCTAAGCGGTGGTGGTTTGGCATAAGTAGCACATTGTAATGGTCATTTTAACTGTCATCGCAGTCCACTACATGTTTCTGTTGGATCCACTTGCCACCATCACACCAAGGCCTTGAACTTGCAGACTCCACTTTGATAAGTCAACTCAATTATAAAGAACACTTGACCTTAGGAGCCAGCTGTCATTTTGCAGTTGGGAATAGACAATGTTATTATTTTAGGTAACAAAGTGGTGGTGTCCATAAGAATCGTTTTTGTGCAATTAAATATCACACGAGATGTATAATTTATTTTTTAAATTATAAAAATAATATAAATTTATTTCAGAGCAGGAACATAATATTTTAAAATAAAACATCAATATTTAAAAAATACTTTATTGACCCTAATATTAAAAATCCTACTTCATAGAGGCAGAGTTAATGACAGGTAAAATCTTAATGCCATCCCTGTTGACCACCGTGACCTGGAAGTTGGGAAGACTGACAAACAGACGCTTGTGAACTTCTGTTACACATTTCTCCAGAATTGCATATGCCTCTTGCTCAGTAGCATCTGAAAATATAAGGTGGTATTAGTAAGCAAGTTTGATACTTTTTATTCAACTACCAGTAGGAAATTAGTGAGTGAACCGGAATGTTGTAAGCCAAGATATATTTACAAAGTAGATGGAGTATGGGAACTTTCTCAAAAATAGTAGGGCTATATTATTATTATAGGAAAATTGTCTCACCTTTTTTATAATATCTGTCCATAATACTCAAGCTAAGATAACCACCAAAACCATGTGCAGCGAAAGGAATTTTTACACTGGATGCCAAGTAATCCATGAAGTACAGCTCAGCTCCACCCTCCTTATCATAACCTCCCATTAGCAGGTTAACGAAATATGGTGACTGAAACATAAGAAATACTTATTGTTAGATGCCTCTACCACCTTCCATATTTTTCGCATGGAGACCAAAGGCTCATGAATGATGTTTGTGTAACTATAATAGTTTTGCTTACACTGCTTCTCAAGTATTCCGCTAGGTTTCTACGTGTGAAATTGGCAGCTGCAGATGGTCCGAGCTCGTATCCATTACGCATCTTATACAATTGAATATTCTTAGCAATATATTCAGCAAATTGAGTTGTGTCACCGGAATCTCCGGTGACACCCATTACCAAGCGATCAGATATTTTGTAAATCTTCTCTTCATCTGAAAACAGTTATATATATCTTGTTAACTAAAACTAGCGTTTGCAAGTAAAGATTTACTAATATTATACCAAAGAACGAGTGATATTTATTTATGTGAACTCACCGTCTTTCATCATCATTATACTGTGACTATTTGTTTGATCTGCAGCGATCATTACAAAATCATTGCACTGGATTCCCAGGAGGCATTGTAAATTTATATTGGACATTATAAGATAGTTATATTAGCTACAATACTCGAATCAAACCCACCGATTATACACAACAAAAGTAACCTAACAAAAAATGTCAAATCATCTAATTATTACTTTTAAAGCAGAAAAGTCATCATTGTACAAACAGCCCAAATGAATATGAATGCCTTGGTAGCGCGAGATGATGGGAAATTCTAAACAACTTAGGCAGGAATGCTTTTAACTCAGGAATGCACATACAATTCTGAAGAAAAAGTGATTTGGTAATATACTCGATTGAAAGTTTTGTACGACTACGTGGAAAAAGTTTTTACTATGCAGGTATGGAAGATGGCTGCATGTATTAGTTCAAACTTTTCCTTCCAAAATAAAAAAAACGAGCCAAAATAAAAAAAGCGAGTCGGACTAACTCATATCGGGTTCCGCAGGATAAATAATGAACCTACATTATCAGGACCCAGCCAAATTACTATTATCGATTTTTAGCACCATGTTCATAAGGAACTTTGTATTTCATATGGTTTGTATGAATCATCATCAGCCTATTGCAGTCCACTGCTGGACGTAGGCCTCCCCCAGGGCACGCACGCCACAAGACTGCCATGGGGGTTATATGCCCATAGTCACCACGCTGGGCAGGCAGGTTGGTGACCGATGTTTAATTATTAAAAGAGAAACCTGTGCTTTTAGTATCTATCTATCTAAAGTTATATCCTCGTTATACATAACGTGACCAGACGTCCCGTTTTGAACGGGACAGTCCCGTTTTACAGTTACCTGTCCGCGTATTTCGTTTCCGTGTTCAATAGGAGGCAGTACAGCCTTGAAACACGCACGGGTTTGTCGCGCTAAATGCATTTACAAACTCGTGTTCAGTTCAGGATACGCGTTCTCCAATCGCGCACAGGTTTGCAGGGCGTGTGCACCTTGAATAAGCGCCACAAATCCGCGTATGTTTGAAGGGACTATTACGTTTAATGTATGGGAAAGAAAACTCAAACAAAGTATTTACACAGGAAATCTGATGAAGCAGTGGCAAGGAGAGAGAAATAAAAGAGGAGTAGCGGCTAAGTATATTTTGATACAAAAATATTGTGCCGCGGAGCGGGGGTGAAGTATGGGACGAGGGGAGCATTGAACACTGTAGCCCTGCACATTTACACAGAAACCACCTTTTAGTGACTAGTCAAACTACTTGCTCATTATCATTATAGTTCAAGATTGTTTTACAATTACTCATCGCTAGATGGCAATATTATATTCGAGAAAAGCAACACCGCATCACTTAATATACACTGTTTTATCTTACTTGCTATTTACTAATTTAACAATACGATTAACATTTTTTAACACAAACGGAGGAGGAGTTTATTTCAAACTGCAATTGGACAGAGTAACGTCTTACAAGCTCTACAGTCAAGAATAAAATGACACCATTTAGTTTCTGCCCTACTATTCATACAACCATCTTAACATCTCAGAACAATATTGCAGGAGTCATAATAACTACTTTTATAATCATATAGCCCTTAATAAATTGACTTTATGTAATAATAATTAATATTATAAGGTACGCTATATATTCAAATGTATGATGTGGCGCCGACTATAAACTGTTACAAAAGTGTTTAACTTTTTATTAGAAGCAAAATAAATCAGCCTACATTCAAAGATATACGATTGATATTGTTCTGAAGGCAATCAACGAATTTAGGTAAGTACTAAAGAAATGCAATGACGTAATTTTATAAAATCAATGTTTTATGGCAAGAGGCTCCTTATCGTTCACAATATTACCAATTTATCTCACAATAGTTCCATAATCTAGTAGGTATTATGTATTTAAAGACACACTATATCTCAAACGCTGCACAGTCGAAAACAAACGAATACGTGAGCGAAGTTTAGGTACGCGCGAATTTCATGACTATGTTCCATGCAATGCATCGCCTTGAAAATGTATTTAGAGGAAGTTTGCATTACAAATCGTGCGCGATTAGAGGACACGTGCCCTGAACTGAACACGAGTTTGTAAATGCATTTAGCGCTACAAACCCGTGCGTGTTTCAAGGCAGTAGGTACTGCCTCCTATTGAACACGGAAACGGAAATACGCTACCTGTCCCGGTGTCTCCGACATGTCACAAAATTGTCAAGAGACCGCGCAAAATTTTGAGTAGCGGACGGCCGGCCACCGCCGCGATGTGACGCTCGCAGAAGGCTGCCATCCGTAAAATCGGGATAGGTACTTTTTTATGTCACGGGAAATATCTAATTAACTTAATAGAATGGAATGTTTTGCAATAAATTAAAATATAGCCGTCCCGCATCCTGCTCTAAGTATCAGGGACGTAGCTGCGCCGCCTCAGCCGTAACTAACAAGAATACGGGGCCCCTGGTCTAATATGTGTAAGCAAGAATAATGTTTCTTGTGTGAGAATAATAAAATATTTGATCATATAACTGCACCCTAACGGGTCGGATACCGGTGACCCGACGCACTGTATAAGATTGTAGAGAGAGTGGTTCACTCTCAGGGTTCGTCACTCACATAACAACAGAATGGCAAACCTTTTAGGTTCCGTTTTTTGTACAGTTTTTTTTTATCATTTGGCTACGTATCCCTAAAAATATACAATTTTTTTAGGTTAAAAAAACTTTTATTTTTGAAATTTGAAATAAAAAATAGTTTTTAATATTATTATTCTAAGAATTTTCACTTTTAGCTTCAGTTTGTTTATTTTCCATTGTTCTTGCATGTTGGAATAGTTTGGATTTAAGTATAATTAAATGGAATATAAATAATGTTTAAAACTGTTGCTTTGGGAATTTCTGGAGGAGTGGATAGTGCTGTGGCAGCTCTTCTTCTCAAACAAGCAGGTAGAGAAGGCCATATAATTTATTAGGATGAACCATGAACGTATAGTTCTTATTACGTTCATGGGATTAACATTATAATATCATGTAGAAACAATGGTATATAATTATTATATTTAATCTTTTAGGGTATCATGTTCAAGGTGTATTTATGAGGAACTGGGACAGTAACTATGAGGCTGGAATTTGTACAGACGAAAAAGATTTTGAAGATGCAACATATGTGTGTCGTAAGCTTGATATACCATTGCATAGAGTACATTTTATCAAAGAATATTGGAATGAAGTCTTTACCGTTTTACTTAGGGAATATGAAACTGGACTGACACCGAATCCAGATATATTGTGCAATAGATACGTAAAATTTGATAGCTTTTTTAAACATTGCAGGAGCAATTTAGGAACTGATGCTATTGCAACTGGACATTATGCTAATACTTCTTTTGGACCATTTTTAGAAAACTATGATGAGAACAAAGGTATGATAGAATATTCAACAATTGTACAATAGGTTTTTTTTACATATTTTGAGAACTAATTAAAGATCTATTTTAACAGGAGTTAGACTGCTGCAACCATTTGATAAGCATAAAGATCAAACATTTTTCTTGTCTCAAGTTAAACAATTTGCTTTGAGGAAATGCATGTTCCCTCTCGCAAATCTCCTAAAAAGTAAAGTAAGAGAAATAGCCAAAGCAGAGGGACTACTTAATGTAGCTAATAAGAAAGATAGTACTGGAATATGTTTTATTGGCAAAAGAAAATTTAAAGATTTTATAGAAAATGTAAGTATGTAATATTAAATTAATGTAATTCATGTGTATAGTTTTAAATGGTGTATAATAAAGAATAAGAATAGTAAAGGAATCCTGATTTCTAAGACTATTAAAATGCCTATTTTACAAAGTTTTTTTTGTTTGAGTAAGAAGTTGCCTATGTTTCTCATAAACTCTTTTGGGAAATGTTATGATAAAAATTCATATGGCTTTTTTTGTCCTAATGAATGGAGTAGAGGGGGAATAGAACAACCAGTTTATTATATGTATGGATACACATGGGCCGGATTTAGAGGTCTGGAGGCCTCGGGGCAACAAAGGAGCGGGAGGCCCCCTTGCCCCAAATTATTTAATTAATATAATCATGTATGTACAAAGTACTGTAAGTAAAGATAAAAGAGCCAAAAAATATATCAAAGGAAAAGATGTTTACTAGTTGGAATTCGAATTTTTTTTTTCCAAAATCTCTATTTTGGGGACCCCCCGTTTGTGGAGGCCCTGGGGCTTTCGCCCCGGTTGCCCTCCCCTAAATCCGGCCCTGTGTGTATCCCATAAATTTATCTTCTATTCTATTTTGATTTTTGGCCTCTAAATTTGTCTTTTCATATCCTGTAATTTATTTATTGTAATGTCTTTATTTCAGTATATTGATGCAAAAAAGGGGTTTCTCATTGATATAGACACTGGACAAATTGTAGGAGAGCATAGTGGATTACATAAGTGGACCGTTGGACAAAGATGTCAGCTGGCTAATTATAAAGATGCTTATTTTATTTTTAATAAGGACTTAGAAACAAACAACATATATGTTGTAAGTATGCACAACAGTATCTGATGTAAAAAGTTAATAATAATTAGACTCGCTAAAACAATCACTGTTGTGGTTAAAAGTTGGTTGACATATTTTAAAACAGTTATTTTATTACAGGTTGCAGGCACGAAACACCCAGCTTTGTGGAGTAACCTGTGTTTTACAGCAATACCTCATTGGATTCATAGTGAACCAAAAGAATTAACTAGTAATAGTGTACTTAAATGCAATTTTAGATTTCAACATACAAAGCCATTAACCTCTTGTATGATTACAAAAAATTCTGAAGGACTTACTATTATTTTGAATGAAAAGCTTAGAGCTCTAACTGAAGGACAATATGGTACTATTTATAGGCACAATGAATGTTTAGGTAGTGCAAAAATTAGACATATTTGTCACAATCTGCACTATGACTAATGTGAGTGCATAAATGCACCTGTTTACAAAGAAGACATTTAAATTTTCTGGACTATTTATCAGCTATTTATACTGAAATTTGTAAATAAGTTAGTTGTTTGTGTAATATTGTTATAAGCAGGTATGATGCATAGCTACTAAATTAAATGTTTAATTTTAAAAAATGCTTGTGTTGTAGCTCAATTTATTTAAAAAGTATAAAACATGTTTCTAAAATTGTCGCTTAGCTATACCCTATATAGAGGGTTGGCGTCAGGCAGTCGGCCTAGAAACAAATGCCAAATCTTTGGCATTGTAAATTTCGAAAGAAACCATATTGCGCCGATCCCACTAAATAAATGGGATAAGGGCAGGAGGATGATGAGTATAAAACATTCTGTTTAGGCTGTGGGTTATGGGTATAAATTGTTTTCTGTCTCATTCTTAGAATAAGGAGGGTCTCATTATATCTCACTTGGGGAGTCTGTGCCCGTCTTCCGCCTATAGCAAAGGCGCAAGGTGTCATATTCTAATAAAATTGCTCTAGGGTTCAAAGCAAATGTATCAAAGAAGTCCGTCTAATGCGTTAGCATCTCCATTACTTAGTGTGTGAGCGCAATGCAAGGTCTTGGTTTCCACGATTGCACAGGAAAACTTTTTATAACAGTCTGGCAGTATTTATACGATTCCTTCGTATAATATGAAAAAGTAATTAAAAACTTTTTTTTTGTTTAGTTTATCCCGAAGGAAAGGCAAGGGGAATTAAGCCCATACAGCCATTGTCTTTAGTAAATGATTTCTGAATTTATGATGGATGATAATGATGATGATGGATGGAAACGTCGGGAAAATCCTCAAAAACAAGTGTAAAGTTAGTCAAAATGAAAAATTATTGCAGAAACAACTTAACAAAATGTTTTTGAAATGCTCCGTTTGCTCCATACTAAAATGGCATAGACTTTGATGTCTGTTATTTTATAAACCTAATATAACATTTTTGTGTACCTATAGTTGTCAATAAAAATTGTTTATTAATAGATACAGATATTAATAAAGTATTTATTAAATGAATTAGATAATTTAAAAAATCACTAAAATTTCAAATTTTAATTTTTTTTCTTTCAATTTTTTAAACTTTTAAACACCTGTAACTTTGGTATTTAATAACCGATTTATGTTATTTTTGCACTTTTCGGTTTGTATTTGTAATATCTTTCGGATAAAATATTAAAAAAAAACTGTTTTCGTGTTAGACGCATATCCCCTATTATCCGATGAAACGGACGGACTGTACCTTTTTTATTTTTCTGTTTGGTTTATCCCAAAGAAATGGCAAGGGAAATTATGCCCATACAGCTATTGTCTTTAGTGTTCATAATTTCTGAATCTTTGACTTACTTGACTTATATTCCTGTGTCCCCTAACTGGGGCAGAGGGCCTCCACACAGGGATTTGGTATCTCCTCGTATATTTCTATGCCTCCACAGATGTCCGTCATCCCGTTCGGTTCTGAGCGTCACGTTTTTCCTACTTTCTTCACCTCTGCGATGATTGTCATAAAAAAATGATATTATTTTGGTTTACCAATAAATGACTGGAAAATATTGACCGGACTACGCGCCTTATAATAAAATTAGGGAAATAAAATGTTTTTAATTATCTTTTTAACACATACTCGTAACTGTATTGCTGTGCTGAAAAACCTTTACCTTCTCGTTTTTATTCGACCTACATATAGACAAGGGCGGATCCAGCTTTGGCGCCAGGAGGGGGTCACATAGTCGTGGTTAAGTCAAGAACTTATAATTTAATTTTGATAACAATAGATACAAGTAAAAAGTAGGTACTTTATTAATGTACGTAAGTACTGTACTCAAAAATATTTATTCTATATTGTACACTTGAAAAACTTAAATGCAGAAAAAACAGTCTATGTGTTAATCCAGGCTGTCAGCTAACTCCACCCCCCGTGCACATCAGTGCGGGGGAGCCGGGTTGGGTGATACCAGAATGTGGCGCGTCCCCAGGTGGCGGATAGGGGGCCACCGGCTTCGGCCGGTGGGTTGGGGTCTTAGGGCCCCCGCGGACCAATTTACATACATGCGTACAGAGGGGCTTTGGACGGCCCTAATGCGGGCCAGCAATGGCTCGCTTCGCGGAGACTCCCCAAAGAGGGCAGTTCGTGGTTCCTGTCGTGGCTCGGCATCAACTGGATCGAGGCTCTGCATCATGGATTATCCCGCTCTGCAACCTTGGGCGGCTTGGAATGCAGAGCTGCATCGCACTTCGTGTTGCCACCAGCTCTGCATCCAAGTCGGGTTCACCGCTCTGCAACCTGCATGCTCTGCAACCTCTCCAGTAAGCTCTGCGGTATGCCACAATGGGACCATGAGGTGGCAGGCCCCTCTGTTCCGACTGAACGCGCAGGTCCAGTCGATGCGGAGAGGCCTGGGTGGTCAGTAGGTCCACATGAGGTGGGAGGTTGGAACGTGGGGTGCTGGTCGAACCCCACTAGTACGCCTCAGGAGGTCGAGCTCCCCAGGAGGGGGAAGACGAGGGGGTCCCATGCCGTATCATGCTCTGTATGTTCTGGCAACATGCTCTGCGGCATGGGGCCACCGGGGGTGCATATCCCCGGGAGGTGGGGTCTCGCGCCGTATCATGCTCTGTGTGTCGTTGCAACATGCTCTGCGGCGCGGGCCAACGAGTGGTCTCCCTTGGGATAAGGGAGACGGTGGTGGGCTCTCCGGGATGCGCACCGGAGTGCCCACGGTGAGGGCTCGGGTGGCAGTTTCGGGGCAGGCTGTCACCCATTGCACGGGTTCTCAAGTCGAACGGCGCGTGCTTGTCGTCCCACGCGCCGCGAGATGATAGGGTGCCAGAGGCGCCCTGGGGCGCTCGCAGAATGCTGGTAGTCCCACGACCCCGTGCAAGGCGGCGAAGAGGACACCGTGGGGGTTTAGTGGGTATTCTCCGGCCATTTTACATCTTTCGGCCGGAAGTGAGTCCCACATAACCCGTAAAGGGTTTCCCCCACGTAAAAAAAAAAAAAAAAAAGCTGTCAGCTAACTCCATACAAAATTTTATTAAAATCGCTCCATCCGTTTTTTCAGACGTGAAGAAGTAAGAAACATACACACTCAAAAATTTTCGCTTTTAAAATAATGTAATAGTTTAGTGTAATAAGTAGTCGCCGGCACTGAATGTGTAAAAAATGTACTAAGAAAATATTATAGCGCGAGCGTAGCGAGCGCGATATTTTTAGGGTTTTTTTTTGCACACTGTTGCCATTTATTTCTCGAAAATGCAGGCTCTATCGAGAATTTGTGACGATCGCTAATGCATCATGGTAATGTTGATGCAGTTGAAGCGAACGATAATTATTAGCCATTTTCTACTATTAAAGCTTCGATTATTTCTTTGTAAAAAATAGCATTTTTACTATTATATTTTATTATTCTCACACAATAATTTTGTGTTAGGCCAGAGGCCCCGTATCATTGTGAGGTAGGTACGGCTGATGCGGCGCAGCCACGTCCCTAATACATAGAGCAGGATGCGCGGAGTGTGGGGGTGGTCCAAAGGGCAGCGTTTCCGGCCCCACCGGGCCACTAGTCGTTGTTTGGCCCATGTATATATTCCAAACTTTGTAAGAAACTTCGATATCGCGTTCTAGGATTTTGCATTCGATTGTGGTTCTCTCCTGCATCCGCTACACGGAGCAGGGCGGCTACATTTGGTCCACCAATTTTTTTTACTATAAAATGGCGTAATTGCAAAACATATCCTTCTATCAAGTTAATCAGATTTCCCCTGACATAAAAAGCGGGTGGGGCTGTGTCGGGGCACACGGCCGTTGGTTTTAACGTGAAACGTCTATGTTAGCGAATCGCTTTTAAAGTAAAAGATTGAAATGAAAACAAGATGGACGCTGTTTTAAGTATTTTAATAAAAAAAAGAACAGGTACGTAATAGAAACATAAAATACATAGCAAATGTTTATATATTTATTGTCACTTTCTGGTTATTTTAAATAGCAGCCGCCCACGACTTCGACCGCGTGAGGGGGCGTTGTACCCGTGCGAAGCCGGGCAGGTTGTTGTATAGACTGTAGCCTTCCTTGGTAAATGGGCTATCTAACACTGAAAGAATTTTTCAAATCAGACCAGTAGTTCCTGAGATTAGCGCGTTCAAACAAACAAACAAACAAACTCTTCAGCTTTATAATATTAGTATAGATATAAATACTGTCCAAATTACACTTATTTTTGTATAAATCAATCGGTTCAAATAAACTTGACAAACACACGAAAGAATCACCACGCTATAAAGTCGGAGTCACGAGTTACACTGAATAGAAACAAGCGTGAGCGCCGGTTTCGCACAGTTATCGCAGTATCCCTCCCCCGCCGCCCCGCTTGACCCCGACACAAACTCAATGTCATAACAGCGAGCTGACTATATAAGTGAAATATTTACACCACATTTTTGTTTCTAAGACTAATAGTTTTTTAATTATTAAGGTACGATGATATAGACCTTTTCGTTACGGTCCAGTTTTTAAACCTGGTACCCGTATGTGTCGGCGCGATTTTAAAGACGTTTCACGTCAAAAGTGTCCGGGTTTTATGGATGGCAGCCTTCTGCGGGCGTCACATCTAAGTTTATCCTACTAGAGTGAGCGAACAACTTCGAGAAAAGCAAGAGACGAACTCACGTTCCGGCTAAAAACGGTTTCCAGATACTTTAAAGTATTTTTTAACTACGTAGGAAATTAATCCTTATCGTGACTTAATAAGGAACATTATAGCGAATGGACAGCGAAATACTTTAAATACTTCATTCTCTTGTGTACCATACTTGTTGTAGGAAGTTTTAATTACAGCATGTACCTATGTATGAATGTACCAAAAAAGAGTTACAGCACGTCCACGAGACTTCCTACTCCTGCACACTTTTGGAGGTCCATATCGGGTACAGCTCCTGCGTCGTCAGCAGAAGCAGGCACAGCACATCTATTAGACTGCCCACTTTTGCACACTTTTGGAGGTCCAAACTGGGTACAACTCCTGCGACGTCAGCAGAAGCGGGTATAGCACACCTTTAGACTGCCCACTTTTGCCCACTTTTGGAGGTCCAAAACGGGGACAGCTCCGGCGCCGTTAGCAGAAGTGAGCACAGCACATCCATTAGACTGCCCACTTTTGGAGGTCTAAATCGGGTACAGCTCCGGCGCTGTCAGCAGCTGCGGTCACAGAATTTCCATTAGACTGCCTACTTTTGCACACTTTTGAAACTCCAGCGCCGCAGCTTTGGCGCTGTCAGCAGGAGCTTGCTCACGTATAGTCGTGCTTCAAACTATTTCGAGTCCGCTGTACAAAGTATGTACTGTAAACAAACAACTTGTACCAAGTTGTTAATAATGTTTTTATAGGAATATTATCCTAGTTTTTTTAGACATAAAGAACATAATCGTGCTACAAAATAAATACCTTTATTAAATAAATACCTTCGAGTATTCCACGGGTTGCCGGGGCGCCGATGCCTAGGTACTAAAGTATTTCAGAGAAAATACTCCTTATTTCAATAAGGTTGCGTGTTATAATGCCGCTTGCAAAAAAAATACTTTTTTACTTTGAAAGTATTTACTTTCAGTTAGCGCGATTATACACCTTAATAGATATAGCCTAAGGTTTAATTTATCTCTACGATACTTGCAACGTAAATACTTTCAAAGTCTTCCAGGTATTTCGGCCCGTACCTGGCTGCAGGTGTTGCAGGGCGCCGCCGATGCCTAACAAAGTATTTCATAGAAAAATAGTCCTTATTTCAATAAGGCTGCGTGATATAATCCCGCTGGCAAAAAAAATACTTTTTTACTTTGAAAGTATTTTCTTTCACATAGCGCGATTATACACCTTAATAGATATAGCCTAAGGTTTAATTTTGGATTCAAACTATCACTATGATACTTGCAAGGCATATACTCTCAAAGTCTTCCACGTATTTCGGCCCGTATCTGGTTTACGTACTTCCAAGTAAAAACTTGGTTTTAAAACCAGGTCGCGTAAATACGCACCATCCCTAGTTCACCCTTTATCAGTCGGCCGGCGAGACTCGGCAGGAAAAGCTGGAAGGGAGCGGATGTAATTTTCTTGTGAAAATAAAAAATTATTTGTAAATGGCCCTCATGTGTCCGTAGAGTGATGTTTTCTGGTAGATAAGTCATATTTTGATTACTTGTGATGTGAATCTAGTGCGTGTGCATGGTTTTATACGCAGGTAAGCTGAGTAAAACTTTAGCCGGAATACGATCTCTTCATGGGCCCATGTAAGTTGTTTCTGCAATTATTTTTCATTAATTTTACACTTGTTCTTGAGGATTTTCCCGACGTTTCCATTCATCATTATCATCTATCATAAATTCAGAAATCATTTACTAAAGACAATGGCTGTATGGGCTTAGTTCCCCTTGCCTTTCCTTCGGGATAAACTAAACAAAAAAAAATCAGTCGGCCGGCCGTGTTGTGTGTCACTGAAAGTGAAAATGTATGTTTACAAAATATAAATTGTGCATCAATGTGCGATTTTAAACAATATGTCTGTTCCACCAATTGATTACAGTAGACCACCTCCTAATTTGAGTGTTTTACCACCACTACCGCCGCCTCCGCCGCCACCTCCGCCGCAACAAATAGATAAATCGGTGAATCCCGTTGCGCTTCTGATACCGACAGACCAGCCTCCTCCTCCATTGCCAGTTTTAAATTTGCCACCACTTAATATACCTCCTCCAAATGTCCCTCCTCCGAATGTCCCTCCTCCCCAACTACCGTATCCACCTACATATCCTCCTGCATATTTCTCTGTCCTAGTCCAGAGTCATGGTAAAGATCAACATCAAACTCCTTCGACATCAAAAGATTATGGTAAAGAAAAGCAATTTCCACCTTCTGAGCAATACCCTTATGAAAGGGAAGAAAGGCATGCTGGCTATTATAGAAGCTTAAGTAAGCATAGTGAAAATCCCAGACATGGCTATGGAAGCCCTCCTAGATATGTTAGAAGTCCATCAAGGCAAAGTCATCACAGTTCTTCCAGGCATTATAGAAGTCCTAGTCCTGGGTATAGAAGTTCATCTAGACATGATCTCCGTAGCCCTCCACGATATATGGGTTCTCCACCACATCATCACAGGAGTCCTCATAGACATGGGAGTTCAAGGCATGGCCCAATTAGCCCTCCAAGGCATAGTTCATCTAGGCATGGTCACTTTAGTCCTCCTAGACATGGGCACAGGAGCCCTCCAAGATATATTCGCAGGAGCCCTATTCACCATCTACGAAGTCCTTCCAGGCACAGTCACAGAAGCCCCTCCCGGCACAGCTACAGAAGCCCTTCTAGGCATAGTTATCGAAGCCCGTCTAGACAGAGTTATAGAAGTCCATCAAGGCAAAGTCATAGAAGTCCATCAAGGCAAAATCATAGAAGTCCATCAAGGCATAGTCGACACTATAGTCCATCAAGGATTGAATATGAAAGGAGGAGGGAGTATGAAAGGATGATGAGTTCTAAAAAGAGAAGTCATGAATATGACAGTAGGAGGCATGATTCCCCACATGCTGGTTCCCACAGGGGTAGTGCTAGGGATATCTCACCACATCGAAGGCATGAATCACAGTCTAGAAAACCTTTGACTGATAGAGAGAAGATTTTAGAACAGTACAGGTGAGGATAATTAACCTTTTTAAGTAATAAATGATGCGATTACTTACCAGAGGGTATACCTACACCTAACTAAAACTAGCTGCATGGTGCCGGCAGAGTAAAGTTTGTACCACCCCTGCCTGCCCGTGGGTATTCGAGGCGATTAAGGGTTTCCGGGAGGTGGGCAGCAGCACCTCCTGTGCTAGCAACATAGTCCGATAATCACACTGAGGTCACCAACCCGCTTGCCCAGAGTGGTGACTATGGGCCAATACCCCCCATGGCAGTCTTGTGGAGTGCTCTGGGGGAGGCCTACGTCCAGCAGTGGACTGCAATAGGCTGAAGACAAATGTACTTGTAATTATCATGTAGTATTCATATTTGTAATAAAAACTTAGAAGAATGTTTACAATTAAAAATGGATGAACAAAAATTAATTTTGAATATGTATTTCAAAGCATAATTTTCAGATAAGATTAAATAGTGAACTTGCTGTTATAAATTGTTCATTCTTATTTTTTTAGGAAGAACTATTGTAGAACATCAGAAGATTTGATTGAAAAAATGGAGCAATGGTCAAAAGAGCATCATTCAGATGAGGAAGAGGTAACATTTTATTTAGTTTATTATTTATATGTTCTATAAATTTCACTGTTAGTCCTCCTAAAATAACAATAAATAAATAGTCATTTAAAAAATTACCTCCAACCATTTAAATATATAAGGAGATATACTCTGGTTATCACTGTTTACTGTCACCAGATTGAAAGACAGTGAGAATATGTAATAGTCAAAAATAACCTGGATACAATATTTAGTAAATATATCACTGGCCTCCCTTTTACCCACCCGTCATCAGTACAACAACAAAATATTCTATGTAGATAAACTGTTAGGCCACCATCTCTAATCTTCCTTGATTGGTTTAAATATAAACATAAACAAATACACATTGCTGTATACCTAAAAAAGAACTGTGTAAAAAAGAACCAAACTATGTACATAATAAAAAAACTGAAAAGAAAAAAACAAGCACTGAGATGTCCGGTGGTCTAGAATAATATTATTATGGAATGAATACTATTGAAGAAAATAAAATATTTTATAATGACGTAACATAACACCTGAACAGCCAGGATCCCCACTGTTTAGATGTTGCATACATGATGATGATCTCTGACTGTATTTTGGCCAAGACGTCCAATCTCTATGGAGATTGGCCAGGTACGCAGGAGATATTATAGTGTACAAGTATGTGCGCAAACACGGATGCACTCTCTATTCCGTTACTCTCATAGTCCGATGGGACGGAAAGCCGACACGACCAGAGAGAGATCAGGCGCAGGACCAATGGGCATAGCAGGGCCTGATGTAAAAGATTACTGACAAGTTGCTAGCTCATAACATGAGAGTATGTCCATTAGTTCCTTAGTTGACTTATACAACAGACACAGAAGGAGATGCAGCTGATGTATTCTACTGGAGACTTGCATTAGCATAAGATAGGCTTCTACAATTAAGATTTAATGTTCCAGAGTCGCAAATGGTACAGGTGTTCACCAGCAGAGTTGTATTACACATCAGTAGGGGATAAGAATGTTAAACAGACACCCAAACTGCAAAGATTGTGTGACACATTCTTCAAGAAACTCATATTAAGGGGAAGGAATGCTAGACCTGAAGTAGATGAGCTGCCTCCTTTGAAACCCACAAGGGGAAAAATGTGCAAACATAAAAGTAAGTTAAGATGACCAATCGCTAAAAGTGGCGTTAGTTAAGTCGATTTTTCTCAGCCATTACAATATATAGGAAAGTGATATTTAATAATCGAATTCTACACTATATTATCTCACTTTCTGTAGTTGCAGAAACATACATTCATAGACTTTTTACGTTAAAACACTGTTAAAGATACCTCTATTTTTAACCGACTTCAAAAAAAGGAGGAGGTTCTCAATTTGTCTGTATGTATAAGATTTTTTTTTTTTTTTTTATGTATGTTAACCGATATTTCCGTCAATTATAGACGGATTTCAAAATTTTTTTTTTGTTGGATAGAGTTCACTTCTGAGGTGGTCCCATTTTTACCAGGTCAGGATCTGATGATGGGATCCAGGAGAAATCAAGGGCAACCACCGAAAATTGTATGCTCGTATGGTGCTTTTGTTACGTAATCATGTCTTACTCAGGTATATGCTTCAGGGTGTCAACATCTAATGCTCCTGTGCTGATGATGAAGATACAGAACTCCTTAACGGTTAGGAGTTTGGATACAGTACTGCAATTGGTCGATGGAAACTATTTAGTAGTATGTAGGGCTAACGTGTTACTTGAATCAACATCTGATGCTGCTGTGCTGATGATGAAGCTACAGAACTCCTTAACGGTTAGGAGTTGGGAGACAGTACAGCAATTGGTCGATAAAAACTATTTAGTAGTGTGTAGGGCTGACGTGTTACTCGAATCAACATCTGATGCTGCTGTGCTGATGATAAAGCTACAGAACTCCTTAACGGTTAGGAGTTGGGAGACAGTACAGCAATTGGTCGATGGAAACTATTTAGTAGTATGTAGGGCTAACGTGTTACTTGAATCAACATCTGATGCTGCTGTGCTGATGATGAAGCTACAGAACTCCACAGTACTGCAATTGGTCGATGGAAACTATTTATTAGTATGTAGGGCAAACGTGTTACTTGAATCAACATCTGATGCTGCTGTGTTGATGATGAAGCTACAGAACTCCTTAACGGTTAGGAGTTGGGAGACAGTACAGCAATTGGTCGATGGAAACTATTTAGTAGTATGTAGGGCTAACGTGTTACTTGAATCAACATCTGATGCTGCTGTTCTGACGATGAAGCTACAGAACTCCTTAACGGTTAGGAGTTGGGAGACAGTACTGCAATTGGTCGATGGAAACTATATAGTAGTATGTAGGGCTAACTTGTTGCTTGTGAGGTATACTTGAATCAACATCTGATGCTGCTGTGCTGATGGTCAAGCTACAGAACTCCTTAACGGTTAGGAGTTAGGGGACAGTACTGCAATTGGTCGATGGAAACTGTATATGTAGGGCTAACGTGATACTTATACGGGTAGATACTACTCCTGAGATGGTAACGATGAAAACCTTAGGTATACATGGTGTTTTTTCGTTGCCACCCTTAACTAAGGGTACGTACTCTATACATCAAATAAAGTAAGTTTATGCAAAAAAAAAAATGCTGAGAAACGATGTAAATTTTTTGAAACAATTTTTTTATTAGGTACTTGATCGGCGAAATCTATAGTGTCCAGTCTTTATGTTAGTTTTTTATAGACAGATATTAATTATTTCTCGTGAAAAATCTTGCTACGCGCGTCTATGTGCATTCATGCAGAAAAACGCAGTCTATTTACTCAACTTTGGACCCTAATATTTTGGAAACCAGACACTTCCCAGGTATGCTTCCAAGGAGAAAAATGATCGTGATGATGAGGAGATTACGTAGTTTTCGGGAACGTTGACGACCAAAAATCAGCCTGTATAAACTAGCATCTATTTATGTCCACAACGCATTAACACAACTAAAAATCGAGAAATAAACTGACTTTTTAAAAAAAAAATTAACCGACTTCAAACTTTAACTAAAAAGCGATAAATAACGTAACTAATTTATCTACTTAATACATATTAAATATCTCAAATTATTTAAATATTTACAACTTAATACCTAATACTTTAACAAAGTCATCTTTAACTATTTAAATATTTATAGTTATCACATATTTTTTGGAGTCGGTGCCAGCCAAACAAATCAATGTAATTAAGAAAACTGACCCACACTAAATAGTAAAACCAAGAATAGGAAATTGCATTACCGCTGCCTACTACACCGTATTGTATTTTGCCGTGTGTGTGGCTTTGCCAGCCGCGCGCGTCCATCAACACTACGTTACCTAGGCTGGCACCGACTCCAAAAAATAAGTTAGGAGGTAAGATAAAACGTAGCAATCATTGAGTCTTGAGACAATAAAATTGTTATGGCAATATTTTACGTTACTGGAATAAACCAGATGACGCTTTTTAAAATTCTTTATTGCACCTCTAAAGGTTTGTACAATGGCGGACTTATTGCTATACAGCATTCTCTACCAGTCAACCAATATTTGTGGTGAGAATGTACAGGTAGCGCAATGGACAAAACAATTTTAAACATAGGCTATACATAAAAATAAATATTAAATAACAAACACTAAGCACACTAATTCTATAATTAGTACACACACATAATACGACATTAGACATGGACCAGGTTCTGGACTCTCCTGTAGTGCTCAGTTACTCTCAACTTAAAAACTTAACGACATTAGAAGACTCCCGAATCGTTACTGGTAGATCGTTCCATAAGCGAACAGCAGTGGCAGTAAAAGAGTCGGAATACAAAGCAGCATTCCGCTCGGGCTCACGGAGGGATATTATTGCGGCTAGACCGGAGTGGTTTATCGCAGGAGGAGAAGAATTCGAAGCGTTCGGAAATGTATTGGGGAGCAAGAGGATGGTTCAGGGTATTGAACAAGAAGGAAAGTAGGTGAAGATTACGTCGATGTCTAATATTGAGCCAGTTTAGCTGTGCACGATATTGGAATATGTGGTCATATTTACGCAATCCAAAAATTATGAGAAGGCGGTCCAACTTATCTAAGAGTTCCTCTATAATATCTGGGTAGCAGACATCAACATAGTCAATGATTGAGAGCAACAGAGCGTTGACTAACGTGATCTTGGCCGATATGGGTAGGAAGTTCTGCATAAGTTTTAGCGAACGCTTTGGCTACCCCATTCATATGTGTATGTACTACAACAGTATCATAGCGAACTTACCTACTGTTATTCTATATTTACTTAATATTACCTATGAATGCTTATTTTATAGAATATTCCGCCGCCGCCGCCGCGCCCATCGTAATAACTGAATAGCGTGTTTTCGAGCAAAGAATATCGATAAGATATTTATTTAGCCACCCGTGTCGTTTATAACGTTATTACATATAAACGAATTATAACGTTTTTTATTAACTAAAAAAATAAGTAGATACAAGTAGATTTCCACGAAGCGACGACGTCGCATCGTGAATCGACGCCGCAGCATGCGTGGAAACCCTTAGTTACTCGTATGTGTGTCACATTTCTCTAATCGTTTTACCAACTTATTAGTAAACTGAAGATGTCGCCGTGTGTTACCGAACGAAATGATATTTCAACGTGGTGGCTGTAGTTCCTTTTCTGCCACTTTGCAGATAATTTGGCAAACGCTCACATTTCAATCACTCATAATAATCCGACTAATATTATAAACGCGAAAGTTTGTGAGGATGTATGTATGTTTGTTGCTCTTTTGCGCAAAAACTACTGAATGGATTTTAATGAAACTTCACAATAATATTATTTTACATATAAGAATAACAGTGGACTTTTCTAGGATTACATTTTAGTACAACACCCTGTTACTTATAATATTTCATTTTTGTAAATAAAAATGTAATGTGTTTAAGTGTAAAAAAATAACACATAGGCATTATACATTACATTTTGTTTGTTCTGCAGTATGTACGATCAGGCGCGGACGGAGTTGCAGGCGTCCACTAGTGTCAAATATATAGACAAAGTGTGAACGATGAACTATGCTATTTGAATTTGGAATGACTGTTACGTTGAAGCTTTGAAACATTGTTCGCGATCTATGTTAATTTCAAGAAATCCGTGGGACTCGCAGATTGCGTAAAACTTTCTCGAAACTTTAATAAATAAACTCAGTAGGTACATGCGTTTTGGAAATTATTATTGAGCACGGAGTCACCTTAACAATAACATAATGAGATTGACTGTATGGAGTGTTACCAATGAGGTTTCATTTTCTTTGTTAGTTACTGTTAATTTTATTACTTTCAACTATTTGTCAAGTAACTATGTTTTTTTTATTCACGAATAAAAAAAACCGGCCAAGTGCGAGTCGGACTCGCGCACCGAGGGTTCCGTACAAACTTGCGACATAAACGGCTGTATCTTTTGATTGAGTTGGCTTAGAAGTTTGATTTTTTTCACAGCTTCTAAGGACAGTAGACCTGCGTATTTGATATAAATTTCAGCTTGATACCTCTACGCGTTCCTGAGAAAAAGGGTCTTGACAGACAGACAGACGGACGGACGGACAACAAAGTGATCCTATAAGGGTTCCGTTTTTACCTTTCGAGGTACGAAACCCTAATAAGGCTAAATGTGAACATGTGTTTTGTATTTTGCACACTTCTGTCCTAACCTTTTTTGAGTTAATGGACTTGGCTATGTGTAATTTATGTAAAAAAATCTTTTATTTTTTTCTAGGTAATAATAGTGCATCATCATCGTCATCATCTTCATCCTGCAGTGATGATGACTATATTGATGAGGATAGCTTCGAAGGCATCACTGACAGGATTATGTTAGAACTGCAGAGGAAACAGAATCATCCCAGAAGGTTGCACCCTGAGATGTGGTAAGTTAGTTTTTTTGGTCTTTATAATCTTCTACCTACCTACCACATCATCATGATCAGCCTATTGCAGTCCACTGCTGGACGTAGGTCTCCCCCAGAGCACACCACAAGACTGCCATGGGGGGTATTTGCCCATAGTCACCACGCTGGGCAGGCGGGTTGGTGACCGCAGTTTGTATTTTGGACTATGTTGTCAACACGGGAGGCGCTGCTGCCCATCCCGGAAAACCTTAATCGCCTCGAACGATACCCACGGGCAGACATGGGGTGGTACGAATTCTACTCTGTCGGCACCACGCGGCCTACCTACCTACCTACTACTAAATATTGGAAATTAAATAAAATAATAATCAAAAGTTTAACAGTGTCATAATCAAATTAACAAAAGTTAATGATTATAATTTTTTTTAAACGAAAAACCGACTTCCTCCCAAAACTCGAGCTTACTAAAGTAAAATTTTACTAAAGGGCAAATATATATTGCGTTAAACCCTGTACGAAGTTTAGAAGGCATAATATTGTCAGATTTATATGCCAGCAAATGATTAAATAGGCGACATGACAAAAGACACAAATGACCAGACTTCGAAACTTACGTCTGACAATATGATGATGATAATGATGACCTCCGACCGATTTCGCTCATGACGACCATTTCTACTCCTAGATATTACTAAGTTGGCGTTCATGCGCTCGGAGATGGCTTACATAGCCAATCTTCGCCCTGAACGCCCACGCACACAGAGGACAGGTTAGTGCGCCATTATTCTAATTATAGATAATGGCAGCAGGAGGACGAGTCTTTAGTTCATCACTTTTAGCGTCAAGGTCAGCTTGACGCTGCTCCTCGAACTCGTGAACTTGCTTCATCACCATCCTACGCCACTCTGGTCGTTGTGCTGCCAAAACTTCCCATTTAGATGGATCTATATTGCATCTCTTCATATGTCTTTTCTGAACATCTTTGTATCTGAGGAGTTGCCTGCCGCGTTTCCGCTTGCCCTCCTCCAGTTCAGAAAAGAATATGCGCTTAGCCAATCTTTCCTCCACCATACTAGACACATGACCGCACCACCGAAGCTGCCGACGCATTAAGTAGGCCTCAATGCCACTTACATTGGCTCTTCGCAATACTTCGGTATTACGCACTCGGTCGGACCATCTGATTCTCATGATGGATCGGAGGCACTTGAGGTGGAATCGACCCAGAGTGCGTATGTGGCGACGGTACATGCACCACGCCTCGGAGGAATATAAGAGATTTGGCTGCACAACAGCCATGTACACTGTTATTTAAGCAACATATAATTACACTCCTTCCTGCCCTGTTCCCAATCATTTGGGGTCGGTGCAATATGTAGGTACTTTTCTTTCATTCATCCCTATTATCCGTCATCTCGTTATTCTCATGTCTACCTCTTCCTCTATAACCATCTTACTTCAGACACCGCTTAATGCAACATATACAACTATCTTCATCTTCATAAGCCTGTTGCAGTCCACTACTGGATGTAGGCCTCCCCCTGCCATAGGAGGATTCCATCATCAGATGTTATGTTTTATATGTAGGTGATCAAAACGCTCAGTAAAAGCTAAATAAAGTGAGATCGGTATGTAAATGCGCGCGCCGGGTCATATGTAAGCGGGTTCTCGAATGGAGACCGCCCTATAGCCAGCTGGACCCATGACTTAAAGGCTGGTAGTGACTGGATGGCAGAAACAGGAGATCGACCCTTAGGGCATGCTCACAGCCAGAGGGGGAGGCCTACGTCCAGCCCCCGTATTATGAATTTGGTGAGAGCGAAATGTCTCACTTTTAAACGTCAAATTCACAGAGCTATTAATAACTAGATAAACTAAGTGTATGTACTTTGCATGTAAAAAATAGACTTAAGAATTAGAAAAGACACTCGTTCTCGAGCCAGGACTGAATGAATTAGGGCCGATAGAAGTGGTTTGCAATCTCTTTTTACACACCAAGTAGAAACACTTGCCTCGTCTAGTTATTACTCAGCTCTGTGGGTTTGACGTAGTGAGACATCTCGCTCTCACCAAATTCATCATACGCGTGCAGTAGTGGACTGCGATAGGCTGACGATGATGATGATGATGTACGTATTAAAACTATTGTTTTATAAAGCAGGATTAGTTTGGTTGTACATGCTATTCTTAAGAACTACTGTGTGCTTAGATAATGAAGTTTCGCATTGACGTTCGTCGTCGTAACATTCCCACCAATAGCGGTTAGTCATCATCACGTGATTTCACGATCACGTTTTTGAAGCAAATGTTTCAATGACGAACCTCTATCGATACGGTCGAGAAATAATGCTAACTTTGTCTAAGCCCTTTGGTTCTAAAATAAAATTGAAATTTTTTTTTTGTATGGAATAGTCCATTTATTCATTAGGTTAGATCTCAGTCAATTTATTTCATGTACAGATTTTAATATACTAAATTGACACTCACTTAGCTATACCAGCTCAAGTAGCATGACCTGCGAAATACGATATGATAAACCGGCTTATCGACATTTAGCCTGTCAAATTCGATAAATATAGTATTTTGACGATACGATATCCACGTTGTGTGGTCATGCTAGGGGGGCTGAGGAGGGTTGGCGTCAGGCAGACAGACAGCTGGCCGTAAAATAAACGCATGAAACAAAATGACGAGTTTTTTTTTCATTTATTAAAACATGAATTCTTTAGAAACTGCTAGTATTCTGTATACATAATATGCAGTTATCAACTGACTTCAAAAAAAGGAGGTTCTCAATTCGACCCGTATGGTCCCATTTAAATTTAATAATAAACAACCCCCAAGGGTGGAAAATTGAACAGTAGGCCTACCCATATTAAATGCACTAAGGGTATCTACAAAAAAGTAACACTAAAAATTTTAAATAAAATAATTAACTTTTTTTAAAAAATAAAACCGACTTCAAATGCGTGATCACAAAAAAACTGTCAATGGCTAAATATCTTACAATAGTTTATACTTATATACCTATTGCGGTGCCAGTAATAAATGAATATTAAACTAATGAAATAAGAAAAAAGTACCCAGAAACAAAAAATATTAAGAAATAAGTTGTATGTTAAGCCTGGTACAACAAAACCTATACCAACAAATACAATAGAATAACAAATACAATAGAATACAACAAACAAAAAAGAAAGCAATAAAAAATTTGCGAGGACACGTCAACGGTCTGCCCTCATGACTCGAGCAAGAGCGGCGCGCGACCCGCCACGCGCGCCCGCGTGGGGTCCGCCTCGCGCCTTGCGTCCCCCGCCACCGCGCCGCACGTCTCTTGTTCGCGGCTAAACTTAATACGGCTGGCACCGAAAAAAACAATAGGTATATAAGTATAACTATTGTAAGATATTTAGCTGGTTTAACGCGATGCACGCATTCGAAGGCGGTTTTTTTTTTAAAGTTAATTTGTACATTCCTTTTCAGGTTTAACAACACTGGTGAAATGAATGGCGGCCCACTTTGCAGATGCAGCGCTAAAGCGAGGCGTCACGGTATGAGGCATGGGGTGTATGCCGGGGAACAAACGTTCCCGCGATGCAAATTGAATGAGAACAACATTAACAAACTGTTTCACTATCGGTTGGTATTGTTTCTAACTTTAAAGGTGCAAATCAAATCAAATAGTTTATTTGTTATACACGGGTACTTATATTTTTTAAATTGTTACATTAGGTCCACTATGATTGGCATACAAATTGTTAAGGAATTTCAGTTTAAATTGAAATATATTACGTTTAATTTAACTGATAAGACTTTATACACATATATAATAAATCCTCATAGTCAATTTATACCCTCTTCTACTATTATGCTATTCCTTATTCCATTCGTCAAGGCTCTATTAAGCCAGGTTTAGGCTGCCTGACCACTGATGCAGAGAAATGAGAGAAATTTTCAACCAATAGGATTGTAAAATTATTAATAAAGAAAATGGAAAAATAGGATTGTATAAAATATTGCTCCAGACCTGCAATCCTATCCTACTAATATTATAAACGCGAAAGTTTGTAAGTATGGATAGATGGATGTTTCTCGAAAAACGGCTGAAGCGATAAAAAAAAATTGTTATGGAGTGAGCTGACACTCTGGATTAACACATAGGCTACTTTTATCCCGAGAAAATATAGTTGGTTAATAATAGTTAATATTTCTCAATTTTTCCGCTCCGGTAGACAGACAGCCTTACTGTACTTTCTAAGGAAGTACAATAAGTTTGTTTTTAATTTGTTTCAGTATCACAGTGTCGCCACCTACAAACTTCCTAATAAAATCACCTACGATCATATCTCACGATGAGCACGAGTTCCTTTTCTCCGGGTTTTCTTTATTCTCTCATTACAAGCTGGCTAAGCTGCCTTCCTGCAAGGTGATAAGGTTCAATATCGAGTACACTATACTGTTTGTAGAGGAGCCGGCGCCGCAAAACTTTTCTATACAGGACCTGGATTTGTTTGGTATGATTTCTTCCGTTTTATTTTTGACTCAAAGTATAGTAAATAAAAATACTTAATGGTTAATATAATAATTCAGAATGACTTGAAAACATTTCCCATTGGCATCGTTACCGTGGTAGCTAATTGTTGTATTTATTCCTGATATTTTTTTTAAAACGAAAAACCGACTTCCTCCCAAAACTCGAGCTTACTAAAGTAAAATTTTACTAAAGGGCAAATATATATTGCGTTAAGCCGTGTACGAAGTTTAGAAGGCATAATATTGTCAGATTTATATGAGCAGCAAATAATTAAATAGGCCACATGACAAAAGAGAGAAATGAGTAGGCTTCGAAACTTTACGTCTGACAATATAAGCAACATATAATTACACTCCTTTTTCGTGCCCTGTTCCCAATCATTTGGGGTTGGTGCAATATTCTTTCTTTCTACTCTTACTCTTCTTTCATTTATCCCTATTATCCGTCATCTCGTTATTCTCATATCTACCTCTTTCTCTATAACCATCTTACTTCGGACACGGCTTAACGCAACATATAATTTCACGACTTAACACAATTATCTTCATCTTCATAAGCCTATTGCAGTCCACTACTGGACGTAGGCCTCCCCCTGCCATAGGGGGATTTTGTTACTAAAAAGTTCCACTATCTGTTTTTCGCGGCTCCATCATCAGACCCTCGTTTCCTTTATATTATGTGTAGCTGACCAATTCTCTATAAAAATCTAAAAACGGACCACTCGTGCCTTTTATATTTGAGGATATCCCTAGATTCCTTAGGGATTCCATCATCAGATGTTATGTTTTATATGTAGGTGATCAAAACGCTCAGTAAAAGTATAAAAACAGACTACATGTGCCTACAATATTTGAGGATTGCCCTCGATTTCTCCAAGATCCCATCATCAGATCCTGATGTGGTGAATATGGGACCAATTTGGAAGCATACCATGATCAAGTATAAAAAAAATTTAATCGGTTCATAAATGACGGAGTTCTGAGGTAACACACATAAAAAAAAACACAGACGAATTGATAACCTCTCTTTTTTGAAGTCGGTTAAAAAGCGGTGGTAGGCTCACTCCCTACCACGTGGGACTTAATAGGCTAACTGTTGAAAAGTGGGTGTCTAATTTGCACACTTCTGTCCATCCTCTTTGGGTGATAATGGGCGTGACTATACAAGATGTGGGTGACAGCCAGGCAAATACTGAAATGCAGAACAAGTACCATTGTGTTGAGTTATACGACAATGTTGATGTATTTGGTTGGAGCTTCAATGCACTTTGCTGGTGTATGTGCTACTTATGTATTGTAAATTATTTGTGTAATAGTACTGTTTGTGTCTCATGAAATAATCAGTTATTACTAGCAGGAAATGGATTTTTGACTTGATTATCAGTAATCTTTGCTCTCCGCGCCAATTTATCGGGCGATCCTGTGACTAATTAAATGGGCTTATTGGTTATTGTGTGACACATTACTGTTTTTTGGATCACTTCTGACTTTCCATTAGGGTTGATCAGTTATTTGAACTTTTTTGAGGGCAACTATTTTTTGAAAATCATCATCATCATAAAATCATTTTTAAGTCATTATCTAAGGGCTAATTAAACGAACTAAACTATTTTTTCCTAAAAATATGAAAAAATGTCTGAAAATTTTGGAATTTTCCTGCAAAAATTTTCAATGTTTTCCGCCTCAGTATCATAGTCTGAAGTCATGGTATCGATATTTGCCTGGCTGTCACAAACACCCTGTATGTATGTTTTTCTTTGTAGAGGAGTACCTATTCATAGAGCTACTGGAACTAATTGACTTGGACCTCGGCAAAGCTACCGAGACTGCGTGCTCACAGTTCCACTTTATGCCGCGATTTGTGCGTTACTTATCGGACGCTGGATGTGAGGTACGATTCTAATTTGCTTCAAAAATGTTAAGCTTTTGTTAAATTAATGTAAAGTTAATCTAAACTCGATGTTCGACCGTTTGTATTGCAAGTGCTAATACAACTTATCTATCAGAAATATCCTTAGTACATCATGTCACAATCGCATTGTACCTATATATAGGTATGTGTATTTGTGTAATCTTAGTGCTGATATTTCCAAACGTCAGATAGCCTGTTAGAGGAATAAAGCTGATGCTGTCTCTATCGTGATCAAGTTTTAGAGAAAGACAGCATCAACTTTATTTCTCTGATAGGCTATCTGACGTTTGGAAAAATCGACCCTTAGTATAAAGTAAGTTCTTCTATGCTGCTCTGGGAGTGAAAAAAAAGTATAATACTACAGCTGCTTCTCTTCCCGGGCATACTGTACAAGTCAGTTGAGGGACAAGAGGGTCTTGGTGTTTGGTAGGCGATGGGCTGTGACCACCTGTCACTAATAACCGAACTTGTACATCTCAATTATACCCTCAAAATTGGTCAGAAGTGGCACCATGTGGTTCTATCGGCCCTTGGTGCTCTGTCTAGCCCGTAAGGGATAAAGGCGTGATTATATGTATGTATGTAATGTAGTATAAAGTAACAGTAAAGTAACTTGTGTATTCTGATGACATTAAGTAATATGTGTAATCTTAGCATGAATTAACAGTAAGTAATATGTCTTAACATGAAGTAACAGTAATTAAGTTTTTTTTAAAAACATTTTGCAGATATTATCAATGTCTGAAGTATTAAAATACTTAGTAGAGGAGAGTGACTACTTGATTCCACCCGATATGCTGGACGATGTCCACGGTATGGATCACTATACATGGCAGAAGTTTGTTGATAGGAAGAAGGGTAAGTAAAGTAATACTATGGTTCCAGCCTAAACCGCTTTTCTTAGAGACTTGACGGTTGTGTTGCATGACGTACTCATCCAATTAGAAAGAATCTTCCGAAGTTCCTACGGAAACATGAAAGATTGAGCCTTCTAAAGTTTGCCTGTGCTGATGATGCGGGCCTTTACTAGAATACATCAGCTGCATCTCTTTCCGTGTATGTCGCGTAACTGTCAACTAAGGAACTCTGGCATTTTCTCAAGCGATAAGCTAGCAACTTGTCGCCGCTCATTTACATCTGCTGCTACTATGCTAGACGTGGTTGTGTGATCTCCTTTATGATCATGCAGTTCTGGCTACCCCATTTCGGGAAACAGCCATTTTTATATGTATGTAATGTTTACGCGGATGCAATCGTAGAGCTCCACTAGTATTTTATACATTGTCCCATCCACTATATATGATATCTAAGTATATAATTCCCAGGTATGATAGTAACATATCCGGGTAAAAAGCCGTGTTCGGTTCGTGTCGATCAACTCGATAGGAGTCCGCCGGCCGGCGAGCTTGAAAAGAATCCCGATATATTGAAGACTTTCTTCCCGGAAATAGTGCATTTTGGGATCAGGCCACCGCAACTTAGCTATGCTGGGAATCCAGAGTGAGTTTTTAACCGATTAAAAAAAAAAAGAGGTTATCAATTCGCCGGCATGTTTTTTTTATAATACATACATAATATTGTCACGCCGATTATCCCCCAAAGAGGTTGGGCAGAAGTGTGCATGATTTTTATAAGTACCAATTTTAATGTTCTTAGATTTTTCCAATGGTCAGATAGCTTATCTGAAGGATTTCCATGCTGTCTTTCTCGTAAACTAGATCAAGAAAGAGCGACCACTTTACCTTAGGGTAGCTTTGCGAAACTGAATAACCGAATGTATTCATAACCATCGAAAACTAAGTAAATATAATGTCTTACACAGATTATAAAAAAGCCCATGTAAATCCAGATTCAAATCTACCTGTATACCAAATTCCACCTAGATCCGTTCTTTCCTGATTGAGTAACAAAAATTTTTATTCCACAAAATATAAATTACATGGGAAAAAGAAAGATGTATGTACCAAGAAATTATCTCTAAACAAAAAAACATTCATCCTTTAATTATATAACTTTTTTCTAATCGTCACACTTGAACGTATCTAGACTTAATCTTAGTCAGGTCTATCCCTCTAAATGGCTGAGAGAGAAAGGGACACGTAGGATTAATTTTACGTTTACGCATAAGCGTGACGCTCAGAATCGACCATATTACCACTTTAATTGCCTTCTAGATATCAAAAAGCATGGCGCTACTACGTAAAATACCGTCACTTGATAGCCAACATGGCAAAACCGTCGTTCGCCGACCGACAAAAGCTCGCAGCGAAGCAGGCGAGGTTACAGGAAATGCGCACGCAGAGCAAAATGAAGCGTGACGTCACTGTCGCTATATCGTCCGAGGGATTCTATAATACAGGGCTTATGTGCGATGTTGTGCAAGTGAGTTAAATATAATTTTACTTGTTTATTTTTATAAATTCACTAGTGTATGCCTGTGACTTCGTCCGCGTGGACTGCAGAAAAAACAATTTGTCGAAATTATCCGGGATGAAAATATTATCCTGGGATAGAAAGTAGCTTATATCCTTTCTCAAGCACGCTATCTGTGTACCAAAGTTTATTTAAATCGTTTCAGTAGTTCTGGCGTGCATGCGAGACAAACAGACTTTCGCATTTAAAATGCAACAATGTAACGATTCAATAAAATATATTATTTTCCTTTTAAATTAATATAATTTATATACATATAAATAAATAGGGACATGTTTGTATTGGGAATTGGGTTAGTCAGAGCTAATTTATATCATTTTTTAATTTTAAAAAGTAAGTTAATTATGTAACTTGTCATTTGTTTTATGGCGGACTATCTACTTAACGCCAACTAGCCAAATTCAATATTATAAACAAAAATAAAATAATTTTCATTCCAGCACGCCATGCTTATACCAGTTCTAGTCAGACATCTTCGTTTCCACAAATCATTAGAGTGTTTAGAGAAGAAAATCGGCTATGTCTTCAAACAACGACTACTACTACAAACGGCACTAACCCATCCCTCGTATAGAGAAAACTTCGGGACCAATCCCGACCATGCAAGGAACAGTTTGACCAATTGCGGCATTCGACAGCCCGAGTATGGCGATCGGAGGATTCATTATGCTAGGAAGAAAGGTATGATTATATTAAGAATGCTGATCTGATGAACCAAACAGGGTGCAAACCATCATCGAGCATAATGATTTCTTGTGACTGACCCACGAAAAACACCAAACATTTTACGAACACCGAATATTTGTAGGACAGTTTTATTGTGTTAAGTGTCAAAAAGATGCGTTGCCTTGTGCAGTAAATAGCCTTTTCTGCGCCTTCTATAACTGCGCCCTATTTAGTCGTGCATGGTCTGGCCATCCTTACGCCCCCAGAATACGCCCTGTGCCTAGGCACCGATGGCTACGCCCTATTTACGGCACTGGCGCTGCCTATCAGCCGATCATCATCCATGCCGATCCATTTCTGTTTAAAATTGTCATTTGCTAGAGCGAGAAAGATAACGGGAATACCTGTCGTCTCGAGAATGATGCGTTCATTTCCGCTATGTTTCTCGCTCAGGCAAAAGACAGTTCAAAGCGAAAGAAAAGGATAAGGCGAACGATTTGATCTAAGTGTAACATAACTTCAAATTGCTTCCTAGGTATCGTGACCCTAATAAACATAATGTCGCGATTCGGGCGTAATAACGAAACGACCTCGGATATCAAACACAACGAGCGTTTAGAGTTCCTTGGAGATGCCGTGGTGGAGTTCCTGTCGTCGGTGCATCTGTTCGTATGTTCCCGGGGCTGGCTGAAGGGGGCTTGGCTACTTATAGGGCTGCTATTGTGCAGAATCAACATCTAGCGCAGCTGGCTAAGGTAAGAAAACATTTAAAGATACATACATATACATATAATCACGCCTTTATCCCTTGCGGGGTAGGCAGAGCACCAAGGGCCGATAGAACCACATGGTGCCACTTCTGACCAATTTTGAGGGTGTAGTTGAGATGTACAAGTTCGGTTAGTAGTGACAGGTGGTCAGCCCATCGCCTACAAAACACCAAGACCCTCTTGCTTGTCACTCTACTAAACTACTACTACTACATTTAGGTAAAGATACTTCACTGAAATAGTCTTTTAGAGATAAGGCCTAAAGCCTTTGTACTATTTTTGTTTTTATAACTTAGATTTTTTTATTTATTTTTTATTTTTATATTCACACACTTCACAACACATTAACTTAGTGCCACATTAAGATCCATACGGTCTTGCGTGGGTACTAAGCAACGGTGAAAAATACATAGATAAGTAAGAAACATCCATGTAAACAAACATCGATATTCATCATATCAATGTTTGCACCTACCGGGAATCAATTTACACACAAATCGCCGTCATTATATGTGTGCTTTTGTTAACTGTAATAGTAAAATCGTCTAGCAAACCTTAAACTGTTTCGACATAAAGGAGAACTAACAGTTATCGATGTACGTTCGCTTCACTCTAGCATTATGCGATTGGTGTATGTATACAAGATTTAATGTATGATTTTGACTACTCTGTACGTTAAAGGATCTCTGTGAAACCTGGGCTTGTGGATTGTGTACTTAAATAAAATCTTTTACCCGAAAGGCAGTTTCAGCGAAATTGTCACCTTGTTTACTCCTATGCTTTATGTACTTTACTACTTTGATTCAATAGAAATATGACCTATTTTTGATTCGCAGAACATAGAGCTGGAAGAGTTCATGCTATACGCTCACGGCTCCGACTTGTGTCGCGATGTGGTGATGAGGCACGCGATGGCGAACTGTTTTGAGGCACTCATGGGCGCGCTGTTTCTTGATGCAGGCCTAGAGGTTGGTACTTTTTATACAGGGTGTAACAGAAGGGCATGTTAAACGAAAAGCTATGTAAATTGCCCACGAAAAAAACCTCCACGAAAATACCCCTCCTGGTAGGGGAAGATTGGGTAATGGGAGTCAGCGGGTAATAGTGGTCACCCACACATCTCCAAAAGTAACACTAATAGAAACGCGTTAAGGGTCCTCGCTGCCCGCTCTGTTCCCCTCGCCGTCGCTGCGAGCGTGCCGCGTGTGTATGGCGACAGAATGAATGAGAGGTGTGTTTTGTTTTTGCGGCTCGCCGATGTAAATTTTCAGGGACGCAAAATATACAGTAACTTTTATAGTTATTGATCTACTTGTATATTACTTTTTTACGCCTTAACTTGTACATTTGGTGTAATGATTTCCTACTTAAATCCCGAGTATTTCTAATGTATATAATTTTTTCTTCTTAAAATACTTGGGGGTAATGAGAATCGTGTGATCCCCATTGCCCGCTAGTGACCGCCACCCAAAGAAAAAGATAGGGTAAGGAAAAATATGCAGGGTGATTTTTGGTCGTCATCACATTCCGATCGATCATCATCATAGAACGCCCTGAGATCCATGTTGGAATAGGCTCCTCACCGGTCGGATGCATGCCGCATTGGCATTCGAATTCGCGGGTCTCCATGCGGAACGTGGTATCCACTCTAGCGGCCATATCAGTTCTCGAGCTATGTGCCTTGGCCACTTCAGAGCTGGACCGTTGAGCTTGTCTGCTTTGTACTTCGGATAAAAGCTATTCGCTGGGTCCAATGAGTTCTCGGCACCGTGTAGTGATCAGGCAGCACGCACTGGTTGAATATACGTCTTCTCTTTAAGACTGGGGTAAACGTTCCCGAAATAGGAATCTCCTCATCATCATGACTGGAAGCATACAGCATGCATGGGAAGTGTCGTTTTCCAAAGTTGAGTAAATAGACTGCGTTTTTCTGCATAAAGGCAAGGGAAAGAAGATGAAAGTGCCGACGAAGGGGACCGAAAGAGTAAAGAGGAATATTCTCCAGGAAACGATACCTCTGTATCGGACGTGACGCGATTTGTGTTAGATTTTTGTATGATCCTCATTGCCCACAAGGTGACCCCAATTACCCGTAACTTAGTGCAATGGGAGTCAAATCAGTTTTTTTGTACTTTTATATTTCCCAATGATGATTATTAATGTGATGATTACTGATCTCAAATTATAGCTAATTAAGTAATTTTGTTATGAGGCGGTTGCAATAAAAAATTTTGTTAATTGCTTAAGTGACCCCCATTACCCAATCTTCCCCTACACCCCGTATATAAAGTAGCGACCCGCCCTAGATTCGCACTGGTGCAATGCTGATACTATACATATAAACTTCCTCTTGAATCTAATCTATTTAAAAAACCACATCAAAATCCGTTGTGTAGTTTAAAAGATCTAAGCTTACATAGTGACTGACAACAGGAAGCAAGTTTGTTTTATATTATGTTATGAAAAGTAGCCTGGATTAGGTACTAGAGTGCGTTTCACGGAATAGTTCCTTTGGACGCTGGCGCTAGTGCATGACTTGACATTATCTGTGTCTCATACAAAAAATGTAAGTTTCCGAAATCAGACTTAGGAGTAATTGTATGAAACGGACTCTAGTCCCTGTTGCCAACGATATAATATTGGGGTAAAGCTATTGGTTTCTGGTGTCGTTAAATGGCGGCGAAAATTTTACATGTCGGCACCGAAAAGATTTCTTTTGCTTTTGTACAGCTGCTAAATGACGGATTCCCTAGGGAACCATAGCTTGAGGGCTGGCAAATGATCAAATAAATCTAGCTACCGGTAAAAAGTCCAATGGGAAATGTTTCGTTATTCTAAATGGTATTATATTATAAGCTATCAGCTGCAGAGCCTTATTAGTATTAATCGAACCCACTTGATGATTTTGACTTTTCCAGGTTGCAGATAGAGTGTTCGCGTTAGCACTCTGGTACAACGATGAAGACTTGTTAGACGTGTGGACGAAGTTCCGCGCCCATCCGTTGCAAGAACAAGAGCCTTTGGGGGACAGGAAGTATATTAAGGACTTCGAGTTTCTGCAGAAATTAACAGAATTCGAGCAATCTATTGGTAAGAGGTCGAAAATGTTGTGTACCTATGTTAATATCTTGAAAAATTAAATTAATAGCATTAAGTTCACCACGAGCAATAACTGCTCATCGCAGATTATAAAAATATTATTTCCTGGTTGGGCTTGACGACACGGTCACGACACCGCCATAGCTCTTTTCGAAAGTAAAAATGTACTATAGTATGGTAGTACGTTTTTTCACTAGACGACATGACCACGACACGGGCTCCCATATTAGATGACGAAAAGCCGTGATCGTGTCGTCTAGTGAAAAAACGCACAATCTCTCACTAGCCGAACAAAAATCATAAAATCCGTTGAACTATTTGTGCTAAGGCTAAGCTAACACACATACCAATTTATATCGTCGTCGTCGTCAGCCTATTACAGTCCACTGCTGGACGTAGGCCTCCCCCAGTGTACACCACATGGCTCGATCTCCCGTTTGTGCCATCCAGTCACTACCAGCCGTCCTCTTTAAGTCATCGGTCCATCTGGCCGGAGGGCGCCCAACGCTACGCTTGTCGAGGCGCAGGTCTCCATCCGAGAAACCGTTTACTCCTCCGTCCATCGGTTCTACGACAGATGTGGCCGGCCCACTGCCACTTCAGTCTGCTACATTTCGAGACTATGTCTGTCACTTTGGTCTTCTGCCGGATAATCTCGTTTCGGACTTTGTCCATTAGCGAGATTCCGATTTATATATGTAAATCTAATATATGAATTTCTCGTGCAATTGCGGTGTTTGTTACCAAACTCTTCCGAAACGGCATTACCAATTTTTATGAAATGTATATGTCTATTCGGTAGGTCTGAGAGTCGGACGTAAACTATTTTTATACCCCTTCCACGCAATAAGCGGATATCAACGCTAGCGGAGCCGCGGGCAACAGCTAGTATATTATAATAGGTGTATTTCCCACAGGTGTACAATTCAAACACATTCGTCTACTAGCCCGGGCGTTCACAGATCGTTCCGTTGGGTTCACACATCTCACTCTGGGTTCGAACCAAAGGCTGGAGTTTCTGGGCGACACAGTGTTACAGTTGCTAGTATCGGATAGATTGTACCGACATTTTCCGGACCACCACGAAGGGCATTTGTCGGTAAGTATTTTAGTATAGTGCATTTTTGGGGCAGGCGGGAATTCGGTCATTGACTTTTGATTTTGAGCGACATACAAAAACCATCTTTATGAAAATTGTTTCGCCGCCGGTCGAAACGCACGACACGTTTTTTGGCTTTAGTACTTATAATGTTTTGTAGTAATAATTTTTGTAAAACTAAAATATTTGCATGCCACAGCTTTTGGCGAAACAGTTTTTGAGCTAATAAATGTACTAATTACTTTATTGTACCGTTTTGTGACCCAATAAATAATCATCTCATTTCTTTAAAATACAATAAAGTATATCAAAGTGAAATGAAGACATTGAGCTTAAATTCTTTAAGTACATTCAACAAACAAACTTACATTCCGTCTTTAAAATTGTTTATTAAATTCGCAGTTACTCCGTTCGTCGTTAGTCAACAAACGAACACAGGCATTGGTTTGCGACGACCTCAATATGTCGGTGTATGCGATCTACAACAACCCTAAAGCTAAGCCGACCACCAAGAAACACAAGGCCGATCTGCTTGAAGCGTTCCTTGGTGCTTTGTTTGTGGATAAAGTAAGTACTTACATCGTTTTTGCAATTATATACAATATTTTAAGTATCTCATATTACAGAGTGCGTCACTGAAAGGATCATATGAATATGCATGCTTAGCGAGTAGTTACTGCATGAGCTGTACGCTTGCAGTAGAACTAATAATAAATAAAATAAATGGTACAAGTTAAGCTATAGGGCGTTTTTCTCACAAGACGACACGACAGTGACACGACCACGACATTTCGTTATCTAAAGGTAGTAGGGGGGCCGTATCGTCTAGTGGAAAAACGCCCATAAGTATACTGTTCAATTTGACAGATATTGCATAATACATTATTTATCTGTCAAAAGTCGTGTTTAAGGGGAGTGGAACTTATATGTATGTATGTATGTGTACAATAAAGAATAATCTATTCCAGAACCTGGAATATTGCCAAGCTTTCTGCAACGCGGTTCTCTTCCCGCGCCTACAGGAGTTCATAATGAACCAAGATTGGAACGATCCCAAGTCGAAGCTGCAGCAATGCTGTTTGACGTTACGTTCTATGGAGGGAGGGGAGCCCGATATACCCTTGTACAAGTATGTATTTGTTTATTTGAGAATAACCTCATTTTCTTTAAAAAAAAAACCGACTGCGTAAAAATATAAGTTCAGTGTCTCTCAAGCTTAAATGCGACAAGCCGCTTAGGCTCTCGAACGTGCCAAAAAATATACATACTTATTTACATACACTCGAAAAGCATAACCGTTCTCTTGGCGCAGTCGTTGGGTAAAATCCAGAACATAGATGAAATAAAACATTAGGTAATATTTTTTTGTATTGCATATGTATTACGATACATACGGGTCATATAGCGGCCGTGAAGTAATTTTTTACGTGTTTTACATACAGAATGATTTTTGGTCGTCAACGTTCCCGAAAACTACGGAATCTCCTCATCATCACGATCATTTTTCTCCATGGAAGCATACCTGGGAAGTCTGGTTTCCAAAATATTAGGGTCCAAAGTTGAGTAAATAGACTGCGTTTTTCTGCATAAATGCACATAGACGCGCGTAGCAGGATTTTTTCACGAAAAATAATTAATATCTGTCTATAAAAAAACTAACATAAACACTAGACACTATAAATTTCGCATGATCAAGGAATTTTAAAAATTAAAAAAAAAAAAAAAAAAAAATCCCAGCATTTTTTTTGGCATAAACTTACTTTATTTCATGTATAGAATACGTACCCTTCGTTAAAGGTGGCCACAAAAAAACACCCTGTATATAAATCTGCGTTCCAGGGTTATACGATGCCTGGGCCCGACCAACACGCGTGTATATACATCCGAGTCGTCATTGACCGGATTTTTAACATAGTTTTCCGTGTTCCAGGGTGATAGAATGCCTGGGTCCGACCAACACGCGTGTATACACGGTGGGCGTGTATTTCCGTGGTGCCCGCCTTGCGTCAGCTCGTGGTCATTCTATACAGGAAGCGGAAATGAATGCCGCGGAACAAGCATTATCTACGGCACATGGTGAGCCATGCCTTGTTTATACATTGCGAAATTCTGCCGCGATTTGTTTTCATTTAATTATAATATTTGGTTTATTGTGATGTGATTCTAGTGCATGTACATACTTCGGCTTCGGCTAAATGTGGCTGTAAGGTTCGGACTACCCCATGGTCCTCACACTTAAACATTAACTTAAAATTTCTTCAATCCGTCCCTTTCTGCCTCCGTCATTTACAATAAGGGTGGAAAGGGACATACATAACTAGTGTGGCGATCAGAATTGACACAATATGTATGCAAATCCACTATATCTTCCAGAGCTCTTCCCCCAACTGGATCACCAGAAACGCGTAATAGCAAAGAGCATGAAGAAAAAGAAGAACAAATTAGACCAGCGCGGGCGAGAGAACAAAGCCAACTTGTACAAAATGAAGATGGCAGAGAAAGTGCCTAAAGCGTACCGACTCGACAAACAGTCAGATAGCTCAGAGGAAAGCAGCATTAGCTCTGGTGAACACACCTCTCCTGAATATAACAGTGACAATGAAAATGACAAGTCGGACGAGGACTCGGGATTGGACAGCGAGGCCGATTCGGTTGCCAATCCCAAGTTGGACAATGTGGAAATCAGCAGTCTAGTCAGTGACATGGAGAAGATTAAGGCTGATCTGATTAAAAGGAATGAGTATGAGAAATTGAAGGAGAAGTGTAAGAATCAATCCGATTCTGATGATGAATGAAGTGGGAGGTGAGAAATTAGCTGATGTTAGGTATGTGGGATTGTTTTTTTTACTATGTAAGTATTATCAATTTGAGATGCAATTAACTGTCGTATTTTTAAGCTAAAGTTCCATTTGAAGCTGTACATTTCTTCCAAAGATTGTTTATGTCAATTTGATATAGGAAATCTAAGATATTTTTGTGCGTCATTGTAGGATCGGAAAAAATACTAAAACGACAGTATGTCTTGACGTAAGTAATTTGAGTAAACGCTGATTGCATATTTTTATAATCTTTCTGTATTTTTTTTTATCGAATTCGCTCAACCGTTAGCAGTTAAATACAATAATAATAATTTAGTAGTCACGATCAGGCAGAAATCAAATAGATATAGCATTAAAAATAACTTGTTATCTATGTTTTTGTTATTAAATACATGGACTTGTGATATTAATCTCATGCAATGAAAAATAAATGAAATGTTAAATTATATTATCATTTAATTTACGTCAGCTTTTAAAAGTAGAGCCATGTCATGGTAGCTGACAACAAAATGACATAATTTGTAATGTTCATACCTCATTATTTAGGCATCCTACTAATATTAGCGGACGCGTCCACTAGTACTTAATAATCCCTAGCCGTCCATAATCTATTAAAATAACACAAGCAAGATAAATACAAAATTATATTGAAATATTTATTAACACAGCACAATACAACACAGTGAGAATCCGAGGGGGCCCTTCATTTTCTTAGCGCGAAGTGTCAGCCATTGCTTCTGATTGGGTACGTACATCTCTGCAGGCATCAGTTGTTCCGGAGAATCATTATTATCTGCAAAAAAGTATATGTAATAAAGATACATACTTCATGAAAAAAAAAATAAGATGATTTAAGGCTTGTCCTAAGCTAACCAAAATGAAAACAGTTTGATAGATATGCCATAGTAGTTGTGATCAGTGGGGCAAGCACGAACCTCTCGACAGTCCGTAACGCTATCGTCACACTGTTATATCTCATAGATTTTCCTTGCGAGTCGATAGCGTTACGGCGCGTAAAAAGGTTCACCCTACAGACGTTTGGTATTTGTATTTTAGATTTCATGAACCCTAATTTATTGTGTACGATTTCCCCATGTATAGGCGCACTTTTGATAATTGAGGTTTCCATACCATCTTTCCTTCTCTGCGCGGACTGCATTGTAGAATCCTGCATTGATATTAAATCTCCGGGCGCGTGGAGAAGCAGCCGACCCACACCTTCGCATCTCCTATAACATAACGTTTATTAAAAAAAATGATTGTGAAATCTGAATGTGTTTTTTGTGTTTTCGTCGAACAATATGGATATAGATTATTATAGCCAGTGTAAAGGGGAGCATTTATGAATGAGACAGATATATATTTTGTTCTCTTCGTCACCTTAAAACTTCATTTTGCAACATTTGTTTTTTCGCCGTCGCCGCTAGAGGCTTGCATTCATTCAGCCAGTTCCGTACTTCGTTGAAGTCCGCTAAAAGCTGCATTGCTGCATCTTTACTGGAAATAATTATTTTGTGTCAAAATTGTAAAAGCTGTCCCAAAAAAATCTCGATACAATTACTTTTATGACACACCTCTACCTATAGTGTAACACGAAGATTTGTGTTGTGGAAGCAGGACACAAATAGATTTTAAGCAATGTAAAGGCAGGAAGGAAAATGAAGCTTCACGATATACCTAGCTATGAGTATGTTATATAAATTGTTTATACAGTGAAACCTGGATAATTGGGATCTCAAGGGACCAAGACATATGTACACAATGTATTGTAGGGTTTCCTAATAATCCAGTTTTATCCAATATGCAGGTTTAAAATTTATAAAGTTGTCTCATTTACAGAGGCCCCCACATTTCCACAATCGATAATGTGATAGAAGTTTTTAAAAATTTTTACAGCTACTGATCAACGTTTTATATTTACGTTTGGGACATTTCGTACACATTTATATCCCTCCTGGTTTTTAGGTCAAAACATGAGATAGTATACTGGACAATCAAAGCATGCGCGAAGAGACGACGCGAAATGTATGTAAACAAACACGTCAAAACTTGTGTTTGAAACCGGATTAATTGTGGTCTCACTTACTAACAGGTAATTGAGCTACAGAGTTCTCAATTATAGAGGTAAACATCGAAAAAAGTATTAGAATTCAAATCTTATTTAACCAGGTTCAAAAAGTCCCATTAACAGAGGTAATTTAATGAAAAAGAACCGGGACTTCGTTGCAACTCTCAATAATAGAGGTTTCTCATTTATCCAGGTCCCACTTAACCAGGTTTCACTGTAGTAGGTCCGTACCTAAATTTAACTTTTGCAACGTAAATGTGATGGAGCCAAGACTCGCACATGATCCGGAGTACCATGTTCAGGGTTGTCACATCGCCCGTTGCTTTCACTACAGGAAACAGTATTTTATCTGGAATAAATTATGAAGAATTTTATTTATTTTAATATTTTTTAAAGATTGATTGATGAATGACTCGGCGTAGACAGAGATAGCTGGGATACTAAAATAGGTGATTCTTGACTATTCAAGGAAAACGAAAAAGTTTCTAGTTAACCAACCAATCATGAAGAGACGTTAATTGTCACATTTACCGCGTATTCACGTCACGTTACAACGCCGTAATAATAAGAAATGTCAAAACGCAAATCTAGATCAAAAAGATTTAGTCCCAATTAAAAACACCAATAAATGACGTAAAACAAGTCGTACCTAGTAATTCGTAAACATACGCCGACCTATAAACCTCCGGTGGCCGAGTAACGGCTCGCCATTCAAAGTTGTATGGAAACACCATACATAGCGTCGCAAGACTTAGTGTTCCGCATACAGATGATAAAACAAATGTTATTTCTTCAATTGCTTCCTGTAAATAACAGTATTATGGATAAGTGAACCATAACTTATTGCATTTTGAATTTAATTTCTCTTTTTGGCCACTTAAAAATACAAGTTACATAGATGAACTTACTTTAAACTTCTGAATATTGACTTTCACCTCAGAAACTAGCTTTTCCCTCATTTTAGCACAAACATTCTCATGAACACCTATTTTACCTGGAATGGATGAAATAAATACATTTATACATACATACATAAAATAACGCCTTTATTCCTTACGATGTAGGCAGAGCAGCAAGGGCCGATAGAACCATATGGTGCCACTTCTGACCAATTTTGAGGGTATAGTTGAGATGTACAAGTTCGGTTAGTAGTGACAGGGGGTCAGCCCATCGCCTACAAAACACCAAGACCCTCTTGTCCCTCTACTGACTTGTACAGTATGCCCGGAAAGAGAAGCAGCTGTAGTATTATAAGTTTTTTTTTACTCCAAGAGCAGCATAAATACACTCGGATATAAAAATCTACCTTACTAATCTACTAGTCTATACATAGTATAAAATGAAGTTGCGAAGGGCGCCCAAAATGTGTTTGTTACCTAGGATCTCAAAAACTACTATATCAATAGCTATGCGGTTTTCAATAATGGAAAGAAGACATTCCAGGGATTCTATAGGTGTATAATTTAGGTGTACCTACTTAAGAAATTATTAGAGGAATCGTAACAGTTATCAGACGGACGGAAGAAAAACGAGCTTTTTGGAGGCTTGCATTGCGTGCGCTGCTGAAATAACTCAAAATACAGAATAACAATGTATGGGGGAATTATTCTTCTCAAAAAGTTCTATAAAAAAGTCTGCGATAGCATATGTCTATCCTTTAAGGTTTAGCCACAATAACGATTTTAGTGGTGTTCAAGTTTAATTTACGAAATATCTTATTTTTCAATTACTCGATGTTCCTACCGACATAGACCAATAAACATAAAACAAAATGCATATCAAATTAAAGCTGATGAAATGAGGATTCCGAATATATACATATCATAACACTTTTATGTTAATATTAATACACAAGATGCATTTACAATGCCGAGGGCAGAGATGGCGGCGGCGGCGGCTGCGTTCCGTCGTTGTGTCAGTCGGTCGGTCCGCATAGCACGACAGTGGCGGCGAGTGGCGGCGCGCGGCGGCGGCGACGGCGGTGGTGGGGGTGGGCTCATGTTGAGGTGCGCGACCGGAACGGGCAGACACGTGAGGGCAGACAACGTTGATGGTTGTGTCGAATTATAAACTACAGCTGTAAAAGTCGAATATCCGAGCGAAGCCGGAACCGCGGGCTGCTAGTAATAAATAAAAAACATTCACTATGGGTACGCCCACCACCGGGCCCTACACCCTCCACGGGTCTGATAACTCATAACTGCGAAAACAGGCACTTGCACTAACTACAATCGCCACGAGAAATAAAAAACATTTTAAAAAATACATGGTATTAAAGTTTTAACTAGTTGTTGTTCGCGAATACGTCCGCGTGGGCTACAGAATGTAGCCTATATATCCTTCTCCGTATTCGAAACTATTATGTATGCAAAATTTTAAGAAGATTGGTTACGAAAAATAAAGCGTGACGAGGTAACAAACAAACTTTCGAATATATAATGACTTATTCGTCAACTGGCAATCGAAGAACTCGCGACTGGAAGAGTTGACGACAAAAATATAGGTAAAACGACCAGTCGTGAGCTATACAGTCGCCAGTTGACGAGTCTTTACCTATATAATGTTAGTTAAGACTAGTGAACGCCCGCGACTCCGTCCGCGTGGACTACAGAAAAAACAAAATGTCGAAATTATCCGAGATAAAAACATTTTCCCGACATGAAAAGCCTAAGGCATAAGTAGCCTATATATTAAGTCGAGGTCTCGCAATATATTACTGAAAACCGCATCGAAATCGGTTGAGCCGTTTCTGAGATTAGCGTACACAAACGCACAGACAAACCGACAAAAATTCCAATAATCATTCTTTTGGGTATAATAGCGTTGATAAAGGTCTCCTATAATATTTTTACGCATATATCTTCCATGTACAGACAGCGATCTGTTACATTTTTATTATATGTATAGATTACCGGATTCAATAGTAGCAGTATGGTCAGCAAATCTCAGGTTGACCAGTTGTTCGGCGAAAGCTTGCATGTCGTTGTGTGCTATTCGGAAGAAGTCGTCCATTTGCCACGAGTTGGCTAGACGTCGAGTTTCCGCTAGGCACCAGAGTCGGTATGTGTGAATGGAATGATCTGGAAAATAATTATTTTAGTGTGTAAGTGAAAGTACTGAATGGAAGACGCAGATGTGAGGCTCCATGTTATATAATAAGTACTTTACACATCAGCATATTGCAACCTGTAGCGGAGCTATCTTTCGTTCGTTTCGTTTAGCCTGCCTAAATATCAAAATACCTTTCCTTACCAAGGTGAATGAAAATGCATACCTAATCTATGTAAAATAGGTATTTGTTCAACAATAGGCAAGTCTTCGAGAGGCGCTCCTAGTATGTAGTCCCATGTGACTTCGCATTGATTGTTCAGTGTTACCAACTCTTGTAACATTAGAGCGAAATTTGCACCGGATTGAGAACACTGAAAGCAAATAAATTATTTATGTTAAAAAGTCAATTGAATTAGATCGCTTTGCTAAAAAAATGTTACACTTACCGTAGAGGATAATGAAAGAAAATACATAATTACAAGACTTGGATAATTAACTTACTTCTGTAATACATACAGATAGATCTGGGTAATCTTTCAGTGATGTGGGTGTTAAATTCGTTTTCAATGTAGCCCTGAAAAATAAAAAATAATTGTATGATTAAAAACATTGATAAAGGTTAGAATTAACAAGGTATTGGCGATTCTAACTTTTCCAGGGTTTATTCAGGTAGACTTCAATGAGTAATTTATTAATTTTGGAACTAGTAGGTTTATTTATATATATAGAATGTACAATAATGCGATACAATTCTTGAGATAAAATGTATGTAAAATATCAAAAATAGTGAGGGTCCGATGTCCGAGCGGTCGCCTTTATAGATTGTAGCAGCGCCTCCTTGCGGCCATCGGTGGTCATCTTTTTCTATTGGTTGGGCTTCGTTAACAGCTAGTTGTTCGTGTGGTAGATGCCAGAGGGCGTTCTTAACATCTTGCCCGGGTTGAGAGCTCCTGCTCTCAATAAAGTACCTACATACTATATACAGTCATTCAGCATAGGTTCAGGTACAGTTGACTGATCTGCTACAGGGATGACAGGCAGAGGGCATATTTTGCTGAAAGCCCTTCGGATGACGCCATTAGTTGTCCTTATGTCTGCAACTCGGGCCAGCCCATCCTTGCCTGGGTAGACAGCTGTTATCCTCCCTATATGCCATTTAAGGGGGGGCAAGTTGTCGTCCTTGATGATGACCATGGTGTCAGCCTGGATGGACCCTTTGTTCTCCTGCCACTTTGTCCGCTTCTGCAGCTCTGAGATGTACTCTGTGGACCATCTCTTCCAGAAGTGTTGCCTCATCTGCTCCACTCGTTTATAGCGGGATAATGCGTTCGTCGCCGTAGCTGTGAGGTCCTCACCGGCTGGAGCAGTCAGCGGGCGGCCCAACAGGAAGTGGGCCGGAGTCAGCGGAGCTAGGTCGTTAGGGTCTGGTGACATAGGACACATTGGGCGGGAGTTCAGGACGGCTTCAATTTGCACTAAAACCGTACTGAACTCCTCGTAAGTTAGATTAGCATTACCTATCACACGTTTAATACAGTCCTTGCACGAACGATTACCTCGTTCCCACAAACCACCAAAATGAGCTGTGTAATAGGGTATGAAAGAAAATTCTATATAATTACTTGAAGTATAATCAATGATAGGTTGAGAATTGCTCTGAAAAAAGTCTGTGAGTTCTCTAGCGGCTCCTACAAAATTTTTACCATTATCTGAAAATATTTTTAAAGGTTTTCCTCTGCGTGAAATAAATCTCTTCAAAGCTAAAATATAGGATTCTGAAGATAAACTAGTCACTAGCTCTAAGTGCAAAGCTCGTGTAGAAAAACATACAAATAAGCACAAGTAACATTTTTCCAGCCTTGCACCTCTACCTTTCCGGTTTAAAATGTACATGGGACCAGCATAATCGACCCCACATTTATAGAAAGGATAGCCTGATTCTAGACGTTCACTAGGTAGGTTACCCATTATAGGTTGAAAAGTTTTACCTGTCATGCGAACACACTTTACACAATTTCTGACAACTTTTCTACATAAATTCCTACCACCTAGCGGCCACCACGTATCCCTAATAGTGGACAGGAGTAATTGAGGTCCCGCATGTAAAAGATTAATATGTTCAGACTGAAATATAAACTCAGTAAAATAATGTTTCCCACATAATAAAATAGGATGCTTCTTGTTGTAAGAAAAGTCGGGAGAATTCACTAGTCTGCCGCCTACACGGATTATATTGTCATTATCTAAAAATATATTCAAACATGACAAGTTGCGACGATTTTACAGGTAGTTTTTTCTCTAAAGCGTCTAATACGTCAGGAAATGATTGTTTTTGCACTAATTTCGCTAATAAAATAATTGATTTATTCATTTCCGTCACTGTCAAAGCACCTGTAAAACGATCTCGCTTGTTTATTTGAACATTATGCACAAAACGTAATAGGTATGCACATGCACGTTGTAATCTATTAAAGTTTGAAAATCTCTCAAAGTTAAATAAAACATCTGGTTTACTACCTTGACCTTGAACCAGTAAGCAATTTAAGCTATCGTTGCACTTAGGTTTCAATTCTGGTAAGATTTCATCAACTATAAAATTAGGCGAATAACTGAGATCACTTTCCTTTAAAAATTGTGGCCCGTGCCACCACAAATCACAATTAATAAGCATATCCAACGTCGACCCGCGCGATAATAAGTCAGCTGGATTACTATTAGTAGGGACATGTGAAAAAACTGCATTACTAGCTAACTCATTTATCTCAACGACCCGATTCTGAACAAATGTCTTAAGTGAGCGCGGAGGCATCCTTAACCACCCAAGCACAATAGTTGAATCTGTCCAAATAACTATAGTGTCGAATTTAACGCGTAATGAATTTACAATTCTATCTAATAACCTCGCTCCGATCAGTACACCACACAATTCGAGCCTAGGTATACTGACCGGTTTGAGCGGGGCGACACGACTCTTCGAGCACAACAGATGGGTTGTGACGTCACCGTGATTATTGCAAGTACGAATAAAAGCACAGGCACCGTATGCATCTAAGCTAGCATCTGTAAATATGTGTAACTCAATTATTTTAGGATCTATACCTATGACATGACGTGGTACACGAACACGAGATAAGTTAAATAATGATTTTATAAAATTATTCCAATTAATTATTATTTCTTGTGGCAATAAATCGTCCCAGCCTACTTTGCTAAGCCACAATTTTTGCAATAATACTTTTACTACAATAACAATGGGACTTAATAAGCCTAGTGGGTCATAAATCTGAGAAACAACCGATAATATAATGCGTTTAGTTACACTATCACTTGTATTTTGATTAATTAACGAAGTGAAATGAAGTTCGTCACTATTATTAAACCACCCTAATCCTAGCGTTTTATTTAAACAGTTCTCGCCGAGCGTTAATTGTTTTGAATGTGCATCGGCTGGGAACACACCGGGAGCATCTTCGTTAAAATTAAATATCCATTTTCGTAATGGTAGGCACCCAGACATGCAGACGCTGGCTACCTTACTACAGATTAGAGACAATTTTGCTTTATCATCATTTCCTGTTACTAGATCGTCAACGTAAAAATCATTAAGTATAGTTTCTGATACTTCTTTATCTTCACACTCTAGACCCAACTGTCTTACACATCGAATACTAAGATAAGGCGCCGATGCCGTTCCATATGTAACGGTATTAAGCTGGTATACAGTGAGCGGATCGGAGGGATTTTTACGCCACAGAATCAATTGTAAATTTCTTAAGTCGTCTTGAATTTCTATTTGACGAAACATTTTCTCTATATCTGCGCAACATACATATCTATATTGACGAAAACGCAACAAAATACCAAACAAATCATTCTGAAGGGCAGGCCCGGGCATTTGAATATCATTAAGGGATATATCCGTCGATGTTTTTTGACTCGCATTAAAAACTACACGGAGCTTCGTAGTAACACTATGCTCACGGAAAACTCCATGATGAGGTAGAAAATAACAAGGTAATTTATAATCATCGACGCGCTTCATGTGCCCCAGGTCTAAGTATTCCTGCATAAACTCATTATATAATTGTTTGTATTGTGCGTTTCGCTCCAACTTACGCTCTAGAGATAAGAATCTATATTTTGCGATATTATAGCTATCACCTAAGACATCAGCTGATTCTTTAAGTGGAATACGTACGGAAAAACGACCATTTTTATTTCGTATAGTAGTTTCGCTAAATAATTTTTCACAAATAATTTCTTCGGCACTAAAATAGTGGGTTTTCTGAGGAATTTCTTCCAGTTCCCAAAACTTTTTTAACTGTTCATCTACCGGTAGCGTTTGGACTAAATTACAATAAACCCGATTGATGCGCAAGTTATCAATGTTAATTGGTCCTGACACTATCCATCCTAACCGTGTGTTATGTAAATAGGGTCCGGTAGGTAATCTGATTCTGCCGTCGAGTAACAACTCCCAAAAACAATCAGCCCCTATCAGTAAGTCAATTTCTGAGGGTGTACAAAATGATGGATCAGCGAGTTGAATGTTCTGAGGTATATTTATTAAACTCGTATTTATACCTACGGCAGGTAAGGTTGCGGTTATGTTCGGCAAAACAATGCATGTCATGTGTGTGGTATACTGATTATCTAATGATCGAAGTTTAATTTTGCATGACTGTGTTGACTGTGTGACTGAGTTGCCTACTCCTGCGATTTTAATTGTGGACTGTATAAGTGAGGCGTTTAGTTTATTACATAATGATGATGTTATTATGCAGTGTTGACTGCCATTGTCTAGCAGCGCTTTAGCCTTTCGGTACTTATTTTGACTGTCTAGAATTTCCACTAAAGCTGTAGATAATAAAACAGGTTTTAAAGCGCGTGTATTATTAACTAGGCTAGCACTGCTTTCGATGACAGATTGTGGTTGTGAAACAATATGCATGCCGGTAACAGTACAATCAGATGATGTCTGGGGTTCGAGGGCTACACCAGGCAATAATGCGCTGTCCCTACTGCACTCACTATGCAAAAGACTATTGTGTTTCTTATTGCATTGTTTACACGGGCCGAAGTAACAACTTTCTACGGAATGTCCTACGCGTAAACAATTCCTACAGAGTTTTATTATTAATGCTATCTACAAATTGTAAGTTTAACTTATCGGAGGTAGATCTAAAAAAAACTTACTGCAGGCATAAAGCGAAATGGATCTGCGTTGCACATTACGCACATGCGGGTACGTTTATAATTCTTTCCACGCTGTTGCTATGCGTCTGTACAACTAAACTATGCGCCTTGAATTGCGACTTCCTTATTATCAAAGCGAATATTTATGGCTAGAAACGGATGTGCTAATTTTGCTTTAACCCATTTCCAAACAATGTCAGCCTTAGTCTCTAAGCAAATTGAATTAAATCGGTTAACTTTATATTATCCTTAGTGGAACTATGAGCTGACATTTTAAACTGTTCCCAGTCTCTTTCGGTGCTAGAATCTAATTTAGAAATAATCATATAGATAATAATAGTATCCCACGAATCTGTTGGCTCATTTAGTGATTTTAAGGAACGTAAATTTTTTAACACTGTATCAATTAACTTTCTAATATTTGACGCCGATTCTTTATTCACTGGTGTCATATTAAATAATGATTTTAAGTGATTGTGCACTAATAATTGACTGTTATTAATCTAGAATCGAGCAAGTTCCATGCAGTTTTATAATTGTTAGCTGTCAATTGAAGTGACTTTATAACGTCTAATGCGGTTCCTGACAACGCAGACCGTAGATAATAAAACTTTTGTATATCGTCTAGCTGCTGAGAATTATGAATCATGGAAAGATAAATGTCTCTAAACTCTAACCAATCACTATATGAACCATCGAATGTAGGTAGTGTAATTGTAGGTAATTTCATTAATGAACTCGAATCATTGCCCTTAGATCTAGCACTAGAAGTAACCTCTGTAGTATTTTTTAGTAATAGTTCTACATCGGTCATCACTGCATAGTAAGCATTTTCAAAGAAATCGCGTTCTGTAATTGCTGAGAAGTATCAGATTCGGATAATGAATCCTCAATAGCACTTGAATAGAATTAAATTCATGCAAGAGGGTAACACTAGTTTTGTGACGCAATTTTAAATCAGTAATTTGTCTTTCGGTTAAATTAGCACCTATAAAAGAGCCACATACTTAGAGAACAATGTCAACCTACCCTTGATCGTAGCGCGTTTTTTATTAAGTATTAAAGAATTACCAAATCCGCGGTCGCCGTCGGTAGCGGCGATTTGCTACGACTACGAGTTTCACTAGATAATTCTAAGCTCATTATGATGATTGCAAAAAAAAGGTACTCACGTGAAAGGACTGCTGTCGTTCTGGCGATGAATAATGCGCACCGCACCAAACGGTCACGATCACGGTTACTATGAACAAAAATACGGTTTTAGCACAAAATCTACCAGGAAAGGTTGGAATTTGGAACGATATTGTTCAGACCCTTTACTCGTAGTGCTGATTCCACGTAGTTGAAGATCCGTCTCGAAGGTCCAATGTTGGCGATTCTAACTTTTCCAGGGTTTATTCAGGTAGACTTCAATGAGTAATTTATTAATTTTGGAACTAGTAGGTTTATTTATATATATAGAATGTACAATAATGCGATACAATTCTTGAGATAAAATGTATGTAAAATTATCAAAAATAGTGAGGGTCCGATGTCCGAGCGGTCGCCTTATAGATTGTAGCAGCGCCTCTTTGCGGCCATCGGGGTCATCTTTTTCTATTGGTTGGGCTTCGTTAACAGCTAGTTGTTCGTGTGGTAGATGCCAGAGGGCGTTCTTAACACAAGGTATTGCTAAGTTAGTTAAAGGCAAAATATCAGATAGCCTATCAGAAGAATGAAGTTGATGTTGTCTCTATCATGATCAAGTTTTAGAGAAAGACAGCATCAACATTATTCTTATTATGTCTGACGTTTAGAAAAATCAGCTCTAAGAGGAAAGAAAATGAAGGTTTTGAACATACCCAAAATGTTTATCCCACGATGTGGATGTAACATGGCAGCCCAGGGCATCTGCCAGAATTCTCAGAGCTGCCAAAATTAGATCCGGCGTGTCTGAGGAATAATTCAATAGTGCAAAATAAAACTGATATACTTAATACATAATTCTTATATAACTTCTTCGCTGCGCGCTCATTTTGTTTTAAATTGGCGAGATAGCAACAAAACAGTCATTGGTCAAATGTGAGATTATTTGTTTGCTTGCTTCATTTCAGTTAGTAGTCGCTTTTGACATATATACTTACTAGTAGCTTTGAATGTAGCAAAAAGCCATTCCCGTAAATTTTGGCTAGCTTGAGGTGATCTGAAAATGTTAAGATAAGAATACCTTAGGTAAAATTAAAAAATAAAGTACATACATTTAACGTCTGACCAGTAAGTAGTCGTAAATAATAATAACATTATGTATAACAACGCTTCTGTTTCCGTCGGGCGTGGGTTAGAATGAAATCCATGAACGGACGTCTCAACAACTGTTACATACATACATATAGACGCCAATTATTCCCCAAAATGGTTGGCATAAGTGTAAACCGTAACGAATCCAATAGGAAATGTTTCCGTGCACATTATAAAAAAGTATTATAAGCTATTTAGCTTACTTGACCAAACACAACTGTTGCTCATAGTAAATAGTGTGGTTGCGCGTGTAATGGACGAAAGGGTAGACGATGAAGTAGCTAGTGATTGACTCATACTGCTCACCCGCTGACTCATAATCGCACCTCGTCTTTATATTTCCTTGCATGATAAATACAAACCTAGTAGCTAAGGCGAGGGATGACCACCACAGCACGATATGCTCTAAACAGCTTCCCACGTCGCCCCAGAGAACGTTCTGGTAGTATTCTGTCACTTTACGAGCCGCTTTCTTACTTGCTTGCACTCGGCCTGTAAGCAGGAAATATTTTTTAAATTACCCGTCAGATTTTTTTAACGCTAAGATGAATTGATGTTATTTTGACTAAGGGTCCAGCGGATTCTTGATCCGCTCAGTTATAGCTTTGTTCCACGGTCCACCGACCGTTTGACACAATATGACATGTAGCATGTATTTGAATAATTGTTGTCATATTAATGGATTGACCTTCAATAATCTGGTGGTGAACCAATGGTGAACGGATGGCCTGCGACATGTTTCCTTTCATTATCTCTAGCGTACTTAGTTATTATATTTACGTAAAAAATCTGTGCGAAACGATGTTACATTTACAACGGTTCATAAGTGCTTTACGTAAGGCTCAACGATTTGAATTTTAAGAATTCGTAAATCTCAGAATGTTTATTACTCACCTGACTTGAGTTTCCTGACTCCATTTGTGCCCAGTAACAATGGTGACATGTTGGCGACTGTGTCTAGTAATATCTCTATGTATATTTCTTCGCTTTGCAGTATGCTGTTGACATTATCTGTCGATATGAAAAATATAAGTAGCTACTTGTAAATGTTTCTTTATATGTATCCTCTTAAGTTTCTGCTCTTAAATGTCTTCTCTTAGTATATAAATTGGCGCTAGTGACTATATGATAGTCATCATCATCATAACTTCGTCAACGTGGACAAAGGTTTTTTTTACAATATGGAGAAAGAGATAGGACTTTAATCCTTAAGAGTTATAGTATAAAAATGTAAAACCTAAAGCCATAAAAGATTTTCAGAAACATAGACTGTGCCTATGTTATTACAAACACACTTGGTACCTACAATCTAGCATAAAATGAATCGCATTTAATTCAGGCCTGCCGTGAAGAGAAACAAAAGTTAACAAAACCATAATTTCAAACTTTTGTATGCATTATTTTGCAAATAGCACAAACTACTTCAGTCTTGCATCCATTTGTCTCTATCTAATTACTTAGAGGCATACAAGGAATCAAACGGACACTTAACTATTACATACCTTCATTACTAAAAACATTTTCCAAAACACATGCATTACTCAACAGAGACGTATAAGGTATATCACTGTCCGAGTTCTGAGCATTGGTTACTTCAATCAGTTTATCCTGCTCACTCTTTATGTCAACGAGCGAGTGCGCTTGCTTCATTGTCGCTTTTTTCTTCTCTATGAATGCTTCACGGCGTTGCTCTGTATTTTGTCTTGCGGATGACGTGGGCGGTGTTATGTGTTTCGTCAATGTACTGTCGAAATAACAAATTATAGAGATAATTAACTAAACCAAACACGTAGGTAATATTGGCGGGCTAATATGGCCATAGACACATAGTGGTAATTAAAAAATTTGTAAGTATTCTTTTTTTTCATTCTACATTTAAAAGTACAAGACATAAATAGACAAAATCGGGAGTTCAAGCGTACAAATAATTATTACAAAACAATTTAAACATTCTTTAAACCTAAACTTGACAGATCTATCTATACATACTCGTGTAATAAAATTGTAACGGGTCGCTGTCTGTACATGGAAGATATATGAGAAAAAATATTATAGGAAACCCTTTTCAACGCAATACCCTTTTTTCTTTTACAACTTAACGCAATAAATAGTACAATAAAGAAATAAGATTTTTGGTTTTTTTTGTCTCTTTGTCTGTGCATTTGTGCACGTTAATCTCAGAAACGGCTGAACCGATCTCGATGCAGTTTTCAGGAATATATTGTGACAGGTCCCACTTAACATATACCTAGGCTACATTTTATCCCGGATAATTTTGACATTTTGTTTTTTCAGTAGGTAGACCACGCGGACGGAGTCGCGGGCGTCCACTAGTATTCCATATATTTTGCTGTCAAATGTCATTTTTAATCAGTGTTTAACTTTAGGCTCGATTTTATATATCACCGAAAGTCTTTGTTTAAACTTACTGGTATATTTCCAGACTATCTGCCGTGCTAGCCTCGGAATTATTATCTGAGTTGTCTTCAGGATCGTACACCTTCACCAAGCAGTTTATAAGGCGGTGGCAGTTTATTTCCACGCGACTTTTTGCCATTATCTGCAAAGGGTTTCATATAAAAAAAAAATAAAAGGTGTATTCCACATAGGAAGTGAGAACGACAGCGGCGTAAATAGCAGTATAAGTAATCATGCATTCTAAATATACGAGTATTATCCATTTTTACGGAGAAAGATCTTTGGAGGTTCAGACATAGCGACGACGATTATTAGTGATATCATTAGAAGATATAGATAGTGTTATTTGGTTATTGTCAAATTTTGAGCAGGTAACTTGTAGTATTGATGTATAGCTTGAATAATAGATATTTAGTTTAATGGTTATTGGAATGATTATGTAAAAATACTCAGTCCAATTTTATCAGTAACAGAATGGTCATCATTGGTATTTCATTATAGACACCTGAGACGGTAACAGAGTAACAGTTGTACATTTTGCATACCCCTAGATATAAATTGTGGAAATCAAAGAAAAACCAAGATTAATACGTCGGGCTTATACTGTGTATATCATATTTCAGTAGTCACTACAGATTCCAACACATTATAAACACTTGGACCTTTTAAATTCTTAGTTAAGTTAACCTGCTCAAAATTTGGCAATGACCCATTTATGTTCAAATGAGAAGTAGCTAATATTATAATATGGTCGATTCCGGCAGTCACACTTAAACCTTAACGTAAAATTAGTCCTACCTGTCCTTTGCTCTCTCAGCCATTTATGTTAAGAACGGAGAGACATAGACCTGCCTAAGATTAGGTTTAGGTTTAAGTGTGACTGCCGGAATCGACCCTAATAATAACATACCTGCACAATCTTGGTTACAGTAATGTTTTTTGTTTCACTCATCACATTAGGGTACGTGTTACTGCAGATGTTGAATTTAGCAGCAAACTTCTTGTAACTGAGACCGATTAAATCGTTGTAAATCCGTACGAGGCTGAAAAGTAGAGTACAACTTAAGTAAAGTAAAAAATTGTTAGTTATGTTCATTACAGTGGGCTATTTTTGTTCATAGCATTAGCTAGCTTGCATCTTGCATAGCTTGACATACGTTACCCATACTGTCATTACTGTAATAATTACACCCAGTATGTACCTATAAAAAATATATTAAAAATATAACGGATCGCTGTCTAATATTATAGGAGACCTTTATCAACGCAATAGGACCCAAAACGATGATTTTATGGAATTTTTGTCTGTGCGTTTGTGCACGCTAATCTCAGAAATGGCTGAACCGATCTCGATGCAGTTTTCAGGAATATATTGTGACAGGTCCCACTTAACATATAGGCTACTTTTTATCCCGGATAATTTCGACATTTTGTTTTTTCTGTACTCCACGCGTCGCGGGCGTCCACTAGTAAAAAAATAAGACTTGTATTACTACTTACCTCAGACAAGACTCTATAATCTTCCTGGCGTCATCTCTATGCAAACAGGTATTTAGTAAGGTTGTAATAAGACCGTTAATAGCTTGTAGCATGACGAACCTAGTGCTACATAACTTGTCGAATATATGCTCAACTTTGCTGATCATGAGATCGTTATCCTTCTTCATTCGCGCCAGTTTTGGATTCAATTTGTAGAATGACTTCACGTGCGATGATAGGTAATCTATTATTTGATCTAGCATCTGAAAAACAATGTCTGCGAGTTACAATTAAAGTTATCAAATAGGTAAAGTTACGGCGCAAATCGCGTCGCTGAGAATTGGTGTTAGCGCCACACATTTGCGATCGCTCCGGACGTACCTTAAATTCCATTAATACCTACTTAAATAATAAAAACTCAATTCAATAGAATAGGAATGGTATTTTCTTTTTTTTTGATAAGTAAATGCTTAGTTGCCTATAAAAGTTATAAATATTTAATCTTCTACCTGTATATTAACTAGTTCCATAATATAGCTTCTGTTGGACAACGAATGACTGCCCTTCGCAGTGACTCCCTTCCATTTATTGTCGGCATCTAATATCACTTTTGTTATAGAATAGCACACAACCACCATTTCCCTGCATTGCACAAAAACCTCCTCTTCTTCTGTCGTCTCTTCGCTTATCCATTTCTTACACACACTATTCGTTGCCATTTTATTGAGTTTCTATTTTGAAGATATTAAAAGACATCTCTAATTGGTATTTTTGTTCGATTTCAGTTCAAATATGCAGCTTTTTTCGTGGCTGCAATTATTTCAGCTATCATTCCTCACAAGGAATGAAGTAAACAAAAACTTTTTTCGATGTGGTATTCCATTGTAACCGCGATGTAGACTGAACGTCTGCAGTGATCAAAATCGATAGTGATATCCGTACCAGCCTACCCTAGGGGCGGGTGTTCGGAACCTTGTAGGACAACTCTCTATTGCTATCGTTAAACTTTTTATTGCTGATAAGCCTTGAATGTATTACTTGAATGGCTTTCGATTTATGGGAGATATAGAATAGGGCTAATCAAATTATTTGTTCAAGGTTCAATGATGGTGCAAAAACATTGTTTGAGTACCTACAAGGATATGAAATACTATACACGTTTACAAGAGTTCGTGTGTAAATAATACGAGTACTACTTAATGATTATTGAAGGTGCCAACAAAACCCGTTCAAAAACGAAAATACTTATAATTTATACTTATAATTTATCCTGTGCTGATGCGGGGTTTTACTAGATAGAGTACATCAGCTGCATCTCCTTCCGTGCATGTCGTCTATGAGCCGGGTAAGAAACTCTGGTATTCTCTCGGGCGGTAAGCTAGCAACTGATCATTAACATCTGTCCCCGCTATTATGTTAAACGTGGCGGTGGAATCTCCTTTGTAATCCTGCAGTTCTGGCTAACCCATTTCGGGAACACAGGCGTGTAGTTATGCTATGCGAGTCTATCGTATCAATGTAGAAAAGCTACATTAAATCAACAGCGATATTAAACATTATCCTCGCAGATAGAGATTAAGTTTACACAGCTATAAACAATGCACAGAAGGTCGGGTCAAGGCGAAGCACGCCAAGGTTCATGCATAATTGGGCATAATTCTGATATTAACGAAAGTTTGGCAGACTGCAGTATTTCTGTTGCCTGCTAGTAAAGGCTCGATTTTATTATAATTAAAGCGTTCAATAATTTCGTTTAAAATACACCTTCGGGAACACTCTGTATATTTACTACACAAATACATAACTACCTATAACTATATAGAGGTGTAACAGAAGGTGTATGTCAAATGAAATTATCTGAAAATAACCTACTAAAGAGAATTTTATCACAATATTTTAAATTCGAAATCAAATTTTAATTATTCAGACAATAATATTTCTATACAGGATGTAACAAAAAGGGTATGTTTAGCGAAAAGCTATATAAATAGTCGACTGTAGAGAACCTATCCACAAAATTTGACACCTGAAATCACATGTTTATTTTTCCCGATAGTATGGAGAATTTTTAAATATCTCAGAAATTTTCATACAATCTTGAAAAATAAAAATGTGATTTCGAGTCTCTATTTACATAGCTTTTCGCTTAACATACCCTTTTTGTTACATCCTGTAGATACTACTTATAGCAACTGCCTAAATCCTCTTATTTTAATGACGTGGGCATAAAAGTATCCTAGCTTTAAACACTGTCTGTTAGTGTTGAGTAGGACATACAAGAGGCACTTCATTTGTCCCGGACATGACGTCAAAATGTAAGAGTGCCTCGAAATTTTAAATTGTACTACTTCAATTTTCTTGTCGCGGTCGAGCTTGAACGGTCGAGCGAGGCAGGCAGACAAACGACAAGCACGTCACGTGATCACGTCACGGTCGTCGCGTCTGACATTTTGAGCGAGAGAGAAATATATTGTCTTCCATGCGAGGCGAGGCGCCATGACAAAAGCACGTCGCGTCTGACATTTGAGGCGTCAGGAGGCGCGCATATTTCGTACTATAATAACTTCAAATGGTTCAGTCAGTAGGTACGCCTCGCCTCATTTGAAGTGGGACATTGTACTGGCTCAGGACAAAAAAGAGGCTACTCTTACAAACTCTTTTTCAAGTCGTGTCCTACTCAACACTACTGTCTGTAAAAGGTAAGTACTTAGGTATTATAAAATAAAACGTGTACCATCTAAAAATGTACAGCACATTTTAATCCACAAAACATCGACGAAACAAATAAACAATTATTCGATAACAAATACTCTAAAACATCTAATATTATTGCAATCGACATTTTAGGAAGAGAACGAGTATCACAGTACGAACGTAATTATATTTACAGAAAAAACGAATCTTTTAGTACATTGATGACCGAAAAGTATTTAAAAACTCACTGTAGTTTCTTTCTAAGCTCGGGATTCCTAGAATAGTGGCGCCGTCATAATATAGCGGTGAATAGCGTTAATATAACGTTGTCTATGCAAGCAACGGTGTCAATCACCGCTCTAGGATCCGCGCTATTTTGATACATAGACAACGGTCTACTGATTAATTTCACCGATGTATTACGTCACCGCTATCCTAGGAAAGGAAAGCTTAAACGGCCCTTTGTTGCCATTGTAAAGGAAAGCCAAAAGAGGTGGTTTAACATTTGTTTACAAAAATAGTTCATAATGTTTTATAGATGACGGGCGGAAGGGTTAGTTACGAGTATTGTAGCAAATATTAGTCAGTGAATTGTTCATTCTGCGCTGTATAGGTCTACATTGATTATTGGGTTGCTCTCATTTGTCATTACTTCATGGACTATATACGAGAATTATAAAAGAAATCTTTCACATTCATATAGCCGCGACAACGTATCCAAGTAATAAATAAATCTGATATCGCTACAGACATTGTAATTGTAATAAGTATAGTGTTTTTGATCATCATCATTTACAGCCCTGGGAAGTCCGCTGTTGGACATAGGCCTCCCCCAACAACCTCCACTCCGACCGGTCGGAAGTAGCCTGCATCCAACCTACGCCCGCGACCTTGGCCAGGTCGTCCGTCCACCGTGGGTGGCCTTCCCATGCTGCGTTTGCCGATACGTGGTATCCACTCTAGAACTTTCCGACCGTGTGCCCTGCCCATTGCCACTTCAGCTTGCTGGACCGTTGAGCTATGCCGGTGATCTTTGTACGTCTGTGTTTTTTAATACACCCTTAAATTTACATGACTAAAATTTGTTTGATAAGAAATATCTTTACTTAACACCAAAAAATACAAACTACAGAAGGATTTCTCACTTAAGTTAACAAACACACAATACAATCAATCAGTATACTTATTCAATTAATATGATGAACATTAAATTATTTTTTTAAATTATTACTTTTTCGATAGCAACGGGTGTCGTTTATTCTATAAATCGTACGTTTTTACGGAATCAATGTTTTATAGCGATATTTATGCCACGTAATAATGGCATCATTTGTCAAAACTTCTTCCGGTATATTTATGACTTTGCAACACGAATAGCTTTTCACAAAATATCGATCGACTATGGGAACCTATGAGCCCTTGGATCAAATTTAATCTACACTAATCTTCTATGCTGCTCTGGGAGTGAAAAAAAAAACGTATAATACTACACACTGGTTCTCTTCCCGGGCATACTGTACAAGTCAGTAGATGGACAAGAGGGTCTTGGTGTTTTGTAGGCGATGGGCTGACCACCTGTCACTACTAACCAAACTTGTACATCTCGACTAAACCTTCAAAATTAGTCAGAAGTGGCACCATGTGGTTCTGTCGGTCCTTGGTGCTCTGCCTACCCCGTAAGGGATAAACGCGTGATTATATGTATGTATGTAATAATATTATAAAGGGGAAAACTTTGTTTGATTGTAATGAATAGGCTCCGAAACTACTGGACCGATTTCAAAAATTCTTTCACCGTTAGAATCCTTATTGGACCTGGATGAACATAGGCTATAAGAATTTCCCGATATTCCCACGGGAAGGCGACCAACGGGAATTTAATAGTTTTTTACGAAAACCGCTATACATATGAAGCTCAAATCGGGCATATATGTTCATTGGGGACAACGAGGAAGGACTAAAAATGGATTTCCCGAAATTCCCACGGGAAGGGGACAAACGGGAATTCATAATTTTTACGAGAACCGCTATACATATGAAGCTGAAAGCGGGCATATATGTTCATTGGGGACAACGAGGAAGGACTAAAAACGGATTTCCCGAAATTTCCACGGGAAGGGAACAAACGGGAATTCATAATTTTTACGAGAACCGCTATACATATGAAGCTGAAATCGGGCATATATGTTCATTGGGGACAACGAGAAAGGACTAAAAACGGATTTCCCGAAATTCCCACGGGAAGGGGACAAACGGGGAGTTACAAATTTTTACGAAAACCGCTGTACCTACATTGAAGTTGTAGCTATGTTCTGATATGTGCCGAATGGCGGGCCACTATATTAGATATAGGTAGGTTAACTTATTAAGTCGTCATTCTTATTATACACTTGGTTGTTTTAGCGCTATTGAACGTTTATGAATAATATTTTTGAAGGATCACCCTATTACGAACTTATAAACCTCCAATAACTTTTTATGAATAAGACTGTTACCTACACGTAAAATTACATGTTAATTACAATGTCTGAAGCGGCACGAATTCATTTCTATTTCATTTGTAATGAAATGATGCAGTGAAATTAAATTATTATAACTTTATACATTTGCCGACTACTTATACTAGACTAGTATTATGAAGCACAAATTGAAAAGGCAATAAGAATTTCCTTACAATAAAATTAGTATTGTCTATATTTTTATAACAGTCCAATTAAATACAAAATGTAGGTGCGGACATTTTGATTTCAAATAAGGTAAAGAGTTTCTTTAAAAGAGTTGTATTTACAGGCTCTTTAATAGCCATCAATGTTACCAACCCTACTGTTTTAACAGTAGATTTGCTGTTTTCACATTAATGTCCATGTTTTCTGTTTCATTCCTATTTTCTACTGTTTTTCAACTACCGCTCAGCGCCACCTATTACACTACTTTGCAAACGCACGCAATGACAAACCACTACGTAATAAAACGCAATGACACTAGATGACAGTATCTTCTTTAGTCGGGATTCGAGGGAATTCCCGACCACATTATATGTGTTTGACAATCATATTTTTATACACGGGGAAATCCCAATTTATGAATGACAGCTACACGCCTACTGTATTGCGTATCGTATTGTTTTATAGTCACAACACCTTGTGCTTGAGCAAATCTATGAAATCTGCCTTTTTTTTCTTTACCTACTGTTTTTTTTTTAGGCGAGTTGCTGTTTTTTAGTTTTTTGAGGTTGGCAACACTGATAGCCATAGTCTATTATGTTGTTGATATCAATTCCTTACAACTGTAATAGTCTCAGAATATCCTCACCTAACCAAGAAGCAACTAGGTTTACCTACTCGTATTCGTAGTTAGATCGCATTTCAATAGACTGCTGAAAATATGAGCATAATAAAACTTGACGTAAGTGCCATGATAATAAAAAGAGTAAGTATGTACGCAATTACCTAATAAAACGTGGTCAATCAAATGTATATATAATTAAGTTATAGTTATCGTAGTGCCACACCACACTTGTTCTGTGTGCCACACCATAAAATGTTTCATAAGGCAAATGCAATAAAATTTTATAAAAAAAATGTGTGGAAAATATATTTTTGCAGTATTTTTGTAATAAAAAAAAATAACGAATTATACCTATATGATGAAATACGTAAAATATGTAGTACTCTGTTTAAAATGGTTCTTTGTACAACTATTGAAATAAAACGTTTTTTTTTTCGATGATAATAAAATACAAGTTGAACAAACCTAGATATCGAGCTTAAAGCGATATGTATATGAATATAACAGGGATACATAACATATAGTGATATGATATAACAGATCTCTTCCTATCTCACATATATTTACATATCGTTTTTTTAAGAGTTATACTTAATCTACAATCAAGTCACAATGGAAGATTATAACATAGTCATTTCCTACTACATATAACACAATATTAAAAAAACCCTACAACATGTTTAAAAGAACAACTTAAAACAAACTGTACATATTTTAATAGAATTATAATATAAATTCATAGATTCTCATAGTACTAAAATCATGGAAAATAATGCAATTCACCCTGAAACAGAGCTGCATGTATACCAAATTTCATCAAGATACAACAAGCAGTTTTTTCGTTAAAGGCAGAGTTAAAATTTCCCTTTTATAATGTATGGACATGATTGTACTCGAGGTCAGTGCACTCCAAACAACAATCCCGTATGTGGTCATATGAATAGATTCCAAGCATTCCCCTTGTATCTGTATTAGTTTGGATAAACGCAATAACCCAAGATATATAAACCTTTTCCTTACATCTAATATCAAACTTAACAACATTATTACTCCTATGTTATTTGAAGCTGTTAAATGTAATTATTTACAACATACTAACGAGTGAACACAATTTTTCGCTTACAACCGCACTAACTGCTCATTTTTCAGTCGGGCATATCTATACTGGTAACAGGCACTACTGGCTTCAAAATCTCGCTTTTCTTCGAGTTTTTGTGGGACTTTTTATCTTTAGCTTTTTTCTGAGTGTCTACATCTCTATAGGGCTCCTGGTTTATGGGCGGCTCCGTTGGGACGACGTTCGAGCCTCGACTCATGTTGTTATTGTACGCTATATTAGCATATTCTTGCAATAACGGGAATACTGATAGTAGAAACTGACAGAAATCCTTTCTTATACCAAACCACCCTAGAAGAGAAAGGTAATCATTTGTTATTATATTAAAAATAATTATTTTTAAGAATTTTGTTATACTTTACAACTGACAATGTTATTAACAAGAAATATTATAAAAAATACTTACACTTATTCCCTCCTTTAGAGCTAAAAGACATAACAATGAGAGTAGCAAAGCTAATGAATAGAGGACTCACTACCACCACATAGGACAGATCTAGTCCATTGTCCAACTTATTAGTCAGCAACAACTGTAACATTACAAAATAATTATTATAAATACACATGGAATGTGTATTTAATTATTCAACATTATTATTGTTAGAAAAATTAACAGAATAGTTTAGTACATGAAGCCTAACTAAACATTTATGGCATATTATTGGCTTTTGCTTTATACATATAATCACACCTCTTTCCCGGAGGGGTAGGCAGAGATCACGGATCTCCATTTGCTACGATCCTGACACACCTCTTTCGCTTCATTTACTTTCATGATATTCTTTATGCACGCTCGTCGGTTTAGGGTACTCTTGACCTGACCTTTCTTTAGAATTTCACCAATTTGATTGGTGAAAGTCTCAATGCTCTCATTTCCACTGCATTCACTTGACTTTGATGTTTTATTGTTTTTTTGCTTTATACATACATACATACATATAATCACGCCTTTATCCCTTATGAGGTAGGCAGAGCACCAAGGGCCGACAGAACCACATGGTGCCACTTCTGACCAATTTTGAGGGTATAGTTGAGATGTACAAGTTCGGTTAGTAGTGACAGGTGGTCAGCCCATCGCCTACAAAACACCAAGACCCTCTTGTCCCTCTACTGACTTGTACAGTATGCCCGGGAAGAGAAGCAGCTGTAGTATTATACGTTTTTTTTTTCACTCCCAGAGCAGCATAGAAGAGATATTTGCTTTATACAAAATATTATATCATAAACAGAAGTGTAGTTTAGTTTTTTGTGTGTGTGTGTAGTATAGCAAATTGGTATGTAGATGTGATAATTATCTCTAATACGGATCATACAAATCTGACCACATCAAAGAAAAAATTATGTTCTGCTAATACATACCTGGAATACTAAAATAGGTATCACAGTAAATGTGTAAGCCAGTGCAGAGTTGAAGCTGGTTCTTCTCTGCTGAATATTTACTTCAGGAGTTCGTAACAAAATACCCGCAAATATTATACTGTACAGGACCCCTGAAAGAATTATAGATTAGACTCTATACAGTACTGTACAGGAACGGAACGGATCTCAAAAGTGCTGATCGCAACGCAGAGCGAGGGACAACTGAGTTACATATTAGCTTTGTTTATGATAGAAACCAACTTTCAATGATGTTCACCATAACGAACAGGATCTTCTGTCCTGCTTACTCACTGCCACAATAGCAATACCAAATGCTTTCTTACCCATTCACACACTTGACCCTATTCATAGGAGCAGGTAGAGACGTAACAACAAATGGGAACTCGCGTAAGGGTCATGTTCAATAGACCATAATTTTCAAGTTTTGCAACTTAAGAGAAATGATTTTGATATCATTTTGTAGATAATATCCTTGTTTATTAGAATTTTACAAAAAATATCTACGTTAATGTGCTAGTTTTTGTGGTATGTAAGAATAACTGTAAAAAGGAGTTTTTTTTTTTGCTTAAAAACAGCATTAAACATTTTTTTTTACACATTTTAAAGTTAAAAGTTTACACGTAGATCTCTTTTAATTAAAAGGCGATATCATTAGCTTACTAACACATTTTTTGTTATGTCTGTAGTACCCTTATGTCCAGAGAAATTGATATTTTTTAAAAAGACGTAACTAAAAAAAAATTAAAAATTAAAATGGCCGTTATTCCAAAAAGAGGAGGGGTTGACCACCCTTATGGGTGTTTTTGCCGATAATATTAGGTATATTTTACGCCCCTAAATTATCGCTAGTCCATTACCAAACACACTGTATATCTCTAACTACATGAACTAAACTTCTAAATACTTTTTATGTGCAAAATCATAATAACAGTGGATTATTTTATAACTTAGAAATTACAGAATAAACAAAAGCATCTACAAAAAAATAAGACTAAAATTTATATTAAAAAAACATAATAATATAAAAGTTTAAAGACGACATCAATGTAGAAAATCGTACATACACTCACCTACAAGGCTGAGGCACATTAGTATCCACAATGGCACAAACACAACTTCCCAGGACCAGTTAATAAAGTCATCCAACTTCAATGCCAAGAATATGAACTGAAGTATGTTCACTGCACAAAACAACTCCAACTGAAAATTATAATATGTAACAGCATTAACCACATCCTGTGTATACATGCATACATATGTATACAGATAGACACAGCCGTGCAGGATCACAATGCATATGGTAAAGCCATGTATACAGCATACCATGGATATACATATATCTTACTAATATTATAAACGCGAAAGTTTTTGAGTATGGATGGATGTCTGTTACTTTTTACATAAAAATGGCTGGAGCAATTTTAATAAAATTTAGTATGAAGTTGGCTGACACCTTAGATTACACATAGGCTACTTTTTATCCTGGGAAAATATTTTTATCCCTGATTATTTAAACATTTTGTTTTTTCTACAGTCCACATGGACAAAGTTGCAGGTGTCCACTAGTACATCTTAAAGTGCAGTAAAGAATATCTAAGCATATACTTTTATTTCACATTTATTTGGTATGTAGTGGACTTGGATGGTACAGAACCTATTGGCACAGTATTAAATCATTAAATATAACAAATATTTTAAGACCACTGAGTCAGTCAACATTAAGGGACAACAATCAACAACATAGATATACACATGCAGTTAAAGCATATAATATTTGGCTGTATATCTGGCTGGCATTACCTCATAGCTTCGGTCATGTTTGACTGACCAAATGCAAATGGCTATGGAAACAATACTGATGAAAATCAAAGGGATGAAAACAAGTATCCACACATGTCGCCCAGTCGTTAATTGGTCACAAACTAGTAATTCAAACATCAACAGTATTAAATGAATTGCTAGACTTATAAGCATAGCTTTGTAGTGGATGTATGCCTCTCCTTCCAATCTAAAAAAGAATTTAATTTTAAATAATTTGTTTAACAATACACATATTGTATTTATAAATGTGAGATATTACGCACCTGAAATGTGGATATTGCCACCAGACATAAGTGCCTATTATAGCACCAAAGACCACAAGAAACTTCCAAGCCCATATTGGTGCGAAAATGGCCCAGTAAGACCAAGATATTACGTTGTCAAGTTTTAAACCTAGCAGAGCCGTGAATATCAGAAGACAACTATGTACCACAAATTTACTGGAAATACATAAAAATATTTTTAGTACATACTTATTATGGTAGATATCTAGCTGTATGAGAGTAAAAGAAATAATGTAGGTCACCTAGAATAAAATAATTTACCTACCTAGGATTGAAGTCCTGAAATAGGGTCTGTAAATTCATTTCTATACACATTCGTGTAAATATTAATGCATAACATTGCACTCAAAAGCGAATTTATTAGTAAAATTTAGTTTTTCTCACAACAAAAACTTTCATTTGCTTTATAATCAAAAACATGAATGAGTGAATGAACGTAACGAATCATAGCGAATGGTGAGAATGGTGCGATATTATTGAATGAATGGATAAACATAGACAATACAAGGAATAGTACACAAAATAGTTCACGTAACATTCTTCCACACGATACAATTTCACGATCAAATTAAGGAAAACCACACATGACCAAAATGACATTATTTCATGGTAAACTGGCGGGAAAAGCTGGAAGGGAGCGTGTGTAATTTTCTTGCGAAAATCAAAATTTATTTGTAAATGGCTTGCATGTGTCCGTAAAGTGGTGTTTTGTGGTAGATAAGTTATATTTTGTTTACTTGTAATGTGAATATAGTGCGGTGCATAGTTTTATATGCAGGTAAGCTAAGTAAAACTTTGGTCGGAATACGATCTCTTCATGGGCTCATGTAAGTTGTTTCTGCAATTCTTTTTGATCTTTACTAATTTTACACCCATTCTTGAGGATTTTCCCGACATTTTCATTCATCATCGTCAATATCTTCTTCTTCTTCTTCTTCTTTAGCCTATTGCAGTCCACTGCTGGACGTAGGCCTCCCCCAGGGCACGCCACAAGGCTACTGCTACAGGGAGGTTTTGCCGTTAGTCACCACGCTGCGCAGGCGGGTTGATGACGGCAGTGTGATTTCCGGACTATGTTGTCAGCACGGGAGGCGCTGCTGCCCGCCTCCCGGAAACTCTTAATCGCTTCGTACAATACCCACGGGCAGACATGGGGTGGTATAAACCCTACTCTGCCAGCACCACGCGGCTAATCATCAATATCATCCATCATAAATTCAGAAATCATTTACTAAAGACAATGGCGGTATGGGCTTAGTTCCCCTTGCTTTTCCTTAGGGATAAAGTAAACAAATAATGGGGATTTGGCGGAAAAACTGGAAGGGTGCAGGTGTAATTTTCTTGTGAAAATAAAAAAATATTTGTAAATGGCTTGCATGTGTCCGTAAAGTGATGTTTTCTGATAGATAAGTTATATTTTGATTACTTGTGATGTGAATCTAGTGCGTGTGCATGGTTTTATACGCAGGTAAGCCGAGTAAAACTTTAGCCGGATTACGATCTCTTCATGGGCGCATGTAAGTTGTTTCTGCAATAATTTTTCATTTTGACTAACTTTACACTTGTTCTTGAGGATTTTCCCGACGTTTCCATTCATCACCATCATTGTCATCCATCATAAATTCAGAAATCATTTACTAAAGACAATGGCTGTATGGGCTGAGTTCCCCTTGCCTTTCCTTCGGGATAAACAATTTTAAAAAAAGGGAAAGCTGGAAGGGAGCGGGAGTGGATGTAATTTTCTTGTGAAAATCAAAATTTATTTGTAAATGGCTTGCATGTGTCTGTAAAGTGATGTTTTCTGGTAGATAAGTTATAATTTGTTTACTTGTGATGTGAATCTAGTGCATGTGCATGGTTTTATATGCAGGTAAGCTGAGTAAAACTTTAGTCGGAAAACGATCTCTTTAGGGGCTTATATAAGTTGTTTCTGCAATAATTTTTGATTTTCATTAATATTACACTCGTTCTTGACGATTTTCCTGACGTTTCCATTCATCATTATCATCCATCATAAATTCAGACAATGGCTGTATGGGCTTAGTTCCCCTTGCCTTTCCTTCGGAAGAAACTAACAAAAAAAAAGTCAAATAAAATAAAGGGAATATTTTTTTTTTGGTTTTATACGCAGGTAAGCTGAGTAAAACTTTAGCCGGAATACGATCTCTTCATGGGCCCATGTAAGTTGTTTCTGCAATTATTTCATTTTGACTAACTTTACACTTGTTCTTGAAGATTTTCCCGACGTTTCCATTCATCATCATTATCATCCATTATATGTTCAGAAATCATTTACGAAAGACAATGGCTGTATGGGCTTAGTTCCCCTTGCCTTTCCTTGGGAATAAACTTTTTTTCTTTTCTCGAGCGCGCCGGTGTAATTAGTGTAATTTGGATCCAAATCTCATTTTGTCACGAATTGTATGGTTCCTATTTTATTTATCACTAGAGATATAAATGGCTTCACCATCGCCGAAGTCTCCTGAACAGAGTGAGAAGAACAAACAATATGACCGCCAACTTCGGTTATGGGGTGATCATGGCCAAACAGCTCTTGAGAACGGTCATATTTGTCTGATAAATGCTACAGCTCTTGGCACGGAGATATTAAAGTCAATTGTACTTCCTGGGGTTGGAGCCGTTACCATAGTCGACGATAGCACTGTGAGTGATGATGACATTGGAAGCAATTTCTTCTTAGAATGCTCAAGTAAAGGATTGAACAGGGGATCGGAAGCTTTGCGGTTCATTCTAGAATTAAACCCAGCCGTAAATGGACATTCCGTGATGGAGCCCCCAGATCAGATTATACTGGAAAATCCAGATTTCTTTAAAACATTCACTGTAGTTGTAGCAACCAGCCTCGGTGAGAAAACAATTCAAACACTTGCTCAGCATTTGTGGGAAATTAATGTGCCTTTCATTTTGTGTAGGTCTGTTGGGTTTTTAGGTTCTTTTAGAATACAAATAAAAGAACTTGCTATTGTTGAAACACATCCAGATAACGAACAGACAGATTTAAGATTAGATATACCATTTCAATCACTTCTTGATTATTTAGAGGCGTTTAATATAGATGAGGTCTCTTTAAAAGATCATGGACAAATTCCTTCTATTGTTATTTTATATAAAGCTATAAAGAAATGGCAAACCAGTAACAGTCAAAATGCATGGCCAAGAAGTAGAAGAGAAAAGAATGAAGTAAGAGACATTATTCGACAATTTATAAAGACTGATGAGAATGGAGTGCCAATCAATGAGGAAAATTTTGAAGAAGCACTAAGAGCAGTAAATATAGCTCTAATACCTACATTTCTACCACTGAAAATAAAAAATTTGATCTATAGTAACTCTGCTACAAATTTAACCAAAAATAGTTCTCCTTTTTGGATCATGTGTTCTGCATTGAGAAGTTTTGTTGAAGGAGAGGGGAAAGGCCAACTACCAGTGAAAGGTATATTGCCTGATATGACTACCTCAACAGAACATTTTGTTAAACTCCAAAATATCTACAGAACTCAAGCTGCAGCTGAAGCAGAGATTGTGTACAGAAATGTGCAACAAATAATAACAGAGCTGCAATGTGATAGTATTACTGAAACTGATGTAAAGTTATTTTGTAGGCATGCTCATGAACTACAGGTTATTAGTGGATCTAATATAAATAATGAATATGAACCATCAGAAAAGGTTATGTCTATTTTGTCCAATAATTTATCTGAGCCAGATGTCATGATGGTACACTATGTGTTACTAAGAGCTGCAGAAAGCTTCAGATCTGAGCATGGTAGAGCCCCAGGTGAATGGGAAGCAGAGGGTGACATAGCTAAACTAAAAGCCAGTGTTACCAAAGTACTTGGTGATATATCTTGTGCAACGTTTTCTAGGGATGAACATGTTCATGAGATGTGTCGCTATGGTGGGGCTGAACTACATAGTATTTCAGCTTTTTTGGGTGGTTGTGTTGCTCATGAAGCAATCAAAATTGTTACAAGACAGTATATACCTGTAGATAATTTGTTCATTTATGATGGATCAACAACAAATTCTGCAAGTTTCACATTTTAATTGAAAGTTTAGTTTAAGTGGATTTGTTGCTAATATTATTATAAATGATGTGATATTGTTTTCTTATCAATGCCCTGTGAGGATTAAGGCTCAATTTACACCACCACGGAATGGAATGGAAGCGACTTTTTGTTACGTAATCGTATATAGCATAATGAACTTTATATCAATGTTGTAACACGCAAATTAAATACCAATAAATAGGACGCGCGTCTTCCGCGGAATCCTCGCGCATTCTTGAGAATTCTCCGGTGATTTGACGTATCGGAATTTGGAAATGATGCTGATGATATAAAGTTTTAAATTTAGATTAAAATTATGCTATATACGATTTCATGCAAAAAGTCGCTTCCGTTCCATTCTGCGGAGGTATAAATTGAGCTTAAAGATTATATGGATTCTATTAGTGACGTGATTATAGGTAGACGTGGGGTCTCATAATGAAATCTTTATAAAAAGTGGCACTACATAAACATAATAATTGCCAGTGTCACTGAATCTAGTAATAATTTTATCTAAGGATTCTATACATGAATTAGTGCTTTATATTTGATTGTAATTGATTTAGAAGGTTCTCCTACTAGTACTAGTGTTAAAATTTAAAAGTAAATTGGCAATCTGATTTCTCCTCATAAAATAACACTATTGATGATTAGAGGACATTTTGACAGCACTAGTTTTAGAGCAGAATCTCCTAAATACTGATTATAGAGGCATAAGTTAACAAAATAAATACAAATAAAATCGTTCAAAGTTGTGTATTTTAGTTTGAATAACCATTTAAAACCTTATAGTCAAGATAAAAGTAAAAAATTAATTGCAGAAAACATTTTCATCAACAATTTCAACACATAAATTACATAAAATAAACATCACATGACTAAAAATAATTCAAACATACTATACATTTGGCTAATCCACGTGGCAGATACAATAGTTATACCATTTTAACAACAGTAGTCTGTTTCAGTATTGCAAAACTGTAAAGTCTCAAGTAATAACACAACATTAAGAATTGCTCATCAGATGATGTGTGATTTCACCTTAACCATAATTTCAACCGCAGCGCATCTACACCATTGAGATAATATCTAAACAAACGCTTGTCTCTGACGAAGCCAAGGTTTTCATAAAGCTTTAAAGCAGGTTTATTTGTGATTTCCGTTTCCAAAACTACTTCATCAGCATTATCATTTATCATGACCTGGAAATTGATAACGATAATTTGTTATCCTATACCACAGACACGGGAAATAATATTATTTCTCATAGGTTATGTATAGAAATAGGGAACTTTATTCAAATGAAGCTTGAATAGAATAGGAGTAGTCAGTAAGTCTTCAGACAAGACAATTTACTTGAGTACCCATTCTCAGATGCATAAAGCTTATAGTACTCCTTTCAAACACTTAGTTAACTTTTTAAAAATATATGCACTTATTAGAATTCAGGCACCAACTAGATTTCCATAAGACTAACATAATAAAAACTGAAAGGGGTGATGATAGGTTATATAATTGTAAGTAGGGTTGTGCTGTGTGCAACAGCACTAACATACCTGTATTGCCTTTCTGACCAGACGAGAGCCAATTTTTTTCTTTCTGTACTTTTCATCCACTGCTAACATGGCTATATAACCTCTTTTGACTACATTGCGATGCATATCTAACTTACATACAATGGCACCAATACATTTTCCTTCATGACTTGCCAAGAAGCAAAGCTTAGGCCAATTATGTATAAAATATCTATAGGTATAGATAGAATATGGTTCAGATAGATCTTTTTGAATAAGTCTCATTATTTCCGGCATTTGAAGTTCAGATTCATATGAAACTATTTGAATTTCATCTTGTGATTCTTGTTGGGCACTTTCAGAAATTTGTACAGCATTTTTAATAACATAACTAAGTTCTGTAGATATTTCCTTCCTTTTCTCATCATTTACAGAATGATTTATCTGTGCATTATTTACATCTTTACTGATTTCTTCTTCATGGACCATAGTTTTAACATGATCATTACAATTATCATTTATATGGTCACAAGTTCCATTACTTAAATTACTATTGATGTTATTTATGTGAAGAGTATTATCTAAATTCTCACTTAACTTCTCCTGATTTAATTTATTTATTTCTTCACTATCAGTAAGATCTTTGGCCTTTTTATTTTTCATATTCATGCCTTTAGGACTGCACCTGAGGTCTTGCATGTTTTCTTCAAGTTTACTCATAGTGTCCATAATCTATCTATTATATTTACACACGAATATTAATTCCAAACTCATCTAAATGCTCACATTCAATACGTTTATCAAACGTTTACATAAATAACTTCATGTCAAATTCGAAGAGGAGTATCACCGACATCTTGGTTGGTACACCTATTTGTAGCTCGCAAAGCGTAACTTGACAAAAACTTTGTGCGATAAGAGTCTATAATTTAAGACCAATAATGAATTAAACTATTTCTAATAAGATATATGAAAATACTTAGGAAAATATTAGAAAATTCAGTTCTTCTTTCGACAAACACATTGCAAAAAATAGGACCAAAGAGAAATTAATCACTACATTTTTAGAGGACGTCCGTCATTTTTGTGTTGCCACATGAAAAAATCTTAGCTGAGTATGTAATCACTACTTACATTTTAGGCGCGTTCCAGATTAAGCTAACTCGACCCGACTAGATTTGATTGGCAATTTCCAATTTGGATTTTCCATTTGCTTAGTTTATTTTTATAGATATTTTAGTAATGGAGAGAGTGGAGATAAAGTCATAAAACGAAGTTAAACGAAAAGCAACTTAGGGACACATCCATAGCGGAGGGGCGCGTAGAAAGGGGGACATCCGTGAAATGACATAGAACTGCGTAAACTGCTTATATTTTCACCGGGCGACCATGATAGCGCCACAATTCGGGGCTGTAGTCTGTCTCATAGGTCTCATATGGTTTCATAGAATAACTCCCATGTCTAATTTCGAAACCTTAGATCGGAGCGGAGCGGAGACTATTAATTAATCTAATTTTGGAACTACCTAATTATTGTTAAAAATGCAGTGATACAAAAGGTGTGGTCATACATGGGTCATTTACATAGTAGTTAAATAAGTGACTAGCGCCGTTATCCAAAGGAACTAACTATACAGGATGATTTTTTGTTGTCAACGTTTCCGAACACTACGGAATCTCCTCATCATCACGATAATTTTTCTTCATGGAAGCATACCTGGGAAGTGTCTGGTTTCCGAAAATTTGGGTCCAAAGTTGAGACTACGTTTTTCTGCATAAATGCACAGTGACGCGTGTAGCAAGATTTTTTCAAGAGAAATAATTAATATCTGTCCATGAAAAAACTAGCATATACACAGGACACTATAAATTTCGCCCGATCAAGTAATTTAAAAAAAAATCTAAAAAATTTACATCATGTCCCAGCATTTTTTGGCATAAACTTACTTTATTTGATGTACGTACCCTTCGTTAAGGGTGGCAACGAAAAAAACATCCTGTATAATCTGTGACTGAAATGCACTCTACCATGACTCTACCAACAACATGTATGTTTTGTTGCGCGAACAATTTGGCGGCGTGACCAGCTCAGATGATTTCCGTACATCACTCGTTGTACAGGCTGTTCAAAGATAGACAGAGTTTTCAGTTTGATAAATCATTATATCATTTAAACTGTTAAAACCTCTTACAATCACTTAGGTTTTATAAATTCAAAATGTTTTTTTTTGTGGCATGTTCCTTTGTGTGTCAATTTGTCACTTGAACAAATATATTTATTTGAGTTTTTTACAGAAAACAATAAATGTTTTGAGACGGTTATATTATTGTTATTCATTGTACTAACATTGGTTATGGGCTAATAATAACCGCAAATTCAGTGAACATTATTGCCAGTGTATATTTGTGAGTAAATACTATTGTAAAATATTATTTTACATGATGGTTGAAAACGGCTCAATGGAAAATATTTCGTTAAAGAATCTCATAGTAAGTACCGGTTCTAATATGTCCATCGGTAAATTAGAAGGAGTAAATAATTATGGCACTTGGAAATTTCAAATGAAGTTGTTATTAATAGACAATGGCTTATGGGAATTTGCTAATGGAACTGGTGATGTGACTATGTATCCCACAAAAGACCAAAAAGCCTATGCAAAGATTTGTTTGAATATTCAACCCATCTGCTATCCTCACGTCAAAAATGCAAAGACAGCTTTTGAAGCGTGGAATTACTTAAAATCAGCCTATGAGAATGCTGGCATAAGTCGTAGACTTTCATTGAAGAGAAAATTGGCTCAAATTAAATATGAAGAATATGATTGTATGGATCATTATCTTGGAAATATTATTTCCGTAACGCAAGAATTAGCCGACATTGGCTGCATTATTGATGACGAAGAATTGGCAGAATTGATGTTAATTGGCTTGCCAACTGAGTTTGATCCATTGATTATGGCAATGGAAGCTTCAAACACAAAGCTGACTTCAGATTTTGTGAAATGTCAATTAATTCAAAGTGAATTCAAGAAACAGTCGTCATTTTCAAATTTGGAACCATCCGAAAAGATTCTAATGGCAAAGAATAAATTTGTTCCTATCTGTCACAACTGTCATGCAAAAGGGCATATCAAGCCTAGATGTCCGAAGTTGAAGAAGATTAAAAAGAAGAATATAAACAATGATTCAACTCAAGATGCTTCATCATCTAAAAAGGGAATTAATGCTTCTTTATTTTCAACTGAGACTGCCTTAGTTAGCAATGTTTGTGATCGTGATAGCTGGATTATAGATTCAGGTTGCACAAGTCATATGACTAATCGAAAGGATTGGTTGTTAAATTATTCTTCTGGCGTTAAATCTCAAATTACTACTGCTAATAGTGATACGATGTATAGCGAAGGTGTAGGCAATGTAAATATGACGTTACATAACAATAATGTTAAAGTTGTTACTGATGCTTTGTATGTACCAAAAGTAGCAGCGAATCTTTTGTCTGTAAGTAAAGTGGCAGCAAAAGGTTACGTTTTAGTATTTGATATTAATAAATGTAATGTTTACAGGAGGGATAGTGTGTCCGTTACTGGTTTCTGTGAGCTGCAAGCTACCAATGTGGGCGGTATATATAAAATTGATCAAAAAGAGGAATGTAACTCAACTTTATTAAACGACCATGAGCATAAGACATCAACTGAAGGTAAAGCTTTTGTATCCAGCACTGATTTGTTGGAGCTTTGGCATCGTCGCCTAGGACATTTAAGTTTTAAAGGTATGTTAACCCTTCGTGATTCTTTAGCCCGCGGTATTAATTTTCCAAATGGAAAACTGAATTCTTGTTCTCCGTGCATTGAAGGAAAACAAAAGAGTAAATCTTTTCCCCATGGACAGGCTCATAGAAGCGTGACAAAATTGGATTTAATCCATACCGATATTTGTGGACCCATGTCTGTCAATAGTTGGAGTGGTAGTCGTTATTTTATCACTTTCACTGATGATTTTACGCGAAAATCGTTTATTTATTTTCTAGATCGCAAAGATCAAACTACTGTTTTGAATACTTTTATCGAATTCAAAAATATTGTTGAAAATCAAACCGATCTTAAGATCAAGCGTGTTAGAAGTGATAACGGCACAGAATATTGTAACAAAGGTTTCGCTAATTATTTTAAGCATTGCGGTATCATCCACGAAACCACTGTTCCACATACACCCCAACAAAATGGCGTAAGTGAACGTCTAAACAGAACTTTAATGGAAAAAGCTAGAGCAATGTTGCAAGACGCTGGTTTAGGAAGAAAATATTGGGCTGAAGCAGCCAATACTGCTTGCTATTTAAAGAACCGTAGTCCAACTACTGCTTTAAAAGGTGCTACTCCTGAAGAACTCTGGACTGGTTGTAAAGTAAACCTTAGTCACCTTAGAGTCTTTGGTTGTACAGCATACGCCCTCACTCCGCAATGTCAACGTACAAAGCTTGATCCCAAATCAAAACCTTACATCATGTTAGGATATTGTGATCATTCGAAAGGTTATAGACTTGGTGATCCAACTGATGGCAGAAAAATGATAAAAGCTCGTTCAATTGAGTTTATAGAAACTATCAGAGGTATTCAATTTAAAACAAGTGAGTCGAATGACAATTCAAATAATTCGAGCAATGCTATTGAAGTTTCAAAATGTAATGCGAACGCCCCTCGGCCGATTGTTATTGAACCTGATATTACCGTCGATGAATACACTACAAGAGATACTTTATCTATTCATTCTGAAATTCAGGATCCCATTATTAATGAACCTATAATTCATGAAATGATACCATTTGATGAACAAGGTGCTCCTGATTCACTATTGAATAATATTCCAGTTTCTCAATGTATAGAGTATGCACCAATAAGTTCTATGTCAGACCATAGATTAAGTAATAGTAGTACAGACTTAGAGGTAGCTGAACACTCTAGACCTGTACGTACGCGCTGTCCTCCCATACGATTTGATGATTATGAAATGAACTATTTCACTGAAGTAGGCTTAATGGGACGGAACGAACCTCGAACGTACAATCAAGCTATGAAGTCTGAGAAAAGTAACGATTGGTTACAGGCTATGCAGGAAGAATATAATTCCCTCATATCACATGGAGTCTGGAAACTTGTAGATCGACCAAAAGATAGTAACGTAATTAAATGCAAATGGGTTTTCAAAGAAAAAGTTGATCCTAGTGGTAACTTTGAAAAATTTAAAGCTCGTTTAGTTGCAAAGGGCTTTACCCAACAATATGGTGTTGACTTTGAAGAAACCTTTGCACCTGTCGTTAGACATTGTACCTTACGTTTACTTTTGGCAATAGGTGTAGAAAATGACATGGATATTGAACATGTTGACGTTAATACAGCTTTCCTTAATGGAGACCTTACTGAGCGCATTTATATGGAACAACCTACTGGTTTTGCAATTGAGGCGCAAACCAAAGTCTGTTTACTAAAAAAGAGCTTATATGGACTCAAACAAGCCAGTAGAGCTTGGAATGAAAAAGTACATAAAGTTTTAGTTAGCAATGGCTTCACACAAATTAAAACGGAGAAATGTGTTTATACCAAAAATAAGGTCATTATAGCCTTATATGTAGACGACTTCTTCATATTCAGTTCTAATGAACATGAAAAGAAACAGCTTTACAAATTGCTAAGTTCCAACTTCCAAATAAAAATACTTGGACCTGTAAAACAAGCCTTAGGTATGAAGGTGGAAAGGAACCGAAAGCAAGGCACTTTGAAGCTAAGTCAATCTGAATATGTGAGAAATCTTTTAGTCAAGTTTGGTATGAACGATTGTTATAGCATAGCGACTCCAATGGAAGTTAATTTTAACGTTCCAAAAGCAGATACCATAGATCCAAGGTTCCCATATCAAGAATTAATAGGAAGCTTGATGTATCTCGCTGTTTGCACTCGTCCAGATATAGCGTTTGCGTGCAGTAAACTCAGTCAATACAACACCTGTTATAATGAGTCACACTGGATCGCTGCTAAACGAGTTCTGCGGTATCTTTCGGGTACAACTGACTACGGACTCAATTTTAAAAGAGGAAGTAATGAAGTCATTATTTCATCCGACGCAGATTGGGCGGGGGATACTTGTGATAGAAAATCTTATTCTGGTTTTGTAAGTAGGTTCGGTGATTCAATTATAAACTGGCATAGCCACAAACAACAAAATGTCGCCTGTTCTAGTACAGAAGCCGAATACTACGCCCTTGGCAATGCTGTAAAGGAGGCGAAATTTATTCGCAATTTTTTGCAGGAACTAAATTTTATGAATCCATTAAATTCAAAGGTCATCACCATTTACAATGATAATCGTAGTACATTAAAAATGGTGGAAAATGAATGTTTTCGTAGAACTAAACACATAGACGTACATCATCACTTCATACGAGAATGTGTTGATCGGAAACTAATTCGTTTAGATTATAAGCCTTCTTCTGAGTTAGAGGCAGACCTGTTTACAAAAGCTTTACCCAAAGTAAAACACAAATATTTTGTTAAGTGCTTATGTTTAATTTAATAATATACTTTTGTTTATTCGGTCACTAAGATACTGTACTCTCGCATTATGCTTGTAGCTCTTTCAGAGTCTCAGTACATAGTTTGCTAGAGTAAGGGGCAGTGTTAAAACCTCTTACAATCACTTAGGTTTTATAAATTCAAAATGTTTTTTTTTGTGGCATGTTCCTTTGTGTGTCAATTTGTCACTTGAACAAATATATTTATTTGAGTTTTTTACAGAAAACAAAACTATCCGCAATTTTCATGATGCTTTATGGGATTTTCAATCCACATTGTTCTGTTTTTGGCACATGTGGCAATACGCGCATCAAATTCAAGATCCGAATCATCTTCTGATGAACTATCTAGTAGGTAAATCGAGTAACAAGTAACTCGACAGATCCATAATTGTTGTGCATCCATAACAGATCCATATTGTGTCACTCAAGACGTATACCAATGGAATGAAGGAAAAGATATTAAGATACATTACATTACATTACCTGTTGTGTGTGTGTGATATAATAATAATAATAATAAGCCCGCAGGGCAGCTTGTGGCGAGCTGTTGGGAGGTAGCGTTCCCACGGACCTGAAGTACTCCCGGGGGAAGACCCTGTTCCTCATCTCCGGCGCCGGAGTGAAGTCTGACGAGGAACAGTTCCCCCACCTCTGCCTTGCCTTCGCCGGCCGGGCAGAGTGGAGTCGCGAGAGCTATGACAGCTCGAGGGTGGACGTGCCCGTCAGTAAGTGGCAAGTTGGCTTCGGTTTTTAAACCGAAACCTGGACTTTAGTCCAGGGGCACCCCTCCACCCTAGCCGCTCACCAAATGTTGCCCCCTTTGTCGCTCCGTGCGTGCGGCCGTTTCAGGGGGCCCATGAAATGAGTCGGCGAGTCACCGCCTGCCACCAAACAATTATGAGACTTGGTTGTAATGGCAGGCGTCCGTTAGTCTCCTTCAATAGCCCAGTTACCCAACCCCACCCAATATTCAGCCTCATAGCCCATGACCTTTGTTTCCATCGCATGACATAGATCTGCACTCCAATAGTCTTGCACATGGCGGGGACCATCGCCGGGTGTATCTTATTGTGCGGTTGGCGATGGTATCCGCCATGTGTATCCCACACCATATTAAAGTTCTCTAAAAAGGGCCTCTACATCTTGGCCACGGCCCGATGCACGCCTCTCAAAGGACCGGGACTCTGTAGTCCCGAGAATTTAAACAGAGATACAATAATAATAATAAACCCGCAGGGCAGCTTTGTGGCGAAGCTGTTGGTGATTGGCGTCACCACGGACCCGAGTTCAGAGCCACTTTACCATCTTTGGCCCACAACTCTTAGCTTGCTTTCATTGGCCGGCTAGGAGGCAACATCGCAAGAGCGGAACCTTTGCTCCAGGGTGGAAGTGTAAAATATCATAACGCCGGGGGTAACTGATGTTCTCGCCCTGCAGTCTCACCTCTCTGCACCGTGAGCCACCCGCGCCGGTGTTGCCTCCTCGGCATACGCCACTTATGGGAAGCCCACCTCATAGCCTTGAATTACGGGCGGCGAGTCACCGCCTGCCACCTCACAATTTTGGGACTAGATATTTTAGAAAAAATTGCTAACAAAAATAAAAATCAAATTAAAAACATCCTAAAAAAATACTGCACAGAGTGGGCTGAGTGCCAGAATGTAATGTAAGTAATTGAATAAAGCATCACAATCTTTAAATTTAAGGTTGTTAGCTTTAAGTTTAAGGAAAAAAACTACATGTATTTTTATTGAAAATAAACAGTTTTAAATTTTTAAATATTTTTTTATGGCATGCGTCTGATAGTCTCCCTATATAAAATAGCCCTTATCCAGCCACCCAACATTCAACCCCATAGCCCATGACTTTACTTTTCCATCGCATGATGTAGATCTGCACTCCAATAGTCTTTGCACATGGCGGGGACCATCACCGGGTGTATTATATTGTGCGCTCGGTGATGATATCCGCCATGTGTATCCCATATTAAAGTTCTCTTAAAAGGGCCTCTACATCATGGCTACGGCCCGATGCATGCCTCTCAAAGGACCGGGACTCTGTAGTCCCGTGAATTTTCGGAAGAGATACATAATAATAATAGCCCTTTATTCCAAAACGTAGGGTTACAAGAAGTCCCTAAGTTCGGTGTGCCTTTTGGCATAGGCCTTATCCAATTCCTTCCAATGGGTCCTGTCAGTTGCTACTCTCAACCAGAATGGTCCCGCTGTCTGTTTCAAGTCATCTTTCCATCTCCTGACTTGACGGCCCCTACTTCTTTTGCCGACTCTTAGTTACCAGAGGGTGACTTGCTTGCTCCATTTTTGTGTGATACATATACATATAATCACACCTTTATCCCTTACGGGATAGGCAGAGCACCAAGGGCCGATAGAACCACATGGTGAAACTTCTGACCAATTTTGAGGGTATAGTTGAGATGTACAAGTTCGGTTAGTAGTGACAGGTGGTCAGCCCATCGCCTACAAAACGCCAAGACCCTCTTGTCCTTCTACTGACTTGTACAGTATGCCCGGGAAGAGAAGCAGCTATAGTATTATACGTTTTTTTTTCACTCCCAGAGCAGCATAAAAGAAGATTTGTGTGTGATACTTTAATATAATTGAATATATATGTAGAGATAAGCTTGCCATTGTACATGCATCTCTTCTTTTATGTTGTATGCCATATTTCTTTTTGTGTATGTGCAATAAAGAATAATAATAATTTAAAGCTTTACATCCCGAGATTAAATGTACATTAATATACATTATAGCTGCCGTGTGTGAACTGCTTAATACTAGGTACTTAACTGTACCTAAATACCTAATAGAAATATAAAATCACAACAAACATTATATAAAAGCGAAAGTAAGTTATTATCACTTTACGCTTTACTCAACGATCTTTTTTGAATTTTGCATACCATTTATAATTAGGAATACGGAGAATTATGTAGTACCTATGTTTAAGTATTCTGTAGTCAACGGGAACGAAGTCGCGGGCAAGAGCAAATATTTTCCTATAAATTCATCAATTGATTAGACATGAAATTGTATTAGGCGTTACAATTCGGAAGTTCAAACATTCACTATGGGTGCGCCCACCACCGGGCCCTACACCCTCCACTGACCCTCGGATCTGATAACTCATAATTGCGACAACAGGCACTTGCACTAACTACAATCGCCATGAGAAACCAGACCCGAGCACCTAGCATGCAAGACGATACATTGCACCATTCCGAAATCAAAAACTAGATAAATAATCTACATATGTTTCGCCAACAACCGTGACATCCTCAGGATTATAGAAATTAGTAAATTAGTAAACCACTAATTACTATGAACCTCTAAAACCCAACACATTACTTACACAGAATTAACTCAGTTAAGTTAAGTTATTAATGTGTATAAGTATCGTCTTGCATGCTAGGTGCTCGGGTCTGGTTTCTCATGGCGATTGTAGTTAGTGCAAGTGCCTGTTGTCGCAATTATGAGTTATCAGATCCGAGGGTCAGTGGAGGGTGTAGGGCCCGGTGGTGGGCGCACCCATAGTGAATGAAATTGATTAGACGTAAAATACTACGTACAACGATTTCACTAATTGTTATAATTTGAGTGCGTAGTATTCCACGGCGGCAGTGTTAAGGTTTTCGTAGTAGACTACGGACTACGAACGAAAGGACTACGTAAGTACGAATTTAAAGTTAAAATGAAAGTTGTTAAAATATTTTGACAAAATACAGGTTGATTTTTGGTGGTCAACGTTCCCGAAAACTACGGAATCTCCTCATCATCACGATCATTTTTCTCCATGGAAGCACACCTGGAAAGTGTCTGGTTTCCAAAATATTAGGGTCTAAAGTTGAGTAAATGGACAGCGTTTTTCTGCACATTGACGCGTGTAGCAATATTTTTTCACGAGAATAATTAATATCTGTCTACGAAAAAACTAGCATAAACACTGGACACTATAAATTTCGCCCGATCAAGTAATAAAAAAAAAAAAATTATGTACATCGTTTCCCAACATTTTTTTTGGAATAAACTTACTTTATTTGATGTATAGACTACGTATCCTTCGTTAAGGGTGGCCACGAAAAAACACCTGTATATAGAATTAGGTACTGCGAAAAATTTGAGATTTCCTTTTCATAGTCGGTAAAGTGGTATAATAGGTATCTATATAATTTTACCTACCTCTGTATGTATGTATGTATGTATATGTTTTATAAGTTGAGTAACGATAGCCACTAGCTGAGTACTTCTAGATGGAAATCGGGATATAAAAGGCCCAGGGGAAGGTGGAGAGACGCCCTGGACCAATTCCATTGACATAGTGTTCCACTATGGTGGCGTGGACAACAGTGTGGGTTTGATTTGAGAGTCCTTTCAATACAGGTTGTTTAAAAAATGTTCTATTATCTGGGAAGTCGCTGATTAGAGTTTAGCTGAGGATTCTAATAGAATCTTTAATTCGGTAGAAGGTTAAGTTAAGTTATATAATAAAATATGATGAGAATTTGGTATTTACGAAATCTTTAAAGAACTCTACATACCTATCTCTGAACTACTACCCTGCTCTAGTAGCATGACCTGCGAAACACAATATGATAAACCGATTTATCGACATTTAGCCTGTCACAATATGATAAATATAGCCGCTATGTTGAATTTTGTAAAGAGACGATAAAATATCCAGGATGCGAGGTCATGATAGGAGGGCTAATCACAGAATATGTAGGTATTGTATGGGTTGATACTATAAATATACGGGTATGTTAAGTAGCCTAGCTAACCCACTATTAAGAATTTTTTGCAAACTCTACATGACTCTTACCACACCCAATTCCTTACATTTCGTGTTCATTCATTTATATTTCAAATCAGAGCATTGCAGTATGTATAAAAGTAGTTATATAAAACAAACAGATAAAACTGTAAGCTGTAGATCGTAGGAATACCTGCGTTCACCTGTCTGACCTATCTTTACCTTTGTATGATATAAGTGCATTATACCGTGTAGCAGGTCGTTGTAATCGTAACATCAAAGCTCTGACGTCATACAACATGGCGGCGGGTACTCACTCGCCCGAGCCCTCCCGAAGCTCAGGTAGTGAGTGTGCTCGGAGGGCCGAGAGGTGCCGATTGAGCTCGTTCGCTCGCGGTTCACTCGCTTAGTTCCCGGCTAGCATTTAGCGAGGCGGCTGCGTGATGGGGCCGACAAGCGTACACAACGCGCACGCCGCCGCCGCCTCTACGCGAACAAACAATTTTTGTAAATAAATTTTGTACTACCAATCCATCGTGCTATCAAGTGCTTAATGACTAAAACATTTCCAAGTGCGTCTGTTACGTTTACATGGACAAACAATAAATTTGATACCATAAAATTTTACCAATGACATTGTTAACAATCAACACATAAATAACAAGAATAAACTGCTATGCGTAATCCTAGTTAGTGAATGACGTTTGTTAGTAAATATATTAACGTGGACCTCTTTCGTAGTGATCTGACAGTGTTTGGGCGACGACTATGTAAATGGCTTATTGACGAGCTCAACACTTTATAACACATACCTTAGGCTGTAAGTTATTGGTGATAAAACGATTGATGAAGTGAAGTGACTGTCAGAATGGCGGATCGGGATCGACCGGCGAAGACCCCCATCAGGGTGGGCTTCTATGACATCGAAAGGACCATTGGTAAAGGCAATTTTGCCGTCGTTAAATTAGCACGACATCGAATAACGAAGACTGAGGTAAGAGCTCAATTTTGAATGAATATTTCTAAGTAGTTAGTAATTAACGCTGTCGTTAATCATTAGTCCATTAAATATTGGTAGCTCAAGTTATTTCCTTATCTATTCTTGGGATGAGAACAAGAAGGACCATTACGAAAACTTTTGCGTTTTCGTTAAGCGAACTAAATAAATGGGAAAACTCTACATAATAGGCTCGAAATAACGCATCTTTCAGAGCAAGTCATTGTTACCAAGTTGCCACCAAGCCACTGAGGAAAGACATTACCGGAGACCTTAATAATTTATATTTTGTATGAAATGTAGACGTAAGTAGACTCAAGAAGCTAGGAATTAAAAAAAAAACGAAAAAGCTATTAAATCCAAGAATCAATGGTTTATTAATAGATCTACTCTAAAATAATCTAAAAATACTTGGAAGTATCTATCTGGTACCCTGTTTCCCAAGAAGGGACCAATATAAGATAGTAGGTCTGCAATAAATCTGATAGCTTGAGAGCTTTTTATCTACACGTTTCGTAATTAAACACTACTATCAGGATTATATTGAAATGAGTCGTGACTCGTGACAGTAACGATAGTACTTATTTTGTTTTCAAACAACCAACCAATAATAGTTAACGACTCGCCGAGAATTATGGTCGAGTCTGACCGTCACACATAAACCTAAACATAAAGACTAAGATTAAGCTTACGTTTAAGTGTGACGGTGGGAATCGGCCACCATAAACTAAACTAAGTAGAGATTTTGTTATGTCGGCTGTCGTTTTGTCGGCCATATTGTAGAGTCAGCCGGTAAGGTTGCCGGTCTCCTTATTACCTATCTTTTTTATTATTTTATTTATTTATATCACACATCATTTAACACATAATTATATCTTTCACATAGGTATAATATAAACTTCTATAAGTTAATCTAGCAAAAGCAAAGCGAGATTTCTTCGAGCGTTTCCTTTCCTTCCTTTTCTTCTCCTTCCTCTTCTTTCGCGAACTGGCCGGCGGCAGTGGTCGACTAGCCCCGCCCGCGTCCCCCCAGCCAGCCGCATCTTCTCCTTCCCAAATAGGTCAGACTCTCTGACCCATGTGGCCCCCTTTAAGGGCCATTTAAGTTACTGGCGCGTTGTAGCTATGTAATTCACGCTAACGTAGAGAATTACAGAAAACAGTGGCATTCCCATGGATGCTGAAAGCAGAAAAAATGCAGCCACTGTGGAAGCAAGTCCGACGAAATTATCAGTAGGTACATCATAGAAATATAAGTGTTCGAACAAAGAACTTAAAACAGTTTTGGGTATTGTCACCGGTAACCAAGTTTCAGAGAAAATGTCATTTCTTAAAAAGATCATCATCTAGATTATCGGTACATACCTATAGAGTCGCTATAAACATGGCAATTATATACGATTTTGAAAATACTATCTATCAAATAAAGAAAAATTAGAATTACAAATGTTCCCACGTCATCTAATTTTAAGTTTTATTTACATTGTGTATGTACTGAATGGAAATATACTTAATAGTTTTATTTACTCGTACGTGAAATTAAATCCGGTTAAAACGTAACTAGCAAAGAAGAATGTTTCTCTCACAGTTAAGTAAAGACAAAATAAAAATTCACACACAACGTATATCGTGATGGTACAAGTAACTTTCGAAACAATAATAAATTGCTGTACGCTAAAATTCTTCGTCTTTATATTTCTGATGTTTTCAACATATTTATCAATACATTACATACACGTTCCATACACAGATATTTTATAAGGTTAAGCTTGTAATTCTGGAATTTTCATTTTTAGGTACACGGTTTCCACCTTAGACCTCATCTGAATTTCTAATCGGTTAAAAATAAAGCCACGCGAGTTCCTATAAAATGTTTGTTTCATAATAAAGAGGCATATTGGTATATTAATTTGTCAAAAATGTCTGCGACTACGAAGTCTACAATAGATTAAATGGAAAAACCAAATCTACATTCAATACCAAACCCATCCAATAATTTCAGAAAGTAATTATGTTTCTGTACCTACGTACACTTCATCTTTTTAAAATTATCTCCCATTTACTTCTTTCTTAGTACTAGGTTCCTTTCTTCACATAGAAAAACATTCATATCTTCAATTTCTAGATTTCCGACATGGAATGCCACCTTCTCTATACTACGTCTGAACGTGGCTATAAAATATCATGTAACTCGTAGTAACTTTAACCGATGTAAAAAGCTCATAAAACTTGTTTACCACGTGCTGATCCGACCTTCGGATCAACAACTCCAATTCCGTTAAACAAGCGGCTCCGATGAGAAAATAATGATATCATTGGATCAAATTATTGAATCGTCTAGTCCTGCTCGATTAATCACTTCGCCATCTCATCTATGACTAAGCACCAAGAGTAGGTACCTAGTTTTGCAACATTTTATGAATGTGTGAATTCTCTAACAGTTTATATTGTTCCTTTTCGTGCTACAATCGAAGTTGTTATTTATTTCATTGCTTTATATTGCACAATTGTGAAATTATTTTTATTACATGAACGGTTACTGTAGCAACAAAACTAAAAGTTTATTATCAACTTATATGTAGTTTATTTATCGAAACAACATTCTTGTCAATGAGGACATAGTTGATAATAGCGAAGCGACACTAATGAGTAATGACAGGTTACAAGTAGTTCCACTCGGCCCACGGAAACCAGATCAACCAGAATTTTAATAATAACATGAATAAAACAAAACAACAACATTATTTTAGATACGTGTAAAATAAATAGGTTTATAAATTAGTCTAATTTATATAATTTAACTTAACGATACCATTAAATCTTTTTATAGCCTACTTACTTAGTAGTTATCGACGAAATTATAGCTAATTTTCAAACTTTTTGTTAATAAGGGATCTATTTTATATAGAAAAGTGTTGTTTTTAGACTTTTTTAGGCAATTTTTTAATTTTCTCTCCGTAAGAATCATCCCCGTACTTAAGGAATATTCTAAAAAAAGAATTAACGAAATCGGTTCAGCTGTTCTCGAGATCTGCAACACATGTAGCGATTCATTTTTATATTATAGAAGATCTAAGTATTTACTTGGTAATAGCATGTGTATTTCACAATAACAAATATAATTAATACCCAACCCATCTAATTTTGAATATAATACAAATAAGATCGCAAGTCTAGTTTAGTTACAAAATGTCACTTCAATTACTACGAATTCTGGGCCAGCCCACTTGCTTGTTATACTGAAGTATTCAGCAGTTAATATATCATTTGGTTCAGTTAAATCTGGCAGTGTCAGCACACCTATGTAGGTCGATGGCCGAATACCCGGCACCAACGTGTCGCACCGATCTTGAATGACTCAGACAGAATGTCAGTGGCGGATTCAGATCGCAGCATATGGCCGGGGCACGCTTTGCTTATTGCTTGTTAAACGTATTGAGAAATAGGCACATGTCGTTACAGTACATTTAGTATCATTGTACTCTTGCTCAGTTGACCAGACAGATGGGCCCGGCTCTTATTGAAGCACGGAAGAAAAGAATGCGAGAGTGGCATTATCTTCCAAATGTCTCGATTCAAGATCAATGACACGTCGTCGTCATAATTTAATGAGGACTGTCTATCGGCTGCTCAACTCTCTCTTTACAAATCGGTCTGAGGAATGTTCCAACGACGTACCTACTATACATTTTTTAACAAACAAGTTTTTTCTAATCACTATTCATGCATCCGAAGTCGTCACCACGCCACCAATGCATCGCGAACTATCTATGTACATTTTGAATGCAGATGTGTATATATGTATATTCCTTTAGTGAACTTTAGTTTTCCAGTGAACAGTGACTCGTCATCAAACGAAATATTGTCATACGAGGACATGTGAATGAATGAATGCACCGAAATAACTAACTGGAGACCTCGGCCTTACTTCAATTGTCTTCGTGCGTGTACATTGGACATCAGTCATTAGCAAACATTGCATCAAGATCAATTTGGAGTAGGATTCCGTGGAAATTCTCGATCGTAAACGTTCTGCTCCGTTTACCGTGCACTATGAATACAAGACTAACTTGTTATATCAAACGAAATTGTGGATGATGTATTATGAATTTTGGAAGAAAACAAACATCCGAATAACTTTTCTCTGCCGTTTTTGGGGTTCATAATGGCGCTATGAAATCGATCACCTAAACAAATTTCTCAAGCACATGGTTAGAATGATTTCACTAATTTTCCTGCTAAAACCATCATCATGGAAGCAGAATTTATCAATCTGCAACACAACATGGAGGTCGGATCGAGTGGGGCGTTCTGCCGGCCAGAAATATCCGCGACCTTGCCTCCGGATGCACGCACGCCGTTGTTTTATTATTCTACATTTTTCCGAGTCCAACTCGTCGCAAGGTGAGGGCCAATCGACGAACCTGGTTGACGCATCTTCCCTATTAGGTGGAAATGTAAAGTTTTTTTTACATGTTATCAGATCCAAATGCAAGAGCCTTCCTATCACGTCAACGTTGTTAGAAAAAGAAAGTCTTAAAATAATTAAGGCGATAAGAGATGTTCTCATTAGGGTCATATGTTTATTGTTCTGAGCCTGTGACTGGTGATTCCCCTAAACCATACCAAAGTATTGGCTAGAGAAATTGGCAAATAACGTGTAATGGAATGTGAACATACCAAGGATGCGTGATGACTACGTATAAATCTGGCTAATATTTTGCCAGGAAAACGTTCCGTATGGCACGCGCTGCGTATGTGGTGTATATGAGCGGGCGCTTGAAAAATGCGCGCTTGACGCAAATGCGTTATCTATTTTGGAGCTCTGCGTCATTCGGTGGCTCGGTCTTATCTGCAGCCTGACGGTCACCCATGACGGACAGCTATATTAAGTTTAGGCATTCTATAATTTTGGTAACTGAAAATCTAATATACTCGTAATATAACCTTATACGTCCATGCTGTACTGAAGTGTACGGAAGTCTAGTGTGATTATTGCACAAAACTTTGAACTACACCTCAACTAGGATGTGTTTATCAGCAGATATCGTCGTGATAGCGTCGAGACACGCTGTTTGTTTTTACTTGACGGTTATCTCTCGTAATGACGTCAATTGAAGACAAGAAAAATTTCACTCTAAGTTGTCTTACGTCTTTAGTGGGTAAATTAACCTAATTGCAATTTATTAGCCTTTCTCACAAGGTGCTTATTGAAGACATTTTATATGCGTTATAAATACACAAGCTGCGATCTACGTGATTCCGCACAAAAACTGTACAAATACTAAAATTTTCCATGGTAAACGTGCTCTTTGCACCTATTTATGCGATTATGATTTTCAATACGGTAAATAGACAGATAGTTTCTCCATAGAAATTTAGATAGCACACATAAACGATACGGGGAGTAGCGTTGCGAACTCAACTGTCGTTGCTTCATTGTAGAATAAGCTTACTGAGATTTGATACCTATTATCTAAACATTGGCCCACCACGTAGGTAGGTGAATATTATTTAAGAATAAATCAAACGATGACGTTCATTACGCAAAAACTCATTGGCTTTAGAATTGATGATGTTGATAATTTAATATTACCGAACTTTAACACAAAAAATACTACGGGTGTTGGTATAAAAATGTGTTAATAAAAGATATTTTCTTTGTTCTAAAATAAACTCAATTTTTTAATTTACTTACCTACTTCCTCCTTCCTCATTAACCTTGATTTAACCTACTAAATAAAAGTAATATTAAAAACTTGGTAAATGTTTTGAATAAATACCTACTCTATTGTTGTTTTACTAGACAAGGTGACCTTTTTTGGAGAACTTACTTTAATTTTATGTGTAACTGGAAGTATGTAGACGTCAGAACCGTCCATACTACATTATAGTAACATAGGTTAATTTTGGTATTTAATATGGGAGTTTATTTCTCATTCGTATCTTAGGGTCGGTTCATATCTGACGGAACATGCGTCGCGTATCATCGGTCGCATAACGCCAGAACAGACAAAATGTATAGAAAAACACTCGACCGTTCACACTCAACCGATGATACGTCAGTGCGTCGAGCGTACAGCGCGACGCATCATCCGTCAGATATGAACTGACCCTTAAAGTCTATGTTTTCCAATGGAACAGAGAAAGACGGACGAACAGAATACTTCATTAATTGGTCATATACACAGGAATAGACCAATGCCAATTTCAATAAAACATTTAGAGTTAAATTTCGTTTTGATGAAGATTTTCATTGATTGCAAGTGCAATCGAAACAAGCTTAATTAACCAAAGCCAAAAGTCTGATCGAGCTTTCCGTGAATCATATTCTTCATATGAGATGCAGTCAAGTTAGAGCAGTCAGTTTTTCCCGTAGTTTTAACATGAAACGCGTAACAAAAGAATTGTTCTTTAAGGTTCTCACGTACGAATATTAGGAGGTACAAACAGTAGCTTTAGACGTACTTAACTGTAGATTTATTTTGAGGTTATATGATCAAGTTCAAATGGAGTGTGTTGACCTCAAAATGAGTTCAAAGACCTAATGACTGCATGTATTTTGTCCCGATATTTAAACCGTTTTGCACGTACACACTGTAGTTACTGTTATATAGAAGTACCTACCACATGTGTATTTATCTAGGCACCTACTCGACATGTTACTAGACACCTAACGGTTTGAATGATGTTATCGTAGAAATAAAAAATTGCGAATATAGGCAATGAAAGTTTTATTTACGATGTATCTAGTTCTATACTAGAAGTATATTAGAACTATGTAGTACCAGAGGGGTACGGTATGTATAGGTAATTTGCACACTTCCAAAAAAAATCCGCTGCACTTCTATAAATGTTTCTGATGCACTATAGTTTCTTGTTTTGTACTTCTATAATTTCCTGATGCACTTTTATAATTTCCCGTTGCACTTCTAAAATATTCTATTACATTTCTATAATTTCTTTTTTTGTAGTTCTATACTTCTATAATTTCCTGATGCACTTCTATATGAGCTTCTATAATTTCCTGTTGCACTTCTATAATATCCTAATACACTTCTATAGTTTCTTGTTTTGCACTTCTATAATTTCTTGTTGCACTTCTATAATTTCCTATTGCACTTCTATAATATCCTATTATGGCTCCTCCATACAATCGGCGATGTTAGTTCGGCGAACGTCGTCGAACTTCGTCGAACTTAGACAATCATCGACGAATGCCGATAAACCTGTCCTCTACACAATCGAGTTCGCCCGAGTTCGTCAGAGTTCGCCCATCGTGTATGGAGGAGCCATTACACTTCTATAGTTTCTTGTTTTGCACTTCTAGAATTTCTTGTTGCATTTCTATAGTTTTCTTGTTGCACTTCTACAATCTCTCTGGTCCAAACAGTTTTAACATCATTGCACTCTAATGGCTCCTCCATATAATGGGCGAACTCTGACGAACTCGATATCCCTTTGATGTATGCCCGAAAAACCGACAAATAGGAGAACGTCGTCGAACCTCGTCGAACTTAGACAATCGTCGACGAATGCCGACAAACCTGCCCTCTATACCTAATCGAGTTCGTCAGAGTTCGCCCATTGTATGGAGGAGCCATAATGTACTCTGTGCCGTCGAGAAACTACTACTAGACGAACGTGTGGATGCCTGCACGATGATAGTGTCGAATTGAGACAAACCAAGGCGAACTAACATCGCCGATTGTATGGAGGAGCCATAAAATCATAATGGAGCCTAGCAGAAACCTCACATCTCCATATCTTGAGTCTAGCAGATTTAGTCTGAAAATGCAGCGGTCGAGCACACATGAAGTGGCCGTCGTCGTGAGCATACACTGGGCCACTAAACTCAAGGGTCTCAGGAGTTCACTAAGCATGCACGTCTTGCTTGTACACTTTTTTATAAGTATACCTGCCAAGAAACAATGGGTTTCCTTAAAAAGGCTTAGTGATTGCGTGGTAGTGGTAGATAATGACTTCAAATAGGAGTTGCGAGGTTTGACTCTACCTTTACTACACATTTTATGGATTTTATACATTAAATACCATACATTAACAATTTAACATTGTTAAAAACGATACGATGATTGTAACATACTATAGTTCCTTTATTTTTTAAGTAGAGGGACACGAACGCCATGCATGCATTAGGTAGGTATGCTATTAAATTCTTATTTTTGCCATTATCGGAGATTTGTAATTAAGATATTGTATAAACAAGTATAATCAATCTTAATTACCTACGTAGGTATATCAACAATCAATTATAATCAAATAGGATTTATGAACTCAAATCTATCGAAACAACGATAACGTTTACATTGTTTGTATGTGATAGATAACACCATTTTGGCACAGTTTTATAAGACGTGAGATCCTTAAAACAATTTTAAGGATATTTTCAGCGGGTGCTGTAAATCTCTGGTAAAGGAGCTAAAGTGAGCCAGACGATATTCCGTCCTTGTCACACTCACGCATCTGGCGTTCCCTGTTATATTGATCGTTTGTCTAGACCTGTTGACTGTAAGTGCATTCAGGACCCTCATGGCGGCGTTAGTATCTACGCGAGATCTACAATATACCCCTATTTTCATTATGGGATCGGTAGTTTGTCGTCTAACGTGGTTATAGGGGGTTGGTCAGTCTGTAAGCGAAGTAGGCCCGCTTACACCCTGAATCTCAAGGGTTGACGGCCGAGTCAACTCTGAAAATTGTACAACTGAAAGTTTTGCATAGAGGACAATCACCCCGTCGATTAAAAACTTTTATATTGCTTTAATATCGTAAGAGTCGACAAATAATTCGGGCATTATCACTGGAAATAAGCTAGCAACTTATCATCACTGATCTTTAACATCTGGCCCCGCTATGCTAAACGTGGCTGTTGGATCTCTTTTATGATCCTGGAGATCTGCTATCCTATTCTGGTAACATAGCCGTGATCCTGGAGATTTGCTATCCTATTTTGGTAACATAGCCGTGTCTACGTGTATACCTATGTTTGTGAATTGTTTTCATCCGTTTTACGTAAAAGAATGCACTCGGTTAACCTTTGCTTTTTATTACCTCATATATTTACGTAAGTCCGGCATATAAAACGGTTTGTTCTTTATGAAATGTTTTTGTCCTGAGGACAAAGCTAAACTTAGTTTTTATATTTATGACATCCGTTCCAGCGGACTTTGATATTCACATGGTCACAAGTATTCTTTTCTACTGGACTTAGCTCTGTCCAAATTGTAGACAGCTTTTTTATTATGGTAAAAATGGTCATGGTAAAAAAGTGCGAGGTGACGCAGCGCACTTGACACTTTGGCTTGAAGGAAATTCTTAAGGCATACAATTTTAGATACGACTTCTTATTACCTGCTATAAACATAGCAGATGAACCCTATATAAAACTAAACTTAGACCACGTTATTACAAAATAATTAAGACATTGTCTAATTTTGGCAGATATTTCATACATTTTCCTCACAACTACGATTTTCAAACAGTGTTAATCTTGAGACGAAGTTCTGTAATGGCACCCCTTTTTTATGATAATATTTTTTTAATAATAAGCTTATTTATTGGACAAAATACATTATTTGATGCAAGAAAAATTACAAGTATCACACACGTACCTAATCTGTTTCTGAAAGCTCTACCATGAATACAGAAGCTATAACTCATGCCATGCTTATGCCATTTTAGTTTGGGTAAGCATGGCATGTTAGAATTTGTAAGATTCAATAAGATCTGATAATATATAAAGGCGTTTACATAGTATAGGTTACCTAATACTTATTAAAAATATTAATGTCGCTTAATTTACGCAAGAACATACTATCACCAGCTCTGTTATTATGATATGCAAACTTATTAGGATTATTTTGTTTACTTTTTATAAATTAGGTAGGTTATCACTTATTAATGGCACTTATCAATGTATTTACGGATATCCACAAGATAAAAAGTATCGACGTATTTGTTCGAGAGTTAGGTATATAGTGAATAGGTATATTACATCTGTAGGCTTCCTACTTAGGTAAATAAGTCACAGAATAGGTATTTAGTTTGGTCATATTATGCAGATATTTTGTAGGTAAAATTTACTGCGAAATAACGTTAAACAACCGTAAATTTATCTAAGTTAAATACATTTTTTATAATTATTTTCCTTCTGTTTACCGTCATTACGATGTTTCGCTAATTTATCTATAAATATCTCTTTGCTCATATTTTTTATAATACACCATACGAAACTTATAAAAGATGCTAAAATATTTACCGGTGGCTTCGGAGTTATGTTCTATTACAAGCTATTTTGGAAAGCTTTTGTTGTCGTGTGAGCGTTATGCGGAAAACTGAGTAGGATTTCAATAACGATTACCATTATAATTAGCACACTATATTTTATAAGTTTTATGGCACGGATAGAACAAAGATTAACAAGCTGCGTAGGAGATAAGGCCGGGTTCCCATAATGGGAACTGGGACAGCCCACACTCAGCGCATGACTAATATGTGGTTTCACATCGATAGCATACTCGTACATTTATGTCTTCAACTATGTAAAGGATATTGGAACTTTTTGGTAACTTATGTTATGTCCTTCCTTGGTTATCCGAGTACAGCAAATATCGATAGTTCTTTCTAATTTGCCATCAAAAGATACCAAATAGAGTCTGGAGTTTTACAATTTTTTCATATACCTACATCACCAATCTAAGAAGCCTTCGCCAACAATAAATATGAACTTTTCGAAAAAAGTGTATATTTTATTTTAACACCCTCAGCGCCAAGCATCAATCGCCTAGGAATCAATTTTTAGCAATATTTTTTTTTTGCGTTATTATCCTTTTAAATGTTATTTTATTGATGTATTTTTAGAATTGACCATCTACCTTTTCGTTTTTCAGGCTTTCAGGAGTGTGTGCAAAAATGATACACTGGCCCACGAGATATTTTTCTATATCGAGATATCTCGTGGGCCATGTGTATCAATTTTGCACACATATTATTTTTTAGTTTATTAACTTTATTTATCTTTCTTTTCAGATTTATGACGGAGAAACTATAAAAGGAACTTTAAGAAAACATCTGTTGTTATGTTTTCCTAAAGTTCCATATTTTTTTGTTTTAGGATATTTAGTGAAAAGTGTAAAATTCAGTGAAAAATGAACTACGATAGTGACGACTCTTTGTCGGATCCGGACTATGATCCAAGTGACGCGACGACCAGTTCTGAAAGTGACAGTGCTAATGAAGTGTGGAATCCTCCAGTATCTTCTAGAAGAACATCAACCTTTTCTGAAAGTGGATTGCCTCCTTTACCTGAGGTGGAAAGGCCGATAGCTAGAAGGAGTGCTAATAGACACTTTGACACTCCTAATACTCGTATACCTAGTACATCTGCTAGTGAGACTACACCAAGTCTCTCTGGTACAACGTCGGCTGAAATCAGTGAAGCGGAATGGGTAAAACAGAAATTGGATTCCATGGAGTGGGGCATGCCTACTCTAGAAGGGCCACCGCGTATAGAGTATACGGGACCAGTTTCTGGCCTAAAAGATATATACGCTGGTATTTTATCTCATGCGTCACCAATAGACTTTTTCGACCTTTTCATGACTCACAATATTATCCAGCACATTGTTGACCAAACGAATTTATACGCCACTCAGCATCTGCTGTCATCAGATATTTCTTCCGGATCTAGAACACATGCTTGGGTTCCAGTAACTCTTGATGAAATGACAAAATTTATAGCTCTCATAGGTTGGATGGGATTGGTAAAGTTACCATCGATCAAAGACTACTGGAGGGCGAACAAACTGTACAATATTCCATTAGCCCGAACGGTAATGCCTAGAAACAGGTTTGAGTTAATTCTCAAATTTATCCACTTCTCCGATAATGCAGTTGCTGACACAGAAGATAGACTTTACAAATTGAGAGATGTCCTGGATAAGTTTGTAAACAACTACAAGAGCGTATATACACCGGGAGAAAAAATATGTGTGGATGAATCCCTAATACCCTGGCGTGGTAGGCTGATATTCAGGCAATACATACCCAACAAAAGTGCAAAGTATGGCATCAAAGTTTTTAAACTTTGTACCCAAAAAGGATACACTTGGAATTTAGCCGTTTATTGTGGGAAATCTAGGAACCCCGAATCTGAAGTCTCAGAAAAAACAGTTATGTCTTTAGCGGATGGTTTATTCGAAGAAGGACGAACGATGTATACCGACAATTATTATACAAGTGTTCCCCTTGCCTTGCGTTTACGTAAGAGAAAAACTCATCTTGTCGGCACCCTAAGGGCAAACAGAAAATATCTGCCAAAAGAGGTCATACACGCTAAATTGAAAAAAGGGGAAATAGCTGCAAAGCAAAGCAGTGATGGCATAGTAACTCTAAACTGGCGCGACAAAAGAGACGTTAGAATGCTCACCACAAAAACGTCAGCACTGGAGATGGTAACGTACAACAGCCGACGTCCCAATGAATTACGTACAAAACCTAAGTGCATTGCGGACTACAATGACGGCAAATCTTCAATAGATATAAGTGATCAAATGGCGACTTATGGATCAGCTCTTAGACGCTGTACCAAATGGTACCGCAAATTGGCTTTTGAGATCATTTGGGGGACCAGTGTAGTGAATGCTCACTTCCTTTATAATGAATATTCATACAACAAAAAGTTAACTATCATTGAATTTCGTGAGCAAGTAATCACATCACTATTGGAGCGAAATTCTTCAATGAACGAATCCGGTCCTTCACGATCTAGACCTGAACAAAAACACCATTTGATCCAAAAAACTACAGACAACAAGAAGATTCGAGGTCGTTGTGTAGAGTGCTATAAAATGTATGGCAGAAAAGGGATACAAGTTGATGGAAAAACAAAGAGAGCACCTCAAATTTACAGTTTTTGCTCAGTTTGTCAAATTTATTTATGCCGCCCATGCTTCAATAAAACACATTAGATTTTCTTTTGCTTCCTTTTTGATTGTATTTTTTAAAAAATAAATGTGTAAAAATAACATAAGACTTTTTTTTTAACCCAAAATTTTGTAAAGTAATAATATCTGAACCGTACATCATAACCCCAACCCAAATATACCATTTCATTCGTTCAGGCCAGAGGATTCTGTTTCCCGTACAAAAAGTACGTAAACCGTGTGCATTAATGATACACAATGTTTTAAAAGGAACGTATCGTGTGTATCATTTTTGCACACACTTGTCGTGACAAGTGTGTGCAAAAATGATACACTGGCGCTGAGGGTGTTAAAAACCCTTTCAAAAGTAAGCCAGTGTTATAATAACTTTGAATTAACATTGTCTGGGATGTAGAGCGGGTCATGAACTGCTGACCCCGTCAGATGCGAGTCAAGTAACAGGTTACAGGTATCGACCTCTGTCTATTAAGTGATGACTGTAACAATGAATATTTAATGATATATAGCAGTCTGTAAGGTTATAAGTCTATCGATATTAATTGGTATATTTATATATCCACAAGCGCCAGACCCGAATACACAGATTATGTAGTCTATGGCGAAGACAGTCATGCAGAAAATATCTCTACACCTAACCAAAAAATTCAACATTTCTCATAGGTTCAACAAATGCATAAATGTACAATAATCACTATATTATTATATGTATAGATAGAGCAATATTTACCTACACTAGAAGTAAATATCCAGACAATTTGATCTAGCAAAAAGTTTTTGTTTGGCAAGATGATGAATACAGGTAAGACGACGTCATACAAAATGCTGTTTAAAATTTATTCCAGGATTAGAGACTTGATACGAGTACAAGTGGGCTTTTTGCCACAATGTATGTATGAGGTTACGCATGTATACGATCTTTATCCGATTTCTTTCCATTAATCTACAATCGCCATATTGATGACGTCAGTTAACATTAGCCTCCGATTTCACAGAATATACACAGATAAATTTTAATTAAGATGTAAGTGATAGCGTTTCTGTGCGAATTAAGATGATTATCACTCCATGTTAAGTATTATTCATTCGTCATTTTATTTCAGGCTTTCTAATAAATCTTTTGCATTTCTTTTTCTAGTCTAGCACGAACCAATTATGGTTATTACACATTAATTAGTGCCCTCAGAGTTCTTAGTAGATATCAGCAATTACACAAAGGGCGCAGTACCTAACATATAATGTAATTGTCCCTATCTCGGCCTTCTTCCGTCCTTTCTCCAAGGATAATTACAATGTCTCCCGAGACAGGATTTCTCACTAGTAGGGCTTAAATAAATAAGGACAGGGGACGTAATGGCCGTGTAAGATTTGTGAATATGTGCTCTTGTTATAAAAAATTGATCTCTAGGTCAGCTTATAGTACTATTTCCTTTTGTTGAATAAATATTATGTTTATAGAACCTTTTTTTTAAAGGGAAGAATATAATACATTTTCTATTTTACATCATTCCGATCTGTCTGTAGAATTTGATTACGTTGATAACTATATCAGAAGAGACAATCAGCAATCTATATCTACTTTAGTACATATCTGTGTATATTTACATGTTAGTCTACCTAAATATTATATTACATTAGTGGTCGCACACGACTTCACCCGTTTAAACTGTACAATTCCCGTTATTTACGTTTCCCGTGGGAATTTTGGGAAATGCCTTCTTAGTGGACTTATGACGTATAGGTCATAAATGGAAACCACTGTCCAAACATCACTTTTTTAGCTTCAGTAGTTTTGCCTATTGTTTGCCCTCCACGTTTATGAATCAATCAGGACATGTTACTTTATACCTATAATAGTATATGTGAGATACACAAAAAGCTATCTAAGCAGTAATGCTACTATAGGTAGACACCCAAAAAAGTACTTAAATCACCGTTACAAAAATCACGGCCTTTCTCTGAAGCATATAATATATAGTTAGACGTAGTCACGTCACGTAGTACCTACAGCTAGTTATCAATCAGTAATGTATGACAGGTCTAGTCGGCAATACATTGCCTTTAGTTCGGCTTTAATAGCTTTCTTCAGGGACCTTTCCATTGAAACCGTCTCAATCACGCCAATTGCACGACGACGTGACGGTCGCTTTGACGTCATTCCACATCTATGGGTGGGAGGGGCCAGTCTAACCTAGAGTTCACCATAAGAAGTTCCATTGGCTACGGTATTTTCAACCTTACAACATGAATTTACAACATTCGATAGGTGACTTCTTATTTGTAAGAATCCATTTATTATTACGAGTATTTCGTTATGACATTGACATTTGCCTTTATCTGAGATTGTTTGATATGAAGATGTTGGGATATTGTAATCTCTGTTATCTGTGTAGTAACTTATCTTATTCTCTTCAAAGACGATAGGAAAAAATTTGGCTGAAGATGAGCGTCATTGTACATTATTTTAAATACAAGAAAGAATTTTAGAGACTGTCTTTAAAGCCGCATATAAAGATAATTAATCCTAATTTTCAAAATATGATTACACTGGTTGTTAGATAATTAACAATGATTTATTTATCTCTTGTTACAGGTAGCAATTAAGATAATAGATAAATCACAATTAGATGCCAGCAATCTTCAGAAGGTCTACAGGGAAGTGGATATCATGAAGAGGCTGGATCACCCCCATATAATTAAGCTTTATCAGGTAAGAACAACCTTTATCAGTAGAATATTCCGCTCAAAATTTCGTCTGACTCTGACAAAAAACTAAAAAACGTAAAAAATATGTGAGTGATATAATTCAGAGTTGTTTAGGAACCTAGGGAAATAAACATGTGCTTTTGACTCTCATATTTTGTATGGATAGTTGGACATGCAGGTTCTCTATAGTGGGTTATTTTCATATAAATTCGCTTAATATACCCCTTTTCTTACACCCTCTATATTTCCAAATCTTATCACATTATTAGGTAGATAGTATTAAGTATGGAATATTATTTGTCGTCTATATAATTTAATGTTTCACTAGTAATTAGTACCCATGTAATTGTCAGCCTCCGCCTTGTAATCGATACGAAACAATAGTAGTTATAAGTGGCTGCTATCTATCACTATATGCATTTACAAGTCAGCGTGACACGGACGGATATTATCGGTTTGAGGGTGTATGTACGGGTACGTTAAGTGAAATATAGCCCACTGTTAAGTATCTAATTCACAAAATTTTAGACTTGAAATCATATTACTTAAACACATATATTTTGCGAGGAACATTTCTGAGCCGTTTAGAAGTTCTCAATACCATCTAGAAAATTAAACATGTGACTTCGAATCTCAAATGTGGATAGGTTCTCTATATCAGGCTATAATCACTTCTTTTCTTTTGACATACCGTTTTTGTTGCATCCTGTACATACACGTTGATATAGGTATACACCATAGAAATAGAGTTTCCCAAATCCCTCCCTCTGATTGACATGCACACATAACTGTGAATAATGGTTTATAACTGTTTATAAATAAAAAATGTCTGCACATACCGTGCCACAGACTACTTCTCATCTATACCCATCTTCATGTCATGATATAACCTTATTGTATTATATGTACCTATACTTAGCTCTTAATACCTACCTCGTTAAACTTTCTATATTGAATATTCATCACATGAGACCTTACTGCCCTTTTTATCAAGTGAGAATGGGGTCAGTGTCTGACCTTTAGATGTAGGTATGTAGGTTACCTATTTAAAGCAAATCTTCTATAGGATCGATTCTAATTTTTCACTAACTTTCGCTCCCTCATTAGAGCGCAAATGTTCTTTATTCTTGCTGCCTAAAATCTAGGGTTTTCTTTTCAGTTTCAGTATTGATTTTGATTATTTTATAAACTGTGATAAAGGAAAATATAGTATGTTTACTATATATAATATTTTCTACCTATAAATACAGGCGTGTATTGCATTTGCGTGTATATCTAAGTATATTATATGTATAAACAATGACATATCTTCAATGTTTTGAGAATCAGCATAAGTATTATGTATACGGAAGTGCAAATAAAACACAATACGACCGCACGTACGTACGTCGGTACATACACTTATCGCTTCCTATAATACTAAATCGGAACATGTAACCTTCGTATTAGTACTTCGTACATTAGTAATGTTACAGTTGTCATTGGGGCCTCATAAATTTGCCGGATATCATCCGTTTAGAAATCGAAATGCCTTAATCAATTCAATTAAAGGTGATTAAACTCATACACGTGGAACTGGTGTTGGAACGGTTGGAACAACTTTAGGTGGGCATAATAAAGATGATAATGTCACTGTGACACACCCTCGCTTTGGTCCAAAGAATATACTTACTCTCTAACGAGCGTTGGTCAGTTTTCATTTATTCATTTGGTAAACAAATCTTAGTAAGACATTTTCTTTTGTGAAAGTTCTTGGATTGTAAGATGGTATAGAAAAGAAAACAAATACAGATACAGGTATTATTAATTAAAGTTAGGATTCTCTGATTCAGTGTTATATTGTAAAAAGTCTGACAAGTGGACGTTGTCTAAATAATATTGAAATGATACTAAAATAAAAATTATCGAACTTACTCTAGAATAAAGTAATAGTTAAAGGCAGATATAAACCAAATATAGTTAGTTACCAAGAAAAAATACGAAATACTAATAAAAACATAATTACCAAGAAAGTTATAATCAACCAATAAGTAGTTATAGGAAAAACCCATTCCATAATGAAGTCGAATCAAAGTCAGACACAGCTGAAGTCAGAAATCACAATTGTGCTCAAGATTATGTGTAACCAGCGTGACAAATGACTACAAATCAATTTGTATGCGCACTGTTATGTATCGATATACTTGATAGAGCATGTTTGACGAGTAGTTTATAGGTTACCTAGGTACAGTGATTACGACTCGCTCCAAATGGCAACACAATACGTTAACTTGAATGTAGATACCGCTATCTACTGTCTTGTCAGGCTGGATATAGAAGACCACCCAAGTTGTTGTGCTCTGAGCTTTTTTTTTTTTTTATTTATTTATTATATAATATAGGATTTTTTTACAATTTTAATGATCACATAATCTGGGTGGTTTATGCGTGATGTCCCCCACCACTTATAAACTAAGTACTTATGAATACTACTTACTTTCTATTCCTCGTTACATGTGGGACCGGTTTTACATTGTAGTAGGAAATACTTTTTTAATATCTGTTTATGGTGTGACTCTCTATGTCTCTATTAACTCTCTGACCATAGTGCCTGCAATCTGCACAAAAGAGAGAGAACTTGCTCTTCAAGTGCTTGAAATTATACCAAGAAATGAATAATGCAAAGGACAAATAACTGAGTTCTTATGAAATCATAGTTTGTAGAGTATAAAATTAGCTTTATTTATATTATGATCGTACTTGACGTAACTAAGATTGTTCAAATACTGTCTATCAAGCCTTACGTCGGTATATCGCATGCTCTTAGTATATGATATGATTTGTAAAAATGTTCAATTAATTCCAAACATTGAGATAATATTGGACACTGAATAATACTTTAAATGACGATAAGCTATGCTTAGTTGTGTCGCTCTTATTCATATTGCACATGCAATAGAGAGCTATGTTATATTGTGTAACATGTAGAGTAAGTGATTATACAGCACATTATAGTACGTTTTTTATGACATAATAGCACATAAATTATATTCTTACATAATACAATGACAAAACTGGATAAATAGCATTTGTACTATAACGAATACTCAGTAAACTAGGTAGACTAATAATATAAAATAGATCGACTGATGAGAACATTTGTCAAAACATTCCAAATTTTACGTTTAGGTTTAAGTGCCCCAGGCAGAATCGAATGGGTCTAAATGTGTTTTCTATAGAAGTTGTTTAGACGGTGCTTAAAACGTTAGACCTTGTCTCACAAAACCAGTGTTTAGACATTGCTTCGCGATTCTTTTGTAATATACCGTCAAATTCTTCAATAGCAATCACGTATTAAAATGTTACTTATGCAACTGGCCGTAATAAATATTTTCTTAATTATGCAAGGTAATTGGTTTCCTTTAAACTGGAATAAGTATGTAATAAAGCATACACGCATCATAATACCTAGTTAGATTTTAATAGACTGTATCAATTAAATTCAAGTTGTATTGCACGCTATCAAATATTTCATTATGCATATTCAGATTCGTTTTTACACCATAGGTACTTTCACAGTTTGAATAATTTAGAAAAAATTGTCTGCATAATGTATAAGTATACTTACATACTTCCCCTGTTATGATACTTATTACGATAGTAAGTATTATATTCTTATGGCAGTGTACAAGAAGAAATGTAATCTATTATACACGCCAATACCTCTTTAGCTACATGAGATATACAGGTGTACAAGGGTTTCTGTTAAGCAATATGCTATACCAAATAGAGCACCTGTTTTCAAAGTTTAGGACTTAAAATATTACTTCTATGCCACTTTCTTCGTGCTTTGTACCTACCTGGATTGTTATATTAAAAGGTACGTACATGCTGTAATATCCTCTACAAATTAACCGAGAATTCCATCCCAAATTATTTTAGATTACAATCTAAATAGTGATGTCAAAACTAAACACAAAATTAGCATCAGGATTTATGTATCATAACATAAAGCAATGCAATTACTGAAGTCTGTTTCAATAATGAAGTCCTGTGCTTATTCATGAAACCAAACAAATAAAATGAAATGGTGTTAGAGCTACAAATACACTAGCGCCTATGTCACAGGACTTCATAGATGAAACCAAGTGTAGCTCAGTGTTATAACAGGTTGGTATTATGACAGTTTGTACACTTGTACAGCCCAATATAATCTCGTGCCAAGCAGTACATGCAAGCGATTAGTCGACCATTGACCCGGCTGATTAAGTTACCTTCAAACCTATGAGTCACTGCTACAATTCCTTCAGAACTATTTCGGAAGCATATTGTTTAAAATACATTTTATTTGTCATTGTTATCTATTTGTTTTGCGATAAGAGATCAAAATACAAATCTCGATATTGATCTAGTAGTAGGTCAGCTGTAAAACCAAAAACTAATCGTGGTTAGGCGAAATTTTGAGAAATTGTGGTGTCAATTTGTTAAAATGTGTGGCAGCAACAGAAATGAATTACATTTGTAAGAAAAAATAACGTAATGTAGAAATTTTGCGATCAAGGGCTTTTAGAGCTTGGAGTATTTTGTAAGATTAGATAATCACAATTTTATATTTCTGTCATTCATTGTATGCAGTTCAATTTATTTACTGCGGTGTAAAATTTTTGCTAGACTTCTCGCACTCATAGCCAAAAAACTTTTAAGAAATCTACTTAGAAAACTTGGAAAACCTGCCACTTTTATTGGTGTTTGAAAGTCATTAAATTAATCATCTGAAATTTAGAAACTTAAATAAAGTTTAGGCCTCTTATAAACATTATTAATTTTTAGGCCGCGTAAGCTACTTAATAAAAAAGTTCCAATTTGGCCATATTATTTTCTGTATTACCACTATCCTACACTAGGTACATTTAATTAAGGAAAGACATATAAATAATGCAAAAGGGCGTAATCTAGCTATACTTAAACCTTTCATCGCAAAATATGTAGGACGATGCCTCTATCTTCTGCGGTAGATGAATGAACGAAATGAATGATCCAACCCTGACTTGTGTTACCTCGCTCCCATCTTGAATGGCGACTGTGTTGTCCTTTCTGAAAGGGATTTCCGCCTGTGTGTTTATACAGTCGAACAGCGATATCCGTTGTTTGGCAACATACGGCTACGATTACGTTGCTTCCTACAATTAGCATACATTTCCATTGTTTCTTGGCGATTCAATACCGATTAGGTAATTAAGTTACTGATAGAGGCGAGGTTATGCCGCACTCCTGGCTTAGTCTTTGTTCTTTTTGGTCACCAATTAAATGCCACCGAAATACAGGTCAATTGAAAGATTAGTCATTAAGAATGTATTAATGATAATGACAATAAAATGTGGAGGTCCATGTTGCTTTAGGGAGCATAAATTAATTAGGTACACATATTGAATAGGTGCAATTTCTACTTAAGTATAAGCATATTAACACCTATGTACACTTTGTGTTATTACTGGTATTCTTCTCACAACATAATACGATTTTAGTAGTATACGTGCAGTATCACGATCTATTGCTACTAATCTCGAAATAGGTGCCATTTAAGAGCACTATTTATTAACCTTTACAGTTCTATAAAAAGCTTTCTTTCCTCGCACAGTGGTACTTTGTTATGATGCACTTCCCATGAAGACTGACAGACAGCCAGTGACTCACCGTGTATTTTTAGCAGTGGTTTACATTTTTACTCTGCGTTGAATGGGCTGCTAGTTCACGGGCGTGACCTGCGGTGGAGGAAAACATTTAGCTATTTTAGTTAAGCTTTGTTTTTATGTGATTAGTAAACATTTATATCTTTATTATTATTATATATAATACAAACTGCGGTCACCAACCCGCCTGCCCAGTATGGTGACTATAGGCAAATACCCTCCACGGCAGTCTTATGGCGTGCCCCGGGGGAGGCCTACGTTCAGCAGTGGACTGTAATAGGCTGATGATGATGATGAAACATTTATATCAACGTCTCAACTAAGGGAAAGTGGAAAGGTGCACCATGCTTTGTAGAAGACACTCATTCATTATTTTGGAGACGCTGGATTTAAGAGTATGATCAGACCATGAATGGACTTCGTCCGCGAGGACTGCAGAAAGAACAAAATGTCAAAATTATCGGGAATTAAAATATTTTCCCGGGATAAAAAGTAGCCTATGTGTTAATCTAAGGTGTCAGCTTACTCCATACCAAGTTTTATTAAAATCGCTCCAGCCGTTTTTACGTGGAAGAGTAACAAACGTCCATCCATACATCTATACTTACAAACTTTCGCGTTTATAATTTTAGTAAGATATATACTCGTATATTAGTAGGATTATACTTAGACTAATAATGTAACAAAGCACTTCCGTGTTACTAAGCCAGGAGTTATTCAAAAGTTCTTGTATAAGCGTTGCTACAAAAACGTGCAGGGTCTTCTTCTATAAGTATTCCAAACACTTTTTTCTGAATGTATTTTCCCAACGGAAGACTGGCTCGATGACGTAGGTAAGGGACCGAAGTTTTTTACGTTTTCTTTAAAACTTTTCTTTTTTTTGTGAAGTTGACGAGTTCAGTTCTTTAGATTTAGGCACCTAGGTATTGTTATGGATTTTCTAGAAATTATTTTATTTCTCACTATTTGCTCACACTTAACGGTTAGACATCATCATGTAATTTAATTGATAGTTCTTAAGTATGGTTTTGCGTTTTCGACAATAATAGGTACCTTTGAATAAATAAGTATCACTATCACCTGAGCGACCCGAGATAACTAAATTGACAAAAAGTACCGGGACATGAGACATCCCGGGACACAAACCCAAATTAACTCAAAGAGAAACTAATATTAAAATAAACGGTATTATTTATTTGTGCTTTACGTATTTAAATACAAGTCGTCTAGCTAGACAATAGGGTCGATTCCGACAATGACACTTAAATCTAAACCTAATTTTAGTCAGGTCTATCTCTCTCCGTTCTTAACATAAATGGCTGAGAGAGAAAAGGACAGGTAGGATTAATTTTACGTTTAGGTTTAAGTGTGACTGCCGGAATGGACCATAATGATTGTGTAAATAGTTATTATTAAAACAAGTGTGCCCTGAAATTGATTCTTGGGGTTATCGTAGGTTCGAATTTAAATTACGTGAATCATTGAATTTCTATAGCCTATTTTATTTACTTTTGTTAGCAATTTTAAGAGGGATTTAAAAGATACTTACTAAAGTATTTCATAACATTCCTAACATACTCATTTCCTTTTTCACAGGTCATGGAAACAAAAAATATGATCTACATTGTATCAGAATACGCTAGTAAAGGAGAAATTTTTGGTAAGTTATTTTTCTATTAGTTTATGTAACAATATATTAGATTCAAACGTTCATATACCATGGTCTTCATTTTAAACTTACGTCAAACGTTGTAACCTCGAAATCGATTAAGGCCATTGTTGGGTTCGAGGCTGGCCGCGGTATGACGTCAAAACTCCGTCATGACGTCACTGAATGGGGGTACGGGGTGGCCCATGGGAGGGGGCAGGTCGACGCGCGTTTCCAATTTCGCGCACAGCTGACTTCATTCGTCATATAAGCCAAATATCCCGAATTAAATTTTTCATAATTTATGAGGTTTCTGTATGGTCAAAGTTTCTTAAAAGATCTAAATGGATGTTAATATTATTGTACGAGTAGAATGTGAGCGTGCAGGAATGCCAATCAATTTGTAATTAAGTTAGTTAGTCACACTTTCATCTAATTGATATATTACGATAAGTACATTGAAGACATCAATCCATAGGTCATACACGTACCTAATAGTATAGTATCCAAAAACCGAAAAGATCGGTACTCCCCCTCACCATATACTATAGGTAAGTAAATATTTTCTGACTACAGCTTCGGTGTAAAGGCAGTACTTAGGCTGAACTGAAATATAGGTACAATCCAGTGAATTATGTATATGCCGACTAATGCCGAGACTCATCTCTTCAGTTCAAAATAATCCATATTCAGTAAAGATAACCAGCAAAGTCACTAGTGCTTGTAGGATGACTGTATAAAGTTATTGATATTGTCCAGACTACATAGCCCGGTACGGCCGCATGGAGGAGCAGGCCGCGAGGAGGAAGTTCTGGCAGATCCTCTCGGCCGTGGAGTACTGCCATGAAAGGAGGATAGTTCACAGAGATCTCAAGGTATGTTGACACCCAGATTAGGTTTATTTTATCGCCGATCCTCAAACCGCGACTATGTTAATGGTGATTTGTTGCCGTAGATGCACGTTAGACGATAGCGCAACTCACTTAGAGCTGATTATTCCAATGGTCAGGTCGCCTATCTGAAGGATAATCTTAAATGGAAAAACTTGATGCTGTCGTCTCTATCTTGATCTAGTTTTACAGATATACAGCATCAATTCTATCCTTTATTTACCTCTGACCATTGAAAACTATGGAGACCATTGAGAACCATTGAAATCGGCCCTTATTCAGTGATTGAAATCTTAGACTTATTTTATATCTAAACGTGAATTTTGTGAAACGGTTAGCCTTCTGTGCGGTAGTAGATAAGCATTATTTAGTATAGGGTTTAGCTGACCAATCCTTCTAAGCTAACGATGTAGGTAACAACGCCTGTGTTGCTGTCTTTTCACGATAAAATACCAAAGGTCCTTGATGAGGCCCACAGTTGTTGAGGAATAAGTATCTGACGAAAGACATGCTTCGTGGTAGTAAATAATATAACCAAGAAAATGTACGTGATTCCTTAAGTAACAGCATTCCATTTTCCTTTTTTGTGGTTTTATTATTGTGTGTTTTCTGTGGTATTAGGTCTTACATTTAACTACCTCGTGAATAGCATTGGAAATGGAAAGTCTCTATTCTTGTTGTAATAAATCATCAATATACCGTATACCTATCGTCAGATACTATGCTACCAATATTATCAATACAAGAGCTTAGATTTATTTTAAAATTCATACAAAACCGTGGGTTGCTCATCACTCGCGAGAATTAAATAAAATTGTACAATTTATCACCTTAGGTGAGGACATAAAAGAGTAAACCCTGCAACGTAATCTGATATATATAGGTAGGTAATGATTATGCCGTCCTCTGATGCCAGCTATTAGCGTATGACGTATACTTACGTAATGACCGGCTCTTGATGGTGCAATTGCAATTTGAATGTGCATATTATTATGCTGCATGCTTAGCGCTCATTTATAGAGACAAGGGCTCACAAGGGATGGATGCTACGATTAAGAATGAGAAGGTCACGGCGACACGCGACGTTTATTTTCATATTTTTTTCTCGCCAAGAAAGCTGCAGAGAAAGTTAATCGTAAAACTTGGCATCTAGGTACTGTTATTTTTAATAAATTACATGCAGAAATGTAAGATTAGTTAAATGCGGCCCATAGCATAGCTTCGCATTGACATTCGTTATCATCACATACCCACATAATAGCGATTTCGACTTGTTTGATCCCTTCATCCATATAATGAACGCGATAAATGAAGGCTTCCTATTGAACCGCAAATATCAGGATGATGAAAATCCGTCGATTCGATTTAGAGACATTATTTTGCTAAACCCCAGTTCGCTAAAATAGCGGTGCACATTTAAAACAAGTGATAAATAACACTTTAATACATTAAAAGCACTAAACATGCTCCGGATTAACAATGCAAAACTCTAGAAACTCCAGTTCTACAATAGAGAATAGAAAGCATTTCCGTGTTCATTTAAAATGTCATGATGGTGTCTGTTACTCTATCGTTTCGAACTGTACGAAGATATGTAACGACTGAATATAAATTATTGGAACTGGTGGGAAAACTACTCTCAAACATATCCGATATTCTGTTATAGTTAATGTAGATACTCGTATTCCAAAGTATATCGTATTATCAGGGGCAAAACCAAAGGAATGAGGTATTTTTCATACATGGTCAGCAAGCACGTTTATAAATACCTTAATATAGCTTTGATACTTATAAAGAGGTATAAAGATGAAAGCGATGCTAAGTCACGTTTTGAATTCCTCCATCATCTTGCCATTACTTATCGTATCAGAGTAGGAACAACTCAGCAACACTATTACCAACTTTAGTAATAAAACTTTCGCCAACAGGCGGAGAATCTGCTACTCGATGCGAATATGAACATCAAGATTGCGGACTTCGGCTTCAGCAACTACTATGCGGCTGGGGAGCTTCTGGCGACTTGGTGTGGTTCCCCCCCTTATGCTGCCCCCGAAGTATTCGAGGGGAAGCGGTATACTGGACCAGAAATTGATATTTGGGTATGATTAGCCATAAGTAATATTATTTTTTCGTGAAAATTGACTAACAGCTGATATAGTTAGTGTATCTAAATCAGATGCCTGTTTAAATACCTTACGGATATGTTTGCAAATACGAGTATATGTAATGTATTGTCTCTACTAAACGATCAGAAATTTGATTGGCCACCATTAGGGAGTGAAGAAAGATTCTGTAAAAAGAAGCCTGTTAAAAAAGAAAATTCAGCGAAGAAGATGTATAAATCTGAATGTAGAGAGACAAGGCGCTTTTCAGTATTATTATTCAGTCGGAGAGCATTTCACATTGCAATAGCTGTCGCCATTTTGATGTGAAAATGAACCTTCTGGGTACTATTTCCACAGGAATCGACAAGTTACTTTCGTTCAAACTTTATTGAAATTTGATTTTATTGTTTCAAGAAAATAGTGTTGTAGTTAAGAAAAAATGTTATCATTCTTCACTCCTTCACTATATTAGTATTGAAGTGTTTAATACTATGTAGTACACTGACTCTTCGGAATATTGTATTGCCCTTTATATTTCCTCCAAGACATTACAAAAAAATACTCCAGCCTCGCAATTGACGTAGATCGGGGTAGAATATTACATTTTTGCCCACAAAATATTGGACCCACTTTATTGGCTCTCGTACTAATATTAGATGCCGCAGGAATGGCTTCAGTTATTCAGAGAAACGGTTTTTTTTCGGTTTCACGTTGTCGAAGAAAAAGGTTAAGATTTGTGTCCCGAAATAATACTAAACATACTTTTTACCACGTCATCAAAATAAACTAAAGGTGCTATAAATATACTACAAAGCAGACCACCCTTTGCAGAAATCCTATTTATTGTCATATTTCATAGCAATAAATTTTCCAAGAAACTTACAGAATAAAAGACTTATAGGAAATATGTGCAACTGACAGTGGGCTATTTTAATTTAATTTTTAGTTTTTAGTTTTTAGGCGTATCATGAACATTCTTTAAATATTTATATGTAGTAAGAATACAGAATTTATATCTAATTCATAGGTAAAGTATGCCAATATTCTAACGTGTATTCTCTTTGTTGCAGAGTCTTGGCGTAGTATTATACGTACTCGTTTGCGGTGCGTTGCCTTTCGACGGCTCCACGCTACAATCTCTGCGGGACCGGGTGTTGTCCGGACGATTCAGGATACCATATTTTATGAGCGAAGGTGAGTCTTCGCTAGATCTAAGCATACATAGGGACAGAAAAATATACATGTGGAACAGAAAGTCATTGTTTATATGTTCGAGTTTTGACAACCTCAGATAAAAATGGTAGTTGAAAGGAAAAAGATTGAATAATTTACTGTGGTACCCAGTATTACACGGTTATAAGGTCGCAATGAATGATTTTTCGTTGTAAATTTAATTGCTAAACATATTTTCGCACAAAGATATACAGTTGATTGAGTGATCACATATACAACATTATGATTTCTCAAGTACTTAATTTGTCCTTTGAATCAGTGTACGAGTATATAGGTATTATTCTTTATTGGACTTATGTAATGAAACAAAGGCTTATTGTAAAGTATAGACACATTTAAGGAGGGTTACATCGTACATCACAGTATTTTCCTTTTAAATCTGACATAAATTAGTTTGTAAAGTCGAGATTAAATACAAAATTCAAAATCATTTATTTGACATGAAAGCATTAACAACTTGTTTGTCGATGGTCATTTTATATGTAACTTTATATGTTCGCACCCCAAAATGAAACCGCTACCAAACACAAAAAAGGAGGTGAATATAAACAACCTAAAAAATTTATCCGCAAAGCTTTTGCTTTGGCAACGGTCACCACCCCAAGGTGCGATTTGTTACGGTCTGTGAGGCATAAGTTGGCGATTCGGGGCTTAATAGCCACCAACGTGGAGCTAATAAGAGTTAAGGTCGCCTAAAGACGAAATCCACTGTCTAGCAGTTCTCCTTTATGGCAAAACCAAGATTAGGTCTGACACAAACTCAGATCACAACACAACACATCATGTGACAAAATCATTGGCTCTCTATTTCTTCTTAGATTCTCCACAAAATATTTTATTATAAGTTTTCTGTAGTCTACCTATTGAAACTAAACTTTGGAAAGCTCAACTTCTTTTTATTGGATTAACTTTATAAAACGGTAACCTGAAATAAAAGTAAACCAATATAAGCACAAAAGTTGTAAGCACGAGAGCTTAAGTACCTGACGGACGGCTAGACACGTACCAAACTTCACCAATTACCCAACTAATTAGGAAAAAATCGATGAAGTTTGGCTAGCAATATTATTATTGAATTGTATCAGGCGTCACTATTCGCTATTAGTTAGTTGGTTCGGTAGATAGAACTAACATGGAAAACTAATCCTGATGATGCCACGGGTGTTGGCGAAACATATGTCGATTAAAATTTTAATTGGTTTTCGGATTAGGCTATGTATTTATGGTTGCATGCTAGGTGCTTGGATCTGGCTTCTCGTTGCGACTGTAGTGTCTTGTGTTCGTGATCATGAGTAGGCAGATCCGAGGGTCAGCGGAGGGTATAGGGCCCGGTGGTGGGCGATCCCTCAATAGAAATATTATTATGCCATTAGCAGAGCCTAGAGTTTTTGGTGTGGAAGAGGCATTTCACACCCCATAGCCTATGTTCTGCAGTGAATCTCTCGTGTCTGAAAGGACACCCCATAGGTGCTTCGGGTGTTTCTATATGCTTTCTAACATATACACAAAGAGACAGCGGCGTCTGAGGTAATCGGCAATAACCATAGAGGTGATAAAGAATTATGTTGGTAGGCACTAGAGTTGAAATTTGATATGTGTTTAGTTACAACATCCTAATGGAGTATTTACATGCATCCTATAACGATTTTGATGTCTTATCTGTAAATACTAAAATATAGGCAGCGTAATAATATTAGAGTGTCATCTCACCGGCTCCAACGAAAATACCTTCTTAATTAGGCTGGGTTAATATTAAACACCCAATCAGCACCTACTTGCTATTTTTAATAAAGCCGTATAAAAGCTTTTTACTTGAATGACGCATTTCGACACCTACGTGTGAAAATAACGACTTTAATACTGTTATTTAGTTGTAAAGAATTTTTTTGCAAACTCGCATTTTCCGTGCCCATGAAACGATTCGAAATATTTCTTTTCGAGAACATTGTCAACAAGTTAGAGATTCGAATTCTCAGAATAAATATCGAACCTTTTTCCTTTGACGAGAGGCAAAGGCAAACTGTGTTAACAAGTTAATTTTATTTCTCGGAAAGGAGATTACTCGTCTTTATTTAACTTTGATCTTTTTCGTAGGGTTTCCATGTTCAGTTTCCATAGTAATATCATGAAAAGAACATAAATACCTACCTTATAATAAGCTTATCAAAATGTAGATTATTACCATTATTTATTTATTGCTCTGAGAGGGATACGACGTGATTGAGTCAGAAATTAAGACATTTTATTTTTGGATTCCAATTAATATAAATATTGTTGATTATTCACAACCCGGTTAGAGTAAGATTAAGTTTTCATATACTTCAATATAAATAGAGGATTGATTATTTCATTAATATCTATAAAAATTACATGAACCTATAATTTTATACAAACTACAAGTAAGATGTGTTTCTTTATTTTATCTCTATATAAATCGCTTATAGTCATAGTTACTGTAGGTAGGTAAGCACATATAAAAATCTAGTGTTTGTATCCAGATAAGAAAATAATGAAATCGATAATCAGGCGATACTTGCGTCATCCATCACTACTCGATCATGCATTCAGTCAGACGCGAGCGCGCTCTCTGTTTTTTGATTTGGATATAATATAATAAAACGAACACACTTTCCGTGCAGATGAAACGATTTGAAATATTTATTTTATAAGAACTAGCATACACACATATATGTTTTAAATAATATTAACAGACTAGAAATAAAATATAAAAATTCGCATATAAATACAAAAGCTCGCGGGTGCCTAAAGCTCTTCCTTATTTATGAAAGAGCATGTCGACGACTTTGTGACGCAGTTTTGGCTCCTAAATAATAAGAGATTTTGGACAATGTTTCTGATTGAAAATAATTATAAAAGACTGAGGTAAACGTCACCACTGGGGACGAACGAAACATTTTTTTCCCACCGGGACGACCAGGAATACTTCTCTAAATGTGTCTTTAAGTAAAACATGGTAAAACTGACGACAGCTGTCTAGGTACATACCCACAGGGTGATTGTGGATCTAAGAGTATTTGTAGGTATGTGAAATCAATAAGTAGGATGTTGATTTGTAAATCGTTAATAGCTCTGACACGATCTACCAAATAAGATGTTTCATACAATTAGTACAATTTACATTAATAAACTCCGTCCGTGGTGTTTACAACTACAAACTTTATCTGAGAAGTCCGCGAAGACGCAGATATGGCAGCACCACATATAGCACTAGTGGAAACCCGTAACTTAGTTCGCGTGAACTGAACGCGAGCAATATGGAATGAAATTCTTAATAAGCTTACAGTTTTTTAAATCTATACGAATTTTAATTCCGCATTTACAGCCCTTTATTCGCAATAAAAAGTAGCCGATGTCCGTCCTCATCCTCTAGAGACTCTAGTTCTAGACTATCTCAAAATCGGTTTAGTAGTTTTGTCGTGAAAGCGCGACAGACAGAGAGACAGAGTTACTTTCGCATTTACCTATATAATATTAGTAACGTATTAGGTACGTTACGAATAGGTATAGGTATTATTTCAGGATCAAACTTCACAGTCACACACATTAAAGTGAATTTTCTCAAAAATTTGCTCAACACATGGCACAATAAAGGTATTATTACATTAGAGACATGTTTTTCCAAAAAAATATGGCATGCAAACATTTAATTTTTAAATAATTTTAGAAACATGCAAACATGTACGAGTACATGGAAAGGGTATATTCAGGGATTACCCGGTGCCGAATCATGCTAGAAGATGAATAACATTCAGGTTGAAACCTCACCTAAAATATAACATAACGCACACTATTCCGTCTTCAGCCATTAATATAACCTACGTCAAAAGATTACGTGAACACTCGTAGTTTCGTGCCGTTCACTTAACGTCACGCAGACTATTTCTGGAACTGCTGAAGAGAACCCATATTGAGTTAGCAAATGGACGGGTAGTAAAAATAAATAGAAAAAAGTGGAAAACCGACGTCCTTTGCGCACTTGAGACATTTCTAGTTACTACAATTCTGAAATTGTGGAATATTTACCTATACCTAAATAGCTGCTTGCCTCGGTTCGCTACTTTTTCCTTTTTCTTGGCTTGGCTTAGTTAGTCAAAATAACTTTAGATGCACTGTTGTCCTTGATTATTTCCTAACGTTTTCTCTTATCTACCTAGGTGTAAAACGTGGCCTGCTTTTGAAAATTGTACTATTTTTTGTTAGATTGATACATATAGGCACAGTCGTTAAAAGTATGAGGTTTCTGTCTAGGTATTATTCTATCAATTATTTTACCTATCTACCCTTTCAAATTATTGGGTAGATGTCCGAAATATATTATAGATTCGCCATTATAAGTTATGTACCTACATAGGCATTGGTAATTTAACGGAAAATCCCCTGTTATAATAGAGATACAAAATTTAAGTACAAACTAAACCACATGTTAAATATATCTACTTACTTGTAGTTATAATGTAAATCTTATTTATTTGTTTCAATTTAATAACCAACGTAAAACCTAAGTAGGTTATATTAAAACAAACGGATAGGATATTTTTCATTTCTTCCACTCTCTTTCTGAATCTTACTTAGTAAGACCGTAGGTAGGTGAAACTTCTACTAACTTTTTCATCACGACCTTTCGCATTGGCACGTAGGTAGGTAATAAACGTGAAATATTGAGCGGGTCCGCATCGCACTGCCCAGTTTTTACCTGAATATTTAATAAGTGGAATTCACTCGCATATAGTTAATACCTATTCTAGGTTTTCCTATTTTTTTGTTGGATTCGGCTTAATCATAGAATCGGCTCCATACATATATATAGGTATATATATATGGAGCCGATGGAAGTATACCTGGGAAATGTTTGGATCCCCAAGATATTAGGGTCCAAATTTGAGTAAATAGACGGCGTTTTTCTGCATAAATGCACGTAGACGCGCGTAGCAAGATTTTTTCACGAGTAATAATGAATATCTATCTATAAAAAAAAACTATCAAAAACACTATAAATTTCGCCCGACCAAGTAATTAAATTTTTTTTCCAAAAAATTTACATGGTGTCCCAGCATTTTTTTGCATAAATTTACTTCATATTTTGATGTATAGAGTACGTACCCTTCGCTAAGGGTGGCAACGAAAAAACATCCTGTATATTAATGCTACTACAATGTAAAACCGGTCCCACATGTAACGAGGAATAGAAAGTAAGTAGTATTCATAAGTACTTAAATATAAGTGGTGGGGGACAAGGGTCACGCATAAACCACCCAGGGATTATGTGACCCTTCATTAAAATTGTAAAAAAATCCTATATTATATAATAAATAAAAAAAAAAAAAAGTACTTATGATATTGTATACATATATTTTATGCTAAAAGTTGCATCTGAAACACAGCTAACGAGGGATTACTGCACACTCTACATAGAGAGAAAAGATTGAGGCCACGAGGATCAACCAAACCGTAGCACTAGAGTGTGTTTGAGTAAAATAGTTCATTTGACTGCGGCACAAGTTGTTCAGTGTATGTCTCTAATCTGACTGCATAGAAAAGTATGTTAGACTGAATTCGTCAAAGGGAATTTATTCTATGAAACCCACCTACAACAATTCAGAATCGTGCCTTTAAAAACTGTTTTACTCTTATACAGGTAGCTCAATTTTGTGAATTATTCAAATTTATAATAGACAGTCCGTGTCTTGGTAAACTTGAGGACGGATTTACAAGTTTTCCGCTCCCAATAATTTAGAAATTCCCGTTTCCGAGAGCCGACGCACTTGACTCAATTTGTCGACCATTTTGTTAGAAGTTCTAACACGATAAAGCACCTTTGTTGGATTAAAACAAGGATATTAATTTGCATTTTATGATTACTTGACGTAAAATGTATGAATCAATGATATCCTTGTTGGTTTTGATGATAAAAGTGAGTTGTCGATGTCAAAGCTGTTTAAGGTCTTTGTATGTAGTACGTTAGTTTACGGTACGGTAACTTGATATTTTTTTTGTAATTTAAGGAGCGGGACATAGTATAGGTACAAAGGTTTACCTTTTTTTCTGAAGATCCTTTAAATGGAGTAGCGTAGAAAAGTTAGTGTTAGGTAGATATAGTGTTATCTATAGGTACATATGTACCTATATATGTTTGTATTACATACAACCGTGGCTGTGGGACCACAGGTTATAACTGTAAGATCATGAACAAAATCTACTTTTAACTCCAAACTCTAAATAATTTCGTTTCGTTTTTTATGGACGACTAGGTAGTGTAAAAGTTATACATATACTTACCTTAATAATTATAATTAATTGTGCAAATTATAATGGCGGAAAAGCAAAATGTTTTATACACTGCTTATTATAATGGTAATGGGCATGAAAACTATGATTCATTAATCTAAAAGGAGGTTACGCGGTGAAGTAAATTAACTGCTCCTACACACGTAACGTGTTATGTGTTTATATATGTTTAAAATAGACTGACTAATTAAACACTTCAGATTAAATTTAAATAAATGGAACATCTAAGTGACGCCTCAGTTTCGTAAACGCAAAGGACACAAATAAAATAAAAAGATTTGGTCAATTCTGACCGTCACACCTCAACGTAAACCTAATCTCTTTTTCTCTCCGTTCTTTACATACATACATATAATCACGCCTTTATCCCTTACGGGGTAGGCACAGCACCAAAGGCCGATAGAACCACATGGTGCCAGTTCTGACCAATTTTGACCTAGTTGAGATGTACAAGTCCGGTTAGTTCGTTCTTTACATAAATGGAGAACATGAACAGATAGGACTAATTTTACGTTTAGGTTTAAGTGCGAAGGTCAGAATCGACCATATTATGTCACTATTGTCACATTATCATATAAGCTCACTCAGAGCCAAAGCAGCTATGGGGCAAAAGCGACTAATTTATATATACCTTTCTAAAAACTGTACAGGAAATACGATACTATTCGTAAATAGAAAACTCTGTACTTTAAATGAAAAAGATTAGTGAATTATTCGTTTTAAATTGTTAGGAAAACAAACCACCGGTACCACTATTTTTCATGTACCTACGGATTTTAATATTTGATAAAATTGACACAGCTCGTGCTTCGCAAATCACGTAAATCTCCTAATCTCTCTCCGGTCGTGTCAGCTTTCCGTCCCATCGGACTATAAGATCGGAATCAGAATAATATAAGAAAAAATACAGGGTGTAACAGAAAGGGTATGTTAAGCGAAAAGCTATGTAAATAGCCCACTAAAAGGAACCTACCCACAAAATTTGAGAGTCGAAATTGCATGTTTATTTTTCCAGATAGTATGAAGAATTCCTAAACAACTCAGGAATTTTCATACAATCTTGAAAAATAAACATGTGATTTCGAGTCTCAAATTTTGGGAATAGGTTCTCAATAATGGGCTATTTACATACCTTTTCGCTTAACATACCCTTTCTGTTACACCCTGTAGAGAGTGCACCTGTATTTACGCACACCCTTGTATTCTACTTATATTTGAATAATCTCCGTTAAAATTAGTCGCCATGACCGAAATATGGTCGGAGATATTATAATCGGTCCGAAGGGGGCACCAAAATATGCGAAAAGCGGTTGCTAAATTACGCATGAATTTTCGTCACAACTCACGAGTCCACGTCTACGATGAGAAACATTTTTCTTTATTTAAAACCATTTGACGTCAGCACAGCATTTTGCCTTGTCGGGAAATTAACGTCTACCTATATATGTAGGTATACTATGTACTCTTAAATACTGTATATTCTAATGATGCCGGGAATAATCTTGCGTGCGTGTTTATCTCACTTGAGAAATTCTAAAACGAGTGCATTTGAAGTAAGTAGTTCAAGAGATTCATAAACTGTCAAATAGAGTTTCTAGTTTAGTCATTCGCTTTGTTAATTGATGATACTTTCCCCATTTTGCATCGGTACATTGCATTTTTATCATTATACCTACATGTAGAGTGTGTCAGTTAATATTTTAGGACTATACCTATATATGAACTCCGAATAACTATACGAGATTCTCATTTAAGTTAAAATAAAATGTCAAAACATCGTAGTCACATCTTTTCCCTCAAAAGTAGTAACGACAAAAAAGGTGCCGGAAAGTTTGTTATTAAAAATAATTTGAGACACGAAGTAAAATGAAGCCGTTGGCGGCATGCGTCAGCTGGTATAGAACATGTTTACACGACTTTATAGATCGTTAATTTGTAGCCGCTGGCACGACGCACGACGCCCGTGACGCGCCGGCCGTCACCGACCCGCCAAGTTCACGGAGCACCAACGCCCGCCCTGACTTTCCACTATTCTGCTAAACACCTGCACATTTTTCACACGATTGCGTCAATGGGCAACCGACGCATTTGCGCCTGAGCGGTTATTAATAGTGACGCCTGGCAAAAATCTATTCGATTCTATTTTAGACATAAGTGAGAAAGGTAAATAAATTAATCCCGAAATTACTAGAGCTCGATGAGAGCGGCGACGTTTTGTTTGCACAGTCGAATCGAATGTGCGGTTTATTTCCGAGCCCCGGGGTGGTTAGGCGAATATTTATAATCGGATTCGTCACTCGAATCGAAACTATGTTTTGTTAAAGCTAAGTAAAGAGCGAGTGCTGCGAATGAGATATTTACATAAGATTATTTTCGGTACACCAGACTTATTTATTTCTTGACTGGCGTCATTATCTTTCGGCACATGAAAGCATTACTTGTATTTTCAATGGAATGACGCATGAAGAGATTTTATAAATACTATTATCCGAAAAGTTTTCCCTAATAAATTTTGCTTCTAAGATATGGTACCTTTATTTAATTAAAAATAAATATTCCGATACTTACTCAAATTTCAGCAATCGCCAATAAGTATCTAAGCACAAAAAACCTAGATAATGGCTATGTATGTAGGTACTTCATTAAAATAACATAGCTAGAGATCATTTCCCTTTTCTACTTTAAAATTATTCCTATTCCTACGTTTATCTAACTTACCTTAGTAAAAAATTGTACATACATACATATAATCACGCCTTTATCCCTTACGGGGTAGGCAGAGCACCAAGGGCCGATAGAACCACATGGTGCCACTTCTGACCAATTTTGAGTGTACCTATAGTTGATATGTACCTATACAAGTAAAAAATGAGATTTAAAAAAATGGAAATAAAAAAGTGATCATCCAGTTTAGCTCCATTCCTTGGATCTTGGGTTCAACAGTCTCAGACTGTGACAGACCCAAGTAAACAACAAAAAGAAATTTTGCGTCACTCATTATATTTATTTTTTTGGATCTCTCCATTGTTTAAGAAGCCGCTCGCGCTCTAGCTTTTATCGATATCTTCATAGATGTAATAAGTAATATTTATAAGAAAGCAAAAGGTTAAAGCAACAGTGGTTTAAAAGCTATAAAGATAACCAGTAGAGCTACATAAACGCTGCGGTACCCGCAGCTATGAGTAATCTACCTATAACCGATAATAAAATCGTCTCTAGAAGGTAGAAAAACCAAAAATCTCATAGAATACAGCCGTGTGTGCACATGGATTTGTTAATAAGTTACATATTATTATCTTTTTGTTTTCTGTGTGTACAATAAAGAATAAGTATATGAATATGGATGGTACCTAAATAATCTATCTAAATATTATTAAACCTATTTAAATTACTCTAAAACAAAATACGTTGGTATAAAATATTATAATTGGCCACTTTATACCAGGATTTCCCATTTTTATGTTGATTGATGATACAGAAACTTCGACTTTGTCCCGTTAATATTAGACTTGTAAAAAGTATCGATTTACTTCGCTTTTATTACAAGCAACCTACATAGGTGAATGAATTATTTTCCATTTTCACTGGTCATGGTGGATATGAATAGCTGTAGGTATAGTATACAGAGAGGGTAGGTACCTACTTAATTTCTGTATTGTTATTAGAGTTTATAAAAAAATTCTTATTAACTAACCTAGAATTAAAGCAGTAGGTACTTAGGTATTATAAAAAATAGTCATTTTATTGGTACCTCATAATAAGTCAAATAAACTAGAGGATGGCACGGCTAGTTTTATAAGATTTAACTAGTAAGGAGCAGTTATTTACGTTATGCGCTCCTATTGCGTAGTTCTCCTAAACATGTTAATTTTTCTATCCTCAAGTGAAATACAAACTAAACAGTGCGTCCTTAGTACATATTTCTATGTAGAGTTTCTACTTCGGTCTAATTGAGTAAAACAAATGAACGTTTTGTACATATTGGGCTATACCAAAGTTTGCAATGACGTACATATGAAATACATTTATTCAAATGCCCTAACCTTTAGTTTAATAGCTCGTGACAGGAAATAAGAGGCATTTCACGAGTACGTTCCAGCGTAGGTACTTTGCTGGCGTCATTTCCTCGCACGGCCCCTGGCTTTTTGTGCCATCACTAGCTTACGTCAAACCATCACGAAGCGATCGTTTAGATGCTTACTTGACTGGAAACCTATTATTTATGCCTTTGTCGCATTTGCACAAAAGTGTTGTATTGTTGTCTACGATATTCTTTGTGTTTGTCCTAATTGTATAGATAGACGTCAATACTTTGGGTGGTGGTAATGATTGCATAGTTTAAAATCAAATATCGCTATTTCTGTTACATATGTATGGAACGATATAATTAATATTTATAACGATGATTTTGCCAGTATGTAGGTAGCACGTGAATCTGTAATCGATAGATGCGTGGGTAAACGACCGCGTCCCCAAAATGTTTTGTTCTGCCCGGCTAGCACGGCCAACGATACACGATATGATAAGTCAAGTTATCGATACCTAGCTGTCAAAATACGATAAATATAGCCGCCATGTTGAATTTTATCGATACAGCGAACATAACCATGCCGGTAACGTTACACGGCACGATACGATATGATAGATAAAATGCGAGCATGTCAATAGGTTACTATCGATAGCGCCGAACATGACCGTATTTTGATGTTAAAAATATCGAATTTTGACATCAATTCAAGATATTGTTATCGATGAACATTGTAGTGCGCGATAAGCGTAGATAGGTTAGAGAAATCGAATATTCTTTGGTTCAATAGGTTTTCAGTGATATGCTCCAAACTTAATATTTTTAATTTAGTGTTTTAGTTTACTCGTTTTTAGTTTACATAGGTAGGTCAAAGGTAAAATTAAATGATTAGTAATTGGTATCGATAACATTCAACATGGCGGCTAATATCTATAGTATTTTGACAGCTAGTCGATAAATAGGTTTATCGTATCGTGTTTCGCTGGTCATTTTAGAGCAGTTAACATGACATCTGATGTCAAAAAGGAAAAAAAGAAAAAAAAAAGAATGAACGACAATTGAAAAAAAATATTTTTTACTCTAGAAACATTTGTTTAACTTATCTCGCGCCTTATCGTATCATAAACCGGGATAAATCTTAACGTATCGTATCGTTCCATTGGTCATGTTCGCGAAATCGATAATTATGGTAGTATAAATACGATACGAAATCCTTTATCGTGTATCTACTTATCGTGGTCGTGCTAGCCCGGCAGAGGTGACTAAGATATAGATAGCATGCAATTAGTATTCATTAAAAGTAACGTAGGCATTTTAGATTGTGTAATTCAGAAGTTATATTAATCTGCATTATATTACTACGAGAATATTCTATGCTGCTCTGGGAGTGAAAAAAAAGTACAATACTACAGCTGCTTCTCTTTCCGGGCATACTGTACAAGTCAGTAGAGGGACATGAGGGTCTTGGTGTTTAGTAGGCGATGGGCTGACCACCTGTCACTACTAACCACAGCTACTAACCGAACTTATACATTTCAACTATACCCTAAAATTGGTCAGAAGCGGCACCATGTGATTATGGGCCAATAGAAGGCCCTTGGTGCTCTGCATACCCCGTAAGGGATAAAGGCGTGATTATGTATGTATGTATGCATTATATTATATATATCTACCTATATTGTACTGAAAATAAAGTCCCAATTAAGTGTTCCCAACAAAGGGGTTGAAAGAAATTAGCATCCTACAGCCACTTTTAGCACAGCGGGGTTAGATGTAAAAGATCAGTGACAAGTTGCTATCTTATAGCCTGAGAGAACGCCCCTAAATTCCCAAGTCGAATCTAACGACATGCACGGGTGGAAGGAGATGCCGTTGACGTCTTCTAGTGAATCCCTGCATCAGCACAGCAAATACACATAAACTTATAGATCAATTTCGTCTTTTTCAGATTGCGAATCTCTGATCCGCAAAATGTTGGTGCTGGAACCGATGAAACGGTACACTATAGACCAGATCAAGAAGCACCGGTGGATGTCAGCGGAGCCCTATGCAATACCGACCGTGATTGTGGATCCGGCCAGGAGCCCCGCGCATGCTCCTGTCCATACGGAACCAAATGAACAGGTGCTGCGGCTAATGCAAAGCTTGGGCATTGATCCCGTTAAAACTAAGGAGGTAAGTGAAACATACCAACGAATTGATAACCTTTCTTTTCTTGGAAGTCGGTTAGAAAGTGATAGAAATCAAAAAATAAAAATGTAGTAACATTTATCTTTCAAATACTAAGCGAAACAAAGGATTGATATTATATCTGCAAACTCGTGATATTAAAATGGACCTTTAATTTACAGTTATTTTATGTGTGCTTTACAATAAATTACAATAGTAAATAGTGATAGTACCTACTTATAGATATTAATGACTACGCATTTAAACAATAATAAAGAATAAGAATAGGATAATGCTAAAAATAATATGTTTATTTGTATATTTTCAGAGTCTGCGATCCAATAGTTACGATCATCATGCTGCAATCTATTTGCTATTACTGGAAAGGCTTCGTGCGAGGGCAGCAAGTGGTGCTAGTCTGTCTTCGGATAGTCGAAATAGACCTTCACGTCGACCTTCTTCTGTGGCCGATCAAGCACTGATGAGAGACTCCCAGGATCCTCGACATAGGTGAGGATCATAATCAATTTAATATCGCAATGTGAAAAACTTCTTTTTAATTTTAATCGTGAGCTTACAAAGCTCCTCAATTTGTAGTCGACCAATTACATTATTTTCTCTTCTTTCCAGATTATTACATACTGGTGATTCTCTTTCTAGAGAATACAGCCGAGTTACTCCCGCCATATCTGCTACTCCAGCAGATACCTCAAGCACCGAAACCCAAAGGCTGCTATCCCTTGCCGGTGTCAATATGACAGAGCAAAGGTTACTCCAAAGAAATTCAGACCCAATGGAGTCGCATAGGAGCTTTCTAGTCTCTAATATAGACGCCGTATCTAATAGAAACCTTGAAACTGATACTACTAGGTTACTCTCCATGAGAAATATAGACGTTTCCCATTCAAACCAAAGGTTAGGTTCCAAGTTAAATGATAATAGCCTTGCACCGCCTCATAGACTGCTATCTACAACATATGAACAGCAACAAAATATACTAAAACAGTCTAGTGAAGATTGTAGACGATTGTTGCAGCAATCTACGACTGTCGGTTCTGATACTAGTAAAAGTTTAAACGACGGCACGAGGCTACTAACTTCGACTAGCTTTGACTCAAAATGTGTGATTGATGGTGGAAGAGTGTCTGCTGCCGCTGAGCAGAATGTTTTAAATAATTTCCTCCAAAATTCAGCTTCGGCAACAAATTTCAACGCGGATACCATCAAGCGACCTAGTTCAGCCACTTTCACGATGTGTTCTGAAGCAGCTAAACTTATGAATACACTACAACAGTCGCCATTACCACTAAAGGGAACTGTAAACCTAAGCCCTAGTCCAATACCGCCTCAACTTGCCGAAATTAAGTTAAATGTGTTGGAACAGCCCAAACCACTTGAATCGAGTAGGCTAGTATCACAAGCTCAACAGCAAGATCTAAGCAGACTACAAACAAGTACTCCCCCGTTTAAAGATTATTTAAATCATCACCTACCAGCGTATTCCTATTTACAAAATTCGACTCTACCTCCAATATCGAGTGCAACGGATGCAAATCTATCAGCATCATCCACGGTTACTGGAGATTTATTTCCCAATATTTCACTTTATCGACCGGATAGCAAATTTTCACTAAATAGGTTCACGCCCGGTCAGACGTACAGCCAAGGTCTTCAAAATAACACAGGCGAGGCGACAAAATTTCAACAACAGTATTCCTCCTCGACAGACGAAGGCTGTGAGACAGATATGGAGGATGTTGCCAGTGTTCCAAGTGGAGTACCAAATAGACTAAGCTCGTATGCTAGTTCAAGCTCTAGCAGTGGAGTGAATGTTACCTTCTTCAATAACAAAAGTCTGAGCCAAAACCTAAGCTGTGATTCATCGCAAAGCAACTTTTCCACCTTCGAAAGTTTGGATTATCAGTTATCTGAATGTTCAAGTGAATTAGCAAGCAGTTTACCAAGTTGCACGTCGAACGAAGATAAGTTGGCTTACGAGAACAGTTCACTAGTTAACACGAGTCCAATGCACCCATGTGTTTATATTTCTGCGAACAATAATAAAACTCCTGGCATAGGTTTTATAGCACGACATAACCCAATAAATTACCAATCGACGAATAAAAATGGTCAACGCTCTATGACACGAAGTCCAGTAGATTTTAGAGAAGGCCGTAGAGCCAGTGATGGGTTAGTTGCACAACAAGCGGCACAGGCTGATGAAACACAAAAGTCCAGTATAGCGTTCAATAGCCAAAGGTTGAATGAGAACTGTAAAGCTAAAGGCGTTCTAGAATTACATTTAGTTCAAAAAGAGGCGCAGAAATTAAAGACTCAGTACCAGTCCTCGATTCCTGCTGAAGAAATGACTCAAAGACAAATACAGCATAATCAATTTGCAGCATCGTTTAGTCCTCATTTTATGGAATCAAAAACTCCTTCTAAACGTATTAGTCTGCCAGAATCATTCAATTACTCGAGTACTTCTCCGCCAATGCCGGCAAGTCCTAAAATGGTGGCTCAACTTCAAGAGCAGACTGAATTATCGCATGGATCGACTGGCTCCCAAGGTAGTAAGCCTCCATTGCAGCAACAGCTCATGCAGCACAGACTATTCCAACAGAAGCGTCAACTGCTTCAGAAACAAATGACTCCACCAAACTTACCAGTTCACGAGATGGGTCCACTCCAAACTCTACAATTAGGCCTCAGCAGGCGACAAATGCTACGACAACAAAGTTATAAAATAGCTCAACAGCAACAGATCTTGCCACCACTGCCACTGACTGAAACAGAAAATAGAGACTTATTAGCTTTCCAGGCTATAGTTGAAGGGCCAAATAGGTTGGCCAATTTAAAGCCACAGGAAAGTCAAGATGAGTTATCGAAGTATTCATATCAAGGTTCTATGGAGATAAGCATAATGAATAAAGATAGGTTAGGTCACGAGAACTGGTCAAACCTGCCGTCCAGCTTGCAGAGCGCTTGTCAAATCTCGGAACTGGCGGGAAGCCGGCGAGACGGGACGCGGGAAGCGCGGGAGGGAGACACTGAGTCTGCAGGCCACGCTTCCGTGGACACGCCCCTGTGGCCTGGCCAGTGGAACACCGGCCTTTTCCAACCACAACCTTGTTTCCAGGTATTTCAACAAATCAACTAAGTAGATCTCAATATTACGCGTTGTTTGGCGTAGTGAAATTAGTAGATTGTAGTGTGCACGCAGAGTATTTGTCGTCCGACTGTGGAGATTTACGGGTGCAGGACAAGCTAGAGTTTGGTCTTAATGTAGAATGTACCGTTCCGCAATGTATTGTTGAGCATAAGTATGACCGGAAAGAAGCACTGAAATTTTATTTGTAGAATGCATGACAATAAATAGTGCTTTAAAACTATGTATTACTTTCATGTTGTACCTACTTGGAACACACGAGTTTGCCACAATTATGTTATTAAACTGCCTTCAGTAGGTATATGTATTGAATCACTATGAATTTAATAATAACTTATGACTAGCACTAGTAGGTACATTATAAAAATATTTGAAAACTTCTCGTAGTAAGTGCACTCAATTATAAAATTATACAGTAATTCAAGTAGGTAATGTACTCATTCGAAAGTAAATTTAAGGCTGCCCCATAAATATTCTTATAAGTAACTACTCCCATTCCTGAAATAACACTGATAATACCTATATATAAAGGGGGTACTAAATATAGCCAATTCAATACATAAGTAAAATGAAATTCCATTTTTTGAACTTTTACTTGCTTAATGCTGTTTTATAAAATCTCTCAAGTTTGATAGCAAATGTTTAGATATACTTACCATACTAAACACTTACCTACGTATATGTATACTTTATACTACTCTACGTTTTATTGTTCCTACATAATATTTCGATGTTCTGACTTTGAAAGTACATTTAAATATCAGTTAAGTACTTATATATTTATTTATTAATAGTATTAAGTTGATATACATGTGTAAGTACCTACATTGTTTGTTTGCGTAAGTCTGTAAAGATTTAGTTATTATTTGCTATTATAAATATTATGTATAGGTATAGTAAAATGTAAGATGTGATAGCTTTACATAGAAGGAAGTTTTATTTAAAACACCATTAAAACTAAATGAATATATTTTTTTGTTTCATTTTTTATCTCTACCTAGCTGTAGTTAAGTAGTTTGTAGACGTCTTGAAGTAAATATGCATGAGTGTGAAAAAAGCCCGGCTTTTAGCCAATTTTATCCAGGAACTGTAACTCTATATTATTACCGATACAAAGTTTTCAGACATAGGTAATAAATAATAATATCATTATAATATCGATGATGAATGAATGAATGAATATCGTTACACAGTTATTAAAACGACCACGTACCTGTAACCGCTATGGACCGCTAACATGACTATGGAATCCCTTTTATAATCCTGCTGTTCTGGCCCATTATGGGAACACCGCCGTCTATACATATTCGATTCGATTCGTCAGCCTATTGCAGTCCGCACTCCACTGTTGGACGAAGGTCTCCCCCAGAGCACGCCACAAGGCTCGATCACCCGCTTTTACCATTCAGACACTACCACCTGCCTTCTTTAAGTCATCATCGGTCCATCTGGCCGGAGGGCTACGCTTGCTGAGGCGCGGTTTCCATTCATCTCTATCGGTTATACCCTAATATTACGCCACTAACTTTGGTATTATCGGACTAAAAAGTGCAGTATTTGGTAGAGCTTAATATACTAAAGCTGATTATGAAAAACCACTATGTTGTTGTCGGGCTGGAATGTTTAGATGCCGCCAAGAGCTTATAGGGTTAAGACCTAAAGATGACTATCACGTTACTGGCTAAGATCTGAGGTGAGTATACTCGTAGGTACTAAATTGTCAGGATAAGCAGAATGCACATAGAGTTCGTTCGTATCACCATTCAAAATTTAAGAAAAGGCAAGCAACTTGGAAGCTATAGACCATTAGCGTAAACTCTAGTGGCTATTACAAACTCGCGTCTAAAGTCAATCACTGTTTAAAGATTTCACTGCATAGTGTATGAACATCTGTCAAATTTAGACTATGTTTAGCTTGAAGAATGTTATGAAAGAGATGAACACTAACGATGAAATAATTGGTGAAGAGGAGAGGTTGCTGAGGAGTTTAATTACAGTTTTTTCAATAACGCTTTTTAAATTATTTTCAGTCAACTTGGCAAGGCCATAGCCTGCCGCCTACCGCTGGTATGCTGCCGCTTAGTGAAAGCCCTATCCTTGAGCTCACTGAGCAAATGGAGTCCATATGAATCGAAGCCAATACCGCCAACTAATAACTACAATTTGGGAATATTTTGCAGTGCCTTTGTTTTAAACTTTACACGCCATTTTAACAGTGAATATTTACATTTATAACAGCTTTTATAAAGTTTTATAATAGAACTACAGTAATAATCGGTTTACTTCGAAAAGTATTGTCTAAATTAGAATGTTCGTTCAGATTTTATTGTCTAGAACCAGAGCTTAAAATTTGGCATGATTCTAATTTTCACTGTGAATTTTCATTTAGTTTTGACAAAGTATATTATTCAATAAAATACTTAGGTATAAGTATACTTAATAGCACACAATATTGTAATCACACTAAGTATTGTAGGTATCCCATAGTACTCGTATTGTATAGGTATAATTTCTGGGAGATATTTCTAATTATCTACTAGCCTAATGTATTCAAAATAGTGATAAATATAAGCAACAAGACAATATCAACGTAGGTTAACTAGCATTGCATAAATATACGAAATGTAGGCATTGATGTTTTTTTTTGCTAAAGTGTTACACATCGAAGGGAATGATAGCTTTAGGAAAACTTAATTTTACCATTTCACCAATTTTTGTATTGTATAATTATTTGGATATTTGTTTTACATTGATAAATTTTGAATCCTTCGATATGTAAATAATTTATGAGCTTCTTGTAAATAGGTATTCACCTCTAATAATTCGTGTAATAGGTATTATGAAAAGACTGAATTCTGTGTCAATTCAGGCCGACAATGACTAAACATCGCACCGAGAAATTGCAATTAGATATCAATTTGTAGGAATGTGCTTTTTATATTATAAAGTAGTTTGTTAAACGTTAAGGCTGGTTTTAGAGCTGGATTAATGAGCGATTGATTATATTATTGAAAGTACTTGTGAACAAGCTGGGTCCAGATTAAGACACGTGTGCCGTGCGAGCATCTTCAGTACTTGTTTCATACCATTTTCGTTCCATAATTATTATTATTGATTTTCTAAAAAAAACTTTAAGTACACACTTATCTGGAGTACTTATGGTCGATTCCGGCAGTCACACGTAAAATTAGTCCTACCTGTACTTTTCTCTCTCAGCCATTTATGTTAAGAACGGAGAGAGATAGACCTGACAAGATTTGGTTTAGGTTTAATTGTGACTGCCGGAATCGACCCTTGTGGAACTACTATATAAGTTATTTATATAATTAATTAGACATATCAAAAATGTGTCACTTAGCACATGTGCAATATCAAAGTAGATATACAATTTGTACGACTACCTAGTTCTACTTATTTAACTTTTAGTTATTAATTTTCTAAATAAATCAGATGGTAATATTCGTCTCAATAATTATTACAATGGTTAATAATTTGATACCGAAAAAGTTGTTAAGTATTAGTATTTAACATTCCAGTGATTGATCTCTTTTTACAATATAGTTTGTTAGGTTACAAGAGCGTAGTAAGTAGGATGAAAGTATGGTATTGTAACAGAATTGTAATTATGCAGTACCTACCTACACGTCCACATTTGTATTAACTTAATTATTTAACATTTAACAAATTGCTATGCCGTTGCCAATAATGTAACATTCCAAGCCGCTACAGTGGATATACCTAAAATCGTTTAGTATTCTATAAAAGTAGGACTTTGAAAATAATCATGTTATGTTAAAATTTGTTTATAAAGAGTATGTAAATAGCCAAGGCTCCGTTTGAATATGTAACGATTATATGATGTTTCTATGATATAAGCTAAAGGTGCTCCCTGACTTGCAACATTCGCATATTTTCAGCTTCCGTTTTGAGTACTATATTACCGTCTTTCTGAATTTCTTTCCTTACCAATGTAGGTAGGTTATTATCTAAACAGGGGCTTAGACAATGGAAAAATTTCACGAGCGACAGCGGAGGAAATATTTCGATAACTTTGTGAACTTCACTGACGTTCGCAAACTTGTTATCTTGTCTAAAGCTCTAAAGCCGACGATGTTAGGTACGCGGTGTAAAATCTATGTAAAAGCGGCTCGTTGCTCGCTGCTTTCGACGTAATACTACACATTGAATGCATGAATGCTCGCCGTGTAACATGTAACATTACACCTCCTTACGTCAGTTTGTACCGAGCTTTACGGATTGCGCATTGTAATGCTCGGTTCTCCTTGCTGACTGATGCAAATGGCGAATGCTTTCAGGGGGAGCTCTTTAAAGCATAACTACCTAAAAATTCAAGGTCAAGGTACATCTAACTTACCCATATTGATGAAGCTTTATTAAACTGTAACAATAAATTAATACGTAAGAAACTTAGGAATGATAAAATTGTTTTTTTAAGTAAGTACTTACCGTAGACAAAATGTAGATTTAGGTGTTTGGAAGCTTTTACACAGTTACGATAATACCATTGTAATATATTTCCACGTTATGTAAGGCAATTGGCAGTTAATGGGTTAAGTAGTAAATTTTATATGTATCAAACGCTATAGAGTTTAGTTTAGTAGCACTAGTGCCGATTCTGACACGAATTAAATTTTTTCCGTTATCCGATGTTGAATGATACCTAAGTATTTTTAATTAATCGCCAACAAGATTGACAAAAATTAAAAAACATAAAAGAGGCAAATTATTGCTATTTTAATTTAAATTGAAGCATTGAGTACCTAATGTAAAGCGTTTGTTTCCATAAATAAAATAAATGTGTAGGTGTTCCCAAAATGGGGTAACTATTGCAGGATCACGAACGAGATCGCACAGCCACATATTGTTGACAAATAATTAAAATTTTGTATATTGTTTGGTTCAGTGCGTATAATACTTAAATAAAGTACCTTTAATTATCTTGAATAAGTACTGTGCGATTTGTTAATAAAAATCAAACCATTTATATAAAATCGTACCAGTGTCAGCACCTTCAATAGTGCATTATGTTATCTATTCATACGTTTGTACCTAAAGTGTTGTTTGAAGGCACTTTATTCAAAAGAAGGATCTTACCTAAATTATACATACATAGGTAATATAAAATGTACTCAATTCAATATATACCTATAATCAACCTAAAAATCTTAGGTATTATGTTTTCATTAATTACAAAAAGGAATCTAAAATTATGTTTAATACCTTATCTACTTATGTTCGTTTATTTTTTTTATATTTAATGTAATTTTCATATCATAGGTACCTACATTATTTCATAAGTAAGTACTTGTAAACCTACTTGGATTCCTATTCACTAACTCAGTGTTAACATTGTGAAGCGTGTCTCTAGCTATAATACGGTAACTCCATCTCTCATGTCATAAAAACAGTGGAACATTACTCAGTGAGTGAAAGTCGACGATTTACTCTACCTCACCTGGAGTATTCGTAATATTTTCATACAAGGTGTAACGTATGTATGTAGAGTCGGCCTTGGGCTGTCTACGTAGGTATAATACAAATTGACTACTTTTGATATGTGCCTAGACCTTTATTACCTACTCGCACCTACTACTTGATCGAGCATTCAAATCTCTGAAACACTTAATCGAAAAAGTATGTACCTAATTGACATTATTTACAGCCAAATGCTCCAGGTGAGGAAGCACCTTTTGAATTTGTGCAGAGTCAGTACAGTTAAATTTACTTGGGGAGGGAGTACCCATAGATTCCTTTTAAGGAATATATTCAAAAATATTCAATCTACTTTTTATAAGGCGCACTCTCAATTAGGAATTTAGTCTTGTCGTCATACTTCATCATTCTGTACTGTCTTCGTAGGTACCATGTTGTTTTCTGGCCCCGATAAATTACTTATTTAATATTAAGTTAGTTTTGGGTTGTGATTACATACTTAAATTATTAACTAAATTAAACCCATTTCCCAACGTGATTTAGAAGAAAATATATAAATAAAAAAAAAAATTGTTTTGTATTTAACCTCATATGAAGATAACGTTGTCGTGTCTCACCCAATTCGATATGTAATGAAGTCGGTTAACATTGTTATCTAGTAACAAATGTCGATTTCTGGCCGAAGTCGAAAATAATCGGCTTACCTACAAACTTATATTTAGATATAAAGTTTGAACCATTTAAATGAATGTTTATATCCTTTATTTATAGCATATGTAGGTATATGTATACTTATACATTTTATTTAAAACTAGTGGACGTCCGCGACTCCGTCCGCGTGGACTACAAAAAAAAAACAAAATATCGAAATTATCCGGGATAAAAACATTTTCCCGGGATAAAAAGTAGCCTATATGTTAAGTAGGACCTGTCACAATACCTGTTCAGCCGTTTCTGAGATTAGCGTGCACAAACGCACAGACAAACCGACAAACAGACAAAAATTACAAAAAACATTATTTTGGGTATTATTGCGTTGATAAAGGTATTCTATAATATTTTTTCTTATATATCTTCAATCCTACAGACAGCGATCCGTTACATTTTTATTATATGTATAGATTTAACCAGTGATTATTTAACGAATAAACCAGGTAGTGCCTTTTACAAGAATTGTATCTAAAACTACACGGATGAACTTAACTAGATTATAGAATTTTAGAGGAATGCATATTTTGGATCAAGCCGAATTTTGTTTACATAATATTGGCATTGGAGGTCAGACAAGACACTATATAGGTATCATTCTGTGGTTATCATTGATACATAATAGCAGCGTAGTGCTACAAGTTACAAGTGCGTATCATATTGTGTCAAATATTCACAATAAAATAACCTACAAGCTGTCATGACGCACAGATAACATGTTTACGAGTTGGTATGAAGTTCTAGTGACTAGAGAAAATAACTTTTTCTAGTATATATATACTAGTTAGATCTAGTGAGTGAGTAGTGAGCAAAATTAATTATTGGTAAACATGAGTAAAATAGTAGAGCTGATAGCCAATGAAAAAGCATTGTCTTTTTCCTATGAAATGACTCCAGATATATCGGAACAAGAGATTTTGAACGTGCAAGTTGAACCCTTGTTCTACTCAGTGACGTGGCATGCAAAGTCACATCAATGCAAGAGCCTGGACGTTCCTCCATTGAAAACAGCATGTTTATTGAGAAAACTGAATAAAAATGTGTTATTGCATTTAGCGTGCGATTACCTGCAGAAGGACTACCTAATGCAGTTGTTAGCTAAACTTCAGAATGAAGGGATTTGTAATTTACTGGTAGTGTTAGGAGGTAAGGGTAAGGAAAGCCACAATTATTAAGTACAACGTAACGTAACTAACTTCTCAGTTACTTTAACTGGGTATAGGTATCGTCATAGATATCAGAAACAATCTTACTAATATTTGTTATAACCTTATAACATGCAATTTGCTACGAGTAGACTACGAGATCATATCCGTAGCTGTGCTACGAATTTATTTCTAAACATTAATTTGAACATACAAGATCTTTGGATTGAACTGACTACCTAATACTTACACCTAAGTACATACTGATACATACTTACTAAGCTATAAGTAAGCAATACAAAGATTTTACACTTACTTATGGACCTTTGTGAACATTTATGTGTATCTAAATACATAATTATTAGATATTAATTCTTGACATTTATTTCGATATTTACTGTACAAAACAATTACTATGTATTTGATTAGTAAGGACCTACCTAATTATGTAAATATTTAAGTACTTTAATTGTCTTGCAGAAAGATACGACACTACTACATCAGACTTTAAAAGTAGTCAAGAGCTCATACAAGAAATAAGAAAACTCACTGATGACTATTTTTGTATTGGAGTAGCTGGATTTCCCGATGACGGTGGCCGCAAATTAAACCATTTAAAAGAAAAGATTGACTGTGGAGCAAATTTTATTTTGACCCAAGCTTTTTTTGATGCGACAATTTTTAAAGACTTTGTAGAAAAATGTAAAGCACTGGGCATAGAGGTTCCTATTATTCCCGGGCTGTTTCCATTTGAGAATTCCGAACAGTTGCTCTCTTTCGTCAACTTATGCAGAGTAAAAGTGACCAATGATTTTTTGAACTATGTGAAAAATAATGAACACGAAACTAATCGTGTGGGTATTGATGTGGTAAAAAGAATCATAGAAAATGTTAATAATCTAACTAGTACAAGACATTTTCACTTCTTTACTATAAATAAACTAGAACGAGTTTATAATTTATTAAATAAATTAAATTGATGTATGTACCTAATAGGTAAAAATAATGTCTTTATTTGCATTAAACATGGTATGTTACAGGTGGTAATAACACAATTAAGAAAATGCACATGTTTAACAATAATATATTGCATACATGTATAATATATTGCATGAAAATGATTGATGTAAGTAGGTATTATACCTAATTGATACATCCCTTCGTACTTAGCAGCTGTACACTTTAAACTAGTAGGCCTATGCTGCAGGACTGAGGTGAGAACACAAGAGAAGAAAGGTATAGAATAGCTAGGTACGAACGAAACAACTAGAAATTGTTTTGTAGTTTGACTAAAGACAGTAAAGCTTTGCTCGTTGGCTATTTTACCCAAATACCCATTACGGTACTAGGGTGACCATGAGTTCAAAACTTCATTGTTTCCATCGTGAAAGCGAGATGTCACTCTACATATCGGGCCATTCGCTACTACCACAGAACACTAGCTACTACAATGAAACATGGAAGCCATCGTGCTGTATATAGTGTTCTGTGATCGTGCCTTTATACAGGGTGTAACAAAAGGGGTATGTTAAGCGAGAAGCTATGTAAATAGCCCACTAAAAGGAACCTATCTACAAAATTTCAGACTCGAAATCACATGTTTAATTTTGCAGCTTGTATGGAGAATTTCTAATCAACTTAAGAATGTTCATACAATTTTGAAAAAATAAACATGTGATTTCGAGTCTCAAATTTTGGAAATAGGTTCTCTATAATGTTCTATTTACATAGCTTTTCGCTTAACATACCCTTTCTGTTACACCCTGTATAGTTCATGATAGCCTCACAGGGCACAAAATACTCTGGGATCAGAAGGGACGCTGTCATAAATTGGCACGCATTACCGTAAATTTAATTGCCGGCCCAACCAATCTTTTCAAATACGCATGAGTGCATATCTTTCTTTGTATACTTGATCATTTTAATTTAATTTGATATTATCAAATAAACATTATTCGGTACAATGCTGTATAACCTATTACTTCCTTAAATTACTCTATGAAAGAAAAAAAAAAGAAAATCTGTGACATTGACATAAGCGACAAACAGAGTTACCATTTTTGAAATAATTCTACTATTTTATTAAAATCTTGCCAAAATATATGATAATTTTGTTGAATGCTTTTTAGAAAAACAATGCAAAATCTAGACCTTAATCACCCAAAAATATTGAAATAGTTTAATAATACGGTGATAAAAAAAATTAAACAAGACAACCCAAATAATACAGGGTGTGTGTGACAGACAGGCACATACCTACTGAAATACTAAACAAATACTTACCATAGTTATGAACTTGATATATTTAAATATTTCGAATAATCAAATTTAAAATGCATTTCGCTTCAATTGTATCGGGCGATCCTGTGACTAGTTAAATGGGCTTAATTGTTACTGTGTGATACATTGCTGTTTTTAGGAACACTTGTGACTCTCCATTGGGGTTGATAAATGATTGAACTTTTTGAGCGCATAAATCTTCAATTGGTTAAAATTTTATTTTTAAGTCTTTATACAGGGTGTAACATAAAGGGTATGTTAAGCGAAAAGCTACGTAAATAGCCCACTGTAGAGAACCTATCCACAAAATTTGATACTCGAAATCACATGTTTATTTTTTCTGATAGTATGGAGAATTTTTAAATATCTCAGGAATTTTCATACAATCTTGAGAAATAAACATGTGATTTCGAGTTTCAAATTTTGGAAATAGGTTCTCTATAATGGGCTATTTATACAGCTTTTCGCTTAATACACCCTTTCTGTTACACCCTGTATAAGGCCTTCTTAACAACTTACACAATTTTTTTCTGAAAAATAAGAAAACGGAAAATTTTGAAATTTTCCTACGTAAATTTCCATTGGTTTTTGCGGTCTGATCTGAAGTGAGTATTTCAATATTTGTCGGGCTGTCACTTTCATTCACTGTATAAAGTCAATAGCGCGCAACGCATAGGTAAACGGAGATAACATTATCCACCCACATGCTAGATCGAACTTCTTGATTGTCTGGAAGTTAAGCAAAATTTTTAGTAGATTTTCGATCAATTTAGTAGAATCTGAATCAGAAAAATGGTCAACTCGGTCACCGGCCGACCGAGGATTTATTTCCCTATGTCGTTTTGCTTTGCCGATCGAATGTGCCTATTTAATTTTAAAATAGTCTTCTGACTTTTGTGATAATTTATAATAATATAAACAATACATACATAACATAAGTAATAAAGAATAATCTTTGAAAGTCGGTGATCTTGACTGTGAAAAGTTTGCAGTAAGTGTTTTAAAGCTGTATTATTATAAAAAGACATAACCTATAAAACAGGACCTAAAGATTCTATTTTATTTAATTTTAGGTTTATAAATTAGAACAGAGATGTCTTTTCCGGATAAAGAGCAAAGAAAGACATGTTGGGACTCGAGGGATCGGTACTGGGAATGTCTAGATAACCAAAAAATCAAAGATAATTCTATAACTCCTAAGGAATGCCTAGCACTTAGGAAAATCTTTGAAAAATCTTGCCCAACACAATGGGTGGTGCATTTTGATAGGAAAAGGGATTTTGATGTGTTCAAACAGAAAATGCTGAAAGAGGGTTATGAACCAATTAAGGAAAATCAATAGTCCTTTTATTATTCATACTATTGTAGTTAAACTACTTACTTACTTACAATCTAATTGTAAATATTATTTAGATTTTACGTATATGTAGTAAATTATTTTCATTTTCAATCTCGACTTTTATTTATTTCAATAAATTATTCCTGTTCCTTGGTGGGTAACAACTATATTTAATTTATTAAGTGAATATGATAACTTTGTTAAAAAAGTATATTTCTATTTTTCCAGGCAATACATATTCTGTCTGCCTAATAAGCATCAAAATGGATTTGGTTCAGATCTCTGAAGAGATAAATATTCCTACAAAAAAATTAACATCTGAATTGATTCAGGTACTTACTTACTTCAATCTATTACTAGTAGAAGTGGTGTTATTGAATACTATTTTGCTTTATTTTAGTTAAAACTATGTGCAACAAAATCATCTGAAAAAGTGGGTGTGATGGCAGCAGCAATAGGCATAGCCGTAAATGAGTTAAAAGGATCCTACTTGAAAATATATTATTTGTGATTTTTTGTGATGAGAGTAAAATTATTTTTATTTAACTTTCAGGCAATACTAATTAAAACCAAACAAAATAATGCTATTAAGGAATGTGATGGAATATGGAAGCAAATAGCTGACACACTATGGACGCATTTGCAATCACAGTTTAAAACATTAGATGACCAATTGCTTTGTGCCATATGCTTTTATTCAGTACTTATTATCACAGAGCAAGATGTTTACCTGAACAAAGTTGCTGATGTCCTGAGAAAGAAATTAAATTTAATAGAAAATTATACTAAAGATGACCATTTAACATCTCAAGCTGTGTCTTTGATGTATGGGCTATTTCAATCTTCATACCTCACAAAAACTAAAGGAAATGACTTGCACCATGTTTTAGAATCATCCTTTGAGCTATTAACATGTATGGCATATGAATATTCCCAGTACACTTTTTTGGTTTTCAAGATTATGAACTCTTTTGGCAAAGTCAACAATACACCGTACCAGCATTGTATTATTAATTATGAAAATGAAATGAAATTGCTTAATTTAGTCAATCATAATTGGGAGAATCCTATAAGTGGTGTTAGAGATTTAAATAGAGGAATATTTAAAATCATTATTTCAATAATGCAGAGAAACATGCATGAAAATGTTATCAAAGAAATTGATACATTTTATTGGAACAAAGCTAAGTACTTAATGCTCTCTGAAATAATAGAAGAGTACAACGACAGTATTAATGGTTTACTACAAAAGTATGATTGGATTAAAGGGTTGCTACATAGTTTACAGAAGCCCGGGCTAGTTTCAGCTGGGTCCGACATGTATTATGCCATATTGAAAAAACTTCGATCTGAAGATCATTGGTGTGAACTATTTGAAGATGATATTTTGAATATACTTCAAAGTACACATAATAAATCAATAGAAAACTTCAGTAACTACTGGTGTTTGCCAACATTAAAAAAATATCCTGCTTTACTAAATATGATAATTTATAAACTTGAACAAGTTGACAATGTGGATAAAGTCTTGTATAGCAGCTTATGCATATTGAAACAAGGAAACAGATTGGGACTTGTCACCAAAAACTGGGAATGCATTGACAAATATAAATTTACAGAAAATATTATATTGAGAGGAATAGAGCATAGCAACAACTATATTAGGATGTTGTCCTTTGATATACTCTGTGTCTCAAACTGCAAATATTTACCAACAAAAACTGAGAGTGCACTTGTAATAGGATTCTTAAGAAACAATGTCAACTCAGATTGTACTGTGCTAAGGCAAAATATGATAAACAGCCTATCATTATTTTTACAACGATCACACATGGTATACTTAAATAATTTAAAAAATAATGAGGGAAAGCAAATAAATTATTATAGTGGTTTTTGCAAGACCTTGCAAGAATTTATAATAACGTCCCTCAATAGCAATGGAAACTATCAACGAAAAATTACAAGTATCAAGTTATGCTACACATTTCTTAGTTGTGTAACTGAAACTGGAAAGAAGAAACGCAATCAGACAAGACAAACAACTACAAAATTAATATCCTCTTTGAGAAACAGTGGTAACTGGATATTATCAGATGAAAGTTTTATGGTAAAACTGGTAAGCCTCATGAAGGACCCTGCTGAGGATGTCAGAGAGATGGTAACACAGGTTCTTCTAAAATTCTATGAAACAGAATTAAAAGAAACCAGCATGTTAAATCTGTTAATAGATAATGCACTGACCAGCATAAAGAGCAAGTTTTTCTATGAGATTAATTGTGGTCAAAGTTTATTTAAACTGATTTCAAATATAATCCTGCTACAAACTGACAATATGGCTACATTTAGTAATACTGAAAATATATTTAATTTTGCATACAATGAGTTAATCTCTGAATATAATAAGCAACTAAATGTTATACAATCCATTGAGTCTGGTAAACAATTGCATTCTTTTATGAGTGTTTTATGTGTCGTTTCGGAAGTTTGTCTTCATAATTCGCACAAACTGGAAGTAACTAATGAACAACTGATAGTTTTAATAAACACTTTGGAAGGGATATCTACCCAATTTATTTGGGAGGAAAATTCAACAAGCTCTGATTTCTCCAAAATGAGTGAAATGATTCAAAATATGATTTCTAATTCTGGAAGCATTGCTAGTAATACTGAAGATGATGCAAAAATTTCTGGCCTACATCAAATAGTCCTCAATTGTCTATGGTTAAATGTAAAGGTGAGTAATAAATTGTCTTCTTATACTTTGTACCAAAGTATGGAGAGAGATTAAGTTCTTTATACCACCAAAAGAGCTTTTCCTAAAACTTGTATGAACTTTCATACAATCTCAATTTACAGGGTTGCTGTGATCTTGCCACAATTTTAATACAATTTGAGCAAAGTGATGCTATTGTTTCTAAGAAATGTTTGGACATTATAACAAACGTTTTAGAAACCTCTCGTCATAAAGGAGCAATCGAATCTGCTGGTGCAGCTCTTGGTAAGAAATATTTAATTTAATATAACTTATAGGCGGTTTCTCTCTGCTATTAAAGGGATAATAATAATTGCGTATTGTTATGTGCAAAGAGTCCTGAGAATGTTTTTTCTAAGGCATCTAACCTAGTATCGGACTTATTCTAAACTAAATTCATTCTGTGGGTAGATGCATTTTCATACAGAAAATGTTGAATGGCTTCATAAGTAATATTCTGTTGGTTTCAGGGAAAGCTATCCAGCATTTATCATCACAGCCAGAGGAGTCCCATCTATTCAGTTTGCCCTTTGATTTATTGCATAGCAAGCTTCAACAATTGATATCAGAAGCAGGAAAGATGTCTTCTGTGACCAGAAGAGGGGCTGGACTATCCATCATGGTACACAGAATTGTATGCAGTGACATGAATAAAGGAAAGGTACATAAGATTTTCGATTGGAGTAGATTGCAAAATATTTCTATATTAGGTACTTACTTAACTAATGCAACTTTTTTTCTTACAGCCTCTCTTTCATTATTTTATGAAAATCATTCTTAAGGCATGTACAACTACAGCAGATTTTCCAAGTGTCCTCAATGAGAGCCCTAATATAGATAATGAAAGGGATTTACCCAAAGCAATCTATCTTCATTTTCTTACTAGAATTGTTATGGACAGTGCATTAGCTTCTGATATTATGTATTATTCAGCAAGTCTGGCTGAAATTGCTTTTTATAATCTCACTAGTTCTTATTGGCAAATAAGGTAAGATTATTTTTTGCAAACTTTTGTTCTTTATAATTATTAAGAACTACTAAATATTCTAATTACCCATATTTTAATTTTGTTTTTGCAGAAATGCAGCACTCCAACTGTATGGTGCCTTGATACCTAAACTCATTGGCCAAAAGAAAGCTTCTGGAAATGAAGAAGAGACCATAGCAACAGTAGCATGTGATGAATTTAAAATGCATTCACCTAAACTCTGGACTTACATAATAGACCAGTTAAAAGATGAACGATCATCAGATAAATTACAGAATCATTCCAATTTAATTCCTATTTTGAATATATTAGCAAATAGTGCCAAGAGATATATTTTCTCCTATGACTTGGCGATGCAGAAGGACTCCGATAAGCAGTTATTGCAGAGCCTGATGTTATTATTAGGCAGTCCAATCTACACAGTTAGGAGATTGGTGGCAAAGTGCATATTTAACATATTCACATTTGAGGATATTTACCAAATTCTAATGGAACAGGACTTTGGTTCAGAAAACTTTGTACATGGAAGTCTTATGTTAATAATGCAATGTTATATGTATTATTACATAAATACCAGGCATGTAGAGAAATTTGCCTGTATACAAGACAAATTACATGTAATTTTCACTGATCGAGTACATTCTTACATTTGTAGACAGCTTTACAATTACATGTTTAGAGATTATCATTATGGAAGCATTACTGATTTGGAAAAAATAATCATTGAAGAAAAAAACAATAAACATTTGCCAGGAGCAGGTGAATGGGCCGAAAAGCAAATTGAACTTTATATTCAACATGTACCATGGAATAAAATTCCTGAAGCGGTAGCAGTTGTGTTAGGGTGTAGTAATTCAGAATACTACTTTAAAGTTCTGAGCATAAGATTAGTGAGTGACAAGGAAATACCCAAAGAAGTTTTGCTTCAACTAGTAGACATTTTATTGGGATTCGATAACAAATTCCTCAGTTCTTTGATATGGAAAGTAATGTACCAGATATCATTAATTATAGATTTAAAAAACCATAAGCAAATTAGTGAAGTTATACCACATATACAAACTGCCACCATCACATATAAACTAAGGTATTTACTTCCATTTTCTGTGCTGGCATTTAATAATTCACATGATATTTTGAAGAAGATCTCTTATATAATTTTTTCGTTTTGTGATTTTAAAAATGTTGATATTGATATGAGATACATAGCTGCCATGAGTAACAATGAGCTCAGTAAACTATTCAAGACCTGTCCTAGTGATGTTAAGTTGGACATAATTAAATCTGCAGTAATTCTTCTTCAAGATGAAGATGAAGAAGTTAGAAATCTAAGTGCAATTTCATTCAGTAACATAATGGGTACTAAAGTAATTCTACAGCCCTACATCTGTCTTCATAAGATTTTTAACCGTGAATTTCTTTACACTATCTTGGATGATCCAGAAAATGGAATTAAAGAACTGTGCAATGATTTGTCTCAAATTGTAATTAATGAGAAGAAAAATATGGATGATTACAATCCATTTGCAAATGATTCTAAAAATATATATTTGGAAGTAGAACTGTTTGGGCAATTACTTGACAATTTAAATGATTCTTCTTGGTAAGCATATTCACATTAAACTACATCACCACTTTCCAGGTGAGATGCAGCCAGAAGTAAAACCTATACCATTAAAAAAGAATATTGTGTAGTTTGAAATAATATTTATTATGTTTACTTAAATTATTGACTTAGGTATTAAAATAAAAATTTGAAATACTGAACCTAGGAACATCAGATCTTTTCATTCATCATAAAAATATTTCTGTTGTGGTGTGGTGTCATCTATTTGTATGGAGACTATGTGACGGCTGGGCACCATGACCAATCCAAGTATTCTAGGCTCCTCTGTTTCATTTTCACTAGTCCTTAGATATTCAGAACAGGCCCCTGAAAAAAATATTAGGGTGAAGTAAAAAAAAACTATAAATTGTAGATAGATGGTATCTGCTGAATGCATGCTCCTTCCATCAGATATTAGACCTATGATCAGCAGTGGACTTTCTATAGCTGAAATGACGATGAAATATGAAATTCATTTGAATATGAAGATGGATGAACCATTTAAAAAATATTTTTTAAGGTTTTAATATTTAAGATGCCCCAGTAGGGACTATCATTTATTGGTGTGATAGTAACCCTGTCGCGCCTTAGGTACCTACTGGGTTTATTTCTTATACTATATCTTAAAATTTTACAAATAAACAAGTATACATTTAAGAAATTGACTAACCCAAAATTACATTTGCATCTCTATCAGTGCAGAGGAAGACGCCAATAAGCACTCGGCCATCAGTCATCTCAATCCTAAAATTTGCATTTAGCCATTTCCTTAACTTTGCTTTGCCACTTGTTTCTAAATCCTGAAACATTCAAGTAGGTATGCAGTGTAAACGTACGGTACGAGGTTAAAATGCAATAAGTATAGTTTTGAGTTTTAGTACAAGTCATTTTATTACCGTCGTTACACTGTTTAAATCCTCGGTATTGCTCATGTTGTAAGCATATATTAGTATGTAATAACAAATACTCCAAATAAGATAATTAACAAATTACAATTCCAAAAAATGAAAAACAATACATACATACATACATACATCTTTTTTTTTTTTTTAGTTTATCCCGAAGGAAAGGCAAGGGGAACCAAGCCCATACAGCCTAATCATTGTTTAGTAAAATGTATTCTGAATTTATGATGAACTAGTGGACGCCCGCGACTCCGTCCGCGTGGACTACAGAAAAAACAAAATGTCGAAATGATCTGGTTTAGGGGCCCGCCCTCGCTTCGCTTCCGTACATATCAGTACTTCGTATGTAGGTACAGCGGTTTTCGTATAAATTTGGAACTCCCGTTGGTTCCCTTCCCGTGGGAATTTCTGGAAATTCGTTCTTAGAGCTTCCTCATAGTCCCTAATCCGATTTAAGCTTCATAAAAATAGCGGTTTTCGTAAAAATTTGAAATTCCCGTAAGTCACCTTCCCGTAGGAATTTCGGGAAAACCGTTCTTAGTGCTCCCTCGCAGTCCCTAATGAACGTAGGTACAGGTCTGATTTCAAATTCATATGTATCGCGGTTGTCGTAAAAAAATGAATTTCCGTTTGTCCCCTTCCCGTGGGAATTTCGGAAAATCCGTTCCTAGTGCTTCCTCGGGGTCCCTAATGAACATATATGTCCAATTTCAGATTCATATGTGTAGCCGTTTTCGTAAAAAATATAGAATTCCCGTTTGTCGCCTTCCCGTGGGAATATCGGGAAATTCTTATAGCCTATGTTCATTCAGGTCCAATAAGGATTCTAACGGTGAAAGAATTTTTGAAATCGGTCCAGTAGTTTTTGAGCCTATTCATTACAAACAAACAAAGTTTTCCTCTTTATAATATTATGGACGCCCGCGACTCCGTCCGCGTGGACTACAGAAAAAATAAAAAGTAGCCTATATGTTAAGTGTAAAAAGTAGCCTATATGTTATCGCGGTTGTCGTAAAAAAATAATTCACGTTTGTCCCCTTCCCGTGGGAATTTCGGGAAATCCGTTCCCAGTGCTTCCTCGGGGTCCCAAATAAACATATATGCTCAACTTCAGATTCACATGTTTAACCGTTTTCGTAAAAAATAAATAATTCCCGTTGGTCTCCTTCCCGTGGGAATTTCGGGAAATCCGTTCTAGTGTTTCCTCGCAGTCCCTAATGAACATATATGCCCAATTTTAGCTTCATATGTATAGCGGTTTTCGTAAAAACTATGAATTCCCGTTTGTCCCCTTCCCGTGGGAATTTCGGGAAATCCGTTTTTAGTCCTCCCTCGCTGTCCCCAATGAACATATATGCCCGATTTCAGCTTCATATGTATAGCGGTTTTCGTAAAAACTATGAATTCCCGTTTGTCCCCTTCCCGTGGGAATTTCGGGAAATCCGTTTTTAGTCCTCCCTCGCTGTCCCCAATGAACATATATGCCCGATTTCAGCTTCATATGTATAGCGGTTTTCGTAAAAAATATAGAATTCCCGTTGGTCGCCTTCCCGTGGGAATATCGGGAAATTCTTATAGCCTATGTTCATCCAGGTCCAATAAGGATTCTAACGGTAAAAGAATTTTTGAAATCGGTCCAGTAGTTTTTGAGCCTATTCATTACAACCAAACAAACAAAGTTTTCCTCTTTATAATATTAGTGTAGATGACAATAATGATGAGTGGAAACGTCGGAAAAATCCTCAAGAACGAGTTTAAAATTAGTAAAAATCTAAAATAATTGCAGAAACAGCTTACATGAGCCCATGAAGAGATCGTATTCCGACTAAAGTTTTACTCAGCTTACCTGCATATAAAACCATGCACACGCACTAGATTCACATAACAAGTAAACAAAATATTACTTATCTACCAAAAAACATCACTTTACGGACACATGCAAGCCATTTACAAATAAATTTTGATTTACACAAGAATATTACACCCGCTCCCTTCCAGCTTTTCCCGCCGAATCCCACATACATCTTTTCAATAAAATTTGACATTAATGGCAATTTGAAATTTATCTCGTCGCGAAGCAAAGGAACTACAACAATCATCTATCCATGTTTTTATGTATTTCTCATTAAGTTTGTATGTTAGATTTTTTTTTATTATATAAATGTAGATAGAGGTTATTTCTGTCGTAAAAAAGGCTGTTTCCACCATTATACGATCTTGTTTCTTTTTTGACACTCATCTTAGATGAATTAGAAAATAAGATATGACCGTATGGTAACCGCGACTTCGCCGCCATAATAATAAAAAAATGTAAACTTCAAAATCAGCTGTTGATCAGCTGTCTGTCATCCTTTACTGTCAATCTGCCTCGCTAACCTAACCTTACTTCGTTCGTGTTATTACCTTGGTTAATACAATGAAAAGAAAAGTTCTGTAGGTATAATTGCAAAGATATCAAGAAAATGAGTGAAGATAATTTTAAAAACAAATTTAAATATTATAAATCAAATAACCCAAAACCTACTTTGGTAGATGTGCTACAAATTGATGATCATACTTTTAGAAATAATGTAAGTATCACGATACGGCACTATAACCTACTCACTTCAATAAGTTACTTTTTACTAATATTTAAGTAATCAGGTACTGTGATTAGTATCAGTTGTTTATAATGACAAGAATTTTTCCGCAGGTTGTCCTAGAAGTGCGAAATAAAAAACTGGTAAGAGATCCCAGAGCAGAGTATCTTGGTTTGCACAATCTATTGGAATGGAAAAAATATTCATTTCCGAAACACCCTGGTCTCTATATGATAAGGAACCCATTCACTTGTATTGGTCAAAGATATTGGATCAGAAAATGTTTAGAGGAATACCCAAGGAGACCTAATAAAACAAATCTTGACATAGAGATGTGTGTACAGGATTGGTGGGCTACATGTTTTGAGACTGATATTTGTAATAGGAAACTCCAGAAGAAACTGAGATGGACCACACTTGGATACCACCATGATTGGAACACAAAAGTAAAGTAAATTATACAAACAAATTAGATAATAATGGAAACCATGTTTTTTCCCTTTTCATTTTGTCTATCATACCAATGACATGGACAAAATCTATTTAATACATCCAGTGCCGGCGACTACATATTTGCATCTTCTAGGCTTTCTAGAGGTGCCGCTGGCGTTTATTTGTGTCATGGCTAATGTGACCAGACGTCCCGTTTTGACCAGGACAGTGCCGTTTTACAGTTACCCGTCCCGGTGTCCCTGACATGGACCGTGGGACGCAAAATTGTCCTGTTTTCAGAGACCGCATAAAAATTTGAGTAGTAGACGCATGCTGAATGGCGCTAGGCGTTGGCGTAATGTCGGCACCCTTAGAAAATCTGCCAGCAGCAAAAATGAAAAGCTTGTCACTAATACATTTTGCTATCACTATTGTTTTTCTTTTCTTCTTAAAATAAAAAATAATAACAAGTACCCACTTACTTACCTTATTATCTTATTACCTTAATATCTATGAGAAGTTCCGTCTAACCAATTCAGTCCACTTGCTCTAACTAACTTTCTGCCTGCCTCATCTCCACTTATAGCAATACTTATATGGTACTAACAAAACATGTCTGTATTTACAGGTTTATTCTGAAAGAAATAAGTCTACATTTCCAGAAGATTTGGCAGAGTTAAGCGACATTGTTGCATGTTTTCTGGGGTATACAGAGTTTACAGCACAAGCCGCTATTGTTAACTACTATCACATGGATTCCTCTTTATCTGCACATACTGACCACTCAGAAGTTAACCTTGAGGCACCTTTATTCTCATTCAGGTAAAGAGTAAATACATTCATTTGAGTATTGAGTACAGTCTTAAGCAGCCTTCCAGAAAAAGCATGTTGGTTCTAATGTCTATTGTAATAAAATTTTTGTAATGATTCACACGTCTAGTATCATTAGAATTTGGACAGCCTTCTTAAAATCTTCTTATATATAAAAATGAATTGCTGTTCGTTAGTCTCGCTAAAACTCGAGAACGACTGAACCAATTTGGCTAATCTTAGTCTTGAAATGTTCAGGGAAGGTTTAAACAGTGAATAAGTTGAGTAATATGTACCGAAGCGAAAACCGTTAGTCATTTATTCTTTTTGATTAGGGATACTATTTTGTCAGAATTTCTCAGTACCTCAGAAAAAGTTATATAGTTTTTGTTTTTTCTTTTCAGTTTTGGTCAGCCAGCAATCTTTTTGATTGGAGGAGCAGATAAGTCGTCTGAACCATCAGCTATTTTAGTGGATAGTGGTGATATTATGGTCATGTCTAAAGAAGCAAGGCTATGTTACCATGCTGTGCCCAGGATATTAGAATCGCCATTACAAAATTGGAATGATTGTAATGATTTACATAATCAGACATGTAAAATTAGAAATCTAAGTAATTGTATAAGTACTTTTAAATATATAAATAATTATGATAAAGTATTATTAGAAATGGAAAGCAATGCTGATAACAATGTATGGGAGAATTATAACAATTATATTTTAGAATCTAGAATTAATATGAATGTTAGACAAGTATTAAAAGAAAACCAAAATAGTTTAAGTGATCCTGTTTAATTTACTTATGTTAAAATATATAATATACAATGTTGTTATTTATAGTTACAACAGTTATTGATTATTCTTTGCCATTTAAAAGCGTGTATCCGCAAGGTCTTTTCTCAAGGGTTGTGTGGTTATAACTGAAAATTATACAGATATTATTCTACAGTATTTACATATTGTAGAGCAATATGTTAGCCTATTTGAAGAGAGACCTTTGGGGTAACCACACATTTAGTGCCGGCGACTACCTACGTATTTGCGTTTTCTTGGCTTTCTAAAGGTGCTGGTGACGCTTATTTGCGTTCGCACACGAGGCGTTGACCTGATGTCGGCACCCTTAGAAAATCTGCCGGCAGCGAATGTGTTAAAAAGCATTGTTGTTTTCATTGTCGGAGCGAGATATCATTCTAGTGTTTAGGTGTAGCAGCTAGGCATCTTGCTTCCACAATGGTATCAATCGTGCTTTAAGAGTTATGCTTCTGCATTTGTGTTTCACACAGCATAGAAAATTGAGCTTATATTTGGATTTACTAGCTTACAATACCTACACCTAGGTAACTAGAAGGCTTGTTAAGGTAAACAGGATATTTTTAGGTTTGTTCTTTACCTTCAGGCTTAGGGTTTTTTAGAAATCCTTCTGATCTTTTGGGGTGGTCACAAAGACTCCAAAAGCATCTTATGTAGCCTTCGGAGTAGCAGTCAAAGTTGTCTTTATTTTGCAGAGCTAGCCTGTGTTCAATAGGTTTATAACATAAGGCGCATTGCTTGTTACTGTGCTTAAACATGGTGATGTATAATCAATCCTCAGAAATTTAGATAGGTAGGCCAAAATGAGTAATTTTTGTATTTAATTCACATGGTTTCAAAACACAATCTTTTCACGCTTTTACATTGAAAAAAAAAATCAAGTCAACAAGTCTTTTCGACATTGACAACAACTCAAGCTTTGTTTCTAAAAATCATTACACAAAAGAATCCTAAGGTAGGGCTTACCTGTGTGCTATACCTACCTTTACCTCTACCTACAAGTAGGATGGATGATGCTTCTGGTAGACGAAAATCATATACCCTCCTTGACCTATTTACGTACCTAATAAACATTAATTTAGATCTGCACATAGAGGAGTACTGTCTATGTCGAATGATGACCTCGGACATTCTGTCTAGCGAGCAACTAGTCACTCACTGATCATTTTACATCTGCCTCCGCTATGCTATACGTGGCTGTGGGTTTTCCTTTATAATCCTGCAATTCTGGCTGCCCCATTTCGGGACAGCCGCGTCTATATACATGTATGGACATGGAGAATAACTGTAGGTCACCAAGTCAGAGTCAGTTATATAATAGCTAATAAATCCAGTGAATAACTAGATCACATTGAGATGGATAGAGCTGTGCTTTCAGTAGCAATATTGCCATTTGAATCGCTGGTACGCTACGCGAGGCATCGGTATTCATCGCTGCCAGTTAGCTGCTGTTCTAGTGATGTGATTAGGGTAATGGGTACAGGTTTTGGTATTGGGTTTATTTTCTAATGACGAGTTTGTAACTAATAACTCAGATGTCATTACGCTGTCTCTTATGTGAGCGAAATAATCGTCCTAGAACAATGTATTTAAATGTGGGTGCTACTATATTACTACTTAGGGTAGGTATAGGTAGGTACTACGTATAGGTACATCTTTAGTACCCTCTGTTTGAACTGGAATGGAACGAAAACCGTTTGCTTAGACCTTAGGGAAGCCCGCGTTACTCTAAGGCTTAGACAGAATAGACTTTAGGTAGTTACAATGACATCTACCTAAGCACCTACATAGTACATATTCCCATTTTGAGATAGGTATTAGGTATGATATGAATATATCGACTAATTATTACTAGCTAGGTAGTAATGGGATGGAATGGGATTCGATATCGCGTAGTGTAGTGATGTACTGCGTTAAACCCACAGGAATCGGTTCTGGTATATTTTCGCTAGGCTTGTCAGAAAATATACCAGAACCGATTCCTGCGGGTTTCACGCAGTATCTACATCACTACACTACGCGATATCGAATCCCTTTCAATCCCAGTCGACAAAGCGGCACGATTTCACCAATGGAAATGCCATTTGGCGTTTCAATTCAAAAAAGATGATTACCTACACTCAAGACGCTTCACCGTTTCAGAGCCCGATACAATGACGACTGGTTAATATGTATAGGGTTGGACGCTTTTGTTCTCAAATAGACCTATTTTGTTACCAGAAAGGTGTGTCTACATCAATCTTCATACAGACATACTATACACACGCTGTGTTTCCGAAAAGGGTTAGCCTTCTGGCAGTTCTATGCAGGATCATGAAACAGTTCCCACAGCTACGTTTAGATCTGGGATAGATGTAATATAAGTAATCAGTGACAAGTTGCTAGCTTATCGCCTGAGAGAATGCCCGAACCCCGCATCAGCACAGGGTAGGTATATCTATAAACCAAGATGAAGCTGCACTTTTGATAGCCATCGCAGAAAAGCATGTTTTTATTTTAGGTACACTTGACCCTTACACCTGCGAAATCAGTCCAGTAGTTATTTAAAGTGCAGCCAGATTAGTCCATGACTTCATCTCAAGATAACATTGACCTTCACGGTGAAAGAGTCGCAATTAAGCAAGTGCACTAATACCAAAATCATGGATAAATTGTTATCTTCGATTACCTACCTAACAGTTTGATGTAAAAAAATGAAGTGAAAAAGATAATGTGTGCCGAAATTATTGAAATATCTTATTATATATTCTGCTGTTAACACTGTAGTTTATGCATAAATACAGGAAAAGAAAAGATAAGAACCTAGTTCTACCCGCGAGTCGCTTCAAAGAAAATTAGCATTCTTACCCGGCTACAGTCTGAAAACTTGCTTTGACATCTTTTTAAGCTCTTTTCAATGATAACAATGTTCTCTAATGGCATCGCTGTGTAGCGCATCGCTTTAGGTTTAGGTTTAAGCCGATATTGAAGACAGACATGCAACTAACGTATGTTATGATAACTTCTTGTTTATATCTTTATCAAAATTACTGATTTAGAAGTGCCTGCTACCTTACTTGGCCATACATAAATAGGTACTTATACAGGGTGTAACAGGAGAGGTATGTTATGTTATAATATAAATAGCATACGATAATGAACCTATCCACTTTGACACTCGAAATCACATGTTTAGTTTTAAAGATTGTCGGTATAAACATTCCTGACATGGTATTCTCCATACTATTTGAAAAAATAAACATGTGATTTCGAGTCTCAAATGTGGATAGGTTCATTATAGTGGCCTATTTACATATTCGCTTAACATACGCCTTACCCCTACTTATTACCCCTCAAATACATCTACCTAATAGGTTCCAATCAGTGCTGTAGGCTGTAGGTGACAGTGCGCCCCGAGATCCGTTTGAGAAGCTCATATCTACCGATCAGTTAATACCAACTACCGACGTATTATCAGTGATTGTACTGTACAGCACGATAGTTACGTGCTTACCAGTAATTGAATGTGAGTATATATCAATTATATCTATAGCTATGTACTTAATATTCTCTATGAACTTCGGGTACATAGGTAATATTGCCTTTGCAATTACGCGAGCTTTGTATAGGCATGTAAATATTGACGCTCAGTCTGGTTAGCGATGGCTTTGATAATAGAGAGCGCAATCTGGGTGGCATTTGTTCGTGATAGTGCGTTGTTCATGAAATAAATGCTGATATATACCTACCATATACATATCTAAAAGCTAAAGTTAAGCACTTGTTAATCCGAATATTTGTAAGCAAAGTATATTTATTTACCTACTTAATATAAAATAAAATAAAAGGAGTTTAGTTTAGGCATGTCTAAGCCTTAAATGGTGTCTATAACTTAGATATTACACGTAGCCTTTTGGGAACACTGCCTTGTTTTTTTTTTACATTCATTTAGGCAGGTCTAATTTAGCTAGCTAGGTAGGTAGTTACCACAATACCTACTTACTTATTTACAAAAAGCCTTCACAATTCATCCCATCTTATATATAACTAAGGTACCCGGCACAAGTTCCTACGTGCATTTCCGTATTTTAAGTAGGAAGTTAGTAGGCTCGCCTCAAATGGCGGATGGCGGCATTATCATTGACATGCCACTTCACCTTTGTATGTAAAATGAGCTGGGTGTCATTTGGCGTGGCAGCAAAAAGCCGCGCCAGCGTCTCCAGGCTTTTATTGGCACTAAATGGCCGATATAAATTCCGTTGGCGGATTACAAAATTTATTGGTTTCAAAATTAAAGGAGACCGATTTCAATGGTGACCACTGACAGCGTTCGTTTATGGGTGAACGGAGAAAAAACGGCTGCAGCAAGCGGTTGAAAAAGTCATCGTTATAATGGAATGTTTTTGCTGGCCGTACTCGAATGGACTTGCCAACTGTATAAAAAATAATAAGCATATCTAAAGTTTTGCCTTTCGGTTCTAGGCCTAGAATATCATGATTTGATGGGTTTATACACACATTTAAACATTTTACCATCGAATCATATTACATACATACATATAATCATGCCTTTATCCCTTACGGAGAAGGCAGAGCACCAAGGGCCGATAGAACCACATGGTGCCACCTCTGACCAATTTTGAGGGTATAGTTGAGATTTACAAGTTCGGTTAGTAGTGACAGATGGTCAGCTCATCGCCAACAAAACACCAAGACCCTCTTGTCCCTCTACTGACTTGTACAGTATGCCCGGCAAGAGAAGCAGCTGTAGTATTATACGTTTTTTTTCACTCCCAGAGCAGCATAGAAGTAAGTTATTCCTTAGCTAGGTAGCTAGTTATTCCCACGATGGTACCTACCCTAGTCTATCTAGTAAACCATGTGTTAAATCAGAAAAAAATCTCAGCTCTATTATTTAAGTCTGCATTAATAATTTTAAAATAAATATAAATCAGGGATAAGTACCTAACCAACAGGGTTGTCACTTCTGGCTAAGGCAAAGAATCTTGTTTGTTCAACTCCTTTAAAGCCTTTCGCAATCGATTCTGTATTTTATTCCTTTACGATAATCGATAAACTCAATCGACATTCTAAATATATGTAGACAGTTTGTCTAAGAAGTCTTTAAATGGAACTAAAATTTCGCTCATAGAATACTGTCACTCTGTTAGACACAAGCGACGATAATGGCGCCGGCAGTTGATCAAGACTTCTCAGACAGACTTATATATCGATTCAATGGATTGACTTTCATAAGCTGTTTTTGTCATCAGCTGGATATAAAGCCGCTTCGAGCCGCTCTTAATAAGGAACAGCCTGTGACGCTTGTCATTAATGATCAGATTAAGACTGTCTTGTGAGAAGATAGTTTTGAAGCAAAAACTTTTGAGTTTCTTCGTCGATGTGCAAACGTATAGATTGAGATTCCACCTGTTTATACTTTTAAACCGGTGGTTAAGATATCATCTAGATACTATAAGGCTATGTGCAGACATAGATAGATAGTAATTTATTATATCCATAATTATTTACGTACAATTAATACCGTTAATCTGATACACGAGAGAATAAGTATTCCGTGATCTTAAAGGAAATCTAATACAATATACATTTTACTTCTTTTGAAAAAGTCAGTATCGTTTTTCTGTAGGTACTCCAAGCGGATCTTGTAGATATAATAAGTTGTAGGACTCATGAGCTTAAGTTTAAACACCGTATTTTCCTGCAAACTAGAAAACTTTATAGTTTCCTAAGTTTTAAACTATGCATTGTATTCATCTAATTTATATTCTTTACTGAAGCAACTTCTATAACTAGATCAACTAGCTAATTAAGAAAGTTCCAGCCTGGCCTTTATAAGAACCTAAATTAAAATTAAAGACAAGCTTATTTTGCTGATGTTTTAATTTAATAAGTAGATAGTTACAGTTTGTTCTATACATCACAAAATAGAACGAGTGAAAACGATAGAGGTTTTCTATTAAAGTATTAACAATATACTTAGTGTTTTCTCTTTTAAAAAGAATAACATACTCATACGCTGTAATAAGCATAAGAGTAATAAATAATCATAATTTTATTTGGCAAAAAAATTGCTAACACATATAAGCATTTTTATTTATTTATCTACACTAATATTATAAAGAGGAAAACTTTGTTTGTTTGGTTGTAATGAATAGGCTCAAAAACTACTGGACCGATTTCAAAAATTCTTTCACCGTTAGAATCCTTATTGGACCTGGATGAACATAGGCTATAAGAATTTCCCGATATTCCCACGGGAAGGCGACCAACGGGAATTCTATATTTTTTACGAAAACCGCTATACATATGAAGCTGAAATCGGGCATATATGTTCATTGGGGACAGCGAGGGAGGACTAAAAACGGATTTCCCGAAATTCCCACGGGAAGGGGACAAACGGGAATTCATAGTTTTTACGAAAACCGCTATACATATGAAGCTGAAATCGGGCATATATGTTCATTGGGGACAGCGAGGGAGGACTAAAAACGGATTTCCCGAAATTCCCACGGGAAGGGGACAAACGGGAATTCATATTTTTTACGAAAACCGCTATACATATGAAGCTGAAATTGGGCATATATGTTCATTAGGGACTGCGAGGAAACACTAGAACGGATTTCCCGAAATTCCTACGGGAAGGAGACCAACGGGAATTATTTATTTTTTACGAAAACGGTTAAACATGTGAATCTGAAGTTGAGCATATATGTTTATTTGGGACCCCGAGGAAGCACTGGGAACGGATTTCCCGAAATTCCCACGGGAAGGGGACAAACGTGAATTAATTTTTTACGACAACCGCGATAACATATAGGCTACTTTTTACACTTAACATATAGGCTACTTTTTATTTTTTCTGTAGTCCACGCGGACGGAGTCGCGGGCGTCCACTATTTTATTATAAAGTACAAAAGCAATGTGTAGACAAGCTCTACTCTTAGTAGTTTCGTAGTTCGTAGCATTCCGTAGCAGTTATTACGGGTAGCGCTGGCTGTCATACCCATAGTTGGATTTGCTATGTTGGAGTTGCAATCTTCTTGCTATGTATCGAAAACACAAAATTTAATAAAATGACAGAAAAGTTTACTTGATTAGCTCATTGCTTTCTGACCAACGTTACGTTTTTGAAATGAGCACAATATTATTTCCTGTTCTGAGAAAATCCGCAAAATCGATCAGCATTCCCCGCATTGCAATAAGGCGGGTCCAGGTATTGCAGAACAAAGCGTGTTTGCGGCCTTATTGGCCCCGAATGAGCCTCAAAGGCAAATTAATGTCCACATATACACACAAATTGATGCTGCTCAAACTGCTCTTGGTTTATGTATAGGTATATCAGACTAGTAGGTACTTTCCTGTGATTTCGTCTGCTTATCAACTGTCCAATGTTCTGCTTAGATTTTTCCTAAAAATAAGCCTTAGCTAGTTATCTGTTATTTGTAACAAAATATTTTTCTGTTTGTAATCCATTTAGCTGTTAAAACTTACAAGTCGTTAGAGAGTAAGTATATTCTTTGCTTACAAGCGATTACTCGGTGACAAGTTCGACCTAAAAAATTTTTTTCACGAAAATGTCTTAAAGGCAAATATCTTTTTAAAGCTGCCAATAATCCACCAAATACCATTTAAAGCCAAAAAATAATAAACGATCACTAAAAATAGTTCCCAATTAAAATTCAGACTGTAAGTGGTGCTATAGGGGCTGACGTGACGTGCAAACACCAGCTGCTGCTATATGTAAATGGTACTTGCGTAGACGAGCTTCTATGGTGGGATTAGCAAGAAAAATAAAAAAAAGACGAAATAATGAAGAAATATCGTCGTCGTCGTCAGCCTATTGCAGTCCACTACTGGACGTAGGCCTCCCCCAAAATACGCCACTTGGCTCGATCTCCCATTTTTGCTATCCAGTCACTACCAGCCGACCTCTTTAAGTCATCGCTCCATCTGGCTGGAGGGTGCCTAAGGGGTGGAGAGTGTATCTACTCTGTATTCTTCTTCTTGCCCTGTCCCCATTCTTCTTAGGGACGGCGCATGAACAGGTACGCAGTCCTAAGTGTTTGGTTGTCAAATGATGACCAAAGCTTATTGAAATAGACATATTCACTTGATTCGTAAGTAATATGGAAATAGAAGCGCTTAAAAATTGTAACTAAAAGATACTGATCTTATGACCTCAAATTTGGAATTCATGCATCCTGAAGTTAAAAGTAACTTGCCAGATATAAAAACTTGATTATGATATAATTTCCGTACAAAATACCTATCTTCGCTCATGAATGGTTCGTCTGCTCTGAAGTCGAACCTAGAACGAATTCACAGAACTGAGCCGCGCTGTTTTAGGCTAACTCCACTCAATACCATCAAATTGGGAAGGTTTTAATGATCATGTTCGTATAGCTTTTTTACTAATGTTCTTTTACTTTTATATGAGTTTTTTCACTACAGTGAGTCATGTTTACGAACAAATCAGCATGCATAGGTACCAACGCTTTACTTTCATCTGCATCGCTTAAATTGTGACTAAGGCTCACTTAAAATCTAACATACAGGTCATACTTATTCTGATAAAAACAGAAAAAGAATATCTTCGTACAAATATTTTCTGCGAGGAATCAAATTCCATTCAGATGCGTACAGCATATAAACAGATAAGAGTTACCTTTATAATTTAGGATGGCATGGCAAGAATTTAAACACACAGTGTCTTCATTTGCGCTATTGTGAAAATGTCGAAGAGGAGATATTATATCTGAGAAACTACAGTCTGCATCCAGAAATCTAGTTATATCTAACTCCAAGAAACATGCGTCTTTAGTAGTTAGTTGTAGATACCTATAACTTTAATAGTAAGTGATAAGTTCTGTAACTATAGGTGGTTTCAGTCTGAATTGTAATATAGTTAAACTAAGGCTAACGTTTTGTTTGTTCTACATGCGAGTATTTAGAATGATGATGAACGATTTGGGTTGTCTTCTTTTGTTTAGTTCTAATCCTAAGTTAAAATGGTTTTATTTCAAAATCCGTCAAAAGTTGAACATACCAAGCATCCAAGCTTAAGCCCAGAGTTTTTTTATACAGAACATAACTTTATACCACGTATTAAAGTTATTTGATGATAAAGAGCTTTAGCAGTCACCGCCGGCATGGAATTTAGTCCAGTATGTATGTATATTGGCACGAGCTTTAGGTAATGTGGTTTAACTGTTTATTTGAATATGTAGCTCTGTGGTAACCTCAATATGCATGAACCTATGGTAGGTACTTGTTAACCACACTGCATTACAATGGTATAGGAAAGTATGTGCTTAATTAGGTATGTAGGAAAAGTGTGAAATATGAAATGTAAATTCCTCTCTATCTGCCTCTCCATTGCAATAAATGCAAATATTATAATTTTCTGCCTGTTAATTTTTCGTGCCTTAGTTGGGTATGTACGGTTGCACAAATCAACTCAAACAATCCGCTATAGGCCGAATTAGGTATTTTTAACCGACTTCAAAAAGAGAGGTTATCAATTTGTCTGTATGTTTTTTTATTATTATTATTTTATTTTTATGTGTGTTACCTCAGAACTCCGTCATTTATGAACCGATTTCGATTTTTTTAAATAGTTGGTCATGGTATACTTCCAGGTCGGTCCCATATTCACCACATCAGGATCTGATGATGGGATCTTGGAGAAATCGAGGGCAATCCTCGAATATTGTAGGCACATGTAGTCTGTTTTTACACTTTTACTGAGCGTTTTAGTCACCTACATATAAAACATAACATCTAATGATGGAATCTCTATGGAATCTAGGGATATCCTCAAATATAATAGGCACGAGTAGTCTGTTTTTAGATTTTTATAGAGAATTTTTGTCAGCTACACATAATATAAAGGAAACGAGGGTCTGATGATGGAGTCGCCGTAAAACAGATAGTGGAACTTTTTAGTAACAAAAACCCCCTATGGTAGGGGAAGCCTACGTCCAGTAGTGGACTGCAATAGGCTTATGAAGATGAAGATAATTGTGTTAAGTCGTGTAATTATATGTTGCGTTAAGCCGTGTCCGAAGTAAGATGGTTATAGAGGAAGAGGTAGTCATGAGAATAACGAGATGACGGATAATAGGGATGACTGAAAGAAGAGTACCTACATATTGCACCGACCCCAAATGATTGGGAACAGGGCGGGAAGAAGGAGTGTAATTATATGTTGCTTATATATTGTCAGACGTAAAGTTTCGAAGCCTAGTCATTTCTCTCTTTTGTCATGTGGTCTATTTAATCATTTGCTGGCATATAAATCTGACAATATTATGCCTTCTAAACATCGTACACGGCTTAACGCAATATATATATTCCCTTTAGTAAAATTTTACTTTAGTAAGCTCGAGTTATGGGAAGAAGTCAGTTTTTCGTTTAAAAAAAAATTGTTTATTTATGAATATCTAAAAAAATTGCATGTTGTGTTTTTTTTGGGAATATTGAAAGGATCAGCTAGATTGAGGAACACATACTTTCATGAATGTATGAGTGTCGGTGAAATAAACTTCTACAACTCTAAACCTTAGATACCTACTTATAATAACTTTTTTTTAGGAAAGTACTCACCCCATTAACTTGGCACCATGTAATATTTTTCTAAGAAATTAACAATTGCAAAGAAAGAAAGAGACGTCAGCGTCTCCTGTCACTAAGTTTAAATGAAATCTCGGGCTGAGTCATAGTAAAAGAAGGGTAGACCATCTTCGGCGTATTGTTATTATTACGTAGGAAGTCATGCGTGAGCAGACTACACACTCATTTAAAAATACACATCAGCCCATAGCAGTCTTCTGCTGGATGTAGGTCTCCCCCCACAGATCACGCTACAAGAATTTTGCTCATTGTCACCACGCTGGGCAGGCGGGTTGGTGACCGCAGTGTGCTTTTCAGCCTATGCTGTAAATACGGAAGTCGCTACTGCCCCTCTCCCGGAAACTCCTTAGTTACCTCTTAGGATACCTTTCGGGTGCTGCTATTCCATTCTGCTAGTGTACCCCTTGAGGATGATATATTATTATTCTTATAAGATGGCCGCGTCTGAGTAATTACAAGCAAGTCGGTAAGGTCGCGGGCTCCGTCAAGCGTGTAATGGACTTTTCAAGTATTCGTAACGCGAAAACTTTTACTTGAGCCGACTCGAACGCTCCGACAATGTGCTTAACGATGTTTTTAACTACTCCTCACCATCCGTCGACTATTGCAGGTTGAATTAATTATTCCACTGTCACTTGGAACTTGGGTGCAGTTTCGGCGATGAGAGCTTCAAACTCGATAGAGTTGTTCTTGGTTTATTTAAAGTATTTTAGAGTTTGTTAATAGTTGAATTACCCATGTGTGGAGTTAACAAAACTTGTGCTTTGTCTTCTCTCGCATTTTGTACTAGTGGGCGCGCGCTAGAGATTTTAGATATCACGTTAATTTCCGTCCCTGTGAGAATTTCGGAATTATTCTTTTTTATCGTATGCTTACGTTATACAATTCATTAGTAGAAGCGACTATTTCATATGGTTTAACTAGCTATGGACGTACTTTTAAAAGCCACTTGAATAGAATATACAACCTTCAAGTTAGAATATTAAAAACTGTAGTACCATATAAAATTAAACAAAAATATAAAGATAACTAGTGGACGCCCGCGACTCCGTCCGCGTGGACTACAGAAAAAAAAAATGTCGAAATTATCCGGGATAAAAACATTTTCCCGGGATAAAAAGTAGCCTATATGTTAAGTGGGACCTGTCACAATATATTCCTGAAAACTGCACCGAAATCGGTTAAGCCGTTCCTGAGATTAGCGTGCACAAACGCACAGACAGTCCCTTCCCGTGGGAATTTCGGGAAATCAATTCTTAGTGCTTCCCCGCAGTCTCCGATTTTAGCTTCACATGTACAGCGGTTTTTGTAAAAAAATTGAATTCCCGTTAGTCCCCTTCCCGTGGGAATTTCGGGAAATTCGTTCTTAGCGCTCTCTCGCAGTCCCTAATGAACGTACAGGTCTAATTTCGAATTCATATGTATCGCTTGTCGTAAAAAAATGAATTCCCGTTTGTCCCCTTCCCGTGGGAGTTTTGAGAAATCCGTTCCTAGTGCTTCCTCGGGGTCCCAAATAAACAAATATGCCCAACTTAAGATTCATATGTGTAACCGTTTTCATAAAAAATAATTAATTCCCGTTGGCCCCCTTCCCGTGGGAATTTCGGGAAATTCGTCCTTAGTGCTTACTTGCAGTCCCTAATGAACATCTATGCCCAATTTCAGCTTAATATGTATAGCGGTTTTCGTAAAAATTATGAATTCCCGTTTGTCCCCTTCCCGTGGGAATTTCGGGAAATCCGTTTTTAGTCCTCCCTTGCTCTCCCCAATGAACATATATGCCCGATTTCAGCTTCATATGTATAGTGATTTTCGTAAAAAATATAGAATTCCCGTTTGTCGCCTTCCCGTGGGAATATCGGGAAATTCTTATAGCCTATGTTCATCCAGGTCCTATAAGGATTCTAACGGTGAAAGAATTTTTAAAATCGGTCCAGTAGTTTTTGAGCCTATTCATTACAACCAAACAAACAAAGTTTTCCTCTTTATTATATTAGTGTAGATTACCATGAGCTTTTTTCATTTTGCAAAGTAATCAATGTACACGATAAGGTTAATTATCTTGTTTTGCAAGAAGGGTTCTTTCAAAAAGACATCCAACATAATATATCACACAAAATATATACCCGGAAAGTAGCTAAGTCCAAACTAGAAATTTCGAAAGCAAATAACTTTTATGGGACACGAACATATAAATATCTTATTCCACGTTTGTTAAATGAACTGCCTTGTCAACTTAAAAGCGAAATCAATGATAGAAATATAAAAAATAAATTAAAATCCTATTATATCATCAATCAAATAAAAAGCGGGTGGGGCTGTGTCGGGGCACACGGCCGTTGGTTTTAACGTGAAACGTCTATGTTAGCGAATCGCTTTTAAAGTAAAAGATTGAAATGAAAACAAGATGGACGCTGTTTTAAGTATTTTAATAAAAAAAGAACAGGTACGTAATAGAAACATAAAATACATAGCAAATGTTTATATATTTATTGTCACTTTCTGGTTATTTTAAATAGCAGCCGCCCACGACTTCGTCCGCGTGAGGGGGCGTTGTACCCGTGCGAAGCCGGGCAGGTTGTTGTATAGACTGTAGCCTTCCTTGGTAAATGGGCTATCTAACACTGAAAGAATTTTTCAAATCAGACCAGTAGTTCCTGAGATTAGCGCGTTCAAACAAACAAACAAACAAACTCTTCAGCTTTATAATATTAGTATAGATATAAATACTGTCCAAATTACACTTATTTTTGTATAAATCAATCGGTTCAAATAAACTTGACAAACACACGAAAGAATCACCACGCTATAAAGTCGGAGTCACGAGTAACACTGAATAGAAACAAGCGCGAGCGCCGGTTTCGCACAGTTATCGCAGTATCCCTCCCCCGCCCCCCCGCTTGACCCCGACACGAACTCAATGTCATAACAGCGAGCTGACTATATAAGTGAAATATTTACACCACATTTTTGTTTCTAAGACCAATAGTTTTTTAATTATTAAGGTACGATGATATAGACCTTTTCGTTACGGTCCAGTTTTTAAACCTGGTACCCGTATGTGTCGGCGCGATTTTAAAGACGTTTCACGTCAAAAAAAAAAACTAATATAATTATCTTTTATACAATTAACAATATCGTAAACTATTAATTGAGCATACTGTATCGCAGCCGCACACTAGCAAGCAACTTACGAAATTGTTGACAATCTATTTGCCTAACGCGATGGGTGACCCGGTATGTGGACCGGTTTACAGTAAGCACTGCTCATTACGAATCATGTGTGCGAAGCGTGTGTGTGTGTGTGTGTGTGTGTGTGTATGAGTCCTGTTGAATACATTTGATTGTTACAACTAACTGCTAATATATGTACCTACCTATATAAATCTAATCGGCACGGCGCACAGAAAAACCAGTCATGGTTTTTGTCGCGCTAGATGTGAATATCAATTGTATAGTTTTTCGAAATAAATGCTTTTATTATTATTATTATTATTATTACGTCATACACCCTCCAAGTTTCAGGAAATGTTTAGACTATGCGTTAATCCGTTAGTCATTCAGGACAAAGCATTTTATATTTTTAACCAGTAATGGTTTATGTAAACACTGTTGGCACGAATTATTGTGAGTTATGTAGAAATAAAAAAATAAAAATGGTAAAATTTTATGCTTTTTATTTTCCAAGAACAGCCAAGAACTTGAGCGTATACGTACATCCTACGTGCTTGATTGCACGTCATGTGCCTAAAATCTTTTTATTTCATCTACGACGTCTTTACTTTAATCACGTGAGATCGACTCGCAATCAGTTATTATACTAATCATAGTAAGATTGAGTTTACATAACTATAGACCAAAGATAAAAGTTCCGATAAGCGTAATCAGACTTAATATGAATTTTCTAATACCACAGATATCATGAATTAACAATCCTTACATTGATGTAATAAACTAGTACAAATGGCGTACCTTGCTTTTTGCTAAAGGTTGTGAGTACTAAAGGATCATATTAACTCATAAATAATCATTTTAGAGGTGTGTTAAATAAATATTTGATAGCATTACTTACAAATGCATTGCATCGATTTACAAATGTTGGTCACGTGCTATCAAAGACATTCTTGCAATTACTCCTGCTCGAAACTCGCACTGATTGCACAAAGCCACCCCTATACCAACCCCAATTGTGATCACAATTCATAATAATAGAGAAAGAGACGAAAATGCACTGAGCTGCGTCCTGCAAACTGTCTTGTGGCTTTCACAAAGAAAATTTTTATAGTTAGAGAAGTAATTTTTAGCTGAACTTCAGTATTAGTACGAGTAGCCATATAAAACTAAAATACGTACAATATTTTAGCTACTTTCTCATTATTCGAGGTTGGAGCCATATAACGTTATTGATCTTGTTATTTTTATTTTCTTGCACGGTTCAAATGAAATTGTTTCATTTTCTTTATGAAACCTTATAAAACCAAATTGTTTATCTTAGCTTATACTATCTGTAGTATTTTCTAAAGGTACATAGTAAACTATTATGGATATAATATTGTACGTGATATTGAAATAAAATCTTTTCAAGATAGTTTATTGCTACATGCGATTATTTGCGGGATTAGGTACCATAAGCTCTTAGAGCAGGATTCCTTCTCTTATGGGAGCAAGATAGCTTCAGGTCATGGTCGGTCATACATCCTGTTCATCCTCTTTATGAACTTGTTAACAGCATTATCATTTTAAATAGCACTTTTACAAACTAAAACAGAATTGTAGAGTAGGTAGAAAATGATGATGATAATTAGAGACAGCATCAACTCCTTAAGGTAAGCCATAATATGACCATTGGAAAACTCGGCCCTGAATATAAAACATACGTACATGTAGTCACGCCCACTATCCCCCAAAGACGTTGGGCAGAAGTGTGCAAAATACACACCCACTTTTCGCCAGTTAGCCTATAAAGTCCCACGTGGTAAGGGGTGAGCCTACCGTCGTTTTTCGGGCTGAATATAAAAATGCAAACTATATCTAACTATTTACACCTATATATCTACTTAGTTCACACACAATTTCATGCATAGAACTTTGTAGGATCTCGTAACCATACTTGTAAGCTTCAATATCGGGTTGTGGACAAAGCCTAAAGATTCATTGACCTGGGTATAACTTGCCTCACTTGTGCACATACGAGTATACTCAATAGTTTGTCTTGTGGCATAGCGTTTATCTATGTATGGTATTGTACCCTAGTTGTAGGTATAGAGGAAAGCATTTAACACCTCACATACTGAAATATGAAGCAATATGACTTTATTATACTATTACCTTCCCCATCGTCATTGTGATCATCATCATTTCTTTGAGAAGTGGCACGCTATGATGGCGTAACCTTTTTCATATTTTTAATATAATAAGATAAAAAGTTTAGAGAGATACTACGAAAAACATTGAAACAACAAAGATATTAACATTATTATCAAAGCACAGGTTGCTAATTTTAGCTTAACATAGATTTCCTTTTCGTTAAATCTTCTATACATTTAGCCAAGACAGTATCTGAATGAAGGGTTACATTCGTGATTATTGATGACTAAAAGATTTATTAAAATTTGTAATATAAATACCTATGATACTCTCGTAATATTGTATTTTACATCGCATTATCTATAACGTAATTTATTATGAATGGCACTCATTGTACAAAGCTCCCTCTAATTTAACTCCCTAATAACAGACAAAGCATTGAAAATGTAGCGAGCTCCATGCTGATGCTGGAAATTCCCGTTCATAATAACAAGTGAAAAATCTAGCAATATCACTTTACTTCACGATACTAGGAATATTTTGCAACAACACCAAAAATGCTATCAGGTAGATAGATAGGTAAGTTTTAATAAATTCTATTCTAGACCATTATTTTTAGCACGCATAATTATAAGAAAGCCATTCGAGATTATGCACTACAACCACCGGTATGGCCTACGAAGCACATTGTGTACCAAACACTGGCTGACATTTGCCTATGCCGTCTGACACCCGCGCATCATCATCATCATCAGCCTATTGCAGTCGGCACCACGCGGCATGCCGTCTGACACCCGCCATAGTCTATGCCATAGCCTAAATCCTACTTTTTTCCTCCTATGAAAAAAAAAATTCTTCATAATTTATGAGGCAAAGCTTGGTATCCTAGGATTGCGGTACCGTCATATAGCGGCCGTTCGAAAGCCAAAACACAGCCTTATTTACTGTATCGATATGTGAAATTAGCAACGCATTAGTAGGTACTCGTATAGGCTAGGCAAATTAAATCCCAAAGTAGGCATAACGTTCAGCAATTCAATTTCACACACCGTGAAGCACATTCTCATTAAAATGTTGAAATGGATAAAAACAGGTAGAGACGGTGGATTATTGTGTATGATCTGTTATAAGCTCCTCACACAATATTATGTCTATCTATATCGTTAGATTTAGGTACTTAGGTTTTTGTTGTTTGTATTAAATAAATAACTTGCCAAAACCACCGATAAATATGGATTCCCTTTTCGTGTAGGTACAGAAATTTCATTTATTATAAGATATTATTTCATATTTCGCAAAAAACCGTAATGTCACATAAAATAAAAGAACACGCAGCGTTTCATTTCCTTCTCATATCCGGAGGGCTTATCATCCGTACCGCTCGTGAAGTAAGAATATCGAGGAGGGGACCGAAAAATGAACTCTTTCTTCTTCCTGCCCTTATCCCATTATAAAATGGCGCCGCCGCCGGCGCAATATGGTTTCTTTTGAAACACATATTGCCAAAGATTTGGCGTTTGTTTTTACGGCCGGCTGCCCGCCTGACGTCAACCCTTCTCGGGTATAGCTAAGTGACAATTTTAGAAAATTCGTACATAAAATAACTTCAGTGGGGTAAGCACGAACCTTTTTACGCGACTTAACGCAAGCGATTCGCTAGCAAAATCTATGTGATTTGACAGTTGGACGATAGCGTTACGGACTATCGAGAGGTTCGTATCCCTCTTTGGTACAGGCCCGTGACTGAGTTTGAACTTACACCTACGCTATCACCGCTTTATGGTCTGAACAACGAACTATGTGACAGCGGGACCTGACGCGGGCGGATTGGCAAATACGGTGTTAAGCTTTGGTCTCTTAGAATGGCGGGACCGTTATTAAATAAGTGTTTTACTTTGCAACCAATAACCTAGTCCTACACTAAGATCGTTTAGGTCATGTGTCGTGGGTACTAAACAAACGGTATATAAATACATAGATAATGAAATGAATAAATTCCAAAATCAGTGACAGGTTGCTAGCTCATCGCCTGAGAGAATTCCCCTAAATTCTTTAGCCAAATCCAAGATTGGTTCAAACAGCGCAGCGCAGCGAAGTCTACATTGACTATTCAGGCCACTCCACATTATCCTTACTTCATGTCAGTGCTCAAGTAGGCACAACCAAGGAATTAAAATTTCTAGATTTTAGGATTTATTTATGGTCTTTACCGTAGTTATAATCACCTACACCATACAGGGTGTAAAAAGACAACTTTGTTCTTTTAATACCTCGTATTCTTTGTAACATCACGATCATTTTTTTCTATGGAAGCACCTCTGGGAAACCACGGGTTTCCAAGACATTGAGGTCCAAAGTTAACAAAAATTTTTTTTAAAGATGTCAAAATGTTATAATGTTATTTTTGTAGGTACATTTATACTTTGCGCATCAAACGAATACATTGCCTGCAATAAAATGACAGTATTTTTTCATAATTTTTTTGTCGTTTCCCAGGCTTGGTTCCATAGAAGAAAATTATCGTAACCTTACAAAGAATACGAAGTATTAAAAAAACATTGTAGTCTTTTTACCCGACTGCGCGACGCAAAGGAGTGGTATTGTTTTAACAGCCTATGTATGTATGTATGTTCCTTTGAAGCACTACACAGACCAAACGCCTCGGCCGATTTTTATGATTCATACGTCAATCGAATCCTCTTAGTTCGGCGGGTGTCACTAAAGACATGACGTTAGTGAAAGTCCAAAATGGCGACTACTGGACGCCATTTTGTGAAAATGAAAAAATTAAAGTCGACAAACTATATCGAGTGGGCTATCGTTGAATAGGTATTTAAAAATAATTTTTAGGTTTCTCACAACATTTTTCGATTCGACCAACGGTTTAGGATCTATATCGTCTGAAAGTTGCGTAACAACCATTCTCACATATAAGTTTTTAGACAGCAGCAAGACGAAAACTTCTTGCTGCCGAGCATGTTGAGCATGTTTCTTGCAGCGTACCTATTAGTAGCTAGGTACTCATAACAAAAAGTAAAAAAAAAAAAAAAAAAAATCCAAAAACCCGACGTAACATAACAACTGAACAGTCGGGATCCATTATCCGACAGCCAAGCTAATATTTCAATGGATCCCGACTGTTCAGTTGTTATGTTACGATCATTAGAAAATATTTTATGTTCTTCAATAGTATTCATTTCATAATAATATTATAGAATTCTAGACTACCGGACCTCTAAGTGCTTGTTTTCATCTTTTCAGTTTTTATTATTATGTAGTTTGGTTGTTTTTATGCAGTCGGGTTTTTGGATTTTTTAAATTATGTTTTTTTACATCATGTATAATATGGCTGTTATCGGATGAAGTTGCAATAGGCTGGCTTTGGTTTTCATTTCCATGTCAGGACTAACGTGGTATAGGTACTTACTTTGAATTTTTATATACATACATACGTATATACATACGGCGTCGTTCCTGATATGGGGTAGCCAGAACTGCAAGATTATAAAGGAGATCCAACAGCCACTTTGGCATATTGAGATATAATATATAAGAGATGGTAATGATCTGTGACCAGTTGCTAGCTCATTGCCAGAGAGAATGGCCTAGTTCCTTAGTCGACTCTTACGAGTACGACATGCACGGCAAAAGGTGCAGCTGATGTATTCTAGTGAAGTCCCGAATTAGTACGAGATATATTTTTGAATATCTAAAATACAATTTATAAACAGTCTGATATAATATTCAATATATCTAGCCTAATATAATTTATTACGTTTTCCCCTAAACGTTACTACCGCATATAATTTGTCTACATTTTTTGCTCCATTTCCTCCGACTTGCGGCGACGTATCGCAAAAATACCTCACCTTGATATGTAATAAATTACATAAAGCTACCGCCGCTTCCTGATATAACATCAACATATATATTTAGATGTATTTCACTAAGTTTTCCTACAAACTTGATATAGAAGCCTCGTGTAGAAAAACAAACATAGAATAGGGGTTTAGAGACACGGCCACGACACGACCACGGCTTTTCGTCATGAAGTGGAAAACACAGAAAATTTTCGCCGGAAAATTCCAAAATTTTCCGACATTTTTTTCATATTTTCATAAAAAAATTAGTTTGGTTCGTTTAATAAGGTCTTAGATAATGACTTAAAAATAAAATTATAATCAAAAGGTGATTTTCAAAAAAAATGTTGCGTTCGAAAAAGTTTAAATAACTGATCAACCCTAATAGAGAGTCACATGTGATCCAAAAAACAGCAATTTGTCACACAATAACCAATAAGCCCATTTAATTAGTCACAGGATCGCCCGATACAATAGGCGCGGAGAGCAAAGATTACTAATAATCAAATCAAAAATACATTTCCTGCAAGTAATACCACTGTCGTATAACTCAACACAATGGTACTTGTTTAGTATTTCAGTATTTGCCTGACTGTCATCCACACCCTGTATTTATATTTATTTATAAAATTATTAATAAAGAAATGGAAAAAATTCTTCACCCGAGTGGGAATCGAACCCACTGCAAACCGTGCGTTATGAATAAATTTTTGAAAGCCGTAGTTGTGGTCGTGTCGTGGCCGTGCCATCTAGAAAAACGCCCAACGCACGTGTCTCCGTGAGTAAGTTTACATCACAGAAGACCGTTACTTACCTACATATAATCTATTATTATTCTCATATACACAGTAAGGTTTTCACAAATAAAGTTTATAATAAGGAAAATGTACAAAGGCTTATCCCTTAGAGAGATTTTTTCCAGCAAATCAGTCATGAAAGAGAAATAAGCATAGGAGGTAGGTATGTGTGCACGTAATCAAATCTATCTACCTATATATGTGTCGTGAAAAATTCTTGGTAAAGCTCTCTTTATAATATAGTTATATAGCATTATGAGTTTTGTATGTATGATGTTCCTGATATGATACATGAAGCGATTTGAAGCGATTTTAGTTAACAACTTAGGTACCTACCTACCGAAAACCTATTTTGCTTATGCAACCTATGCAACCATCGTAAAATAGTCTTAAGATATAGTACAGTCTATAATAATGAATTAGGTCTCGTCAGATGGAGTACCTATATAGGCAAGTACTTAGTCTAAATATTTTTCCTGTTTTCTACAGAACTACAAACAAATATTTTTATTAAATATACCTATCCAATCTGAGCAATGAGTCTAGCAAAACAGTATACTCATTCACAATGAAAGTGCAGTAAATAGTAAGTGATATAAACTAGTAGAGCCCGGCTGAGGCTCAGTGGGCGTTATTAAAACACCAGTCTACAAGGCGGCATCCTGTTCGTCCATGTACAGTTGTAATTGAGCTGTGTTGACGGTAATGAGCGAGGTTCGATGGGCCCTGTACAGTTGGCAAAGCCGGCGCTTGCCAATTTACGTTTTTTTCTACAAGTAGGTAGATACAAATTGCTATTTGTACGTACATTGGATAATCAATCATTCATAATTATTCGAATGCCCAATAAATGCCCAACATCATTTTAACCTTGACTCTTATTAGTAATCGCATTCTTACTCATGACGATATTCTCATATCGAAGATTATGCGGAGTATTGGGGCTATGAGTACATAGTATAATCTGCCCTGAAATATATTAAAATATCTACACGTGATTTTACTGTGATTAAGATTAGGTATGGGTTTTTTATGATAGTCAAGATAGGTAATCAATTATCTGATTGTTAATCCCTTTCTACCTACGTCTTACCTTACACATATATCGAGTGTAATAGAAGAGGGTATGTTAAATACTCCTGCAATGAGAAATGTTATGAAAATAGCCTACTAAAGGCAGTTTTGACTGTGTTTGTGGTAGCTGCCTGTACACCATGAGCGTGGGTGCTTCCGCTTAACATATCGACCCCATAATGAGTGCCTACTGGATTTTATGCAAATTTTGAAACGTGTCGCTATAAAGCAATTAAGACAGTATACTTTAGTTAATTAAAATTGGTAAGTATTTTTCAATATGCACATAAAAGTTCGTAAGTAGTGTATCCTAAATATCCTCCATATCCATATGCATATACATACGTTAATGTTATAGGTACAATCCGTAGCTTTTATTTACATTTAAGATTTACAGGAGCAATTTATCTTACTATCCCGCACATTATTCTCGGCGCGGACAATGACTGGTTTTTTTTTATACCCATCTAGATATTATGTCCTTTGCAATGACAATACTTGTCTAGACTCCAGACTAATTGTACGTGTGGGGATTGGATACTGACTTAGGTACTGGTCGGCTGAAATCTGTTGAAAAGACGTCACGGATTTTTTATCGACCGAAATGATATGTAAGGTGCAGGATCGAAGAAACTCATGAATATAGTACATAATATGTAAATGCTATTGATGGGAATATAAAGCATGCAATGTGTAGCAAAATGTTACTCTACATTGCTTATCTCACTTCCACTGTGTCATGACTTCCTTGCTTAATCTTGCGAATGAACAATTTGTAATTGGATACAAATGACGATTATATGGGATCTTCAACAATTGACAGTAAGCTTGTGGATCCTGACGATGATTTGGCTGCTCTATGCTTTCCAGAAGTTGTACACGTATTGAGTGAACTCATGCTATTGACTTCGGTGTGACACATAAATTGTATACTAACTCTACACCAGAAATTTACTGTAGTAGATCTAACTGAACCATGAGTTGCCCAGATGACGTAAGTTCCAGTAGCTTGCAGACTTTCCCAGCCAGTGAATCTCCACGCCGTCAATTAGACACATGGGAGATTTATACGGTCATCCGTCTTGCTCTTTACGCTGCGAATAGAGGAAATTGTTTTTCGAACATATACCCGGTTTACAAGGCTGATAGACGATGTAAATGCTTTGTTGCATTTTGCTGGGGTATAAAGAATATCTATAACGTTAGTGTACGTGGTTATATTCTAAATAAATTTAAATTATTTTATTCTTTCTTTCTTCTTTATTTTATATGTAAAAAGGCGTGTTTATCCCTATAAGAGATTTCTTCCACCAAACCACTTGTTATAGCGAAAGTTGGGTGAAAAAGGTTATAAAGTTATTTTACGTAGATTAAATCCTTAAGTTTCTCAAGATTAGACTTTTAGAAAACATATCCCACTCCCTATGAGAAAGAAGGATATTAAGTAAAGGTTCCAAATAATCAGAACACCCTATAAATCACAGACTGCCTAATTTCCCATGAACCAGCTAACCAACCTGCCCACAGAACTGGATACTGATTACAAACCGATTGTACTACCTACATAAAGCTCCTTGACTTTAATGACCGCTATAGCTATTTAATCATCGTAAAGGGTTCATAAATTCTAATTACACGGCTTATTATTTCCAACTGCCTCGAGATGTGACTGCGGCAGGACAATACGGTTCGACTCTGAGATATTGGTTCGAGACTTCAAGACTAGTCGCGTTCCTGCGTTACAAATATTGGCTGGCGGCTGTACTGGAGTTTGTTAAATTTTTAGTTTTGTTGAAAATAATATTACCAATTAGTTACTTCTCCATAATGAAAAGTTTAGGTGTAGGTTACAAAGGCATAAAGGATACATTTCAAGGACTATTTAATTTATTGATAAGTTAAAACAAATGTACCTACTTAAAGAATTTTCCAGCAAAAATGTACGTACCTACTATTGTCTAAGAAAATAAACTGTACATACATGCTAATCCCGATTTGATTAAATCTGATCTATTCAGCCATTATTCTAAAACAATTAAGCAAATTAAATTAAGCAGGTGTGATTGGGTAGGATCTTACATTAAATGCATCTCTCCACTTATCCAAACTTTTGTAATTCACAAATTATAAATCCGAAACTCAACAACGTTTGATTTGATGATACTTCTGTAAAACCGAAAAAGCCAACAAAACAACAATCAATACAACAAAACGTACAAAATCGCAAACATTAATATCATAGCAGAAATCGGGTGGAGCCCTAACGAAGTAGGGTGCGGGTACTACGAGTACGTGCCGATAATTCGTACCCGTGGGACCCTTTGTGCAATCAGTGTGGTTTCTTCGGACCAACTCCCTGATCGTGGCTTTTTCGATAGTTACAGAGTAACTCTGCTTTTGAATTGCATCAGACTTCAGCCAAATGACGACAGTCGGCGCAAAAACAACTACTGTTAAATTCAGAGGAAATAACACCTTTCCTCCTTAAAAGGGAATAAAGATTCTAATTATCATTTAATAAGATGTGTGATGTATGTAAAATGTAATAGGTTCGAGGTGAATAATTAGAACAATAGAAGCATAATATACAGGATAGATTTCGTACCGAAATATTAATTAGGTAACAGAACTTGCAATACATGCTTTTAAGTTGCTTACTTAGCAATGAAGAACGGAAAATGAAATATTAAAATAAATTAAAGCAATTTTAGGAGCTCATAACAAAGGGACTTTTGTGATGCCCACGTAAAGCATTTGGCACGTGATATGAATTACTTGCCGTATCTCTCTGATTTGTCTTCAGATAATATCCCTGTTAGGTTCCCCCTTTGGCAACAATTTCTCGGAATGTGTTTGATAATTACGTCTCATTTAGAGCTATTCGTCATCATTATCACTGGTTGCTGGAGTTGTCGGAGCTGACGGTTGCTGGGTTCGTGTAAGAATTCAGGATCTCCTTCATGTTCGGACAAATATTTTAGGTCAAACGTTACGGTTTAGCAAGACGCGAACACTTTAAAAAATTGTTAATTTTATACTTTAAAAAATGTCAACGATGAAATACTTTACAGTAAGCATAAAACTTTAAAAATTAATATTACTATGAAGGGATCTGTTATATTCGTATCCCAACAAACAACCTCCAAAACCTACGTAATTAAGTACAATACTCTAACTCTTAAAAAATAATAATTTAGGAAATAGTATAAATAGATTAAAAGTGCATTATATGCGTTATGATTTTGATCTCACTATCTAGATAACTGCTAAATCCAGTATGCTAATTATAGCTATTTTTATCTGTAAATAGCAGCATTCCAGCAATGTTTGATCACTTAATTTCCTATATAAATAATAATTAAGGAATTGATAACAAAACTACGATTACTATCATGAATATGGTTAGTATCAACCAGAGGTAAAGCCTCTGGTTGATACTAACCATATTCATGATAGTAATCGTAGTTTTGTTATCAATTCCTTAATTATTATTTATCTAGGAAATTAAGTGATCAAACATTGCTGGAATGTTGCTATTCATACACCAAACAGGTTGTCCACAGGTCGGTATAGTAAAGTTTATGGTCGATACAAAATTGCCGGCCATTACATTGGCAATCGGGTATTTATTAACTCTCACCCGGTTTATTAACAGGCCATCAAGCTTATTTCTGGCCTTAAACAAAATCTCTGCCACCTCATTATTAATTAATAAAACCCTCCGCACGGTATTTTATGGGTCTCTATATCAATTACGGTATACTTCATAAAAATACGCAATTTAGCTTTATGTGGAGTCAAGGAACTAGTTCGCTGAAACTAACGCTGTTAATCTTAATCATGTTGCTCCTTTAAATTCACCCTTACTTGAGCAAGTAGTACTTTACGTCGTTGGTATCAAGGTTTTTAGCAATGGTTCTAGTATGAGCAAACGTCTAATAATACGGGTGTAACTAAACGTTGTGACATCGTTTCGATTCCCATTGCACGAATCCTATTCTAATATTCATAAGGTGCGAATTGCATTGTTTTACGCGCGCCCAAATAATTTAGCGTAGCTCCTGTAACGTTTTTATTAACGTATCCAATAAACTTGGCTTCATTAGATTTTTTATTTTCTGCGTAGTAAAACGTAGCTGCACGTACCCAGTTCATACTTCATTCGGGTCGTAAACGGCAAGATGGAATTGTTTGGATTTATTCACGAACAGGGTAGGTATTAGCATACCTAGAATAATTGATATTGGGAAAAAGCACGCTACTTGTTATAAAATATCAAAAAACAGTCTTTAGAAAAAGTCCTTAAACATTGTCCAAGCCAAACTATCTAAACTTTGGCAGATATTGCATTCATTTTGGTGTGAAACGTCGTTTTAAACAGATTTAAATCAGACGAGGCTTTATAATATGAAATAAATGTTTGTTTTTTTACTAATTAGGTACCTATCCAAATACATAGTAGAAAATAAACAAACATCCATCATTAAAAAACTTGAAAAACAAGTAGGCTAGGTATACCTACGTACCTCAATTTAACATACTTACCTATATCAATGGTCGTGTTGAAACATTTTATATTATCAACTGTAACATTGCGAAAGGGTATAAAAATACGGCGATTTAAAATTATTTATCTTTCTCTTCCGCCGAACAGACTAGCGACCTACCTAGTTTAATGGTAAAAGGAAGTTGAATAATTCAAAATCACCTTATATTCGTGTTGTCTATCTCAATAGGAAAACCCTTATGGCAAGATTTAGTTTGCCATATAAGTACACCGTTTAACCTGAAGGTGGCTCTCATTGTTGTATTCCGTATATATACATACATACACTTCAGCCTATTGCAGTCCACTGCTGGACGTACGAGTAGGCCTCCCCCAGGGCACGCCACATGGCTACCACGATAGGCTGGCGAGTTGGTGACCGTAGTATGTTGTTAATAAAACAAACAAAGTACAACTCATGTTTAAATTTATTATAATTAGTTGCCTATTCTTGTTATGACCTTAAATATTGTCACTAGTCGAGGCTTTTTCTGTGAAATATCTTTAATGGCGACAAGATATTTACTTTTAAGTTTCTTAATAATGTAATGGCTGTATTACTTCCAATAAATAAATAAATAAATACGGAAGGCGTTGCTGCCCACCTTTCGATACCCACGAGCAGACATGACTTGGTGCTATTTACTTTCCCGACACCACAAGGTACGATTCCGTATACCTACCTATACATAATATAAAACGGTAATCGGGCTTGGGCACCTACGCAAATTTTATACACCCGCCGTTGGCAATCGAAGGGTTAAGTCGCAATTTCCATTAAAATCAATGGGCTGCGATAATAAAATAAACGCAACAATTTGACAGCACGCGACGGGTTACAAATCGCATTGCAATAGCGTGGCGCGGTATCGCTCTGCATCGCATCGTAGTGCGGGAGTTGGTCAGCCACTTTTTTACTTTGTTCAAGTAATATTTTTCTGAAGCATGAAATATTCTAAGTAGATTATAAAGGTCGTGTTTTCTCGGGTTGTAAGTTATCGGAGAAATAGTTCTTTGCCCAAAATAGACTCCTTGTCAAGTCCCACAAATTAGATAAGTCTCGTGTTAAAATAAACTGAACTTATTTCATTACACTTTATATTGTTCATTAATCTGTTTCAACCACGTTCAATTATAATTAAACAAAGTATAATACTTGCTACAAGTAATTCATTTAAATATTATACATACATATTTTAAATACGAGTTCTTATGTAATAAGATTATTTTGATCTCATTATCATGTTGCTCTCCGTTCTAGGTATTGTACAGATTTAGTTAGAAAATAAACAATACACGAACAATAATCAAAACACATGAACCATTGCCTTTTATTATATAATTTCCAGGTAAAATTATTTGCCAGCTCCCTAACTACTAGGGGCCTATTATTGAATTTTGCGATAAGTGATCGCAGTGACCAGGAGATAAATATCTATAGTGGCCAAGATCTATGGCACTCTCGCGGTACAGGCACATGATCTTTAGTCGATATCATCCGAACTATTATTATAAATGCTAAAGTAACTCGGTCTATTACTATATTAAGGTAAATAGAATAATATAGTAACTAAAGTAAAATTAATTATTTTTACTTTTTGGTAAAAAAAAACCTACATTATTCCGTAACATTTCCGTTTTCACCAGTAGTTATGGGTTCCTGCCGCCAGTTATCGGGCACAAATACTCTATTTTTTTGAAATGTCTCAAAATTTCTAAGATGAGAGATAACCTGAGAATATGCCGTTAGACAGGGCGCACCACAGGCAAAGTGATGTCGATTTCGGGTCCTCTCATTCTCGAACCGTCGAACCCATTGACATCCAAAGTAAATAAAATATAACGAAACAATGATTTTCTCCAAGGATAGAACTTTAGATGTAACTGCTAACCACTTGGCTGAACAACATTGAAGAGAAATTGCGCTGCATTTTAAATTGTCGCTATTGTGATTCTGGATTTACTGAATCCACTCTCGTTTCTTATGTTAAAAGTTTTACAGGTTTTCAGGCGTGTAAACATTATTTTAGATATAGTGGTAGCTGTGTCCAAAAGGTGTAGTTGGGGTAATTTAGAACAGTAAACAAAACCACTACAATTAACTGTCATATTTATATTTCCAGCCATTTCTATGAGCCTTGACTTGACAGATAGACAAACTGAAGGGCACAAAGCAGCAATAGAGAATCCTGAAATCATAGTTATTATTAATCTTCAATCAAGTCTGTACATAAGATCAGCCGAGATAATTAATAAATTCAATAAATATAAGTATGTACTGAAGTTTTTAAATTTTATTTCAAATACTAGTGGACGCCCGCGACTCCGTCCGCGTGGACTATAGAAAAAAAAAACAAAATATCGAAATTATCCGGGATAAAAACATTTTCCCGGGATAAAAAGTGGCCTATATATTAAGTGGGACCTGTCACAATATATTCCTGAAAACTGCATCCAAAATCGGTTCAGCCGTTTCTGAGATTAGCGTGCACAAACGCACAGACAAACAGACAAAAATTCCTAAAATCATTGTTTTGGTTACTATTGCGTTGATAAAGGTATTCTATAATATTTTTTCTTATATATCTTCCATGTACAGACAGGGATCCGTTCCATTTTTATTATATGTATAGATTGGATTAAAAAGCTCTAGGATTTGTGCGACACATAAACACGGTTCACAAAAAAAAAAACTATCCCTAATTGGACTATGAGCTGCCGAAGGTTTTAGTTTATAAATTCTAAGGATTAATTCAATATCTCTAAAAACTTGATTAAGATAGAGCATCAACATTATCATTCAGGAAAGCTATCTGACCATTACAAAAATCGGCCCTAAATGTAAATATCTATCCTCAACCAGCAATATTTATCCACTCTTATTCACAGATCCTTACATGGTAGTTAAATGATGAATTTACGTTCTCGTGCTCGCCTTACCCGAAATGTGTACGGTTTTATTTGGCAGGTTTTATAGAGGGGCAAATTCCGGGCGATTCGGGCTGATTCTGCCGTATCCAGCCGGCTGCCGTGCCGATTTGCGACAATAGTGGCTGATTTATCGCTCGTCGCTGCTACGTTTGTCGGATTCCTCCGAATACGTATGTACAAAACTTGGCAATTCGTTATTGAGTTATTTTGCAAATAAAATTTTGTAGTTTTCCGTCAGTTGGAGGGGAAGATCATTGGATAAGAAAGTTTAAAAGGATTTAACTAAAATTTTCGGATGAAACATAAAAATAAATACAACTACGCGCGTCGTGCAGCCGGGTAATAACATAAGAATGATGACTCGTACTTGGCACCATTTGTCAAATACTTACCATTATGTTACTCATAACAGTCCACTTACTCGTGGTAGCAATCGACCTCTATATTATTATTTTTTATTTGGTAAACGCAATATTATTACAAAATTAAATTCCATAAAATAAATCACCCGTTTTTTTCAGTTAACCGATATTATGCCCGAATTTCTGATAAATTTTCACAAAAGTGTTTTCCTTTGTTTTTGTATAATTAAAATACATCGAACAGATGTCTCTTCCGTTTTCTGGCAAAATAGAAACTCAAGACTGCATATGGCGTGTTTACTTGAATAATTTAACAAGTCGTCTCTTTATTTGTCGTCGGGAAATCTGAATTATAAACTGAACAAGGACGGAGGTAGGGTTTCACTTGGAACGTTACTTGTTTATTTTAACAACATTCTGTTTTATGTTTCGACATAGAGTAGTTGGAGCATAAAGTCTGGGGTTGTTATAATAACAGTAGGCTTTTCGTGGAAAATTAAAAATATTTTAGTAATTTTTGTAACGAGTTCGTGAAAAATACTTACTTACTTTCCTTTGTATTTTTTTCACGATTATGTTTGTTATCTTATAATAAAAATATCTTGTTTCCAAGAAATTATGACTTTGTTGTTCACATGGATAGAGTGGGGAGTATCAAGCGCACATATTTATGTACACAGAGGTCAGGAGTGCATGTTTCTGAGATCATGACAGATAGATATTTAAAAAACATAATACCTACTTCTGCTTTCAGCAGATCCCAACTGATCTATCTTTCTAAGAAATCTAGCTGTAGGAACTAGAAAATCTTATTTGTCCCACCGCTCTGTTGCGCTTCAGGCATTACGACTCGTTTTCGTACAAAATCCTGAGCCAGAGATAGCTTGCAAGCTACGTCTTTATTCAACCCAGCTGAGTTTTGGACACATTGGAGATTTTACATTTACATGTAATATGTGAATATCTTCTAAGAGGAAACCACCTAATAATTTTGTCTATAATATAGCTCTATAATATGCCGCGTGGTGCCGGCAGAGTAGAATTCGTACCACCCCATGTCTGCCCGTGGGTATCGTACGAGGCGATTAAGGGTTTCCGGGAGGTGGGCAGCAACACCTCCCGTGTTGACAACATAGTCCTAAATACAAACTGCGGTCACCAACCCGCCTGCCCGGCGTGGTGACTATGGGCAAATAGCCCCCATGGCAGTCTTGAGGCGTGCCTTGGGGGAGGCCTACGTCCAGCAGTGGACTGCAAGAGGCTGATGATGATGATGATAGCTCTGTGAATTAAACATTTAAATGATAGATGTATGTCTCACCTCGCCTTGGATTAATTAGTCCAGAATAAAGAATATTTTTATATTATTTTTTTCATTTATTTATCTTTTAAATAGTTTTACAAAAAATTTAAATTACAATAACACTTACGAAAACCAACGAGGTTTGTGTTATAATGCTACGCAGTTCATCTTCGTTGTACCTTTAGCCAAGTGTCATTGGTGTTACGGGTAGAAGCCACGTATAAGATCACACGTTAACTTTCGTATTTGTTGAATATATATTTTAATCTCACATTTTAAAATTTTGCTTCAATGAACAACTAATTCGAATGTTTTGATGTCAGTTTAGCATTAAACCAAGTTTATTAGCACCAGTAAAGGGTAGGAAACAGTGAGTTAACTACTAAACTTCAGCACAATAGGAACTTCGGACATCTACCAGAATACACAAATGTAGCCCAAACAGTTATGACCACTGAACAATGTGCCTACATTGTTGTGTTCTTGGCAGAGTGGCTGCACCAATCTGGGCTGGATTCGGTCTAGCAAACTCAGTACAAGTTTATTTTAGTTATTTCAATATTTTTTTATGTAAACGAGATTATCCAAAAAAAAGGACTGAGTAAATTGCACAACTTTTCACCTGACATTGCCTGACAGCCTATTTTTAAGTCTCCCGCAGTAGGCAGTGAGCCTAATGATATAAAATCACGTCCCGCAAAAATATATTGACCTGTCCGAAGTGGTAAAATTTTACTATGTTTGAGTGAGAAAATAAAACATTTCAGGGAGTTTTACTAAAATTGTCGTGGTAAATCAACCCAAAATTAGTAAACGAAGTTTTTGTCCCGAATGCCGATGTTTTCCATAACCTGATAAATAACGTCATGCCGATTTATTAAAATTTAAAAACGAAATGAGAAATGATGGCTTCGCTGCAAAGCAATCTAGAAACTTATTCGTGAAAACAGTTCAGTTGCGGACTGTAATGTTGTCGGACGTTACGGATTGTTGCTAGTGCAGAGTGCTTTTACCAGTTAGAGCTTGGTATAAGTTACAAGATAAACGAATGAAAAGAGAATTTTAAACTTTTTAATGGGTATTTTTGTCCTCTATGTTACTAAACTTTTTCGATAGCTTCATAATTGAATGTAAATATTGCTGAAATTCTTTTCAAGGTTGTGAAATAATAAAGTACCTACATAATAATACACACTGGGGTCTAACTTTGTGTTTTTTTTTACCACAAAATTTGTAGAGACTGCATTAACTGTTAGCGAGACGATGGACAGCTGTGTTCCTCCAATACCTATAAACGGCTATGTTTCTAAAATATAATGATCAGTCCCCATATTGGCTATCTTTTTTGACAGTTCATAGTCATGATCACTCATTGAAACTTATTGAACTGGAAGTGACATGTATGTGTGTTTTGCCAAAATTTTCTTCAGATAAGGCCAAATGCCACTTCCAGTTGTTGAGTTTCAATTGAGTGATGATCACTATGAACTGCAGCACTATGAAGTAGATCCTGCAGCCACGTTAAGCATAGTGTTACCTATGGCCATATGTAATAATAGCATGGCCAAATGTAAATGATCAGTGGCAAATAGCTAGCTGAGAGAACGCCACTGAGTTTGGTACTTTGGGTTGCATGCACACAGGAGATGCAGCAGATCAATTCTAGTAAAGCTCTGGATATACACAGACCATTTTTAAAAACAAGAAGAACTATTTTTCTTTTACTTTGGAGCACACACTGTCCAGTTAAGCCAGTGCTACAACAGATTTGTCGCCAGCGCGGAATGCGCCGCGACAGCGCAGTCGCCCGGCCTGTCGCGCCTATGATTCCTGCAAATTACAAATGTGCACAGCTAGTGCGAACTGACTTCGGCCACTGAAATACCGTATTTTGATCTGAGACTCAAATGTGGTGGCGATATAGTGTGTATATAGATCTAAAATGATAGTCTCATCATAGCATAATTAATTTTCACAATGAGGTCTAAGCCTGTATTATGTATGACATACATATATACACGCGGCTGAAGTTACCAAACCTGGGGTAGCGCGAACTGCAGGATCGCTAATGAGATACTACAGCTACGTTTATTGTAAGTTGTAAATATCTGTGACAAATGGCCAGCTCATCTTTTGAAATCGAGTGAAAGATATAATAAATTAGTTTACTACGTGGCCTTTAAAAACTTAATAGCCCTATCGCATTTTGATCAATGAGTACGAAAATATTATAATCATCTTGATAAAAAACTTCATTTCTCCAGCAGCAAAATTAGATCTGTTTGGGAATGTGACCCAGAGGTGTTGTTGGCGGTGCAAGAAACCTCTGGAAACTTTCCCGGTGAAGCAAAGTTTATTTTCTTTTCACATGTGAGACGGACAGTAAAACTGTCCGTATGTTGTGCTGGCTGTTATTCTTATTGTCATCACAGTTGTTACTTTATTATAGTTACTATATCTGTCCTAGGAAAAGTTATCAACTATTTATTCAAGTATGGCAAAATGAAACAGCGCAATCTAAAATTTATTGACGGCGCGGAATCTTGGCATACTCGTATTTGGCAAAGTAGGTAAACCGAATTAAATCCAATATAAAACCTTTCGTTTTACCTTTCTCAGACAATTACCAGCCATTTAATAGTTACAGCCTTCTTAATGACTAAAGTACAACCATATATAGAAAACTTTAAAAAATTACACGACCATACAAACTTGCACGTATTGACTAAACAAGATTTATACGGCACAAAGCGGCTATTTCCCCGAAATTCTGCGAATTCCCGTAAGCACCTAATCCTGGACAATGATTCCAAGTCGGGACCTCCTAAGAGTTTTCTCTCATAACTCAAAATGAGATCATAACGTCGCGATTCTCTCGAGACCTTAAAGAATAACAAAAGAAAAAAGCTCAAAATTACGTGGGGCGTAATTTTCGGGGCGAGCCACCGAAAATGGCTCCTCTGGGGCTTTCTGTAAGGGACCCTTCCGATTGTGTTGCGGGTTTATAAGCTTGTTATGTTTTATGGCCGAAATATAATGTTTACGAATACGCCGCTCATTGATAGCTGACCGGAATTTGTACCTATTTAATTAAATTGTTACCAGTTTTTGGGGAAAATTTGCTTTCGATACAAGTTTGTTTTTCAGATTAAAATAACAGATGCAAGAATGATAAAATTGTTGATCGAATTTCGGGATATAAAACCACTTATGGGCTACATCATACACATTTTTTAATCAGATTCCAGTCGCGTTGAGTGGCCTCTTTACACTAACTTACTAACAGGGTGTAAAATTAAATATTAACCCAATAAACTTGTAGATGCGCTCTAAGAAATTACCTGTAGCAGTGCTAGAGCACTCAGAGTAAATAAGTACCTACACTTGGACGTGGCTACTTCACTTTTATGGCCACAGCCTACTTAATAGATGTGACGGTAACTTAAGTCTAATAAAGAGACAGGGACTTCGGGAATTCAGTTGCCAATAATACTTTAATATCGTAGTGAAAATTAACTCTACAATTTTAAACCATATATGAACCTACATCTACTCGTAAAAAGAATACCCATACATCATACAAATTTCTCTAGTAGAAAGTTTTAATTTTACTTAAACAATTTCTTTGTTAGATTTCTAATACAGGTAATAATCAAAGGATTTGGTGCATTTGTGCTAGTAATACTTATGGTTAAACCCACAATAAGATCAAGAGATAATTGAAATTCATATTTAAAAAATTAGAATACTTAAATACACCTAATTTTTCGAATTCTCTGAAAGTTTGTGTACTGCCTTCTAAGTTATCTGTGGCTAGGATTAATGCAGTACTTTTTAATTTTAAAAAGCTCTCCGACTGATTGGCTTGTAACAAGTGTTATTGGAAAAAAAACCCAGCTTAGTTTGAGTTTAAGTGAAATTTACAGTGCACTACGTAATGGAACGGGCGGCGCTATAACTTGTGAAGTGATTCCTTTTAAAAATATTGAAGCTTATAGTGTAAATAATTTTCTAGACTAACAAATTTTATTATGGATAGATTAGACAGATTGTTATCGTAAATTATTACATATTTTTATTGCGTTACTCTTAGTTACAGTTTCACCACTTGTCATTACCTAAGTTCGGTATAACTTAACTAGCACTTTTTGGTCAGTTAAATGTATGGATTATCTGTTAAAACATATGCTAGTTATTAGGTTACTTGCACATGTAACGGGGATGATGGCTATGATTGATTTTAAATGTTTTTACCAGAATATAATTATCTAAATTAGACCTAAGTAGGTATCTGTAAAATTATTGTTTGATTTAATTTCCAAATATGCAGATCTATCCATCAGATTGTCGCGTAACCTCTTAGATAGCCTAATAGATAAATAAATAAAAAGATGAATAATTACAATATAAGTTTATTACAATGAATAATTTAATAAGATACACTAAATAGAACGCGACGTGAATGAAGTGTGAAGTGAGGGTGAAGGCGTGTGGAGTGTGACGAGTGTGTAGGTAGAGGGATGTTCGGCGTAGCCGCGAGCGGTGAAGCAATCTTAAAATCAGGGCGAAGGTTGACGGCAGTTCTCTCCGGTCCGTATGATAGTTGAATCTGCCGGCGTGGCCTAGCCGGGCAGGCGACGAAGAAAAAAAAGAATTAGGTTACCTCGTGAAGTCCTCTGGCTTGGATTTATTAATGCTAGCTCACAAGATAGTCGTTTCAGACTCCTCTGAAGGTCGGTCCCACAATATTTCTAGGGATTTGCTGAAATACAAACTTGCACCATATAACTTTCTTCCAGCGTTTTAGTTAGTACTTAATAGATAATTTGTGCAGCGTTTCACAATATTGCTCCGGCCACATTGTCGCAACAAGATTCGTGTTGCCTTGTCGCGATAAAACTTCGTGTTCGACTTTACGACGAAGCGCTTGGCTACATTATAAAAACTTCGCGTTGTCGCGACATTCTCGATCCGTAGAGGTGAGGCATAAATATTGGAATAGGTATGTGGATTAGGTATTTTTCAATACTAGTCGGTACCTAATATAACTTATCGAATATTAGGTATCGCATAAAATATCATCTCATTAAGAGAAATCAACCGTAAGGCTTAGACTATAAGTTTCAATTTTATTATTTAGCAAAACTACATACTACAATTTAGGTAAATTAATTAGGTAAATTTCGCCACCTCTAACAAATTTATAAAAGATCAGATGGCAAATCGGACGACCTCGAAACCAAATATTCCTCCGAATCCGGGGTCAGACCGACTTTTTTTTCATTTTTTTTTACAAAATTAAAATACTTTATTTAAACAAAATATGTGACACAAACTAAAAACAATTTAACTAAATATTAAAAATTGGATCTAATATAAAAAGCGCATTTCGCTACATATTATCACGATATTTTTTATTTCCACAACTATTCTTTCTACGTAGGTAGGTTATTTATCTAATACGTAATGGATCACTTAATAGTAATGAAACGGCCATACTGCATAAATATTAGGAACAGGTATTTTTAAATATTAGTATTAGGTGGAACAGGTACGATGTTTACCTAATCCGACCATCGCTACTCAAGCGCGCAAAGTGTGGCCAACTACATGAACTTTGTCGCGATAAAACCCTTTGAGGTGCGGCAATTTACCGACATTGGCGCGAAGTACATTTTATGTCACGATGATGATTCGCGACAGGACGAATTCTTTGGCCAGACGTTCACGACAACGCGAGTAATTTAGTTCCAGTTTATAGATCAGCACTCAAAGCAAGAATCCATCTTTTTCGCCGTCGATTTTTCTTGAAGGCTTCAGCTTGATTGACAAGTTCTTGAATGTCGAATCGATATTCTTAATATGATTTTATTTGTTGTATGAAGGTTTAGTGTAGGTACAGAAATGAGGAAGAATGCATAGAAAAATTGAATTGTGAGTTTGGATTGATGAACGCGATGATGAAAGAAAACCTGATGCTACAAGATAAACCAATCTTGATGTAATAGCATTGCCTAAATTATTTTAAAGAAATTTCATACATTCGAAATTCTAGGTAAAAATAAGCTTTCTAAAATATTGTTGGTTCTAGATTTGACTACCGGCCAAGTAAGTTTAGTTCTGTAGGTGCAGACTTCGGCTTAATTGTCGTTGACCCCGTTTACTCTGTACTATTGACGGCCCACAGCTAAGCTAAGCTGTGTAGCGGGTGCAAACTTGTTGTTTGATAGATGTTACCTTCCTGTAACAATAGGTAATAGGATATTGAGGATCGGAATATTTGGAATACTTGAATTTCTCGAGTAGACTCTATTTTAGTAAACAATGAACGACGAGTAAATAGCGGCTTGGATTAACATCGCGTCATGAAAATTGGCGTGGTCAAGTCTCTCCGGAAAACTTTGATAAATTTTGATATGAAGATTTGTTATATTTGATTTTATAAAAAAAAATTATGCTGTGGTTCCAGCCTTGTATAAGTACATAAAAATAAAATGTGATTTGAAGTGTATGATTTCGAGTAAATGTATCTCTATAATGGGCTATTTTCATAGGTTTTTGCTTAACATAACATTAATGTTACACCATATATGCCACCCCAATATACAAAATAATAAATAATAAATAAATATTCACACACTTCACAACACTTTAACTTAGTCCCACATTAAGATCCATACGGTCTTGTGTTGTGGGTACTAAGCAACGGTATAAAAATACATAGATAACTATACATAGAAACATCCATGACTCGAAAACAAACATTAATATTCATCATATCAATGTTTGCACCTACCGGGATTCAAATCCAGGACCTATGGCGTCGCAGGCAGGCACTACCTATTACACCAATCGGCCGTCTAGTTTATAAGTTATAAAAAGTTTATAAGCTTTAGATATAAAGCTCTATCTTTTTCTTATCATTGAAAAAATATATTCGGGCTGTACGTTCATTATTATTTAAATCATTTCAGACGAACTAGTTTATAGGTAGGTACATTTAGTTTCTACCCTTTGTAAATTTTATTCATAATCCTTATTACTCGTAAAGCAGCGAAGTAATTAGAACTCTGACAAACATTTTAACGTTTTATTCGTGAGTTTTTAGTGCTCAGCTCTGAATAAAGAAAGTGCATACCTGCACAGGACTTCAAAATAGCAGGATGTGTGAGTGCGAACCTCTATTTCAAAATATCATCTCCCACCTGAAACAAAACAGTATGATAAGGCTATGTTTGTACAATACTTTAATATTAGGTACGTGAAACCTTTTATATCAACCGCGTAATCATAGAATACTTAACAGGTAATGATTATATTAATGTAATTAATAGCTTTATTTATTTACATAATAATATAACATTATTAATAAAGAAAATGGAAAAAATTCTTCACCCGGGTGGGTATCGAACCCACGACCGCTGCAAACCGTGCCAGTACATAATAATAGAAAAAAACCCGACTACGCAAAATTGAATATGTACCTACCTACCCAGACGATAGACAAATCTAATGATACGACGAGCAATTAAGGCTCTAGATCATACCAAAGAAATATACTTACATTAAAAAACATAATATAATAATAGGTACTACTTTTGCTAGACTGCAGTATCTTAAACTGCAGTTTAGTTTTGTCGTACGCGGAGAGGAGACTTACATTTCTACATATGAGTATTATATTTGATTTGTTATTATTTAATCAATCGTATAGAACTACTCGATTTACTGCGTACCTAGAAACCTTAGCTACTCACCTACCTGGAAACGTACTTGCTGTGGGTCGCAAATAGGTTTGCTTTGCTATATGGAATTCAATTAATTTAGCTAACGATGCAGGCATATTATTATTAATTATGCATACTTAATAGGTAAGTTAATTAATCGCTATATTATAGTAAATTACATAATTATAAATGCAAAATAGGATTCTCGGATTACACAACAAACATAACTACAATAAAGTAGTACCTACAACATGCAGGATAAATTATGAATAATTAGGAGAATAGTCAATACTAATCGAACTTGTACATCTCAACTATACCCTCAAAATTGGTCAGAAGTGGTTCTATCGGCCCTTGGTGCTCTGCCTACCCCGTAAGGGATAAAGGCATGATTATATGTATGTATGTAGGAGGATATTTCTAAAAATCTGAAAAAACTCGCAAGTAGGTTACTATTATTTTGAGCTGACTGCGCCGGAAGGGGTGTTATTATAAAAACTATTACATAAAATGCATACAGAATGTTTTTTGACGTGAAACGTCTTTAAAATCGCGCCGACACATACGGGTACCAGGTTTAAAAACTGGACCGTAACGAAAAGGTCTATATCATCGTACCTTAATAATTAAAAAACTATTGGTCTTAGAAACAAAAATGTGGTGTAAATATTTCACTTATATAGTCAGCTCGCTGTTATGACATTGAGTTCGTGTCGGGGTCAAGCGGGGGGGCGGGGGAGGGATACTGCGATAACTGTGCGAAACCGGCGCTCACACTTGTTTCTATTCAGTGTAACTCGTGACTCCGACTTTATAGCGTGGTGATTCTTTCGTGTGTTTGTCAAGTTTATTTGAACCGATTGATTTATACAAAAATAAGTGTAATTTGGACAGTATTTATATCTATACTAATATTATAAAGCTGAAGAGTTTGTTTGTTTGTTTGTTTGAACGCGCTAATCTCAGGAACTACTGGTCTGATTTGAAAAATTCTTTCAGTGTTAGATAGCCCATTTACCAAGGAAGGCTACAGTCTATACAACAACCTGCCCGGCTTCGCACGGGTACAACGCCCCCTCACGCGGACGAAGTCGTGGGCGGCTGCTATTTAAAATAACCAGAAAGTGACAATAAATATATAAACATTTGCTATGTATTTTATGTTTCTATTACGTACCTGTTCTTTTTTTATTAAAATACTTAAAACAGCGTCCATCTTGTTTTCATTTCAATCTTTTACTTTAAAAGCGATTCGCTAACATAGACGTTTCACGTTAAAACCAACGGCCGTGTGCCCCGACACAGCCCCACCCGCTTTTTGTGGCCACCTTTAACGAAGGGTACGTATTCTATACATGAAATAAAGTAAGTTTATGCCAAAAAAATGCTGGGAAAAAAAAAATTTTTTTTTGAAATTTTTTTTTAAATTCCTTGATCGTGCGAAATTTATAGTGTCTAGTGTTTATGTTAGTTTTTTTATAGACAGATATTAATTATTTTTCGTGAAAAAATCCTGCTACGCGCGTCTATGTGCATTTATGCAGAAAAACGCAGTCTATTTACTCAACTTTGGACCCTAATATTTTGGAAACCAGACACTTCCCAGGTATGCTTCCATGGAGAAAAATGATCGTGATGATGAGGAGATTCCGTAGTTTTCGGGAACGTTGACGACCAAAAATCATCCTGTATGTGCAAAAGCGCTCCATAAATTCTTCTTAACATTTTTCTTCAAAACACCAGATTCATCTTTTTAATATGGAAAATAGATTAATACGGGAAAGCGTTTTAATTTTCCTTCAACGCAAGAAGCATGACGATGTCGACAGGATATTTTTTCCTTACAATTTCTCGACACTTTATTATTTAACGAATACAAAATTGCAAAGTTGTTCAACGATTTTCGAATCTTTATATTGTGGGTAATTCCTTATTTTGTAATGGTGTAAATAAAGTAAAACATGTACTGCTAACTCTACCAGAAAAATAGATAAGAAAAACTTTTTATTTTGAATACGATCCTACAATAACTAGGTACTGCTTCATAGTACCTTATCATAGCATCATAACTTAAAGGTAAGGAAAGAAGCTAACTTATAATTTATAAAAGCTTACGTTTGTAAGCTCGTTTACCACAGGTAAATAAATTCTTGACTTAGTATGTAGATAATTTCTGTTTCATCATCAGCTTTTCTTTAATAAACACCAAAAGAAACAGGGTTTTCATGACAAATTTTAAAAATCGGTGGAAAATAATGATTCACTTGACGTATCATTCAATTTTGCTCCCCTCCAATGCAAAACATTATTTCGTCAATGCCATTTGGCTGATCCCCGTCGGAATTTCCATCGCGAAGATATCGTTCTTGGTGTAGCTAGGTACGTTGGGAAATGCATTTGGTAAAGTTAAGCGGGAGTTTTTTTAGCATGTTAAATATATCTATGTTATCTATATTTAGCAAAAAAAAAAGTATTGACAGTAATCGATCTGTGTTGTATATGAAAACAAAATTAAAGGAAATTTAAGTTAAGATAGCTTAGTCAGTGAGCCTTTAAAGTAGTTATTTAGTCGGAAGGCGTAGGTTCGATTTCAGTCACAGGTCTGTACTCCAGAATTTGTTTCATGTACGGATTTCAATATACTACGACAGTCACTTGGCTATTTACCCGAGGAGGGTTAGCGTCAGACAGGCAGCCGGATATTAAACAAACGCCAAATCCTTGGCAATATGAGTTTCGGTAGACCCCATAAATGATGCGGTAAAGGTAGGAAGTAAGAGTGGTTAGTAGTTATTTAAGAATAACCTACGTCCGAAAATATAAATAAGTAAATAATACTTCATATTGAGTAGTTTGAAAGAATTAAAAGTAAAACTAGATCCAAACTTATAATATCATTCACAGAAGCCGTCTAAACCTAAATTCAACAAAACAATCGAGAGGAAACTATTAGCACGACTTTGTGACGTAAATTCAAACGTTTTAACAAAACGTCATCTTTAAAGGTCAATAAGCGATAGGGAGGAAAGTTCTAGGGACCCCTTATAACTGTCAACGCGAGTTATTCACCCCACATCAACTGGGGTTAAGAAGTTATCGGCACGACTCAATAGGAAAAAGTAATAAACGACTTTGCATTTATTGCTTTTCGATTTACAACTGAAATGTAGATGGGTCATGTTTTTGGATACGGACCTGTGATTCCCGTTTTTCAGGAACCACATATCCAACAAGCAACCGAGCGTGTATCCATGGATGACATATGAGTACATATTCGTCGTCATTTTAAGATAGTGTTATTTTTAGTCGTATGTGCTTTTCAATAACTTATGCAAGTAAGGTAAATGCAACATAAAAGTATCACATGCCATCCAATAACGTTATTCGCACCAAAATCTGCCAAAGCAAACACCTATTTCGATTAATATTCGTAGTCACACTCGCAACTCTGTTGAGCTTAGTTCGGCTGCAACAAAATGATCAGTTACATTTGTACTATCACCCTTCTAGTAAAACCACCCTTTTGCTACGGTAACATAGTTGAAGTTCCAATGATTCGCATGATGCAAGCCAAAATTCTAGTATTAGGTATTTGAGTGCACAGCGTCCAACAATGGGGTTGATTCTGCATGGAAACCGAGCAACATGCATGTACCATTCTAGGTCTAACTAAAGTTAGCTCGTTTGAATTACAACGAACTTGATGTGACAACCTAGATCAAGTTAGGTTTAGTAAAACAAAAGTTAAATTAGGTGCTTGTTAAAGTTTTGCGGTGAATGGTTAGCCAATTAAACTTGTATGTATATCAGTGGAACATGTTATGTGTGCAACTTGTTTTTGACGACTTAACACGTTAAAATTGGGATCTCATGTGTTGTGTACTTTGTTTACCTATATGATGATGTAAATATTCGTATATCCACTAATGGTATATTTTATTTATTTTTATTTTTTAAATTAGGCACACCAACATCACATATCAACGTCCTATGTCTTTTTTTACTTCCTGAATATTTACTTCCTAAGCTGTACTATAACGGTGTTATTACAAAACAATTAGACGACTGTTAAACGCGCGGTTTAAAATCTCTAATGCAAAAACGTTTTTAGCCATCATATACTACTTAGACTTTGTTTAAAAACTGACACACGACAATGCTTAGCCTGTTTAAGCCTCGAGCACACCGGATGCGTATGCGTGCACGTAAGCGTAGACGTACACGTACCTCTGAGATTAATGTATGGAACTGTCACCGCTTGACGTCTATGCTTACGTCTACAGTCTACACATACGCATCCGGTCTGCCCGTGCCACTAGCAAATAGTTTGTGCTCTACCGGTGGAACACGCCACCGTCGCAGGTCCGAATATGAACTATCATAATACACTTCTTCTTCTTCTTCAACCTATTGCAGTCCACTGCTGGACGTAGGCCTCCCCCAGGGAACGCCACAAGGCTACTGCCACAGGGGGGTTTAGCCCATAGTCACCACGATGGGCAGGCGGGTTGGTAACCGCAGTGAGATTTTCAGACTATGTTGTCAGTACGGGAGGCGCTGCTGCCCACCTCCCGGAAACCCTTAATCGCCTCGTACGATACCCACAGGCAGGCAGGGGTGGTACAAACTCTACTGGCACCACGCGGCATACAATACACACTGTTCCCAAAATAATGTAGCCAAAACTGCGGCACAACGAAGGAGATCTCACGTCACGTTTAGCACAGCGGGGTGAGATGTAAAAGATCAGTGACAACTAGCTAGTTCATCGCTCGAGAAAACGCCCTTGAGTTGAGTGAGATTATTGAAATATTTTTTAAGATAAGTTATAGACCATAAGAGTTATAGTTTTTATTTCTGAAATTGTCACTTGGCTATACCCAACGAAGGTAAAACAAACGCCAAAACCTTGGCAATATGATAAACTATTGCGCCTACGACCCCGTTAATAGTATGAGGGCAGGAAAATGATGATAATGACCAAGAGTTTAAGTCGCAGAGAAATAGAGTATAATTAATCAAACTTCCAATTTCGATCAAACAATCCTGACCTTAGTAAGGTTGAGCTGATCAACTAGTTTAAAATTAACATGACGTTCATAAATCCCTGTCGTTTTATCGTCGCCCCTGTGAAATATTAACCGCGTTCCTCTTCTGACATTCTAGTAGCCAGAATTTGAAATATCTTTGAAATATGTATAGAAATTATACGTTATGCTAGCTGTTGCCCGCGGCTCCGCTCGGGTAGATGTCGCTTATTTCGTAAAAGCAGTATGAAAAATAGATAGTAGCCGATTCCCAGTCCTACTGAATATATACAAATAAAATTTCATAAGAATCAGTCAAGCCGTTTCGGAGGAGTATGGTAACTAACCCTGTCACACGAGAATTTTATATCTATACTATATATATTTATTATATATATATATGTATATATATATAATATTATTGTTTGATTGAACGCGCTAATCTCCGGAACTACTGGGTCGAATTAAAAAATTCTTTTTGTGTTGGATAGTCCATTTATCGAGGAAGGCTTTAGGCTATATATCATCACAGTGCGACCAATAGGGACGAAGAATAAGAGGAAAATGTGGAAAAAACGGGGAAAATTATTCAACTTTGGAGACTTCCGTTGCGTGCGCTGCGTAAACGGTTCAAGTTATCCAAAAAATATGTATGAAAGAATAAAATGACGTAGAAATGATATGAAAGAAAAAAATTGAAGGTCTAGACTGCCTGATGCAGAACCCTTAGCAGCCCAGCTAAACTTTGAGAGATATGAAAATACCGTCTTAGGAAAAGTTGCTCAGCATGATAAGCACTTTCTAATAACGTAATAAAATTGAAGGTCTAGATAACCTGATGCAGAACCCTTAACAGCCCAGCTAAATTTTGAGAGATATGAAAATACCGTCTTAGGAAAAGTTATTCAACATTTTAAAAGAATTCAATTCCCTGTTAAGTTATCTTTTGCTGTAACAATTAATAAATCACAGGGGCAAACGTTTAAACACGTTGGAATTGACTTACGTCAAGACTGCTTTTCACACGGCCAATTATATGTCGCGTTGTCAAGATCGGGTTGCGGAGAAAATCAGTATGTTCTTCTGCCACAAGAAAATAAAACAAAAAATATAATTTACGCAGAAGTACTTTAAAATATTTTATTCTGTTTGTTGACGCGGACGAAGTCGCGGGCAACAGCTAGTATTAGATAAAGCAACTATATGACGTAATAATGAAGAAAACTAAAGTTATCACATAACAAAGACTGTAAAACAATAACATTTCAGTAAAATATTAACTATAATAGAAGTTATTACTCGGCAGGCTTATTGCGTATCTTGCAATGGCAATGCGATAGAGAAAATTATACAATTATGTCTTTGCAATGACACATTTCTTCTCGTTTTTTACGTAATACGAATCTTATAAGCGATGGCATGTACAAAATTTGCTATTGCAAGATATGTAATCGGAATACGAGCTGGTAGTTTAATTGAACCTTTTCTAAATTGCAATGCCTTGACCAGCCTGGTGTGAATTTGCATGTTATAATCTTAAATAGTGGGTGTTATGCATACGGATACAGAAGCCGGGGTGGCCGAGCATCAATCAAAGAATTAGGCGGCTAATCTCATTTATCAGAGTTATAGTCAACCCTCACAAATCGTGCACATTCCCACTCTGAGGTAATGGTGACTGAGCTGTTAATTTCACTACTATAATAGTTTTGTTAAGTAATATGTTGGAACTGTACGTGTTTGGAATACGTCTGTCTAGTGTTCATCAATAATGATTTAGGTACTTGGAGAAATTAATTTGATTAACTGCCAGGTTATCTGAATTAGTCCAAAAATAACTAGTCAGGTGTTCCGGGAAATTATTTTTTGCGGCCAAGAGTGAGATTTCAGCTAAGGTGGCCTATGAATTTATTATGCACAGTACAGAACACATCGAATCTAAAATGTAGATGTCAAATGATAAGTTTATAATTATTATTGATAATATTAAAATATATTAATATTATAATAGCGCGTGTGTGTGTCATTGGATCCTGTCATGCATGATGGACATAAAAAATATGAACTTCTTTTGTACCAGTTTACTTATAGGTATTATCGATCCCAATATAAGTATTTCTATGCGAAAGTAAATTATCTGACTTATAATATTTCGACTATATTGACTATAAAGGTTTTTAACTGACTAACTATAATGAGAAGGAGGTGTTAAGAATTGAAAAAAAAACTTAAACTTGTATGTAACCAGGTACCTTTTCAATATATTTTAATTTACGTTTTAAAACATTACTTAGCACTCGTTAAAGTTATACTTCAAAAACGCCAAGTAAATGATTTACTAGCGACTTGATTCGGCATTACGACTTGAAATTAAGCGTCGAGCCAATTTCTTGGCATTATAGGGTAATATCGTTAAAATTTTATTATTCCCACTTATAGTAATGCGATATTTATTATGTTGAGGAAAGGAGCATAAGGTTTATTGTTTCATTTCGTTGTGGGGCGTTGGATAAATGGATATTTTATAAGTTTACCTCCTGTGCAATGTTATTGTAGGTTTTCGCAGTTATGAGTTATCAGATCCGAGGGTCAGTGGAGGGTGTAGGGCCCGGTGGTGGGCGCACCCATAGTGAAAGTTATTGTAGGTCTTAACATTCAACCTTTCACACTCAAGCGATGATGCGTTAGTGCGTTTGCTTGTACCCTGGAGATACGCTCGACGCATCTTCCGTCAGATATGAACCAACTCTTATAAAGTCTGGAGGTTCAGTGAGAATTTTAATTCTTACTATACTATAAAAGTGAAAATAAGTTTGTTAACAGCTCAGATAACTTCAGGTTAACAGCTCTGAACATATTTTTTTTTTCAAACACAAACCGAACCCATAATGTATAATATAACAATATTTAGGTTGTAACAAACGGAGTACGCGATAAGCTTTGAAAATAGCCCAGTAAAAAGAACACAGAAGATACTGGAAAGATGACATGTTATTTTAAACATATTTTCAAATATTTTGCTTAAGATGCCCCTTTTCTTACACACTGTATAAGAACAAACTTCCATATATCTCCTCTGAAATGGTCTCTCAATTATCATCACCGTTGCACATTCTGTTTCTTAGGGCCTGCACAGTATTCCTTTTATTGGACATCAAAGTTTTTACGAGCGGCGACAATCCTTTTTCCAGAGCGGTAATAGATTTCCCATTTTATTTTCTCAAGTAGACTCTGGCATGGACGTTTCTGCAGCAAAACATTTATAGAACCAATCATGGTACAAATTATATATTTTCTACTTACATACATAGTTACGACTGTGTTACCAAAATTGGGTAACAGAAGCACAAATGTCAAACAGTTTCTTTGGATAATGGCGCTGTGTTACTGCATACAAAAACTTTGTTCCAAAATCAGGCACAGGAGTTTTTCTGGACTCAAACGGACTCCACAGCAATGTTTGCTGGGTCTGATGTAAAGGATCAGTGACAGTTGCCAGATCATCGCCTGAGCTGCGATTGCTTTGCTTGCTACTGGGTTCCCCTGAGTTCCTTAGTCGACTATTACGACATGCACGAAAGGAGATGCAGCTGACGTATCCCAGTGAAGCTTCGTATCAACGGGATATATTTTCTGTATATTTCTTATGTAGGAAAACCTTTATAAAAAACTCGTAGAAAGTTCGTTAAGTGCTCAATGACCTAGTTTTCTAAGCCTAGACCTAGATTTCCGACAATTCAATAATATTTTGTGTACTCGTAAATATTTGTTCTGTGTGGTTGCTATGTTTTTCTGTTTATATTGGATACCTGTGCGGGGATTCACTAGAATACATCAGCTGCCTCTCGTTCCGTACATATTGTAAGAGTCGGCTAAATAACTCGGACTTCTCTTAGGTCAATTGTTACCTACCTTGTCGCGATATACCTAACAGCTATTTCAGTTCTAAATAACTTTATTTCATGATTTGTTCCAAAAAGTATACGAAATAACTTGCAAAATGTGATAAAAAAGTTGTGTACAAGCCATCCTCTCACACTATTAGAAAAGTGTTTATAACCTTGTCACCGAAATATCGCTCGTCATTCTTATCCAGCGATTTTTAAGTATGAACCTCCAAAAACATGAGAACCTGGCCGGGTCAATGTCGGCCGCCATCCATCATTTTGCGGAAGTCCTGTAAAAAGCGAACGTATGGATCGCTTATAACCATGGACGAAGTACTAGAGGAGGCGGTTAAACAACATTTGTTCTTGTTCGATATAGGAATTATGCAGCCGATCCTGTCTTAACCTTATTACAGCTGTTATGATATGCAGGCTGTCCAACAGTAGTGATTCGGTGTTTTTCACTAGATGACACGGCCCGGCTTTTTTGGAAGTAAAGATGTATTAAATACTAGTGGATGCCCGCGAAAATTATTCGGGATAAAAACATTTTCCCGGGATAAAAAGTAGCATATATGTTAAGTGGGACCTGTCACAATATATTCGTGAAAACTGCATCGAAATCGGTTCAGCTGTTTCTGAGATTAGCGTGCACAAGCGCGCAGACAAACAGACAAAAATTTCAAAAATCATTGTTTTCGGTACGTTGATAAAGGTATTCTATAATATTTTTTCTTATATATCTTCCATGTACATGACAGCGATCCGTTACATTTTTATTATATGTATATAGATATACAGATTATGGCTCATTTTTCCAATAAATGACACAACCACGGCAAGGCCCCCTTAGATGACGAAATATCGTGGTCGTGTATTTGTCGTGTCGTCTTGTGGAAAAATGCCTAATATAGGCCACATGATGATTTTATTACTAGTATTAAAGTGAGATTGACTGTTATGGAATAATCTTGGGTAAAACCAATTAAAAAAATGTGACTTAAAAAATACTGTCACGGACAGACATAAAATATTATAGGAAGTGTAGAGGGGTGTGTAGATTATGTGGAGAGGCAAATGTTAGCCGATGACTAGTTCAAATAGTACTCCGTAATCAGCATTAGCGGTTTCGTCTACATTAATTATGTACCGCATCTCTTTTTCATTCTTCCTTCATGCTTATAACGATATAGAGAGAGACCATATATCATCGCGGCACTCGAAGCGTACGCGGCCTTACGATGGAGATTATATTGATTCAGCACACTTTCTGTCTGTGTTTTTGCAAAATATATATACTTTGCCTGTACCTATTGGAATTTTAGATATCTTATGTGGCTCTATTTACATAGACTTGGATTAATCACCAGCGCGTATTTATTAGTGCATTTTTATATTGATGCACGCACATTGGCTTGGCTTATACTTAAAGAGGGTGATGCTCGCATTCTCTTTAGTGGTAACTTGCTCTCGTAGAGATCTCTCATAGTCACAGGTAGTAGGTACTTTGTATTTTCGACATAAGCGTTATTTTTTAAAGATTGAGTGTAATCGTAGTTTGAGTAAACGATTAATGATATCGCAGTAAGTAGCTCTATGACAGAATTAGATACCATAAGCCGATTTTGTAGCTTATTATGCCATACATCTTTAGATGTCACTGTCACAGACATCGACGCCTTAGAGTAAAAACCACAATTGTGGCCATTAACAAAAATTGAATTGAGTAAAAACCTCGGATAGATATGTACGAGTATATGCATAAATAAAAAAAGCACTCATATTTTTCTTCATCCTGAAACGTACTTTTACACTTACGTTTTTTACTTACGAGGTTTTCACTCGATATGTAGATGGGATAATTTTAAAAGTGGGTTAGTTTATTCTTAAATAGTTAGTTCAAATAGTTACTATAGTTTTGGATGTCTACCGTAATACGTTTGAGTAATATCAAGTTGTAGTCCAACCACCGTGCCGAGACGAGGCTATGTATCTATTCGGGTGCAAGGGACTCTTAAACTTATTATTAACGCCCTAAGTTCCTAAACGCTTCGCAGATGCGCCCCGGGGCAACTTGGAACTTCATTAAGGCTATGTTAGATTGGAAACATACGTGCTGAAAATGTGGAAACAATGTAGCATTAAAATAATATAGCACAAATTCTTCGTGATGAAGATCTTAATAGAACAAACAATATGTAGGGAATGCGTAAAAAGTTGTTTGTGACATAAATTTTAAACCTCAGCGTTATTGGTTCTAGATTTCATTCAACGATTAGCTTGATCAGTAGTTCAGTTTACTATTAATAGAAAATGACACTTAACCTAATATTTTAATAATTCCAGTATTTATCAATCTACGCATGTATGATCTACCTGATAAAGTCATAAGTACATGAGATTTTTGACAAGTCTAATATAGCGACAATTAATGATGAAAAGTTTTGCTGATGACCCAAAAATTTTATTCCAAATTCATTAAATTCATAAGCGTGTGTTTTCAGTGCACGAGACGCCTGCCTTTGGTTGCTCTGGTCAAACTTGGCCTCTCAGACGCGCTCAAGTGCCCCCAGATTTGATGCAAACTCAACTACTAACGATACATCTTAGGTGGAAACCCTTCAGCTTTGAACCTATCTTATTCTGATAAATTTATGTGAAAATGATGGTATTTTGGAAATAGGATTCATAAGTTATCGTGGAATAATTTAATTAGTGAAATTTATAATGTGTAGAGAAAAATGTTCAACAACAAAAGTTACACTTGGTACTAGGTTAGTAGTAATAGTTATAGAAGAAATAGTTATATTGAAAACGCTTAGGGAAAAATATATGGGGTAAATAAATACGAGGTTAGCGAGGTTACAATACATTTTGACCATAAGCATCTCCCTCATAAAAATTGTAGCGATCAAATGAAGAAACCCCAAAGAAATTTAGAACAAAGAAAGAGGCCCGTTATCTCGCTCTAATGAATACCTCCATAAAGAATTCTTTTCGCATAGTTTCGATAAAGAGGGGCGTCGAAACTTCAAATTAAGATTCTTGGAGTTCCGTAGAAAAGATTAATGAAGGATGGCACCTGAGGGTCTCGGAAGGTCGCCGGGGCCAGGCTTGACTGTTAAAAATATCGGTAAAACTTCCTCGTTAAGTTTTACTATGAATTTTCTTACTAAGTAAAGCAAGTTTGGAGAGTTATGAGAAAAAATGAGCTTTTTCAAGTTTTTAGCTGTAGGTATTTTATCTTTCTTTGATGCGGTCCTGGCCTCTTTGTAACCTTTTTTATTATCTACGTACTAAGTCACGTCGATGAGATATGTTTTTGCGTGAGATATAGAAGAAAAAATATATTATAAACTTCAAGAAAGCCTTAAGCTGTCGATTACTGAGAGCGATAGTTTAGAACATACTTGTAATGGGCTTGTAGGAGGGATAGTCGGCAGGTCCTCTTGGATGGCCGTGCCTCCTAGCAGGTTGGGTGGTAAATTACAAGTCCCAATAAAATGTAGAAATGTATAAATTGTAAAGAAGGAGAGAATTAGCGAACTACGAGTATGTACAGGAAAGTAAAATACAAAATAGCTTAGGCAAAAATGCATGTGGACTCTACGGGTGACAAAATCTGACTGGCTCAGATTGAACCGTAGCGCGCTTGCGTGCGCCGCCTGTGGTCGTGTGAGGTACAGTGAGTGATGAAAAATGTTGAATGAAAATGTACAGTCAGACACACAGATGGCGTAGCAATCACGCGGGTTTGTTTGCCTAAAATATGTATGATAAATGAAAAGTTGATGAAGATAAACGCAGCGATGATATTAGTCCGCTACAGGCTTTCTAAAAGGAACTTTGTTTTCACACAAACAATTTTCTATTATACCAAGAAACTAACAAACAAAGTTTTCATATCATCTATCGAAATAAATGAAGAGTGAAATATCGGGCATAATAAGGTTTGCAACACAAAAGAACCTCAGGCGCAACCGTTTAATAGGCTACCATTATTGAAAATTAAGTCCCAACCCATTCGTATTAGAACTTAAGACAATATGTTTTTCCAAACAAAAGAGTATAATAAAAGCTCATAATAGTGAATGAGAAAATAGCTCGTTGACTGTCACTAGCTGAATCACCTGAATATCACAATGCGACTCACGATAATGGCCTGTTACCAATCATAACAACTAGCTATAGAGTCGTTTTAAAATATCATAATGACTGAAGTTATCTTATTTTATAAGGAATTGATGTTGCATATTTGTGTTTATTGAAAGGGCTTGTGATAGTGGACGTCATATTTAAATACCATGTCTTTGCCTCAATCTTGTAGATCCTTGTTGAGGCAGGATACCACCAAAGACCTTGCACTGTTTCTCATCCTATATCTATGGGACACCCTGGTCAAATAAAGGTTACTGCGTTTATTTTAGTGGGTGGGAGAAAAGAAACAGTAATTTCATTTTCACAATGAAAACTCTTATGTCATGACATCGTCCTAAAAATCGTCGGTAACTGGAGTCACATATTTTTTGTTTGATATTAAAAAGATACCAAAATAAAAATATTCATAATTTTGCTAGTCTATCTTGTTGTAAGTCGGTGACGCAGACCTACATTCTGCAAGCTACATTTGCGGACAAAACAAAACCCTTTTGAAAATTAACAAAAATATCGGTGAATTCAAGACAGAATGATGTGCATCATAAACAATGTTTTGCATACTATAAACCTACCTAATATATGTATTTTGCTGGCTCGTTTATCCATTATCTCTTTTAAAGTGAAAAGAATGTATTATAATATAAATAATACTGCTCTGAAGCTATACCTACATGAAAGTTTTTCCAAGTCAAAATTAGTTTTCTTCTTGCGAGAAAATTATAGGCAGAATAATGCGATGCGCGACGGTCCAGAAAAGACGTACCTACTGTTTGATTATAAGAATCGAATATCCCTTTTTTAAATAGTTATGGTTATGCATTGTCATTTAACTTTACTAGCATCAATCACGATCACAAAACTAATGCTCAAAAAACTGATCCTATGTAAATATTCAAATAACGTCCAATACCGCTTTCCAACCGGTTAGACTTAAGCGATGTACCATAAAAACGCAGCAATAAAGCGCCAAAATCAGCTGACAAAGTAACGTTAGCACATGCAGTTAGGATGCATGTCGGTGCAGTAAAGCTCTACAGCGCTTTATTACTTTTTGCATGTCAACCGTCAAGTTTATAGTAGCAATTATTGTTGCTCACCCAACGAGATAGGTTATGGGCTACACTATGCTGAAGTTGGAAGACGAGTTGATTTTTATTGGCAGTGTTTGATATCGCGAATAACTTTACATCACGGGTTTGTTTTTTAATTTAGCCTTTATAGATTACTAGCGGTAGCATAACTATTAGCAGCGGTAAAACGGATATAATATCCTTTAAGAGAGATATTAAACTTATTATTGGTTGTCGCTTCCTTTGAAACATTGTCAGCCTAAACTTGTTAGCGTTCTAGTTTTGAAAATAGAAAAAAAATACTGATGGAGATTGACGCTGTAGCCAAAGTAAGTTGCACTCGACTACTTCCTACATTACGTGACAGACTTCTCTATTTATTTAAGAAAACATGGCCTATAATACCTATTTAGTATGGCACGAAAAATTTCCTATTGGATTCGTTACTGGTCATTAGATTGTTGTATTTGTGCTCTAAAAGCGGCGGTAGGCTCACCGGCGGTGGCGGTAGTGGGACTTATTGGTGAAAAGTGGGTGTGTAATTTGCACATTTCTGCCCAACCTCTTTGGGGAATAATGGGCGTGATATGTATGAGGTATGTATGTATGAAAACATGGCTTGGAACGTGACAGATTTTCTGCATGGTGTTGCCCTATATTTATAACGACAATCAAACCATCGACGCGTGGCAACACCGCTGGGGTCCATCCATCAAGATTGATGACTTTATTTAAAAAGAGAATAGGTAATCTGGTCCGCTAAGGGCCATAAATGTGATATTATACCCATATACTACGCATATTATATGCAGTGTATGCAGATAAGTGTCATGGCTAGCTTATGATTTAGTGCTATAAGGTTTAGATTCGATGTCTGAATGAGATAATTATTGTCTTAAATTGATTTTTTATTTATTACTAGTTGTCCGTCAGCGGCTTCACTTTCTGAAACCCGATTACAAAAAAGCGTTAAAACAAGCACAGTTAATTTAAATGACTTTTTTCGACACGTTTTCTATATATACTATAAAGCCTCAAGCCGTATTTAATATTATTTCTTTTTAGGTACATTATATGGGTATGTTCTACCTATGTACGTACATGTACCGATTTGGAGTAAGCTTGCGAACTAATTTGACAAGTAGAATTCGAGAACACGCTCGTAAGAGTTCACGAAGTTCGCGACAAGACGCCACGCGCCTCTCATTCGGGGGCAACAAGACAATGCTTTTAAGCGATTCCTCTTAAGCTGTAATGCAGGGGATCTATCGCATATGAGTATACATTGTCTGATATAGAACGATTCACACAGGAATAAGGATGCGAAGTTCTTGTTTCATCATCGAAATAATATAAAATTATTAATAAAGAAATGGAAAAAATTCCTCACCCGGGTGGGAATCGAACCCACGACCTCTGCATTCCGCGTGCCAGCGCTCTCACCACTGAGCCACCGGGCCAATTACTCGGATGACGAATTTTACCATCTCTTTTCTAAATTACATATTGGCAACGTTATTTTTCATCCCGATAGCTATACACTAGCCAAATCTCGGCAAACAAAGCTGAATCCCTCAGCACAATGTTTAAAGATGAAACGATCAACCATATCCTAACGGATTATATTAATGGAGAAGTGTTTTTATAAATTTATCTTAGTCAAGATATTATATATTATAAAATTATTAATAAAGAAATGGAAAAAATTCCTCACCCGGGTGGGAATCGAACCCACGACCTCTGCATTCCGCGTGCCAGCGCTCTCACCACTGAGCCACCGGGCCAATTGCTCGAAATAATAGTATGTTACTGTTGGTTTAATATAGATTTATTTATTTATCTATACATATATGACATGCCAACGATATATAGGTATGTGCATTGCAAAAATCTGTCCAGGTCTGATGCATGTCTCTTTATAGGCTATAGACTAGCACGTATCAGCGCTAATCAAGAGTCGGAGCGTTTTATTTCTGTCATTTTAATATACAATATCAGAATAATATCTCTAAAATAATTTTGTAGGTAGAGTCTGCTTACCCTAAAACGGTAAGAAAAATTTCATAAATATGCACCCAATATCGGTGTGGTTTTTTTTAATACCATTTTTGGTTATTACAGAGACTCCTTGCGTATACGAACGTAATTTACGAGGGGTGGATATTGTATGATATTATTGAATACATCTTTCTTAGAAACGTAATAACTTATTCAAATGTGACATCTAAATGCTCTTGTAGGAATATTGTATTTTTTTTCATTAAATTTTCACCATTTCTTCTTATTACGAAATATAACCTATAATGTCCTACAAGACGTCTATGTCAATGCAGCTGATAAAATAAACAGCTAGACTCTTTCTATTCAGAAGTTTAAAATACGAGAGAAGACAACTATCCATGTCGCTGGAGGCTTTTAGAATAAAACATGAACCATCACACATATTAATTTCGCATCTAAATATGGAACGAGCGAAATTGTTCGCATGATTGCGTGCGAGGTAGCGTTTCGAGTACTATAAATTGCAACCGGAGACGTTTTTTCGCATCACTAAATTTCCCTATCAATTTGCATGTATATCGACATTCTTGTATGCTATGTAAATTCACGCGTCGAGCCATGATTTACGTCGTAATGAACACCATGAATCAGAAGGCATCGTGACTGTATGTAATTGCTCGGCCAATCGAATTAATTTCTTCGCTTAGTATTTTATCGTTCAGTTTTTATAATTGATTCTATACCGATATCGATAACTTTACAAGCCTTATAAGCGTTATTGTCAAATGTTTATTGAACTGTCGTTGTTGTGTGATTTTATGACGATTAATTGTAATGAAAGTGTTGTTTATTTTTGTCGTTTAGGATGCTGATTCATAAACACTATACAGTGTTAGTGACGTTATTTTAGGGACTAATATCGGTTTATATATATAGGTATTTCAGAGTTTTCTGTGCGTTTGTCACTTAGGTATGATTATGAAAACAATGCTGATTCTTAGAATTAACAAAATACAGTTAATTCTTCTTCAGCCTATTGCAGTCCACTGCTGGACGTAGGCCTCCCCTAGGGCACGTCACAAGGCTACTGCCATAGGGGGGTTTTGCCCATAGTCACCACGCTGGGCAGGCGTGTTGGTGACCGCAGTGTGATTTTCGGACTATCTTATACGGGGGGCGCTGTGGCCACATCCCGGAAACTCTTAATCGCCTAGCAGGATACCCTCTGGCAGGTAGGGATGGTACAAATTCTACTCTGCCGGCACCACGCGGCTAAGTATATGTAGTTTTATAAATATGAGTATATATCAAAATGTACTTCATTTATATGGCCTCGTTATCCACATGCCCTAAACAGTACCAACAATGTTTCCCATTAACTTTACTACATCTGTGTGTGTTTTGGTGTTTTGTGAGCCGCAAAAACTTTTACAATAATATCTCATATTTATACGTCAAAAAAGCAAATCCGTGTACCGAGTCGGTAATAAAACGTAATGGTAGCGGGTTAAGGGGGGCATTTTTGAGGATGGTCGGATCTAAAGGAAAAGTAATTTTGTTCCGGATTACGACTTTATCCCTGAATGAGCATTAATGACTGGAGGAACCTTAAAAAAAGGCGGGCGGCCATTGGTCGGAGTTTTGACGTTTGGTAGAGTAATTAAATGTTTCATTATGAGCAATATTAGAGTAGGTTACGTTGTTATTTTTTAATTAACCTTGCTGCATTACGATAACATTTGTGGATAAACAATATTAATTGCCTGTGCTGATGCGAGGAACTTCATCACTGATCATTTAGATACCTGTTGCCACGTTGAAGCTGTGGGATCTCCAATATAATCCTGCAGTTCAGGATATCCCATTCCGGAAACACAGCCGGATTTATATGTATGTATGTTTGTACAATATTGGCAGGTATAGGACATTAAGGTCGATTTGCCTGATGCGGTGTACACGCGTCCTGTGCGGTCTGATGTGGCCTAGGTTATGAGGAGAGTCCTTTCTAGACCGCAGCTTATGTTAGCAAACTTTGCAATATCATGAATTTTCCAAGCAAACAGTTCAAAATGTACAATAATAAACATCTCGAAACCGTATAACCTAGCTAAAGAATTCTTAGAAATTGCTTGATACCTATCGATTGCTTAATTTTAGATTGTCCAGAAATAGTTTGAGTAGGTATAGTTTCGACGTACCTGTCTAGATTTTTTTATATTTTAGCGATAAAAATTGTCTTAAAAATAAAATTTTCCCGCCCAACTGCGTGAGTATCTTCAGTAAGGAAACATTACCTCCCTCTCTATCTCAGGGTTCTCTATAACCATTTGTAAGTACCAATAATATAACGTTAAGGTCCTATTATTTTTTACGATAAGTACCAAATTCGCGCGCACCCTCCTCCTCTATCAGGAACTTAGGTAATAATATAATACTGTAATAATACAAAAAGGGGGTGTATTTAATGCGAGAATATCGAGTGCGATTGTTTACGTTGTGGTTTAGTTTATTTTTATGTTGGTTTGAATAGAATGTTGAAATCACTATTATTATCCTCTAGTGATAACTTAACCCCTTGCTGTACTCGTGTTTTCTTAACGCGGGATATAAAGGTAAATGATTTATTATTTTTTTACGGATAACCTTAGGAAAGAAGTTGCTTTACATGTGTTTGCAGGCCCGTATACCAACAGTGTATTCATAAAACCAATTCGACAGCGTATCTCAGATCTTCAATAAAGAACTAAAGTAATGCATCGATACCCTAAATTATGTTTAGAATTTATATCATCTTCAAACTATAATATAACATAGGTACTCTAAAACAAACGGATGAATAGTCATAGAAGAATTGAGTTAATTTTTTTTTAAACCAGTACATAGAAAATATAGCAAACTCAAAGTTGTAAGTCTACTCTACAAATAGTAATGAAAACGAACGTTAGATGCAGAACCAAGTAGTATTAGAATTGTGATTGGTTTAACAAATAACTCTGGATCACAGCAGCGGCGTCTCTTTACCCATGTAAAAATACAAACTGTAGCATTGCTTGCATTCGTTTGATGTAAAACTACGCCCAAACTCATCCCTTTTTGGACAGATGGATATTTTTTAACTTTTATTTTTTATTTCTTAGCGGATTCTGCTTCTGTAAATCTACTAATATTCATATATAGTATAATAGCCAAAGTAAATGCGCAAAGCAGGAAAGTGACGATGATTTACTTACCCTGATTAATTTTAGGCAGATTTTATAGAGAGTAATATACGTACATTACTTTTTGGTACTACGAATAGTACGGAACTAGACACTAATGATAATGTATCTGTGGATATGACAGAAACTTGACATCAAACATTGCAATAAGTTCTAACCTCAAAAAATGTGATTTCTTGTAATCTACTTAAATTAAAGTCATAGAAATGCAACCAACTTGTATACCACGGTCTTGTAATGATTCAAAAGAGTATATTGGTCCTGTTAAGATAGTTCTAGTAGATACACCAAAAGAGGAATACTATAGGAGACTGTGTTATTCAGGGCTTATAACTTTGGCACAGATGATGATCGCTGCAACCACAATCATCATGCTATTATACTCGTTGGCTTTCAGAGATAATGGAATCTGTATGCCTCTTCATGTAATGGCTTGTACTATAGGAGTAAGTAGCACATAAGTAAGCATGATCTCACTGCCTAGTTATTATATACTAATGTGTAGTCACCTTTAAAGAAAACACAGAAATGATTAAAGCAATTCTAAATATTAAGCCTTTATAATTCTCCAAGTCAAAATATTTTTCAGGATCTAGAAGTTTAAACTTGTTTGTATTAGACACTTTACTTAATTAAACATCTATTTCAGTACCAAATCTTAATGCCTTGTGGTATCTTAAGCACAAATCCTCGTACTCGAGCGACAGACGCCATGCGGCCGAAAGACGCGCGGAAGGAGCACCTCTATTTACTGGTAGCAGCCATGATATTCATTTTGATAGGAACTTTGGGTGTGGTTGTTGGCTGCGGATTTGGTAGTGGCTCTCCACATTCAATAGCAGGTAAGTTGATGTAATATATTTATCTAGAACTTCATACTTGTTTTTCTTAAAGTTTTACTGCCTATCACTATTTTTTTTATACCTCCCACGCCAATACACCCGAACGTAAAATCTTCCAGTTTTAGGTCTGTAAAGTGCCTAGGCAAAAGCAATTCTGTATATCAAGCAGATAACTCTACCTTATTACCAAATAACTGGTTAGGTCTGGTAAAATTTGTTCTAGGGCTATCCAACAACCATTATGGTAGATTATTATATTATAGATTAAAATATAATTTTTGTTTAAGTATTTCAATCAGTCTTTTACCTTGTTTTCAGGTTTCGCTGCTGGTTTATTTACAATTATGAGTTCGTTGAGTGCCTTCGTTTCATGCAAAAAAGTTCCGAATGCACCATTTTGGCATAGATCTCACCTACTTTATGGTACCATTGCTTTCGTATTGTCGTCATATTGTTTTATTGTCGGGTGCATCAAGCCCGAGTTTAAAAGTTGGGTCCCGATTCCTGATATGTATGGTTTTATGATCGCATTTTGCGTGTATTATACAATTGTTGTTATTTTTATGCCGGTAATGACATTCATGATGGAAGTTTGTTAAAAATATCCTAAAATTTACTGTAATTAGACCTATGAATATTAAGGAGATGCGTACGAGTATGAATACTATTATACAAGCAATAAAATTTTATGAATTAAAACGTTGGCCATTTATTTGGAACAAGACTTGTTTCTGGAAATGACTGCCAAATTCTTCATTTAGTGAAACTAAGTAGTCAATGTTCTACATACTGTCATATACAGGGTGTTTGTGACAGCCAGGCAAATATTGATACCATTACTTAAAACACTGAAAATTTTCGCCGGAAAATTCCAAAATTTTCCGACATTTTTTTTCATATTTCCACAAAAAATAAAAAAAATAGTTTGGTTCGTTTAATTAAGTCTTAGATAATGACTTATAAATAAAATTTTAACCAAAAGATGGTTTTAAAAAAAAAGTTGCCCTTTAAAAATTTAAAATAAATTATCAACCCTAATGGAGAGTCACAAGTGATCCAAAAACAGTAATGTGTCACACAATAACCAATAAGCCCATTTAATTAGTCACAGGATCGCCCGATACAATTGGCGCGGAGAGCAAAGATTACTTACAATCAAATGAAAAATACATTTCCTGCTAGTAATAACACTGTCATAAAACTTAACACAATGGTACTTGTTCAGCATTTCAGTATTTGCCTGGCCCACACCCTGTATGTAATTTCGCACTCATCTGACGAAATGAACAGATTATTTAAAATTACCTAATCTAGCCTATATTATAAAATGGATATTATAATGGCTGGCTACTACAAGTAGTTGGGTTTTATTAGAGACGTTTCATCGTAAAAAGGTAAAAGGTAGTATTTTAAAATCCCTCATCCGTCCAGCCGTTTCCGTGGTTCCACTGTCCACACATAGTCCCACCCCATGTCCTGCCTTTAGTTACTTGGCACTACAACGAAAAACATAGGTAGCGATTAACATTCTCTATTCTTTAGAACCAAATGACATTGAAATCTGTCATAACCTCCTAGAGTACACTATGTTCTGTGATCATAATAAAATAAAGCAGCGACAAGAAACTTCTATCAGATCTCATACGAATATTACAATACTTTCTCAAAAAGAACCAATTAATGTTGGTTAATGTAGATTGTTACAAACATGCATATACAATTTAAAAATAATGGATAAAGTAGCCAAACTTATAATCAAAGAGCAAACTACAGATCTATCTTCGACTGAAACTGAGGGTGGAAGAACTAAAAAGCAAAATAAATGGGATCGATTAGGAAAGATATCTCCATACTTTATGGTGAGACTCAGACGGACCAAAAGGCGGTACTGTAGATATATGTTAGAGTCTCTTGCGAACGGATTGGTGCATGTGTTGATCGGAGCTGTAAATATGGCTGTGTACTACTATGGGTTCACTTATCACGATTATCATGTAATATTATGCGGTGTTGGGGTAAGTTATTATATTTCAATTGTTAACTTGTACTTAGTAAGTGGCCGCGTGGTGCCGGCAGATAAGAATTCGTACCACCCCATGTCTGCCCGTGGGTATCGTACGAGGCGATTAAGGGTTTCCGGGAGGTGGGCAGCAGCGCCTCCCGTGTTGACAACATAGTCCAAAATACAAACTGCGGTCACCAAGTCGTCTGCCCAGCGTGGTGACTATGGGAAAATACCCCTCATGGCAGTCTTGTGGCCTGGGGGAGGCCTACGTCCAGCAGTGGACTGCAATAGGCTGATGACGATGATGACTTAGTAAGTGGAAGCTCATTGGAAAATTCATCAACAAATTAAACCTACATTATTTATATTACAATACCCAAGCGGAGTAGATGATAAATGTCTGATTCTTAAAATTTTCTTCTATGCTGCTGTGAGAGTGAAAAAAAAGAATAATACTATAGCTGCTTCATTTCCTGGGCATACTGTACAAGTCAGTAGAGGGTCTTGGTGTTTTGTAGGTGATGGGCTGACCACCTGTCACTACTAACAGCAATTTGAAGCAGAACAAATATTCTTTGTACCTACATAGGACATGGATGTGCCCAGTTCTTTATTTAACGTTGAAAAGTTTCAAAACAATAATGTCTTTGGGACTTGTTCCAGACTTCATTCTCAGAAATCATCATTATTATATCATCACTCATTTTTTTTCAAAAGACTTGGACGTTTGAACTTCGTTCTTTGCCCTTTCATAGGGATTAATTAATTAAAAGAATAGCGTTTTTATCTCATTACTTTGACATTTGTAATCAATCTTGCAAAATGTCTCCGTTCTCCTCTAGTGACTTGAATAATAATAATAATTTAACTTTAGCAATTACTTTTGTTGATTCAGAAAAGGATACAAAAGCGTAAAAGTGCTTAATATTTTGAAATATTTCTATGAGAGTAGAGTAGAAGCAGGACAGAAAAAGCAGAGGTGAATTGTAGATATCTATAGTATGGATAAAATTGTGCAAAAAATTCGAGAAATGACCGACCGGACACCAACGCCCGCAGAGCCTACCGCTGCATCTAGCCATAAGAGAAAGTTAGGATCAAAACAAATTAGTCTACCATCATTTTATGTGGTGAGAATTAACCGGGCAAAACAGAACTATCCCCGATATGTCCTACTATGTATTCTGGCTGGAGTGGTGCATGTATTGGTCGGAGCAGTAAATATGGCAGTCGGCTTGTATGTTTTCGCTACCCGAGATTATCATGCAGTTTATTGTTGCATTGCCGTAAGTAAATAAGCTTCGTAGTACATATTTTTTATTGCATTTCACGTAGTAAGCTTAGATATTGCTCAGCTAAGGATAGTTTCCTCGCTTTGTACGGCACGTTAAAATATCTGTCACTTATAAGGTTACTAATACTTTCTCTTCCGCTCATGCTGCTACTGAACAAGATATATGGATGAATTCTCTCGTAGTTTTCAGATATGTCCAGTGATAAGTATAGTCTTTCTTTCATAATCTGTGCATTCATCATTATCATCATCTTCAGACTACGCTGTATAGGCTTTCGTTCTTTGCCTTCGAGACTTTTAAAAATATAAGTTAAAATTTGACAAATTACTTTGACAACTTAAGTTATAACTCAAATATAGGAACAATGAATTGTTATACATTTTACTTTTAAAATTGCGGTTTTGTTTAGCAAATACAATGTTCGTGTTAATATTAGACCCTAGTAATTCTGCGAAAATTGTGATAGGTGGTATTCTGGTAGCGTTCTCTCAGTTGGTGATAGGTGGAACATTGATGATGGTGACCCTTTATTCCATGCAAACAGATTTTAAGGACAAGCATGTAATATTATGTACGTTTGCTGTAAGTTTATAGTATGTTGCTATTGAATTACTTGAAAGCTAGAAACCTATTTTCGTGTGTTTTCATACATACATATATACATATAATCATAGTAGTGACAGGTGGTCAGCACATCGTCTACAAAACACCAAAACCCTCTTGTTCCTCTACTGACTTGTACAGTATGCCCGGTAAGAGAAGCAGCTGTAGTATTATACGTTATTTTACTCCCAGAGCAACGTAGAAGAATGGGTTTTGTTTTTATTAGATATAAATAAATACAACATATAAATATGTAAAAAATGCCTGCAATAACAGTTCGCGTGAATCGAGTCTATGGCTTTTTGGACTTGTATTTATTGAGAACATCTGAGGTGTGTGAAGGTTTTCACAGAATTTATGTGACATTTGGAAACATAAACGCAACGTTTTTTTTTCAGTTTCATTTCTTCTCAGTGGAGGGTATACTGAGCTTGAATGCGATAAACGGTTGGTCTCTGCCCATGCGAGTGAAGCATCGCAGACTAGCGCATCTGTTACTGCAAATCATTGCTTTAATATGTGCCATGGTGGGCACAGTTATGGTGTTTACGAATTATGACGTCACTGACAAGCCCCATTGTATAACAGGTGAATTTTATCTTTGTAGAGTCATCTAATAAGTATCCGTAATATGAATCTTCATACCCTTAGCCCATTATTTATGGGTTCGGTACAATATGGTTTCTTACGAAACTCACATTTCACTATGGTTGCGCCCACCACCGGGCCCTACACCTTACACTGACCCTCGGATCTGATAACTCATAACTGCGAAAACAAGCACTTGCACTACTTACAAGCGCCACGAGAAACTAGACCCGAGCACCCAGCATGCAAAATAATACAAAACTCACATTATCAAAGATTTGACATTTATTTCACGGCCGGCTGCCTGCCTGAAGTATCAGTCTACGAACTGTTTAAATGGGTTTGCATCTAGCAAAATTAAAGCAAATCCGTTAGTTCGATCTCTAGGATAACCTAGTTTCACAGGAGGGATAGTTTAAATTGCCAAAAAACTTCATTAAAATCGCTTCAGCAGCTTTTCAGAGAATCCTTCTATTACATTGGTGGTTTTACGAATCTTCATAATCCAAATTGTATATGTACTCACCTAGTAAGTATAGTATGTTTATCAGATCATAATTAATTTTCAGGAATCATAACAATGGTGTTTGTGTTGTGCAGTATTATAAGTGGCCCTGTAGCATTGTTTAATGCTCGAAAATCCAGAATAATCCATACAATTTTAGGGATACCAACGTTTGTAATGTCTTCCGCCTGCATAATTCTTGGTTTCTATACTGATGCTTTTCAACAGTGGGCTGGCAACACTCTAGTAATTATATTAGTGGTATTTGTATCTTTGTATACACTCTTCATTGTTGTAACAACTTTAATAAAATGCGTTCGAAGGATAAGGGTATGAAAGTAGAATTCAATCGATTTGTAAAATAAATAAAACTGTTGCAAAGTCGTTTGATTTATCAATGACCAATTTTTCCAATGGTTAGATGGCCCATGTTTCTCTAAGACTTGATCAAGATAGATACAGAATGAACCTTCAGATAGGCTATCTGACCAATTAAAAAAAATCGGCTCTTAACCTATAAGTACTTAAACAGTTCATATTTCAGTGGGCACTCATTATTATCAGTGGGTAAGCACAAAATCTGTATTTGTTTAATCACCATGCTATTTATAAATAGTAGACATAGTAAGTAATGGTAACCAATTATTACAATATGTTCTAGAACACCATAGACTGGTTGCCATACCTACAGAAGAGGTAGACCACTTCGAAGATTGTATGATGAGCAGGGTAGTAACTCGAAGCATTGGCAGTAAGAACACAATGCAGGAAGGGTCGACTTGAAAAGGAAGTAGGACGTCTTTACTGGGATATGCCCGGCAATGGGTATGATCATCATCATTATTAGGCGCTGCTGCCCACCTCCCGGAAACCCTTAATCGCCTCGTACTATACCCACGGGCAGACATGAGGTGGTACGAATTCTACTCTGCCGACACCACGCAGCTAATAAATAATGGGTATGATACTAATGTACAACGTGAAAGTCTTTCTGCCTGTAAGAGTGTGTGTCTTGCTCAATAGGACTCGCTACCATAAGGTTTTCTATAAAATCGCGGGTAGCATAACTCTTGAAATATACATTCCTTTAAATTCCGTTAAACATGGTATTTTTATTATTATTTATTGATTACGAAATACAGTAGTAATATCATATACCAGCCTGTATCAAATAGTTCATTAGCAATTCGATTCTGTATACATTGGTTCTCATTCTCATCATGATCCCAAAATTGCATATACCTTCTAGGTATCGCGTTCAGTAATATGTATTGATGGTAAATAATATTATTCGTTTTGCCTTATCACATAATATATATAGGTAATCAATTGACCAAGGTGTAGTGTTTTTATTTTTAAGTAAAGAAATAGTAAGTCATTCTACTTTGTTATTAATCTCTTTGCTGAGGCGGTTGCTCACTCATACAAATTGTTTGATGCTTTAACATATTCAAACTTTGAAAAAACAAGTCCACATTGTATGGGTGAGAAGCTGTCTTTGCCTTTGTTTCTAAATGTACCACTTTAATACAGAAATATTGTGAAAACCTATTCTTGGCCTAATTAGAACTTAAATTTACCTGTAATTATTATAAAATGTAAATGCTGTTGGTTTTCCTAATAAAGAAAATAAAATAAAGTAGCTTAGCCTAGGCCCTAGATAACGTCATTATATGCGATAAACTCTAATTATTTTATGATAAAAGTTTCACGGCTAGTTGCAACTGAGAATTTAATAAAACCCTTTAAAAATACTATCTAAATATTATTAAGCCGGTTATATAAAAGGGGGTACGTGACTGCGTGCAACATCCTAATATTAGTTCTTTTCTCTGCTGGGATTATTCTTATCTTAAACTCCACTCCTCCACCACTCCACTCTACTCAATCTTGCGGGTTCGTCCTTGAGGGCCCCGGCTCCTGAGGCACCCGTTCCGGAGGGACCCGATTCATTTTTATCTTAATAAATGCAATTAACTAGTAGTTTAGCTAAAAAGTACCGTCCGCAGATAAGATGTTTAATAAAGTTTGATAATTTACTAAATTTTAGTAAACATTTAGTAAATTATCAAACTTCGAAGTTAGTTACATAAGGGAATTATTATAATGAAATACTTATACTCTTTTAGAGTAATCAATCACAGGTTATAATCAAAATCACAATAATTCTTTGGTATGCGGAAAATCAAAAAACCTATTTGGATGGAATATTACAAAGTGTCTTACTTTTTAGATTTTTCTTCCTAATGTTGGTAGTATAGTAAATAATTAACACTCTAATAAACTGTTTACATTACCATTACATTTACTTTTTTATTTTATAAAGCTAGTCAGGTCTAAAAGCAAGATCAATTCCCTTCCTACTTTAACATATTGACCTAACAAACTCACTCCGCTTCGGTGGACACGGTGGACAGGTAGCCTCAGGAGTGACAGTCACAGGCAGGGGTCTTCGTTCTTATAAAAAGGTTCTGTGAAAGGAAAATTATCAAAATGTACCTAGGCATAAACCCTATATTTGTATGGATTGAAAGAAAATATAACATAAAAATTATTTTAAAATTAACTATAAAAGTTAATGATAACTTACTAATAATGGATGAACTACTAACCATTATTGTAGTTCATTAGTAAGTAGTAGTTAATGAGGTATGGTATTACCTATTTATCTATGGTTTGTGTAATTGTAATACTCGCATGTTTAATATTGTGCTTTTATTTTGTCCAGTACAAGGTACTACGTCAGCTCAGCATATTATTATTTTATCTAGGATTTATTACGTATTTATTAGTTAAGCATATCTACTTTTTATATCGTCTATACTGATAAATTAATACTTAAGTCTGTCTATATTAAGATTGCAAGATAAGTTAATACAAATGTTGGAGATATACCTATACAGGGTGGAGGATCCTAAACCTCCATAGAGTGGCGGGAAAATAATAGCGGGTTCTGTTAGGCCAGAGTGCGCTGGTGATATTAGTGGACTGTATTTTGCGAGTTGCTACTATTGTTTCTACCGAACAAAAACGTACGACACACTTGCAATTCCCTACAGCAATAGAGGACGAAGAAAGAGGACTTAGAAGGAAAAGCACGTGCACTGACCTGATTCTCTCCCGAGTCCAGTCTCCTTCCCTGCAGGGTTCTACCAGGATCGCTCGTCTCACTCAGTAGGCGGTACAAAAATATGTTTGAAACGCAACTTTAAAATTGGTCATATTCAAAAACTAAACTGCAATGATCTTGACCAAGGCCAAATTGTAATAACTTCTTTGCTTAAATATTTAATTGTATCAGTCGTCACTATTCGGAAGTTCAAATCTCTATTGAGGGGTCGCTTTGTAGGGCCCGGTGGTGGGCGACCCCTCAATAGACTTCTTTGCTTACCATAATTTGCGTTAATGATAAGTAGTTCTCACTTCAAAATAATATTATTAAGGGTCCATGAGATCAGGAGTTCAATCCAAGTAGAAACTTTAAATCGATCTTCAATAAATACAACTGTTACTGTCTTAGATCAATATATAACCTTAGAAAGCCACTTCTGTCGTATGAATAGACTTGTAAGACAGAAATTACTTCAATAGAATACAAATAGCTACAGAAGCCTCTCCGGTGAGCTACGGTCAAAGGTTCTGCATGTGGTGCCGTTTACACGCATTTATCATTGGAACGGCTGCATATTACCAGAACATAGACCAAGAGTCAATATTGAGTAAAGGTAACTTCCGAATACTGGACAGATTATTTTGGGTTATATTCCTGGGGTGGTGTTGAGAATGACTAGGAAGTTATTCTCAACAATGGTGGCTTAAAATCTGCGTTTTATTTCCGCTTGCTATCCACAAACTTCGATTTGAAGACGGCTGTGATAATGACCAATGTACTGAAAATAGATAATTTTAGGTAGGTACTGCTACGTTGTTTGATCTCATTAATGTCGTCATCGTCATCCTCAGCCTATTGTAGTCCACTGCTGGACGTAGGCCTCCCCCAGTGTACGCCAAATGGCTCGATCTCCTGTTTTTGCCATCCACTCACTACCAGCCGTCCTCTTTAAGTCATCGGTCCATCTGGCCGGAGGGCGCCCAACGCTTCGCTTGCCGAAGCGCGGTTTCCATTCGAGAACCCATTTACTCTACCATCCATCGGTTCTACGACAGATGTGGCCGGTCCACTGCCACTTCAGTCTGTTACATTTGGAGACTATGTCTGTCACTTTGGTCTTCTGCCGGATAATCTCGTTTCGGACTTTGTCCATTCGCGAGATTCCGAGCATTGACTTTTCCATAGCTCTCTGAGTGACATGTAATCGGTGAGCCAGCCCCACCGTCAGGTTCCACGTCTCGGCTCCGTAAGTCATGGCTGGTAGAACGCACTGATCGAACACCTCGGTCTTGAGGCATTGTGGCAAGGATGACTCAAAGATATGACGCAACTTCCCAAACGCTGCCCACCCAAGCTGCACTCTTCTGGTGATTTCTCCCTCGAAGTTGTCTTTACCCAACTGCAATATTTGCCCAAGGTATACATACTTCTGAACAAATGGAAGATCATTATTTTATATAGTAATAGATAGTTATTTGGCTTAGAGTATGGACCTATGTAGTGCAACGGTGGTCACCAACAAATCGACTCCGAGTATTTACCACCAAATATGGGTATAATATATTTTTAAAGTTTTTCATTATTTTGAGTAAACTGATTTTCTAGTTTTAATTTCTAGTTTTAAACTAATAAATATTTTATAGCCTGTGCCAATAAGAGTCAAGCAAGACACACTGTTAACATGCCGCGTTACACACAGTTACACACGTGGGTCGCGTGTTATCAGTGTGTCTTCGTGACCATTTTCTGTGTATATTTTTTAGAAAAGTTTTTCAAAACAAATGTTCGTATTGTAAAAATAAGTATACAGAATAAAACCGGCCCGATTCATGGGAGCTTCAATCTCCAATCCACTTTTTCTCACCTAGCCCACTGCGCGATAACGACAGGTTGAATGCGAAATTGGATCGTGAGTAGCCAGCTTTACTTACTTGATGGATGTTTGATCACGGTGTTTGATTGTACAGACTTCGACGTCACGCGCGCATAAATGGCAGTTGTTTAAAAACTTGTTTTTAGCCCACTATTTTAAAACAATTTCATCATCATCATCATCAGCCTATTGCAGTCCACTGCTAGACGTAGGCCTCCCTCAGTGCACGCCACTAGGCTACTGCCATAGGGGGGTATTTGCCCATAGTCACCACGCTGGGTAGGCGGGTTGGTGACCGCAGTTTATATTTTGGACTATGTTGTCAACACGGGAGGCGCTGCTGCCTACCTCCCGGAAACCCTTAATCGCCTCGTACGATATCCACGGGCAGACATGGGGTGGTATGAATTCTGCTCTGCCGGCACCACGCGGCCAACAACAAACAATTTATTTTATACTAAATATTAATAATAATAAATAATAAAATTTATTTAATATCAAACATTTGGTATACATACATTAAAAATCTTAAAATTTAAATAGGTAGTATATAAAATTTACCTAAACTAGGCTGAGACTGTGCTTTAGGTTAGGTTAGGTTATTGTATTTATGGTGCCGATATTTTTTTACACATTTGTAATAATGTAGATTATCATTTAAAATCATAAAAAAATATGTGCATATTTCCTATTGTTATCCACTACAACACAACTAATAGAGCAAATTCTCGAAATGATTAAGCTTTCTTTTTAATGTTTAGTAACGGCACGTAAGCAAAAAAAAGCGACGGCACGGCACACCTCGACATGGCAAAGCTTCTTATTACTGATCAGGTTAATTTTAATCTTATTTTAATGTGTTTAGACTTCATGATTTCGATACAACGATGCTGTAGGATATCGCGGCATGACCAGGCGTGAATCCGAAATCCGTAAAATGAAACGGCCATTCTATATCTTAAACTTGTGCGGAGGAAAACTGGTTGATGATGGAGTAGCTGGCTCTTCAACAGGATACTACCATATGCCGTGGTATCCTTTGGGAGCATAGCCTGCCTGCCATGCCATGCCAAGCCGTTAGTCATCGCCGGCTCTTAGGCTTTTTTTTCACATGGCGAACTTTAATGTAACTTATTTGCTGATTTTGGAGTAGTCGTAATAGTTCTTATTAGTGCGATTAACGATGTGATGTTGTATAGTTGATGTAAATTTAAGTTTAATTCATTTACCCATATTGACAATCTTGGCATACGCATACTTAAGTATTATCATAACATCAACTCTATCTCCAATTCTGTTTCACTTTACCTAGGTGTACTCATCTACAGGGTTAATTTTAAAACATCAATAACCTCGCAAGACTACAAATGGAACATAGACTTACAAATGTCACGACAGTACAATAAAAGCTTGGAAAATCCTTTTAAAATAATGTATTGAGTTATGATAAAATTCGTAGAACAAATGTTATTGTTTATGATTTTAGCTATCTAGTCCTGAGAGGTTATTAATGTTTAAAAATTAATCCTGTATACTTATAAATGATTGTACATTTACAATCAGGATACAGTTACTGTCGTGTGAACAGTCAATCCCAATAGCTTTAATAGCTTTGTTAACCTGACCGACCAGTCATACAAGAACATTAGTAAGTACTAATAGAGAAAACAAAAAGCACAAACGCCTCTCAAGCTACAAATATGGCCTGAGTTGCACCAACATTAGCAATCGCAACAATACCATTGCAGAATATGCGTATCGAGCACCATTACTCTTCAGTGGAGTTTCCTTTATACGTTCAGATACCATAAAGATAGGCGGAAGGGTATAGTGAGTAGTTATCAGCCTGATCTATACCTGCGCCAATCGAGTTAGATGTCGTGCCTTAAATTTTATCTTTATACGCATTGTATTCAATAGTTTTTTATTTAGCTAGGAATTTGCAATCATTTTCTTTCGATATTCTGTTTTGTTCATTTTCTGTTAGGCTAGCTCGTGTAACCATATATAGACTTTTCTCTTGTATAAAAGTTTGTTTTGAACATTCAAGTGGGTATAAGATAAATAAATTGAATTATTACATATCTTTATTTTACTTATGCATAACTACACAGTAAGAATTATTACACTTTAAATATTCTATGGATTATAATATCATCAAAAACTTATATTAGAGATTCTTAACGGTAAGTATTTAAAATAAGATATCTACCATATATTAATAAATATGTAAACCGATCAAAAATTTCGATTTGAAAGACATTTAACTAATTTTAAATCTAATTCGATTAACTGTTCTTTCCAATCATAGTTTTGCTTTTATTGAAGAAAGTAATGAAAGGGTCAATAATGATGATAAATGTAAAGGCACCGGTGAACGCCATAATAGTGTAGGCAACGTGAGGAGACGCCCAGGTTCTGAAGGAGTTTTTGTCCATGCCATAGCAAAGGGAGATGGTGGCAGTGACAAATGCCACAATTCCAAAGATGATATGAGTCACTTTAGAGAAGTTTCCATTTAAGAAGCCTCGGAACTCGTAAGCGTAGAGAGATGCTACACCGTTGACGAGGCATACTGATGTGAAGACCATTGCCACCAGTGCTGTAAAAAATATCTTACGTAAGTACGATAGAAAAGTTTTTGATAATTATGTATGTAATAAGATTTTTTAAAAACTATCTAAGTTTTTTTCGAGGAGATCTCAATAACTTTAATTTTAAACGAATCTAAGTAAAATGAAATAACTACTGAGATCTAGATATCCTCAGAAAGAAAAATATATGTGATAAATCTTTAACACAAATTAAACGTACCGAACTGCCCATGCAATGTGTTCCAGTGGATGTTCTTATCGTAAATTTTAAGGAAGCTACCAGTGAGTGCGAGGATAGACCCGAGTGTTTGAAGAATCCAATGGGCGCGACGTTTGTCCACTAGCTTCAACTTGGATGACCAGCCATTCGCGGGAGATAAGCTGAGGGTCGCCTGGGCCATCAGCAGTTGGTACTAAAGAAAATAAGATAAGCTATTAACTCAAGATTGTCAGTCGTCATAGGTAGAAAATTTGATTTAATGACAAAAGATTATGTCCCAATTTCCCGATGAAAATTATGTTTTTCTCATCACGTAATTTTAACTGGTTGGCTGGAACAGATTTTTCTTAGAGATAAGCTCGGCCTTGTCAATTGTTTTTGTAAATGTTTATCTGAAAGGAATTATCTAGGTAAAATGAAAATAACGCCACCCTGTAAAAAAACCTGAAAATTGATGCAATTTCTTTATACTACAGTTATTAAAAAAATATTTAATTTGTATAAATTAAATCAAAGTTACTTTTAATCTAGAAAGTCAGTTGTCTATTGGATTTTAAATACAATTAAAGCATATTCGTTGTTAAAGTATCATGAAACTCACCCCAATAACACACAAAACAATATGCTGTTGTGTATTCGTTAAAGGCAATCCCAGTCTAAAACAAAACACTATATTGACTCCAACAACAACTCCAATAAAGATGTGAGCTAATATGTTCATAGACGACTGGTATATTTGAAGTTTATAAGCCGATTCTTCATCTTCTGCTTTTACTGGTGGGACAAAAACAGGTGAATCCTTGATTGTGACCACTGTGCTCGCATTTCCATTGCTGTTAGCTTTAGTATCAAGAGATGGAACAAATAAATCCGCGTTTGGTGCCATGTCTCCAAATTTACTCAACGAGGCACTATTTACCTATACATAAGGATACGACAATGTGCATTGCACAATTAACGCACTTCTTTTTATGTCTCGGAATTAGTAAAGTTTATCTTAATTGATTAATGTCTAGGCTGGAGATAAAATTCAGATATTATGGTTAATTATTTCATATCATTAAATTAATATAGATAACATCTCACCCAAACAACGTTTTAGGTATCTCACACTAGCGACTTTATTCAGTAAAAGGCTGGTCTTGAAGTTGAGCGTTGTTACGAGTTAAATTAATATAGATAACATATCATTAAATTAATATAGATAACATTTCACCCAAACAACGTTTTAGGTATCTCACACTAGCGACTTTATTCAGTAAAAGGCTGGTCTTGAAGTTGAGCGTTGTTACGAGTATCTACCTTTATTCGAGTTCTATAATTTTATGAACAGACAGACTTGATATTCTTATAATTATTTTATCATCACGTATATAATTATTATCGCGTCGAAGAATAGCAAACAATAGATAATTGTTTGCGTAAAAGGTTAATACAGTTTAATAATTACTTAGTTTCTTGTATGTACTTGCTCAGTTGTACAATCGTGTGATTTTTGTATTTGTCCTTTTTAGAGTAGCGTTGTCAAATTTATTTCAATAGTTTGACCATGTCCGTTAGTGTTTTTCTGTGTCTTATCTATGTCTGTCTGCAGCATTGCAGTTACCAGACTAATTTGTCATTAAAAGAGTCAATTACCAAGCCAATAATGTGGTAAAATTGGCGTGTGAGTTTATAAGGGTAGGTTAAGTTAAGATAATGTGAAAAAAAAAACAATTCCTCTGTTAGGTATCTAAGTATACCTTATATAGTACAAACGTTTTGTTAAAATCAAATCCTCCTAGAAACGACTTTTTCATCATTTTTCAGTAAAAAATTGTGTGATTCGATTAAGTAGACCTTAAATAATTATTAATAAACAAAATTTGAACATATGGATGATTTAAAAAAAAGTTGGTCTCAGAAAGGTTCAATTAACTGATCAACCCCAAAGGAGAGTCACACAAGTGATCCAAAAAACAGCAATGTATCACAGAATAACCAATAAGCCCATTTAACTAGTCGCAGGAACGCCCGATAACTAAACATTGCGTATAATCAAATAAAAAAAATAATTTCCTGCGAGTAATAACTGTCGTATAACTCTAAATAATGGTACTTATTCAGTATCTCAGTATTAGCCTGGCTGTCACACACACACTGTATAAAAGAAAGTCGAGTTACACTGTTTATAACTAAAATTAGTGAGCTTAAAACCAAGAGACGGACATAGGGTACTCACACAATACACAAAGGGTACTATTTATCCCGGAAAAATATTTTTATCCCGGATTATTTCGACATTTTGTTATTCCTGCAGACCATGCGTACGGAGCAGTGGGTGTCCACTAGTTCTTAAATACATGTAAAACTATCTTCGAATCTATAACATATTTTGTGGTATCTTAAGTATTTTGACTGTTTTTAGTACTGCGATAAGTATCTGTTATTTGAAGAGGAGACTGTCCGATTACATAAAACTGATAAAAACGCTAGAATGGTATGAGGCGCCGCGCCGCGGTGGAGAAATTTCCTTAATCAATAACAGTGAGTACTACTAGAACTGCTTTTTTTAAGTAGGTAAGTGAGTCCACCACTAACTTTATTTTGTCTACGGATTGTAATATTGTAAAATTGTTACATAATTCTTTCGAATAAGGATAGTGTGAGGCAGATAGCCAGCCATATACATATTACAAAACCGCGTCTAAGGTTTAAGAATGTTTAAAAATGACATTTGCCATAATTTATTGAATACCTGTCAAATTTAGAAAACGTTTAGCTTGAAAAATGTTAAAATTCTTTTACGGAAAATACCGGCCAAATCTTTAGAAATATTGTTCGATAGAAACCATTTGTTATAAAATTGGGTTAAAGTCAGATGAATGATGAACCGCTTCTCTTAATGAATTCGCAGAAAAATGTACCTGTTATGGTTTTCACTGCCTCATGTATCTACCTATTTATAGAAATTGTTCTATAAATAGGTAGATACGTAATTAACAATCGATTTGATATGGCGAATTTGCGATAATTAACACCCGTATGACTCGTGATCACTGATTGTCACGCGTAATCTACAAAATTTGCGATTTCTTTGAGATTAGACTGGAGATTAGTAAATAAATTACCATAATCAGGTATTACATTACACCATATTTTTGAAAGGCCAATGTAATTAGTATTAAAAGAAACGACTTTTCTGATTTTAAATTACCTAGCACTCTATCGAGAATGTCTATTAATAACACCGACCGATTTGTGTAGTTGGTAGCGGCCCTACCTGCGACGCTATAGGTACTGGGTTCGAATCCCATGTTTATGAATTTCCATGTTTGTTTCCGAGTCATAGATGTTTGTTTCTATACTTTGCCATGTATTTATATAGCAATGCTTATTACCCACGACACAAGACCCTAGGGACCTTAGTGTGGGACTAGGTCAATGTGTTGTGAGTAGGTTTATCTCAGTCACGAGTCTGTACCACGGAATTTATTTCATGTCAGGATTAAAATTTTTGTGAGTCAGTAGCTGGTGCTTCGGAAAACACGTAAAACCGTTGCTCCTGCGCCTGGTCTCTCTCCGGTCGTGTCGGCTTTGCGTCGGACTTTACCGGACTATGAGAGTGCACCTATATTCGCACACACTACATGCACTAATATATCTTCTGCGCAGTTAGCTAATCTCCATCGAGATTGGGCGGCGCGCCTTGACCGTAATTAGGTCGCAGACATTATTTTTACTTTTAAATTCTGATACATACCTGCACTTACTTGGTGAATAACTAACACTGTTTAAATTTTTTTACTTACGAGTACATGTTTAACATTAAACAGAATAGTGAGTGGCAATACTCGTATTAATACTACAAATCTAAATACTTGATCTTGTAAAAGTACGAGTATACGATATTAGGATTTTCTAGGTACCTATAATTTGATCAATTAACTATACCTACTATTTACGTTTATTATTCAATTAGTCAAAAAATAATAATAACAGCCACTTTCAATAACCGATTAAATGTTCCATTGTTTTCATATAAAATTATAAATTTGTAGTAAATGAAATCCTAGATTCTTTATTATCTCTAGTACTCGTATTTAAATTGGCCGTTAACCAATTAGGATCTCAGGCTAAATGTCAAGAATATACTTTGATCTGAAATCTGAAGTAAAATATGATCAGAGAAATATTTTTAAATACAAATGTATAACACATCATTTATTGTTCTTCCCCGTATAATATACAGAGTGTTTTTTTTGTGGCCACCATAAACGAAGGGTACGTACTCTATACATCAAATAAAGTAATTTATACAAAAAAAAAATGCTGCGAATTTTTTTATTACTTGATCTGGCGAAATTTATAGTGTCTAGTGTTTATGCTAGTTTTTTTATAGACAGATATAATTATTTCTCTCGTGAAAAAAATCTTGCTACGTGGGTCTATAGGTGTATGTGTATTTATGCAGAAAAACGCAGTTTATTTACGCAACTTTGGACCCTTATATTTTGGAAACCAGACACTTCCCAGGTATGCTTCCATGGAGAAAAATGATCGTGATGATGAGGAGATTCCGTAGTTTTCGGGAACGTTGACGACCAAAAATCATCCTGTATAATGTAATATATTTAGGTGATTTATCAAAAGAAGAGGTATGTATGTGTGTGTCTCATAGATAAACCTAAATCTTTCATACACACATGCATTTTATAGGTCGAATGTACCTAATGTAAAATCTCAGAAACTAATACTAAAATATATCAACCTAATTTAGCAGAAGTACGAGTAGAGCTAGAGAGCAAATAATTTCATTGAAAAACCTTTGCAATTTAAAAATGCCTAAGTATAATATTAAAATTAAATGTCAATTCTAACAATTTTATAATTCTGGAATTATTTCTTTGTTTGTTGAGGAATGTCTTTACCGAAAAATGAAACAATATATAAAATATTTCAACCATTATTTTATTGAATATTTTTACACCTAAGTACACCTAATTTTACAAATAATATATTTCTTGTTATCCAGCAAGTAATTAAATTTGAACACATAATAATTTACAATAATTTCAAATTAAAATATGATGTAACAGGAGATTCTTTACACTTATTGTTATTGAACTTTTAATTATGTGCACTAAGTAAAAAAACATAATTTAAAAAATAAAAAAACCCGACTGCGTAAAAAATAACCAAACTATGTACATGCATACAACAGACAAGCTAATATTTCAATAGATCCTGGCTGTTCAGTTGTTATGTTACGATCATTAGAAAATATTTTATGTTCTTCAATAGTACTCATTCCATAATAATATTATAGAATTCTAGACCAGCGGACATCTAAGTGCTTATATCTAAGTGCTATAGTTATTTTTTACGCACTCCGGCTTTTGGATTTTTTAAATTATGTTTTTTATTTTATACTTTTTAGTTATGAGTACAGCTACTAATTGGTATGCTTCAAGAAACATGCTCAATATACTCGGCAGTAAGAAGTTTTCGTTTTTCTATCGTAAATTTCTGCTGTCTAAAAACTCATGTGAGAATGGTTGTTACGCAACTTTAAATCGATATAGATCCAAAACGGTCAGTCGAATCGAAAAATGATGAGAGAAAACAAAAAAATATTTTTAAATATTTCAACGATATCCCACTTCATATAGTTTGTTGATTTTAATTTATTTTCATTTTCACAATATGGCGTCCAGTAGTCGCTATATAGGATTCTCACTAACGTCATATCTTTAGTGACATACGCCGGATTAAAAGGAATCGATTTACATGTGAAACATAAAAATCGGCCCAGGCGTTTGGTCTAGATAGTGCCTCAAAGGAACATACAAACCTGCATACATAGGCTGTTAAACACATTACCACTCATTTGCGTCGCGCAGTTGGGTAAAAAATATTGTAATAAGTTAAATTTAAAGTTCCAGGCAGAATCTCTAAGGAGACGTTAATGACATTAATAGATAAAAAATATTATAAACTAGACATAATCACAGACTTAAATAGCCTAAAAGATTGACTTCCATAAAACTCATCGGCTTTTATTGACAAGGGTCTTGCTCTTGTTGAAGAACGTAATAAACGGATCGATGATAATGATAAAGGTGTAGGCTCCACTGAAGCCAATGATAGTGTAAGCAACTGGCGCGGAGGCCCAGCTGGTGAACATGGTTTTCTCCAAGCCATAGCAGAGGCAAATGGTGGCAGCCACAAAGGCTACGACACCAAAGATGACGTGGATGATCTTGGAGATGTTCCCGTTCAGGATACTTCTTAGCTCGTAAGCGTAAAGAGATGCCACGCCATTGACCAGGCAAACTGTTGTGAATACCATTGCCACCAGTGCTGCAAAAATAGTAAAATTGTATTACTTTTATTAGAAGAGCTAAATTCAACATAAAAAATATTAAAATACAGTCATATAGGGGTAATTGATTTGGTATTTATACTGGTATTACGTATTTAGACAGTAATCTTTATCTGTCATTAAAACGTTTATTGGTGAATCAGTCGGCAATACCTACCTATATCCGGCTCTGTTACGAGTATCTAATTTCACCGAAGACGATCGGTGGCTACTGTATTTAGTGGTATGTTACACACACTGAATGTTATTAATAGGTCTAGCCCAATACGAGTATATAGGTAGAGTAGCCAAAAAATTTTAGACTCAAACTGACTTATCAATTTTTTTCTAGATTATTTGAACATTCCTCAGTAGACGGTTTAGGAATACATATTTCCATACTATACAGGATGTTTTTTCGTTACAACCCTTAACGAAGGAAACTTACTCTATACAAAATAAGTAAGTTTATGCCAAAAAATGTTGGGAAACGATGTTAATATTTTTGAAAAAAAAAAATGAATTATTTGATTGGGTGAAATTTATGGTATCCAGTGTTTATGTTAGTTTTTTTATAGACAGGTATTGATTATTTCTCGTGAAAAAATCTTGCTACGCGCTTCTATGTGCATTTATGCAGAAACATGCAGTATACTTACTCAACTTTGGACCCTAATATCTTGGGAACCAGACACTTCCCAGGTATGCTTCCATGGAGAAAAATAATCATGATGATGAAGAGATTCCGTAGTATTCGGGAACGTTGACGACCCAAAAATACCCTGTGTATCTTAATATATTTTGTCTTTTCTTAATAAGCTTACCGAATTGTCCATGAAGGCTGTTCCAGTGTACTTCCTTGTCCAATATCTTGATGAAGCTTCCAGTTAACGCCAGAATGGACCCCGCAGTTTGGAGGATCCAGTGTGCACGGCGTTTGTGTACTAAAGACAACTTGGAGGACCAGCCGTTAGATGGAGATAAGCTAAGGATAGCTTGGGTCATCAGCAAGTGGTACTGGAAATAATATTGAAATATGAGATACTTACAAATCAGATTGTTGATTCTTTAAGTATTATGAGTATTAAGAATATAAATTGTATTCACGAAACTTGTAAATATCAGTCATGTTGGCTATGATTAATCCTTTATAATAAGTAGGAACATAAGGATCATTTCATTTAAGAGAGGTGTGATTCGTTTTGTTATCCTGAGAGGGTTTACTGGTGTAAGTATTAATGAAATCATTAGATAAGTAGATATATACTCAGATTTTGATACCAAAAGTTATAAGATCTACAATGTATGATTAAAACAAAAATGTACATACCCCAATAACACACAAGACGATGTGTTGCTGCGTAGCCGAAAGAGGTAGCCCATTTCTGAAGACAAACACGAGACAGACTCCAACTGTGATTCCGATGAAGATGTGAGCCAGCTGATTCATGGACGACTGAAATACCATCAGCTTATATGCAGAGGCTGACTGCCTTGCATCTCCTGGTGTGGTAGGAGCGACGACAGGTGGACTGGGTATAGTTACTACAGTACTACTATGGCCATTGCTAGAAAACCCATTCCCTGGCTTTGTGACAACAAATGTATCGGCGTTTGGTGGCATTTTTACTAAGGTTCTAAATAATATAATATTACAATGGAAATATAACCAGATTACGAAACAGAATGTGCGAAAGCAGTATTGGCACAACTTTATGTATGACCAAGGGTAAGATTATCTACCTGATAGTTATCAATATTGGATATAGATAATATTAGGAATCACCACTTGCGTGCGATTTTCGTGAGTTATTATTACCACCTAGACGAAGGAAATATCATGGACGGGCTAAACGTTTTTTTAGCTCTTTATTAGGACAAAAGCTACGAGTATCTAGCCGAAAGTACGAGCCATCTAGTATCGAATGGTAAAAAGTACCTACACCATAAATTATTAGATATAATAATGACAATTCGAGTAGTCTTCTGATCGTTTTGATCTAAGTAATAATACTAAACGAATCAATCAAGCATTGAAACTCTAGAACAGAATATTTGTTTATTGATTTTTTATTCACTCTATGTATGTAGTAGAGGTATTAGCATAAATATGAATAGACCTTTAATAAGTCGACCGTTTATTTCATAGTTTATTATCATATCGTCCAGAGGCTAATTAATTTCAGTATTATCAAAAATAATAATTCTTGCATTACATCGATCCCACCTGTCGTAATAGGTCCTGCGTTCCCATCCCGGAAAGTGCAAACATTGATTTGATGAATCTCGATGTTTGTTTTCGAATCATGGATTTCTTTAAATCAGTTGTTAGTCTAATAATATATCTTAATATTGGATTAAGTTTGTGTTGTATAGTATAGGTACAGTCCGGGATACAAAAGAATGAGTTTCTGAGATTTTCGAAACTTTATAAGTACTGTCTTTTAATTATACGAATACATGTATTTAAGCCAATAAAGTAAGTAATTAACTGTAGTACAATACACTACCGCCTTAAGAAATATAAACTCTGCAGATAGAGATCCCTATTAACTTTAATTGCTACTTTTCAACCGACTTCAAAAAGAGAGGTTATCAATTCATCTGTATGTTTTTTTTTATTTTTATTTTTTATGTGTGTTACCTCAGAACTCCGTCGTTTATGAACCGATTTTAATTTTTTTTTATAGTTGGTCATGGTATACTTCCAGGTTGGTCCCATATTCACCACATCAGGATCTGATGATGGGATCTTGGAGAAATCGAGGGCATTCCTCGAATATTGTAGGCACATGTAGTCTGTTTTTATACTTTTACTGAGCGTTATGATCACCTACATATAAAACATAATATCTGATGATGGAATCTCTAAGGAATCTAGGGATATCCTCAAATATAAAGGGCACGAGTAGACCGTTTTTTGATTTTTATAGAGAATTTTGGTCAGCTACACATAATATAAAGGAAACGAGGGTCTGATGATGGAGCTGTCGAAAAACAGATAGTGGAACTTTTTAGTAACAAAATCCTCCTATGGCAGGGGGAGGCCTACGTCCAGTAGTGGACTGCAATAGGCTTATGAAGATGAAGATAATTGTGTTAAGTCGTGAAATTGTATGTTGCGTTAAGCCATGTCCGAAGTAAGATGGTTATAGAGGAAGAGGTAGACATGAGAATAACGAGATGACGGATAATAGGGATGAATGAAAGAAGAGTACCTACATATTGCACCGACCTCAAATTATTGGGAATAGGACAGGAAGAAGGAGTGTAATTATATGTTGCTTAAATAAGAGTGTACATGGCTGTTGTGCTGCCAAATCTCTTATATTCCTCCGAGGCGTGGTGCATGTACCGTCGCCACATACGCACTCTGGATCGATTCCACCTCAAGTGCCTCCGATCCAGCATGAACGCCAACTTAGTAATATCTAGGAGTAGAAGTGATCGCCATAACCGAAATCGGTCGGAGGTCATCATTATCGTCATCATCATCATATTGTCAGACGTAAAGTTTCGAAGCCTAGTCCTTTTTCTCTTTTGTCATGTGGCCTATTTAATCATTTGCTGGCATATAAATCTGACAATATTATGCCTCCTAAACTTCGTACATGGCTTAACGCAATATATATTTGCCCTTTAGTAAAATTTTACTTTAGTAAATTCGAGTTTTGGGAGGAAGTCGGTTTTTCGTTTTAAAAAAATTATTAAACTTTTACTGAGCGTTTTGATCACCTACATATAAAACATAATATCTGATGATGGAATCTCTAAGGAATCCAGGGATATCCTCAAATATAAAGGGCACGAGTAGTCCGTTTTTAGATGTTTATAGAGAATTTTGGTCAGCTACACATAATATTAAGGAAACGAGGGTCTGATGATGGAGCTGCCGAAAAACAGATAGTGGAACTTTTTAGTAGTGGACTGCAATAGGCTTATGAAGATGAAGATAATTGTATTAAGTCGTGAAATTGTATGTTGCGTTAAGCCGTGTCCGAAGTAAGATGGTTATAGAGGAAGAGGTAGACATGAGAATAACGAGATGACGGATAATAGGGATAAATGAAAGAAGAGTACCTACATATTGCACCGACCTCAAATTATTGGGAACAGGGCAGGAAGAAGGAGTGTAATTATATGTTGCTTAAATAAGAGTGTACATGGCTGTTGTGCTGCCAAATCTCTTATATTCCTTCGAGGCGTGGTGCATGTACCGTCGCCACATACGCACTCTGGATCGATTCCACCTCAAGTGCCTCCGAACCAGCATGAACGCCAACTTAGTAATATCTAGGAGTAGAAGTGGTCGCCGAAATCGGTCGGAAGTCATCATTATCATCATCATCATCATATTGTCAGACGTAAAGTTTCGAAGCCTAGTCCTTTTTCTCTTTTGTCATGTGGCCTATTTAATCATTTGCTGGCATATAAATCTGACAATATTATGCCTCCTAAACTTCGTACACGGCTTAACGCAATATATATTTGCCCTTTAGTTAAATTTTACTTTAGTAAGTTCGAGTTTTGGGAGGAAGTCGGTTTTTCGTTTTGGTATAAAAAATTATTGTTTATTATACAGGATGTGGGTGTGGGTGACAGCCAGGCAAATACTGGAATGCTGAACAAGTAATATTGCGTTAAGTTATATGACAGTGTTATTATTCGCAGGAAATGCATTTTTAATTTGATTATCAGTATGTTTGTTTTCTGCGTCAATTGTATCGGGCAATCCTATGACTAGTTAAATGGGCTTATTTGTTATAGTGGACGCCCGCGACTCCGTCCGCGTGGACTACAGAAAAAAAAATGTCGAAATTATCCGGGATAAAAACATTTTCCCGGGATAAAAAGTAGCCTATATGTTAAGTGGGACCTGTCACAATATATTCCTGAAAACTGCACCGAAATCGGTTAAGCCGTTCCTGAGATTAGCGTGCACAAACGCACAGACAGTCCCTTCCCGTGGGAATTTCGGGAAATCAATTCTTAGTGCTTCCCCGCAGTCTCCGATTTTAGCTTCACATGTACAGCGGTTTTTGTAAAAAAATTGAATTCCCGTTAGTCCCCTTCCCGTGGGAATTTCGGGAAATTCGTTCTTAGCGCTCCCTCGCAGTCCCTAATGAACGTACAGGTCTAATTTCGAATTCATATGTATCGCGCTTGTCGTAAAAAAATGAATTCCCGTTTGTCCCCTTCCCGTGGGAGTTTCGAGAAATCCGTTCCTAGTGCTTCCTCGGGGTCCCAAATAAACAAATATGCCCAACTTAAGATTCATATGTGTAACCGTTTTCATAAAAAATAATTAATTCCCGTTGGCCCCCTTCCCGTGGGAATTTCGGGAAATTCGTCCTTAGTGCTTACTTGCAGTCCCTAATGAACATCTATGCCCAATTTCAGCTTAATATGTATAGCGGTTTTCGTAAAAATTATGAATTCCCGTTTGTCCCCTTCCCGTGGGAATTTCGGGAAATCCGTTTTTAGTCCTCCCTTGCTCTCCCCAATGAACATATATGCCCGATTTCAGCTTCATATGTATAGTGGTTTTCGTAAAAAATATAGAATTCCCGTTTGTCGCCTTCCCGTGGGAATATCGGGAAATTCTTATAGCCTATGTTCATCCAGGTCCTATAAGGATTCTAACGGTGAAAGAATTTTTAAAATCGGTCCAGTAGTTTTTGAGCCTATTCATTACAACCAAACAAACAAAGTTTTCCTCTTTATAATATTAGTGTAGATTGTGTGTTACATTGCTGTTTTTTTGTCATTGTCGAGGATAGAGTAAAAGGAAATACCCTTTATGTATTGGCAATAAAATATATCAACCATGATTAGTGATGATGACATAATATACAGACAGTTTTTCCAGCTATAGGCACATTTTATCAATGTCGATGATAGATAGATAAATATGACCTGTACCTACCTATTTCAAGTAAATAATAATAATATAACACGCATACTCTAACACTAACTCGATAAGTGATAATCTTTATTAGCTACTTGAATGAATTATTATAGTTATCTTTAGTATGGTTGTACTGATAACATTCTTATTATAAACTAGTATCCGGGATAAAAACATTTTCCCGGGATAAAAAGTAGCCTATATGTTAAGTGGGACCTGTCACAACATATTCCTGAAAACTGCATCGAAATCGGTTCAGCCGTTTCTGAGATTAGCGTGCACAAACATAGATCCATTACAATTTTATTATATGTATAGATTTATCCTAACTAATGTTATAAATGCAAAAGTAACTCTGTCTGTCTAAATATCTGCCCGGTTTTCAATCTAAAACTACCGCATTTAAATTATATTTGGTACATAGATTATCTAAAAAGCTGTAAGGGCTGTAAGGGGTTGAAATAGGGGATGAAAGTTAACACGGAATTCACGTTATTTTAGTTTATTTTATTAAAGTTACAAGCTTAATGCTAACTTATTAGGCTTTTAATAAGATATAAATAAGTAGGTATATTGAAAATTAAAATTGTATCTCAAAGGGATTAAACATAGGGGCTGAAAGTGTGAATGTAGCAAAGTCGTCATTATCAAAGATGAAATTGAACTGGGATATTACCTATTCTGTAGTCCATGCGGACGGAGTCGCGGGCTTAGTTAGTGTTATAATTCCGTCTAGAGTGTGTTTCACCGTATAGTACCTTTGGATGATGGCGCTAATTACTATGTGTATGACAATATTTTCTATGTCACTGCATACAAAACAGTTCGTTCCGAAATCAGGCATTGCAGTTATTCTATGAAACGACTGTAAGGACTCTACTAGATCATGTGATCGCGTCGCGTCTGATATTAATAAGTATTTGTTAAATTATATGTTGTAATGAATCAACAATGTTATCACAAGATAAAGAAAGTTATAAGAAGTCTATTAAAATAATAGTAAATTTTCCGACGAGTTTGAAGATAAAACTTCGTAAAATTTTAACATTTATTTTCAAACGTCTCGTATAAATATTATCTTTTTCTTCGCATAATATACTGCTTGACACCTACCTACATTCGTATTTTTCTTCGGGATAAATTTATTATTCAGTATTCAGTGCCTATAAGTAATATGTAGGTAGACTTGAGGTAGACCTGAACTATGTAGTTAAACTAATTTTATACAAAATTTATATTTACAACTAGTGGTCGCCCGCGACTCCGTACGCGGACGGAGTCGCGGACTACGGAAAAAACAAAATGTTAAAATTATCCGGGATGAAATTATTTACCCGGCATGAATTGTAGCCTATGTATTTTTCTGATATATAAGATTATTGTGAAGTTTCATCAAAATCCATTTAGTGGTTTTTGCGTGAAAGTGAAAGCAACAGACATCCTTACATACATCCTCACAAACTGTATGGATATTAGTATGGAAGTTGCCGTCTACCGGGACTCATGTTATAAAGAAGTTAAATTATTTAAAAACACATTATGTATTGCACTTGATCTTAGAATAAAATCAGTGAGTAGATTATTAACCTGTACTTAGTGTTTCCAACTGCCTAATATTATAAAATTATTAGGCTCTAGACCACGCTGGAGAGCCAAATCAACTAATTTACCTTCCATGAACTGAATCATATTTTTTACACCGATCTGATTTAATCATATTGCGTTAAATATTACGGCATTACTTTTCCGACATAACCTAATTATATGTAGATAAAAACTAGCCTACTAAAGAAATAACTAGCCGTTATTTCTATTCGTCTATTTCACTGTTCCCAAGGAAATTTCGATTTCCTATACCTACTCCCCAAAAAACAAATGCCAAATATATAATACATATACGCAGTCTTATACCCATCTTCATACATCCAGTAATTTCGGCTGTGCTGCGTTATCTGTCAGTCATTTAGAAACGGTAGAGTTTTAAACAATAAATTAATTGGTACTAACTCACCTTTAAACTACAAACTTAACTTAATACTAAAACAGGTGCTTACCCTCATATATGTATACTGTACATTGTATAGGTATACATTTTGTCTGAATATTCTTTATTAAATATCTCTACCACACCAATACACTATTGCATCAGAGATAAAAGAATTCATACTAAGCGTCAAGCACATTGAATATAGATATACATAAACAGCGAGTATTGCAAATGGTTTTCCAGCTGTCAACGTCTGATATCTTTCGATGTTTTGAGTACTTCTTGGGGATTCCCATAAACCTTGCTCAGACGTAAATTTTATGTAATTTTCCTGTAAAATACTCTAGTTTTATCAAAGACACAGTAGCGTGCAGGTATTTATTTTATAATTTAATTTATTAATGAAGTTGCGCGTAGTGCATCGCAGTTAGTTATGGCTTTATCAACATTCTACAGCATACAATATTATCTAAATAAGTTAATGCAGTAACCATGAACTTATAAAGAATAACGGACAGAGTGTTGTGACTACACAGAGTGAAGCATTCATAGTAAGCTCGGCAACGATATTCCATGGAGTAGGGATCTGTATTAACTCGTTATTCACACACACACATACAAACCATAGTAAGCTCGGCGCCTACTAGAATATACATGCCCAACGCGCCGCCATTTCGATGCTTCAATCTGTGCAGTGACAGCATTACGTCAGTTGTTCTTTATACGTTCATGGCAGTAACCTATATAAACCAAGCCAGTGGTGTTACTGTGTGTTTTTGTATTATACGCTACTATTTAGATATATAATAGGTACTGGAGTTGTGAGAATTACAATTAATATTCTTTGTGTCCACATGTCACCGAAATAGACTCATATTAAATACATTTAATTTATTTAAAAAAATTACTATTAACCATAACGAAGCGAAATATAATATAATAATTTGCTATACAAAGTGAAATTTTGAGTTCGTTTTCGATTTTGCTCTTAATCTAAATTTCGCTACATCTATAGGTATTATCGCTTTATCACACTAATAAATTCACTATGGGTGCGCCCACCACCGGGCCCTACACCCTCCACTGACCCTCGGATTTGATAACTCATAACTGCGAAAACAGGCACTTGTACTAACTACAATCGCCTCGAGAAACCAGACCCGAGCACCTAGCATGCAAGGCAATACATTGCACTATTCCGAAATAAAAAACTAGATAAATAATCTACATATGTTTCGCCAACAACCGTGGCATCCTCAGGATTATAGAAATTAGTAAATTAGTAAACCACTAATTATTATGAAACTCTAAAACACATTACCTACACAGAATTAACTACCCCCTACTAAGTATTAAAAAATATATAAATAATTACCCACCATTATTTATATTTCAAATAAATATATACTATTTGTGCACACAAACCAAATAGTATTGGGTGAATTAGTTAAATTTTAATTAAAAAATGAAAAAATTCACCAAAATAAATGTATCACCAAAATATTGATAAATTAGTACAAAAGTAAATTAGGGATTTAAAAAATTATCTTTTATTATCTTTTATTATTACTTTTAAAGAAGTCAATCGTATAGTTTGGGCGAATTTTTTAAGGAGCCAATTTAAAACAAAAAAATATACTTTTACTAATTTAATTTCTGTTAACAAAAACCTTGCTCTTTTTATAAAAAATAATAAATGGATCAATAATGATAATGAACGTGAATCCGGCGGTGATGGCAATGATGAAATACGCCAGGTCGGCTGTCGCCCAGTTGACGAAGGAGCGCTTCTCGAAGCCGTAGCAAAGGGAGATGGTAGCCGCACCGAAAGCGACGATTCCAAAAATGATGTGAGTGATTTTGGAAAGTTGCCCGTTGAGTAAACCCCGGAGTTCATAGGTGTAAAGTGACGTCACACCGTTAATGAGGCTGGCCACTGTGAAGACTAGGGCGACAAGAGCTGAAATATATATATAATGATTTAAGAAAATGAAAACTTTTTTACTATTCTTGCACACTGAATTAGCCCAACTCTTGGGTTTTAAATTACACGATGGCAAGTAGAATGAACTCAAGACGAGAAGAGGAACTTTAACTCAAAGCTATAGTCACATTTACATGGTAATGATATAAATAATTGCTGAAAACTTTGAAACCTATACACAGGGTTAAAAAGGGGTATGTTGACAAATCGTAAATCACTTACCAAACTGACCATGTAAACTGCCCCAATGCACATTTCTCTCCATAATGATAATGGCACTTCCAGCAATAGCAAGAACAGAGCCCAAAATCTGTAGAATCCAATGAGCTCTTTTCTTGTCCACTGCTCGAAGCCGAGCAGACCATCCGTTTGATGGAGATAAACTCAGTATACCCTCTGCCATTAGTAATTGATACTGAAATAAATCTTAACAATTACTACTTCATCGCTAGTAGGAGTACTATAATTATCGTTTTGTCACGTAGGATTTTTGGACTTTCATCTATATCTATACATATAATAAAATTGTAACGGATCGATGTTAGTGCACGCTAATCTCAGAAACGGCTTGACCGACTTCGATGCACTTTTCAGGAATATTTTGTGACAGGTCCCACTTAACATATAGGCTACTTTTTATCCCGGGAAATGTTTTTATCCCAGATAATTTCGACATTTTGTTTTTTTTGCAGTCCACGCGGACGGAGTCGCAGGCGTCCACTAGTTTCAAATAAATTCATAGAGTAGAGTCTCCCGCTCACTAACTTTAATAAAATAAACTAATAAAAAAAAAACACCATCATGATGATGATGATGATGATAGGTAAAATGGTTTCTTATAAAATTCTAATTACTATCTAGAAAATTATTACATACATGATTACTAATGCGAAAGGAATGCTTTTACAAAAGAGACTGAAACTAAGCCTAGGTGTATAGTTACTTACCCCAATAACCGTCAACATTATATGCAGATCTATAACGCTTAAAGGCAATCCATTTCTGAATGAAAACAGCATAGATACACCAACACAAATACCTATGAACACATGAGCTAACACATTCATACTAGACTGGAAGATTTGTAGCTTGTAATTTGCATCCGATTCAACAGCAACTAGAGGTGTTATCGATCCATTTTGTCCACATCTACTAGTAGATGCTTCAATATCACCTCTCACAGGATGTTCTTCAATAGCATTCATAATTTTACACTATAATACCTATATTCGGTTAAAAGCACTTGATCACGCTTAACTCTTAATAACAACTGATGATCAATGTATCCTGTATTTATGTGCAAGGGATAATCCTTATTACCCATTTCAGTTACTATCATCACTATCGGTTCATAGATAATTAACAATTGTTTGCATTTAACAAAGAAAAGATGTCTCAAAGTCATTGAAGTGAATACGTGAGGTTAAGTATGTTTGTGATAAAGATTTATCAATCAGCACTTTATGGACATAGGCATGCTATCCTATCCTATGTAATATTGACATTATTTTTGAAAAGGTAAGCATGATACAAAGTTCTCCGAGAAACGTTCGTGTACTCTGACCGATGCAATGCATATATTTTAGGCTTTAGATATGCACAATGACTCAACTGTTGCATCCTGCATGCACATCGCCAATGTAATTGCAGAGATACCTACTTATGTCGTGATTTACGCATTAATGACCCTACATTTACTCGTATCTAGAATCTACCTATACTTAGGGTATAGAAGATCCAAATGTTTTATTAGAAAACACGAATAATACTTGCAAATGAAATCTAGTACGATTTAATTTTAATGTAGACATTAGGTTCACTTAAATAACTTTTTAGACCCATTACCATGCTGAATTGCCTAAATGTTTTTATAATTCATTAAACGGATTATTTAAACAATCCTTCCCTAAGATGAAGAAGATTCGTCAATTCTGTTCTATTAGCCAATATCTGTGTCTAATAGGCAAACGATATCCGTTCAGGCTCTGCTTCGAAGACGCTTAACTCTATTAGTTACCGTCCAAAATGGTTGGCCTGAAATATGCAAACCCCACTTAGTCGTGGCCTATGTTTCAATTAGACTCGTCGAACTTGACCCAAATTTGTAATCAAGATGGAATGATTTGCATCTGTTGAATTTCTAAGGAGTTTGTTTATAATCCATCAGTTGTGTTTCGACTTTGTGGTATAAATTAATAAAGATGATAATGAACATTGCCCAGATATCATTATAGACAATAATTTAAAAGTTTACGCAAATAGATAAATACGTTGCCGCGTCGACACGTCAAGAATTAAATACATAGTAAACTTAGTCAGTGTCTTTTTTTTGAAAATTGAGTTACGTATTATTGGCTAAACGACTGTTGAATTATTCTCTTAGAATAGTATATCACTAAAATAAGTAGTTTTAACGCCAAAATATTGTCCCGACTTTATACTAAAAGGGTTGTACTAAACAGGGAAGGTTAACCTACGAGTATAAGTAAGTATCCCCAGTTCACACATCACCAATGTCAAAATTTTATTGTCACATCCACTTAGGAAATTGGTGCACTGGGTCAAATATCCCGTTTATACTTGCAAATATTTTCCATTATCATATGACGCTCAGAACAGAGGTCCGAGCCTCATAATAAACCGACGGTCAGCAGAATTAAGGGTACCATTTGGACCTTTTGCTAATGGAATTAAATCCAATTAGATTTTAGGGTTACAGGGTGAAGTTTGCTGAGGGTAAATAAATGGCGTTCTGTTATGGGCTACACCTGGTCTTAAGGCTATTGGCTACCTATTTGCTATGTTTTAAAAATACCAGTTTTGAAACAAATTAATTTGAAACTAGATCTTCACTCCGATAAATAATTAATAAGGTGATGGTATGCTTGGAAATGAAATTCGACAAACCTAAAAGATACAAATGTTCTGAGGACAACTCCTCTCACCAATTTATTAAAAGTTTTTTAACTTGGCATTTGCATTTTTAAATTAAAAAACAATAATCTGTAGTTACATAAGCATTTGAAGTTTCCGGTCTTGATAAAATAATTTTCCGTATAATAATAAGTCAATATTTGCTTTAAATATTCAAAAGAACTGCATATAGAATGAATTACAAATATGAATCTCTGCTTCTACATACTCGTACCAAGAAGTTTTAGACAAATACACTGCATGAAATCAATCAAAATCTATCTCTCGAACTTTCAGCTTGAATCTAGAGAATCCCAAGTTATTTGCCTTAGAGTGAAGATGCAGCATAATCTATAAAATGTGAAGTTCTCAAACATTTTACTGAGTTACAATTCTGGGAACGCAAAAGTTACTCCATACGTGTTAACACGCGTTCAGCAGATGATTTTGATTTATAAGACCATAGCTATAAGATTTACTTCGTACGACCTTACCTTACATCATATTTGATGTTGAGATTTCATAGTATGTGGTTTTCGATGAAAAACTTTTCTATTCCATCGTCTTGGCTCGATTCGAAGGAACTCTGAAAATATGTAAAATCTTGGCAAATATCGGTTCTTGTTATTCATAGGCACTTGAAAATTTCAACTTGTTAGAATACAGGTGTAAATAACATAAAACATGAGTCGGTGTAATATAGGTATCTGAATGGCATTTAATATACAAATATTTAAACTTTCTATGAGATGGTGTTACTCATTGAATGAACTAAATTAATATAAGGCTTAGAAATTAAATTTGCAACTAGTGGACGCCCGCGACTCCGTCCGCGTGGACTACAGAAAAAAAATAAAAATATTGAAATTATCCGGGATAAAAACATTTTCCCGGGATAAAAAGTAGCCTATATGTTAAGTGGGAACTGTCACAATATATTCCTGAAAACTGCATCGAAATCGGTTCAGCTGTTTCTGAGATTAGCGGGCACAAACGCACAGACAAACAGACAATACATACATATAACATTTAATCTCGCCTCTAGCCCTTACGGACAAACAGACAAAAATTCCAAAACATAATTTTTTTGGGTACTATTGCGTTGATAAAGGTATTCTATAATATTTTTTCTTATATATCTTCCATGTACAGACAGCGATCCGTTACATTTTTATGATATGTATAGATGTTAATGAACATAAAATAAACACATACTTAAGAGCAAACAGCATTTTATACCAGCCCGTATATGCTCCGTGTTCGTTCAAATATTGCGATTTTGTCAATTTGACGAGACATCAGACAAATATCTTAACATTTATCCTTCATGGGGTGACCGGTAAAATTCGATCAGTATTCCGTTGCCCACGCGTCCAAAAATTCAATAACTAAAGACATTTGTTAGGAGGGGCCGTTTTTATTTGGTGTCTCCCCTTAGGTACTTAAGTGTACATTAAAACTGTCGAAGCGCGAAATTGATGTTTAAGAGATCTCTCAGCGTAAACATCAAATAGTTGGACTGCAATGATTGTGCAACATTGATATCCCATTACGTATTCACTGTAGACATACATTATATTCGTATGCATAGATCAAGTAGCATGTGACGTCAAATATGAATAAAATTATACGAGTATGTTATACATGAGATTAAGGCAAGAAAAATGTAATGTCTTAAAAACTTTAATAATAGATTTAAGTTTACCTACAAATTAAATATTATTTCGACTTCGCCAAACAGAAGAAGTGCGTAGATTCTAAATACCTGCGTATATAGAAATGGAAGAGATAATTATTTCCTTGTTTTATAGATTCTGTATCTATAAATGCATTCTGGCCCTGATAATTAATTTATAGTTACCTATTAACGAAAATAAGGTAGATAGTAGATTCGTGCTTACTCAATATTAAAGTAATACTGTAACCGTTTAACATTATAAGCACTAATTGAATTAAATGTAGAAAATTCATGCGTTGGCTAAGTAAAAGTAGAAATATGGACATTTCCATTATATCTATATCTCAGTACCTCCCCTCGAGTTTGAGCAGGAGGGACGTAATCAAGGATTAATTTTCTACTTGGATTATTTTCAATCCACCTCTGCGTGTGAGCTTTAGATGCCTCCTCAATCTAAGGGATCCTTTACTCCGTTGAAAATTTAGAAGCAGGTATTTTCGAAACATGAGAGGGAAAATATTTCAATTTGTGTGTAGCAGAATTTCAAGGGATGATTGATTGAAAATTGGACTTAAATAGTACATAATCGATCTTTTTATTCATGTAGTAGATACAACTTTTGATGTAGGTAGTACATATTATCCAATGACTCGATTGCAGGATTTCATTAAGTTGATGATTTTTTGATGATAATATCAATCTCTCGAACAAACTTATCAATAAAGAACTCTATCTTCTTGATCAAGAAACTCTATATTAAACTTGTTAATACCTACGAGTAACTAGTATTTTATAACCTAAGAGCTAGTTATTACCTCTTTATTGTACGTAGGTACCATGTGCGTGCATGTTCAAGTAGCTGCTGTTTATGGCTTCGCGAGATTTATGAAGGCGTTAAATAAAATACAATTTCAATGTCGGATGCCTTCTAGATTGAAATTAAGAAATTGTTGTATATGTTGCCTGAATAGTAGTATATGTTTTGTCCATTTTTGAAGGAACACTGAATAAGCCTATTCCACAGTTTTTGGTTTCTAATGCGTAGTAACGGATACCATTTAGAACCCTATCACTGTTGAACCCAGCATGTTGTCGGCCTAAAATAATGGCGAAATTTGTTAACACTTAAAAAAAAAGAGAAATTGTATAACTGTAACTAATAAATAACAAGGAAAGGGGCAAATAGATAAGGTGTGTACAGTTTTTACTATTATATTACTATATTATATTATATACTTCAAAACTAAGATATGTAATCCGTTTATTTTCAGAGGCAATTCAATTTGATATTCCAAAGATTCGCATAACCTAAACCGATGAATATAAAGCATCGTTCATACAGGTATCATTATTCTAATACAGTTCATGAATTTCACCGTAAAGTTTCATGAGCCTCGGCCCTTATTATAGTGAAATTGTGATATAGAATAAAGGATCTATAAAATGAAATGATATTTTCATTTCACTTGTTTTAAATAACAACGAGCGACTCAATAGCATCTACAAACAGTTACGGCTTATTTCCGCAATCCTCTGAGCTATGAAATTATAACTTACGAACTACAAAAGCCAAGTTGGAGTAAACGCCAAGGCACACTGTGAGCCGTTACCGCGACGATGATGTCGTTGACGATGTGCCCGAATTGGGTTCTCTGATGTTATTATTATTTTAGTAGATGTTACATACATCGCATAACTTATGTACATCTTCATGAAAGAGAGACTATGTTTGCTGTATTCTAATTCTAAGTAGGTAACTTTGATTTGTAGTTAAAGAAATAGTAGAAATAACCTGAACAAATGAAATTTTTCATAAAATATTCAAGGGACATAAAATATTCAATCAAAATGATAATGAACTTTCTCGATGTTAAAAGTGCAGTTCCCCTAAAAGCACTCACTACACTGAAATTTGTATGAAAAATAACACTTCGTTGCAATACATGAATAGTCTGAGAGATATTATAATCTGCTTGAAATCCTCGTCTAGTGTGACCAATCCTCCAACAGCGCTCTGGTCAGACGGAAACTTCAAAATTAATTTCGAAGTTTGATCGAAAAATGTTTTTCTCTGTCGTCAAAGCGAGCCCGAACGATCAAGTTTAGCCGTTCGTATGTACAAAGTAACTAATCCGAGTATATGTATTCTGACAATAGCGTAATAATACCTTCTTTGTGAACGCTACGGCTTTTGAATGATTTTCAACGCTATTCACAATTTTCTAATTTTCTGTTGATATGATGTTCTCACAAGGGGTTCGCCAACGCAATTTTTCCATATAACTAGTTTTTCGAAAAAATGCTTTAAAAAAATTGAAATGAAAATACTTAATACAGTAAGTTACAAGACGTTATAGACAATAATCCCCTAATGAATAGGCCTAAAGGTCATTAATGCCTGAATGGTTTTGGGAAAATAATAATTTGGGTGGCCGAATCATTTGTATATTATATGATCCTAGTAGAAAACGGTAAAACAAGTAAATCACAAACTTTACATTATATATTAGTAGGCACTTTTACTTATAAATATTTTACACATAGATACTACCAACTCTTCTGCAGTTGAAGCCCGCTTGTACAAAAGTTTCGAGTTTATTATTAAATTCTAAAATCTTTTACAAAGTTTAATCTTGCAGGTACTTTACAAACTTTGATTAAAAAGTCTCATATATAGGTAAATGTTTTTTAACTTATTTAACTAGTATTTCTTTTAAAAATTTATAATTGTTTATTCTCATTAATAAAATATAATACTCCTGTTTTTTATGAAAATTATTAGTTTAATTAATGTTCATATAGCAACCAATCTTACCTAACATCTGTTTTAACTTTTTTTTGTATATGGAACAAAATAACATAACATTTAGGCGAGACTATCCGTTGCTTTTTTTTATTTTATTTTACAATTTTCGGAAGATCGACAGCGATACAAAAGAGTAAAGTATAAGAGCTAGAACCAGCGGGCCAATAACAGGTCTCCACTAATTTTTTCTCACAATCACTCATCTCGCGCTACTTAAAAAACGATGCATCACCTTAATAGTAGATTTTTCAATTCCAGTTTGAGCCCTCTATCATTAATCTACAGACTACCGGTAACGGGCACAGACAATGATGCCTAACTACGTATCGATGTTATCGATGAGTTGAAACCATGAAGTAAGAATAAAAGGACGTGTAAAGGAGAGCTGCGGACGTGTAAAATAAAAAATAACTATTAAAAACTAAAAATGGGATCGCCAGGACGGATATATCACGAAGGACATGCTATGGCCACGTTTAACACAACGCGATGTAAAAGACGAAGGGATGTAGTTGTTAGGTCATCTGTTGAGAAAAGGCACCTTAGTTCCTTAGTTGACTCTTCTGATATCCACGGAAGGAGATGCAGATGATGTGTTCTAGTGAAGCCCCGCATTAGCACAGGTAAACTATCTATCACATCACATCAGCTTATTGCAGTCTACTGCTGGACGTAGGGCTCTCAATATGGGAATTAAGTTTTTGCCCATAGTCAACATGCTCTAGGTAGGCGGCTTATCTTTTAGTTCTTATTCTTTATTGCACATACACAAAAAGAAATATGGGATATAACATTAAAGAAGCATATACAATGGCAAGCTTATCTCTACCAGAGATCTCTTCCAGCAAGCCAAGCAAGTAAAGAGAAATTGTTAACAATTCTTCCTCCATGATTGAAACTAATCGAGTTAGAGTCAAGTTGACTTTCATTAAAACTATTGGGTCACGACGTCTGATGTGATTGCTTAGATAAGTCAGATAGTGGTGCCGACCGACAGTGATACGAGATTTGTTGGTTACTGTTGTGGTTACTGCTCTAAGAAGGTCCGGATTAAGGATTTATGGTCGTAACTTACAATTTACAAGTTTTCAGAGCACTGCGGTTGTACTCACATTATATATACTATATAATATTGCCTGTGTCTTGAATGGTGTAATGATACGTTACTTATAAGAGAAAAAAATATGACAGTTCATGATCTTATCCTCATCCACAATCTCATGACCTTATCTATTATCTACAATAATAATTATGATCATGGTAATAGCTAACCTATATCTCAAAAAAGTCTGTTTTAAACATTATTCTTACCTACTTTACCATTCATAGCAACGGCCAATCTATCTGAAAAAAATTGACAGAAGGGTCATTGTTTTTCGAAATATATGATTAAAAACGAACATGATACCTATATTATATACGAATACCATAAATAAATGCAAAATAATCTGTACAGTATTTCTAGGTGTTTTGATGATAATGATGATGATTTCCGACCGTATTTCAGCCAAGGCGACCAATCTTTACGGAAGTTGGCCAGGTACGCAGGAGATATTATAGTGCACAAGTGTGTGCGCAAACACAGATGCACTCTCTATTCCGTCACTCTCATAGTCCGATGGGACTAGGTGTTATTTATAACTATTAGTTTAATATGCATTGCTACAATTACATGTACATTGATAACATATACGAGTATGGACCAAAATGTAGGTATGTTTAATAATCTATTATGGTAATACGAGTAAGTTTAAACTGATCAAAGGGAATTTAATTACAGTAACTGATTATGTGTTTCTACTTATAATGCAAATTCAGTTAGTTATTATGTATGTAATTTGGCTGGTCTTTGCGAAGATGTGAATCACACGTGAATAATTTGAATAGTTGAAACTATGTACCGACATGCCACTATCGTATGTACATAAATACTCATCTAAACTTTGTGTTTTGTAACTATGCTGTTCGTTGATTGGCTTTGGACAGTATTTGATCGTGCGTCTAACACGAAAGTTCACGTTGTAGTTTACATATGTAAAAAAACTCTTGTAGTCTGTATTTTCGAGTTTCGTCATTTCTATCTATATGCTTAGATGAGAAAGTCTATAAAATTTTCAGAGACAAAGAGGTGCAACATACACAATCACATATAAAATCTTTTTCTTTTTGGTGGTTAGAGTGACCACTTCGAAACTTATTACTTTACGGTTTGTTACTAAAATTTATCGGAAAAAATTGTGCATTTCTTTAATTCTAGATACCCCCAAAGGCGTTAATCGTCATGTATCTTGTACGATTGAACTCATTCGTGTTGCACGATCAAATGATTCTTGTTAATCGATCGGTATACCGGTTGCCGTCATGCGGAAGCACATCTTTGATCTGGCCCTAATCAATACGTATCGATGCCATAAAGATGTAAAGGTAATGGAATGCGCTATTTTTTATATCCCGTGCTGTTGCGGGGCTTTAATAAAATACATCATCTGTATCTCCTTCCGTGCATGTTGAAAGAGTCGACTGACATATTCAGTGTGCTTAGAAATTTTAATATCATTTCGTTCGTTGTCGTAGCTTTAGCGAATTTTGCCACGTGATTTGTCGAAAGCGCGAAAGTTAAGGCTTCCTATTGGAGCAACGTTTCGATACTTTTGATATTTTATCTAAGTCGTCTCATGCAATGAACTAGCAACTTGTCACTGATATGTGCTATGTACTCTATCTTACTTACCTATACTTTATTCTCTTCTCGGGCATACTGTACAAGTCAGTAGAGGGACAAGAGGGTCTTGGCGTTTTGTAGGCGATGGGCTGACCACCTGTCACTACTAACCGAAATTGTACATCTCAACTATATCCTCAAAATTGGTCAGAAGTGGTTCTATCGGCCCTTAGTGCTTTGCCTACCCCGTAAGGGATAAAGGCGTGATTATATGTAAGTATGTATTACTTATGCTTTAGCCGGCTTTAATTTCTTAGTATTAGTGACGTATGATATAGCATCAAAAATATTCTGGCCACCATGCATCTTTGGAAGCACATTCCCCGCACTCGCGACTCTATATCCATGTTCTGTATAGATACTGGACAATCGGATCGAATCGAACGTAGTCTACCTACGCGCTGGCCGTCTTATTCTATTAACGAATGCTTGTGATTAAATTTCTTATTGATTCACCCACACGTTGGATTTCTCCTTGTTTGTTAGAAGCTAACAACATGAATTATTGCTCTTATACACGGGTTATGCTATCAGATGTTAATGAAATTGATTTTGTAGTAACATCGTGTTTGTTTGGGTTTTTAGTCGGCTTTTTAAAAGGATTAAACTCAGCTACCTTTACTTGAAGCATCAGATAAGTTCAAAAAGGTTTTGGTATAATAAGTATCTTAGTACATCGTAGTTTGACTTTAACTAAATATATGTTAGGGGATATAGCTATTCTAGCGGTATTTTATTTTTGAGGTTTTTCACCTAAACGTAGAAACCCAACGAATATTGTACCAAAAAAGCGTCGTGATACATGAAACTTTGTTGGAACGTGACACAGCTTTTATTTTATTTATTAAATAGAACTATACGGCGCGAAGGTTTACCACTAAAACTTTACTAAAAATGGTAAGCAGAAAATACATACATTGGAAATCTATAAAACCAAGGGATAAAACGATTGACGATATTTCTATTGGAACATTGAAGTAATTACGTAAGCTCATGTAGTAGCCCCTTTGGTTACAATGTAAAGTAAAAATGGTTTATTTCCAAAAATACATTCAACAATAGTTTGTTTCTACTCAAGTTCCTTAATATGGCATTAAGTAACCTTCATACACTAGATATCAGAGTGTAAATTCAAACCGTGATTTCTAAGCAAAAATCAGTACACTGCATACTGCTTTTTAACTTAAAGTGAAAAATGGTAATTTTTAATCATAACAGTATTTGAATAGCTTATAACACTTCAAAATATGACCTAGAAGTTCAAAAAATATGCCGAATTAATCACGCTAACAAATTAATAAATTTATATTCATGACTTCAATGATTATGAGTTCGAAATCAATACGGCCACCGTGTATGCTATCGAGATATCTTGAAGTTGATTAATGGACTCCATTGGTTTCTCACGTAGGGATATCGATCGATTCGAAAATATGTTCTAAATTGAAATACTTTCTAGTAGAATAGTTTTGTGAAAAAAAAATCAATGAGCTACCACTACACAGACGCTACAGAAAATGAGTCATACGTTTTGCGATACTAACGACATCTGATGATCGGCCCCCTGATTACCTAATTTGCAATAGCAAAGCCGAAGCAAAGTGATAGCGAAAATCGTACAATATTCGCCTTGAAATATCAAAGTTCCTTTGAAATTCATTTTACGTAGGTGATATCATCAGATCAAATCAAATCAGCGATTTTTGTACAATTTCGCTATCGCTTTGCTTTTGTTAGTTAGGTAAATAAGGGGGCGGAGTGTTCTAGAATTAGATAAAATAAAAATTGTTTAAAAAGGGGTGATATTACAAAGATACTAGTATCAACGTTCATATATAATAGAAATGCTAACTGTATTTGTAGCTTGTTTTTTAATATCTTCCCTGACTATGGAAATTTTATTTTATTTATGGGATCTTACAGAGAGTAGCTGGCCGTAAAACAAACGCAAAGCACTTGATAATATGAGTTTCGAAAGAAACCATATTGAGCCGACCCCAAAAATAATGGGGTAAGGTCAAGACAATGATAAGAGTACTACCACTAATTTTCCTTTCATACTTCATTAAATCATACTTCTTCTTGTTCTTCAGCCTATTGCAGTTCACTGCTGGACGTAGGCCTCTCCCAGGGCACGCCACAAGGCTACTGCCACAGGGGGGTTTTGCCCATAGTCACCACGCTGGGCAGGCGGGTTGGTGACCGCAGTGTGATTTTCGGACTATGTTATCAGTACGGGAGGCGCTGCTGCCCACCTCCCGGAAACCCATAATCGCCTCGTACGATACCCACGGGCAGGCAGGGGTGGTACAAACTCTACTCTGCCGGCACCACGCGGCCAATTACTTATTCATATTCTGCAAATGAAGTATTATTTAATTACACTAAGAAACGATATTTTATTCTCTAAATAGTTCGAAAAATTCTATCTATATGGTAGTACATCCAAAGTTAGGTCAGTGCCCCTTTGAACCCGTAGATCAGTGTCTGTGTACACTGACTGACTCTGTGTCGTCGCCTCTTAGTTACAGGATCATTGTTGTCCAAAGATTGATGATAGGCTAATCGTCACTTGATGAAGACACGGCAAACACTACCTGGTGCAGAGGTATTAGTTCATTAAAGAGTAGGTAAGATATTTCTGAACTCATAAAACAGAGCTATTTCCTTTGTATGTACCTATTGAAGCGATAGAACCTCTACAGGGTGATTTTTGGTCGTCAATGTTCCTGAAAACTACGGAATCTACACATCACGATCATTCTTCTCCATGGAAGCATACTTGGGATTTGTCTGGTTTTCAAAATATTAGGATCCAAAGTTGAGTAAATAGACTGCATTTTTCTGCACAAATGCACATTGACGCGTGTAGCAAAATTTTTTCACGAGAAATAATAAATATCTATCTATGAAAAAACTAGCATTAACACTGGACACTATAAATTTCGCCCGATCAAGTAATAAAAAAATAAAAAAATTACATCGTTTCCCAGCATTTTTTTGGCATAAACTTACTTTATTTGATCTATAGAGTACGTACCCTTCGTTAAGGTGGTAACGAAAAAACATTCTGTATAGCGGAGTTCTACTGTGTCTTTCTTGCAGCGAAAATTACCATACGCGAATACTATAATCATTATTATTTAGCTATAACAAGGTGTCAAATCTCTAGTTAAATGACAGACCGCTAAACTGATTTGCGTTCGAGAAACTATAATACATCTAACCTATCGCCATTCAACATTTTATAACAGCTTGACGTTTGATACTAGTGAACAAGAGTGACAGATAACAGCGGCGCTTCTGTTTTTAAAATAAATTGTTAAATTTTAACAGCTACGCAAAAAACCGGCGAGTATTATCAGTTTGACACATTTGTCTGCATCTATCTCTCTCTGTGTGTATATCTGTCTGAGCGTCGTCGTAGAGCCTCAATGGCTAGTCCGATTTTAATGAGGTTTTTATAACAACGTAAATTTATCTCTATCGAGCTGTAATACCTACAGTGCCTTTTACCACTGTGGACGCAAGTTGCCGCTGAAAACAGTGCAAAGCGATATTTCGTTTCTATAGGTATATTGGTAACAAAGGTCAAGTTATCCCGCAGATGGTTTTACTGTTAAGAACTGTCTTGTCTGAATTCTTAATTAATCTATGACAAAATATATGCGGTGGCTTTAATGAATGAATTCAATATGAACAACCTTAAGCGGATTAAGTGTCGAAAGAGATGTTTTAGAGCATGTTTAAAAGCTTGTAATATATACCTATAAGTACGGAGAATACGAATGAGAATTTTTATAATGATTTTTATGATTAGAATTAGTATCTATGTTATTAGAATACGAAATACCATAAAGCGATATTTATTACTAGTTCAATATTCGAATCGATGTAGTTTTGTATGAAATCTAGACAAAACTAAGAGCCGATTTTTCCAATAGCCTATGCGAAGGATAAAACTGATGTTGTCACTATTTTTATCAAGTTTCAGAAAATGAGCGCAGGCTACATAACTATTGAAAAAATCTGAGCAAAATGAAATAATAAATAAACGAATAGTATTTACGTAACACAACCTGATTACTATGGTACGTTAGAGATGAATGTTCTAACTATGATATAATTTATTGAAACTTTAAAGGTACAGCCTACTTGTATGTATACCCTTCCACAAACTGCTTTTTATGGCTAAATTACTCTGATAATATTTGGTAAACAAAAATTTATAGATTACATCGGGAAAATACGATGGCTCGCCTTTGTACGTTATCTTTGTTAATATTATTATCTTTTATGTTTTCTGTGTGTATACAATAAAGAATATGGATTTTACATTGGGATATTTCAGGTGATACGAGTACATATTAGTATAAGAAATTATTGTAGAGTGATAAAAGACAAACATTTAATACAACAATTTAAATAAATAAAGCAAATGTAAATTTTCCTAGACATATAGGATGGCAGTTTTAAAGATACCCTAGAGATGGGTAAGGTTTGGCTAACATTTAAATTGGATAAGAAAAACATTCCAACAAATTATAACAAGGCCTCGAAGGGACTGATGACGTAGAACTCGACATAAGGCCCTTTGCGCAAAGCACTCGTGTCCGTAAAAATTGGACATTGCCAACGAGAGTATATTGTATTAGAAATTGTCTTTATTAAATTTTGACAATATATCCAAGTGAATCGTTGCCTAAACTTCTATTACAATAAACGCTCGAAACACAACTCCATGTTAAAGAAAACATCTACCATTTACTTTGCTATTACAATTACTTTGGAACATGGCTCAGATAAAGTAACAATATATCTCGATCGAATTGATAGAGGTTGCTCAATGAAACTTTAGCTCCAATAGGAAGTCTTCATTTTCGCGCGTTTATCAAATCATGTAAATAACTTTTAGTCGCTATTGGTGAGAGTGTTACATAAACGAATCATCTTCCTGCCCTTATCCATCTTTTATGGGGTCGGTGCAATATGGTTTCTTTCGAAACGCACATTGACTAAGTTTTGGGATTTGTTGTGTCACGTCAACGAATATCAATGCGAAATTAAGTTTATCGAAGCAGACAGATATACTCGTAATTTGTCGGTATTGATTCGGATTCGTAAGCAGTGTGCAATGGGTCTTAAAGTTATTTGAGAGAGAACATTTTTATGCTCGGCCAGTTCGATGTTTATTATTGTTTAGTCCTTGCCATTAAATATTAAGTAATCCTTTGTGTTTACAATGTTTACTATGTTTGTTATTATTAACTGTCAAAGTCTGAGTTTAACATGCGCCTTAAAGTCAGCCGGCGCGACGTAGAAGCAATCTTCGTCAAACTTAAGGAGATATACTTTTATAGTATACTGAAATAAATCCCTGTTAGAGATAAGCTCGCCATAGATTATGCTTTTATTTAATATTTATTTACGACTAGTGGACCGCCCGCGACTTCGACCGCGTGGACTGCAGAAAAAACATAATGTCGAAATTATCCGGGATAAAAATATTTTCCCGGTATAAAATGTAGCCCATGTGATAATCTACGGTGTCAGCTAACTCCAACTAAATTTTATTAAAATCACTTCAGCCGTTTTTACGTGATAGAGAAACAACATCCATCCATCCATCCATAATTACAAACTTTCGTGTTTATAATATTAGTAAGATTTCATTTAGTGCTAATGCGTAAATAACAGGTAAATGCGGTAATCTGTGGGTAAATATTTAGGAAATATGATAATTCCAGGTTCAAAATATTTGGAGGTGAACTTTCTTCTTATGATTTACAAGTCTCGAGACCCACCCCAGATTTAAGTTAGGTATCTAACTTAAGTCTGGGGTGACAATTTCTAAGAAATTACTATAAAATGTCATGCCTATTTTATATTCTTACCTATGTTACTCTCTCAAAAACGACCTATTCATTGCGAAAGTCACACGAAGGTGCCTTACATTAACACTGGTATTAAAGTCTTTGAATGACATAAACTTTATTATGAAAAATTGCAAGAAGTTTGAATTTTGTTTATTTATAACCGTAATAATTTTAGGTTTGAATCAAATAATAGTTTTTACATAGAAATAAAGTTTTTAGGTAAAACTTTTCTTGTACAATATTTAATTATGTATCCAATAAATGAAACTTTTGTGTTATTTTTGTGTTATTTTATTTATATTATGAAGTCAATGGTGTTTACTGCTAGGCTATCCACAGCCCGCCCATGATACTGCCTTTGATTCTCCAATATAAAAAAATTTAAAATCCTTGTCATTGTCATAGATAGAGTAGATTTCATAATTATATACAAGTATACAACAAGAAATTGCAGCTACTACTATAGCCTTCTACTTTTACGATAATTGTTAGCTTGTTTACATATTTCTCGACATTTTACCTTAGAATGCATTCCCAGATCTGGGTGGGCTAGTAATCTCGGTTATTACTTAGTGCACCCGGGGCATTCGTGCCAAGCTTCTTACAGTGCACCCTAGACATCCTAACTCACTAATCCTTTACTACTCTCAAAGTTCATGTCACAGCAAAATCGTATACTTGGTTAATTGGTTGACTGTATAGGCAGGTATATTTGTAGTGAAAACTGAGTTCTATTGGTGCTGTCGTAAGTAGAATTTGCAGTAGTATATTTGGTCATCTATTGTTCCTACATGATTGTTCAAAATGTTACATCCCGGAGCAAGCCAATTCTGATCTACTTTCTGTATGCTTTCGTTCAGTTTTTGAGTTATTTTTTAGTTTCTTTTTAGTAACCTAAGTAATTGTGGAGTAGTTTCAAAATCGCTACTGATAAAAGTAATTATTTAGTTTTATTTTTTATAAGTGCTTAGTCTTGTAGATAGATATGTCAGTATAATTTGTAATTTAGGATCTAAACATTTTAAAATTTTCCTCATCCCGTAAATTTAATTATATTGTAGTTGTATAAGTATGATAAATAATAAGAAACTTTATTAAATTAAAACTTTTCTGTATGACTTTCAGTGTTATTGAGTTGACTAGTTGGCGAATATTTGTAAATAATTATATACCTTATCCCTACTGCATGTTACAGCTTAAGTTTGGTACGATCTTAATCATATTTTAATTTGACTTCAATTATGGCTTTAACTTCAATCCCAAATGGTACCACAATGTATAACACTAAAGACCTATTTCCAACAACAGGTTGCAATAAAAGAAATAAGATACACATGGGATTATCCCGAAAAATCGGGTAAAATACAAAAAAGAGGTCAATTCCCACTCGTAGCAAATATTTGGTGTACAATATTGTTTCATCTATGGCTGTGTGCGTTTGTGGGTCATTGTGTAGGTAGGCACTCTATGCCAAGCCTTTGTTGAGCCTTCTTCAATAGAGTAGCTATATAATATAATATTACAATACAGACTGTTCAGCCGAGAATAGAATAGCCCAGTTTGATGAAAAACATAGTTATTTTTTATGGTATAATCTCGGTCAATACTGGTATACATACATATGGCCGTGTTAGTTGGGATAGCTACAAGATGTAGAATACCTCTAGGAGAAGGATCACAACAAGTAGTATACCTCTCTAGTCTACACTTAGCATAGTGGGGTGGTGGTAATGAGCTGTGACAAGTAGGTTGTTCATCACCTGATAGATGCCACTTAATTCCTTTGAATCTTCCGACATGAACGTAAGAAGACGCAGCTGATGTATTCTAGTGAAGCCCCGTATTAGTCCAGTAACGCATCAGCAAAGGGAATCTATAAATAAGTATAGAAAAATCCAAAATTCAACAAACTTCTGCTTAAAAAATATCTAGATACACACATAGTCATGTAGGTATATCTAATTTTCGGTTGTTATAATAATTGTGGGCATCGTCGACATAATATCCTTTTACAGTATCTTACATTGAAAGTTAATTGAAAGTTTTTCCCAAACATTTTCGCTAGGAAATCACATTGCTTACGGTATGTTATTTTTGTAAACTAAATAAACATTATTTGTAGGAAAATGTGCAGGTATTGTTCTTAGCTGCTAAGTAAATTGCCAGCTATAAGTAACAATCATGGATTTAGCTGAACAGAAGGTTCTGTTTACAATGAAGGCAGTACCGTGTAATTTAAAGCAACTCTTCGCAAGTGATCGTTGAATTACGAAGATATACTACAAGTATCTCATTGCGGTAAGAATGAAAATGGATACGTTATATTAACAGCGGTACATATTTATATCGGAGCTGAACACAACTTTATTTTAATTGATTTAATCAATATTACCCGCTTAGAAGTTGGGTTCACAGATGCAGAAAATATTCTTAAATTAGAACTTCTCATAGCGGATAGAGTTGCCGCAAAAATATTGATTTTATGATGTAAAAATTGATTAAGAGTAATGTAGAGAATTACTCTTAATTACACAAAACCTAGGTATTAATTTACTAATATATGGTTGCCACATCTATAAATATTTTCCTGACTCTGAGTTACATTCGTTCTGATTGACTTAGATTACAGAGTACGCTCCGTACACATTTTAGTATCAATTAAGCTTTCCTTATAAAGCCCCTTTGTAAATACAAGGCTTTTGTGGTACAAATCTAAACCTACACATAAAAATTTGCGAGCCTCGGTTTGTTTGTTTTTGTATTTAGGTTGGATGTTAGGTTGTCAGAAGAGTCAGAAGAATACTCGTATTGCGCATTCTAAATGAATAGGAACCGGGCAGGAAGAAACTTTGACAGCGACTTTGTCTGGGTATAAAGTACTTTTTTATTAGAAGCTTTCACTTGAATAACCTACACTGTCTATAGATAGAAAGTAAAATCTTGATCTATTAATATTTCTGTGAACATCATTTGTGGGAACAAAAAAAGTTGAGAATTAAGAAGTTCGGATCACATTGGGGTTGTAATATGGACATCGCGTCTTAGAAAATAGGTAGCACAACATAACGAAGAGGGGTTAAAAGGACATCAACATTCGCAGAGACATTATGACTTAGTCAGGTACTTCTAAATAAACATTCCAGAAGTTAAAGTACAGCTTGAAATTTTCATCCACCACAGAATTCGTAATGACATTCACGAAATACTCCCTAGAAATTTTTAATGAGTAATGTACAGACCGAGTTGGGAATTAAAACGAATGAAGTACCAAAATTATAAGCAAGAATTAAGTAGAACCATTGAAAAGTTGGCAATTGTCGCCACCTGCCGTTTGGCTCGGGATACAAAACAAAACTCGCAAACAAAAGGGTCCAGAACTGCGGAATTTGATGTTTTGAAAATTGTTACAACCAGTAGCTGAGTAGACACTTATGTGACTTTAACTAAGAAACGACAGAATCGTTTGCGCGTACCTTTTTGCTGACTGTACGAAATAAGACCAAATATTAATTGAGTATGACAAGAGCTTATATTAATGCTAATTTATTGAATGAATTTGTGGCCCCGATATTATGATACTAATAATTCTCGATAATTTGTTATAATTAATTGATTTATGAGTAAGGCCTTAAATAATAGAGGCTGTTATGCATAAAGATATGGACTAAAGATAAAGACGAAGAGGTAATTTTAATAAAACTACCTAAATAAAAAAATAAACCATAACATAACGTCCTCTAAAGATCTAATACCTGTTTAAATCACAGGACCTCAAAAGCATCCCATTAGGTAAATGATTCTTAAGCTGCTTCCTGCTACATTCCGGGGTCACAGAATTTACGTATAAAATATTCTCTCTGAGGTATTCTGGCACTAGCACGGACTAAAAGCGCTTATAGCTGCTTTGAGAGTACAATTACGTCACTATATTGTAATCTTGCTTTATAGAGATAATGGACAATGTTTAGTGTGAGTAAGTGCATAGAAACAAGGAATTCAACAATTTAGGAGAAGTAAATAATTCAGATAAGGTTTTATTTTTGAAGGCCAATGATAATTTATTATGTTGAGAAGGATTTTTACTCTATCTACATGTTTTCGTCATTCAGCACTGAGCATGACTTTTATCATGAAATTTTCATTATTTAAGTAATATATTTACGTAAAGCTTACCACACCACTGAAAAAATCTATTATCATTCTTCTTTCACGGAGGGAAAGGCAGAGATCACAAACCACCATATTATGCTGTGACACACCCTTTTCACTTCATCGACTTCACCGATTCATTGTTTTCTCCGGTTTAGGATATTACTGACCTGATCTTTCTCTGAAATTTCCCCAATTTGATAAAATTCAGCAATGTCTACTCCTTGCAATCTTCGGATGGATCCTCTTCCGTTGTACACTTTCTTCACCAGTTACCTAATAAATATGATACTAAAATTCCTACGCGTGTATTCTATAGTTATCTATGGGTAAATGGGTTGCACGTAATCAGGACCAGGACAATGGCTTATGTATTAGTATAATTAATTTTAACGTGCTTAATTACATCTACATATACTATTGGCAGTCAGATTATATTGTTAATAGATGCCAAATTGTAGTATTGCTGCTAAACTTATTCGAATACCCCATATAATTATAAGGTAGGTATGCGTACAAATGGAATCTCAAAACAGTGGTAATAATATTGAAATGAACTCCTGAAATAAACATTTTTTAGCTAACTTTTTTATCATTAAAGGAAAATATTCAGTTATAAATTTGTATAAGAACCTTATATTGACTGGGTAAAACTAAAATTGCCGCTAATAAAATAATATCTATATTTAAGGAATTTCATAAAAATCCTTTCAATATTCAGGCTTAAAAAGCTGTTATTGAACGGCATATACCTGTTATTTACAAATTTAACCCTCGAATGCACGCGCTGTCGATTAAAACTCAGGTCATTAAATGAACAAAGTACCGGCATTCGGGATATGTGCTATTAACACTGCCAGCGGATATCTGATAAGAGGCGTGGGTGAAATTTTCTTTATATGTGTAATTATGGCGTCGATAGCATCTATACCATTTTGTGGATTAATCAGAAGTATTATGATTTTATTTAATAGAGTAATAATGTTAGTAGGCCACTTGGATTGTATCGAAATTAGTACGAACTATGACTACCATAAACGTAAACGTGAATGAGCAGGTTTACGTTTAAAATAAAATCGATCTCCAACATTTCTCGAAAGCAACATTGTAATACAAGCATTTGTCCAGCCGTGAATATCCAACAGGATCAGATAAAGGTTGTTTGTGATAATTTGGTATATGGCATGTAATTACAGGATACTCGATAGCATCGCGACGACACGCCCCTTGCCGCTAATGTATCGCTCAAATACCTTCATTTTTTATACACCTAATGAGGCCCAGTGTTGCGAGTTTTATGATGCTCGGTGTCGTAAGGGTTGAAATTGTTTTATGAAGAGCAATTCACTGTCTGTATATGAGTGCCGCCGCGTGGTGCCGGCAGAGTAGAATTCGTACCACCCCGTGTCCGCCCGTGGGTATCGTACGAGGCGATTAAGGGTTTCCGGGAGGTGGGCAGCAGTGCCTCCCGTGTTGACAACATAGTCCAAAATACAAACTGCGGTCACCAACCCGCCTGCCCAGCGTGGTGACTATGGGCAAATACCCCCCATGGTAGTCTTGTGGCGTGCCCTGGGGGAGGCCTACGTCCAGCAGTGGACTGTAATAGGCTGATGATGATGATATGAGTGGGTCGTTTGTGACGAATATCTTATATCGACTAGAATTACGTTATATAAACTTTAGGCGTAGGTATTTCCAAAGAATTTATTTCTACATATATGTATATATGGAATTTTAATTACATTAAGAACGTGGATATTCAGTAGCAGAACGACACTGCAGATAAGTTCGTGCTCCGCCCACGACTTATCTTAATGTGAAGGTAGGTAGATGCCGTACCACAGTAATGAAGAAGGTAAGAAAATAAACCAAAAAGGTTCTTTGTTTTTGACATACTAAAACACTAATTAAGCAAATCTGAAAATTTATTTTAGCATTCCGAAGTTGCTATGTCGCTGTAGCTACAGTTTTTTAGACTGTTTCGGCCACTTGTTGTGGCTTCCCACGCGACGGATTTGCATACATTTGCAGGCTCTTTCATTTTCGTACTTAGCATAAAACAAGTCCGACAACGAGCTAGTAGGATATTCGTCCAGTGAATTGGTAATGCTATATAAATAAATTAACGCCCGTTCTGAGATCTAGTATCGTTTTAGTAGTTTATGATTTAGCAAATTCCTTTATGAATAATCTGATTGATCATTGGGTATATTTTTAGAACAGGGCTCTCAGAATCGTTGCTTATTAGAACTCCAATGCAGGCCCAACTATCGGATCAACTAACAACTTTGCCTACTATCATTTTAACGGAAATTGGTAAAGCTATCCAAACGATCGTTAGTCCCTATTTATTTAGATAAGTCTAAGATATTCTATAACCGATTAGATACCGAACTCTCGTTAGAAAATTTGTAAAAACTTGAGGATGTTTTTCTTAGGCTTTTTCCCTTTACTACTTAATACAGCTCTACTGCCACGAGCTATAAGGTATAGAAGAACGGATACTGTAATAAAATAGCTATTAAAATCTTAGCCCTTACGTGGCTGTAATTCCTAACCTTCGGATTTCGAAGTAGAGCCGCATAAATTCACGCTATAATCAAAATATCGTGAATGGAACAGACCGAGCATGAAGCGAACTTAACCAGTTTAGGGGTTATTACCGCACGCAATGCGTATTGTATAAAGTTGTTTGTTTGCGGCGCTAGATGGCGCTTCCAGATAAATATTGAGTGGACTTGTTGCAGTTTATTTGGTTATCCGATTGGATCTCACCAGTGCTGTTGCATGTAAAAATAATGCATTTTTGTTTAAGTTTAATTGGTGTGCTTCTATACAACACACTTTAACATGTTCGTACCTTTAACAATCGACGGATTTGATTTTTATTTCACTGTTTGTTTGTATGTTACGGGTAATGTTAAACATGAAGATACCTAGGTTACTTATACTTTATACTATAATAGGTTCGATTTTTATCAATTTGTCTACAAAATAGATACAATAGAATCCGCTTTGTAACTGAAAGTATTGACAGTTTCAGTACAATTCCTTTTATAGAGCATTGCTTAGCCTTCACAACCGTTTCTTTCTCTCGTAATAGGTTAATGTGTCAATATAACACAGTTCTATTCATATTGGCCACAGTGTAAACGAATTTGTACTACGGGTTAAAGGCTATCATGATTCTTCCCATTATAGACTTGAGTCGCCGCTTTAAGTCTTGTAGAGCAACATCTAGCTTCCGCAATGAAAATCCTTTAATATTATTGACTTTTGAAAACACAGCAACGAACCTAAATCAAACAAAATAGGTGTCCGGTATAGATACATACATAATATACACAAAGGAGATCCCGTATCCACGTTTATGTTGTTAATGATTGATAGTAAAGATAAAATATACTGGGATTCTTCTATGCTGCTCTGGGAGTGAAAAAAAACGTATAATACTACAGCTGCTTCTCTTCCCGGGCATAATGTACAAGTTAGTAGAGGGACAAGAGGGTCGTGGTGTTTTAAAGGCGATGGGCTGACGACCTGTCACTACTAACAGAACTTGTACATCTCAACAATGCCCTCAAAATTGGACAGAAGTGGCACCATGTGGTCTATCGGCCCTTGGTGCTCTGTCTACCCCGTAAGGGATAAAAGCGTGATTTTTATGTATGTATGTATAAAATATACTTAATGGGGTTTTTCATGAACTTATAATATAACTCAAAACACTGTTCATAACAATTTTTTTATAATAAGTTTTATATCAAGAGGTGATAAATAAGCCTTTAATGTACCAATAGGTAATCTAGACTTAACAATAATCCTGTATTTATGCTTTCAGTTTAGTCACTGTTTACTAGACCCGCTGTGACTATACTATTTGGCGCAATAAACGTCAGATGTCAGATGGGACCTCCATAAATCTAGGGTGTTCTTCATGAATCACTCCTGTGAAATGCCAAGTGCAAGCCAGTGTGCCACGAGCTTGAGTATACCTTAAGGTCACAGAATCCCTAACGTGTAGGTTGCTGTATGTAATTTGAATACATTAATTTACTTAGCCTTGTAGTCTTGTTCTCATGCGGGGCTACATTGGTATACTCGTACATCAGCGGCATATCCTTCCATGCATGTCGTAAGAGTGCGAAATGCTAGCAACTTGTCACTGATCATTTTCATCTGTCCCCACTATGCTAGGTGTGGCTGAGGGATTTCCTTTTTGATCCTACAGTTCTGACTATCCCATTTTACACAGTATGTAGGTATTGTATTTTACTTATGACATATTTAAATACAGTTCATTGATAACAAAGATACAATTTACATAAGTTTTTTAAAAGAAATGTGTAAATAATATAAGTATACATATTTACGGATTGTAAACATAAATGCTACGCTACAAATTCAAAATTTTAAAAGTTTACATATAAAAAGGCAGACATCAACAACATTTTCAGTTTAGGTGCGGCCGACTAGGCGACTGTTCATGCAGCTTGGACCGAATTGAAAATTGTGACGTATTTTCCTGTAGGTACTGCTATTTATACAACCTACATTCAGACATGACATATTCGTTTCTATATAAGTTGTTTCTGTTCTATAGAATTGGTAAATCTGGTACAGGCAAAGCATACAGGTAACAAATGATATCTAAATGGATAGAAGTGAATGGTTTTATCGTTACTTTAGTTGGGAAAATCGGTATATTTCCTAGATATCATTTATTTTTCATAAAAAGAAAGTTAACATTGACTTATTTTGAACTATATAGGTACACTAACATATAAATTAATAACTGCGCACTATAATACGATTAAACATTTTCAGAATAGCCTGTCTGTACCTCCCACGCACCCACCGGTAAAGGCTAGATACCTACACCTACATAAACATCTAAAGAACATTACACCATAGATAGTAAAATACATTGAGGTTCAACATAAAATAAACATAAGTTAAAAACCGCGCTTTACAAGAAATGATCCGCAGGCATAGATCGTGGCTGTGTCACTGTTAGTCAGCAGAAAAATAAGAAATTTTTTCTTACATTGCTGGTCACAATAAAGAAACAATCAATATTGGCGCTCTTTAGCTTTTGTGTATCTACTCTACTCTTAAACTCATACAGGCGTTACAGCTGTTGTCTTTTTAATGCAACTCTGGATGACAACGGTGGTTACCTACCTACTTTCATTAGAGCAACTCAAGAGTACTGTATAGTAAGGCCTTTACTCAGGAACTTTGTTTTCAACCTAGTTTGTAGTTAAATTAGGGCAATGAAATAAGTTAGATGCTACTAGAGTAAGCTAGTTGTTATGTTAGTAACTTGATCACATGACGATAAGTTGAAAGGTAAAAGTGAGTACTGTAAACATGACCTATTTAAACCTTTTAATACCTACTATGTTCAAATTATGAATGACCACATCTAAGTCCGTCCACTATCAATGTCCGCAAACATCCAAAGGAGCAGTTAAGCAAGCATCCATTCCGCACAAACAGGTGCACCCCTAACACGTAAGTCCAACATTAATGAGAATAGTTGGTTGCACCCAGACAATGGGTTCATAAATCGCACGATCGTATCTCGATGCAAAACTGCTAAAATAGTACCGGAGACGACATTTATATGTGTATTTATTCTCATTGTAATGAGCAGGAGCGAACTACCAAAAGTGGATGAACAGAACAGCACTTTACGGTTCGCCGGATAGATAATGTGCGTGGCCACAGCTTCATTTAAGCTGCCCGGTTTTAACTTGTTCTGTTTATTTTACTTGCATATGTTGTTACACTGTTTATGCACCGTTTAGCAACGAAGGTGATGTTTATTATTATCAAAGCTTATTGAAAAGGTACTGCGGCGCGACTGTTACATTACAAAGAACAAGTTACTATAAGAAATGAAGTTAAAATTCATTTTCGGTATGTAAGTATTTTTATCTCTTGCCAGATATGCAATTCTGGACTGACCGAAATGTTTGCAACTTTGCAGTCTTAATTCAATTTCAGGAAAACAATTGAAGTTTGCTTGCTCCATTGCTAGCCAAACGTTCCTATACTCGTATAAAAATTACACCATGTATCTATAACAACGTGTTTGCGCATGATGTTTGCTATTTACTATGAAGTCCGGTTTGAAATGAAATCTGAATACTCGCAGATAAGCTACCTTGGTCATAAATTGGAGTATCGTAATTGCAATCAGTATGAAAATTAGCTTAATGGTTGTATAGAGATTAACATAATAGGAATATAGTGCTGTTATCGAGTCGAGCTTTAGATTTATGTACCTAGACTAGATACTAAATAGCTGTGCGTTAAAAATAATTTCCATAGTCGAATCGAATAATTAATATTTGTTTTTATTTCAGACTAAAAAACTTACGCTAGTCCATATTGTGTTAGTATAAATAAAACGGAACTTATGGAAAAACTATGTTAGTATGAATGCACACAGATAATAAACACCTGTTGGAGGCCGTGGCACCGAGGGTGATCAGAGTGGCGTTGAAGTCTCCAAAATAACTCTCCGTATTAGACTCCTCCATAGCGGCGACGTGTATCTATCCGCTATTGTTTGTAGGATGCTGTTGCGGCTGCCCCTCACCCTGCGAATCAGCTATGTGGTCTTCTTACGAATTATGGCCGCAAATCCATCAGTATGATTCTCAGCAAACATCGCTGACGCACTACAGAATCGCGGCAGTCGCAACATCATCCTAAATATATTATAATATTGGAGACAGGTGTCTAGCGATTTTTTGGTATAACCGACCCACAGATTTCCCGTGTTTTGGCAATATGCTTTAAGAAGGGTTACTTTTACCTGATTGCTACATCTAGAAAATCTGCGAGTTAGCATGTTACCTCTAACCGCCAGAGCCCTACGTTCCTCTATTACTCTCTATATCTTCATCGTCTTTGAGGTCGTCGGCAATAATGTACCCCAGATATTTAAATTTACTGACTTTATTAATACGCTTACCATTGAGCCTAATATTTATGTCACTATTAGGGAACACTCTACCGATGGCCCTAAAAACCATGAACTTCGTATTTGCTAGTATAGTACTGGACAGTATGCTTTAAGCTCATAATTTCGCTTTCCGTGGATAGCCCGGATCTAAAGCCAAATTGTGCATCGTGGATATTCGCAAATTGCGCTAGTTGACAGTTGAGCACACTGTCCAGAACCTTAGCTGTTATGGTAGCTAGAGAAATAGAAAATAGAAAAATATATAAGCTATTTTGAGAGATGGTGCGTTTGAAAAGGTATCTAACGTAGTGTGACCTTCAAAGACTTGTAGACCCTCGGGATCCAATAAAAAATCCTGGCTATTATAATCAAGCTATTCCTTACAGTCGCGGTGGTTGCTCCAGTACGAGTGATCCCGGCATAAATCCTGTAAGTAAAGACAAATTACTCGACCTTTTTTCCTTCTGAGTCCCTCAGGATAACGGGTTCCCTACGTACGCGCAATTTAATGGACTGATTATAATGTTATGGACTTACGTTCCTCTGGTTTTTTAAACAGGGATAAGGGGAGCGGCGAAAGTGGTGCTAAAGTAATGGATGCTTATCCCTTGTTCGTTGGATTTAGTTTATCTGTATGTTTTCTAGTTTAGTGATATTTACATATACATATAATCACGCCTTTATCCCTTACAGGGTAGGCAGAGCACCAAGGGCCGAAAGTTTATTATTATATTTAGTGATATTTTACCTGAGTAATTTCTATACATCTAAATATGTTATGTGTGTGTGTACACTATGTGCTTAATTATAACCTTACTACGAGTACTACGACTACGAGTTTTTACGTGAAATGTTAACATTGAAAAACATTTTTCTTTATTTGAATGAAAATTATCTCAGTAGAATTAGGCTTGTGATTAGGTTCATTATATATTCTCATACTGTGTCTTGAAATAACATGAGTGCAAAATTAAACCTATTTCTATCTAAGGCACCAGACTAATCACTTTATCGCAAGAATGAGCAACCAATTAACTTAATCTGTTATGTTAGAGACTCTTTGAAAGACGCTTTTAGTTCAGAGATATCACAAAAGTATTGCAGTCTGGTTTCAATTGCATCGCTTGAACCAAACTAACTGACGTACGCTTGAAAACTGTTCGCGAAACAAACGATTTGAAATCTAATGACGATTGAGCTAAGAGTAGCTTTACAGAGGTCTTGAGACTTAGTAGTCTGCTGCCGACATGCTCGTTAGAAGACAGAATTATCTATCATCTTCGATAGCGATGAAAGGAGATAGAATTTGTGCCTGAAGTACTAGGTTTTATTAGAGCGCTTTTACTTGATTGCGTTTGGCCGTAATCTCAGTCTAGGAAAATGTAACGCTTTATTAGAATTTGTTAACTTAATGTTTATTTTGTCTTATTCTTTGAACTGTATCTTATAAATATGATAATCCTAATAATATTATTTTGGAATAAATTAAAATTTATGGAATTATTTATGCATCAGTATCATATAGTCCTCATACTCTACATAGTAAATTCAGTAATTTATATGAAAATCCTGCGAGTCTTATTACGAAACTAAAACTGTTTACATTAAAATTGTACCTCCTTGTACAGACATCAGCATCTAAGCTTTCAAGGATACTTTCTCTGTAAAGATATAGATCAAGGGCACGAATAAAGTGTACACACATATGCTGAGGTCTGTACAATGAACAGTGCCTCTATATAAGTTCTTTAACATTCTAAAGATTTGCATGGTACAAGGTACCTATGCAGATGTAAATTAAATTATTACTGAGAAAGTAGTATTACTGAGTGCAGAGTTTCTAACAATTTGCATTTTGAATGCTAATAGAGCACCTATTCCTCTGGTGACAAAGTTGTTAATGTAATGGTTTGATTACTGGAATATACATCCATTCTGATCACTGATATTTTATGATATCGATCTCAATGATATGGGAAGGATTATAATAAACTTGCTGATGGCCACAATTTTGTCCACGTGGACTACAAAATGTAGCCTATGTCTTTCTCAGTAGGTATTCCCAACTATACAGGGTGTTTTTTCATTGCCACCCTTAACGAAGGGTACGTACTCTATACATCAAATAAAGTAATTTTACGCCAGAAAAAATGCTGGGAAACAATGTAAATTTTTGTGATTTTTTTTTAAATTACTTGATCGGGCGAAATTTATAGTATCCAGTGTTTATGCTAGTTTTTTTTATATAGAGAGATATTAATTATTTCGCGTGAAAAAATCTCGCTACGCGCGTCAATGTGCATTTATGCAGAAAAACGCAGTCTATTTATTCAACTTTGGACCCCAATATTTTGGAAACCATTGGAGAAAAATGCTCGTGATGATGAGGAGATTCCGTAGTTTTCGGGAACGTTGTCGACAAAAAATCATCCTGTATACAAAATTTCAAGAAGATTGGTTGAGTAAATAAAGTTTGATTGATTAGTTAAGTAAAGTTAAATAAGTCGTAAAGGAACGTTTTTTCCAGAAAATCCATACAAACAATTCCATTAAAATAATGCTAGAAAATCCCATATCCCACAACCTGCAACAGCATTTTATCCATCAGCTGAAAACAATGTAACTGGCGATCCCTATAAATTTAACCGGGTGAAAAAGAGAGAGCAGTCGGATATGCGTCAGCTGGGCAACATTAGTCAGACGATGCGAGGAAATTTAATAAAAGGACTCCTTATCGCCCTGTCTCACCGAGAGCGTCGCTGTATCAGTTTTTGTTCCAATGACATCACGCTTTTGTGTGAAACTATCCTATTTTTCAGCTTAACTATCTTATTTCCTTTTAAGCTTACACATCACATAGTATTTGAGTTTTGAAATAGGGTCACTGTTCATTACAGTAGATAAATTTTATCGAGTTGTGATAATTAGGATATTGTGATGTATTCTACTTTAGCGTAAGCTAGAACAAGATTAGATTAACCAACACTGATTTGTTATACGGATTAGTTCTATTTGTCACTAAATAGCTAAACAAACCTCCCAATAGCACCTTATTTAAAGTGCTCCGATCTGGAAGTCTACTTACTTTTAAGAACAACAGAGATGAAGCGCTTGGCAATGACCGGGCAAAATGGTTGTTCACATTAATTAAGAATGTTCGTTCGCGAGCACTACTAGGTCGTACCACTTCCGATCAGTTAAGGCGACATATTATATTGACAGATACCTATTAAATATAAGTATCACTATGTTAGGTTTAGTTCATATCATGACTTTTCTAAAATCTTGAAAGTAAATGCACCTACACGAGAGATAGTCTTTATTTTACTGCATAGTCAAATCCGCATCAAATATTTTAAAGTAGTAGTAGTTTACCGACACTGATAAATAGGTACATTCCCATTCCTTTGGATAACCCTTTGGGTGCATTGGGCAATAACTAATTTATACCATAATAACTAAGACTAAATAAAGTGCTAACGCAGTCCACGAAGAATTCAGTACAATGAACCCTCATATCATTGTACAGAGGTTTTGACATCTCTTGTTGTACCTATCGAAGCCAGTCTCGAATGTGACGGAAATATACGAGTAATACATATGTTATATACGAGTCGATTAATTGAAGGGCATAATACTTTTTTCGTAAACCGCGATCATATTATACATTAACTGTGTATTATTTATTATACATTAAAGCCAGTATGACATAAGCAATGCAGAGCACACACCTTGGCTAAAGTTCTCGCAATATCTTAGTAGCTACACCCTCCGAGCACCGTCGCCTTAATTAATTTAAAACATTCATGCTTAATTATCGAACTCTTCAATTAAAATCCCCTTTAATTTGTTGCTTTATTTATTTTCGCTACATTCGTTAAGTTAAATGCAAATATCGAACTTTTGGCCGCAATGTCTATGTTTATCAACAGTTGTAAATTATCGAATAATTCAAGTAAATTAATTACGTATCTTCGTTCGACACTGCTAATTACTTGTGGGTGATTTAAATGGGATATATTGACGCTTTATAGTTTCATGTAAAATACAATTTGTAGTAGAAATTATCTGGAGATAAATACTTGAACGTACATTGAAGCCTCGAGCACACCGGATGCGTATGCGTACACGTAAGCGTAGACGTACATGTACCTCTGTATAAGCACGGGCAGACCGGATGCGTATGCGTAGACGTAAGCATAGACGTCAAGCGGTGACAGGTCCATATATTAAACTCAGGTAAATGTACGTCTACGCTTACGTGCACGCATACGCATCCGATGTGCTCGAGACTTGTGATTCACGATCAGCTGCGTGTCTAACATGTAATAAATAAATATACACACACTTTAACCACTTAAACACATTAACCTAGTCCCACAGTAAGATTCCTAAGGTCTTGCGTCGTGGATACTAGGTAACTGTATGGAAATACATAGATAATTATATAAAAAATCTATGTCTCGAAATCTATGATCATATCAATGTTTGTCCTACCGGGATTCAAACCCAGAACCTATAGTGCGACAGGTACACTACCAACTACACCAATCGGTCGCCTCGCGCGATTTTTTGCTACGAGTTCCGACATACAAAGCTACGATTTCTAAGCGTAATCTCTAACTATATGTATAGGCTTATTAGAATATTAATATTGCTATGCGTATTACAGCATTATAAAATATTTCTGCTAGTAAATGGCGAAGTCAGTTCAAATGACTTGCCTATCCGACAACTTGGGAAAGATGTTCCAATTACTCTCCGAAGTTGTCTTTACGCGACTCGTTGGATTAGAAACTTTTAATGGTGTGATTTGTCCCGCTGTCAGTGGGATCGGGACGCTTACAAACTAGCCTCATAATTCCTTTGAAAAATGTATTTTAACTCTAAGGAAATCTGAATATTGCGATATAAGAGACGGAACACCTATTCAGTTTGATTCCAAATTCAAATTTAAAGAAGACAATGAAAATTCTGGACGGACCACAGATACGTAAGTCATACCTACTTGTATTTACGAGTATAATGCTGGGGCTACATTAGCGGGCGAAGATTCGTGTCGCGTTAGCGCGCTTAAACCATCGTGTACGGGCATACACGATGTTCTTGTCTAAATTAAGATTTGTGTCGCGGTGACGCGATACATCGTGCCGGCCGGGCGGCCCCCTGATTACCTAATTTGCAATAGCAAATCCGAAGCAAAGCGATAGCGAAAATTGTACAATGTAATACGAATTTGACAAGCAATCAGCGATTTTTGTACAATTTTCGTTATCGCTTTGCTTTTGCTAGTTAGGTAATAAGGGGGCGGGTTGTGTTGTGGTGCGCTGAGCAATTCAGACTGCGCATGCGTGAATTTGTTGGATAGTACTTGATAATACGAAAGGCCGCAGCATACAAAAATCAGAAATTCCAATTACCATATCAGTAGAAGAATGGGAGTTTGTTTTGATAGGCTTATGAGTGAGTATAATATTATATCTCAAAATGAACTGTCAATAGAACTAGTTCTCTCGAACTTGATATACTCTACTTAGTGATAGTGATGATGATACTGTATATGCTGTTCAATGTTCAACACTTATTCTTAGTCATGATTCTACTGTATACTGATTGGATTGTCAATTCTACTTCAATTTCTACTCTGTGGCCTCAAATATCTTTTTTGTCACTAAACTTTAAAATTAATATTATTAAAATAAATTTTGCCTATTCCTGTATGATAAACGTGACCAGAAATAAATTAATTACCTTTATATCACTTATACTTATTTATTATGGTTTATTTATTATATTTTTCTTTGTATTTATAAAAAATTCGATGTTTTTTCCATCAAAAATTTGACACAGGTCCGTCACCTAAAGCGCCATGCGCAGTACCATAGAGGAATTATTCCTCTTACCATCAGGCGCGTTGTGGTCAAGCGTAAGCCTACTTAATATAAAAAAAGAAAGAACGTCTGTACGACGCTAAAATGACGTAGGTGTAGCCAGCCAAGCGAATATTGTCGCGACAAATCGCTTAGATGCGCGCCAGTTTACCGACAATGCCACGATAAATACACCGTCTTCGCCCGCATACTACGCGTTGTAACGATATTCCCGGCCACACTCATCGCGGTAGCACGAATATTCGTCGTAGCCGCTAATGTAAAGCTTAAAACAAAATAAGACAGAACAAAACAGGTTACTTATATTATTCCAAATTTGAAATGATTCAATTATGCAGATGCGGGGCTTCACTAGAATAGCCGTAGGCTACATCAGCTGCATCTCCTTCCGTGCATGTCGTAGGAGTCGGCTAAGGAACTAGGACATTCTCTCAGGCGATAAGCTAGTAACTTGTTACTGATTATTCGCATCTTTTCCAGCCAGTAAGTACTGCAGGATCATAAAGGAGATCCAACAGCCACATTTAATATAGGGTACAATGACATAGTTACATCATTATATGCTGAAAAATAATTTTATAATTTTGTAGCAAGTACCACTTTCACTTTACACCACACAAAATTATTTGCATCCAGCACCAGTAGCATGACGTCCGCGACTAACGTATATCGCGGTTTGATGGCGCCTAAATGTCAAAATTCGCGACTATATGACGTATCGCACATCAAGCTGACATTGAAATCTGCGTCGCGCCCCGCGCTTTCGCAATGGTAGCACCACTTCCACGAGTTGTCCAATAGACGCGTCGCGCGCGGGTTCCGAATCTCTGTCATTGCCATGCTCGCATTTGGCAACTGGAAACACGCACACGGTTGATAAAAAAAACCCGCGTCGCGTTTTTGCCATGCTACCTACCGGTGCAGGGCGTGACTACTGGCCTCTGTCGAGTAGTCCAGCATATTCATCTAGTTTTCTGACCCAAATGACATCCATCAGCTGTATGATTTTTGTAAATGATTTTTTGTAAATACCGTCACAGTTTATTAGGTTGGTTAGGCGTTGAAAACAAGAGTTAGGTAGGTGGATGTATAGTGTATGTGAAATATAAATAAAATTAGTTACTTGAAAAATTTGTTAGTTTTCTATGATTGCAGCTAGTATTCAAGTAAAAAAATGTATCGCCAAGCATAGAAAGTTTAGTGATCTGCGTAAAATTGTTTCCTAAACTTGTATATTTATTTAAAAAATATATTTTAGAAAAAAATACGTATTTTTTTATAAATTGTACTTCGTCGAAACTTCGCTTAGATTTCACAAAGAAAGTTCTAGATTCAAAATGTGTGAAATATGTTTACTCGTTCCGTAGCCAAGACTAAGTGGCATACATTTACGCATTTTTTTGTTATTTTGAACTCTATGTATACGGGAATATGGCTTCTACGATGAGACGTCGTTATGTTAGCATGGAAAGTGTTTCTACAAATTTTAGTTAAAACACATTTGGCACGGAGAGGGTTTCCAACTGAATAAAATGCGCAATTGGCAGAACACTGGAGAAGAGAAGCTAATTTTTTCAAAGCTTAGGTACCTACTACTTTAGGGAATAGGGGATATTGAAATAATTTACTAAGTGTTAATTTTTTTTTGTATTTACCCAACTGCATAACTCATTAAATAAATAACCTAATAATTTTTTTTTTAATATTTACTAAATTTGTTGGTTATTTTAGAAAATAATCAATCTTAAAAACTTCAAATTCAATATAAATCTTTTAAATAAAAAAAGTTCTTATGGGTATTTTGAAATATGTAGGTAATAGGTAAGGTGTAATGAATTTTTAAACAAACCACTTACCTTTATATAATGTAAATTATATTTAGTTTTTCATACCAAGAATTTTCAAAAAAAAATAGCATTTATGTAAAGTAAAAAAAAAACCAAAAAGGCTAAAACATTCTAGCGGTTCTCGTTATACGTCGCGACGTCACACCCCATATAAAGTTGTGAATCTTAAAATCCTGGTTGTACGGTTGAAAATGGTTGTTGGTGATACGTTCACAGGGTGTTCCGCAGCAGTTCTCACTTCAAAGCCTTACAAACGGACACCCCTAGACAACATTCGCTAATTCACTTTGATGTTCCCCTCACCCTCCTCCAACGTAACGAGAAAACGCGCCTTAAAAGTTTAAACCCATCGTTTCAACCCAAGGTGAAATATTATTAAATGTTCGCAACAATTTCCTAATAAATTGTTTGTAAAGTGCGAGTTCCAAAGAAATGCTCCTCAGCTAAAGCTTTGTAAGGCGCAGAGTATCGGGACGAAAAATTGTTGCTGAAAAATGTTCAAGTTTGCACAAAAGTAAACATTCATCGTTAAATATTTTAAAGTTATATTATTAACCTTAAAGGAAACATTGATGCTTATTTGTATAAACATACATAAAATACTTACATACAAGGAGGCTGACCACGACACGATTGTACTAATTGAGAAGCTAAGCAAAATATCGAAATTCGATAAATTCATAATATAAAGAATCTTAGACTCAATTTACACCGCCGCGGAATGGAACGGAAGCGAATTTTTGCAACGAAATCGTATATATCGTAATGAATTTTATATCATCAGCGTCAATTTCCAAATTCCGTTATGTCAAATCATCGGATAGTTCTCGAGAATGCGCGAGGATTCCGCGGAAGACGCGCGACTTTTTTTTAGGCTCGTAGTTAGTTTGTTTGTACACTTGACATAAAGTTCATTATGCGATGTACAAAAACTTCCATTCCGTTCCATTCCGCGGCGGTGTAAATTGAGCCTTATTCTTTGTCGTAAGTACACAAACAATTAATACAGTAAAACAGTTTACAAATGATAATGTACAAAGGCGTGCTTATCCTTAATAGAAAGTTCTTCCAGAAAACCACTTGCATTAAAATCACTTCGAAGTAGAATCATTTTGTAAAGGAATCTATTTTAGTGCCGAAAGCACAGGCGATCAACAGGTGAGCTTTGTTGACAAGTTGAGTGACAATAGACGACGACAGTAGAACTGGGAGTCTTCATTCCCTGACACGATCATAATAGAATAGAATAGAATCTCATTCACCTATCTCGTTATATTTAGGACAAATTTAATTTTCATATCGTCAAATCTACTCACGGCCTCAGTTTTTCTCCAATAACTAAAAAACTAGCACTTCACCAAATTTAAAAATAGGCTTACCATTTACAGAAGCTGTATTTCTAATTATCTATGCTATCACCCTTAGATGCCTATCTTCGCTACTTTTCAGCTGGCGTAACGTTCTCTATGTAACATAGCAAGTTCTGAATAATGTGACGTCACTCTCGCTTGTCCCATATTTGTGTACGCTACACTACAAAGCAACCGCAAGAACGCTTTGCGGTTTATTGTATTTTCGTCGTACACAAGTCAAAAGTTTTTCTTTGATCAAAACAACAAGCTTATCCTGAGGTCATAGTTGAATATTATCCTAAACTTTTAAGTATTTTGTGGTTATATTATAAGGTTCGCTATAATCGAATAAACGCTGAAATGAAAGAAGAGGAGAGGTATGATAAAGATACACCATATGGTGGTCTCACATCGCAACTAATTTACTAACTTAGTTCTGAACTTAATTTTACTCATCATTTTCCTACCGGTCAATGCAAAGAACTTGCTAGAAATTATAATTAAATAAGTACGAAATCACCAAGGATCTTTGTATGCAAAAGTTTAGTATCCCTAACCTTACTTAAATTTCCAATAGCTTACTAAGAGTGGAAACGGGTTTTAAAATACGCTAGCCTTTATGTCCATTGATTAAAGACTCTATACTACAAAGATACGTAAAGCGTATAGTTAAACACGGAACGTTAACCTCTCAAGCCCTCAGGTACAGTTCGCATCACAACTATGTTGCGTATTCGCATTGTCTACACCTAGTTACGACTCAATTATGTTCAGAATGCAAGGAAGACCAATTAACATGCTTTTATACTGTCCTTACTCCAGCTGTAACGTGTTACAAAGTAGTTTGCTCAACATTTTTTTGCTGTTTGTACACAGCTTGACATCGGGATAGCGCACTTTTTATCTAGAACTTAAGAGAGATTGTATTAGTTTTCCATTGAATATGTAATGTGGTAATTGCAATCGATGACTGCTCATTTGCAAACGTCTAAAGCTAGATTACGTTAGGAAGTTTCTTAACAAACAGAACGGGTAAATCCAGTAGTCGATAGTTTTACAAAGGTTGGAAATATATTCGAACCATGTAGATAGAAATTTGTACTAATTTATTTACATACATACATACAATCACGCCTTTATCCCTTACGAGGTAGGCAGAGCACCAAGGGACCGATAGGACTACATGGTGCCACTTCTGACCAATTTTGACAAATCTGACTGATTTATTTCATTGTAAATAATATGTTTGAATACCTATAAGATATGATTTTCGATCCGGACATTCCCTTAAATTACTTTATGCTCCATACGTCCGTTCAATATTGGAATTTGGCTCAACAATTTGGTCACCTCAATATGAAACCTATAAGGGGAGACTGGAGTCAGTTTAGCATAGGTTTCTCCGACATTTGGCATATCGTGAGCGTGTATATATCGGGACTATGACGAGCTCGAGAGAAGGTTTTCCCTAGAAAGTTTAGCTAATCGTCGTACTTTGTGTGACATGAATGTACTCCATGATATTTTGCAATGGTAACTTGGATAGCCCCCACATATTACTTAATCAATTGGAATAAAACGTATGCGTGTTTTATTATCCTTCTAGTAGTATGCCATAGTTTCACGTTGAGATAATTAATTAAAATGATTTATCTATAACAAAAATGCTATAGGTCCGTAAACAAAAGCCATTAATAACCGAGTTAGTGTCATAAGGGATTAAATTATACGCATGAGAGCCGCGTCAAGTTTGTGCCGTAAATACATCAGGTGGGGTACCGCAGGCAGTCGCATTACTCCATACAGTAGCATAGTCATGTACTGCAGTTAAATGTTTGCTTCTATTACCTAACGCTGATATATATATCTTATTTTATTGTATCAGGCGTTACTATTCGAAAACTATTATTCTTTCGTCACCAGGCTAGCATAAGCTACTAACTAATCCGGATCTGAATGAGGAACCATAATGTATCTACTATATTTTATCAGAAACAATTGCAAGTTTAGTTTATCAATTTAGCAATACATAATTTTGCTGTAGTTTGGTCATAAGGTTCACGATAATGGTTGTATCATGGTATCGTGAATTTGTTTAGTTTTAGCATAAATAATTATACAGCTGTTACATTAAAAGTATGAATGGAAGAATACGCGATATGGTCGAAGCGGAAATGTGATGCACTTTACATACTCACCATACTGAATGGTTGTACTTTAGTTCTCTATTACCAATAATGGTACAATAGGATTAGTATTGAATGGTAAATTCTTGGCACCTTCTCTGCCAACAGAAAGGAGATACTGTGCTATTCAGCTCGCTGCCTTATGTGCGATTGTTTTAGCACTTTGTATTTCTACAACTAAAATATTTTGTTGCATAATTGCACTTAGGACAATTTGCTATGTCTGTGCCATTTTTGAGCGTTTTCATTTATAACCTAATATTTTTATGTAGTAGGCACATGAGCATACAAAACCTTGAATTTTATTTTAATGTCATTCTAATTATAAATTAGAGACAAAATTATAGATAGATAGACACTTATTACAGTGTATATACTTTAGTTCAGTTTTTGGTTCATTCAGAAGCGTTTTATTTTTTACTAACGATACATTTATTATTGAGAAAATATGGGTGCTAGTTACTGGGATACTAACATTATTATTATACATTTGTAAGTATAGCTTAACGTAAAACATTACGGCCCTTGTTTATACCAAATAAACAAAAGTACGTATCCAACATAAAACATTTTATGGTTAATCGATTACCCTTTGAATAGAAAAGCCCTACTTATCGTTTTCATGGTGGTCATGAAAGTTTTATATTCCATATTTTTCCATGGATCAAGAAAATGGTTAAAGAGTTAAGTCTCTACGAGTATGACTATAAATTCTTATTACTTAAAATTATGATATACCCTATTTACATGAGGATGATTAAATTAACAAACCATTGCATTGAATTGTATCTGAAAATCGTCAATCGGAAGTTCCGATTTCCATTTAATGTTTGTGAGGACGGTGTAGGGCATAATTTAATTAGTTAATTGTTTCAAAAAAAAATCTAGGATACTACATTTGGTGCGAGTGAGCTCTAAAATTATCAGTTTCCTCCTCGAGGTTTTCCATGTGGTTTGCAGTCAAGGAAATTTGTTTTTTTTTATTCTCTCGCTGAACTAGTCGTTTATTGACTCGAAATATATTTCTATCACATCTTTTACAACAAATAGTTTAGTTATATTTCAGTCTTTATCTTCCTATGGCTTTTGAGCAATGCTATATGACTAAGGTAGTTTACCTATTTATTAACAATCATCTACAATCTTCGTTGAGAACTAGTCCAGGGACATAAATTGTGATAAAATTGTTACGGAAAATGACTAATTTGCATTGTTTTGCCTGCGATAACTTTTTACATGGAAGAAGGAACAATGTAAGGCATTTACGACCGGAACGTCGTGTATCTGTTCGTGCACGAAGTTTCAAATTTAATGTTGCAATAAATTTATCTTTGTTATCGTGAAAACAGCAATGGTTTTTGTCCATCATAAAACCTATGATTTTAAATATGGCTTTACAGATATAAATTTCAATTAAATAATAACATTATCAGTAACTGAGCGAGGGCAACGAACAGACAATGTAAAGTCAAGCGTATGAAGTTACCATTCATTTTCTTTAGGAAGTGTATCAAAAAGGGTTTCCCAAAATTCTTTTGGCAAAAAAAGGCGGGATTTCTAATGTTCACGCCACAGACTACGGTTCACGCGGATAAAGTAGTGGGTAGCCTAAATAATTTACATCTTTGAATGATGATAGGAAAAACATATTATTGCTTATCCAAGGACATAAGCCTACTTTTTAATATCTCTTATGTATACAAAGGTATATAAAATCTTATACAGCTAGACTTATACCTATTAATAGAATGTAATAGCCCCTAAAACTTCTGACCATTCTGAATTTCAGCAGGTGTAGCGGTCTCACAGTCTTGGACGTAGAATTTGTGCCTTAAGTTGTAAGCTGGAACGGAAATTTACAGTATAATTTTGGATATTATAAAATAACATAATTTATTACAATAACAGATTACAAAAATATCTTTATTATAGCCGCTAACTCAAGTCTTAAAGAACGGGCATGAATTGTATCATAATGAATTGCAATTTCTACATAGGTTACCAATTTCCACACGGAGATGTTAAAAAGGTGTATTTTAATATGTATGGTTGTTGTATGTAGTATGTTTCTATGTAGAGTTGCAACTTTTTAATACCTACATAGGCAGCCTCTGAAGAGTACCTTTTTGTGCTCTCCCCGCCCCCTCATTCTTGTAAAATGTTTCTATGATTTCTTGTTAAATTTTCCAAAAACGATTATTTTACAACTTGGACTGCGCCCACCTCCCTTGCGGTTTATTTTACAGCCAGCCCTTTGTTTAGGGCCATCGCCCGCGGTTGTCATCAACGGTTAAACGGTCACCGTCGCTACTGTAGCTTTGTTAATTTCATGGCGGTTTGGATTCGTCCTTTGCTCGGACCCTATTTGAGAATTTACTTTATGACCGCTAAAACTGTGGAAATTAGGTTTTCGCTTCTTCTAATTACGTTTTTATCTTCGCTTTGGCGAAGATACAAACGTAATTAGAATTTACATGGCGAGTTTATTTCCTCAAACTTAAATTAATATTCTAATAAATTACTAATAATTAGTGATATTATACTTAGTGATACCCATAATTTATATGAGAAATGGTTAGTCATTGCCTTTCATTATTGTGTAGGTTGTTGATTTAAACCAACTCATCCCGAAAAAAGGTCCCATCGCATTTATAAATCTCTTTTAATTTAGCAAAAAGTATTGGGATGCTACGATTCAGGAAAACAACGAATTAATTAGTTTAAGTAATTGGCAGTGCCAGTATGGTTATGTATTTTATCTATCTCTTTCTTGCACACGTAAATCCTCTTAACGGCCTGAATAATGTATGAAATTGTAATATGTTATTTAGCGTTGGGTTAATTTATAGTTTTATTTACGAGTGGAAGCCATCGGCTGTGACTTTTGACGTTCTTCTTTCCTTGAATATCTAAGTAGCCTGAGCCTAAATATTTAGATTTTTTTTTTCGGTAATTACGTTTTTTTATGATTAGTATATTTTTTGGTAAGTACAACACATTTTGATCAAAATTTTGTTAGGTGAAGCGAATGTAGGATATACTAAGATAATATGATTATATGAAAAGATGAAATTACTGGAAAAATGAATCTTGTAATTTTAATTATGTTTAAATAATAAATATTTTATTTTATTTACATTATATAAAACTAAAAACTAAATTAATCTACACGAAATGAAATATATTTACAAAGTTGCCTTCTACCGGGAGGGTGCCCAGAATGCTGGCAGCATTTCCACGTTGTATGGCAATGCTAATTTTTTGCGCAAAAAAGAGACCAGCATTCTGGTCACGGGAGCTTTCGCGTAATTTATTTGAAATTTCCCGGTAGAGGCGATGAGCGTCTGGTCCCCACGGTCCCAGTGTCTCGACGCCAAACGGCACAAACATGTAATCTTCTGGGGGAGCCCTGCATATCTGCGGCGCTTGGCGTTTTCGGCTGAACATGCGGCAGCACCGGCCTTAACTGATGTTCCGCCGATGTGGGACGCAGCAAGTGTGTCAACACAAGTAGCGTCCCACACAAGCGGTCGACCCATCTTCCAAGGCATTAGCGTCATACCGTCGGGCTTTTCCCATCGTCACGCGCTAGGCCTCTCCAAGATTGCCGCGCGTAGACTTTTCCAAGGCCCGACGGATCGATTCATTTAAGTTTGCATGCCTTGGGAGGCGACCTGAGCTGCTTATGCATGAAAGACCGTAGTGACCAAGTTGACCTACACTGTCCCCGCACTGGCAGATATAAGGGAACTGTTACTGGGGCCCCGAGGCGAAGCGAAGCAGCTATCCGGAATGTGGTTCTGTCCAGCATAGTACCCGTATGCGGTGATGGAAGGGCCTGCAGCCGTAGTCCCGATTCCCACTCTCCGACAGCTAGTAGACGAGCGCGCTCTGCGATATTGGATCACGTTTGTATTAGCTCTTTCCGTACCAAATCGCAGAGTGGCTCATCCCACTGTCGCTAAGAGGATGGGTTCTTGGGCAGGTCCACATTCGGGCACCGTGCTGTCCAATTGTTTCTGGCTTCGGTCAACCCTCAGACTGAAACACTAATATTGCCAAATGTCGGTTGTAGAATTTTTTAAATTAGTTTTTCTGTGCTGTAGGCCGAGGACAGAAATGCAGGTAGACTAACACTGGAAATTTTGCGTATGCTCCCCACCCACACAGACCCCCCATCTTGATTGGAAGGGAGGACTGTGTCCAAATACGGTCGTTAATTTGGATGTTGAATGTGTGCGTAATTGTTTTCTGAATGACGGAATCTAATAGGTCAAGTAAATTAGGGTGTTTCCAGACATTGCAGCATCGGAGGATGTATGTACATTTTGGAACGAAAAGAGAGTGTTTAATTATGCAGTGGGCCATATGCGCATTAATTTTTTGAAGGCGAACCGAAACTGAATGGAAGCTATTGATTGTGTTTTCAAAGAATGGGCCCACTGCGTCGTCAAAGATCGGAGACCCAAGGAGGCAAAGAGTACTTTTGTTTAAAATTTTGATGTCCGGTGCGATATTTTGAAATTTGGAGACTGTGTCAGATGTGAAATTTTGATTGCTGCTATTTATAAAGAGTTCGCATTTTGAAAAGTTTAGTTCCAAGCCGATATTTTTGAATTCGTCGATAATAAAGGCCAAATCATTTAGAACAGTTTCAGCCTCGCCTCCCAAGGTGCCATCGTCTAGGTACCAGACGTTGAATTTAGAATTTAGTTTCTCTATGATGGGATGGATAGGCTAAATATACCTGGGCCTAGGGGGTCGCCCTGTTGGCAGCCAACTGCTGAGTCTAATGGGTAGTCTTTATATATTAATTTAGTAGTTTCGCTGTAGCATTGCCAAAGGTAATTGAATGACTTGGGGATTTTCTCTTTGATGGCTGTCAAAAGGGCGCCCCTGTCTATAGGTACAGAGTTGAATGCATTTTTTACATCCACTTTCAGCACAACTGAGTCATTCTGGTTACCCAGGAAAGTCCTCAAGGACCGCGGCTTCGCAGCCGAAAAATGTTACAAAAGTCTCGGCTTTAGAGTGAAAACGAGAAGATGAGAGATAAGATATACAGGTTGTAACAGAAAGGGTATGTTAAGCGAAAAGCTATGTAAATAGAACATTATAGAGAACCTATTTCCAAAATTTGAGACTAAATAACAGGTTTATTTTTCAAAATTGTATGAACATTCTTAAGTTGATTAGAAATTCTCCATACAAGCTGCAAAATTAAACATGTGATTTCGAGTCTGAAATTTTGTAGATAGGTTCCTTTTAGTGGGCTATTTACATAGCTTCTAGCTTAACATACCCCTTTTGTTAAACCCTGTATAATAGAATAGAAGGAAAATACATTATTTCACTAATCTCAAATTATAATAACTAAATAGAATATCGTACAATAGCTAAGTACACGGTTGTCTTCGAACTAAGCAAAACCCTCTACTATTAAGTTGTACCCCTTCCATGGCAAAACTTAAGACATGCCGCTGGTCACCGACCCTCAAGTACTTCCAGAAATTAATTATGAAGTTTAATTTAGTTTAGTTCTATAGCACAACTTAGGCACTTTCTAAATAAAGGCTTTTTGATGGATAGGATATTTTATCTGTCTTATGTGGGTGTTATGTGTCTATTATTTAAGCAATTAACTTTACTACTACCTATATATCGTGTTTACTCGTATATAGGTACATTGCCTGCTTGAAACAAAAAAAATCAACTTTCAAGTTTTATCCACAAAGGAGTTACAGGGGGTTGAAATTAGCCTGAACTGCTTTAAGAAAAGGATGGCAAAAGTGTGCCGTTTTTTTGGTCCACTTGACTTCTGAGAAATTAAATACACATTAAAATAAAAAGATTATACAAATAAGATTCAAATTAAACAGCGATCACTCGTCGCGAACAGGCGACAGTGAACGCTCTCGTACATTTCTAGCCAAGAATTCTACTCTAAATTCTCATTCCGTTAACAAAATATAAACAGTAACTCGATAGACGGGGAGCTGTAACCAATTTGTATCTTTGTTGCTGCCATGGTTATAGGCTTAAATGTTTGCAATATTTTATCAAGTTGAGTACTTTTGTATTATGTTTTAGATTAGATGTAAAATGTATTTTATTTACTAGATAACGAATTCATCCGTGCAATCCTTTAAATTTCCGTTTTTTCTACTCTAGTGCGAATTCTGTTCTGGCTTCCATACATTCCCGACAAACTTACCTACATACCAAATTAAGCTTCCTACGCCTAAAAAATAATAATTTTTGGCTACGCGTTATCAATCAGTAACGGAAAAAGTTTTACGTATGTATTTATATTAATTAAAACATAAAAAATCCCTATGTAAAAAATATGGACATGAGATTTAATGACAAATTTAATATCAAAAATAAAATGTTACGATGAAAGGTAAAAATTCTTAAAACTATTTTGTATTTTAAGTCCTAAGAAAATAATAATTATCTTACCTACGCTTTAATGCAGTTTAAGTAAAGAACGGCGTCATACTGTGCAATCTAAAGCAATTAAAAACGTATTTAAGCTCCTAGTCTAGAAGGCAACACATTTTACAGCGAGTAAGAGGCCTCGCGTATTGCTAATATAAATGAAATTCTCTTCAAAGACTATCCCCTTTATTTATTCTACGTAAATACTCTGATTTATTATGTGTGTGTGTTTTAAATTTGTTTATTTTGCATATTAGACTATATCAAATGGTATGATAAAGAAATATAAGCTTCAAAAACCAAAGTTTCAGAATACGACCTAAGTAAAAAGAATTAAACACAAGTATCCTTTTGTATGAAACCGAATGGACTTTCATAGTATATGTAGCTACAGCTTAAAATTGGCAGCTTTCATGGTCAGTAATTATGTCACTGACCTTTATATTTGTTGAATCGCGATGGAACTCAGAAACAATTTCACATAATTATATGGGACAGAAACTAGCAAATGGTGTCTTCTAAATAAAAAGATAGTAGATTATTTTTGTTTCTATTCAAGCCCACTGGGTTATCAAGGCGCGCAGAGCCGCGTAAGTCCAAAATTGCTCAATTTCCTGTCCCGAGTTTCAACTTCGCTTAACGTCTTAATGAAAACTAACTTTGCATAACTTTATTTACCTTTTCTCTTTAAAATGGGTCTTATTTTTCGACTTAACCCGCTAAGTTTCGTGTTTGTGGAGAAAATTTTCTTTATTTTATTAATTTATTTAACGGATCTTTGCATAGTTTTAAGTGGCAATTTATATTATTCGAAGAAATATTCTGGTTGTACATAAAAGTGAACAGAATTGCGTGAAGAGTAAAATAAACAAAGCATAATTTTAGATGAACCAGCTCCATTAGGTATTATTTATAGCAAATAATCCAGTAATTTATTTTAAGTCCCGAAATTCTGGAAACTTTGTAAAAATGCTAAATAAAAACCGTTTTAAACCAGTTTGATCTAGATTAAACTACCTGGATTAAGTTAAACTATTGAGAGTTAACTAGGGTAATCCGGTGCTGGGACGATAGATTTTTTTACTTTTTACTTGTGCTCAGCTAAGCCTCTCTCAACTGATTTTATGTTAGTTTATTACAAGTTCTTAATTGGATTGTAAAGCGAGCGATTGTTATGATTTTCCTTCACTAGAAAAACGGAAAATTATAGCAAATGGGAATTTTTACTTTAATTTTAATTTAATTAGATGTCTTTGGATGTAACGTTAGTCGAACTACACTATGACAGTATTATTACAAAACTGCATCTAAAGTTAGAGGGTTAGTCCACTCTGATCATATGATTCGTTGCAAGTGGAAACTGATCATACTTTTGGGTACACTCTGATTACGATATCAGTTTTACCTCAAATCAAACGAATGAAAAGTAGAGATCTACCAAGACAATGAATATAATAATGTCCACTCTGATTACGTTAACTTCAAACTGTTAACTAACCCAAGTTAGACAGAATATATGTCAAATGAAGGCAATGTTTAGCTTAAAAAGGCATAAATTCTTTTGTAACAATAACACGAAAAATCTCTATCTATAGAAAATATTTTACTTGAATTTCCTAATTGAATTCTGTTCTGTGCATATGACGGGTTGCAGTGTTGGTAACGTAAGCTCGTATTTTTTGACATTCAAATGACATTAGCGGTATGGTATATACCTATGCTACAAGGGTCACACATGTGGTATCATAATGATTATTTTAATGAAATGTTTGGTCTTGATTTCTCATTGTAGCAGGCCATATTCATACATACGTCTAGTATAGGATAGCACCATCCGATATTCTCATTAATAGCAGGAATTCTAATATTTGCAAAGCTATTTCGGTAATAAAATAGAATTGTTTTTTGAGAATCTAAATGATTTTCACAATTCAGTTATGAAGTAAATTTAGTAAATAGCGAAATCATTTAGATATTAATGAATATAAAAACGGCGTTGGTTAATTTTTTAAATAGATACTAAGTTAAGTTAGATACGGTACAATACGACGTAGGTACAATTTGAAAACAAAACAGAATAATTTAAACTAATCACGAAATGCACGTTTAGTCGTAATAAGCTAGTTGTCTTAAGTTATGAATTCTATTAAGCACGATGAGACGAGTTGAACTATGTACAACGGGCGATGGTTAAGCCTTGTTCCAAAGCTGTGGATCGTCTTCACGTAAAGTATGGCTTAAAGCATAAGTAAACAAACCTTATATGGTTCTCTAGTAGGAAGTTTTTTATGTGTACAATAAAGAATACAAAGTTTTGTATGAAAAATGGTATTTAAAAGTTATGCACGTAAAATGTACTTACACTTAAGTATTATATAATCATTATGTTATGTAACAAAGTCGATGAGCTTGTATGTTTACCTAATATCTACTGTGAAAAACTTAAATTACGTATTTATAAGGGTTCTGTTTTTCTCCATTTCTCTACGGTACTCCCAAAAGACTGTAGCTTCTTGCATTGCTAAATTTTGCGTTGTGCAAATTGTACGTCCCTTTCATATGAAATCTGAGGCGGTGTAACTATAATATCTCGCTTCGCCTATATTTTGGGGCACATATCATTACGATCCCCTTCATAAGAGATATGTGTCTCAAACAAGCACGTTTTGGAGCTTAAGTTGCTGCGCATAGTAACAGCTCGCTATTTTGATTACAAGAGTTATTTAAACACAGTACCGAAGCATACATATTACCTACATACACACACAACTACTACACTTAACATGTATGTGCTTTGAATCTTACTCCACTGAAATAGTGATGGCATTAGAATGAAAAGTATTTTAATCAAGATCCCGATACATGTTTAAGCCTTATGAGGCATCAAGGTCTAAACCACGAACTTAGAATATTAGACTTAATTAAAATTAGAGAATTACTCGATTCATAATATAAATTATTTGTTCAATAAGACAATAGATCTAACACTAATGAAGCCGCAAATGCTCTCCTACGTACGACTCTTGACAATGAAATACATTTCCAGATAAACCTTAAAGCTGAATAAATAAAAGAAAATACAATTAATAAATGTCAAGCACTATAAAGAAAAAAAATTACTAACCTACTCGTATTTAGTCACTTACAATACCGAGTGTTTGCCGCGTGGTGCCGGCAGAGTAGAGTTTGTACCACCCCTGTCTGCCCGTGGGTATCGTACGAGGCGATTAAGGGTTTCCAGGAGGTGGACTCCTGTACTGACAACATAGTCCGAAAATCACACTGCGGTCACCAACCCGCCTGCCCAGCGTGGTGACTATAGGCAAATCCCCCTGTGGCGGTAGCCTTGTGGCGTGCCCTGGGGCAGGCCTACGTCCAGCAGTGGACTGCAATAGTCTGAAGAAGAAGAAGATTACTGAGTGTGTTTCACTTACACTTAATTTTGGCGCAAGTATTACCATTCCATCGACAAAACATTATGTTGAAGTTACATCGAAATTGGATACAAAAAGGAAGAAGGTACGTTTACAACTGATTTGTAAAAGTCAATTTACATATACATGAGGCCGTATTGGCTACACATTTTGCATGTTTACTGGAGGGTGCCTCTGCGCGACGACCCCTTCCGATTATTACTAAGTCCGTCAGATATAGTCAACGATAGAATAGACACATATCATTTATAATAAACTCTATAATTATATATTTTAGGGTTTTAGTCCCTAACATGTCCTGTCTGATTCATCAACGTCCTCAAAAAAGGCGAGGCAAAGCTGCTGAAAATAGAGACGTAATATTTTAAACCATAGCTTCATTTTGTGAAGTATATGTAGGTACACTAAGAAGGGAAAATAACAGGAATTCAAGCTAAGTATTCTTGTGCTGATTTGGAGCTTAACTAGAATACATACTTCAGCTGTATCTCCGTCCATGCATTTCGTAAGAGTCGATTAAGAATTCAGGGGCGCTCTTTCAGCTAAACTTATGCTTGTATACATAGTACAAACATTATATCATTTTTCAATTTATTATCTGTGATTATTATTACTTCTGCTCTGGGAGTGAAAAAAAAAACGTATAATACGACAGCTGCTTCTCTTCCCGAGCATACTGTACAAGTCCGTAGAGGGACAAGAGGGTCTTGGTGTTTTGTAGGCGATGGGCTGACCACCTGTCACTACTAACTGAACCTGTACATCTCAACTATACCCTCAAAATTGGTCAGAAGTGGCACCATATGCTTCTATCGGTCCTTGGTGTTCTGCCTACCCCGTAAGGGATAAAGGCGTGATTATATGTATGTGTGTATTATTATTCAATGTAAATATTACATACATACACGCCTGTATTCACCAAATAGGGTAGCTAGAACGACAGGATATCAAGGTGATTCTAAATCTACGGTATGTAAGCATGTAATTTTAAACGCGCTATTTCTATAAATATTGTATACTAGTGGACGCCCGCGACTCCGACCGCGTGGACTGCAGAGAAAACAAAATGTCGAAATTATCCGAGATAAAACATTTTCCCGGGACAAAAGTAGCCTATATGTTAAGTGGGACCTGCCACAATATATTCCTGAAAACTGCATCGAAAACAGTCCAGCTGTTTCTGAGATTCACGTGCACAAACATCGATCCGTTACAATATTAATTTTATTATATGCATAGATTTACACTCTACTGCAAACTGAATCATTGTTCTAAGCAGCCTACCGTCGATTATACGACGATACAGAGCACAATCAACACAAATTTGCATGTGAGCTGTATTGAATTGAGAGGGACGACCGTCACTGTTGTGCTTTTCTCGAATAGGACAGTCGATGGGCATTGCATCCGAATTGCATCCGTGAAATCCTATCCGTAGTCAAAAAACAATAGCACAAAACTATAGGTTACGTGTTGCATCCGATACTCGTATTTCTTTTGTAATATATTAGATATCAAATACTATCTTGTGTGACTATCTGTATCCGATTTTCAAATATTCGGATACGTGGAGATAAGACTGTGGATGAATTAATAATGACTCGAGTAATTACGATTCGAATAAAACACACAGCAAGTTTACTTTTATTCAGATGAAAACCTTATATGGAAGCCATTAATATTTTATGAGACAGCTGTCTTATCTTTTCTTTTATTATCTATACTAATATTATAAAGAGGAAAACTTTGTTTGTTTGGTTGTAATGAATAGGCTCAAAAACTAATATGGACCGATTTTAAAAATTCTTTCACCGTTAGAATCCTTATAGGACCTGGATAACATAGGCTAAAGAATTTCCATGTCCCACGGGAAGGCGACAAACGGGAATTCTATATATTTTTACGAAAAACTATACATATGAAGCTGAATCGGGCAATATCTTCATAGAGCAAGGGAGGACTAAAAACGATTTCCCGAAATTCCCCGGGAAGGTTAATTGATAATTTTTACGAAAACCGCTACATATTCGAAATTGGGCAAATCTTCATTAGGGACTCGCCCGCACTAAGGACGAATTTCCCGAAATTCCACGGGAAGGGGGCCAACGGGAATTAATTATTTTTTATGAAACGGTTACACAAGACACTTAAGTTGGGCATATTTGTTTATTTGGGACCCCGAGGAAGCACTAGGAACGGATTTCTAGAAACTCCCACGGGAAACAAACGGGAATTCATTTTTTACGACAACGCGATACATATGAATTCGAAATTAGACCTGTACGTTCATTAGCTGCGAGGGAGCGCTAAGAACGAATTTCCCGAATTCCCACGGAAGGGGACTAACGGGAATTCAATTTTTTACAAAAACCGCTGTACATGTGAACTAAAATCGGAGATGCGGGGAAGCACTAAAATGATTTCCCGCAAATTCCCACGGAAGGGACTGTTCTGTGTTTGTGCACGCTAATCTCAGGAACGGCTTAACCGATTCGGTGAGTTTTCAGAATATTTGTGACAGGTCCCACTTAACATATGGCTACTTTTTATCCGAAAATGTTTTTATCCCGGATAATTTCGACATTTTTTTTTGTAGTCCATCGCGGACGGAGTCGCGGCGTCCACTAGTTTTATATAAAAAGGAATCTTTGAGTAATTAATCAATAAAAAGATATATCAGGAATAAATTATACTGCCTAAAAATATGTACAAAAGTCCATGTATGATGATTACGTTAAAGTTAACCACCGGATATTCAGGGCCACAGCAGGCGATCTACAAATCTTCATCTTCAAAATTTCGTCGTTATCGTTCAATCCAGTCGTTTAGAGGAAATTATAATTATGCTTCCACAAAGAGTTAGTCACATTTTTATTTTTAGATATTGTACTTATAGATAGGTTATATATAAACATTTCTCAGTTATTTAGGAATTCTCCATACGCCCTAGAAAAATAACAAAATTATGGATAGGTGCTATTGGGCTATTTTCATAGCATTTCGCTTAACATATCTCTTTTGTTACAGCCTGTATATTATGGTAAATAAGCTTACGAATCTAGTATAATAAATGTACTTGACACATTTTTGGATACCGTTTCAACTAAGCCCAAATCATATTAGAGTTGAATAGTTTGCTTTGGCCCTAGTCCAGGATGAAGTGGCCACGCTAGGCTTTGAGGCACCGGACTCAAGCCATTAGTGACCCCTTTTTGCCCCCTTTTGCGCTAAGTATCCGGTAGCCGTGTGACAATGCCAAATTGTAAGGAGGCTCTCATTTAGATCCGCAAAGTAAGCAAATAAAGTTGTTTTTATTACGTACGTTTCAAATTTTTTTACCATCAGGAGTATTTGTATTTTTGGCTTTCCAATGATATGGTCTAACTACGTAATATTTACGTACCTATGTTTATTTTGTAGTAAAAAAAAAGTTAAATTGCGTGGACAAAATGCCAAAGGTTGGGTAATGAACTATAATTTATAATTAAACCTATTTCATTCTTGTAGGATAAATTCATTTTTAGGTTTATATTAATGTAGTATTTTAGTTAGTCACTACTAACCGAATTTGTACATCTCAACTACGAGTATACCCTCAAAATTGCTCAGAAGTAACACCATGTGGTCCTATCGGTCCTTGGTGTTCTGCCTACCCCGTAAGGGATAAAGGCGCACTGTACAATAAAATACCTACTAAACTACCTATTAAACATTTCTACAGACATACTTTATTTATGCTTTCTGGTAATACATAGGAATGTAATTAGGAAATAAAGGTAATGTTTTATATTAATACTGGATTTGATTTGACTTCTGGCAATTAAAGGTTTACGATAGCCATTAATAATATTTTCATTATTATCTAATGATTTCAATCAATTCATAATCATTAGGTTACAATATAGTCAAACATTTTGATATTTTGTATCCTATTGCACCAAAACTTAAAGGGACATTCATAATTATAGAGTTTAATAAAATAATTAATTTCCAACCATCAATTTAATGAGGTTTACTAAAAGAATATTCATAGTTAAAATCTCCTGAGTTGTCTCGGAGCTGAGATCTAGGAGTTTTTTTATGTTTGTCATATTTTTAATTTTAATTTGATGATTCTTTGGTTAGGTAAATAAAAATAAAATTTGGTTAATTATGTTAAAATTCGTATAATCTATTTCTGTCGCGAATAACTTTTTTACAACCATCACAATAAAAATGAAACGCGCCGAATCAAATGCAAAAAGCGTTACTAAATTCCCAACATCTGGTGTCGCGCGATTACTTTGTTTATTTTTACGTTGTTCACAAATTGTATAATTTTATGTGTCAGTCTACTTCCTATTAGCATTCACTGTGCCGGTTCCACAATTTTATTTTAATTTAGATCTTAAACAGTGTCCGGATTGCAAATGTATGCAGATTATTGCGTGGTCGAGGCCGGAATCAAATTAGACACCAGTAAAAAAATCTAACGAATGGGGTGCTAAAAGATGGTGGAGAAGGAATTTTATTGTGCTGATGAGGAACGGTTTTTATTCTTTTTATAAGATATTAAATTAAAATGTGTACTCTTAACATAGTCATGTTTTGAGAGTAGCCTTGGATTTTATATAACTACTTAACGAGAATGTGTTTTATATTTTATTTACCTGTAGTGTACCTATGTGTGCAATGCATGCGTGTATTTTTCCACTTGTTTATGAATAAAAAATATATTTGGTATATATAACTATGTTTAGTGTCGCATATAACTTAGTAATTATTTTAAAATATAAATTTCAATTAGGCCCTATTAGTGGTAAATGGTAATATTCCATCCATAAAAATCTGAAATCTTAAAAGATAAAAACAATCTAAATACACGATATCTAACTGCCGCGGAAGCAAAACCGGACAACGAAGCAATTTTAACGTCGGTTAAGTTCTAACTCGGCAATAATTTAAACCGGATTATTTTACTTCCCGGACATTTTGCGAACAACCTAATTCCGGTTATCCCTGACGACACTCAAAACAAACGAAAGTCTGATAAATGTTCGTATTAATCTTCGAAACGCTTGCGAGCCCGTCCTTGCGAGGATACGGCTTAGCAATAAAAATCTAGATATGGGTCAAGTGTTTAGGCAAGTTTAGTGATGGATAGTTATGTGGGAAGTCGGCCGTTTTCAGTAATCTGATACGAAAGTTTTACTCGAGGATGATTTGAGATGCACGCAATGTTCTTATCACGTCCAGGGATAATGAGAAAATACTCTTTTCTATTGTGTCTATTTCTACCCTATTTCCGAGCTATTTCCATTGTCTTGTTCTATGTTGTTGCTGTCCGTGTATATGTCATTGTCAAATAAATTCTAAAATCTATCTATCTATCTAAATTCATATGCATCGTAGTTATTATAAGAGATAGCTGTGGTAATGATCGTCAGGAAGCTTTGCTTCGCTAGCGTTGCCTATTATAGCTGACATACTTAAATTGCCTAATATTCTCACAGTTCTACTAATAAACAGCGCGGAATGTTATATTCTCATTATACAGAATGATTTTTGGTCTAAGGTCGGCCCTTGGTGCACTCCTTACCCCGTAAGGGATAAAGGCGTGATTATATGTATGTAACGTTCCCGAAAACTACGGAATCTCCTCATCATCACGATCATTTTTCTCCATGGAAGCATACCTGGGAAGTGTCTGGTTTCCAAAATATTAGGGTCCAAAGTTGAATAAATAGACTGCGTTTTTCTGTATATAGGTACGAGTATGTATATTGACGCGTGTAACAAGTTTTTTTCACGGGTAATAATTAATATTAAAAACTAACATAGACACTGGACACTATAAATTTCGCCCTATCAAGTAATAAAAAAAAAATCAAATTTACATCGTTTCCCAGATTTTTTTTTGTCACAAACTTACTTTATTTGACGTATAGAGTACCTACCCTTCGTTAAGGGTGCCAACGAAAAAACACCCTGTAGGTATATGACTTACAGTAATATATGGAATAACTGTCAAATTAAACTGTGTCTATTAGCAAGCCCCTCAGAGTAGCTATTACCGCGAGGTTCCTATACTATAAAGGCTAATTGTATTTTTTTTAGGTATCCCTTTTATTACATCTGTCCCCGCTATGCTTAAGGTGGCTGTAGGATTTACTATGTGATTTTGTAGTTCTGGCTACCCAAGTTATGTGTAACTATGTATGTATGTTACGTTGTATTGAAAAATATCAGTGAAGGGAGCCTAAGAAGTAAAAATATAATAATATTATTCGCCTTTCCCACCTGCATTGTAATATTTCCCCTTTTTTGTTTCTGTAACGAGCATCCTGTTTCCCTGCTTAATTTGTATGTGTGTTTTGTTTTGCTGGATAATTTTTGATGCTTTGTAAAACCGTTGGTTTTTGTTAATGTTTTTCTGGCGAGTTGTTTTCGGTAGGTTTTGGGTAATTTATAGCGGATGTGTTTTTGTTTGAAAATGAGTTTTGTTTTACGATGTAGGTACAAGGTGTTAGACTGCTTAGCTTAGTCTGCGGACAGTAAGGAAGAATTTAAGTGGAAAACTTTGATGTAGAGTGGATAGAGCAGTATTTATAAAGATATTGTTCAAGTTTTAGAATAAAATATATTAAGTTTTTATAGAAATATGTCCCTCCATTTATTAATACCTTATATCAATCACAAACCGACCGTATTTATTTTAACACATGATTAAATCTGAATCAAGAAACAGTCGAACAATGAAAACATCCAAAACATTTAATTATATTCAGAAAAATAAAACGATTTTCATAAAAAAAAAGTTTGATAAATAAGAGTAAGCAGGAAAGTGAAACTTTTCGGGTCTTAGCTTTGAACTCGGTAAAGGTCTACTTCAAACGATTTATCCGGGGATAAATTAGAATTAGAGACTTTACAAACGAGTTTTCTAATTTAATTTAAGATAATACTTCCACGATATGCCATTAAGCTTCCTGTATTTACTGCAACTGAATTGCTGCACTGAAAAAAAAAATTGTGTAATGTCAATACCTACTGGAGCAATATAGGATTTCGTTGGCCCATTATTACAAAGGTGCTTTTTTACTATTTACAACGACATAAATATAAAAAATTTTGCTTCATTAGATACATGATCCTTTTTTCTCCTGTGCTGATGTGGGGGTGAATTCATCAGCTGCTTCTTCTTCCTTGTATGTCGTAAGAGTCGACTAAGGAACTCAGGAGCGTTCTCTCAGGCAAACTAGTAACTTGACACTAGCTTGAGCTGGAATCGTTTACATCTGACCTCGCTATGCTAAACGTGCTGTAGGATCTCCTTCGCGATGTTGCAGACTGTAATTCTGGCTAAGGGATTTGGTTTAAATTCAACCCGAATTTATTTTTTATAAATCAAAAATGATATTAGAGCTAATGTAAATAGTTATAACAACTTATTTATCTTAATATTTGGGTATTATTATAATATTTTATTCTTATATTTATTTTATTTATTTGGGACAGTTAACAGCTGTATACAAAAATACATAGTTAGGTATTGTTTTTAAAGTATAAATAAGTACACAGTCCACTACACTATGCACAAGTTACTTAAAAGAAGGTCACACCAGACTATACATCACCGATGAGATAGCACCACCATGGATGCTGCAAAACTAACAAGCTCATGCATACATCCATAGGTGAATGAAACAATAATACTTTAACTTATCATAAACTTAAAATTAATGACAATGATACCTTTATGGTTTTGTTATTTTTTCGATTTAGATACCAATTCTCCAACTACTAAATTTCTGAATTTATTACGCGACAAATAAAATATAACAATATCTAATAAGTATTTATTATAGGAGTTTACCAAGCGCCTTAAAGGAGATCTTATACCTGCATTAGTTCTGCACAGAGCAGTAAGAAATAGTTTGTTACGACGCAGCGAACGCTGCATTCTACTAGGGACACAGTATGCCAGACGACTACACAGCTTAGGATAGTCCACAACACTATGGCAAATGTTAAAAAGAGTCATAATATCTAACATTATTCTCCTGTCATGTAGTGTCATGAATGAGAACTTATCCAATATTTTTCCATATAATACCTTAGAATGATAGCATTTGTAATATGTAGCTTGAAGGAATTTTGCCTGGATTAATTCGATCTGATCAGAGTATTTGTCGTAAAGGGGATTCCAGATCTGTGAACCATATTCAAGATAAGGTCTAATTAAGGTGTTAAAAAGATGGAGGTAAGTTTGAGGTCGTCTAAAATTTCTGCACGTCCTCATCACGAAACCATATATGCTATAATACTGTATATTCATGTATTTGTATGGTATATTGGAAATAATATATTAAGTGAAAGTGGTAGGAATGAAAAATAACATAAAATTTATAAGTAGCCGCGCTATCTACAAACATATTCTTAGTCCCGCGTCATCAGAAAACGTCCCAAACACAATCTTCTCAGATAAGGTCAGAATATCAGTCGTTCGCTCTAAATGCAAATATTACCGCACCCCAGAGAGGTGTTATAGCTACGGTTTTGAGGTAAAAAGGACGAAAACACAGCTAAATGGTAAGAAAACGCTTTTTGCGCTGACGCTATAGGGTAGTTAAAGATAATGTATGGTGGAGTGGTGTCGGCCGTTTACCGATTTGTGGATTTGTTTATTGCTTAAGTATTAAGGTAAGTTTGTGTAACAAAGAGAAAACGAGAGCTACGGAATAACATGCTAAAAAATGTGTTAAAATTAAATCTAGTATAAAAAAACAACTTACAGCCTTTCCAACACTGTATCAAATGCCTGAATATTCATATACGCCTTGGGGACACAGAAGCTTTCAAATAAAACGACAAGCTTCTAATATCGAGATATACACGAAATCAATTCAGTTGTCTATATCGAAGACTAGCGGATGACTCCGCTCCCACGAGAGTTCCCGCACGTTAAATATTAGCTTTATATTCATGCAAAAATCTATTGCAATTTTTCATCTGCGTAGCTTTATTTTTAGAGATATGAAAGTGATATACAGTGCGCCAGGCGGGAATAGAAGGCTGTTGTTGAAAATAAATTAAAAACTATTGATTACTTGTATGAACATGCACACTGACAGTTTTAAAATAGGTTCTGTGTAATATGTAGTTGCAGTACTTCATTTGTTGCGAGTGCTATTGATATACATTAGGGTTGCCAACCGTCCTGTTTTCCCAGGACATGTCCTGCTTTTTGGGGTGTCCTGGGCTGTCCCGGATAGTTTTTAAGCATCGTCCTGGGTTTTAAAGTCCTGACACATTCGCTGTCGGCAGATTTTTTAAGGGTGCCGACATCGGAAACAAACACTTTAGAAAGTCTAAAAGAAGCAAATACGTAGTCACCGGCACTGAATGTGTTAAAGACCTATATCTTGAAATTCGCACGCTATTAATTCCCTACAATCGTATTCTCACTGGGCTCGCAAATGTAAAGTCCTGGCTTTTAATCGAGATGTCCTGGTATTTCTTCCTCAAATCCTGGTTTTCAAAATTTTGAGATGGCAACCCTAATATACATAGATATCATGACAATTTTTTTCCGGAATTTATCGCGGAGGTCTATGTTCAGCGGTGGACTTCTCATGGCTGATAAAAGAAATGAATGAATACAAAAACAATATTTCATCTCATATTGTATACATAAGTGACTTGCGTTCGTCTCAATAAAACCCATCGCGTGAGAGATTGTTTTGCATATCAATCAATTATAGTTTTCATACATAATTTCATATTAGGAATAAATAAATCCGAGATTCTTTTTGATCTCTCCTATTGAAACGGGCCGTTAAGGGTTTTAAGTAAGTCCAGCAAAGATAAAAATTGGAACCGGTGGATTTTGATCGGGTTCCAATAAGCGAAGCTGCCGAGGGACCACTAGTTTATCAATAAAACTACATTGGTAAACCATAGTGCTATTACGACACAAGTAAATTGATTTCAGATGGTTGGGTACTCCTAGCTACTATTAGTACGAGTAGGTAGACATTTGAGGTTCGACCGGCACCCAGGTGGTTTCCTTCCGCCCCGGATCCTGCCTCCGACGGAGTTATATCACGGGTGCATCAGAATTGTACCTATATTTTTTGTAAAATTACTTACATTCTAAAAGATAGGAAGATGAATTCTAATTTTACCAAAGTAACAACCTTTTAAAATGATTTACGGCCAATTTCAATACTAGAGATCATAAAAACCTCGGATTTTTATAGATCTAAAATTAACTAAAATTTTCATAGTAAATAATAAAAACCCCTAGAAAATCCTGGAGGTTTAGGCATCGCAGACACTGATTATGTCGGCTTCCAGCTTTCATAATGGATAATTCCTGCTTTATGGATTCATTGTAACATGTTTCATGGAGAAATAAGAAAATTTAATATGATCCGGAAAATCAGCTTTAGTCATAAATAAACAAAATAACTAAAGAGTTAAAATACATTAGTTAATATTTGTGATGAATATAATTCAATTCCGCGAATTCATTACATTGTGGTTATTCATATTCCGGTATATTTAAATGAAAATGAAATCAATGAAAATCTCCCGACCGTATTTCGGCCAAGGCGACCAATCTCTAAGGAGATTAGTCAGGTACGCAGGAGATATTACAGTGCACAAGTGTGTGCGCAAACACAGATGCACTCTCTATTCCGTCACTCTCATAGTCCGATGGGACGGAAAGCCGACACGACCGGACTGCATATCGTAAGAGTCGACTAAGGAATTACAGGCCTTTTTCTCAGGTGATGAGCTGTCAACTTGGAAGAAATGCAACACCACGTGATCATGGAATGCACAAGCGTGGCCGAACAATGGGCACTGATCCTCCGATCGCCAACATCACTCTCGGAAGCCTACAGCAAGCCTATAAGGCTAGAAGGGAAAATCTGGTTTGGTTGGTGTAGACAGGTAAGGTAAAATACGTACAATACTTTTAGTGGCTAAGTGCGGAAATGCCCGGTCAAACTAACTAACTAGCAACTTGTCACAATAGTTCTGGCTACCCCATTTTTGAGAACGCAGTGGTATGTATAAATGTGTGTATTGTCTAATAATTATGAATTCTACCCATCAATTAATACAACAACACTTGATAACTATGATGTTGTCTATTTATAAATCAGACATCTAATGATGATTTAAAACGCAAGGGCGGAGTTAAGTAACAAGCAGAATTAAGTTATTATCCATGAGTAATCAACTACATACGGCCAAAGAAGGAAAGACTACTGAAAATATTATTTTTTATGAATTTATAAGTATCTCACTCGCATATCCTATAATTACCAAGGATTTCTCTGAATAGTTTGATAGTGAAATGCAGTTTTTTTTACAATGAAATATTATTTAATTATTGAGCAAAGACACGTATTATCTAAATTATTCTGTAACTACAGGGTGATTTTTGGTCGTCAACGTTCCCGAAAACTACGGAATCTCCTCATCGTCACGATCATTTTTCTCCATGGAAGCATACCTGGGAAGTGTCTGGTTTCCAAAACATTAGGGTCCAAAGTTGAGTAAATAGACTGCTGTTTTTCTGCAACTTCTTTAACTTATTGTATTTAATGTATAGAGTATGAACCCTTTGTTAAGGGTGGCAACGAAAAAAAACCCTGTATATATGCGAGGCTTTTACTAAATCACATCAGCTGAAAATCCTTCCGTGAATGATGCTTAAAGAGTCGACTAAAGAACTCGGGCGATAAGCTAGCAACTGGTCGCCGATAATTTACATCTGTGCCTGCTATGCTAATTGTGGCTGTGGGTCCTCGTTTATGATCCTGCAGTTCTGTCTATTTTTGTTTTGGCAGCCATATTAATATGTCTACCTATATATAAGGTTTAGTAAATAAGTAATAAACTCCGTGTAGTGATGGAAGAGTAGCTAGCACCACTCCGTGTCTGCCCGTGGGTATCGTAAGAGTAGATTAAGGGTTTCTTCGAAGTGGGTAGCAGTGTCTCCCTTGTTGACAATATAGTCAGAAAATCACACTGCGGTCACCGACCCGCCTGGTAAGCAAACACTGCAATAGCCTTGTGCCATGCCCTGAAGGAGGCCTACATCCAGTATTGGTCTTGGGCTGTAATAAGTTGATGTGTATATAGTTATGTAAATAAATTAATACATAAAATGAGATCAACCGTGTGTATCGCACTACACACTAGATCTGTACTCATTCAGACACTAAATTACAATTTGTGGCCGGGCGTTACATTTGCCGACAGATTTATACATCTGATACACGTCCTACACTGTGTCATATGTCGTAAATATGTCGGCATGTTGGATTAATTCGCGCCCTAAATTAATGCTAATAAGAATCGAAATAGATAGTTTTGTTACGATTGAAAAGTTGAAGGGGTTAAGAAAATCTAGATTTAATTTAGTTTAGTAGCTATATGCTAGTTTACTGATGTTTATAATATGTTTATCATGTTGAAGTCGTATTGTTTTTTATTTATTATTATCAGGAAAATTTACAGTAGATAGATAAAGTGGTCAACATGAACAGATGACAGTGTATTTAACTGCCAGCCGATAAACACTTATCTAATAAGAACAGTACCCGTATATAGTATGTATCCTCTTTTCCTAATATAAAAAAATACCTCCATACCTAAAGATGCCACATAGTTTAAACGTTATATAAAGTTATTTTCATATAAAATACTATAAGATCGGCGAATATTAAACTTAAAGTATTAAGTATGCTCTATATCCACACATTGATCCCGAACTAATTAGTCTTGGTAACCAGGATTGTCATTAATATTCCATAATTCAATTTCAAGTTCAAAGCTTAGATCTTAATAACGATTCCTGAGTTCCTTCTTCAAGATTAAATTCGTCTGCGGCTGTGTGAATAAGAGAATTGATCTTAGAATTCTCAGGAAATTAACTTGAGTGTGGATTTAAATTTTTCATCAGACCAAGCTAATTAACTTTGTAATTAAACTCTTCGTAATTAACGTTAGAACAAAGACACGTAGATGAATCAAATTACAATTTTTGTTGACTGTTTCGTGTTAGGTAAGATATAGTAATTATATTCTTTGACTCGTCATACCAGAAATTCATCTGGGGCTAATTTAGTAACGATAGAAAAATTTTATGTACTAATAGTCATCGCGGTGGCTCAAATAAAGTAGTGATAAGATTGGTTCATAATTTTTTTTACGTTAAAAACAGACTGTAGTAGGTAAGTACCTACAGTATGGAATGTAGGTATATTTTAGTACCTTACTTGGTATAATATTGGAAAGTAGCTAGGAAGTTTGAGTGATATAACCATTGATATAAATATCTCATTATTTTACCTTTTCTAAGACGAAAATCTTCATTAACAAAATTATGACATCTCCAGCTCCGTAAAACACAAAAGAGTTCTTTCCAGATAAATACAAAAAACGTAGACAACGAGGGGTCCCTTCAAAATAAGCATTGTTAAATCTTTTGAAACTCCCCCAACTTTTTACCATTATATACAGTTTAAGTATAGAACTTAAATGAAGTGGAAAAGTTGACCGGGAAAGATCACCGTCTGCGTCAAGCTTAAAAGTACACTTAGATAAGACCCTCTTTTCATAACTTGCTACAGGACAATCTAAGGAGGTCGATGGATAGAAAATTATGTTCCGATTGATATTTTATATTCAGGCAAGGCTTTGAGGCTTCAATATTTCATATCTATCTTTATGATTCTTATCCTGACTTTGTTGTATAAGTATATAAGGAGTTATTGGGTCTTACTGATTACGTGAAGCCCTATCTCATTATTTCAGCTGGCCAGTGCTGAACATGTCCTTCCCCAAGGACTTCATTTAAGGTGTCTACGCTACAAAATCGGACCTTAGTTGCCATTTATGTCAATTACCTAGTAGGTATGTAGTCTAGCCATAGGATTTATAGATCCAATTCTACCCCACACACTACACACTGAGTATTCATTTACACACTCATAACTCGGAAACTGGGTCAAAGGGCTGCATTAGAAACAATACTACAACAATATGTTTAAACTTGCTTGACAAGGGTCTATACTGGGCACATAAAGCTCTTCATTAGCAATGAATAGTTAAATTCGAGAATTGCTTAATAAGTTTCAAAGTACTTTGTGTCAAAGTGCATGGCGGTTTATTGAGGTAGAGTTCTCTAGTGAAAAGTGATTTTAATGTAAATAAAACTATTTGTTTTCAAGGCGCTAACTTTATATTTTTTATTTTAGTTATGTTTTTTATTTTAGTTATGTGCTTCACTAGAATATATCAGCTGTCGTGAAAATCATACATTCTCGGCAATAAGCTAGCAACTTGTTAGTGATCATTTACGAGTACATCTCGATCACCTTTAGGATCCTTCAGTTCTGGTCGTGTGTATATATTTGTATTTATTTAGTTCGTATAGAACGTAACGTCATTTCACTTATTCATAGTTAGTAGTTATGTTATATACAAAAATATATATTTTATTTTACATTTAACCCAGATTCAAATAAATTCCCATTAGCACTGGTCGAGTAATTCTCACTGGCAAATAATCCTGTATACTGAAAATTGCCACGGCTAGCCAGATCATTATTTCGTTTGTAATGATAATCACCTTTTGTCCGCAAAGCCTCTGCATGTATGGATGGAGTCAAAAATCGTTATTAACTTTTTAACGTTTTTTTTTTGTATCACCACAGCAGTTCGGAAAACTGTGTGTCATATTCTTTAGTTGAATACTCCGTGTCACCATTTTGTTACTTACCCATATTAATTATCTATTTTCCTAACAACAGTTCTTCTCTTATATATACGCCTTTATAAAAATTATTAATAAAGAAATAAAAATAAAAAAAATTCACCCTAGTGAGATTTGAACTCACGACCTCTCGTAAACCGTGCTTTCGCTCTAACCAACTGAGCTATCGGGTCAATTAACTCGGATGACGAATTTTACCATCTCTTTTACTTACATTATGTTTTTGACAACGTCGTTTTTTCATCCCGATAGCTATACACTAGCCAAATCTCCGTAAACAAAGCTGAATCCCTCAGCACAATGTTTTAATGATGAAACGATTAACCATATCCTAGGGGATTATATTATGGAGAAGTGTCTTATAAACTTATTTTACTTTTTATCATTCCCAATAAGCATAGCTTAATAATTTCAGACATAAATACTTGCACAAGTTTAGATAACAGAATTGAATTCGTTTTCCTGGTAGATAAAATTTTTATGAAATTTCTCAGGACGGAAAAATATAAGATACCTGGTACGGTTGGGATTGCAGTGGTAAAGAATTTATTACGACAGCAACTCCGCGTCCCGTGGGAGTGGCGGGCCAAACTATTGGAAATTCTACTTTTTATTGGCAAGTTACGTGAAGCACCTATATAGTTTTCTATTAGGTACATAAATTGCGACGTGGTTCTACTGTCATAACTTTACTTATAAGTAATTTGAATAGTTTAAAATCTCTACCGATTAGCACAATGTTACATAATTGAACGAATATGAATATTAATTCATAAAAACAATAAAAAAAAATCGTAAAAGAACTGTGTTTTTTTATGTTCTTGTGTTATCTGCGATCAGTCCCCGGACTATGAGCAGATGTTGAAAAGTGATATCAGTTAGGAATTAGGAATAGATCCCCAGCGGAAGAATCCCTGCCTCCAATGCAGTTTTATACAAGTTATTTTTACAGTAGAAGAAGTAATCGCTTGGTCTTGACAATTTGTACCTACTGTTAGTGCATTATATAACCTATTTTTTTTTTGAGCTTTGATTTCACCTTTCACTTAACACTATATAATTCAATTATATTATGAGGTATTTGTTTTATTATAGATTCCACAGCGGGCTGTAGCAGTTTTCGTAATTAAATTTTTACGACTTAGGTTTCAGAACAAGTTAAAGTGTTTTTAAATCATTAAAGCTTGCTGAAAGGCCATTAATAACTTCTGCCTCTTAATATACTTACTCCAGTTTAATAGAAGACCGCAAGTATTAAAATATTTAAAAGCCATAAAATGCACATGGCATTAATATAGGTTTAAATTACGAGGGACCGATAAACGTGGAATAATAATAGTGCTGGCGCACGTTTTCTTGAGCCGCTTAATCAAATAAAATACGATTTATTTCAGTACTATTTTACTGGGCTTTAGTTAACATTGGAGAGTAATGAAACAAGAGCACTTAGATTATAGAAAACAATATGCGATATGCTTTTACAATAGCATTGTAACAAAATTAATTAAATGCATGATCCTAGTTGCCAGTGAATCATTGACTAGATTTACTGACTTATTGGCTCAAGTCGTAACAAAATTTACTTACACAAAGTTTATACAAAACGTTGCCAGACATATTTCAACTAAAGAGCATCTCGAACAAAAATGTTATAAATGCCAATTTAAAGTTTCACGTTAGTTGCGATGGCTGGAATCCTAAATCCTGGCGATCCACTTCAATTTGTAACTGACTGCAGCTGAAGTTTTAGGTTGCTTTCTAGTTTCATACTAATTGATGCTTATAATAATTTTTTTAAAACGAAAAACCGACTTCCTCCCAAAACTCGAGCTTACTAAAGTAAAATTTAACTAAAGGGCAAATATATATTGCGTTAAGCCGTGTACGAAGTTTAGGAGGCATAATATTGTCAGATTTATATAATTTTTATATAAAATAGGCCACATGACAAAAGAGAAAAAGGACTAGGCTTCGAAACTTTACGTCTGATAATATGATGATTATGATGATAATGATGACCTCCGACCAATTTCGGTCATGGCGACCACTTCTACTCCTAGATATTACTAAGTTGGCGTTCATGCGCTCGGAGATGGCTTACATTTACATAGCCAATCTTCGCCCTGAACGCCCGCGCACACAGAGGACAGGTTAGTGCGCCATTATTGTATTATAGATAATGGCAGCAGGAGGACGAGTCTTTAGTTCATCACGTTTAGCGTCAAGGTCAGCTTGACGCTGCTCCTCGAACTCGTGTACTTGCTTTATCACCGTCCTGCGCCACTCTGGTCGTTGTGCTGACAAAACTTCCCATTTAGATGGATCTATATTCCATCTCTTCATGTCTTTTCTGAACATCTTTGTATCTGAGGAGTTGCCCGCCGCGTTTCCGCTTGCCCTCCTCTAGTTCCGAAAAGAAGATGCTCTTAGCCAATCTCTCCTCCGCCATACGAGACACATGACCGCACCACCGAAGCTGCCGACGCATTAAGTAGGCCTCAATGGCACTTACATTGGCTCTTCGCAATACTTCGGTATTACGCACTCGGTTGGACCATCTGATTCTCATGATGGATCGGAGGCACTTGAGGTGGAATCGATCCAGAGTGCGTATGTGGCGACGGTACATGCACCACGCCTCGGAGGAATATAAGAGATTTGGCAGAACAACAGCCATGTACACACTTATTTAAGCAACATATAATTACACTCCTTCTTCCTGCCCTGTTCCCAATCATTTGGGGTCGGTGCAATATGTAGGTACTCTTTTTTCATTCATCCCTATTATCCGTCATCTCGTTATTCTCATGTCTACCTCTTCCTCTATAACCATCTTACTTCGGACACGGCTTAACGCAACATATAATTTAATGACTTAACACAATTATCTTCATCTTCATAAGCCTATTGCAGTCCATTACTGGACGTAGCCCCCCCCCCTGCCATAGGGGGATTTTGTTACTAAAAAGTTCCACTATCTGTTTTTCGGCGGCTCCATCATCAGACCCTCGTTTCCTTTATATTATGTGTAGCTGACCAAAATTCTCTATAAAAATCTAAAAACGGACTACTCGTGCCTTTTATATTTGAGGATATCCCTAGATTCCTTAGAGATTCCATCATCAGATGTTATGTTTTATATGTAGGTGATCAAAACGCTCAGTAAAAGTATAAAAACAGACTACATGTGCCTACAATATTCGAGGATTGCCCTCGATTTCTCCAAGATCCCATCATCAGATCCTGATATGGTGAATATGGGACCAACCTGGAAGTATACCATGACCAACTATAAAAAAAAATTCGAAATCGGTTCATAAATGACGGAGTTCTGAGGTAACACACATAAAAAAAAAAAAAAACATACAGACGAATTGATAACCTCTCTTTTTGAAGTCGGTTAAAAAGATTCAGTGACTAATAAAAATGAGTCAATCATGTGAATTTTTTTTTCAAATTCATTATAAGCAGTGGTACTGTGTGTGTACAGCTTTGTACTTTTTTCTATACCCGATCATTTCAGTGTAGCCCTCGTATACACATAAACATCAGCCTCAATTGCTGGACTTAGGCCTTCCCCAGGTGGCAAGGCTACCGCCATTGAGAGATATTTGCCCACAGTTATCACGCGCTGGGCAGGCGGGTTTGTGACTGCAGTGTGATTTTCGGACCTTTCGACCTTAATCGCCTCTTACAATATCCACGGGCAGACTTGAGGCTATTTTCTGCAGACATCATACGGCACTGTATAGGTAAAGAGTATCATATTTGTTCCACTATTTGGAGGTGATTTTTATATTGATAATTGCGCGTTCAATACTGATGGTGGAAATAAGATAGAGTATAATACCTGAAATTTAGAAAATTGCTTATTTTGTTTTAAATTGTTACAAATTTTATTCAAATATTTATGTAAATAGGTACATTACTACAATGTAATTTAAGAACATGTATTCTTTGATATAACATTTTGGAATATGTAAATAGTTAGTCTACATCATTACTTCGCTTCAATTTGCAACTTTGGATAACTCAGTTTAAGCCCACCCTCTAGCTTCATGTTAATTGATATTAACGGTTATAGCAAGAACTTTTTGAGTCCAACTTAGACTAGACTTTCTTACATTTAAAGACGTAACTGCCATTGGCCAGTATGAAAATAAGCTTTTTTCGTGTCAGCAAGAATAAAAAGCTGCCCAACTGAGAATTGTGAAATCATAACGAGCAAAAAGTGGAAAACGATTTAGTAAAAATTTTTTCTATAGGTATGTTTGCTTATAGTAAATTTTGTGTTTGACAGTAACTATATGACGTGCATTAAATCTTTATAAGTGCCTTTGAGAATGTTTTGCTATTAGAAAATAAATGGGATATAATGCAAAAAATACTTTAACTATACGAGTAACACCTACACAGCAATTTGATATAATTACACACCAATATAAAAGTCGTCGTTCAACAGTCAATATATTACATCCTGACCTTCTCTATTACGTAAAAAATGATACAAAACCTATCCGGCCAGTAATAAATGACGCCAGACCAATCCTTGGTACAGTCAGCTCGATAAATTATGCGGTGGACCACGAGCCTGTCGATTCCAACGGGAACCAATTAGTCCCGATCTGGAATATTTATTTGCGGTTTTAGCAAACAAGTGAACACCCGATGGGATACGGTTTCTTTAGTTGGAATAGTGTCAGGGTTTCGGATCCCAATTGATTTGGTTAGGGTTAGGGTACCTAGTTGTTTGGAGAAGAAGATTGATTGAGTAATTAAACTCTGCACGAGCCGTTGTGGCAGCCGCGTTGTGAACTGACAGGTTCAAAATTTCATTTTTTATATATCTGCATGTAGCTTGGCGTAGGTATACATAGACATTATATTGTGATTTTGTGAGTTGTTGACGTTGCTGCATTGCTTCTGGAATGGACAATAAATTGGTATTGGTACAACAAAATTTTAAAATAGGTACTATGAAATTTTGTAGCGAGAAAAATAGCAGATTTATTTTGAAACGACCATTAATCAAACCACAGTTAGGTCCTATACGATAAAGCAAACCTTTTATAAAATTCGTAACAGCATGTTTCCGTCCAAAAGCAAGCGATGTCGTCAAAGCTGGTCACGCAGGCCGGGCACGCAAGAGATCGGACATAATACCTACTGTGATTGATCGTAGTTAGCACTTTACTGCATGGCTGAAGGTGGAAACGGGTAAACGTGAAGGGTCTCAGGGGAATACATTATAAATGGGAAATGTTGACAATATAAATAATGGTGATACAGATATGGATTCAATTGAATGACAAGTGACAGGAGATATCTTGGTGGAAAATGTTGGTAAATAATATTTTAGAAACGCAGAATTTTTAATAAATAACTACAGCCAACTTCAATAACCGATCTCGAGATTTTTTTTGCATATTTCAGAATAAATGTTCCATTATTTTCATAAAAAAACAAATTTGGAATAAATAAACTGACTTAAAAAAATATATATTAACCGACTTCAAACTTTAACTAAAAAGCGATAAATAACGTAACAAATTTATCTACTTAATAGATATTAAATATCTAAAATTATTTAAATATTTACAACTTAATACCTAATACTTTAACAGTCATCTTTAACTATTTAAATATTTACTATGAGTGCGCCCACCACCGGGCTCTACACCCTCCACTGACCCGCACTTGCACTAACTACAATCGCCACGAAAAACCAGACCCGAGCACCTAGCATGCAAGATAATACATTGCACCATTCTGAAATCATTAATAATCTACATATGTTTCGGCAACATCCGTTAGGATTATAGAAATCTGTAAATTAGTAAACCACTAATTACGCACCCATAGTGAATGTTTGAACTTCCGAATTGTAACGCCTAATACAATTTCATTTATTTGAATATTTATAATTGTCACTTATTTTTTGGGGTCGGTGCCAGCCTAGGTAACGTAGTCTGTTGTGTTGATGGACGCGCGCGACTGGCAAAGCCACACACACGGCAAAATACAATACGGTGTAGTAGGCAGGGCACGCGGTAATACAATTTCCTATTCTTGGTTTTAATATGAATTTTAGTGTCGTGTCGGTCAGTTTTCTTAATTACATTTATTTGCTTGGCTGGCACCGACTCCAAAAAATAAGTGATAATTATAAATATTTAAATAGTAAATAGTCCATTTTTTTACATAAACTTACTTTATTTGATGTATAGGCTTAGTTAAGGGTGGCAACGAAAAAACACCCTGCATACTTAAGGATTTCATCGTTACCATCTCAGGAGTAGTACCTACCCGTATAAGTATCACGTTAGCCCTACATATACAGGGTGTAACAAATGGCGTATGTTAAGCGAAAAGCTATGTAAATAGCCCACTAAAAGGAACCTATCCACTAAATTTCAGACTCGAAATCACATCTGTATTTTTCCAGTAAGTATGAAGAATTGCTACACAACTCAGAAAGTTCATACAATCTTGAAAAATAAACATGTGATTTCGAGTCTCAAATTTTGGAAATAGGTTTTCTATTCTCCTTGCACACTGATATGTATAATACACAGTATAGTTTCCATCGACCAATTGCAGTACTGTCCCCTAACTCCTAACCGTTAAGGAGTTCTGTAGCTTGACCATCAGCACAGCAGCATCAGATGTTGATTCAAGTAACACGTTAGACCTACATACTACTAAATAGTTTCCATCGACCAATTGCAGTACTGTCTACCGACTCCTAACCGTTAAGGAGTTCTGTAGCTTCATCATCAGCACAGCAGCATCAGATGTTGATTCAAGTAACACGTTAGCCCTACATACTACGAAATAGTTTTCATCGACCAATTGCAGTACTGTCTCCCAACTCCTAACCGTTAAGAAGTTCTGTAGCTTCATCATCAGCACAGCAGCATCAGATGTTCCTTCGAGTTACACGTTTGCCCTACATACTAATAAATAGTTTCCATCGACCAATTGCAGTACTGTGGAGTTCAGTAGCTTCATCATCAGCACAGCAGCATCAGGTGTTGATTCAAGTAACACGTCAGCCCTACATACTACTAAATAGTTTTCATCGACCAATTGCAGTACTGTCTTCCAACTCCTAATCGTTAAGGAGTTCTGTAGCTTCATCATCAGCACAGCAGCATCAGATGTTGATACGAGTTACACGTTTGCTCTACATACTACTAAATAGTTTTCATCGACCAATTGCTGTACTGTCTCCTAATCTATACTATATATAATATTATAAAGCTGAAGAGTTTGTTTGTTTGTTTGTTTGTTTGATTGAACGCGCTAATCTCCGGAACTACTGGGTCGAATTAAAAATTTTTTTTTTGTGTTGGATAGTCCATTTATCGAGGAAGGCTTTAGGCTATATATCATCACAGTGCGACCAATAGGGACGAAGAATAAGAGGAAACTGTGGAAAAAACGGGGAAAATTATTCAACTTTGGAGACTTCCGTTGCGTGCGCTGCGTAAACGGTTCAAGTTATCCAAAAAATATGTATGAAAGAATAAAATGACGTAGAAATGATATGAAAGAAAAAAATTGAAGGTCTAGACTGCCTGATGCAGAACCCTTAGCAGCCCAGCTAAACTTTGAGAGATATGAAAATACCGTCTTAGGAAAAGTTGCTCAGCATGATAAGCACTTTCTAATAATATAATATAAAATTATTAATAAAGAAAATGGAAAAAATTCTTCACCCGAATGGGAATCGATAATATATACACGCGAAAGTTTGTGAGTATGGATGGATGTTTGTTACTCTTCCGCGTAAAAACGGTTGGAGCGATTTAAATTAAATTTTGTATGGAGTTAGCTGACACCCTGGATTTTTGTTTTTATTAATTAAACCGGTAAAAAATATTTTCCCAGGTGATTTCAACATTTTTATTTTTCTGCAGTCCACGCGGACGAAGTCGCGGGCGTCCACTAGTATTATACATACAGACGAATTGAGAACCTCCTTTTTTTGAATTCGGTTAAAAAAACCTGAGTTTGTTTATGATCTCTCTAGTATTAAAATTGGCAATTAATAGATAAATACCTTACATACTACATTACCTACTTGATATCAAATGTTGTTCATTAAAGGAAATTGAACATTTAATCGGGAAGTATTTATGTTAAATATTCCTTAAAATGGCTTTAAATATAAACATAAAGCTAAGCAAATCTCATACTGTTGACAAGTAGTTTGCCAGCCTGATTCAACTCTGGCTTCAGGGTATAAGACATTATTACCATATTCCTCTCCTCGGAAATTCTACAATTTAGTATTATCACTTCCAAAGCGGTAGAGGTTAGATTTAATTAAACCAATAGAATATTGAATTTACTAAACTGAGAAATCCTGCAATATTTATTGCATAATAAACAAAACTAAATTGAAGTTCCTATCCCACAAACAACCCACATACCTATTTATTTATATTTTCGCTTGAACTTCCATAATTTATTCTGTTGTCCTTTACAGGGATTTTGTTAAAAAAGCGGAAAGTCATCAGTAGAGCGCGTTTATTTAATCGCGTTGTAAAAGCTTGTTTGGAAAACAAGTCATTTCGGTTGACTTTTCTTGTTATTTTTGTCGTTCAATTTTTACTTTGCCCATTCTCTTAACTTTATCTGACGGTTTACGTTGCTTGTAAAATGAGGGCGGATTATATAGGTGTTGTTTTTAACGCTATTTATTTATTTTACGAAAACAGTAGATCTTTCAGAAAGTTCAGGCGGTTGTAATAGCTAAAATTTACGCCATTTTAGCTTGAAATTCTGTACAAATCCTGTACATAGTTTCCGGAGAAATTTATAGTAGTTTGAAAGCGACACATTACATGTCAGAGGAATCTATGTCAGACCTAACTTATGGCTGAGGTAGATGTTTCAGAATCTACCTCATATTTTTAATATTTATTGAAATAAGTAATTGTGAAAATTTACGTAAATAAATATCACCTTTATTATAATTAAATAGTACAGTTATACAGGATGATTTTTGGTCGTCAACGTTCCCGAAAACTACGGAATCTCCTCATCATCACGATCATTTTTCTCCATGGAAGCATACCTGGGAAGTGTCTGGTTTCCAAAATATTAGGGTCCAAAGTTGAGTAAATAGACTGCGTTTTTCTGCATAAATGCACATTGACGCGCGTAGCAGGATTTTTTCACGAAAAATAATTAATATCTGTCTATAAAAAAAAGCCGACAAGTGCGAGTTGAACTCGCGTGAAGAGGGTTCCGTACGATGTTACCTATCATGTTTTTTTTAAATCTGACAAAAAGTTGGTACGCACAATATTGAGTGATTTACCATGTTATTTTAATATCATGGACTTCTTATAGGTTTTCCTATAATCTATAAGGAGAAAACTAATTACTGTATTTTTTTCAAAATTTTAGGTTCAGTAGTTTCGGAGATCATTGCGAATTTAATTTTGCTGTGAATGGACGTGCACTTTGATGCAATATTTTAAATTAACAATTGCATAAACAGTGACCTAGATTAGTTTCAGTGACTTGTTTTTGTTGTGTTAGAATTTTTCCGGACAAATGCTCATTAAAATAAATTAAGTCAAATATGGATAGCCCCTTTAATCGAAGTGGGTTAACTGCCCGCTCCCCGCCACCAACCCTTCAAGCACCGAGCCAACCATGCCAGCATCAAGATGAGGAACTGGAGGTTATCCGAACTCCTGAACTCCAGCAGTGGATGAGCTCAATAGAACAATACCTAAAAGAAATTTACACCATCTCAGGAGAGAGTAAATTGAATACTGAGCAGAAAATGAAAATTGGAAACCTTTGCCGCCAAGTTGGACACGGAGTTTCGCAAATGGCTGTACACTATCAGTCTTTAAAGCATAAAGCCATCCTAGCTAACAATAAGATTCAGGAACTACGACAAAAAGAAGTGCTTACAAAATGCCTTAATGAAATTAAGAATACCATAAAGGAGAGTTCAACTAAAGCAATTGCACCAAATTTATCCTTCTGCGACGTAGTAAAGAAAGGTCCCAATTTTGTCCAACCCAGCAATTTCAGCTCAATTGCAATCTATCCTGGTGATAAGCTGAAAACCAGTGAGGAAACCAAATCCCTGGTACAAAAATTCTATGCCCTGAACAACTAAAGCTGCAAGTTAGAGGTCTACGTAAGACAAAAAACGGAGGGGTGATAATTAGCACTGAGACCAAAGACGACTTAGAGAAACTTAGAAACTCAGTCCAGCTCGCATCTAATAACTTGACCGTAGATGAACCCCCCAAACGCCGCCCTAGAATAATAATTATTGGAGTTCCTACAGCTTTACAGGAAAAGGAAATATACACCTGCATTTATGAGCAGAACCTTGCAGACAAACTTGACTTATCTAAGGAGACTTTCTTGAACTCCATCAAACTTAGCCATAAATCGGGTAAAAAAGAAGCAGATTACTGCAACTACATACTAGAAGTCCCAGCGACAGTACGGAAAGCTCTTATATCCCAATCAAGGCTATTTATAAATTGGTCCTCCTGTCCCGTAAGAGACTTCACATTGGTAACAAGGTGCTATAATGTCAGCAGTATGGTCATGCAGCCAAATCATGCAGGGAGGCGTCGTCTATGTGCGGACACTGCGGTGATATAGGACATAGCATCTTAGAATGCACAAAGAAACAGGAGCCACCAAAATGTGCAACATGTCTTCGATTCAAAAAACCATCAGGACATAAAACGGGTGATGCTGAGTGCCCTGCCAAAAAAGCTGCCGAATTCAGGTACATAAATTCAACAGATTATGGAGGCGCCTAAGAGCGCCAATTTTAAGTGTTTATTTTTGGACTTTATTACTTTTATAGCTTATTTTAAAATATGGATTTACAATTTATTAATGAATCAGATAATATATTTTTATGCGAATCAAATGTATGTAAAGTTGAGGACTGTGTCACGTATCTTTCCAGACATCAAAATCCACTAACAGTACTAACTCAAAACATCCGCAGTATTTATAAGAATATAGATTGTTTAAATGTATTACTTCATAGACTGAAATTTGACTGTGACGTACTAGTTCTAACTGAGTGTTGGTCCCAAAACCGACAGGGTAATATTCCTCCTATGCCGGGATATAACGCATTTTATACAACAAAAATGTGTAATAAATGTGATGGAGTAGTAGTTTATGTTAAAAATTCGATTGCGAATGTAACAGTAGAAAATGCGGGGTTAGATGACTGTAGCGGCTTAATTATAAAAATTGGTTCAAATATAGCTATAATCGCTATATATAGATCTCCTTCCTATCGTAATGCTGACTCTTTTCTTAATTCATTGGATAAATTTCTCCAAGACTTGACCTATTTTAAAAATATAATCTTAACTGGGGATATTAATATAAACATTATTCCAGAGTGCTTTGAGGAACAAAGCCAGGACTACCTTGAAGTTTGCGCAAAACACGGACTTCTTCCAGGTCATAATCTGCCTACGCGTATTAGTGGTTCTTGCTTGGATCACTTCATGATCAAAACAAATCTACCATGTATCAATCTTGTCACTGAGTCCCCAATAACAGATCACAACGCTGTCCTACTTAGTATAAACCGCACGCTTACTAAGCAAAATCACCTGCACACCAAAAGTACACTTAACATGCAAAAACTCGAATATGATTTATGCAATATAGATTTCAGCCCAGTTTTCATTTGTGCTGACGTAAACACCTCGCTATTGTTTGTAATAAAATCTGTACAAGCAGCAATATTACATAATACGACCGTACATAACGTAAATAGGAAATACCAAAATATTAAACCCTGGATAACACCTGGTCTCATTCGATGCATAAGACATAGAGACAAACTGCATCAAAGAGCTAAGCATTATCCCGACAACGTTTAAATTCAAGTAACTTACAAAAGGTATAGGAATTTCTGTAATAATCTCCTTAAAAAACTAAAAATCACTTATGAAAAGAACATGTTACACGAGGCCGGCAAAAACAGTAAAAAGATTTGGAAATTTGTGAAAAACGTTACATACTCTACAAAAGAGCATAAATCAAATTCGAATTTACTAACATCCTGCCCGTCACCACATTTGTCAGCTAACAACGTAAATAACTTTTTTGTGAATGTAGGCAAAAATCTTGCAGAAGACACTTTGAAAAACTCGTACACAAGACTAACTTTTCCTCTGCAAGAATCTGATATAAAGGTAAGCAAAAATAAGACATCTTTTGTTATACTAGACACGGACGAAAGTGAAGTAGCACGTATTATTTCAGGACTAAAAAATGATTGTGCAGTGGGCTGGGATAATATTAGCAATAAAATTCTAAAACAATTTAAACATGTACTGGTGCCCCCTTTAACCTATATTTTTCGTCTGTGCTTGTCTGAAGGAATCTTTCCGAAGTGTCTCAAAAAAGCTGTAGTGATACCAATTCATAAGTCTGGCAGTAAAAATACAGTTACCAATTATAGACCAATATCATTACTTCCATCGATATCAAAAATACTAGAAAAAATCATCAATAGTAGGTTAATTGATTACTTAGAAAAAAGTCATCTCCTCTCACCTAACCAATTCGGTTTTAGAGCCAAACGGTCGACTGATGATGCAGTGCATTGTCTAACTAACCATATATCAAGCGAACTTGGCAAAGGTAACCTGACCATGGGAGTGTTCCTGGACTTAGCAAAAGCGTTTGACACGGTTTCTATACCCGTCCTTTTAAATAAGCTCGAGACTTTAGGTATAAAAGGCACGCAGCTAAAAATATTTACAGACTATCTTCGCAATCGATACCAGTGTGTCAAAATTGATAATTTTTATAGTGATGATCATCAGAACACTAACTATGGTATTCCCCAAGGAAGTATATTAGGTCCTACCCTGTTTTTGATTTATATTAACGACTTGTGTAATATTAATCTGGAACACGGGAGGATTATCTCATATGCTGACGATACTGCACTAATTTTTTCCGCTAACACTACTAATGACCTATTCGAACGCACGCAACGAGGACTAAATATTGTAAATAACTGGCTTCAGCGCAATTTATTAACCCTTAATGCTGAAAAAACTAAATATATTTATTTTACAATGCGTAGACCTCAATACCCTGTGAATAACCCACTATATGCACACCAACACCATAGTACACCAGGCAACACAATATGCAATTGTCCGACTCTACAAAAATCCAGTAGCATGAAGTATTTAGGTGTGATAATTGACGACACACTCTCTTTCCGGGAACATATTCAAAATGTTGTTGGTAGAGTACGTAAACTATTGTATATATTCAAAAAATTACGTTTTATCGCAGACCCACAGCTAGTTACTCAAGTGTATCTAGCTTTATGTCAATCTATCATACAATATTGTATTAGCTCATGGGGTGGTGCACATAAAACAATCATATTACCCCTCGAAAGAGCTCAACGAGCAATCCTGAAAGTGGCTACTTTCCGTCCTTTCTTATTCCCTACCTGCCTTTTATATAAATCCTGCAATGTTTTAACAGTCCGTCAGCTTTTCATCATTCATATAGTGCTAAAACAGCATAAAACACTTGCCTACAGTCATGATATTACTAACAAAAGACGGAAAGATATAGTATGCACTGTTATCTCGACACCATTTAAATTTACCAACAGATTTTTTGCCTACATAGGTCCCTTACTTTATAATAGGATAAATAGATTAAATAATATATATGACCTTACATATTTCCACTGTAAGAAAGTAGTTCATAAGTACTTAAAAACTTTATGTTATGATGACACAGAAAATCTGTTATTAGTTGATAAGTAATTAAGTTTTTAAATAGTTAAGAAACGTATTCTCCTTAGTAGTATGCTATTTTTAATTGTTAATTTATTTTATAAGTTAATAAGAACTTTATCACCTGAAACACAGGCTCAGCCTAGTTCAGGAATCATATTATTATTTACCTATCCATAGCGTAAGACATTGTACATAAAATGTGTGTCCATTGAATAAATAAATATTATTATTATAAGATAAGGGGGGGGAATGGTCAATTTTCGTCTATTTTCTTGAATAACTTGGAAACTATTTATTTTAAAATTACAAAAAAATACATTTAAGATCTTCTCAACAAGACCTTTCATTTGATATGCCACACGATGCAGTTTTCAGATTTTTTTTTTTAATTTTCCCCTTCCCCCCCAAAAATGACCCCCCATATACAGATTTCATCTGCTCACGTCACACCTCTGTGTTTGGGTCACAGGAATTGATATGTGTACCAAATTTCAACTTAATCGGTCTAATAGATTCGGAAATAATTGACTGTAAGCGACGGACGGACAGACACACGAGTGATCCTATAAGGGTTCCGTTTTTGTATTCAGACGTATGGAACCCTAAAAACTAACATAAACACTAGACACTATAAATTTCGCACGATCAAGGAATTTAAATTTTTTTTTCAAAAAAAAAAAAAAAAAAAAAATTCCCAGCTTTTTTTTGGCATAAACTTACTTTATTTCATGTATAGAATACGTACCCTTCGTTAAAGGTGGCCACAAAAAAACATCCTGTATAAGTACGTAACGTTTAATGCTTCCGAGCAATAAATTCCTTACTTTCCTTTATTATTTTTAAATAGCTATAACGAAAAGCCAATGATATGATATCGTATATATTTAACAAGATTTTTATAATATAATGCGTGCTTGATTCTAGTTTGGTGGCAATCTAGTGGGTATCTTGATACTACGTGTATATAAGTAAAAATATTAAGCTCCTGAAAGGCCTACATAACATATTTCCTAAATAACATTACGTAAGTGATTCACACACAGCACGTCACTGGAATGTGTGTCACTCTGAGTTATCGCCAGGCCTGCATTTTGGTAATTGTTAATTAAACTGGACGATATACAACGCGGCCAAAATAATGGCGGCTATATGACATATTATGCATATGATAAAAATAATTTGCTGTGTATTTCATTTTAATTTTTTTAGAGGGTTTTAAGTTTTGGGTGCATTGCAAACTCCTTCTTTTTCGGGATCACATTTGCTTTCTTGTTATTGTAAACAATTGTTTAAGGTTTTCATAATAAAATTTAAGCAGTTTCTACAGAATCGAAAACTTAAAATAGTTTTAAATAAACTTCCATAAACCCATTATCAAAATACTGAAATAATTTATGGTTTGTGGTGAACATTGGAAAGTAATTCTAAACAGCAATATACGTCCTTCGTGATATCTTATCGTTGGTTGGACCGTCATATTTCGAAATCCAACGACTTTAGTTCAGAGCCGCGAGTCAATCGCCGACTATTACTGGCTGATAACAAACTTAACGGTTCAATTTATAACTAAATGCTTGGGTTCAATGTAAAGTTTTTATCTGAAACATTATGTTTCGAACTAAAACATTTATTGAAAAGTTATGAAATAGAAGTAATCGGTTGAATTAGGTAAACCTTAAGTTTGATATTTTGGAATAGGGATCAATGATTAAATTCATATGATTATGTTTCTCTGTACGAGTATATGATCATTCCATCAAAATGTTATACCATCGCCATAGTCCATTAATATGCATGCTTACAGAAAACCATGAACCTTGAGGGTAATATCTAAGCATGTCCTTTTCTGATGCTGGTTTCACCAGAATACCTCAGCTACATCTCATTGCGTGCATGTCCTAATAGTAGGGAACTCGACATTCTATTAGATGATAAGTTAGCTATTTGTCACTGGTCATTTACATCTATCAACGTGGCTGTATGATCTCATTTATGGTCCTGCAGTTCTGGCTACCTCACTTTGGTAACACAGTCGTCTATAAATATATATATTATTATATGAATATTCTAAACCTATTAAACTGTCAAAACTTTTTTTTACATACGTGCCCAAATCAGATGCTCATTTCGCAACTGGATATTATGATTGAAGCAATCCTCAAGTATCCAACAAAGATAAGAAAAAATACCATTTTCATACGCTTTACTGTTTTAATCCCAGTCCTTATTTAAAATTTATTAAAGGTACTACGGTTGATAAAGAAAAAGGCAAGAAAAGTAGAATTCAGATTCTGAAATGAAATGAATACGAGGCTTCAGGCGTTTCGTCGCCGATGAATAATTTATATTAGAAGCGGGTTTCACGAAATTACTTGCCATCTCATTTGGAAGAGTATGACGTCTTAGATAGACTATGCCACGAAGATGAGAATTAAAGTAGAGAATCACTATGTCACACCTTTTAACGTGCGCTTAAGTGAATCAAACAAGCATACAATCATTATGTACCGATTCAAGACTTCACTAGAATACATCAGATGCATTTCTTTTCATGCATGTGACTAAAAATTTCGGGCACTAACTCGGGCAATAATCTAGGAACTTGTCACTTGCTAATAACATCTGTCCTCGCTATGCTGAACATTAATCTAATTAATAATTGTATGGCATATAAAAAGCAAAGTCTGAAACCAAATTCAGACACAAGCCATGATTTTGCACCTATATTTATGAATAAAATTCGAGTGTCATAGTTTAGATCGTTCACGTGACCATTTATAATTTGTGTATTGTACTTACCATATTTTTTTTTATTTCAGGTAACCACAAATTTCTATTCCGAATTTGGGTTTGGAAGAACGATGTGTTTGTATATTGAAATCCAAATCCAAATCGTTGATTTGACAAGAATAAGTACAAGTAAGGTCTTAAATAATATTAATTATATGTTAGATTCGTCAAACGTCTTGCCTACGAGAATATGTAGAAAAAGTGCTAACAGTATCATAAAGTTCAAGTTGAAGCCAACGCCCTTACAACTTGAAATGCAGCGGGGTTATCTACATGGAAATTTTTAAAGTGAAATGAATTTTGCGTTCAGTCTTACTTTCAAAGTTGGTGTTTTCTCGAGATTTTTCTTTATTATGTCCTGTGGAATATGATAGTGATGCTACATGTTTTTAAATTATATCAAAAGGAATTTATACTATCTGTACCAACCCGCCTGCCCAGCGTGGTGACTATGGGCAAAACCCCCCCGTGGCAGCAGCCTTGTGGCATGCCCTGGGGGAGGCTTACGTCCAGCAGTGGACTTCAATAGGCTGAAGAAGATCTGTACCAACAGTAACTAGCACCAAGTATACTTTATAAAATTAATAGGTTAGTTTAAATAGAGTGACTGAAAGACATGGCAAAATAATAATTGTGTTCAAATAACTAAATAACTACCATTGCATATTGGTAGGATCTTATTTTTATGTCGTGTGGGTGTGTACCCTATTTTAAGATAAGATAACGAAATTCTTAAAATTAACTATCAAAAATATTGCATATAGGCGAACTAAATGCTACATAGCATTCTATTCAGTATTAATGGAGATATATTTGAGGGTAGTGCCTGCAGCGTAGGACTATGGTCAAAATGCCAAGATGCCTCAAGTATGTATATATCTCACGCAAATACAAAAGTTGTAAATATAACCTACTAATATATGGCATCACGTGAATGTTGGTAAAGTAAGATTTTAGTTAGCTACATAAAAAATGTCGTTGTTATTCATTATTCACGTGAACGAAATTGCTCGTGCAACATATTTGTTTATGTGAGAACTTTAACAGTTGTGATTCTACTCCATTGAAAGTTAGGTTAAAGTGATTTTGTCTTCGTAAACAGTAGTTTGCGGTATCGATTTTTAAACTTTGTTATAACTCCGCTACATACCCAATAGTATTAGGTTGGACGAGCAAAATGCGATTGGCAGTAATTGATAGAATATCAATTAGTTAGGTCTCAATATACAGGTAGTCATATAAGGGGTATGTTAAGCCAATTGTTTTGAATAAAGCTTATTATTATAATAATCTATGCACTCGAAAATCACGTCATGTTTATTTTTGAGTTGTTTAGGAATTTCTCCATACTAGTCTCATTGTATTTCAAGCTATTATTTCTCGTACCATTATCAGATCGTTCATTAAATCTAGTTGTTTGAAACGATGAGCTTTTTAACTGGACAAAAGACTACAGAGTAAATGTAAATAAGTTACCTACCATTTCTGCCATTTATTTTAACAACAGTGCGATATATCACCTATTGTAAAAATTGAATCAGCGGATAACGGAACTAATACTTCATTCTTTTAAATTTACGCACTCTGTACCTAAGTACCAAAAAACCAATCAGATAGTTCATGTAGCGAAATTCGGATTACGATGTTACGAGGCATTGGAAATTTGAATAGTTTATCCCATACGTCGATACTAGCGACATCCTTAACAGAATGAGCATTTTGTGTTTCTAACAATTGTTTTCCAAACGAATGCGTCAAAATAACAATTCGTTAAGTTCCGGAATAGCACCCTCTCCCCTTGGCTGGCTACTGTGATTTTACTATAGGATATTTAGCTGGAGTAATTGTTTTGGGATGTATTGATTTATATTCCAGGGAAAATAAATAATACCTAATATTCCTAGTGTTCTCTCTAGTTGAATTAAATTTTGACAATACCTGAGCCCTACTGGGAACAGAATGAGTATTAAAGGAAACCTAACCTGATTTGTTAATATCGGTAAAAATATAGAGCCAATGATGTTTTAATATTATCAACACTCATAAGAATGTCACCTGTCAGTCTATTGTAGTCATTTGCAGTCCACTGCTGTATGTAGAGGGAGGCTCTGGGCATGTCACATGGCTCGTACTGCCATAGGGGGAGTTTTTGCCCATAGTCACCACGCTGGTGACTGCAGAGTAATTTTCGGACTATGTTATCAACACGGGAGACGCTGCTGCCCACCTTCCGAAAACCTTTAATAAAAATTTGCAAGAAAGGTAAAGCTATTATTATTATGTACATATGTACTACAAAAAATTGAGGTCTCAAAATGGTATGCAATCTAGAAAATCATTAGAATGAATTCCATAACCGAAATTGCAGACACACTCTACGGTTACCCGTTATTATTGCGCCCAATACTGACATAAAGGGATTAGTGTATTGACAGACATAAACATAATAATGTGCGTATGTTTGTCTACGGCTGGCCGGAATCAGCATACCGCAGCCGACAAATCCCACTCGATGCGGTTTTGTCATTATGACAAAGCTAATATTTGTCGGCAGGCCCATAATTATTATTGATTGTTGTTACTTTGGATTGCCACTTTATAGGCATGCGGTAGGTATACAATTTTGAAAGTGGACGATTTGTCATGGAAGATGATAAGTTTCGTAGTCTTAAGCTACAATTTTTTGATAAAATCCTACTAATATTATAAAGTGAAAGTATGGATGGATGGATGAATGTTTGTTACTCTTTCACGTAAAAACGGCTTGAGCGATTTTAATGAAATTTGGTATGGAGTTAGCTGACACTCTGAATTAGTACATAGGCTACTTTTTATCCCGGAAAAATATTTTTATCAGGGATAATTTCGATTTTGTTTTTCCTGCAGTCCACGCGGACAAAGTCGTGGGTGTCCACTAGTAAGGTAAATAAATACAAAATGTGAATAAATACAGCTGTGTTCCCGAATCGGGGTAACCAGAAAGAAAATCCTACAGCCACGTTTAGCATATAGGTAGATACCTAAATAAATGAATGCAAAAAATCAGACTTTCGGCGAGTTTTTTTTTAAGATACACGTATAAAATATAGACTAGGCGCTATATTCACTAATTCTACATTTACGATAGTAGTACAAGCACAGACTTACGGCCAATTTCAATACGAGAGATCAACAAGAGTCTCGGATTTTTTTTTCTAATTTGAAATTTTGTATGAAAACAATTGAAGATTAAATTATCTGAGACATGCAAAAAATCTCTCAAGACCAGTTATAGAAATTGGCTGTAAACCAATATTTTTACTAAAAGATAAATCATTTTAGTAGTAGATAGTCTGAAATAAATAAGAGAAGCGAATAAATTACTACGAAATTGAAATCCTAAATCGATTTCAAAAGCGAATTCTAAAATACAAAACTGATCGACAGCAGCCATTCGTCATTCGTAATTTTGTATAATTTTTCTTTGACAAACGGGCATTTCGCAGAAAGCTGTCAATAAGCGAAGGAAAATTGTTTTGCGAAAAGGTATTAATTTTCACTGACTCCCTTTTCTTTTCAAGTAAAATGCTAAAGTTGCTCAGTTTCATCCTTGAAATTTAACTGAATATTGAGTGAGTTATTTTTGGATTGCTATAGATTCGAGTGAACAATTCCTTCAATGGGTTGATTAACTAGTTTCTATTTTGGTAGAGATTTTAAACATCTTAAATGAGCTCAGAATCATTATTATATCGAAATGTTCTTAAACTATTTTACTTACTTGATGCTTACTCTAACAGCAAGTAATTTCAAAGTTAGGTAGATCTCGTTTGAATTCGTAACCTTACATCATGTAGGTAGTGTAAGCTCACAAAAAGTGACTCGAACACAGATAAACAGAAACTCAAAAATAAGCTAACAAGATATCGAAGTTGGTTGAAATTTTCCCCAAAGTTAGCGTAGTTTGTATAGATGTCTAACAATTACTCGGAGTAAAAGTAATAAAAGTTTCCCGTTGAGATAGTACGTGACAGCGATACAGACGCCATACGTGTGACGAATGTGCAAAAAAAGAAACTCTCATAATAAAGATAGAAGTTACCCGAAGAAAATAGATTGAAATGAATCACTTTATGCTATGGCGCTATTGTTAAGGTTATATGAAAAATATTGAAGAATTACAAATACAAAAAAACACATACTATACATGCACACAGTTTTGTTCCTAAAAATGAGGTAGCCTATTACTGCATGATCAAGATGTTTACCCTGTTTACCCTACACCAGATAAATGCTAAGTTTGGAGTCAGATGTACGGTCACATCTTACAATAACATGCACGGAATGAGATGCAGCTCATATCTAGTGAAGCATTATAGAAAAATATGAAAAAAAAACCTGTGATTAAATCGTGCTTAATATTTTCGTACTGCAGTAAGATTACATAAAATGTACGTTAAAACAAGTCATCCATCAAAAATCTGTATCATCTATCTTTTACGTAAACCAAAAGCCGCCAAGGAAAAACTGCCAATTGGTATAATAAAGTAATCGTAGTCGAGTGCTCTCCTAAGGTGGCAGTTAACGCTTGCAGAGGGTTAAGTGAGGATAATTCTGCTTTGCGTGCCTACTTCTAATGACGAGGGGAGCCGCCTGCTTAAGAGGCAGCTTCTTGCGATGCCTTTATATTATATTTGTCATATTTATATGTACTAGTGGTCGGCTTGTGGTAAATTTGGCTGTATTAGGGTATAATTTAATGTATGTCTAGTGCATTTTCTATTTCAGATAGTTCTTCATTACAGCTCTTCTTTTTGAGAAATTGTGGTCTCGTACTTGTTTGTAAATAAAATAATTGTGAAATTAATTAGTAAAAATTTGCATATAAGTCTGATTCTCGCTTTCGGTTTCGTATAGTCAATACTCTTAGAAATTAAAATTTTTAAAAAATGCTTTGCACATACCTAATATCTATTAGTGTAGATAGATATACTTACTATAAAAACATTTTTAATAAAATTTAAAAGTTTACAACCGTGAACTTCAAGTTTAGAAGAAAATTATTAAATCGCAATTGAGGAAGAGTTTGCCGCCCCTTAATTAAGGAAAAGTCTTAACACGCTTTCCTGGACGTAGATTAGTACTGCAATAGTCCGTAAATATTTTTTGCACACGCAGATGAAAACTGTCTGAAATTGTAATTTTCAGCTGTCATTTTATTACTGACGATTTTTACATCGCCCATACTTTATCAAAGATACACAATTTTTCGACATGAACTTTTCTGTTTACTGCAATTGGTCTAAATGCCATTAATATCGCGTTCGTATAATAAACGGAAGATGAAAAAAATGGAGTAGAATTGAATACCTCCTTCTATTTCGAAAGTAAATAGCCTTCAAAATATCTTGGTGCTGTCAACAAGTGTCCCACTACTGGGCAAAGATGTTATAATGTACACACGACTCTAAAGGTATTCTAAGGTAAAAATATGTATTATTTATTTATTGCTTTATTCAATTACAAAATCTTAAAACTAGATACAACGTCTTACAATACTGCGCCGTTTGACTATGGGATCCATACGTTCGTTATTACGGTAGACCTATTACTCTAATTTCTAACTATAAATAAATAAAAACACTTTCCACAAACCAAACTGCTTTGTTAACTATTTGAAATCAGTTTAAAACTTTTCTAAAATAACCACACATAGATAAACTCCCACTTTAATATCTAGCTTTAAATAGTTTAGTTCAAACAATGTACACTTTTATTTATTAAACCCCTCTAACTATAGTTATATAAATTAATCTTTATCATTTTGTTTCATTAGCTAATATTTATTAACGACTATTTAATATTAACACTGAAATTAACTGATTTAATTACGCAGATTAACCTTTCAGTCTACAAAATAAATTAAACCAATGATAGGTAAGACACACACTCTAACTTGATTTTCATTATAGTTGACTAAACACTATTAGGGTGCGTCCACATCCCAACCCGTGCGAGATATTTGCCTTAATTAAAACTTACCGGCTGGTTGGAATTAAAAAGAATTAGCCGCAAATGGAAATGTCAAATAATAACCTTTCAAAAGGTTAACATGTAACTTAATGATTTAAATTTGTGTACTTAAATTCATGTAAAATGGATACGGTTGTGGTAACTTTGACTACTCTACCTATATACCAGAAAGATATCGTACGACTTTTGTCAAGGTATTAACGTGTACCTGCAGAAACAGTTTTACCAGGATGGGTATTAGAACACGTCGCAATACAAAACAGTTAGGTATTTTGAATTACATCTATGAAAGAAAAAATCCTTCTACCTGGTCGCTTTTTAACAGAATCTAATTTATTAAGCAGACAAAGTGCTAAAAGCCAAATTATCTCCCTTCAAAACCTATTCTAGGTATTTACCTATAAAATGCATAGCGTATTCTGCAAATGTCCCTTAGACATAGATATTTTATTTATTTATTAATTCCTATAAAAATGTCACATAATAGGTTTAATAGTGCCATTAAACCTGTGGCGTTTCACTTGGCACTAATTTTACTTAATACTAACTTACAACTTACTTACACATCTAGTCTGTCTATACCCTACCCAGATCATGCCATTATATTTACACCTTTGTTACTACTGTATCTCCTTGTCCTCGACCGTCGATGGCATATTCTAGATGAGAGATGATTATGATAGGTACCAGTTGACCACAAAAATCAATGTCCCTTCCAGAAGTTCTACAGCCTTCAGCCAATGCATCCGTGTCCAGTGGCTGAACAGTTTGTCTTACAACGAGACTCATTAAAACACGACCGATATCCGAGAGATCGTTAATTGGAGCGCCGGCGATTACGTAATACCGTCGATTCTTATCGATGACTTTGTGCAAGTTTTGTTTGATCTGTGGTTTGAGGCTATTTAAGTTGAGCCATTTTTAGATTTGATTTATAAATAGTTCTTGTACGAAAGTTGGATTTTGAATAGTTATAGGAATTCGTCATCCGAGTTAATTCAACCGATAGCTCAGTTGGTTAGAGTAAAAGCACGGTTTGCGAGAGGCCGTGAGTTCAAATCTCACTCGGGTGAGTTTTTTTTTTCATTTTCTTAATAATATTTATAAGTTATAGGAATATTAGCCATAACCTTTTTAGACTTTTCAATCTTACATATATATAATAAAATACATATAATAAAAATGTAACGGATGGAAGACATATGAGAAAAAATATTATAGGAGACCTTCATCAATCCAAAACGATGATTTTTGGAATTTTTGTCTGTTTGTCGGTTTGTCTGTGCGTTTGTGCACGCTAATCTCAGAAACGGCTGAACCGATTTCGATGCAGTTTTCAGGAATATATTGTGACAGGTCCCACTTAACATATAGGCTACTTTTTATCCCGGAAAAATGTTTTTATCCTGGATAGTTTCGACATTTTGTTTTTTCTGTAGTCCACGCGGACGGAGTCGCGGGCGTCCACTAGTATTACCTATATCTAGTGTATAAATTCATTCATTCTCATTTGTATATAAAGAACTAGTGGCCCGCCCTCGCTTCGCTTCGGTACATACATACATACATATAATCACGCCTTTATCCCTTACAGGGTAGGCAGAGCACCAAGGGCCGATAGAACCTCATGATAGCGCTTCTGTACATATCAGTACATAGCTACAACTACATATGTAGGTACAGCGGTTTTCGTAAAAATTTGCAACTCCCGTTGGTCCCCTTCCTGTGGGAATTTCGGGAAATCCGTTTTTAGTCCTTCCTCGTTGTCCCCAATGAACATATATGCCCGATTTCAGCTTCATATGTATAGCGGTTTTCGTAAAAAAAAAATCCCGTGGGAATACCGGGAAATTCTTATAGCCTATGTTTATCCAGGTCCAATAAGGATTCTAACGGTGAAAGAATTTTTGAAATCGGTCCAGTAGTTTCGGAGCCTATTCATTACAACCAAACAAACAAAGTTTTCCTCTTTATAATATTAGTGTAGATTATCAAATTGAAACACTAATTATCGGGATTTTACTAAGGTTACCATTGAAGTATTCATGAACTCTACTCTCACTCTACATATTATTATTTACTTGTGTTATTATCATTAAACTATATTTATACAGGTAGAAAGTTACCATACAAAATAGGTCAACTGCAACAGTAGATACATTTCAATTGCAACGGACTATTTAGTCGAAATGTAATTAACTTCATGCTGCATTTACTACCTCTTCATTTGTCAATCCATCGCTCGATGTGGCTAATACCCTAACTCAATTAACTATTTAGGCCTGATTTGTGATTCTACGTTTTAGATGCGAAGCTATAAGAGCTTTATACAGGGTGTTTGTGACAGCCAGGCAAATATTGATACCATGATTCTGAGGCGGAAAACACTGAATCGCAGTGAAATTCCAAAATTTTTCGATTTTTTTCTTCATATTTTTAATTTAATTTATAATTACCTAAAAATAGAATTTTAACCAAAAGATAATTTTCAAAAAAAGAAGTTGCCCCCAAAAATGTTCTAATTACTGATCAACCCTAATGGAGAGTCACAAGTGATCCAAAAAATAGTAATGTGTCACACAATAACTAATAAGCCCATTTAATTAGTCACAGGATCGTCCGATACAATTGGCGCAGAGAGCAAATATTACTTAAAAAAACAAATCTATACATATAATAAAAATGTAACGGATTGCTGTCTGTATAGGTACATGGAAGATATATGAGAAAAAATATTATAGGAGACCTTTATCAACGCAATAGAATCCAAAACGATGATTTTTGGAATTTTTGTCTGTTTGTCGGTTTGTCTGTTTGTCTGTGCGTTTATGCACGCCAATCTCAGAAACGGCTGAACCGATTTCGATGCAGTTTTCAGGAATATGTTATGACAGATCCCATTTAACATATAGGCTACTTTTTATCCCGGGAAAATGTTTTTATGCCGGATAATTTCGATATTTTATTATTTCTGTAGTCCACGCGGACGGAGTCGCGGGCGTCCACTAGTCAAAAATACATTTCCTGCGAGTAATAACACTGTCGTATAACTCAACACAATGGGACTTGTTCAACATTTCAGTATTTACCTGGCTGTCATCCACACCCTGTATGGTCCGTAGGGTAAGCACGAACCTTTTTACGCGCCGTAACGCTATCGATTCTCAAAGAAAAATTATATGACATTGTGACGATAGCGTTACGGACTATCAAGAGGTTCGTGCTTGCCCCACAGAACTCCCTTTTTTATGAAGATGCTGCCTGATACTAACTATACTCATAAGAGGGAGCTCTATATGTTATTTTAGTTTCATAGAATCCCGCGAGAAAATTATTTAAACAAGATACCATTTACCAATATTTTCTTTTCACCAGGAAAGAAGCAGCCAGGCTAAACGCATTCAGTCAACTAGTAGCTAGAAGTTTATACAGAATAGGTCTGTTATTTCATACAATTCTATAAATCGACAAATATGCGCAGCACACTCCTCTTGCTTAGATATGATAGATATAAAAAGTTATGTCAATGCGAGGTGCATTGGAAGTTTTTAAGACTGCGGTTTCTGTACATGGACTATTAAGTAAGGTTCGCAAACTTTGTTTTCCCTACACTATATGCAATATTCTCTACATGACCTCATATTTCATGCAGTCGACGTGTGTGTAAGCGCTTGCGACGCTACGTGGCAATTCTGCTAATTGATGGCCTGTGTAATGTTATGCTTACGTTATTGTAAAAGACTTAACTTTCCATCGTGGTAGCGTAATGTCAATGCTTATAAAGTCGTCTTGCTCCCACAATAGAAACAATCATGCGAAAAAAATACCTAATGTATACTAGAAAAGTCAACATAATAAAGGCCCCTATGCTATCTTTGCACGCTATATCATAACGTCTTTCAATCATAGATGGCATAAGGGTAGGGTATATAATATAAAAATTAAATAAATCTAAATCAACAAACCGCATATCGAATCCGCACGGCCAATACAAGTGCGAAATATTATTTTAATTTATTCCAGCAAACCCACTCTGTAGCTCTAAATTAAGTAAGCGGAAGAAAGCTCATTTATTTTTGGGCGGATGCGGCGAATTTCACATCCGCGTTAAATACACTGAGCTCCGGTACTACCATAGACTAAATATCGCAGAACATTTTTTTAAAATAGCCTATGCCGTGTCCCACTGCTGGGCAAAGGGCCTCCCTCATTTGAGCCCACACTTGCCTTGTTCCCGCTATAGTGGCCCAATTTGGCAGAAACTTATTCAGGTCGTCCCTCCATCTTCTCTTAGGTCTTCCCCTACACCGGTTTCAGTCTGTAGGCACCCAATCAGTGGCTATCTTTGCTCATCTGTCTGGGTGCATTCGACATAGATACGTGTCCGGCCCAGTTCCACTTCAGTCTTGCGGTCTGCACACTAACTGTCAGAAAACGTAGATTCGATCCTAGTCAGTCAGGCTCTGTACCACTGAATTAATGTCATGTATTACATTACATAATAATTAAAATGTAGAGGTAATTATAATATAATAAATTAAAATAGGTATGTAGCTGTACTCTTCTCAAATCGGTAGGTAAATCTATGAATCCAAATCAGCCTGGATCTTCTTTAAATATTTATTTTATTCCCTTCGTTCTGTTTTCTATTTGAACTTTACATAATCATGTTACGAGTAAATACTTACATTTTGTAAGGTACCTATAATCTACTTATGAATAACATAAAACACAAAGTTGACTCACTCCGCTAATTATACTTTGGCACTACCCCCAAGTGTTGCCAGTTAAAATTTCATTTCAGACTCAAATTACTGTCTTTTTGTTATTCACTTTCAGAATTTTTGATACTAGAATTATTAGCGCGCCGAATTGTTAATTCACGAGTAACGCTCACGAAAATTGTTTGTAAATATTAATTAAAGATCTTCCTTTGCGATAGAAACATCAGTCGGCGTACTCATACATATTTTATAAGTTATTCTGTTTCAATTCAAATAGGGTACCTCAGGTTCAACCCACTGCCTCCTACGCGTTGCTTTTATCCCCGTTTTATCATACATACGGAGATGGAGCGAAATTCTATGACTAACATTATTATTGTGGTGCTCTATGAATGTGATGTTTTTGTTATAACATTTATATACTAATGGAGTAGTAGGTACAGTTAAAAATAACTTCACAATACATGGTGGAACCAATTTATGAGTTAAGCGAAAATATCTCAGCATAGGCCGGAATAAACAACTTATCTACAAAAGATTCGAAATTACAAGTTTATTTTTCCAGATACTATTTAAAACTTATATTTAGTACCTACTGAGGTATTTTGTCAATGATTTTACAGATTGTTAACTTATATATGACTCTTCCAACTTTCCTATTCCTTGCTTATTATATCACCACAATTACACATGCGCACATTTCGGAGCGCTCTTTATTCAAGTCATGTCTCCTGCTTATACAATGTAAATTATCCTATAACATCTGTCCACAGCCTATTCATTAACCTTTTACTATCGCACATCTGGAATACGGGAGCGAACCAATTAAACTTGACCCCACACTGGTGCACTCTTAATCAGCGGCTAGATACATTGTTAATTAATGACTTGCTTTATTTTGTGTCATTATGTTTGTTGCTAAGCTTCTGTTTTATTTTATTTGGGTATACTTTCTGGATCTTACCTGCGCTGATGCGGGGCTTCACTAGAATACATCAACTGCATCTCCTTACGTACATGTCGTAAGAGTCGACGAAGGAACTCGGGCATTCGCTCAGGCCATAAGCAAGCAACTTGTCACTAATTATTTTACAATTACAAAAAAAGGTCCAAAGACCGATTCTTATAGCCTTCAAAGTAACTGAGTTACTCAAAATAACTTAATACCTACTTTTATTCTTACCTTTGCGATATAAGAGAGATACCTAACTTAAAGTTAGTCTGTAAAATATAATATTGACTTAGACTACCATTATAGTTATCAAATACGAACTGTTGTTTAGATATAAAAAAGAACATTAGAGCTGGAAAATCATAAAATGGAAGACTGCCACTAGCGGTTTGTACATAAAATTTTATATTTATTGCTCTAATAAAGCATGGACGCGTTCTAATTAAATCGAACACAGTTTTATGTATCTGTTTAGTTTTATGTATGAAGGCTAACCGTTTCGCGCAATATTACCTGCATGCATTTTAGCCATACTTAGGCAGGTAACTAAAAAATAAAACTGCAGTGAAGAGTCATTTTTCTAAGACAACTTTTAAATACTCTTCCCGGATATTATTAGTACTTGTCGTATACTAATAAACCGTTAATCGCGACTTTTGACAGCACATCGCGCATCAGCAAAGCGCTCATACAGTATAATATTTTTTTTGCTTTAAAGTCCCAACTTTAACCTTTAAAAAATTTAAGGCTCGAGCAGACCGGATGCGTGTGCGTGCACGTACCGCTGAATTGTAAAGTATGGAACTATATGAGACAGGACATACCGGATGCGTATGCGTAGACGTAAGCATAGATGTCAAGCTGTGACAGTTCCATACATTAAACTGAGGGGTACGTGTACGTCTACGCTTACGTGCACGCATACGCATCCGGTGTGCTCGAGCCTTTAAAGGACACATATATAATTATTTTCGCTGATAACTCCGCTTTGACTCTCGTATTTTCTATTTGAAAACAACTGCATTGCTAATGAAGTTACAAAAGTTACGTGCAAGAAAGAGGTAAACGCGGTAAGAACTTAGTAAAACGCAACCCGCTCTGTTCTTGCTTTGACGCAAAGTTATTCTAGGTTTATCCATATGTACGTGGAAATGAAATTAACTTTTATTATTTACTTTTAGGAGCGAGGATGCAATTTGACTTTATGCAGTGTTAATCCGAGAACGATTGAAAAACCGTGGTCGTGCTTAGTTAGGTGACCAATTAGTTATTATTTAAAAAAATACTTCTTTAACTCTCCATTCTCATCCTTTATAAGGGTAAAAAGAAAAATCCTGACAAATATTATGTAAACTATGAATTTAATCTGCCGAAATACTAATATATGAGCTCCAAAAATCGAAAATCATCTATTTCCCATATTTGCCAATATTGGATTGTCTTACATTATATATTGTTCTGGTCTAGGGGAGAGCCTTGTACCTTGGGACGCCTTGTACCTTGGGACAAGCTCAAAAGTTTGGTGTTATTGCATTGATAAATTACTGGTAGTGCCATCTAGTATCTCCTTGAGTATAACCTTCGGTACGCATGTACTGAAGTCGGCCATTTTGACTCGTGTCGTCATTGAGGTTAAAGGTCGTGTTTTGTAGGTGCATTTTTTTTTTATAATCAGTTTAAATCTTCGTTGTTCTTCAAATATTTCAACGTAAGTGATTGCGCTTAAATTTAATTAATTTGAATACTCATTTACAACTATTTATTTTTGTAGAAATCAATATAAATAAGTATATTTAATTTTACGTGTATTTTATTACAATGTGCAGATATTTGTACCTTGGGACGGCTTAATTTTTGTACTTTGGGACTGTCCCAAGGTACAGCCCAACTATGTTTCTTTTTTTATGTTAATCGATACTCGGTAGTACTTCGACTTTATGTATTTATAACGTTTCAGATGCCGCGAAGCAAAAATAATATTATCCGGTTAAAACTAAATAAGGAAAATGTCAACAATGCAGTTAAGGCAGTTATTGAAAAACGTATGTCGATTCGGAAAGCAGGGGAAGTCTTTGGTTTATCGAAAAGTTTAATTGGCCGTTACGTAAAGACACACATAGAATCGAAAAATGATGAATTTGTTTACCAACCCCACAATGATGTCAAACGAATTTTTACTGAACCAGAAGAAGAACAGTTGGTAGAATATTGCTTAAAGGCGTCTCAATTTCACTACGGGATATGTAAAGAAGAGTTTGTAAAATTGGCATATGAGTACGCAGTTAAATTAGAAAAAAAATATCCAAAGGCTTGGGATGAAAATAAAAAAGCTGGTAAGACATTCTATTCATATTTTATGAAACGACATCCAATTCTAAGTTTGCGCAAGCCGGAAGCAACTAGCTTAGCACGAGCAACGGCATTTAATAAAGCAAATGTCAATTTGTTTTTTACCAAATACAAAGACTTGCTATTAAAATACAGTTTTACAAGCGAAAGAATTTATAACGTTGATGAAAGTGGCCTGTCTACGGTTCATACCCCAGTAAAAGTTTTAGCCCCAAAAGGAACGAAACAAGTCGGCAACATAACCTCCGCAGAGAGAGGTAATAATGTTACAGTCATTGCCTGTATTAATGCCCTTGGAAATAGTGTTCCACCTTGCATGATTTTCCCAAGAGTACACTTCAAAACCCATATGATCACTGGTGCTCCTCCAGAAACTTTGGGGCTTGCTACTTCTAGTGGGTGGTCTAATAGTGACAAATTTGAAGATTTCTTAAAGCACTTTATCAAACACGTAAAACCCGATAGCGATAATAAAGTGCTACTTATATTAGACAACCATGAGAGTCATCTCTCAATTAAAATAATTGATCTGGCTAAGAAGAACGGTATCGTCTTGTTCACGTTTCCGCCTCACACCAGCCATAAACTACAGCCTTTAGATAGAACAGTTTTTGGTCCTCTTAAGAAATATTATAATAAAGCATGCAACGATTGGCTTATGCAACATCCAGGAAGGCCACTAACTATTTACAATGTCGCGGAATGTTTTGGCACTGCATACCCACTTGCCTTTACACCGTCCAACATTCAAAATGGGTTCAAAGTTTCGGGAATATGGCCCTTTAATGATAATATTTTTGGAGAGGATGAGTTCCTTAGTTCTTTTGTTACTGATAGGCCACATGTGCAAATTGCTCCCGATGGTGGCAATGCGTCAAGCACTCAATCAAATGAAGGCGACACACAAACAAATTGTGTTTTCTCAGTATCATCGACTGATAAACCATGTGTGATACAAGATGTTGATAATACATCATACACCAAACCGAATGAGGGCGTTACACAAGATAGTCCTTTACCAGGACCATCGACATCTTTTGCTGATAAAATGGCTTTACCAGTGACACCAGAAATGATTCGCCCGTTCCCAAAGGCACCACCACGCAAAAATAAGACGTCCGTTAACAGAAAAGGTAAAACAAGGGTCCTAACCGATACCCCTGAGAAGTTGGAATTGGAGTTGTTGGCCACAAAGAAAAGGAAGAAAGAAGCTAATACAAAGGTGAGATCTGTTACTAAGAAAGTGCTCTGCAGCGAAAAAAAAATAAGCAAGAAAGTAAAACCTGTTAAAAAGAGGGTTCCTAAGAAAGTAAATGTTAGCAGTAGTGACGACGAAACTGATATAGTCTTGGAGAGTGATACATGTGATGACGATCTAGACGAAAACATTTGCCTAGGGTGTGGTGAGAATTATTTTCAAACTTCAAGCAAAGAAGATTGGATTCAATGCATTACTTGCCGAGGTTGGGTCCATGAAGATTGCACCTGCTTTGAACAATATTGTAGAAAATGCGGATTAAAGCAAAAAAAGTGATTTATTAGCAGTATAAGTACCTACCAACGGTCTACCTACAAATTTGTTTTTGATTTTTATGTTTTTCCTAAAAGATAGTTTTGTGCTACTATTTCTGTAATGCCTTTTAAATAAGTGTCCCGAGGTACAGTATATAGTGTCCCAAGGTACATTAGGTGATTGTACCTAGGGACAAAAATCCCTAAAGACTTAATTGTTATTTGTTCGTAGATTACACTGAATATATAGTTTATTGCGGCTTTAAATCGTAGTTTTATTATGCATGAATCTAAATGTACAATAATTTGTAATAATGTATAAACATTGTCTTAAATACATATAATTTAAAAAAAGTGTCCCATGGTACAAGGCTCTCCCCTACATGATCTTTTACAATTACAATGCAATGTAATTTAATAAATGTATTGCTGCACCTATGAGTTATTTGTGACAGACATTTACATAGGCAGTGAACTGTGGAATTGGGAATTCGCGAATGAGATTCATGTTTAGCATAGCGCTGTCACATGTAAAAGATCAGTACAAGTTGCATGCTCATCGCCTATATACATATAATAAAAATGTAACGGATCGCTGTCTGCACATAGAAGATATATGAGAAAAAATATCATAGAAAACCTTTATTAACGCAATAGTACCCAAAAAAATATTTTTATGGAATTTTTGTCTGTTTGTCGGTTTGTCTGTCTGTGCGTTTGTGCACGCTAATCTCAGAAACGGCTGAACTGATTTCGATGCAAATTCAGTAATATATTGTGACAGGTCCCACTTAACATATAGGCTACTTTTTATCCCGGGAAAATGTTTTAATCCAGGATAATTTCGACATTTTGTTTTTTCTGTAGTCCACGCGGACGGAGTCGCGGGCTTCCACTAGTATAAAAATAAATTTTAGCGACTCCGCATATTTACCGAGCTCTGGATACCACTTTTAGTTCACAACACAATGCGATGCAGTGTAATCGATCTGCTGCGTTTGAAGTTTGTACCGCAGTTGCAATATTTACGAACTTTGCGGCTTCTTCTATTTATGTTGCAAGGAAAATATCATCTTTGTGATACTTATCTGTTTGTAAGTTATTGTTAATGTGTTTATTGACTCTTTCAATATTTGTTATAGCGTACCTACCATTGATATTACATTACAAACCATTATTTGAGCTGTGCCCACTGAAGTCGTAGGGTCGACTAAGGAACTCATTAAATGAGAACTTTACGATTACCTACAGTTTTGCTAAACGTAATGTAAAATTTACATTACGTTCTGGCAACCTCAGAACGTAATGTAAATACAGCCGTGATTATTTTCACGTATGACTTGTACTGCTATTTCTTATACAATATTTGACATAGCTCTAGTGAGAAAAATTACATAATTGATTACCTACTTAGTAGCTAAGCCCGTTATTAGTTATCTGGTATTCGCCTAATCTGGACACACCTTAAATAAATTCAGATGTTTGCAATAATGGTACCATAAACATGCTAATATCAAAACATGTATGTGCCCATAGGTATAACATTGAGACAGGGGGTGAGTAATATTATTACAGTTACTGCACCGGCTAACAGGGGGCTGGCTGTCACTCAATCGAGGCGTTATTGTGCACGTGACTTTACTGCGGATGTGACGTCACGGTCTCGGATACGTGTTCAAAATTTGGTATGTGATGATGGTACCATTGCGTTTGCATTAACGGATTTATGGTATATGCAATACCGTAAATTCGACTTCAAGTACGCAGATTATTGAAATTCGAAAGATCTAATAGGATCTAGATCCATTATTACACATATTATTTTGGGCATATCTGCGCATGTTATTATTTATTGACCTTTGCATTGGAAGATATCTGACACAAGACCAAAAAAATTCGTATAGCCAAAAAAACAATATTCGGGACTACATTGTATCCTTCGTACCAGCGTTATTTAACTTAGTTTTTCATTGAGTTCAAATTACACTTCTGAGACGTGCACTGTAAGGTACGTTGTACCAACTTTAACTGCTCTGTAACTTTTAACTATTACGAAGTAAATGAGCAGCTAAAAAGATAGAACTCTATTTATTTTAGGTGCTAATAGCAAAAGTGCACGCTTTAAACTGCAGGGCAAGACTATAAATGTGAGATGAATGAACGAATAAACGATTGAAAATACATAGATAGTGCAATAGCACTATTATCTGCATCTTTGGAAGTATCTCCAGCAAGGTTGATTCGGCGTTTGCGAAGGTCCTTTTTCTGGATAGACCGATGATTTCTCCGTATGTCATTTCAAGGCAATATCTCACATTGTGTAAGTTTCTCTCACCTTTTACTTATACCTAATATAATTACCTACATAAACCGAAAATATATAAATAAATCGCTTGATTTTGAGCACAAAAGAAATAGAACTAGTCTCTGTATCCATCATTTTAATCTACCGCGAAAGTTGCGTACTTCTTTTCTTTAAAGTTTAATGCGGTACCTCGGATACTAAGCTCAGTATCGATTGGCTAACCGAACACGTAGTATCTCGAAGGATTACTGGTTGCATTCAAACTTTGTTATACTGGAATGAATAAGAAAAAACTGATTTTAGTACAATATGAAGAGAATTTTTTTAACTAAATGCAAGATTTATAATGCCGCAGCAGTAATTAGTAAATTAGATTACCTTCGATGTCAGGAATATTATTTGTAAAATCTTAAACCTATAATTCGATTGATTTTGAATGTAAAGGCAACCATGGCTGATGAATGTAAGGAATTAATAAAATGAAGAATAACGTTGCCAATATGTCATTTAGATAAGAGATTGTAAAATTCGTCATCCGAGTAATTGACCCGGTGGCTTAGTGGTTATAGCGGCTGGCACGGTTTGCAGCGGTCGTGGGTTCGATTCCCACTCGGGTGAAGAAATTTTTCCATTTTCTTTATTAATAATTTTATAATTAATAAAATTGGCAAAATTTACCTATATAATGTAAGCATGCACATTACAAATCCTAACCTAAATTAAATAGAAAAATAATCTTTGTAATTACTTTCTATAAAACTCATCAACATTTTAATATAAATAAGTTTAACACACCTAAAAAATAAATTAAACAAGTTTCATAACACGTAGTTTATTTCGCATTCAACTCTAATTAAGTTTATTTCACATTGTGAAGTCCTAGTACGAACGCATACCATACTGAATAACAATGCATGTGTGAGCAAACCTTTAGACGTATTCCCACTAGAGCACCACCGTCTAACAAGAATGACGACTGGAGTTATGCTGCTGATAGTGACTCTGTGTAAGTTTAAAGCCTAAAATCCCGATTGGAAAAATAATTTTTAAGTATGGAAAATTATTTTAAATCCTAGATTTTTAATAGTCATTATAACATCGTTGCATTGTAAGTCCAACGATACTACGTATCATTATGTGACACTTTAATCTGCTCTCAATTTTATTACTATCTTTTTATATAGCTATATTATTATTTATTGACAAATTACACAACAACGTATGTTAGTACACACATAGAGTAGGTATAAGTTAGTATCACATCGCTATATTTTGCCCAGCGTAAACAAAATTTTCTTATTTTTCTACTGACTGACAGTGACATGGCCATATGCACGTTTTTATCTGTGCCTTCAGATCATATATTTTTAAGTACGCTCTATAGCTTTCTAAAACTCAATAAGGTAGAGTTGAGAGAGAGATGCACCACACATGCATTATATTCGCCATATTTTATATAACCTCTTGGTAGCAACTAGTATCCTATTGTGATAGCACCTTTAGATACATAAGCTACGAAATCGGGCTAAGTCCCCGTTTACTTACACGGTTTTACAGCAACCCACATAGAATGCTCCGTGCACCAAATACACGTTGCTTTTAAGCTTAGGTTACATTATGTAGGATCCATGTTTTACCTAAACTGGTAGAAAACGTAGATAATTATAAGCATCTACCTATTCTTGTTTATTTAGCTTTGCTATTAGCGTTTTTGGTTTCATTCTTAATTAAAGGAGATGGGGACTGTTTAATACATTTTTGGGCTCAGGTGTTAACAATTTCATTGTTGCTTATTTATGAATGGGTTACACTTAATTAACGCGGTGACTGTTATTTGTATGATTACAGTAGTTTAAATTATTATCTAACTTCATTATCAATGATTGTATGCAAGTACATAGTTGTCTACAGCATTAAATTATTACCAGATGACAAAGTGGAATCTGTGCTGTAATACTGTACCTACCGGGGGAAAATTGTTGTACTGTTATCTTCTACTGTTATAGTGTATGTATACATTTTCTGGTAAAGTTGTTATACTGGTATCTTTATACTATGGTATCGTATTCATATGCGCTATATGAATGTGTAATCCACATTGCAAGTTCTTGCCAAGGATTTCGGTGGATTAGAAATAGTAAGGTGTGGATTTTGGAATACGTTTTGAGCACAAGTGTTGTGGGAAAAGCTAGAAATAAAACTATACCTATATATTCTAAAAGAAAAATATATGAAAAGATAGCCTCATAATACTCGTGGCATGATCATTTTGTTATGTTTTAATCGATCAAAATGCTTATAGCCCTCTTTATATTCTAGTTAAACGCCTGAATACAAAAAATGTCTTTCGGATTAGATTCTGATGTAGTATGTACTATACAAAAACGGAATGTAATCTGTTTATAAATGACGGGGTACTGAGGAAACAGATAAAAAATAAGTAGGAATACAAACAAATTGATAAGGGTGAATTTCAACAACCTCGATTTTTGACTAATTACGCTGGCGAAATTTTATATCCACTTTCTATAACTTTTTTGTATTCGAAGTAATAGCTAAAAATATATAATATTCAGTCATATGGTACACATTTTTAAAAACGTATTATTTCTTGAGATATCTGCATTTAAAAATTTCAATCGCCACCGATATTATTATCAAACCACCGAAATTGTTAATTTCTCCACTGAAATTTATTACAACCAGCGGAATTATAAATACAGGAGAACATCATACGAATTACCAATTTATTTATTTTATAAGAACTTGAAAACTTTAGATTTTTAGTTTATTAGTTGGTAATAATGTTTATCATCATGATTATAGCTTAGAAACTATGATAACAAATTTAAGGAACACGTTAACAGTTAGGGAAATATTTTATTACATACTTTAAAATGCTTCCTAGTGACTTTTTTCTTAGCATAAAACGTAGTGGCCATGGTATCTCCTTTAAGATCTCGCAGTTCTGACTACACCATTTCAGGAACCTAGCCGTATTTATTTATATGTACGTAAAAATCTTCGAAATCCAGAAATAAGGATCATTTCTTTTCACATTTGAAAGTGCACCTCGTTAGCTACCTTTATATATAAGGAACAACCCATCCGGAAATTCACGGTGTCGGAGATATGACATTTTATGATTTTAAAAAAATCTCCTTTTAGAGGAGTAGAATGGCATATAAGAAATAAATCACATTTTATACTTTGACCTCCCAAAAATCTATCAACATGGAATGGTCAAGCAAAATTTGTTAAATGTTTTTGCCAATTAAGCCCCTACTCTTTCAAAATAATATACTGCGTCATGCGTACCCTTTATCAAACTAAATTCCTTATTTAATAAGCTACTTAAAAAGGTATAACTTATTATGAGAAAGCTTACCAGCAGCTGACCAATATAGGTTTCGAAAAATACATTCCGTGGCGCTACAGTCTATAGCAGTGTTATATTGAGGCAAGTAGAATGTAAAACTCTTCTGTTATCATCAGGCGTACTTGTTCAAGCTACTCTGGTTTATCGCAAAGTTACTCGGGTTTATCGCAAAGATACTCGGGTTTATTCGTAACTGTTCATTTATAGTAGCAATTTTGGGTGGTTTCCTTGAGGTTGAACTGAAGTCATAATCAATATCACAAAATGTGGGATTGAAGTAGATAATAATTATGTGCATGAGTACACCTACTAGGCCAGTAGAACATTCAATATATAGACATTTTTTCTGAGAACAGTCAGGACTCAGAAAAATATTACATTCTTATTGATCAGCTATTAATATTGAGAGATGAATCTTAAGTGCCTGGAAGAACTTAGTTCATTTAGGAACGGTTCCCTTCCTATGATCTTATAACGTCTACTTGTCGATATGTGTACTTATGCTGTCTATCGATTGACCTACAGTGCTCAGACTGCATCAGGAACACCATTAGGTATGCTAATCGCCTACCAAAAAGGAACTGGACAGTAAAAGTGCCGGCCATGTTAGTCGTTTAGACACTGAAAGATAGACGAACAGTGCAACTGGCTGGATGCTACAGAGCGGCTGCCTGGGGTAGGAGTAAGACGAGATGGAGGTGGCGGTATGACCTCGATTCGAGTTGAACTGCATCATGAAAAGGCCTTTGGATAGCAGTAAGATTCCTATGCTATAATATATATATTATAATGTCAGTTCATCACCTTTGTATTTTTTAAATTTGACTACAAACTTAGGTTACTTGTTAAAAAAGGTTGTCGCGCCATAGGATAGCACTTTTAAAATTCTTATTAGTCAGCTGTTGGTAAGCTTTTTCATAATTATACCTTTTGAATTTAGTTTAATTAAGTATGCTAATTACGTGAAATCATTATTTTGAATGAATAGGAAAGAACCAGGGAAAAAAATTATAAACCTTTTGGTAATTGTACTTTGACAATGCCAAGTTGATGTCTGTTGTTTTGTCTCCAATGATTATTTATTTATCTAGTTGAATTACTGAAATATACACGTATTTTAGTTTTTTATGCATTTCCATTTAATAATAAGGTGATTTTAAAAACATTACAAAATGGGGCATAACACTGAAGCCGTAATTTTTTTAATGGGTCTTCCTACCCATGAAGGTTAAAAATGGGCTGTACTTTTACATCTCAATAGAAATAATAGCCGTTTTCCAGTCATCCTGTATACAAAAAGACAAAATATCAATTACGGTGACATTATTAAATTACGGTGGCCCTCTTTTTTGCCACCGGAGCCACTGGAGTTGCGACACCGTACTTAGAATTAAGTAACAAATTTCAAATTATAACGGACACTATTATTTTAATTGTAATAATTCATTTGCAATTACGTCGATACATCTAATCTTTAGTCATCTGAAAAATTTCTTTTTTAAACAGCCTTTTAGTTTTTTAAATACACATGACACCGTTATATGATAAATTTGTATTCCTGCGCCACCGCAGGTTATACTTACGTTTTTGGCGGGAAAACTGTTCAGTGTATCAAACATCCTTGTACTGGGTATACGATGGCTTGACAGAGCAGTGCGGGGAAAGATAGCTTAGCATCTATCTCATTCATTATGATGAAATAGTGTAATGTTCAAAATGCGCCAGCGTTATTGACTTTTTCCGCGGGACATTTTTAAAAAGCTGTTACAGGTACTACCGGGTTAAGTTAAATTACTGCTCATGGTGTAAATAATAGTGTCATTTAATGTATTTTTAAAATATGTATGTATTCTGTTAAATTAATTCACCCGAAAATTGAAATAGCCAAATTTATTTTTGCAAATGAAGTGGGGACATAGCACCGCAATTAGATTTAGAGCCTTTGATATTTTTTTTAATGCGTAAACAAATAGATTATCATGGACAGCTCAATGCTCCTTTTTCCTATCATGATCTAATTTACCTTTCCTACAAAGTGCGTCCTCCAAAATGTAAGTCAAAATTCGTTCTGCTACGTAGTTTTAAAAATATTAATCTAGATGCACTAAAAAGTGATGCGCTACAAATCGACTGGTCTCCCGTCTTGGAGGGTACGACCACGGATATAAAACTGGAGCACTTTAACCGGATAATAATTTGTCTTTTTGATAAGCATGCTCCATTGAAAAAGGTTAAGGTGAAGCATCTCCCGGCGCCATGGCTTAGTGATGCTATAAGAAAATGTATGGCCAAGCGTGATCTTGCAAAACGGAAGTATAAGGGCTGTCCATCGGATATTAACTTCGTTCGTTATAAAAAGCTACGGAACTGCTGTGGTCGTATGTGTAGGGATGCAAGGAGACGTCACATCCATGAATCCATTGAAAAAAGCAGCCCAGCACAAATGTGGAAGTTTCTGAAAACCCTGGGTATTGGCAGAAGTTCGGAAACAACCACGTGTAAGGTTGACTTAAATAATCTTAATAAATACTTCTCCTCTCCCCCCTTCTCAGTGGATACTAATTTCAAATCAAAATCTCTTTTAGCGTTAAACAGTAAACCTAGGCCTGTTTGTGATCCGTTTGAATTTACATCTATAGACTCGAGTGACGTTCGGAAGGCCATACTCTCTATTACTTCGAAAGCTGTTGGATATGACCAAATTCATGCCCAAATGCTGCGTCCCATTTTGGATGAGCTCTGTTTAATCATCCAGCACATTATCAACTACTCATTAACCACGAGCTCCTTCCCATCAACATGGAAAATGGCTTATGTTATTCCTCTTCCTAAAATAGCGAATCCCTCATCCTTCTCCCAGTATCGTCCCATTTCCATCCTTCCCATTCTTTCCAAAGTCCTAGAAACTGTTGTACATAATCAACTGTCCTCCTATCTCTCCAGGAACAACTTACTTAATCCCTTTCAGTCGGGATTCAGAAGGGGACACAGTACTGTCACGGCATTATTGAAGGTTACTGATGACATCCGACTGGCTATGGACAACCAACAGCTCACCATTTTAGCTCTGCTAGATTTTAGCAGCGCCTTTAACTGTGTTGACTTCGACATTGTATTAGGCATACTTGGCTCTCTGAATGTTTCTCCACGGGTTATAGTATGGTTTAACTCTTATCTTAGGGGTCGTCTGCAGTGTATACGCTCGGATGAGTTATCATCTGACTGGTGCGAGCTTACTGCAGGCGTTCCACAGGGAGGTGTTCTTTCGCCTCTCCTATTTTCGATATTTATAAATTCTATCACTGATGTTCTTTCGTCCTGCTTCCATCTCTATGCAGACGACTTACAGCTTTATTATCACTTCAATGTTGAGGATCTGGAGTTGGCCACGTCTATGGTAAACAAAGACTTAACCAACATCCATGGCTGGGCACAGTCGTTTGGCCTCGTTGTTAATCCGGACAAATCTCAGGCTATGGTTATTGGTAGCAGGTTTAAGCAAAAAATTTTAAATCAATCCAACATTCCGCAATTATTATATAATGGGGTTGTGATACCCTATACTGATAAGGCCAAGAACTTAGGTCTTACATTTGACCGTATTTTTTCGTGGTCATCTCAGGTAAGTGAGGTAAGTAGGAAAGTGTATTCCACCTTCCATGCACTTAAACGTCTCCAAAATTTGCTACCTTTTAGCACAAAAGTCACTTTAGCTCAATCCCTTCTTCTGCCACTATTAGACTATGCTGATGTTTGCTATCCTGATGCCAATGAGGAGCTGCTCAATAAACTAGAACGTCTTCAAAATTTGGGTATTCGTTTTATATACGGCTTACGCAAGTATGACCATGTAACTCAATTTCGGAAAGAGCTCAAATGGCTCCCAATTCGACTTCGCCGGAATGTTCACATACTAACACTTCTATTTAAAATTTTATACCATATACCCTGTCCTGTTTATTTGCGTGAGCGATTTGATTATCTGTTCTCAAGAGATCGCCCACTACGATCAGCTACTACTTCTCTTCTTAAAACTCCCCGTCATCATTCTGTTGCATATGACTACTCCTACACTGTCTATGCAGTCAAGCTGTGGAACTCACTACCGCACACCATACGTGATTGTCCTACAATTGACATCTTTAAGAGACAAGTAAAGGCATACTACCTTTCTCTTCCTTAGTAGGTCTGTCGGTTATTTTATTATTGTAAGATACTTTTATTGTAAGTCTATGTAGGTTAGGTTTATTATATGTAGATATGTATTATTATTTAGGTATATTGATATTATGTAGGTTTATGTAAGTATATTTATTTGGTATTGTGTACACATACAATCTACCTTTTTTCACCCAACTTTCGCTATCTCAAGTGGTTTGCTGGAAGAAATCTCTTATAGGGATAAGCACGCCTTTGTACATTGTCAATGTAAAATGTTTTTCCATATAAAATGTCTGTGTACAATAAAGAATAGAATAGATTATGGTCTTAAGTTTTAAACGTTAGTCTAGATCACTGTCTGAACTTAATGAAATAAAATTAATAAATGTGCATTTTGCACTTTCCACTACGATTTTCATCCACGCCGCGCTAAAAACGTACCTGGGAAATTCACCCATAAACTCTCCTTTTTGAAGTCGGTCTAAAATTGAAACTCCAAACATATTGTTAATTTTTATGAAATGCACGTCAAATTCATTTTTTCTTGATATATTTTATAATCTGTTCATGACTGTACTTAACGAATCGCACAAAGGCTGTCATCGTCACAAACTGGCCATTTGCCAAGGGCACGTCATAATTTAGATTGTTTCGTGTATCATTTCAGTATCGAAAACGATAAAATTTTATGGTTATGGCATACCATATGCGACGTACGAGGCTACGAGGCACTATGTATGATGCGACATGTAAGCTAAATGTATAAAACTTAAATATTATTTTATTGATCCTCATCAAGTTTAATATTAGCTAAGCCTTCCAAAATGCGTCCCAAGTAAACTGCCTACTTATCTGTAAACGGTTGGGATCAGTCAGTCAGTATTGTGTCTTAGATCAATATTATGAGAACAAGCAAAAGTATGGAGGTACCAGGTAACAACTACGTGGCCTCCAACTACAAGAGGAAGACAAATATTAAGGGGAACTAAGTTCGTTCGGCTCATTGAGATGGTTAACTTTGGAGTGTTGCTATAATAATAAACTTCCTCGATAAGGATAATACAATTTACCATGACTACAGATTCAATATTACTTTATGATAGTAATTATGAATCAACCTGGGTCTGTGGTTTAAAAAGGTATCAATTCTTTAGCCAAACATCGAGGTTGATAAATAATTATATTACAAGAATTCAACTTCTGGAATTTGGTTGATGATAACGACTTGAATTTTTTATTTAAAATAATAAGAATATCAGCTCTATTTCTGTAAAAAAATACCTATGTAAACAAAGTAACATTATTTCATAAAAAAAATCTAATGGTATTTAAAGTTTGCTTTTACTTCTTATGATAATTCGAGAAAAGGATGATACGGCCGTGCCTGCTTTGCTTTGACTTAGCTGTATGTAGATATGTAACACCATGTATACCTATAAACTATTGTTATCTAATTCAATTATTCCTCTATACTCTGTCACTAATTTAAGTGTAACGTCTTTAAATCCCATTCTATCCTCAAACTATATCTGTGACAAACCCACCTCAAGACTGGGTTCCGTCCTGTATAGATTAATTATTAACTCGCCGGTTTGCTTTAAACTTTCTCAATTGAATTAGTTTGGTGTTGTTTTACGATTTTGTAAAACGATTCGTTATCCCTATTATTGTTCTGTTAATTATATTCACAGTTTGAATATTCCGTTCTACTATTTGGGGTTTCACTGAAGTGATAGACTTCACTTAAATTCTAGACAAATATAGACTTTTTGTCTATTCCCATGGAGAGTTAAAACGTGTGTTTTCAGATTTGATTTAATCTCGTATTTTCTAGAATGTTTTTTTTTTACCATTAGATGTGATAAGCATCATCAAATAATAAAAACTTTTAATAAATAATTTAATAATTTTATATACCTCTAATACTGCTAAAGTAATCCGATCTACAAAGCAATTCGAACTATTAAAACCTCTACAATATATATTTTACATAAATGATTCTATTCACTAGCTAACAAAACCACCGCGGCTGTAAAATATTCGCACACTATCCGAATTATTTGCCAGAACGCGTTTGTACAAAGTGTTAGCGAAAATTTGCATAGTTTGACAAAACTTCGACTGAAAGTTGCACGTCAATGTCCCGTCGAGCGACTGTTTCACGACTGCAAATTTTAATAATCTACCAGACCAACTTGTTTGAGGATTTGCAATCGGTTTAAACTATAAACTTTTTTACCCTAAAGTTGAGGATTTCGAAGTTATGAGTTTTCGAAAAATATTTACTTTAGTGGTGATTTACTTTAATAGCCATCTACTAATAATTTTGGTTGGCCTTATATTTTATACATAACAGACGTGATTGACAAATAACAACATCTAACTTGAAAAAAAATTCCATCTGCCTGTAATAAACACACGCCTTATTAACTATCCTCAACTGCGAACTGGTCGTAAACCCAAAACTTCCAGTAAAACCGCAAACAGTGGGAGCGGATTTAAAATGAAATCATTTTCCTTTGTCATAAAACAGCCATTTTGTCCCCGCTAAAGATCATGTGCTTCAAAACTCCTCCTGTCCCCATTAAGTGGATAATAAAACATAGAAGGTTTCTTTCATTAGCCAGCCCGAGCGATATAAAACCAACTTTGCAGATCTAACTTGGTGTAACCTTAACTTTTATGGCTGGATATAAAATTTGAAATTTCGCTATTCAACGATGTTAGCGTGCTATTGTTTACGGGTGCTGTCTTGGAAAGTTAATTTTCGAGGCGGAACGCAGTTTACGTATTTATGTTGGTGTAGATTAACTAACGTTGAGGCTGCTTTTGAACTTGGAATTGGTGCATATTTTACCACGCTTCTGTGGGCTCACAATCTTTGTACCTGTTTTTCTTTAGCTGATTCGGATGGCTTTTTATTGTTATTATTTAGTAGTGACTAACTCCTGTGACTTCTGGCGTGAATAAAGTTTATAAGCAATTATAAATATAATTAAGAAAATGAGAAAAATTTCACCCGAGTGAGATTTGAACTCACGACCTATATGCCAAAAATATTGTTAATGCCGATGTTATTCAAAACACTATTAATCATATTCGCGTCATAATACACGAATAAACTAATATGTGTAGTTCCGAAGATTTAAGCTATAAAAAGTTTGACAACGAACCTTGAATTATTAGAGGGAGCTGTATAAAAAGTTTCTCCAAAAAGCAGGCCGGAAGAAGTTTTGTTACAGTTGTAAACGTATAAGAATGATTTACACGACTTGAAAAAAGTTGATAAGTAATGTAACCGGAGATTTATGATTAATTTCTGTTGTACTGATATGTTTTGTTGTTGATGTTTATTTATTGTACATCTGGCTTTAGGCATAGAAATAAACCCTTTCGTGTTATGATCAAATTCGCTTTACACAGAACTTAGAGTACGATCTTAAGAACATTGGTTTTATTTAATTTCATAAGATTTGATACACAAAACGTTATGAGGTTTCATGTTACGGCGATATTTTTTCATAGGTAGTAAAATTTTACTATATATAAAGATACAGAGCTTCTCAATACAATTAAATTGTAGCTGAAATAGTAACTAAAATTTTGTGAAACATGTCTATTGTGCTGTATCGTGAACAGACATTCCGTTTTATAGTTTTGACGGAGAAGCTTAGTGTAGTTATTTTAGCATATATTTATACATAGAATGTTGAGTATCATTCAAAGCGAAAATTACTGACAAACTTTACCTCAAAATAATTTTGAAGTACCTAAGTATAAAAATTATTGTCTATGCTTCGTTACTTTTTATAACGGTGTAAAAAATATTCAGAATAACAAAATTATTAATGACTAATTTTCCTTTCCTATTATAGGTCGGTCGTGATAACACATGACTGAATTTTGGATTCCGTATTCAATATAAAAAGCAGATAACACATATGGCAGCTGATATTAAAAAAACACAGTTTCTCTAAAATCTCGTCAATGCCAACAAAAAAAATAACACAAATAAAATTTCATATATGCTCCGTGACGCCACAAAATGCAAATCACAATCGCATTTTTAAATTCGTTCTCTATCTAGCTGACTTGATAATTGCTTGTGATAATTGGATTTCCGGTGGTGTAAAAGGAAAAGTGTAAAAAAACATCGTTCATCAACCGCCCTTTGCCATTTTCAGAGGGGTGAAACTTATTTATATGCTAATTCTTAGCTGCAGAAATGCCACGCACGGCTAAGGTGGTACACCTGTCCAATTATAAGAACAACATTCTCTCTTGTGCATTTTCATAGATTTTAGAAGGTTTCAAAGCATTTTCTGCATGAAAATCCCGAATTCCGACGGGTCGCGGGCATAACTGCACCTGTGCGAGGTATTTTGCAGCACGAGCAAGTTTAAATGAATGCTACTATTTTTAGTTTAAGGGACATTTAGCTGTTTTGTGAAATGGTTGAATGTGGTTTTCGGCTTGTTATGGTTGTTCTAGAGTTAGAAAGTAAATTGGACTAACTTCATGCTTGTGTTTTAATTTTATTTATCAGCTTTTCTATTAAAATTGGAATGGTCGAACTATTATGTTTTTCTTTCATTGTAAGAGACAGACAGGAACTTTTCCCTTAAACTGCATTACTTGAAAAAGACCACCTTTAAAGACGCCCTACTGCCATTTGTTGGTGATGTTTCTTCCCAAGGCATTAGTATTCATGGAAGTCAGTCGATCGAGAAAAGAATTTTCTCGCACCCCGGGTTCTCTCACCCCGGCTGCGAAGTTCCAAAGTCTATTACTATCTCTACATATCAAATAGATAAAACAATAACATTGAAGCTAGATTCAAACAAAATATTTCAAGATAATTCATAACAAAAATTCAGGTCACATAAACATGGTCATATAAGTGTAGAAATGGAATTCCTATCGCATATTGACGTCACTTTCAGCTTATTAGAAAGAGGCAGTACTTACTAGGCTTAGATACTTGTGGCATTAACTAACTATATCGGTGGTGTAGTCGCTATAATTTCCTCCTAGAGAAAGCTGATTAGCAATTGACGTCGGTGAAATATACTATCACCTATGAATAATACATACATACAGACACGGCTATGTTCCCGAAATGGGGTTGCCAGAAATACAGCATCATAAAGGAGATCCCATAGCCACTTTTAGTGCTTATTACATAGCAAGGATAGATGATTTAACTGTAATATCTAGCAGCTGGCAGATTCGGCTCATACGTTTATGTGTATAATCAGTGACAAGTTGCTGGCTTATCGCCTGTGAGAATTCCAGAGTTCCTTACCTTAGTCGGCTCATATTGCTTCTAGGAATAATGTCAAATTTAAAACAGACAGTTCATCACATTTAGCTTTACGCAACCCAGTCCGATCTCGAAGGGAACGGACTATGCTGAGTGGTTGCCATTTCCTTCTCCCTTTTATTTTTTCTTCAACAACTTAATGGAGTCGTAAAGAACGGGCTGGTATTTCATTATAATGTATTAACTTTATCCCTAAATGAATAATTATGTATTTAGAGGTTCTGTTCTGTCGGTAGTAAATGACGACTCTGTGCCCCAAGATTTTCTTATAATATAGATATATTATTTTCTTGAGATAAGACTGGACTTTCATATTTCCATTGTGATATAAGTCTGGCCTTATTTTTATTTTAATATTATGATGCATTAGATCTTTATTTTTCAAATACTTTAACAACAAGTCAATATTCATATTTTATACACACACGTTAATATGGTACACATGATCATGATCCCATCTTCCTAAAATGAGGTAGCCAGAACTGCATGATCATGGAGGAGATCTAACAGATGCTATTAGTCCGGGAGGTAGCGTTGCATTTTACAAAATAATTTCTGGTCGATTGATTAATGTCATAACGTACTTTTCATGGATAGTCATTGAGTAACTCGAACGTCAGCAGCTCCAGTAAGGGTGGGGAGAGAATTTCAAGTATGTAAAAAAAAAAAATCCAAAAATTATTTCTGTTCGTCCGAAAATTTGCACATCAGTAGTTTTAACAATAATAATAATTATAGAAACCGTCAGCTGTGAAGAAAATGGCGGGTTGTACGTCAGCAGGTTATATATACCTATATTAAAAATAATTATTTTCATTTCATTTCCGGTCGAATGAAACTGATACAGGTTATTCTTTATGCTATAAAAATGATAAAAAAAAAGCCTCAGCAGATCTATCGATAGGGGTAAAATCGTCAGCAAGGGGATTATATGTGCCGAGCAGGTATTCAATCCGAGTATGCATTAACCTTGCTGACGATTTTACCCCTATCGATAGATCTGCTGAGGCTTTTTTTTTATCATTTTTATAGCATAAAGAATAACCTGTATCAGTTTCATTCGACCGGAAATGAAATGAAAATAATTATTTTTAATATAGGTATATATAACCTGCTGACGTACAACCCGCCATTTTCTTCACAGCTGACGGTTTCTATAATTATTATTATTGTTAAAACTACTGATGTGCAAATTTTCGGACGAACAGAAATAATTTTTGGTTTTTTTTTTTTGACATTCTCTCCCCACTCGCCCCACCCTGAGTGCGCCTGCTGACGCTCAATTCAATTGATGTCCTCATCTAAACTATCAATTGCACTCAAAATCGATCGGCCTAAAATCACCATCAAAAATGCAACGCTACCTCCCGGACTATATGTTTCGTAAACATACATCTGAATATATCTAAAACATTTTTCATCAAGTAGGTATCTAATTTCGGTTCTTGGATAGATTTAATCTCAGATATTACGTATATTCCACGTGTATCATTTACGTTTGATATCTTCTCAATAACTCGTCATACCGTCAGATCGGGCTGTCGGAGGGTGCATATCAAATCGGTCACTGTATGTCATGGCAGCTGCTGCCACGGATGCACTCCGAGATTGTTGGATGCAAAATTAATTTGTTATTGTTTAGGTACTTATAGGTAGGTTGGTTGTTCGCTCATGTCACTAGATGTAGTGTAAATTATTAATATAGCCAATGCAATCAGTGTGAAATTTAAGAGTATGGTTAGATAGAAGAATAGAATTGGGTAAGTACCTATACAGATTAGGACATTGCGTTAAGACATATTTCATGCTACTATTATAAAACAACTTGACTCTTAAATACTTTTGCTGAATAAAGTATTTTCAAAAGAATTTATCTAGAAAGTTTAATTCAATCTAATACCCCCGATATCCGTTAAGTTTAAATGCAAATGTTTTTTCTTATTTTCTTTTATTTACCTATATAAGTGAAAATTATTACTGATCAAGTGCTGAAAATATATGATCATCACAAACTGAAGCGGCGGCACAGTCTTCTATTTCCTATTTTTGACGTCTGGCCCGGTGTAGTAGTACATAATTGAATTGCATCGGGCTGGCACGTGCGGGGCCTCTGGGACCCATATACAATATTTTATTTTATCTATTTTTAATGGCGACTTCTGGGGCAATTATGAGTTCAGATTCAAGTGCTAGGCTTATTTACACCCTCATGATTTTGAGGGCTGTTTCAAGTATGCGTAATCTTATTTAAAAATGCTTCTTGTGGTTTGTGGTTATAGTTTTTGGTATACTTACTTATTTTAGGGAATCGGCTCTGATTTTTGGAGGGTCGTTCGTTCTAACGTTACTTTTATAGCCGATAATAATTGAAACTTTTATATAAGTAGAACTTAATGCAAATGTAAAATTAAATTGAATAATTATCTAATCACAGTTCCATTTTATGTTCTACACTTATGTGTATATATTATATATTATTTAATAATAAGAAGTAACAATATGCCTCTACTGTTATTCATAGTCGTATCTGCTTTTTTCACAATTCTAAATAATAAATCATAATTAACTAACGGATTAGCAATTCTCGAAAATAGCGGTAAAAGTATCATATGATATAACATTGGTTTGTTTTGAAATTGTCTTGAAGCTATTAAAACCAACATTCTCTTTGGCGGCTATACCTATAAAGCCTCAGGACACAAACTTATATTTGGAACCTGAAACAAATAAAAGAAAGGAACATCTAACAAAACTCGTCAGTCAATAAGTTGTATAATGCATTCATGTCAAATAAATGATATAAATTTGTATAAGTATTAGGTAAGAAACTCATTGTAGGAATTTGAAAGAACTACAGAAACCTAAAATGCAAAACCTAAAATGCAATAAAAACCATTTTAATCTCTTAACGAAATTTCAATAGTCTTCAGTCTGCAAAATAAAAACACATAAATAAGCTTAAAAATACGCGAATCCTCCAGCAAATCCCCAAGACAATCTGGCACTTACAAAGTAAACAATAAGCTTTACATTTGCGTGACAAATAGCATTCGCGCCGCCGCTGACAAACTTTAATCAAGTAGATGGGAATTTGTCTTCGGGATCCTCACGTTCCGAGCTGAGCATCCACAATGAGCACATTCAACTTGGGGTAGAATATTCTAGAACAAATGTACAGAACGACAAGTGTATAACGGCGAGAACTGGCGGAGCTAGTCACTTAGCTTTCTTGGCTATTATTCGTCTAGGTGACTCATTGTACCCGCTTTTATCACTACAAATAAATTGGCCTGTGTTGCATGATTAAAATTGGTTTTAGAGGTAAACGATAAACAGGTAGAACTGGAACATGATTAAGTTAGTTTCTTATACTTTTGATTAAACTCAACTCGTTCGGGTGACTTATTATCTCTGACGGCTTTGTTCCAAAAATGTGGTAGCCAGAATTGTAGAATCACAGATAAGATCCTATAACCACGTGTAGCACAGCGAGGCCAGTTGTAAATCATCACGGACAATAATTAACTTTAATAGTTAAAAAATTATTAGTAAGGAAATGGAAAAAATTCTTCACCCGAGTGGGAATCGAACCCACGACCTCTGCATACCGTGCTAGTGCTCTAACCACTGAGCTACCGGGTATAATAGTTACCGTAAGTAATAAACATGTTATTTCCATTAAACATAGTATATTTCTAATTATCTGCTTCCGGTCCATTTTAAAATATAAAACGAGTAAATCCAAACCTACATTAAATTCAGCCCCACGTTGGGCGCCAGCTCTAAGAAACTGCTTTTTGTGGCTGCTACGAACTAGATACTCCGCTTTGTGGCTCTGGTTTAATTGGCATCCATGTTACCTTTGCCGAAATCTTGGTTGGAACATGTCCAGGAACCAAACTGGTATTTACTTTAGATATAAGAAAGTAGAGTACGTAAGAGTAAGTACGTACAGTCATGAGCAATAATAAGATGACTCATGAGCAACAGTTTCTCCTTTATGTGCCTTATAATTTTTTTGTTACACTCCGTATAAAATTATTGTATCTTCTGTTAAAGCAGTAAGTACTATTATTATGTATATTTAGTAGAAATTGTCTCGTAATCTATATTTCACATAGGTATATGTACGTGCCTTATGTGAAAGAGATCAAAACTGTATTTCTTTCTTTTGTTCTCTCTCTGAGGCAACTTATCTAGGTATATTATCCATACAGCAGATGATAAATCGGCATTCATGAAAATACTCTACAAATAGGCAATAAATTCCGCCGCGAATTATTTAAATTACAATTTATGGGAAAAATATTTTGAGTTAAATACGAGGTAATGTATTTCGCGGTTAAACTTTCCGACTTGTTTACCTATCGCATTGAAACAGCGTGTAAATAAATAGCTCTTTCGAGTAATTACTGCTTACTGCAATATAGCTGCATTGCACTTTTGTAATAATAATCGGCATGTTAATAAACATTGATTAGGTTTTTAGTACATCATAGTTGACCCGATTTTATGAAGGCATGATCATATCGGGTGTTGTAAAGTTTGATAGCAGACTTTAATAACTAACTTGTTGTGCAAAACTCAAAGAGCCTTGTTATTATTTGTGAGGGCTGATTTTCCTATTGTATATTTGAGGGATAATATTGATGCCGTCTCTATCTTGATCACGTTTAAGAGAAAAACAGCGTCAAATTTATTCATCAGTTAGAACTATCTGCTTATTGAAATTCTGCCCTTAATTGGAGAAAAAAATATCTGAGAGCTTAGCTAGCATTAGTGGGTCTATAACTGCCTAAGACAGGCAGTAGTAACACGAAGTTTTGGTTTTGGTCGACTTTGCGTACCTTCCTTGGTTTTTAAGTACAAAAATGTGAAAAAATCTACATCTGATCGCAAATTAAAATAGGAACAATTCAAAATGCTTTATACGTCATCATAACTGTATGAAAACAAGTCAGTACAATAATTAAATCTTTATGGCAATCGAATTTGCATGCAATGAATTCGCTGATACGGCGACAGCAAATTTACTTTTTTTGAGTGGCAAAAATGCGAAAAATAAAAACGTCGCGCCCAATTGCTTTAATTCAACTGCATAAAAATCAGCCAATTATTCAAATGGAGGTTCGCCGTGAACTGAGACTGTATCGATGAATATTAAATCGTTCGATCTCGATAACTGAAAATCTGAGGTAGCATGATTATTTATTGATATTATAATGTACAGTTTCGGAAATAATGAAATAGAGAATCCATGAAATATTATCATCAATAGCCTTTATTGTAAAGTAGATATCTACCTTACCGTTTGCTGCTTCTCTGTTAACATTTGGCACTAAATACCTATGTGCTAATTTATGTTGATTTTAATAAATCCGATAGTCTATACCGTCTACAGCAATAAATTTTGGTTGTAACTAAGCCTTTTGCTTTGAACGAATATTGATATAGGTACAATCGAACAACAAAACTTCTGTCGATTGACGTTGATAATCTTATAGTTTTGGAATTAAGATTCAAATTGAAATATTTTTACCAAGTATCCAGTTGATTCCTTTTATTGCTCTAATTTATAGTAGTTCACAGAAAGCTTTATCCCGGGAATCGCAGTAAGAAAACACAACAGTGAACATAAATTCTACGGCTAACTAAGAACAAGTGTACTTAAGTCCAGTGTACGTAAATATTGAGAAGACAATGCTTTTACTTTTGGTCTAGTATAAACGACTAGAGATGTTATTTTTAAGTAAAGTCTAGACGCACAATTAAAAATAAGCCTAATATCTTGTACTTAGTATTTCCTTTTAGTCGAAAGTACCGGTAACTTCCTTTAGTTAGTTAATCTATAAGCCTGATAGCTAACCATGCTGTTAACGTAAACTGTAATTCATGTTTGCCGTGGTTTTAACAAGTGCTATTTTGGAATTGATCTCATTAGTTTAGACTCCGAAATTTGCAGTTTAATGTACTATTTCTTTACCATAACTCACCAGACAAACGTTATGTAAAACGTAACACATGCACGTGTCACCGAAAGCCGTTACATGGCAATGCTACCTCTAACCGGCAAGTGTGAAACCAAAACATTATCGTGTTCTCTAATGATAATGGAACTTTCGAGTGACTAACCTCGCATTAATTTAACTCGTACTTCAACTTAATGGTGTCGGTTTCACTAATTGCAAGTGAGAATAATTATATTGTGCGCGTGTTTAATGGATCCCACGCGTTAACAGCGTTAGTATCTACGACTGCAGGGTACTGTAACGTGAAATGGTTGAATGTATTTTTCCATCTAGAGATATTAAGCCGCATGGTTACTTCAACGTCAGGTCTAAAAGCCTTATCTTGTTTGAAAATAAAAGATTTACAGATTTCGCAATACTACGAAATTTTCCACCGAAAAATGTAATGATATAATATCAGATATAGCTGTATAGGGGCCATATTGTAAATTGTGAACTTTTATCTGACCTAACATATATACATACATTTACAGACGGATGTGTTCCCAAAATGGGGTAGCCAGAACTGCAGGATCACAAAGGAGATTCCACAGCCACATTGAGCATAGCAGGGATAGATGTTAATAATCAATGGTAAGCTGCTAGCTTACTCGTATCGCCTGAGAAAATGCCCGAGTTCCTTACTGACTCTTATGACATACACGGACTGTGGAGATACTCTACTACGCGTATTAGGCTGCCTTTCCACTATGCCACGTTGCTTACCATAGATGTGTTTGATATCCACCAACAAAATTCATTGATATCATGGACCAATTATCATAATTTGTGGATATTATACGCATCCGTAGCTTAGCAACGTAACATAGCACATCTTTGGTATTATCTTTGCCTTTCTCTTATGTAACCCACTTTATTTGTACCAATACATAGAACCATGGAAAGGGGAGTATTCAAGCAATACATATTGCTTTCTCGCGTGACGTCGTTTTAAACAGCTGTTACAATCCCCTACCATTGTCGTTAGATAGGAACTACTTACTTTCCTCAGTAGCTATTCCTTGCTTTTCATTTTTAGGAGTCATTTTTATTAAACTCTTTTCTATGTCAGTACTTCCAGATTAGACTTTTCATTATGTCCTATTGATATTGTACATTCAAGATATTAAACCTATCTATTATATAGTAAGCATTAGGTATGATTTAGTATAAAGATATCTCTATATAGTTAATATATAATAGAAGAAATTCAGTTAGGGAAAAATGTTGACCAGGTCCTTCAAGAAGATGCCTCTTAAAAACTAAGTTTAGGTAGGTAGGTATTTGATAAACCAGGGTAAACAACGTCATACCTAACTTAGTAGGTATGTACTACATTTTTTTATGAAAATATATAGCCGTTTAATTAGCTATTTAAGTAGGTTATCATATCACTTTGCTGTTTTATAAATGTTTTTTTTTTAAATCACATAGTCTCACGCTAATGTTTGCTACCTATTTATTAAGTTGTTCTAGAAATTATGCAGCATGCTATGTTAAACGGGCTTCCTGATGAATAATGTAACTGTCGCTTTATTTTAAATTAAAGTTTAATTTGCTGTAGAAGTAATACTGCTGACAATATAACTTTATGCTTTTCAGTGAAAATGTAAACCTTTACCAATACCTTTTTAACCCACTAACTACATACCTCTGAAACTCGTAGTCTATTTTTATCTTTATAGTGTACTGAGCTATTTCAATTCCTAAATTGGTGGTAATATTAGATTTACAATTATACTATATAATTAAACACATACCTAATTCACTCACTAGCCAGATTTACCATTATAGAATACAGCTAATAAATGAATAAATCTTAAAATAATAATATTAATTGATTCAACCAGATTCAACCATCAAGATTGGTAAACATAAAACACTTGATCAATCGAAAACAAACTCTTGTAAAGGGATAACAAAGGGATCAAGTCAATACGTTTAAAGAACTCAACAGTGGTCCAAATCATAATAAATTGAGTAAAGGTTAAGGGATTGAAGATTGACAAGGGTTTTTAGCATGGCGCCGGATCAACGTCACTTGTGTTTTGCAATACTCCATTTTATTGGGTGAATCGAAGTGTTTATAATTCTTTGGTTTTATTGGATTTTTTGTTGTAACTGTGGAGCTTACTCGTGTCGTGATTGATTTTATAACCTCATTAATAGTGATATAAAAAGAATTCCACGAATAATACGTATTATACCTATAGTTACTAGTGCTAAGTGCGTGAGTAAATTATACTTCTATTTGGTTAGGTGAACAAAATATTTAGTTATACATACATACATATAGACACGGCTGTGTTCTCGAAATAGGGTAGCCATAACTACAGGATAAGGGAGATCTTACAGCTACGTTTAACATATCGGAGACAGATGTTAATAATTTGAGTATGCAATATTCTGATTTTACTTTCCCTTCACCGGTATGTGCAAATTAATATAATTTTGAAAACTATGGTATTTATTAAAGACGTTTCTATTACTTTCGAAATACTGGCCCTCTTGCCTATTTGTATTATGGAGTTAAAATGATATTAGGTACGCACACTATTCAATACTTAATTAGTCAACTGCGCCATTCATTATAAATAGAAACCCATGTTGAATTACTATAAAAGATCTCGACAACAATATGTAAGACCTTTAACATGGGATTGAAAAACGCTATCGCGTAGTTTATTCAAAAGGTGTTTGGTGTGAAAACGAGGGACCTAATAGCGAACTACTTTCCAAGGTGTGATGACGCCCGTATCTTGGCCTAAATCTAGAACACACGGCGTCTCGTCTTTACTTTTGTGTCTAAGAGAAAATAATAAAAAGAAAAGTTTATAGTAACAACCTTGTTTGTTGCTTCTTTTAGCTTTGGGTCAGGCGCTCTAGAAAACCCTAACGTAATAAAGTCGTAAGAAGATGAGATTTTGTTTTGTCAATTTGGCTTGCCGATTGTAACTAACACAGTTCGCTAATAGACTTTTTAAAATTTATTTATCAAATTTAAAATTTTATTTAATAAACCAATTTTCATAGCCGCTAAGGTTATTTTTGTTTATGCATAGAGTTAGATACGCTATTCTATTTTTTATTTTCCTCTTCACGGAAAATATTGAAGATTCCGCAGTGCATTATTCACAAACGTTGCATTTATATTACTGACACTGCACGTATTTTAAACTAGTTTTCAGTTCGTTTACTCCTTTACTGCTAAGTAATATTTCGCATGTCGGTTGTGGAAATTAAAAAAGTGAAAAGGGTAATTTGATATTGCATGTACTGCACGTTTAAAGACAGACACCAGGTTTTCACCATGTAAGCCCTGGAAATTTATTTAAAATCGGTAAAGAAATATAAGATGGTAATTTTTATGGTTTTTATTAAGTACCTAATCAATAAGCTATTGCGTTTGAAATGTGTTAAGATTTGTAATATATTTAGAGATAAATCTCATTAGAGCGGGCCGTGTACGTGGCTCGGACGGGGCACGGATTAGAGACTTTATATACATCTTGTATGAAGCAATTTATATCACACCGTACATTATCCGTGTCCCGTCCGGGCACGCTCGACGCTCGTCTACACCACGTTTTTTGCACGGGGGTCTGAAAATGTATGTAACGTGTTTAATGCGTCTAATGAGCATCATCCCTTATACTTAAATTAATATATAAGGTCTTTTCGAAATTAGTGATTTGCTTTTGACACGTAACAACTTTTACTTTGGGGCCAACTCCGAAACTTCTTTTTACCTACCTAGTTACGTGTCAAAAGCAAATCACTAATTTCGGAAAGACCTTATATATCACAACTGCTACATTAAATTATTTCAAATTTAAACAGATATCAAAGCCATGCCAGTAAAAGTATAGGTACAGTTATTATGACCAAAAAAAAGTTACAATAATGTGATATTTATAATTAACCTTACCTAAACTATTCTCCTTTATAGAATACAATACAAGTTAATTACTATGAATCATAAAGTTGCATCCACACGAGACCGCGTGTGCTATATATTACGCAGTAAGAAGCAATGTGAACAGTTGGCGATAATGGCTGCCCTCCCTCGGGATATGGTTTAGATAGAGAACTGTAATTTTATGTTACCATTAGACCAATTTCTAAAGATAAGGTTAGTAAATGTTTGAATAATGAAAAATGTAATATACATATTTTTTTAAACAGAAGCTACCATGTTACCAAAGGCTGTCTTTTCTAACAAATTTCAAAGGAATATTGTTTCCATAAGTGGAGTAAGAATTTAGAAAATTGACCGTATTAAATACCTATGCATGGTCTGTGTATTTTTGCATTTCGCACTCATATACTGCCACACAGTAGCTATTCATAACTTATCACCCTTATATAATACGAAATCGTCAATAGGTATTAGATAGATGTATTTGGAATAACAGTGCTGCATCATACCTTATATTATACGGGGCAAGATCAAACTGAAACTTATACCTATGATAAGAGAGGTGAGATATCAGGATCACCGCTTTGAAGTTATAATAAACTAATATAGGTAAAGCAGTTTATCTTATATTCAAAAGGGCTGAAGACCCCATTAGAACTACTTCATTACACGCATAGAGCTATCTTACTTATAAAAGCTGCAGAGATTAGTCTTATAATCTAAACGCGTTTTTTTGAGATATTCCAGTCTGACTTAAATTAAGTTCTTTAACATGTTATCTCTTAAAGTAACATATGCTCTATAGGCAAAACATATTAATGCAACAGATAAGAAGCTCTTTTCTTATCTTAAGACTTATGTGCTAATGCCTGGGAGATTTATTTATTTGTGAAGTTATCTAAGTAAGTCTGTTTTTATAAAAAAATAATCTATACATCCTCTAGGGAATATAGATACAGATTTAGGGCGTCAATTTTTGAAAGAAAATAAACGAAATCACCTGCCACATTGTTTTGGATAAAAAACTAAATTATCTAATTATTATTGTTAAAGTAAACGCGTAGTTCTCCACAAAGTGTTAGTATCGTATAGATATTACGGAATCTAGATCAAGTCGGATTAATATAGCCAATCGTATACCCACTTATACTTAAAGCCAAAACAAATACTAAAAACGATTTACAAAATAGTGCAACTACATACAAAATTTTCTTTCCACTTTTTTGCTATATCCAACATTGTGTACGTTATCTACCCCTGGGTTGACTCCATTTGGAAAAGAAAGTAATGCGAAGTACTGAACTCAATAAATCACTGGGCATTAGACATATCGCGTAGGGTAGAGGGCACGAGCTGTTACTTTTCTAATGTGTTGTGATTTGGAAAAACGCGTCTTGGCTGCCGTTTGTTGGAAATCTGTTTTTGAATAGCTTGAGGACAGAGTTTGGATTTCATTATTTATAGGCAAAAAATGCTACTACTACTATTAGGCAAATTAAAGTAGGTTTTTAGGTTTATTTAGGTTTTGGTAAGACAGAATGTAAGCTTATTAAAAAACTAAGTTTATTAATATTCATAAAGGTTGTATGTGCTGATGCGGGTTTTTACTAGAATATATCAGTTACATATCCTTCATGTACGTCGTAAGAGTCGACTATGGTATTTAGGGGCGTTAATAGGTCACAAACGAAATTCTGTACATTTTCATTTTCGGTTAAATTAGGTTATATAACACGCATGTTAAATGAAATAGCTAAAAAAATTTATACAATAAATTTAACGAAAAGAGCCAATTCCAACACAAAAGCCTTTAAAGGTTTATGCTCAACTTAGCACCCGACAAAATCTACTTTAACCACACTTGCTCAATGAAAATCTCTTGAAAGACCTTTTGTTATCTCGAAACACAAAAATTGTGTTTTCCTCGACGATTTTCCCGAAATTACATATTTTTCGCCGCTCCCATCCATCTGCGGTGACGTGGAAAAAATAACGGGATGCCCGATTAAAGTGGATGACCATTATGGTGGCTAAATGAACAATTTTTATTTCTGCTACCATTTCCCTTTTCGGTGGTAGGCAGTGAGAGTGTTTTGAATTTATTGCAACCTTGTTCGTTATGTTAGGTGTGATTATTTTACAATTTTATTGATGTGTTATCCGATGTATTTTAGCGATTAAAGTTTGACTAATATTTCTATATTTCCGTTATTTCAAAGTAAATGAGTGAATAAAGAGGTAAATAAAAAAGTCGATAAAGGATATTAATAATAAAAAGAAGATGTAAAACAAATTGTTTTATTTAAGTCAATTTTAAAGCTTAAAACAGAGAAGGTCAGGATTCTTCAGTATACGAACACCTTATTTGTTAACCCTAAAATTAAAGGTCCTTGATTCTGACAGTCAAACAGTTCTGTTTACGCAAACAAAATATGCAAAGTAGGTGCGGGAGTCGGGACCGAGATACGGGCAGACTAATTATGTAGGGGCACGCTGGGCTCTGTCCTACATTGGAGCAGGCTACTGAAAAAATATGAATTACCAATTATAATTAGATGTTGACATAGTTTTGAGATGGATTTCAATTTTTTATGTGACAGTACACTTACTTCGTGGTAGTTTCTTTCGTTTTGATTTATGAGTCTTTGAAAACCGTGTTGTCTCGTATTAAGATCGTAGGTACTTATAGAATTTGTAGTTGACGATAAATTTTGATAGTTAGTAAAGGACTTAACCTCGAATTATCCACACAGATATTTCTGCTGAAGGGACGTATGCATTTTTTATATAGTCTTTAACTTTATATAAATACTTGTACATACGAGTAACATACCATGCCCATTATCGCATAAAGAGGCTCGAAAGAAATGTGTACATAACAAACCCACATTTCACCAGTTAGCCTATTAGGTAAGTGCCACAAATACTTTTCAGGCACAAATACAACAAAAAACACAACTAATACTCAAATTCAACCCTTTATCATGATGCCCTCCAACACTGTGACTCTAATAAATACCCCTCTTGATTTTAGCAGTCTTATCTGAGCATCCTCACAACTTAACACCTAAATTAATATCGTTTTTCTAAAGGATGAGACTCTGATTTATTGTTTGTAAAACGAGCTTACTCCGAGGTTTTATCTCCCCTATTGCGATTTATATAACACCAAGATGTTTGAGTTATTTCAATAAATCACTAAATGCGTATCGAATTTCGAAGGTACCCCTCCGTCTTTATAAAAGGACGTGGGTAGGTGCTGTGTGTCTAGGAAGGGCTAAAGAATGTTAAATCTTGTACAGTCATTTTTGAACACGTGTCATGGTTTGTGTAAAAAAAGTTCTATCGAATATCTTGACTGAGATAATCGTTTAGAGTTTTAGGGGATAGCTGATAGATTCGCGAAACTGTTAACTTTAAAAGTACATAGAAAATTCTAGAATTAACAGAGTTTTCACAATCCAAGATAGATCAGAATAGCAGTAAGAGGATCAAATCTAGATCAACATTCATGAAGGACGAGTATGTAATAATAAATTTTTGTGCCCTTAAAAATGATTGAAAACTTCGAACGTTGTCGCCCCGTGAAGAAAAGAAACAAATCTTATGTTTTCTTTATGAACATAATAAGTTTCTTCAAACAAGATTTTAAATTTAGACGTATCATTTACAGCATGTGTAATGGATTCCTCCTTTCTTGTTGCATTTATCTTGCTGCAGTAAACTGGTTTGGTCCACATTCACCGAAAATTGGCTTCGTTAAATAAGTTGACAAGCTTATGAGTAATAATAACAAAAACAGCAAGAGTTTCAAATAAGAAATGTTAGTATATTTTAAACTGGTTGTACACTTGTGTAATTTAATTGTTAATAGTTGTTCAACTCCTTTTGCCGCGTGTTTTAATACTCTGAAACTATCATGATACTTGAGAGTAAGTAAATACATTAATAAAAGGAATATAAATAATAATTAAACTGATTGAGTGGGAGAAATCTCTGTTAGTTTTTGTTAATGATTATTCTACTTATAGTTTTTGTGAACAAAAATGGATATGATATATAAGGTCATAAATACGAGTGTTATAATAATTTTTCTAATTTGTTCTTGAACACAATCTCATATTAACGAAATATCTACAATTTATAGATAGCGTGATCTTAATAGCTACCGACTGTTTGCTCAGTGTATGTACAAAGATTAATCTCATAGTAGCACTTTACGTCCCTTACCTATAAATTTTATTAGTTTGTTCAACGGATATTAAACTGCGCTCAGCAATTTCAATAAACCCACCTAAGTCAGAGGTTAATAACTACACAATGTTGAAACCATTAAACAATTTGTTAATACCAGAATACTTCCCATCTCGCAGTGGGTGAAGATTGATCAGCAACGCGATTGTGGGCGTAGCTTTGAGCAAAGAGCAAAATTTAACAGCTGTAATAGCACTTCTAGCTTATAGTAAGATGTCACGTAGGCATATTTTATCACTGTGTTAACTTGCAGACAGATGTGATTTGCATAAAACAATGCCCACATTTGTCTTGCAGATAAAAGTCTCTTAGATTGTAATTCAACAACAGGTTTAACTTGATGTTTTAGTGCAGTGATTATTTCTAGTAGAGCCAGGAGATATTTTAAATGTTTGTTTGCAATTCAGTTTTATTCATGGTAAATTAAAGCATGCTCACTTGGTCTTAAACTTATATAAAGTAATCAATTTTCAAAAGTTGAAATAGTCGTTTCTTAGTAACATGTCTGCCATGCTACACCAACAATCCTTTCTAAGCAACTGCAAAGGCATCGTGGACGTAATGAATACCTGTCAGACGCGTGTGTGGGCGCTCCGCTGACCGGCCCTAAGTCGAATGCAAACATTTGCTCTTCGCTCAGGAGTAATTGTTTAAAATTGAGCCTAACTGTGTGGGCCAGCAGGCTGCCTTACCTTGCCAGTATTTAATATCGACGATAAGTGCCTACTAAGTGGCGTTAGACTTTCGTTGTTAGACGTCGTCCATTGGAAGGGTTGAGTTGGTCGATGTTTTTTTAGTTTTATTTATTGAGTGTCTATAAAATGTAATTGTTTGATTTCATCAGTTGTGTAAGAGAAATGTAGGTTTGGATTAAGTAAATAAATCATCGATGATCGATCTTCTTCTATGCTGCTCTGGGAGTGAAAAAAGACGTATAATACTACAGCTGCTTTTCTTCCCGGGCATACTGTACAAGTCAGTAGAGGGACAAGAGGGTCTTGGTGTTTTGTAGGCGATGGGCTGACCACCTATCACTACTAACCGATCTTGTACATCACACACAATTATAACCTCAAAATTGGTCAGATGTGGCACCATGTGGTCCTATCGGCCCTTGGTGCTCTGCGTACCCCGTAAGGGATAAAGGCGTGATTATATGTATGATTGTAAATCATCGATGAACTTCAGCAAATCTTGCTTCGCCATTTGAAAGTGTTTGGTTACAAATGATAATAAAAATCAGATATTGATACAAAGGTATAAATTCATATACCTACTCACGGCTCTGCCCCCCTAGCATGACCAAGCATCGTGGATATCGTATCGTCTGTATACAAAATTCAACATGGCGGCTATATTATATTTATATATTATTATATATTATTATTATATATTATATTATATTATATCTGGCACGGAATGCAGAGGTCGTGGGTTCGATTCCCACCCGGGTAAGGAATTTTTTCCATTTCTTTATTAATAATTTTATATTATATTTTGACATGTTGTCGACAAATTGGTTTATCATATCGTGTTTCACAGGTTATGCTGCTTGTTCTGATCTCAAAACAGGGTAGCCAGAACTGCAGAATCACGAAGGAGATCCTACATCCATGTTTAGCATAGCCTGACTTCTTTAGTCGACTCTTACGACATGCAGATGCAGCTGATGCATTTTAGTGAAACCCCGCATCAGCACAGGATATAAGCATAACACAACAGGTTCTATTCGGACTCCTTCTTGTTTTAACGATATCTGAAGAATGGACACACGTATCGATGACGCAGCAGAATATACGCTTCAGAGACAAAAGTGTATCGTAAACAAAACCAATGGTGCATCCCCATTAACGCGATAGTAAATTAGGGTGTCGTGCGACTGCGGTGCGACGAGCCCGCCTCGGCTGATTTATGTCCAGCTAATAGGGATTACCTTCAAACTGCAGGGCTGGATCAAATGCGAAACGCGTTTTTAGGGAAACTAACTACATATGGTATTAACTTTGGATATCGACATAAGCTATGGCTAAAAAAATGTAAGAATATACTCCAATAATGCGGTATTGGGATAAGAAAGTTATAATAAAAGGAGACGAGAGCAAAATATTATTTTGACTAGACCAGCGTAGCTAATATAATAATAGCAACAATAAAAATAGAAACCATAACAGTTCATATAAGAACATAGATCAAAAATGAGCTCAATCGATCGATTATTATATTGATTTTAAAATTTGTCAACCAGCAGATTGATATAGATACATCAGCCAAGATAAAAAAAAATCGAGCTGAACAGCAATAGGATAATTATGACGTACATCAACAAATAAAAACACCAGTAGAAAACCGGTACCCGTACAGGAGCCTACTAGAAGTAAACCAATCAATAAACAGTGTAGTCAACGTCAGGCAGTCATGCCACAGATAACCGGCACTAGTCGATAAACAGTCAGGTTAAAACAAGCAAACTCTTCATAAATGGAAAATAGAACATGATCGGGGGTTGAAAAGAGTACAATACCATGTACCCAGTGAAGCGTCGCCACACAAAGCCATTGTTCCTGCTACCTCGAATGTATCGACTGGGAACCAAACTCGAACTTCGCCGATGTTATTATAAGAAAATTATTGGAAATATTAACGGGAAGTGAAGTTAGTTGCAGTAGAAAGTAGTGGTATCGGGTTAAAGTTGATTGTGCTTGTTTGTTAAGGCATTGTTCTTGGCTGGCCAGTGTGGGTTTTCATTACAATACGATTATTTTATTACGTAGAGTAGCGTGGAGGCCGTGCTATAAGGGGTTAATGCTTCTCTAGCAAGCGATAAAATCTATAATATAAAGCCCGTGATTGGTGTCTAATAAATGCTTGAGTTTTTACGATGTGAGATGAGAATAAACTTAAATGATTTCTGCTACTGCAAATAAAACATTAAATACTCTAATTGCTTGAATTTTAATTATAATGGAGGTCATTATATTCCAGTCCTTCACAATGCATGACGTTGTACTTTGACTCAAGATATTAAGTGATATGGAAACTAGGTATTCCTGCCTCCATAGTCAGTAGGGAACAAAATGACGAATAACGATTGATCCATACTTATGTTACAATAAATATATACTGACTTTACATAACTCTTCTATAATGTTCTCAGGTAGCAATTATATCGAAAATTCGGGTTAATAATGGTCAAAGTTATATCACTCTAAATGTAAAGAAGTTTTATTTAAAATACCATCTGGATCTTCTATTTATCTGCTCTAAATTAAGTCTATTTATATTCGGCGAGAACTTGAGAATGAAATAACTTTATTAAAGCCAAATTCCAATTTCCAAGTTCAAATTAATTTAAACTTGCAATGGGTTTACAAGGAATGGCCGGTTGTTCTTTTTACAAGCGAAATGAGATCGATATGCAATCTCCACCTCTGATTGATAGTCGCGTACAATCATGATTGCTATTCTGCTTTAAATAGAACATTCTAGAGCATAGACGTTGAATAGTACACTCTATTATTAGCAGACAATAATTTTTCAAAAATGTAGACTGGCATGGAAGTTATATACCAGACACTACGTCACATTATCTGCGAATAACCAACGATTTAACAAAGGCTCGAGTACACCGGATGTGTGTGCGTGCATACGTATACGTACCTCTGAGTTGTAATGTATGGAACTGTATAGGCACGGGCAGACCGGATGCGTATGCGTAGACGTAAGCATGGACTTCAAGCGGTGACAGTTCTATACATTAAAGGCTCGAGCACACCGGATGCGTATGCGTGCACGTAAGCGTAGACGTACACGTATCTCTGAGGTTAAGGCTCGAGCACACAGATTTAAATTAAACTCAGAGGTACGTGTACGTCTACGCTTACGTGCACGCATACGCATCCGGTGTGCTCGAGCCTTAATAAAGTATCCAGCAACTATGCTGTGAAAAACAGACAAAACATAATATCGGTACGGGGAACTCATACATCATGCTATTCTAATTATTGTGCGGCCAAGTCTAAATCAATTTAGTTCTACACGGTGTGGGATTTACAACTCATTTCTGTAATAAAATGGATTAACATTCGCGGTTTTGCGACGCTATAACTTTGGATGTTAATGGTGCATGTATTGCTGTTATGACATCTATAACTCTTGTGTTCTTTTGTTTTAATCACGCTTAAAATAAATATTTCACAATGAGCAAAATCAAGTGGTAGACTCTTCTTATATTCTGGCTTTTCCGTCTGTTCCTTTTCAATTGATTAATTTTGGTTACATCATATTTATGCTCTATCAGTGTTTACTTATTTTAAGATTTGCACAGCCTATTTTTTCCCTATCAATCGACATCTTGTTTTTCTATATCTATTAATTGAGTTAAGCTTGTATGACTTATATGCTAGTAAAGTTGTAGTATAGTATTAACCAGTTGCACATACCTATTTATTTCAATATTTATAAAATTTATAAATATTTAATAACTAACCTAACCTAACCTAACCTAAATCTCAATATATCGAATAGTCGATTCAACTATTCAACGCGAAGGTTAATTTAACGTATGTACCACAAAATTTGTCTCAACTTGTGTGTAAGTACATAGATAGCCGGGGCATGACCCTTCGGGCTTTGGTATTACCTAAACTTTAGTAACAATGTTACCACCCCCTCATCCCTTGAGGCAACATCCCTACATCTGTCGGGTAAGTCCAACTATAAAAACGTAGTGTAGTTTACAATCCGCAATTTCATTTTATAGATATTGCATTGCACAATAAATCACGAGCAGTAAAGGTCCTGTCTGACTGGAGTGCCACGGTGACGCCACCTGTCGCGGATTGTCCAAATTAGGGGTAACAGTCAGTATCCGCAAGAATCGAATCGTATTGTAATACAATAATTAACTGTGCCGTATGACATTGATATAAAAAGTATTCCGTGGCTTGACGCGACGAAAGCTGTATCAAGCTACGGTTGCCGTTTGGTTTTTGGGGATAATTAATAATAAGCGATTGGAATATTTATAATATTTTTCAAAGATCGAGTATGACTGAAGTCTAAGTCAACGATATAAGATAAATGACTCAAATCCATAGTTAAGTGTAAAAACTTTGTAGTTATGGAGCGCATAGAGGGGCAAGGACAATATGCACAGGCATACACGAAATACAGTCACCAATCGCGCTATCAAAGTTTATATCCACAGTCACAGATATGGTGACGTCACCATGGTATCCCAATGAGATGAAGAATTTTATCCAGATTCTTTGTTCTGTGGTTCCCGTTGTAGAGCGATTCGCGCGTTTCGACCGATTGTGATGGAAAAGTGCAGCCTCATTTTCTTATGGCTATTGTTTCAGCTGTCTTTATTTCAATGGAGCTTTCTTTAATAACGAGAGATACTAATTGTTTTCGCCGTAAAGATATCAATGTTACCGCCGCGCCGGGTAACAATGGGGTTGGTTCGCTTTGTTAAATTCCCTTTTTTTAACCAAATATGTAGGTAAGAATATCTTAATCGATAATTAAGCCATAGTTTATGAAAGCTATTTTACTATCGTTAAAGTGGTTAAAGTAAACATATTGAAAAACAGTTTACAAATTCTGGTGGTATTAATTACTAGGTAAGGTAAACTTACAAAAAGCCCTTCCTTTACATATTTATATAATTTAAATAAAATAACACGTTAGAATATACCTACATGTAAAAAATTACCTCAAGATATACCCATTGTAAATATTTATTGATCAAACCATCATCAAACGTCAATTTGGCGGAATTAATCCACTCATAACGTATTGACTGCTCGTGTATTGTACAAATTGGTATGAAACATGCCATGTCGAGCACGTTGACCAGGATTTCTCAATTTATCCGAACAGGTGCCGTTTCCCAGAACGAAATGTTTTTCTAACGTCTTGCCCCCGAGCGGTTGAACCTCCCCCGAGAGCGCAGCAAGTCGTCTTAATAGACTTAGAGACGAACTGCAGACTGCGTCCCCTGGGGCGACGTGTCCCCAATCTACCCATGCCTAGCCTACACAAAAAAATGAGATTAGCTTCTTTTGTGGAAGTACGTACTTTCCCTGTTATATGAAGGCATTTCGTCGAATACACACCGAGCTTATGTGTATTTTATTTGTCAGACGTGTACGTACAATGTTGGTATTCTTTGTTTTATATGGACCTATTTTCATTGTTGCAATTCGACTGATAGTCAGCACGTAAGTTAACTACGATATATATAACGATGGCCCTGAAACACAAAACACGCGCTCGTAAACCGGCAATATAGCATGTTTACCTTATTCCTTAGTTTTAGGTGGTAACAAAAATTCTGAACATACCAAATAGCTTACACGGTAACGATAACGAAGGTATAGATTGTTGAACTCAAGATCTTGATCTCAGAAGGAATATTAGATAGCTTAACATGCTAATGATAAAAACCTACTGATGTGATTTGCGTTTATCGATAAAACTGTTATGCTAACCAAATAACAAGCGCATAAAGCGCAAACGGCCCCCTTGTCTATAATTACAAATATGCGAATTTCATGTAACCATTATAGCAAATCAGCACGTGCCCGTGACATAAATATTCACATTATTGCGTGCTCGGCGTCTACCCTACGCATCTAGTTTTTTCCTCGATCTCCTGTTGTGCATTTTAGATAGAATAGGGCTTTGGGCGTAACATATCGATGCAAAGCGGGAGGGTGACTGGCCCACTGTTTGCTATTATTTGCTCTAATGTGGGTGAAATGCTCGTTTCGACTGCAACGTAATTGTCTCCACGCTTTCATTTCGAACGGTTTTATTTATGACGACGTGGGGCTCGCATCGAAATCCCGGATTATTTGGCTAACAAATTATATCGAATCTGCTAAGAATAGGACGCGCTGTCAGTAAATCAATTGTGTGATATATTGAGTAGAATTGTATGGATTTGTCGCAGGATGATATTGTGTTTTCTCCCTATATCCTGATTTTTGTGCTTGATAATAAAATGATCTGTATTGAGCGTGGCGTTGAAATAAAATAATGACAGAAAGTTATTCATTGTACGTAGGTTGGTAGAATGTGTACTTACATGATATTTGACGGTTAAATTATTAACATCACTAATTGCTAATTACTGCCAATTTGGAATACTCGATTATTGTAAACTATACACAATTAATTTTATGTCATAATGTCCCTTTCATGGATCAATTGTTGAATATTTATGGTCAGAGTCTGAAGAAATACATATATCATTATTATGATAATATATAAATAGCATGTATGCTTAGTAGAAATTCCAACAACTTCGACATGCTACATTATTTTCCCATCCAACTTGATCTGATGTGAATACCCTGAACATGAATATCCTCTCTATTCTCAAATGTAATTTAAACTACGTAGCATTCGTGTGCATTTACGAATAACTCAATATTCGCATGAATGACAATAATAGAGACAATATGAATAAAGATTATATAATCGTAATGCAATAGATAGACTATTATTTGATATTATTAACAAATGGGTTTGATTAGTTTAAAATTGATAGGTGCAGTAAAAATATTCACTTGAACTTCCGAAAAGTAACGCCTAATACAATTAAATAATGTTCACTTGAACAAGAATGGAGCTGGTATCTTAAATTCATAAATCGACGGGCAATTGGCGTAGTTGGTGCCCCTGCTCGTTGCACCACAAGTCCTGGGTTCGAATCCCAGTGGGTGCAAACATTGATATGATGAATATCGATGTTTGTTTCTGAGTCATGGATGTTTCTATACTTATCTATGTATTTATATATCGTCGCTTAGTACCCACGACACAAGATCTTATACAGGATGATTTTTGGTCGTCAACGTTCCCGAAAACTACGGTATCTCCTCATCATCACGATCATTTTTCTCCATGGAAGCATACCTGGGAAGTGTCTGGTTTCCAAAATATTAGGGTCCAAAGTTGAGTAAATAGACTGCGTTTTTCTGCATAAATGCACATAGATGCGCGTAGCAGGATTTTTTCACGAAATATAATTAATATCTGTCTATAAAAAAAAACTAACATAAACACTAGACACTATAAATTTCGCACGATTCTAGGAATTTAAAATTTTTTTTCAAAAAAAAAAATTTTTTTTCCCAGCATTTTTTTTTTGACATAAACTTACTCTATTTCATGTATAGAATACGTACCCTTCGTTAAAGGTGGCCACAAAAAAACATCCTGTATGTGTGTGTATAATTATTTGCTTTCTGAATGTCTACAAAACACTTCACGGAGTTAATTTTTTTACTGTAACGTTTTGTATTAGTCGCTACACGAAAGTGACATAATTGTAACATTTGTACTACGACCTAAGAAGTAAAGCGGAGTTGTTATTCTGATGTATCGTATTTCTATGCTACATTTCAAATACCTACTACTAGAGATAAACATATATACATACATACATATAATCACGCGTTTATCCCTAACAGGGTAGGCAGCGCACCAAGGGCCGACAGGACCACATGCTGCCACTTCTGACCGATTTTGAGGGTATACTTGAGATGTACAAGTTCGGTTAGTAGTGACAGGTGGTCAGCCCATCGCCTACATACTACATACTAGAGATCTATAGGATTATAAGATTAGACCAGGTATGCTAGAATTTTATTTAGCATCTAATTAAAGCCGTATAAATACGTAATCTTATCCCAAAAGACCTAAAACAACCGTGACTATATAATGTATTAACGTTACATTAATTCACTGGTACTAACAGTTAATGGATTGTATTAAAATCAGAGATACATAAAGTAGTTCTAACACTAAAGTACAGTGATTAGATCACTTATTTTTTTATTTAGGTGTCGGCAGAGTAGAATTCGTACCACCCTTTGCCTACCCGTGGGTATCGTACGAGGCAATTAAGGGTTTCCAGGAGGTGGGCAACAGCGCCTTCCGTGTTGGCAACTTAGTCCAAAATATAAACTGCGGTCACCAACCCGCCTGCCCAGCGTGGTGACTATGGGCAAGTACCCTCCATGGCAGTCTTGTGGCGTGCCCTGGGAGAGGCCTACGTCCAGCAGTGGACTGCAATATAGGCTGATGATGATTTTTTAGCTATTCTAGTGTGTATTTCTGACTATACACATAATAGTGCTACTTTTCCTTTCATTAACATTTCCAATAGCATCTCCACCATACTTTACATCTTCCTGGCTGTAGGCAATTTGTCATCCAGAATACTGCTACCGCTATACTAGCCTGTCACACACCATAATAACACCGGGATTACGTCAGCGTTATTCGCATGGAATAAGGAACCATAATTAATAATAATAAACAGAAACAAAATAAGTTGTTCAATGAATAGCCCATTGCTGTAATGGTACACACGCGTGAAGCATGATGTACACGCGGCTGTCCCAAAGTGGAGTAGCCAGAACTAGTAGTGTAGAGTAGCCAGAGTAGTGAAGGAGATCCTAATGCTACATTTAGAATAGCGGGGCTAGATGTAATAGCCAGAGGCATGATCGGTGAAAAGTTGCTAGTAATCGCTTAAGAGAATGCCTCTGAGTTCCTTAGTCTACTCTTACTACACACACGAAAGAAGATGCAGCTGCTGTATTCTAGTAAAGCCCCGTATCAGTACAGAACGAGAGTAATGGTATGGTTGATATTAAGTCGCTTAAATTATAATTTCGAATGTAGTTTCAAATATAGACCCTTAATTCTCGGTGCGTGGTGCCGGCAGAGTAGAGTTTGTACCACCCCTGCCTGCCCGTGGGTATCGTACGAAGCGATTAAGCGTTTCCGGGAGGTGGGCAGTAGCGCCTCCCGTAATGACAACATAGTCCGAAAATCACACTGCGGTCACCAACCCGCCTGCCCAGCGTGGTGACTATGGGCAAAACCCCCCTTCCTGGAGGCCTACGTCCAGCAGTGGACTGCAATAGGCTGAAGAAGAAGAAGAATTCTTGGTGAATATTACGTTTTATGAAATTCAGTTAATTAAATATTCAAAGTACAAGTAATTATGGATAATACCTATTATCCATACTCTAATCATACAAAAATTCGGCCATAAATTTAAAATGATCTTAATTTCACGAAACAAAATTCAGCTTTCTCTCGCAAGACAAATTAGTTGATATAAATTTAGGGCAGTAAATCGCGATGATCAACTCAACTCATTTGGCCCCGTCGTCCGTAATAACACATTGGACGGACGATTAGATTTCAAAATTACAACCCAGACATACTATATATCAGCAGCGTTTTATTACGAAAATAAACGCAATTCTCAACTGTTGTCGAATTTATTTATGGGGTAATTGAATTCCTTAGGTTAATTAGATCTTGTATTGGAGTAATACTAAAAGTTTAAAGAATTTTAATAGCTAATCTTTAGAGTTAATTGACATTTTAACCTACTCAGATAATTATAGGATTGACATAGACTTATCAATATGAATAAAAGTTGTTCGTTCATTTTTATGTAACCGTTCTATGATACGAGTACTAGTATCTAACCTACTAAATTTATTGACCTTATTATCTATGATTCTCTAAAATAATATCAAAAGCTTTGCTGGTAATTTAAGCCTCCTAAACTAATTTCTTTTTCGGTATTCAGTTATAATTAGCGTAGCGCAATAAAACCTTCATTCTTAAAATTATTTGGACAGCCTTATTTTCTTGACAAACAATTTCGTTTTAATAAATCCCAGGGCGCACAAATTAACAAGCAAGTCGAATCTAAAATTGGCTTCGAAAAATAGAAAATCGTCTTCCATTTTTTTCAGGCTATTGTTCCCGAAAGAGAGCAGTAGTCAAGTTTTTTTATCACCACGATTTATGGGCTGAGGAACGGAAGTCCGAAGTGTAAGGAAATTGAAATAAATTCACCACAGATGCTCCAACTCATTCACAGGGCATAAAAATAGTCCTGAAAGGGTTATAAAATTTTTACTTCCTATCTGCGATACACGGGAATAGATATCCTCTTTAATTGGTGGGATTGACTTAAAAATTTATATAGGCTTATTTTTTATCACGGTATTGTAAATAAGCATTACTTTAATGCTCTCTTCTGAATTTTTGTGATGTATTTATTTTAATACAACATATGGCAAGTATAGCCTTTAATTATCTAGCTCAGTTACCAGCTTAGTAACAAAAAATTGTAAACGTTATAGAGACAGTTATGTAGAAAGAGTTTATACATATAGGTACATATTTTGTATGTTTCTACAAAAATTTTGAACCATTGCAGCAACTGGCAGTGTGAAACAGAAATTAGTAACTCTATAATTGTGAAAACAGGAGTAGGTATACCTAACCTAACTTAGAACGAGTATTAGGAATCGGGTTTGGATACGCTGTCCTTAAATTAAATTATGTTACTAACGTAACCCGACAATGGATCGGTTGACCCGACCTAACTACATGTATCTGACATCATAAGATAGATACTCGATGTACATAAAATACATACGTACATAAAGTTTTTCTTTTTTAGTTTAATTAGTAAATAGATAACATTGAAAATTACGTCGAATCCATCAGATTTTTTTACCCCAAGTGTATCACAAAAACACCGACGTTAGAACATTAGTCCCTGTGGACACAGATGCAGTTGTCAACATGCATGTGTTTCAAACATGTGGCACCAATTAAGTTCTTTTCGGAGAGCATAAAGATAAGACTTAAATAATGAACTGTGAAGAAGTGTTTACGAATGACTACCACTCGAACGGGCGACGAAAACTGTTATTAAGTTTATGTTTGAAGTTTGGTTTTTAGTTTTTAATACTTTGTAACTATAGAAAAATAATTGAGTTTGTTCCGAGTCATAGCTTAGTTATGATAATAGTGACGCCTGATACAATTCAATATATCGCAGCTTCGGTAGAACAAAGGCACAATTTGCTTTTGCAATGTTAGACAATTGTGCCCTTGTTCTACCGAAGGTGCGATATGATAATAATGTTTATTTTCCCATATTTCATAAACACTATTTATTTCATTCCTGTACTGACTGCGGGCGTCACTAGAATTCATCAGCTACATCTTTTTCAGTGAATATCGTATGAGTCGATTAAGGAACTCCGTCATTCTCTCATAGGATAATCTAGCAACTTACCATTGATTATTTACATTTGTCACAACTATGCAAACGCATAGTTGAAAGACATCCGTATGTTATATGTATGTCTCATATTTAATGTTAAAAGTTACATACAAAATAGACAGCGCAAGTTTAGATTATACATCCCATACTGTTGCCACGTTTTCTATCCCATGTTAATATCTAATTATTATACAAAAAGGATAACAAGTAGGCTTGCATAACGTAGCGTTGTGGGCAATTACCTCGGTAATTAATTGCACTATCCGCAGTACTGACAGCTCCACGGGCATCGCTCACAGCGGCGGCGTGACAGCTGACTTACCGGACTCATTTTTATGTATTAAATGTGCTCACCAGTTCTGACCTGATCGAGATTCGTATGTAAATATATATAGTATATAATGTTGTGTATATTGAAAAGGTCAAGACATTATTTACAATTGGCAAGGGCTTATTTGGTATGTAAGATACTATAGATCACTTATTTTCAAACGGCTGTTAAGGGGTAACAATGAGTCTATTAGGCTAAAATTTTATCATGGTATAGTATACAGATACCCCCCATAGCAGTCTTGTGGCGTACCCTGGGGGAGGCCTAAGTCCAGCAGTGGACTGCAATAGGCTGATGATGATGATGATAGTATACCTATGTCTGACAGGCACGAAATCAGTTGCACTAAAATACCGCTAAAACTTTTCTTGTTGTAATTCTTATCGTACATAAATATTTCATACAGAAAAACAGTTTACATTGAAAATGTACAAAGACTACTACTAAAAATACCCAGACCGGAAACCTATACTTATGAAAGTATAATTGGGAAGAAATGCTTGTCAATCGAAAATTCAACCGATGATCGGTCAGGATCACTTCACCTATCAGTCTTGATGGGTCAAATTGATTTGGAAATTTAACTGTATAACACAAGAGTCAATTTCTTACCAAAACCAACATTGATGTGGTCGAGTTAACTCGAATTATACTAAAGTAAATTATGCTATGTTTATTTTGCCATTTTTAATATTATTGTATGAACTGTACTTATTATTTTAATTACAGGGTTAAATGTTCGCTTAACCCCAAGACATAAATGATGGTTGTAAATAAATTAGATGTAGAACATGATTCATAAGGCTCATAATAATGTAAGTACCTTAAGTAATTACGTAACATTAAGTATTATAAACACGCCTAATTAATCAGATCCTAAACCTAAGAGTTTTTGTTGTGTGGTTATGTAAAAGAATGCTGTGGAACTTTACGTTCGCCGCCGGCTATTTTTCTTAGCATGGTTACATCAATGCCTAGTGCGTCCCAGAAACACAAATATTGGCGGCAACTTTAAAAAACCAAGGAAACGCAAATATGTAGTCAATTACAATAGTAGAGATTGAGATAAGACCGTAAATAATTTTATTACAATTTTGAAATTATTAAATATATCAAAAATTAATAGTCTGAGAATAGGAATTCGAGTTTATTTGTTATCTATTCACGCTTTAATTATTCAACCAACTTATTAAATTATTTCATGCATATATTTGGGAATACGGAAAAGGAGATAGGCTAATGCTTCTAGGTATAACAAAATTATAGTAGCAAGTAAAATATTATCCTGAAAATGGCTAGGTAGCGTGAGAAATTTGATCAAAGCATTCGTAGGTGGGCATTAGATGGACTTATTTCGTTACGTACACAATAGGATCCCATCCAGAAGCAGTTCTCGGGTATCACATGTTCCTGCCCGGATTATATTATCGAGGTACTTGTAGCCCTTAATACGGATATTACTAGGACATCTTCATTTTTGTTTAGGTACTTATATTTTGTAGGTATAAAGACTAATAAAGATACATACTGTATATATACTGGTAGGTGCAAACATTGATATGATTAATATCGATGTTTGTTTCCGAGTCATGGATGTTTCTATCCTTATTTATGTATTGATATACCGTTACTTAGTACCCACGACACAAGACCTTAGGGATCTTAATGTGGGACTAGGTCAATGTGTTGTGAAGTGTGTGAATATTTACTTATTTATTATTTATTTATACCTACCAGTTACAATCTCTACATGTTTTCTTCGGATGAAATTTAATTTATTAGTAGATTGGGATTTAAGAGATTACATTCCATTGACAATAATGAATTATCTATTACAAGTTTACATAAAAACTAAATTGTTAAGGTGAAAATTTATGGGAATTGATCTCACTTGATAGGTTTAATTAAATTCTAAAATCGGAAAACAAATCAGTAAACCTCATAGAATGGTAAAGCTCTAGAAACTAATAATTTGGTGACTATTTCCACTAGGTCTGAAGAATTTCAATTTGAAGTCCACTTTAGTTTAACAGGGAAATGCAGATGTCCTGGTAATCTAATTTTGGGTCCCAAAGTGCTTAGACATCTACTTAAACTAGCCTGAGAGGCTTCACATGTCCTGTGCAGAGTATACTAAGATTAAACCTGCCAGTCATTGGGAAATTTAGGTTGGCTTTATCCGAAAAACTAAATTGCTTAATCCTGTTTACGAGTAAATCGAGTTTAGAATTTCATTTACGGTAAAAAAACTCTATTAAGTTTTTAGCACCTGAAAGATTTCAGATTTGAAATAGTGACCGCCCACGAATTCGCCCGCGTAGACGCGTAGGACTTCCCGTTTTTTTCGTACCAGTAAGGCTTTCGAAGAATCCCTTCTTATCGGATACCTACTACACGTCATACAAAGAACTCGCCCTTCAAGTCCTAAGTTCAGCGGCTTAGGCTTTGCGTTGGTCTGTCAGTCATTCAGAACAGAACTAAGCATTTTTATATGATTACACTAGTCTTTAGCCCAACGTGCATCAACTTTTTAATATTGGTATCTTTTTATTATGTTGTATAACAAAGGTGTATAAGGGGATCATAATATATGCTAGTTTGTGTGCCTCAACATAGTTATTTACTACCTACTAATAATGAAACAACCGTAATAGTTTTTGCCATAAAACATTCTTAATCAACTGACATCAATTGTAACAAGAAAAATATATCCTTCGTCGCTACCGAAATCAAATTTCTGTACTATTATCCCTTCAACCGCATATCCAAAACTGTTTTTTCTAGAAAAAGAGAAACAATAAAAGTGCTCTGTTTGCGAAGTCTTCCATTTTCCGGAAACGGATGTTAGTCGGCGCATCCGGCATTCGCCGAGGCATTATGCCAACAGCTTGGGAGAAAATCTGAAAATAAAAAGAAGATTTGTAATTAGCTTATCTAGTCAGTTATTACTTAACAGATAACCGTCGCAATTCTAAAAACAATGTAAAATGCTGCAATAGGTCTATAATTCCTCCAATTCAATAAAGATATGGGCCTGTGCAGATGTGAGGCTTCAATAGAATACATCAGCTACATCACCTTCTATATAGTTATATATATAGTTCCTTCGTCCTCCTAAGATGACGACGAAGGAACTCTGACATTCTCTAGCTACTTCTCAATGATCATTTTCATCTGTACCCGCTATGCATAACGTCGCTGTAGCTTTCCTTTATGATCCAGCTGTTTTGGTTATACCATTTTGGAAACATACCGTGTGGTGTAGGTATCCTACGTCTCGTCTCGACTTCAGCCTATTGCAGTCCACTGCTGGACGTAGGCCTCCCCCAGGGCACGCCACAAGTCTACTGCCACAGAGGGGGTTTTGACTATAGTCACCATGCTGGGCAGGCGGGTTGGTAAGTGTGATTTTCGGACTATGTTGTCAGCACGGGAGGCGCTGCTGCCCGCCTACGTTGTATAATAGAGATACTTGTCACTCGTTCATAACTAGTGACTGCGTTGTTCCTTCACATGATCATCTAAGTACCTAGTTGATCGACAAGAAAAATTGAAGGTACAGTTAGCATCAAAAGTCGATGAACACATTCAGATTTTCAAAATCACTGAACACTATAATAAGTAATAATTCCTGATCATATTTCGTAGTAAAGACAGAGAAAATATTTAATTTAGTTTATGGACTTTTGAAAAGTAATGGTCACCTACTTATGGCCTTTTAAGATAATCATTCAATTCTGGCGCCTATCTTGTTAAGCGATTTATATGTTATTATAGTGTTTAGTGATTTTGACAATCTGAATGTGTTTATAGACTTTTGATGCTAACTGTACAAGTAGTATTATGGTAGTTGGGTATTTTTTTTCTTTATTATATTCTGTTATCTCAAAAGTTAACAAAGTTATCGTCACAATGCTATGACGTTATGTAAGTCCATATAGAATGGTACTTTAATCAGTTGTTGACGTCTCTCAATAGATGCTCCATCAATATTGTTCAGCAAATCGTTCAATCTTGTATAAAATTCATGGGGTGTAGCTCTGAGCAGAATGATAAATAAGTGATGGCTCCGAATATTCTCATTTAATACGTGACCTGTTCAAGAATGTACCGATATGAGTGTTATATCACAATAGAAAATATTACTTGTCTTGTCATATGAGTAACAAGTTTTTCTTATCCGCCGATGAATTTGTGGTTTTAGGGGTCTATACATATCTTCTTTCCTTCCCTATTTCATTTACTTGGAGTCAGGGCAATGTATAATTTCTTTCACTCATAGGTTCCTGACATATGCAAGTAGTAGGGAATTGGGTTCTCTGGCTCACGCTCTTTCAACATAATCGGAGTTTTAGTTTTCAGTATTAGGTGAATAGATCAACTAAGAGCGCACTGGGGGGCGCGTGTGCCCCCGTGCACTGTGAGTTGACCATTCACCTATAACTGAAAACTAAAACTCTGATTATGTTGAAATAGCGCGATCCAGAGAGCCCAATTCCCTATTTTTATTTTAATGATATTAATTAGTTGTAAGTTGTACATTAGTACTGATTAAGTACAGTACCTAATTTACTAGTAATAATTACCTACGAGTACCTACCAACTCACGCTCTTTCATCACAATCAGAGTTTTAGTATTCAGTTATAGGTGAATTGATCAACTAAAAGCGCACCGTCATACAGCTCAGTACTAAAACTCCAATTATGTTGAAAGAGCGCGATCTAGAAAGCCCAAATCACGAGATTCTCGACTTGAAGGTGGACTTTAACTTTAGCTTTCGTTTGTCGGTAAATATAGGTAATCAACTCAATCAATGATGACAACTGAGTAATGTTTTCCTATGTAACTTTGTTATTTCAAAAATAAGTTCACTCGACGCACCTAGGATAAACAGTCCTAAATAAGTAAGTATAATATAGGCATAAAGAGTAAGGATTTCAGTGAATAAAACCAGATAATTATTTTATTTATAATTTTATTTACTAGCCACTAAAAACTTTGTTTTCAATACACCACTTATAACAACAAAACACATTTTTTAAAGCACAAATATTATCATGATAAATACAAGAAATCATATCTATTGAATTAGAATAATTATCATGTAGGGTTGATAGCTTAGGACATAATTTATCTTCTATATTAAAAACGTTATCATAGTTTAAAATGTCTTTTAACCATATAACTTTCTCATAGCCTTTAGTATATATATTTCTATCTCTTAAAATACAACTAATATGTAATTTATAATCTTCATAGTTTACAAATCCTTCATTCCAAAAATAATTTCTGTATTTTTGTACCCATTGTACATGTCGTCTTTCTTTTAAGCTTAGAAGGTGATATGGAAAAGGTGGTTTAATCAATAGTACAACAGCTTTATTTCCACATTTAATCGCTATTTCTTTTGGTATAAAAATATTTGGTTCAATTTTAAAACCTTGTAAATCAACAATAACATTCATGTTAGTTTTCTTACAATGTTGCTTAAAGGTCTGTATTCAAAAAGTCGATCGTTTATAATGAGACAGTAAGCTGTCGTATTATCTGGTATGTCTTGTAAGCATTCGATTTCTAACCGAACGTCAACTGGTCCAGTTTTTAACTGCTCGTTTTGTCTTGAACAGTCAATAACAAAAAGCGGAGCCTTTTCTTTAAATTTAGACAAATCAAGCAGGGGGTCAACGCTTGTGTTATAATAAGACTGCCGAAATTTCACATACATTTCATATAATATACTATATTTACCTTCATCAAACTTAAGATTGAGTGAATCATACGGAAAATATTGAGAATTTAAAAATAATTTAATGTTGGTAACTTGACAATGATCAAATAACGAGGAACTTTTTGTTACATTATTTTTCCTATTCGTTTGTAAACCAAATATAATATACCGTGGTTTTTCCAATTGAGAAGCAGTTTTAATGGACCATGAATGTTTTGTTGTTTGAGGTAAAATAGGATATTCATATAAATCCCAATTTCTATATGCCAATTGAATAGGTCGATCTTTCTCTAAAGTTTTTAGAAGGGATAGTCTATTACGGTCTGAAACTTTTATATGTGGTACACGCCACTGAACTTTATGTATATCTAATTCAGAACTATCAGTTTTATCCATTATTAAACAATCTGAAATAGATCTACTTCTATGTAGAATAAGTTCATGCCTACAGTTGATAATTATTTTATTATAATCCTCTGCAAACCCGAATATTTTGTTTAACGGAATAATAACACTAAAATGTCCATCTTTTTGTTTCACAGTTTTTAAGTTCCATCCCCAAATTTCAGACGCTTTACTTTCTGCCTCATTCATAGAAATATATGATTTTATAGTTGACGTAATTCCTGCGTTCTTAATGCGATCTATTTCAACTCCATTCAGCTCATAGCGTATTTCTTGAAATAAAAATAGGAATGGATTGTTTATGAACTCATGTTCCTTCTTAGTCATCTTTCCTGATATATCTTTATTGAATACTCGCGCATATCCTTCTATATAAATAGAGCTGGCTGAAGGTAATAAATACACATCTTGCTGATGAATTGGAATTCTGATTTCATCATTATCTTTAAAACTATTATTGTAAGGGTTATAGCTATGAATTTCATAGCTTTCAATGGAATTATCATGTTCAGCTGTCTCACTTATTTGAAGCATTTTACACTTTAAATCCAAGCGCACGTAGAAATTCTTTATTATTTTTCGTAATTTTCTTTGTTATCATACGTCTGCAATCTTTCGTAATTGATAATGAAATGTTAGGCTTTGGTTTGTAATGCGATGTTTTATTATTATTATTATTATTATAAACGATCATAATAATTTATTTCTTTCTTCAAGATAATACAATGTTTGCGTATCCAGTAAAAACAATGGACTGAAAGATATTACAAATCAAATTTAATTATATATAGGGAGGTACTTGATGTTTTCTCCAAAATGATTTAAGAAATTTCAAACACAAATGTCCACAATTATATGAATGGTTTCCCTGATAATTATCATAGTTATAGCCCATATTGTTACCTAAGTATTTAATTAATTCTTTCGGAGGTTTAAGATTACCATAGCTGTCGAAATATTCAATATAATTATATATTTTTCCATAGGCTACCCAATGAGTGCCGGAGTTTTTAGAAGAATCTAAATTAATTACTCCGCATTCTATCGGTAATGGGTTACTTGGTAATTCATCTCTCATGAAAACACCCCGAAAAAACGGAATATTTTTTGAGTGCTGAATTATATCAAAATTTGATAGAGCTCTATCTGGTAGCCTTGCATCTAGTTTTTTGCGTTTGTAACAAATATTCCTAGTCCGTTTTTGTAAGGCTTAAGGTGTAACCCTTTTCCGATACATAGAGCTTCCATTTTTCTGTTCTGTCTTTCTAATTCCGCAAACTGATTCTTTGCTGCTTTATACTCTTTAATTGTCTTGGTAATTCCTGATACACCACCCGCAATACTACCAGTAGCTGATAGCCCAGCGAATATAGGTATTAATGGCAGATATCCTCCAGTTTTCGGTACAGGTATGATTCTTGGTAATTTGATTTGTAAGTCAGATGTTAATTCTTTAGCAGCTGCAACAGCTAATTCTACCATTGCTTTTTTACATTTAGGTTTCAAGTTCTTTAAATGTTTTTTTGTATGCGCAATCATCGCTTTAAAACTTGTTTTAAAACCCGATCCTGAGTAAGACTTTTTCTTTTTCTGCTGAGGGCCTTTTATCTCATTCTTAGTGTGATTAGACATATTTTTTATCTTTACCATTTTTTCTAACAATCTTAAATTGTATAGTGTTCTCTCTTACAAGAACCAACTGTAAATGACGAAAAGATATTTTCTTGTATTTATTTATAATTTTTTTTCACTTTATCGATTTTTACTTATCGGTTTATGAAAATGAAAAATGAAATGAAAAAAGTTTATTTGGTTATTACAAGATTGAGTACTTAATAGAAAAAAGGTTTATACAATATTGTTTTTATTTATCCAACTATTTTCACTCACAGGGAGCCCTAACCACTTTACCAATATTTTATCTCCTTTTCGTTTTATTATTCTTTCTACTAAATAAATTTTGGGATTCTTAGTTTTTTGAAGTTCTTCACTATAAAATGCACCTAAAACAGGTTGTTGTCTAGCGTCTTCTAATATATAAGTTGAAGGAATAGTATCCTGCACTTTTGTGATCTTGAATATTTCTGTAGACCAATTAGGAGTAAAACCTTTTTCAAAACATCCTTTATATTTGCTGATTCTCACAAAATCTCCTTCTCGAAATCTGCTCTTTTTCAATTTTGTCAGAGGTGCTAATGCAATATATTTTTGCAAAACAATGTTTTTATTATTTTGGTTAACTGATGCCGGTGTCCGTCTTATTGTTCTGTGGAAGCTATTATTGTATTCATATATTTTATTTTGTAAAATGCTACCGATCCATTTGTAATTCCCATTCAGACTAAATTCTTTATATAGTTTATTTTTCAGTGTTCTTATGAATCGTTCTACGATAGAAGCTTTTTTCGTAGAATATGTAGAATAGTGATTAATATTGTACTTCTTGACTATATTTTGAAACATGTCATTATAAAATTCGGTCCCTAAATCTGTTTGCAAATTACGTGGTATGCGGGTTTTATGTAGTAGATTTTTGAAAGCATTTACAACAGAATTCTTGTTCTTTTGTTTAAGTGGGATCGCCCAAGCATACTTTGAGAAACAGTCGATTATCGTTAAAATATATTTAAAACCACAATTGAAATTTGATAATGATTGCATATCTATTAAATCTGCTTGCCATAGATCATCTATGTCTTTAAGAATAACTTTCCTACGGGGAAAATTTTTTCTTGCATATTTATGAATTTCATTTACGACGTCCAGTTTGCTCATAATGTTTTTTTAAAATACTACGAACTTCATTCAACTCAATATTCTTTTCAATTCTTTTTATACGATCACTTAAGCTGTTGATAATCTTGTTAATAATATTAATTGATTTATACAAATTATCTCTATTAGTTTTTTCAGTTCTATCCACTGTTAAACTGTCATCATTCATGGTTGATGTAGTCTAAACAACTGATTTATCTGGTGTGCTGACTAGTATTTTATAATTTTCGCTTCTTTTAGTTCCTCTATTATTGACATAATTTCGTTATCATGGTTACTATTTCCAGCACTTTGAGATGCAATCAATAACTTTAACCTTTCAACCAATTCATTAGGGTCATCCCAAAATACATAATCTGTGTTTCCTTTATATTGCTTTAATTTGGGTATGTATCCACCAGTCTTTTTTTCAAATAGTGGTTTAATTATTTTACGATATTTTAATCCTTTATCACCTTTAATTTGTCCGTTTGGGCTATAATTTCGTTTGTGAGCGTTAGTTATTTGAAGAATATCTTTGTAATTCACTTTATCGTTTTCTGTGACCAACTTTAAATTAGGTTTATTACGAATTAAAAGCTCATTTAGACCTGCAGTTAATTCATACTTTTTATTACTTATAGTTACATATTTATTTTTTAAAGCATTATTGGTGTTAGAAAATTTAACTGTAGAGTTACCCATCTTAAATATTTTGTTTTCACTGCGAATACCAAAAGGCACGTTTATATCATTATACATATCTATAACATCATCCTTCCCCAGAGATATTGTTGAATCATCCTTTATTTTGGTTGGAGTTTTATCATCTTGGCTATAATATTCTGAGTCATCTGTTATAGTAGCACTAAAATCTTCTTCTATAGTGGAGTTGGAATCACTATGAATCTCATTAGCACTAAAATCATCTTCTATAGTGGAGTTGCAATCACTATGCCTAACATTTAAGTTTATAACACCAGCAGTTGGACTATCTTTATTCTTAATTAATGTTTCTAATGGTTCTGTAATTGGTTTAAATACTTTTTTATACTTTAAATTAGCAGCGTCTTCTTCATGTTTAATTAGTTTTATTTTGTTTTTTATACTGTTTATTGAGTTTATTAGCTCCTTTTTAATGTTAGCCGCTTCCAACGGATCAGTGCTACTCATCATGTACTATTGGCAACAACTGCTATTTGCAAACATATGTTATACACTGAGTTAAATCTACAAAACATATACTTTTTAAGGTTTCAAACGTGAATAAAAATATCAAATCCTTGTCTATATCTCCCATTGTTTAGTTCACAGTCTTTATTTATTAATAAAAAAGTATAATTATTTCGCCATACAGAAGAACATAAGCTTTTAAATTTTATCCATTCCATATCTGTATTAACATGTTCATTATACACATGCTTCAAATTAGTATCATCTTGTTTGAAAATTATTAATACATTAGCATTATCCCGGATAAGTTGTTTGGGTATTTTTGAATATGTTTGAGTCAGATAGAAACAATCAATTTGTCGGTGTCTTCCCATTGCAAAGTAATTGCGAATGTTTACTTGGTTTTCACATGCCACATCATCGAATATCATAATTGAATTTTTCAAAGCCTCATTAGGATGAACTACTTCTTGGTTTTCGTTAAAAATAAAGAGTTTTGCTTCGGGAATATTTTTGATTATTTCACTTAAGAAATGATATTTGGGTTGAAATGCTGTCTTAGAGCACAAATAAATATGTTTAAATTTTACTCCATTTTTGTGAACTAGTAAATTTAGCATAACGTTTGTCTTTCCACAGTTTGATGGTCCACAAATTATACAACGGATTGTATTAGGTAAAAGCACGCTGTGTCTGACTTTATTTAATTGACTGTCTAGCTGAATATTACGAATTTCTAAAGTATGTAGTTGCTTAACGTATTTCATGGTGCTGCTTGTTCAAAATCCTTTTATCGTCTGTAGTTTTAATAAAGATCTCATCATTTTATTAATAACAATATTATAGGGGTGAATAAATATAAATGATTTATTTATGTGGGTAGTACAAAGTCGATATTATGTGCATGAAATACACATTTCGATTAAGTAAAATTAATAGTTATTTATTTAATATTAACTCTATATGTAGAGGAAAGCTTTCAGTTTCATAGAAGATAGGTATTAAAAATAAAAAGATTAATTAAATTAAATGCATAAATGAACTTTATTGGAATATTAAAATGTATATACATATAAATTAATAATATAATTAACTTTGTTGCTATAATTTGTTTATAACTAGTCCTTTAAAATATTACAACATTTAAAATAATGTCTCACAATGCCCCCAAGGTAAAGTATCTGTTTGATTTGTTAGAACCTGTCTTTTATCATCATGTCTGTTTAATACAAGTTTGTTAATCGTCTGCGAATATAATACATGTTTCATAGATTTTATTAAATTCATATTACATCTCATATCAACATTTTTGTTTAAAGTGTTCATATAGTGTCTTGGTTTCAATTTCTTAGTTACTGATCTTGATACACCTTTTGCTTTCTTAATCTCAGTTTTTGTACTTTCAATACAGTATAGTTTTGCTCTCAAACCAATAAATTGTTTTATAATATCCCCACCCATTTCATCTTTAAAAAGTCCTGGAATTTTCGCATTTAATGCAGGCATTCCATAAACATTATTGATTTCAAAATTACTTGTATCATATTGAATGATATCTGACTTCATGTCCTTGTAAAAATCGTTAGTGTTTATTATATAAAGTAAACTGTCAGTGTCAGTATAGCATAACTTTACATTTTGATTATATTTCTTTTGATGAAGTTATAATGATAATTGTACATGTGTTGCTTTGCATATTCAAGAACTGAAAATCCTATGTATATTGGCCTGTCTAAAGTGATCTTTTCCAAACTTAACTGAATTGCAACAAATTTATCTGAAAAAATTGACACACTTTTCAAGTTAGGTCTTAAGATTAGTTTTTCTGCACCAATTTCTTTATTTGTTTTATTAGTATTGTCTCTCCATTTTGTAACTAATTTAACATCTACTTGTTTTCGTCTATTTTCAATTGTCTTTCCAAATATAGCATTATTCAGAAGTTTAAAGAAATCCTTATCAAATTTAGATAACGAAGCTTGACGTAATCGTGTATTTAGCTCTATATACTTGGCCAGGAAATCTTGTTGCCGAAAACTAATTACACGATGAACTTTTTTCAATATAAGACCATTCTTTAAACATTCTTTCAAATACATATAATGAATAACATAATAAAATTTGTCATATAGGTTTGCTATAAGTTTTTTAGTTTTTCCACCTGGTGGAATATGCTTTTCAGGTGCAAATGGTAAATCACTATGGTAAGAATGTAAATAAGAAGGATAATCTAAATCCACTTCTAAAATATATCCAAATTCAGCATCATCAGAAATATTTAAAACATTTAAGTTTTTAATTTCTTCATCAGATAAAAATCGAAACTCAGATATTGGCATTTTTTTCATCATAGCGTAACCGTAAAGATTATTACAATCTAAGTAAACCAGATATGTTGATGGTTTTTCTTTATCATAGTTGGACATGTATTTATTATTCGCTTTAGCATGTCTTTGTGAACACTGAGCTAAACCACCACGTATTCCATTCTCTATCATTTCATACATTTCTTTATCATGTAATAAATCTAATTTAACACCTGTGTATAATAGCATTGCATCCCAACTTAAACCTGGAGAGGTAACATAATATGCAGGATCAAGTTTATAATATTTTAAACTACTATTTCTGAACTTTTCAAAAATATCACATAATAACAGCACATCACATTTCAAGTACAAATCTGTATATTCTCCAAGCGTATTTATATGAAAATTATTCCAAATACTTTGCGCACGAACATATTCCTCTTCACTGATGTTCTCACAAGTTATACTATTATAAAACTTTTCTCTATTTGGAAGGCACTTTTCGTTAAATCGTGACCATGAATCCATGTAATCATAAGGATATACGCCTTTTTGGCGAAGTAAGTTCAATTCTTTATCATTAAATATTGTTCGTAAATGTTTCAAATCTATGTCTGCCAAGTTTTTACTCAAGGTGTCTAAACTGGAGCTGAGAAATTGAAATGAATCTAAAAATTTGATCTGAATTGTGGAAGTAGAATTTGGATTTTTTAGAAACTTGGTGAAAGTAATATACTTTTCTTTCGTTTTTGGAATAATTTTAATATCACCTTCATATTTAGCCAACTCTTTTATGAATACATGAGCATCATAGTTTGCTAAATTATGGAAAATAACGGGAACAAAGGGACACACTCTATATAATAAGTTACATTTAGCATGAGCGGCACCTCTGTATTCACCAGTTATATGATCATGATCAGCGACTTTACTATTATAAATTGGCAGTTCACAAATATGACAGAGACTCGCATTATGATGTTCATTATTTTGTTCTAAAGTCATTGGTTTCATAGGTTTCTTATTTCTAAGCACGCTTTCAATATACTTTACATCTTTGATCAAATATTTTATGAACTTTTCAACACAATCTGATCCTCTATATAGAACAAGTTTATTCAGATTTGCATCATGTGAGCAACAAATGTAATAGGCAAAACATGAAGGCTGATGTAATTTAAAGGTTTCAACATTATAACTGTTTTTTTCATAAATATTTAACAATAAACTTTCAAAATCAGCATATATAGCAAAATAAATTTTTTGTTTTCTTTCATAATTTCTGAATTGTAATTGACTATTTTTATTTGGTAAAACTGTCAACACGTTTGAACACGTGTGTGAATTATATTTCTCTTGCGTTATAAAAAATTGGAGACATCTTTCACATAAGTATGTTTTACCATTTTTTTTTTTTTTTTTTTTTTTTTTTTTTTTTTTTTTTTTTTTTTTTTTTTTTTAACCTTGGGAAAATGCGTTACGCATACCCGCCGGCGTGGGGTTCGCGGGGCGGGTTATGTGGGACTCGGCGCCGGGGAAACAAAAGAAAACCCCGACGCAATACCCACTAAAAACCCAAGGGTGTTCCTCAGCGTCGCTTAAGTCCGCGGGCCCATGGGACTACTGAAGCATTCTACCACGGGACCCGCGGGACGACACGCCCGCCGCAAAACCGCAGCGGGCTCTCCTCAGGGGGCGCTTTGGCGCCCCTGGGCGGCTACTCAGCCTCCCGACTCCGTCGGCGACGTGCGGAACACGTGCACGTCACTCGACTCGTGGGCTCGGTACGATGGGCGACGGTCACCCCTGACCGTCACCCCGAGCCCCCCTATGGTGGAAGGCGGTCGTATGCACGCCGCCTTCTGCGAGGCCTCTCGCGGCGGAAGTATGTTTTACCATGATGTTTGCTGACTTGTCGTCGAGTAAGTTTTACCAAGTCTTTAATCAAACAATAATGTCCTCCTGAGTTCTGTTCAAAATATAATAAATTTATATGATTTTCTTTTCTTTGATTTGTCATATATAGAGGACCAGTTATTTGCTTCTTACTATCTAAACCATAAATGCTAATACTAATAGAAACATTGTTTTTCTCAAATAATCTTATATCTGTAGGCGATGGTGGGAAATTCATTCCTTTAATATTTAAAACTGATGAGTAGAATGGATATGAACTTGTTCGATTAGTATTTTTTGTACAAGGGAATAAGGCAGCTACTATACTCCATACAAAGCAATGATTATCAAAGTTTTTCACATTTAGACAACTTTTTGTACTTCTGATTTCTTTAGGTAATTCTAGATAGCTACCACCTCTTAAGGGAGAGTACTTATTAATATTTATTTCTAAGTGATTGACAGAAATAAAACACCAGCCTGATTCACGGTGCTGAAATTCGCTCAGTTTAGAAATCAATGCATTCCAAGTTTTTGAATACAATTCAAATAAGTCAGTATTTATAAATATAGTCTCATACTTAGTATTAAAAGATTTAATTTGAATTTCATCTGAGTTCGGTAATTTGAAGTTAGCAAATAATTCCAAATTGAGCTTAAGACAGCCATGTTTAGACAAACTCATTGCTATGAGATTGTTCACATCATCTGTAATTTTAAATAAAAAGTCCTCAGGAGTAATACCCATATTTTCTCCAGTGTTAATTCTGTAAGTAACTATTCTTTCTTTAAATGCTGTAGCTATTATATCTATGTTTTGAAAACTGGTTTTTAATAAACAATTACTTTTATGTAAATTTGTTCTCAAATGAAATCTATATGAGCTTTCCATAATTCGAATATTACAATCAGTACAAAACTTCATATTTTTAATCTTTGACTTTTCATTAATAGTTTTATATCTCTTTGACTTTTCATTTTTAGTTTTATTTCTCTTTAAGTTTTCATTTTTAGTTTTATTTTGGGTTTTTTCTGGAAGAAAAGAAACATGATTGTTAATTATTTTCAAATAGATAAGCATTTAATATTAAAACACACCAATAACAAAGTACATTCAAAAATATTTTTAAAAGCTATTCTAGAGGAATACACTTTATATTATTATATTATATTTATATTATAGATGAGGATAACAATAATAATAATATACTTAATGCATTAAATAGGTATAAATCACAACATAATGAATTATCAATATTTTTCCTCAGTTTATTATAGGAATACACTCGATTATAGATGAGGATAACAATAATAATATACCTACTTAATGCATCGCAGTTTATCCATATTACATGCTGGGTGTACTGACATAGGTAACTGGACAATCCTTGAAGTTATATTTTATTTCTTTTAAAAACTTAGCCAAATGCCGATAGGCAGGATTGTCATCGTCAATTTTCGTTTTTAGAGTCACCACAGCATGGCGCCATCTATTCATGGCTGAAATATTTTCTATTTCACTACACACGTAAAGTTTAAGATCTACGAAACGTAAGCCTTTGATATTAGGATTATATTGCTTAGATATACCATTAGAGCCGCGACGACATAAATATGATACAAGTCCATCTTTTTTATCGGGTTGCTGATCTTCATCTACATCCGTGTCAGACCCCATAATGTCTTTGGCCGTAACTCTCGCAGACGACGAGTGGGCGTGTGTCTGCAGAAGGCGCGCATCAATCTTCACCTTCTGTTTTCGGGCCTTCGTAGACTTATCCTTATTTTCAATCTTGGACCTATAATTAAAGATAAAATAAAATTAAGTATATCTAATTATGAGTACTTAAATGGAAGAATAAAATAAGGGTAAAATAGGAAGGAAAGTAGAATTTATCACTGGAAGTGAAAAACTGCTTAGTCTAGATCAAAAAATGTTTTATAAAACCGACCTATGTAGTATAACATAAAAATATTAACTGATAAAGCTTTAGTTTTATAAAAGTTTAGTTATCCAATATAAAACGTATTACCCGCTAGTAGGTAGGTACTTAGTACTTTTATAAGTATACAGTATTAAGTACAATAAATAATAATAATAATGTAACCTATATTTTTATAAAACTGTAGGTACCTATTACATACAAATAATTTATAGAATGGTTATTCCCAAGATATGAATTCATAATAATGATAGGTAATTGCACTAGGTATTAATGCTCTGTATAAGACGATATTTGAGTAATGTAAATATTTAATTGAAAACTGTAGTTCTAGTAACATGTAGTAAGTATAATAAGATACCTTTTGCTGGAGGAGTGAGGAGTGTGAGTTTTCTTCCTCTTGGTGTGGCGGGCGGGCTCAGCCGCTGCGGGCGCCGGCGGAGACGGAGCGGGGGCCGGCGCGGGAGCCGCGCGCTCCGGGGACGACTCTCTACTGCTGGACGAGTCGCTCTCGGTCGAAGAACTATCACAGCTCTGATTGACTTCTTGTTTACTCGACCTAGAATATAAGAATGAATACTTAATTAATACAGCTTATTTAAGATAGATTTCGTTTAGGGTGAATACTAGTATTAGTAAGTAGGTATATTTTATTAAAGTAACTCTAAGATCACTCGTTCGGATAGCACCTAATTGTTTGAACACTTCTTACATTCTGAACAATAAATAAAACACTAGATATTTAATACTTACATGTTGAAAACAACTTCTCTTGACGCACTAATTTAAAACTGAACTTAGCTGAGAACTTAACTTTACGAAAATAGAGTAGGTACCTAGGTACTAACGTAATTAGGCACTGGCTGACACAAAAAAATTCAAACAAATAACGGGGTATGTACTCACCGAGACCTATTAATAGATTTTGAGGTTCATTGGTGTTAGTAATGTAATAAGATGGAATAAACTTACCCGATAAGGTATGGCCATGAGAGTGTGTGCATATACACGACAAGGAGCCTGGTCAGCAAAACTTCCTTAATCGATAGACAACCGATATTTTTACGAAACTATTACTTGGCTGTGGCTTTACTTTCTCAAATATTAATTTGCTTTTGCTTTCTTTAATAATATTATTTAAGGTCGCATACAAAACTTAGACCTAACGATTGTGAAAATTAAATGACATAGGTACATACAGTCTTACGTCCTTAAAGGTAGTTTATTTTATTGCGGACAATGTTACTATAGGTAAATACCTAAGTAAATACCAAAGTATATAGATTTTCCCTACAATTTATTAAGAGTTTATTTCATTTTGTTTTTAAATACTGTCCAGTAGAGACGTAAATAAATGTTTTACCGTATAACTGAAGATCAAAATAAGCTTATAATGTCGGTAAGTCCCACCCATTTTATATTATGTTATGAACTTGTCGTACCTAAGTAATTAAATAAGTATTATAGTTAAAAGTATATTATATTGATTGCAGGAATCGGAATCTTTGTTCAATTTTATTCCGTCTACCCAAATTAATAATGGAAAACAAAGTGGCGACGGATCAGGCATGTCAAGAAAAAGAACACAAGAAAACGAGATGTATTCATTCATTAAAATTCCTGTCCTAGGTCGTAAAATTATAAAACTAGAAATATATGATGCAGAACTATTTAAGAATGATGAAATATGTAAATGTACAGCAGAAATATGTTGCCAGCACATCGTTCAAAACTTATTTAAAGATGAAATATATACTGCGGCCCGCGGATTAATTGAGAAGATGAGTGATAAAATATGTGATGAAAACAGCAAGTTTTTTTAATATTATAATATCTTAATACCATAATTTTTCACACTTGCTGTTTTTTAAATAAATTCTCAATTAGCTATTCTAATTAAGATAGTTTTACTTTCATTATATTTATTAGGTATTTTAGATGTAAATATAGAGTTATGTATTCATTTATATTCGTAGTAGTAAGTTATTATAGTGTACATGTATTTTGAAACTATTTATTTATCATTAAAATAAAAAAAATTGGGAATTGGGCTCTCTGGATCGCGCTATTTCAACATAATCAGAGTTTTAGTTTTCAGTTATAGGTGAATGGTCAACTCATAGTGCACGGGGGCACACGCGCCCCCAGTGCGCTCTTAGTTGATCTATTCACCTAATACTGAAAACTAAAACTCCGATTATGTTGAAAGAGCGTGAGCCAGAGAACCCAATTCCCTACTACTTATGCACATACTATTTCACATGTTCCATATACTTATTATTATTCTATATACTTATTTGATGCTATGTTATGGGGATAATCTTGAATAAAAATGTACCTATCGTTTTTATTAATAAATTCAGATTACCTCATTTGTAAAACTTTTTATCACATGTTAAATTTATTATAATATTTTATTAAACACTTACGATGACAACCACAAGTCATATAACTATTACCATTATTTTTACTATGGATATCTAACGATAATTCGATAGTACGAGTATATTGTAGAGTTAAAATAATTAGCAATTTCTATTAAAATACCGTAATCTGTTTAGTACATAAAAGAAATACCGGTTTAGCAGGGAAACGTCCGTCTATCTATGTTTTGAAATCCATAAACTCGGGAATCGTAAAAGCCGATTAATCTATTTAATTGACCATGCGGTAAACTTTGCATGTGCTTATTATGGATGGTAAATATAAGAAATATTTTAGTGTCAAAGATGATTTTGATGTAGTACTTGTGAAACCAATATCGAGACGCAATTTTCCTAATGTTAGATTAGCTAGTCACTGTAGATTAGATTATAAAGATTACTCTAAAATAATTCTCTTTTTCTAATAATTGTCACTTAAGGCATAGATATTGTAAGATTTGGACAGTAACAACTTCACATAAAAAATAAGTTTTTGCTAATAAATATCAGAAAATTTTCCTCTATAACCATTAGGGATAGATCACATAGTAGGTAGAGTTCGTTTCAAGGAATAGTTCCCGTGGACAATTTCGGAACTAACGTTTTTATGTGCAGCTCTATAGTTCTGCACTTAACAACTAGCGCCGTAGACAAGTGTACTCTTAGATAAAACGCATTATAGATACGACGAGTAATGTGCAGAAGTTAGGGCATAAATCGGCCACGTCTGTTCCCTGACGACTAGAACTTGAGATTATCTCACTTCGGCGGTTCTGCGCGAGTTTTTGTTCGAGCTCCAGGTGCCTTTTTATCTTGACTAGTTTCGAGATTTATAATGAATTGGGGAAATTTTTGACAGACAAATGGTGGAAATTTAAGGGTTTGTTATTGCAAATCTGTAGGTAGGTATTTCTCGTACCTATTTATGCGTGAGGTAACGTGATAGTGTTATCAGTACATGAAATCATACGATATTTGAGTAGGTTATTGTATTGTCTGTAGGTATTATGCTTCTTAGGGTCACAATGGTCAGATAGCCTATCTGTAGGATAAAGTTGATAATATCTCTATCTTAATCAATTGGAAAATTGTTACTTGACTTTACCAAGTCCAAATGAGTTTTGAACAAATCGATACATTAAAAATATAGTCCAACTACATAAAATGTTTTCTCCGATCAACAAGAAAAAACTACTTCAATTAAAAGCATATACGGGTCAACGGCTGCGGACATACAAGGAAAGTTTAATTCTAGTTACGGAGTACCTGTGCTCACTCCTGCGCTGTGGGTGGCGTTTACTCACTAGATATCTACACAGTAAACTTGAAACGCAGAAAGTAAACATTTAACGTGACTTTCAGTATGGTAATGGCCTTATAATTATTCTAATTAACTAATAAATGTCAATTTATGGAAAATTTGGTTTTGTAATATTTTCTTTGTAAAATGCAAATAAATTAAGACCGTTATTACGGGAAAGTGGGTTTGGACTTCTGGAGTATAAATTCATGATAACGTATAAAATATCGTGTAAAACTATCCATGGGCAATTTTTGTAAATGAATAGAGAAATTCTGCAATAAGGTAAATAATAAAATTAATTGTAGGCAAATTTTTCACATTATTTTTTATATTCACTTTTTCTCTCAAATTATTCTTCAATGATCATAATTTTTTGTACGTCATCCAAATTAAGTTAAGTTTTCCCAAATACTACAGAGTTGTACCACTGTTACTACTCTGTGTATTGTACACGGTATGCATATACAATTTTATCGCACAGTCTAATGATAGCTATTTGGTAATGGCCGCAACTAAGAAGGCACTTTTATGATAATTAGTAGTATATTTATTCGATCGGATCAGTGCCGCGCTTTCATCTCATGTTTATTGGTATTGCTACTGATTTGGTCCCGGCTAATTAGATTGACGAGCAATGTATACGAACGATTTTTTTAAAGTAATGACAGACCTAAACGTTATGGCAAAGATATAGTTATAGTTACGGGGAGCATCTTTAAGTTAGATAGTATAAGGATACACAGGTAGCACTCGTCCCGGTGTAAATCTATGTTAAATACTATCATGACAAATAATTTGTATTTGCACATTACGCAAATAAAAATAAAGTTCCAAAAAATAGATAGTAGGTATGTGATATCTACAATGGAAATCTACCTTTGTAAAATCATTTTAATTTATGGTATATAGGGTTTTATTTTAATAAAATAAATTTAATTTTTATAAATTTCTAGTGAAATATCTTTCTACTATAGATACCTCGTAGAGCATATTATTTGTCTATTCGTTAGTAAGTGACGGCTTTAGTAAGCCAGTTTTGTGAAATGCTCAAGTTCACACACATTATTTTTTCAGTGAAAACATTTATTCATATAATTTTATTTTGTAAATTACTTTGTGCATGGACGGCGATTATGGTTTGTACTATAAATATAACTATAAATAATGATTTCCTCATAATATCAAGTACCTATAAGAGTAGCTACTAAGTTTTTTGGATATAGTAAAATTGTTGAATTATTGATAGTTATCAGGAGGTTATTCAATCCCTCCCTCTCTCCTATTCAGATTATACTGTTTTATTGGTGCATATTCGTAATAAACCAAACAAAGAAAAAAGCGTATACTGAAGCCCGTCTTTGAAAACTAGCAAGTTAACGCAATAAGACACAAGAACAAAAGAAGGTCAACGCAATAGCGATTTACCAAATGTAATGCTACCGAAATGGGGCGAAGCAACATCATTCAGTCATTAAAGGTAATCGAGGCAATTTTTCACACATTTTTTCACGCAAGACCGTCTACACTTAGAGCATAACTCATTTCCATCATCCTACATCGAAAAAAGTGATTGATGCTGTATATGAGTACAGTTAACCTGGCTTGATGAAAGTATACTTTTTTATATTCATTATGCCATTTAGTTTGAGCAGCGGGAATGGTGTAGTTTGACATTTTGATATACCGAAACTAGTCTGATTTCATTAACTGCAATACATTAAGCTAACAGGTCTGCAGAAAAAACCTAAAATTGAAACTTGGATAGGTATGTTTATAAAAACAATCTGAACGAGGAACTGTAAAATATTACTGCGTATTTGTTTTTTCCTGTGTCACACATCTGCCTCTCATTATTCTTGTAGATCCATGGAATAATGATACCGAATGTGTTACACCACATTTTTACCTATATAGGTATATTGACGTTTCGTAGTAAAAAGTGACGACTGGCATAGATTGTTGCGCAGTTATGTGCCATCCGACCAGAGGTTACCTGACTGAAAGCTGTTATAGGAAGTAGCTTGCTTCCACAGTGTATAAAAATCCACCTTTAAGAGTTTATGGAGATATCCCTGGTATTTACATAATAGTTTCACTAAATCCACGCGATTATTCAGAAGAATGATAAATGTTTTTGCGTGGTTGTGTTATGTAATGATCACATAACTTTTAAAGACAAACTGCGGTTAGCTAGATTATAACGGTAAGATAAGATTAAACTGACGATTTATTTATTATAGGTATATAATAATTGATTTATTTGAAACTTGATTTATTTAGACAACTAAATTAATTTTTGCACCATATTTACAATATAGTTAGTAACTATAAGTTTTATAAATGAAAATTTAAATATACCTTACGGAAGACTTTTCGCAAGAAAAGGGTGACATACTGCCCAGAAAACCACTTTTAGGTCAAGTTAGGAAAGATGGTACAGAATTTTTATGCTGGGAAATAGTTGGAGATTTAATAGACCTTTGCTATAAATTACATGAGTACCTACTAAATGCCAATTATTTATCATTTAGATATTTTGTACATATGGGACCCTGTGTCTTTTATTATAGTCTATCATAAGACATCCCCTGTGTTGTTACTTTTGTAAAAGCTTTTGCTTTAAATAAAACAATCCAACGCTTCCTCTAGTATTTATAAAGCGCACTAAATCACTTGAAAACATGATAATAAAGCGGTATTGTTAGCGCGTGACGCCTTGACACCGCGTATTTCATAGAGATTTGGTTCCAACATAAATTATAATTTGTGTTGCTTTAATAAGAGAAATGTGTGAGGAACTATGTCGTTAGTAGTTTAAAATAATGATAACGGTTATTTATTTTGATTGGCTTCTTGGTTAACTGTTGTTTTGATTAACAATAATCGCTGTTTGGTTTGCCTAGTTATTTATAAGTATTTTTTACATTTTGTTTTTAGATTTTGCATAAGATCTAAATAGGATTTTTTTTACAATGACCACGTAGACTTCAGAATAACTTAATCTTCTGCTGAAAACTGCTACCTACCCGGTTTGTTAACCTAATCCCTTGAAATAAGTTGGGATAAATATAGAAAAATTCACATTAGGTGTTGGTACGATCGGATTATTTTGCAGAAAATAAGATTTCCTTTTTATAAAGACATAAAACTGTAAACTTTTATTTAAATAACATACTCTCATGGGAAAAAAATATTAAAAAAAGGGATGCAACAGATTTATAGGTATTTAAATTGCCAATCTAAAATGCTAAGATAAAACCCCGACTCGTTCTGTACTTACCTCTACAGCCCATAGTATCCACTTTGCATACTAGGTCGCACCGTATAAGCGGTCAGCTGCAAGAGATGGCTAATTAAGAACCCTGACCTCAGAGTGGTAGCCCAAGGCGCGCTAAATGTAGACTAAGTGGAGCTAAGCCTTTCTAAAGCTTTGTTCACAAGAGATAAATGTGCCAGCGACGCAGAATGCCGGTGAGTGCGCTGAAAGACGCTTAGGGTGCGTTTTATTAACTTCGGGCGTTAGCATGGTTACCATGAACTTTAAAAGTTAGTGGAGGATCCTAAACCTCCATAGAGTGGCGGGAAAAGAATAGCGGGTAATGTTAGGCCAGAGTGCGCTGGTGATATTAGTGGACTGTATTTTGCGAGTTGCTATTATTGTTTCTACCGAACAAAAACGTACGACACACTTGCAATTCCCTACAGCAATAGAGAACGAAGAAAGAGGACTTAGAATAAAAAGTACGTGCACTGACCTGATTCTCTCCCGAGTCCAGTCTCCTTCCCTGCAGGGTTCTACCAGGATCGCTCGTCTCACTCTGTAGGCGGTAAATAGTTCGTAGATAATACACTATACAAAATAGTCTCTAAAAGTTCAATTTGCACAAAAAATGTTTTAACGTCGCGCGGTGCGGTAGCCGATCTTAGCGGCGAGTGCAGAATATATCTGCACGTCTACTCTCATCAACGGTCAGCGAGAGAAGAGGCTGTAGTGTGCCGTGCACATGCGGGAAAGGAAGGGAGATCGGTTGGGTAAAAGGTATTCCAAGCGGTAGAACTACCCGAAATATAAAATGTAAAATTACGCGTAGAACGAAACCCAACAGTTAGATTGTTTCCATAGTAAAAGATCTCTACACAGATTATATCTTTGTCTCGCTTCTACAATGGAAACAAACATTTTTTGGCAAACTTTAGACAAAAGTAGATAAAGATGTTAAATAAAATATTATTTAGAAATTCATTTAGGTACCTACGACGCTTTTCATTAATATGACGTATTAACTCGATAGCCAATCTGCTTTTAACATAAAGCAAAAGGAAAGACGAATTACTCGCTCTTTGACATTTTTCTTTTAAGGAATGTACTTGTCTTTTAGCTTGCTTGAACATTTCATATGGTGTTATAATTATAATAATTAAATGTGACTGACGACTTCCATATCTCCCTTAAATTTAATCGTTTATTTGACATACTATCAGAATTAGCACTTGATTGACATGGGGATGAGTGGCTAACAAGTCCGCCATGTCCAAGAGCTTTCCCTGATCTAAGCCTGTCTCTATGAGCGTTAGGGTAACGTTCGTATTTACATTTCGTAAGCCATGAAACTTGGAACATTTCAGCACTCGAAGATAATTTTGCATGAATTGAATTGCAAAATAGATAAGTTTCAGAGTTCCTATTGATATTCAGAGGCGATGTCTCTGTATGCATGGTTGTATAGTTTGGATAAGCTTGTGGAATTTACTCGTCTGTAGCTAAGGCACTTGTTACTGGAGACTAATTAGTACAGGTGATATTGTTCACGTAATATGATAATTCTCTTTGTGCAAACGCACTTCCGTACCACTGAAGGCACTTGTACCTACATCATACTCAATTGCAGTATTAAGATATACCTATGTAGTAAACAATTTTTGACAGCTTGTATCTATGATTTCAATATGGAAACATTGGTACTTAGTTGCTTAAGACCCATGTATATAATAATATGTAGATTGGTCTAACTTACTAAATGCATGCAGAAACAAACTTAACGGACCATAAAGATCGTAATATTGTAAAAAATCTAACCAACGTACCAAAAGAATCCAATACAGAGTATTTGTGACAGCCAGGCAAATATTGATATGCTGACTTCAGACCATGATTCTAAGGTGAAAAACACTGAATATTTTCGCAGGAAAATTCCATTTTTTTAAACTTTTTTTATAATATAAAAAATAATATTATTATTATCGGGGAAAAAATTGTTTTGTTCATTTAAAAAGGCTTTAAATAATGGTTTTAAAACAAAATTTTAACCAATAGATGATTTTCAAGAAAAAAGTTGCGCTCTAAAAAGTTCAAATAATTGATCAACCTAATGGAGAGTCACAAGAGATACAAAAACAGCAGTGTATCACACAATAACCAATAAACCCAAGGATCGCCCAATACAGTTGGCGTGGAAAGCATTACTGATAATGAAATTAAAAAGTCATTTCCTGTGAGTTATATTATAACACTCTCATAGGTATAGCTCAACACAATAGTACTTGTTCCGCTTTTCAGTATTTGCCTGGCTATCACACACACCCTGTATATGGAAAAAATCTGTTTCTTTAAAAAAATACAAAAAAATATACCTATATTATAAATCTCGTTGCATACTAAAAACTTGTTTTTAATATCAAACATAGTAGGTACAGTAGATATATTTCAGCATTTTTATGCAAAATTACTAAAAAAATATGCAATTTACTAAGCGAACCACGGCGACTGCATTAATATTCCCTCTATGTGAGAGCATCAGGCGGCACACTGGGGTACGAGAATGTTCTAGAATTTTAAGGAATATTAGCCATTCTTAATATTCACAAGCATTCTTGGGTATTACATAATCTTGCGGTAACGTATGACGATAAGAAACTAGCGGTAAGTTCACTGAGTAGTTATATTATGCAGATTTTATTTTTTATATGCATTTTCCACTGAAATATTAAATTGTTTACAAATTATTGTACTTACTTAAAGGTTGTTTATTTTACAGACCTGTGTAGTTAAATGTTTACAATCATAATTTAGGTCGCGTTAATTATAAAACAATTATCTAATACGAAATAAAATATATAATTATTTTTAATTTCCGAACCTGCGTCTATCCGTAGTAAATCCTCGTGTCATGGAAAGAACCAGCATATTTTCACGGATACAAGGAAAATGTAAATGCAAATCCCAGTGCGTATCAACAAACGGTTGTTCCATTGCCATTATTGACTTAGATTTATTTTTATCTATCTGGAATGTATCTAACGACGTTCCTACTAGTATGCGGGAGTTCAAATTTTCAACTGGTGTTTGCCCACCAGCGGGGCCTACACTGCTAAATCGAATCTAACAACTGATTAATCATTTGAATTTGTCTCCGCTATGCTAAACGTGGCTGTAGGATTTTCTTTATGAACCTGCAGTCCTGGCTACCCCAGTCCCGGGCCTGTACCAATGAAATTTCATGTACAGATTTTAATGTTCTTAAATTGTCACTAAGCTCGTGCCTCGGAAAGCACGTAAAACCGTTGGTCTTGCGCCCAATCTCTCTCCGGTCGTGTCGGCTTTCCGTCCCATCGGACTATGAGAGTAACGGAAGAGAGAATGCATCTGTATTTGCGCACACACTTGTGCACTATAATATCGCCTGCGTACCTGGCCAATCTCCGTAGAGATTGGTCGCCTTGGCCGAAATATGGTCGGAGATCATCAGTATGTAATACAATAGATCTAACTAATAAGAATTCTTTGTTAGAGGCTACTAAACGACATAATGAAATGTAAGATTATTATTATATATTTGAACTCATACGTACTGATCAGATCCAGAAATTCCAGACTCTTAACAAATCAAAGGCCTTTGGAAAGTCGATTGTTACTTAATCAATGTCGTCTCAAAGGCATATAATTCTTTTGTATTTATATTAAAACTTTCTTATTCTAACTTCTAGTCACGTAACTGGTTAAAGTAAAGAAAATATATATAAGATGATGAACTTTTTTAATTTTGAAAACTTACCTACAAAACAAATGAAATCATTATTTTTAACTGATTTAGTTATATGAGAATATAATAATAATAAATTGCTTATTTCAGACAACTGACATAGAATGTTAGTGTTGATGACAACAAAGCAAAGAAATCTTTGTTAATTTTGTAATTTTTATGAAAGACCTTGGTGGCAAATGGCCAGAAATAGATAATAGAAAAGAGTCTGGCACTAAAGTAGGTTACATTCGACTTTATTGCCTCGTAAAGTCAACCAGATTATTTACTATGAAGCTCGTTTATATCAGATATCTCATTCATTGGCCCTAATTATTACTCACTTCCTCCCCCAAAAATATTTGCCGTTAAATGAATATTAAGGAAACATAAATTTTAATAAAAGCTTCTGTCAGATTTGATATTTTGATAAAAATAAAAGGAAAGACGACTTTTGTTTTGTAATTTTTAACCGGCAAGTATTACTTATTTAGTTTTATGAGTGTTTAATTATTTTATAAGTATTACAGGTTGAAAGTAAGGATTTCCCTTACTTTGTGTTAACGCGTTAAGTTCAATTTATGTGGATTATTTTCCCACATAAATTGAATAGGCTCACATAGACATAATTGTATACACACATCCATATAGGCCAATAAAACACAATATTCCACACATAAAATATTTTAAACTCAGAACTCTGGCCATCTAAAAGAGACATAAAACAGTACGCAGAGGAAATGGAGCAGTGTTTTCGAAACACCGATAACACATCGACTTTATTTTATTGTTTGCTGTCCCACTGTATCATTTAAGTTTACGAGGTGCATCCTTCTTTATTTCCTGAAGAAAACCTGCATTTTATTAGAATAAATCTTGGTATACAGAAATATAGAGGGATCTATTGTTTGCGTTGAACTTTGAAGTTGATGTTGTTTCTGTTCGAAAATTTAAATATGAATACCCTGGTACTTGATGGCCAAAAAATTACTAGCGATTGGATTGGTGCAGGTGATTCAAGTCAGTCTTAGTCTACGCCTAAGTCTTAGCCTGTGCGTATAAAAGTGCGATTTATCCACGTTTGGGAAAAATCACGAGGATACCGCGATTGAGTGCACAAAATCTCAGCTTTTAGCATCTTTAAGAAACTTGACTTTCTCAGCTTTAGAAACGTAAGTTAAGAATACGATTCTGGTCAGCTCTACCAAATCTACGAGAAAGATTACCGATTACCAGTATCTGACTCCATGGTATTGTTTAACTTGTTCGTCATCTACATATCCCCTACCTACATAATTCGTCCAAGCTTATGCCTACTGAAAATTCTCCAATAATTCAACGTTGTTACACAAATAAAGCTTACGTTTTACGTACCATGAAGCTACACAGCGTTGATTTGCTGACGCTGCACTGTAGCTTGCATTGCAGACCGTACGCCATAATGCAGGATCGGCATATAATAAATTTTGCCGCGAAATGTGTGCGTGCGGTTCGCTCGCAATAATAAATAAGTTTTATGTGTGCACTGTGTACTCGCTATTTGTTAATATGTTACTTTATTTTTGGTGCAGGAATGCATTAGATTTGATCATCAAGCTATTTTTATTATTGTTAGCCACTTTGAAATATTTTTGCCAATTTAACAAACATTTCTGATAAATTGTAAAAAGATGGTAACTTACCTTTATTACATACAAATACAGAGATACCAACTATAAAAGTTAAGCAATTTAATAATTAAATTTAGATAATACCTATTAAAAAGTTGTTCATAATGTGTAATTAATAAGTGAAAGAGTTTCCCTTGGTAAATATTTTCTCTTTAATTGAAGAATTTGAATATCAATCCACTACACTATTTGAGCATAAGTTATATAGACAAAGTATATCCTATATGTTATATATATATATGTTTGGTTCAATAATATAAATAACAAAGCAGTCGCATTGCTATAACAAGAGATATGAAAAAGAAACAATATGCATAGCTGTCCGCTTCTTTTAAAATAGCTTATAAGTAATTTAAAAAAATTAGGTGCCTACTTAAAAACAACATACATTTCTTATGTATAAGACAATGTATTTTATCTCGTTTATATTACTTATATATTTTTACCTATAGTAAAGCAAATACACCTACAAACCGTTTAAAGTTCAAATGAAACCTCGAATTATACAGAACCGCATGCGAATATCTACAAACAAAGAGTAATCTACAAGCAATTAAGTAAAGCGAAACATTCGTTTCAGTGCTGGAGTCTAAAATCTATAATAACCACCTTATACGGCCGTACACCATTGTTTTATGTAAATAAATCATAAACTAGCAATCTGCGCTTTGTCACAAATTACAGGGTCTTAAGTCGTGATGAAGGTACGCAGAAGGGTCACTCAAATTTTCGAATACTAAATATAGACCACTAAACATCCTAAAATATATAGTCACGCCTATTATCTCCAGGGAGTTTGGGCAGAAATGTGCGAAATATGCAATTTATTTTACGGTATTTACCACTGCTTTCCATTTACCAAAAAAAAAATCTCATATCTTGGACCAACATAAAGACAAGAGCTTTCATTTTCAACCGACTTCAAAAAGAGAGGTTATCAATTCGTCTGTATGTTTTTTTTTATTATTTTTATTTTTTATGTGTGTTACCTCAGAACTCCGTCGTTTATGAACCGATTTCAATTTTTTTTTCACAGTTGGTCATGGTATACTTCCAGGTTGGTCCCATATTCACCACATCAGGATCTGATGATGGGATCTTGGAGAAATCGAGGGCAATCCTCAAATATTGTAGGCACATGTAGTCTGTTTTTATACTTTTACTGAGCGTTTTGATCACCTACATATAAAACATAATATCTGATGATGGAATCTCTAAGGAATCTAGGGATATCCTCAAATATAAAGGGCACGAGTAGTCCGTTTTTAGATGTTAATAGAGAATTTTGGTCAGCTACACATAATATAAACGAAACGAGTGACTGATGATGGAGCTGCCGAAAAACAGATAGTGGAACTTTTTAGTAGTGGACTGCAATAGGCTTATGAAGATGAAGATAATTGTATTAAGTCGTGAAATTGTATGTTGCGTTAAGCCGTGTCCGAAGTAAGATGGTTATAGAGGAAGAGGTAGACATGAGAATAACGAGATGACGGATAATAGGGATAAATGAAAGAAGAGTACCTACATATTGCACCGACCTCAAATTATTGGGAACAGGGCAGGAAGAAGGAGTGTAATTATATGTTGCTTAAATAAGAGTGTACATGGCTATTGTGCTGCCAAATCTCTTATATTCCTCCGAGGCGTGGTGCATGTATCGTCGCCACATACGCACTCTGGATCGATTCCACCTCAAGTGCCTCCGATCCAGCATGAACGTCAACTTAGTAGTCTAGGAGTAGAAGTGGTCGCCGAAATCGGTCGGAAGTCATCATTATCATCATCATCATCATATTGTCAGACGTAAAGTTTCGAAGACTAGTCCTTTTTCTCTTTTGTCATGTGGCCTATTTAATCATTTGCTGGCATATAAATCTGACAATATTATGCCTCCTAAACTTCGTCACGGCTTAACGCAATATATATTTGCCCTTTAGTAAAATTTTACTTTAGTAAGTTCGGGTTTTGGGAGGAAGTCGGTTTTTCGTTTTAAAAAAATTATTATATGACAATTTTGTACGGTGGTATTAAATCAGAATTACGAGTATACGAGTATTATGAGCAAATGATGTAACTCCAAAAATATAAAGAGGACACAAATATAATAAAGTCAGAATAATTACTGTGATTGAAATTGAAGGAATACTATAAATAAGAAAGTCATAGTAAAAGTTTGTTATAAAAATAGGTACCTATTTTTAATTCGTGTCATATCTGCTTCTATTTTACTCTACAGTTCATACTCTCACATAAGAGTAGTGCCCTAAGACAGTCCTTAATAGTAGGTCATGCCAGTCTAGATATAGCTTGAGGCACTTTGTGGTTTTCTGGATCATTCCGTGAATTTATGAGAAAACTTCTTTTAGAAAAATATGGAAAATTACTTTTATGATATTAGTTGATCCATTTAACTTATGTTTTTGATGCATTAAGATAGCTTTTGAATTACTGCTTTTGTGAAAGGTTTACTTTCCATGTACTGTGATTAATAAGAATTTGCTTTTATGTAGGTAATGTTTTTAACTCATAAATATTTACTAAAGGACGCCCACGACTTCGTCATTTCTCTTTTCTGGAAATCTTTCTTATCAGATGCCTACGTCACACAAAGTACACATCGTTAAAGTTTCAGGGGGTCTACTCTGAAATGCCGCTTTCGAATCTTTCGGTCCGACCGAAGCCTTACCGAATCGAAGCCTTTGACCCTACTACGAAATTGCTTCGGATGTTCACAACTCATTCGGAACCATAAAGAATAATTCACAATGACTAATATTATAAGCTTTCTATTATCTAGCCTTATACCTGTCAAATACCTATAGAGTTCGATCGAACCGAATGAAAAAACGGCGCAACTGACCCGATCGAAGGAAGTTCGTAGTAGGAAACACCTCGATATTCGGCCGATAGTTCGTTTATCGTCATTTTAGAGTAGACCCCCTGGTCTCTAGCGTTTTAGGCTATACATGGATCCGTCAGACATTTAGGACAATACCTATAGATTAACTCTGTCGCTCTGCATTCTTATTCTATGATGGAAACAGTCTTGCCTTAGGAGTTCATAGTAGCTGCCCAGGTACACAATACTCGTATTATGCTGTCAAACATTTTTAATCTAGTATTTGATGGTCAATAACAACGTCCATACTCGTACTGTTATTAATTATGCCCACGCGGACGCCAACTACAAAGCGTCGAGCAAGACGTATTTAATGTATTTCTTAAAGTAGCCTAACTTTTTTGATAAATTCTCCGACTTCCTTGTTAGTGTTTTTATTATAAGTCTGTTCAATGATTATGGTAAATTGATCAATCTGTCTAGGGATACTGACAATGTCACTTTTTAGGGATCTCTGCCAGGAAATAAATACATGTTTGACTGAGTGTTTGACCATCTCATTGAAAAAACAATAATTGTCATAAAGTTCAAAGCAAAAGTATTCATAAACGTCATACATTGTAACCGCGACGCTCGCACATTGCATGCGACACTTAGCACCGAAGGAAAATTTGTAATAATTTGTAATTGTAATTGAGACAGGACGACTTGGTACGGAACATAAAATTTTATGTCTCTTGTCATTCGCTGCACTTTACGATATGAGCTAAAATATGCTTTCTTACTAGGAACTCGTGTGCTGTTCACAATGAATTATTTATTTGTGAATTCAGCCTTCAAAATTCATTATGCCCTCAGCTTTGTTTGTAACCGGCTGAGTATAAAGTTGTAAGGTGAAACTCTGTAAAGGATAGTAAATCTGGTTGAATGTCTCCATAAATACGATGAGGGACTTGTTCATACAAAAGGTTATTTTTTGAACTTGAGTTCTTTTTAACAACTCAATTCTCTGCGAGTTTCATGCTTAGTAACAAACGTGAAATTGGCTATTGTAATATGTATTAATATTTACGTTTAACGTTCGTTTCGTTTCTGTTTCTCACTGCCATTGTCGGAGGTGCTTTAATTCGAGAGTATTATAGAGGTATTTTTGGATTTATCGCTAGAAGCAGGCTTTTAGTACCTAACCTTTATGTGAAGTTGCATTGATCATGACGATGAAACAATACACCCAGTCAGAAACTTTAGAAAGCACTTTTAAAGTGAGATACATTGGCAGCGTCAATGTTTCCTATTCTACACACTTTTAAAGAACAAACGACTTTAATTATACATATTTCTAAAAATTTTACATTTTAATATAACTAAAATGAAGTACATATCTTCAACAAATTAAATTCACACACTTTGAAACCCTCTTCAAACGCTCTAATTTTCCTTTGAAACGATAATTTTGTGAGCAAAAGAGTACATCACACTTTTACATACAAGTTTTGATACGTAGAACATACTCTAAGATGTCAAATACAATATTCAGGAGGGCACTTTGTTGGAGTCCCAAAGCTGCACCCGGGGCGTATCTAACTAACCGTGATAACAGTCAAAGAAGGAGATCTACATTTGTAAGTAAAATAAATCGAAAGTCAACTTTTGTGCAGAGATAGTTTGTTTACAGTCACCGCTCTTTGTTCAGAGTTATGACTTCTTTCATATTATGTAAAAAATTTGTTGCTTCGTTTTCTTGTATTATCTTTTGAATTTATTTCAACAAAATATTAGTATGTACCTATCTCATCCGTAGCTAAATGCTTGGGGGTTATAGCATCTTTTTTGCTGACGGAAGTTAAGTAGCATTTAATTTTGTTATTGTTAATAAAATTGACATATGCATAGAACTAGTCTTAATACTTATTACAAAGTTTGTAGGTAGGTATAATTATAATAGCATCAATTTGGATCCTACAAAAACATTTACTATACCACTAAGTAAGAGCAGGCCGTACAAGGAAATAAAAACCACTACAACTATTATATTAACTATTACATGGTATTATATTATTCTTATATCTATATAGAGTAGTAAAATAAAATTGTGGCGATTACCGCAAATGGGCCAAATCGTTGTATGTTAAGTGGTCGAAGCACTTACATTGTATGCGAGGCATATTCAAATAGTTTTATCCTACTTACGGTACACTAATGCACTTTTTCGTTCCAGTAGCCAGTAATAACGTAGTCCATTAGCTCTTTCGGCCGGAGTTGCTTGTTTGAGCGCTAATACCCACTATGGCTAAATGAGCTCACTTAGAGAATGGCACTTAAGGTGTTCACTTTCGATTAAAAGGTGGAGCGGTGCTACTAGTTTTAAGGGTTATAGCTAAATATAATGCAGATTTTACCTGTTTTTCTTTTTAAGAAAAAAAAATATACAAAACAAAATAGTTTAAAAAAACATAAGATCAGATACGAGTGGATATTGTTCGTATAGTCTTGCATATGTTGATAGCAGTCAAATCTAAAATATAGTATTAGGGTCCTTTTACCCTCTAGGGTACGAAAAAGGCTGTTAACATAATCAAAAATATTATAAAACCTATGCACTATTCCAGCCGAACTCAAAGTTACAGTATTTATATTCCACAATGAAGATAATTTTAACACCTTTATCTACACTATACATAGCATTACCCATATATTATAGTAGGGTATAATACTGGAACTCTAACTAAATTGATAACTTTCGATTAGTTGTTTAGTTAATTCTACTTATACTACTTACTAGCACTTGTACATTTTTGAAAGATTTACTCAGCATACTTGAATACGTAAGTATCAAACAATACTTCTTTGATAAAATAAACAAAGTGACATTTTTTCTCACAGACATTATACATATGAACAGAGTGAACAAAGGGTATCTGTTTATGCAGCCAATGATTTTTTTACAGAAAATTCAGTGTGTATTTTATTTAAACTTTGCATTAATCTTTTGTTTTAATCCTACTTCCATTTTAATTCACAGATAGAAATATTATGAAAATAGAAAATTCTTAATGCTTACACATATTTTATTTATTTTTATTTTGCGTTAGCTACCAATAAGTTCTAAAGCGCAATTAAGAAAAAAAGCTAATTTCATGCATAACTTATTTTAAAGAGCTTGTTTCATACTTCTGAAAACTCTTCTGTTTTTATGTGTACTATCTTCATTAATACTTTTTTTTATGGTTCGAAGCTGAGGAAACCCGCTGAGCAAAGGCCTAGCGAGCGAGTCATGTTATCAAAACAGCGACAAAAGTTTAGCGGGATATATAAACACTCATTTCTTAGAATCGAAACCATCGGCTTGGCTTGGCTATAGAGTTTACTAGTAGAGAGCAAATATAATAACATACCGTCTTTCATACGTGTGTGCCTGCGGTATGCATGGGTAAACATTTACAGGTATTAGTGTTTGCATTTTTAATACCTATAGATGTTTAGATATTAGGAAATAAGATTTTGTCTACTATATTTATGGTTAATTAAAGTATAGGAGACGGCCCCTGAAGTTATTTACTGTCTCGACATGAGGTTCCAATCGTACTTCAACTTTCAATTTGTTTTTAATAAAATTTGAAATGAATTAATCTATTAAATGGTAAAGTAAAAAATTGGGATTGGGTTAATTAATTATTCAACTTGATTCTTTTATTGTATATCAAGTAGATATGATATCAAAAAATCTAGGTAGGTATCATCGTTTTAAATTCACCCAAACGTATCTAAAATTTTAATCGATAATTTAATGAAACAAAACGCTCAATCGAATAAAAAGGTGTTTCATTACTTTAATAGGACATAAACTTGTAAATAATCCTTTTAGGCGCCATAAAGACTGCTTGAATAAGTATATTAACCGATTGGGGATATTATGATCTTGTCAGGAAAGTAGTAAACTCCCATATAAGCTTCGACTAATAGAAGATTTTATAGCTCAAAGATATCCTTAAACATCACACTATTACTGTAAGAAAATAAAGGAGACAATATTGAAATGACTAACGAATCATTTAAAGAGTGAGAGGAAAACCTTATTTTACTATTACGACTGCTTGTACCATCTACGATCACATGTTTAATATGACTGCATAAAAGTTTAATTTTGTTTCGTGCGGTTTTGTGCGGTTGTTTTACTATCGACTTCTATCGGCTTTACTATATTTACCCTCCTTAAGCTTTGTGCAGTAGAAATATTAGTGTATGCTTAGTAACGTTTCACGTCAATATTTGGTTTTTCTCATTTAATCGCCGATGAAAACAGAAATGGACATATTTGTATGAACGTATATATTTGGATATAAATGTTACATTTTTTGTGATATAAAACTTATATTGTGTTCTGAGATCCTGTTGAAACTATACAGGGAAGGAGTCAGGAGAGAATAAGGTATATGTTTTACTTTTGTACTTTCCTTCCATAATTCGGTTTCTCCGTCGGCTATTCAGTGGGAAATTGCCAAGGGGCTTCTCTATAAAAAATCAATTTTCCAACACATTTTGAAAATGAATATACGAAACATGACACTTATTACAAAATTGAATAATTAGGTTTATCACATGATATTCATTTGTTCTTCTCGATCAATTCAAGTATTCAAACATGCATAGTATTCATACACGTACCTACGTACCTATACATTACACGGAAAACGACTGTGAAATTGAAAATTATTTACCGACAAGCAGCAACCTTAGATCACTATAGATAAATCTCAAGTAAACATAAAACATATTATACATATATACTAGTGCTAAAAATAGCAGAAATATTCCCACAAACTTTTATTTCATCCGACAATAATGGACAGCGATCAACTGAATATGTAAGCGTGGGCTTATTACGTATTATTTTCCACTAAATATAGAAAATGCGTGTTTATTGTTCTAGAGAAAAAGGAAATGTTACACGAGATCCATTGGACCTTGATTCACACATACACACACATTTACTTGGAAGATCCTCAAGGTTTACGGTATATAAATAAATAAACATAGAAACATCCATGACTCGATAACAAACATTAATATTCATCATATCAATGTTGCACCTGCCAGGATTCGAACCCAGGACATATGACGCGGTCACTACCAACAACTCCAATCGGTCGTCAAATTACAACTATTTTTTTTCCATTCAGACAGTACTTTGGCCTCAACTCGTATATAAGCATTTTCCATGCCATTGAACTTGCCCCTGGCAATAATATTATTCAGGATAACCGTATTGTTGCTTGGTAGGTGTTATATAAGTTTATGTATAACATATAAAGCAAATGAGACATATTTTTTTAAAGCTACCTATGTTTTCACCCCACTGTGCCAAAAAGAGGATTATGTTTTTCATGTGTATGTTTTACATACATACATACAGGGTGTTTTTTTGTGGCCACCTTTAACGAAGGGTACGTATTCTATACATGAAATAAAGTAAGTTTATGCCAAAAAAAATGCTGGGGAAAAAAAATTGTTTTTTTGAAAAAAAATTTTAAATTCCTTGATCGTGCGAAATTTATAGTGTCTAGTGTTTATGTTAGTTTTTTTATAGACAGATATTAATTATTTTTCGTGAAAAAATCCTGCTACGCGCGTCTATGTGCATTTATGCAGAAAAACGCAGTCTATTTACTCAACTTTGGACCCTAATCTTTTGGAAACCAGACACTTCCCAGGTGCATACCATGGAGAAAAATGATCGTGATGATGAGGAGATTCCGTAGTTTTCGGAAACGTTGACGACCAAAAATCATCCTGTATAGTCACGCCCATTATCACCCAAAGAGTTTGGACAGAAATGTGACAATTACACACCCAATTTTCATCATGTGTATATTTCTATGTATGCATATTTCTTTGGCCACGCTCTAGAGTAGTCTAGAGTCTAAACAGGTAGTCGCATTTGAGTTTGAGAGGTATCTAGATTCGTCTTAGTCGTGAGAGTGACACTGGGCCAAAATTTATACGCAGTCGGGATTTTTCTAGAAGTAAATGAGGTTAGTTTATAAATAATTTTGTAGTCGGATTTTAGAAGTATGGTTTACATTACGACTGTTTTACGTAGTTTAAGTGCTTCTTTCATGCTAATTTGACTAGGGTACTTTCCCGCTTATAATAAACTAGGTTAGGTCACAGCTGTTAAAAAAATAACTATAAAAAGTTTGTAATTAAGTTTCGCGTTTGCATAATTTGTAGTATAATAGAGACATTTGTTTATTTATCTAATTAAATCGCCTTTTGCAACATTTCATATTATTTTACATTTATAAATTAGGTAATCTAGTATGGTGTGTATAGGTCAGCTAAGCTTTTTATTTTATTTATCCGTAACAAGTATCAGAAAAGAGATGCGACGATTAAAGTCTGCCCAATCAGGACTAACTTAGAACACCATATATACTTATTCTTATTTTTTATTGTACACACATCAAAACAAACAATTTTACTATAGTAGAAATGTAAGTTTATCTCTTCAAGAGATATCTTCCAGCTAACCAAGCAAAAGGCGATACAGAGCAAAACTAAAAAATCTCCTGTCAAGGTACATGTACAATAAATAAAGCCCGCATTAAAATGCGACAAGTCACAACAGCCGTTCTCACCCACCCCAAAAGCAGTGAATTTGCATTGGCGATCAATCAGCAGTGGGTTGTCACGCGAATCGTGGAGATAGACCAAGTGCTGAGCGCTTGGCTGCTTACTTCTTTGAATACCTGCTAAAATACACAAACATGGTTGTATACAAACGATTGTTTTCCTAAAATGGGCTAGCTAGAACTGCAGAATCATGAAGGAGGCCACATTTCATCGAATTCACTAATTACAACATTTGAAATAAAATCGCAAACTTAAAGTGATTTTGCAGTAGTCAAGAAGAAAATTAGAAGGTAAATAGGTTATATGCTTTTTTTAAAGCTGATATCTGCAAACTAGGAACAAAAGAAATAAAAAAATATCCTACCGATCCAAATTTTACTTACCGTCAGGTGAGATTAAAACATAGAAAATTCTTACATAATAATAAATAAAATACATAATTTATTTAGGTACACTTAGCAGGCCGCTAAGCTTTTAAACTGAATCCAAGTTCATAACATACCTATTATCTATGTTATCGAGGAGTTTTCTCTCGCACTATGATCAAGTTCGCGTGATGTTGTTGTGACTCACAGATAGACCGATAGATACGTTTAGTTTATGTACAAATAAAAAAAACTAAAACTTTGACTCACAGTCACAGCAAATGTTAAAACAATGTTACTTAAATAGCACTTTTTTGTGCGAATTATCTTGAGGTTTTAGGCTTGAGCACACCGGATGCGTATGCGTGCACGTAAGCGTAGACGTGCGCGTACCTCTCAGTTTAATGTATGGAACTGTCACCGCTTGACGTCTATGCTTACGTCTACGCATACGCATCAGGTGTGTCCTGTCTCATACAGTTCCATACTTTACAACTCAGCGGGACGTGCACGTCTACGCTTACGTGCACGCACACGCATCCGGTCTGCTCGAGCCTTTAAAGCTCTTTGAAGTTATATTGCGGATAGAATATTTCAAAAGAACATTGTTACAAATGTAACCGAGTTACTTAAAATTAACCATTGTGGTTTTTTAATTCAGTATATTTCGAAATTATTTATTATTTCAAAATGCAACCCGCCAATAATAAGCAAAAATATTGGGTTTGGAAGTAATTATTATAATACTTATTGTTTTAGTGCAATGTGTTTTGTTACTAATACAAACTTAATTCTTAATGACAAAGTTTGAAGGATTATTAGCGCTACGTGTTTTATACCAACATTGCGACCCCAGCACATAAGCCCCTGTCACACCAGTGTCAAGCTGTCGGCAAAATGAATGAGGCGTCACGCAACAGTTGCATTTACTCTTTTCTTCAACGTGCGCTTAAGCTACTTTGTTATTAAACTTTTACTATTGGAATGAAAACTAATTTTTCGTATGACGTAATCTTTAGTGAACACTTATATGTATGCCTCGAAAAACTATTTTTCATATATGAAGAAGTTAGTCAGAGGTTTCACACGTGATAAAACTCAATTGAAGTAATTATATTTTTATATTTTAACTTTCCGGAGACCCAACAAGAAAAACACACAAAAAAAATCATCAAAATCGGTCGAGCCATCTATGAGTTTTCAAACTAGTGCCTCCATGTTCTTTTTCGATTATTGAGGCGGATATTTATGAGGCGGGTCAGTAAATGTCGTTCACTAAAATGAATAACTACGGTAATGAGTTATTATTTATGTTTATTTTATGCATAAGTAAATATTATCGGCTTCGTTTGTAATTAATTAAAAGTTTAAGATCTTTTAACGAACAAACATTACTGTACTTTGTTATACGTATAGGTATGAATGTATTCACCGTGTTATTATAATACAAGTATTTTTTGTTATTGTTTGTTATTGAATTGTTTGTTAGGTAAGTTTTGGTAACTTTATTACTCGTATGTCATCTCTATGTTAAAATGAATATATAGATATATATAATTTGATGATGAAACAGAAAAGACTGTCTCTAATTTTGTCTTCAAAAAGTCCCAACTGAAAGGTAAGTATTGTAATTTATAAATCCTGCTTATCTGGAGCAAACATACTCGTGTTAATCCAAATACTAATCTGTTTCCGTAGAGGTCGCTACTAATCGAGTTACGACACTCCAATACGGTTTTCATTAGTCCAATTTATTTACTTTGATAGTATACATTTCTGACATTTTAGTAATGGAAATGGGTAATCAAATTTGCTTAAGTTTATTAATAACGTTTATAAAATTTAGGACTCGGACATTATATCTATTAATAATCAAATTATCTTGGTACGGGCATGTAAAGCGACGGGATGAAAGGCATATTTTACAGAGAGCGTTCTGCATGAGTGTGTATGGATATAAAGGAAGAGGTAGACCAAAGAAGTGTTGGATGGACTGTGTGAGGGAGGATATGCGTGTACTGGGAGTGAGCAATGAGATGACGGATAATAGGGATGAATGGAAGAAAATAACATATTGCGCCGACTTCATTGAAGATTTCATTAAAGTTCTTTGACTTAATAATACTCATTTAATTAGTATTCCTATTCTTAAAAATATTATAAAAGCGAAATAACTCTGTTTGTCTATCTTTGTCTAGCTATCGCACCTGAACCGATTAAAAAAAATAGCTCACAGGTAGTCTAAGGTCTGAGGAAGGACATACGCTACTTTTTATCCGAAAAAAAAAAATCGATATTTTCCTTTTATCTGCTGTCTACGCGGACGGAGTCACGGGCGTTTACTAGTAATAAATAATTTAAAGAATTCTTCATATTCCAGGCCTTTTGAGTTCAGAACATTAGAGTCTAGACCCAATTTTATTTTAGCATCAACGTATTTTATTGTTAATATTTTATCAATTCCTTCTTTCGTTCAATACTTCAGACCCTTGTCAAATGGGCTTCCAATTGATATTTTTACCATCAAGCTATATGTCACTAACGATGCAAGTAGGTACTGTAATAAATTTATTTTTATAAGCTCACCGACACGCCCGGATAGGCTACGCCTTGTGGGTCCTCTTTTACGACCTGTCACTGGGATACAGCTTTAAGTTATTGAAATGCTATTAAACAAGACCGACTTTTGGACCCAGTTTACTATGAATTTAACTTAAATAAGAAAATTTATTTAAAATTATTTATATATTGCCACGCAACGCAATGGAAATCAATTTGTGTACCTATCTACAATTGCTATCATTTGATATAAATATTTATGTTTACCTGTGTTACTCGTATCTGCTTTTTCCATTATTTGAAACACATAAGTATCTTTCCTGTGTTGGTGCGGGGCTTCACTAATAGAATACATCAGCTGCATGTCCTGCCTCGTAAGAGTCGACTTAGGACCTCAGGCATTCCATTAGTCGATAAGTTAGTAACTTGTCACTGAGCATTTACATCTGTTTCTGTTATAGGTATGACGGCCGATTGGTGTAGTTGGTAGTGGCCCTGCCTGCGACGCCATAGGTCCTGGGTTCGAATCCCGGTAGGTGCAAACATTGATGTGATGAATATCGATGTTTGTTTCCGAGTCATGGATGTTTATATACTTATCTATGTATTTATATACCGTTGCTTAGTACCCACGACACAAGACCTTAGGGATCTTAGTGTGGGACTAGGTCAATGTGTTGTGAAGTGTGTGAATATTTATTTATTATTTATTTATTATTATTTATTTATAGGTACTACGTGGCTGGAAGATCTCTTTTATAATCCAGCAGTTCTGGTTACCTCATTTTGGGAACGCAGCCGTGTTTATATGTATGTATGTATAATTATCTATCTACGTTCCATTTGTAACAAAAGCGCACTTTGCTCTCACTATCGTACTATGATCACATTGATACGCACACCCTACATGTGATATATGTATGAAATTTTAAATTACATTGACAACATACAAGCATGTAAACATGCAAACTTCAAAAGAGCTTTTTTTACAAAAATTTGAATGAAGAAATCTGTCCAGTTTAATATAATTTCCTGAGCACCAACCCACCGATTCTAATATAAGTATCATCATCATCTTCCTGCCCTGTTCCCATTTATTTGATTAGTTATTCTACAGAATAAAATCTTAGGTACTCGTACTTAAAACCATAAAACTGATAATCTCTTGAAAATAATAAGATACCTAGCTTGCTCCGAGACGTAGCCAACGATAATTTTCTTCAATTGGCTAAAGCCCTTAAGGCTTGTAATATACTAATAAGAATTAGTTTGAGTAAGAATTTCTTATAAAAGTGTGGACAGTGATGTTTTATGATGAATTTCATTGGTCGCCAGTAAGTCATACCAATATTGTATCTCAGTTGCATGAATTAAGTCTGCAACTACACCGTACCAATATAATACTATTATCTTCTTCTATACATATTAAAAAAATGTAACGGATCGCTGTCTGACATGGAAGATATATGAGAAAAAATAAGGAGACCTTTATCAACGCAATAGTACCCAAAAGAATGATTTTTGGAATTTTTCTCTGTCTGTGCGTTTATGCATGCTAATCTCAGAAACCGATTTCAATGCAGCTTTCAGGAATATATTGTGACAGGTCCCACTTAACATATAGGCTACTTTTTATCCCGGGAAAATGTTTTTATAGCGGATAATTTCGACATTTTGATTTTTTTTTTGTAGTCCACGCGGACGGAGTCGCGGGCGACCACTAGTAGGTAATAAAATAACATTATAATACAGGATGTTTGTGACATCCAGGCAAATGTTGATTTGCTGACGTCAGACCATGATTCTGAGTCAACAAGCACTGAAAATGCTACCCACGTTAAAAATTTTCTAAAAAGACGAAAATACATATGTACAGACTTTACCAGTTTATATATGTAGTATCGCAAGAATAGTAAACTCTATCAACATAAACATATTTATGTCACGAAATTGTTCAAACATTGAAATTAAGAGACAACAAATATGTCAGCGCCATCTTTGACAGCCCCATCAAAACCAGGTGTCTGTGACGAGAACGGGCACCGAGATCGAAACCATTACTTTGGATTATGACATAAATATTTATAAGCACAATAAATAGAACAGAATCTCTCCGGTTTTACGGCTTATAGCAGTACCTGCCTATAGGTTTATACCTACGTGAAATTTGAAATCTTTGTTATTGGTAACCAGTGTTAGAAAGGTATATCGCAATGTATGAGTACATCTTGAAATACTTAGGAGGTTACAAATTAAAATATCAGCTGTGCTTAATTTTTTTGAAGTTTGAATTTAATTTAAAGCTATATTAAAAAAGAAAGATGTCTAAATATTATAATATACGTAATATACATATACCGAATCCTCAAAAGTGATTCGTTTGAATTTTTTTGCGAATGGACAACTCGAACTTGCTGTACTAGTAGAGAATATTGTAGAAGGTATCTATCTATACAAAATGTAGGTTATTAAGTTTATATTTTTAAGATTTGGTTTGGAATTAAATTAATCAATTCTGTATCCATAGCCTACATTCTGTAGTCCATGCGGACAAAGTCGCGGGTAATAGCTAGTAAAGAATATAAATGGTAATACATTTTTGTACATAAATTTCAGTGAGCGATCTAGATATTTGTTTTTTCGAATACCGAACGGATTAAAGACTTTTTTAACCGGCATCGATCACTAACAAAACAGCCATTAATCCGGCTCAGACGCTAATAATACAGCAGCTGAAGATTAATAGTCGAGGCGCGAGTAATAGAATACACTGTCACACACGCAACTTGCAACTTAGAATACCAATCTTCTATTTACTTACGAAAGACACACGCACTTTCAAAGTTCTCTTACAATGATAAAAGCTCGCGAAGACACTAGCGACGCTGTATTGTTCGTATCCAATCTTGAAACTACTCAACTAGCCAGCAAGCGGTCCAAGATGGAACCAACAAATTTGATTATGTAGAGTTCAGTTCTAACATATACAGTGGCGCTGTGTTGTTGTTACAAAAGAGTAGCCCCATATTATAAAATTGACGCAAGTTTTGATAAATGAACGTTATCCGTCACGATTGGTCACGGAAGTGAGGTAGTTACGGTGTGTGCCTGGCTCGAGGTGGCGGTACACTAATCACTTTATTCTGTCGGTATTTTTTTATGGTTTCGTCACGAAATTATGACTTTACGGGTTAAAAATCCTATCAGTTCCCGGATATTAGAAAAAAGAAATAAAGCCGAGTATAGTGAACGCCAGCATATGAGCGTTTTTGATTGTTCTAGTCAACTTTTTTTTAATCCTTCCCGTTCCCATTTCACTCTAGTAGAATTTTTGTTTATTTATTTTATATAAAAATACTATATTAATACCATTTACCTGTTATTTTATAAATTATTTCAATATTTATTTAGGTACCAGAATATTAAAACAGCGCTAGCTTTAAGATAACAAAATAGGTACATTCAATAATTATGTATTTGTATTTCTATACGAGACATATTATTTTCTATTCGTGTATCTACTCCAGAGGCAACTGGACCTTTTACACGTGAGCTCATTAGCAGTTAATGATGTAGTCTGATAAATGTAAAAGCACCCTAATGGAACAAGCAAGGGTTACAAAAACGAATCATTATTACTTTGTGGAATCGCGTATAGAAAATATTGGAGTTACATTTTTATTCAAAATACAGTGAAACTTGGTTAAGTGGGATCTGGATAAGTGAGAAACCTCCATAACTGGAACTCATCCTGAGGTCCCAACACGTTGGCACTGAAATACCCCTATTAGTAGGATGAAGCAAAACTCTATATCTAGGATTCGATCTTTCTATTTATCGTCTTAGTTACCTCTGAATAAATAATTTCTTTCTTTCTTTCTTTCTAAAACTGTATGTAAAATTATGTATGTATTACCTTTCTTATTCATACGACTGTGTTCTCAAAATAGGGTAGCCAGAACTGCAGGATCGTAAAGGAGATTACACGGCCACTTTTATCATAGTGGGGATATTTATTGTAAAAAGAAATTAATTTAGGATTTTTTTGGATAAGTGTAAAGGTGTCATCGTGTATCATGGGGCGATCCATTCCTAAGAAAGAAGTAATGAAATTAATTTTCAATACGAGTTGATTCATTCATCATTTACTTTCCTTTTTGGCTAACAAAAATAAGTGAGAATAGCTGTAATAAGGTTACAGTAAGTGAACAAAATTAGTGCAGAGCCTAAGCTTTGATATTGCATAGTACGCCTAGTAAGTATGTACAAAAAAGCGTTAACTTAATTAAAGTAACGGCAGGAAACTAGCTAATTTGCTTTTATTATAAAGAACAAATGAAAAATACATATCTCGCTAATGATATATTATATCTTCCTTTGTGTTTACCGCTCTGTTTCTTTACTACTTACTCAATAAATATGCGGACATATTATTATAATAACCGCATACAACGTAATTACAAGTAAGCATGTGCATTGCCATACCATTTGCACTATTGTGACATACAGGAAGTACGCTCAAAACGTACCAACGAGTGACATTGTTAGGAATAGAACGCATTTAGAAAAATAAATGTGCAAAAGGTGTTGCTCCTTTACAATAGCATAAAAGGGTAGGTAAGTGATAATATCAAAAGACAAACGATATTGAATGAAGATAAAATCGAATACGGACGGATCGAGTTTCTTAAGTGCAAATTATTAGGTACGGTTTTAATATTGTTACGAAAAAAGGACTAAGAAAAATTATTAAATGCTGTAAGGTCAGATCATCAAAGCAAAGAGTCTGTATGCTCAGACATAAAATAACTATTTAACGGTCTTCAGAATAACACCTTTTTTATTTGTGGAAAAACATAACAATATTATATTTTATACCAGATATTAGAAATTCATACAAAATTAGAAAGGATTACGACAAAATTAAAACTTGATACTGCAATAAAATAAATTAAAACAACAGCTTACCATATCTAAATAGGAATCGAAATCTTAAAAATACAAAATGATGTGTTAAACCGAACAAATCTAGGCACCGAGAGCTATTAAAAAATAAACTTTATGAGACCAAAAAGTCGTTAAGCCACGATTTATGACAAACATGTGACTTGATGATATAATTTATTTGGTTTCTGTTACAAATTCATTAGACACCAGTAATCGCCAACTCGTACTGGGAAAGCTTAAAAAATAAAACATAATATTAAATATGCGTGACAAATTTAATGCCTAGAATACGTTTTGGAATGATTTATATTAAAACCCGGATGAGATATGCTTTTAGTGCGGATTGCATTTATTAAATGTGATTTACAATTTAAAAATGAAATAAAAAATGTGATATCACTAATGTTTGTGCGTGCAACCCATACATTATAATCACTTAGTAAAAATATCCTATTCATATTTAAGCATTACAGGCGCCAATGCGCCTTGAAATGTAGATATCATTAACTTTAACAATTTAATGTGCTGGCATTCATGCTCACTCATTCAACAAGCTCAGACTTTAGGTCATAGCAGGCACTTTGAGTGCTCATTCCTTACCTGTGCGGGACGGCCAGCAGCGCGTAGCCGCTCTACCTGTGTCGCTTACGATAGAACTTGCAAAAAGTGAATATGTAATTTGCACACATTTATATGGAGCTATCTCCCAGTAGGGCATGACTATTATGTACCTAAGTACGTACCTACGAGTATAACATTTATCCTAGTAAAAAGAAATATGGAGTGTTTCAACAGCCGTCGCACTAAAAGTTTTCTAAAGACACTATCTTATCAAGTTCGCAAAAAATATCCTTAGCGTCACACAAAGGGGCTTAAATGATGGCAGCCATCACCGAAATTCTCGTGACACGACGTGCATATGGCGACATAATGGTTTCCTGCTTCCTGTACCCGAGACACAATGCGTCTCCACGCGAAAATTGTAAATATTTCTACGGAAAATCTTGAATTTTACCCAAAAGATAAAAAATACGAGTAAGGCTTTACAATTTTCTTAATGCGAGATAGTTTGGTTTAACGAGGAGAAAATTTTGTGTCTTTTTGAAATTGCAACTCAAAAATTATACCTTAAGTATCGCTGAGCAACACCTTCTTCTTCTCCCATATTACCTAAATATTATTCTTGATATTTTATACCTCTAGGATGGTGTCACCGTGATACGAGTATGATAGGGTAAACAATACCAATGACCTGAATAGTACCCTGTGTTCTGACTAGAGCACAAAAAAATATATTAGTACAAATATATTTTCTAAATAAATTTTATGAACCACTAGTTCATTGCGTAGTTTTTCTTTCAGTCTATTTTACTAGAGTTTCAAAATACTGATGTAGGTACTTATGTGTGATTAATAGTCTACCCTGTGAAAATAATATAGAGTACGTGTTGACGATTACGTACTCGCTACGTATGGCAAACTAAATAATATATAAAAGCAACTGCAAGAGAACATGTTTAGGTTATTTTTAATGCATAGGTAATATACACCCTACAGAATTTATTGAATTAAATACACCAGTGATCTCCGGAATAATTTAATCAAACAATTTTTTGATGCAAGCTCATGATTATCATAATAATGTTTCACTAACATGGCGTAGTACCTATCAAGTGATAGCTGTCTTGACGCCAACATGTCAATCCTCAAAATGCTCAGTCACTGTTTTTCGAAATAAAACAAAAGCTCCAGGTCTGAGATTAAAGTTTACGGTATTGATTTAAAAAGCACCTAAAGCTTTTTTTTACAAGGACAATATAAATTTTCTTCAAAGACCCGGTCATGATTAATAGCGTATAGGAGTGGAACACATGCGACGGAACATTATTTCGGAAAGAATGCCAGGAACGTGCTTCCAGACTATGGAGCACATACATAAAGAGTTGCAAAAACTCCAGTTAGCTCAAAAAATAGGTAAACAAGAGAATTTTTGTTAATGTGGTAGACTTTTTGATTACCACAAATGGAATGAAGGAACTCTTTAACTTAGTTTTTATTTTTCTATCGACATAGAGTTGAAAGAAATGAATTGTTATACCTACCACACCACTTATTCCCTATTTTAATCGATCTTTATGCATTGAAACTATGCAAGTATATATTCTTATTTGGCGTAAAATTCCGCTCGTTTGTTTGTTTTCTTGTATGAGGTGAGGTTACTGTAGTAATACGGTAACCATACTTACTTATAGGGATATGTTTATGTGATCACATTCATTAACTCCTTTTTACATCAGCTTCATGCTCCAGGCTGACCCCTGGTGGGCAACAAATGCCCGTCGCACCGGGACGGATGTCGCACATTCGTTACTTCGCACTCCTCATTTGAATAGTGTCTCAATTCAGGTTTTGTTATTAGGTCAAGTGAATGCTACTTTGTGGAATTCGTTATAGGGGAAGTACCTAAGGTAGGCCTTATTATAAAATTATTAATAAAGAAATGGAAAAAATTCCTCACCCGGGTGGGAATCGAACCCACGACCTCTGCACCGCGTGCCTTATTATAAATAATATAAAGCTACTTGAAAATTATATTTCAAGAATGTAAGTACCTAATCTATGTATTTAAAAATAAAAACTTATTTCCCTTGGTCTTCATACGTAAACAGATGGAACAATTTCTGTGAATTCTTTTTTGTTGCGTTAATTATTTTCAGGAGAAGGATCTAATGAAAGAATTGTTTTTAGTTAAGGGAAACATTCGAAAATTTGGGAATCATAAGCAAAATACAAAATATACATAACTATTAGTTAATTTACATAAAACTAAGACTAAAATAGAATTAAGGCTCGACTAGTCTAAGAATAATTTTTATACAATGTAGGTAGTAAGTTCAGATTATAAGCCACATTAACCTATTTGAGCCTTTGTGCTCGTGTGACATCAAATATTTATTTAAATACGAGTAAGTATGGAATGCTTATTTAATATGAAAGGTAGACTTAATAACAGCGAATTTTACAATTGAAACATTTTTCTTGTAATCTGGTTGGTAATTTTTTTACATCCCATTTTTATTGCTTTAAATTGCATCATCATTTAACGTGCATGTCTGTAAATTGAAATAAACCCATTTTACAAGGTTTTAACACAGGCCGATGGTAATTTAAAATAATAAAACATCGGTCATACAATTACAGAAATTAAAAAAGAACCAAAACGAAACCTGTTCAATAATGGCCTGTTTCCAATAAAACTGGAACTGTTCCACTTTTTAAACCACAAATAATGGTAAAAACATCATACAGCTTGTTCTGAAGCTACTGTCACGTTCAATCTGACCAATTTGATGGGAAACCAGAGCATGGCGCTAGTGTCTAACAGGCTAAAACTGTTCGCATTTAAGGTTCGTCATGAAAAATTCTACCGCTTGAAAACCAAAAAGTCAATTTTGTATGCAGCTGCGCGGTCACGCCTGCCAAATTACATTTTGTTTCTTTGACTTTCGCCTAGTACTTATCCACTTGGAGTCCATTTTTTCACCTTTTTCCTTACACCTGCTATAAAATAAGGCATGACAAAATAGGTTCCGTTTTCTATCTTTATACTTTTCTGTTAAATACGTGACCAATAAGATCAGATTAATTCTCTTATATCTATAAACTATTCTCTATAGACATAAAAATCTTTTTATCGCCACAATAACTTATCTACTAGAAAAGAAAATAAGATGGTAAAATTATTTTACGTTTGTGTAGTTTTCGTTTATTTGTAATTGTATCGGCATGATTAACATCTCTTTATAGCTTTGCAAAAATAAATAATCCATATCCGGTACGACCATTGTTCCACCACTTACAGTAAGTACATAGTTCTTTTGCTACCGGCAGTCACCTATAATTTACTTAAAAAGAGACCAAGATAACTTTAATTTCATTAAAAGTAATAAAAGGGCGCACAGCGATATGATAATGCATTAGATTTTAATGAAAAAAGTGGGAACGTCCGTATCATCGCAAATAATGAAGGCAGTGTAATCACAAAGTAATCAAATCGAGCTACAGTCATGGCCGTCGAAGGAAACACAAAAAGCGACCGCCAAAAAACGATTTAGGTTTCGGAGACATTAAATTGACAAAGGATCTGCGTTATAAAGTAGTTCTATATCGTGAGAGGGCACTAAATGAATACGGCAGGCAGATAGCTACTATAAAGATAACAATAATTAGCCGTAATGACCACGTCCACTGTGGGTCCCGGTTTTTTAAGTGCAATGGGCGGCATGGCCGATCGAAAGATAGTGCGTCCATCAAATCATACGATAATCGGATGCGGTTAATTCCATTACCAATAATAAATGCACGTATTAAATTAGACCTGTCGGATGAGTCGACAATGGCGATCGCTTCCATCACGGATTATAACATGAATTATTTATCAGAAAAAAAGGAACGCAGGTTATTATTGTTTCGAACTTGGAACACGAAGCGCGATGTGTCGCTGAGCATTTTGATCGTCTAAGCGATTATGTCCGCGTTCAAAATTAAAATTATTATGGTTGGGATGACGTTCAATATTATTTTAAATGCGACATCCATGCATATTAATAGTGACATTTAATTCAATCGTCATCGTTCATAATAAATAATCGTACATTCTTACGTTTTTACGCAGACAAGCGACGATAACATTTTTATGTATCATAATTTTTCTAACGAATGAGGATGTGAAAGAACCCTCGAATAAAGTTTAATATTGCCTAAAACATTTCACGCAAAACCTTTTATCAAAATGTTCGCTTATAATGAAAACTTCAGTCAAAACTTTTCCGAATCTAACTTACAAAACAGACTAAGTCGCGACAAATAACGGTATTAACAAACTTCCTATTAAGATTAATCAAGAGGATGACTGGAGTTGTTTCGTCGATGAGCTCGAAAGTGATCAAGTAAATTTCATTGTGTACGAAGTGGGAGTGCTGAATCATGGTGATGGGCGAGCTTTGGAGGAGGCAAGCGTCGACTCAATAGAGCATTTTTATTAAGAGTAATTAATTGAAATTGACATGCGGACGGTTTATCGACATTTCTAATAGGGATTTTTCATAAGAAATTTTATCATAATTATGAAGTGATTGTGTTCGTTGATTAACTGACTTTCTTATCTGAGTTACGCAAGATTTGAAACATTACTAGTTTTATAAAAGACTGGAACTTCATATAATTACAATTAGGAATTTAGTGAAGATTTATTCAACAATATTAAAATAAAAGATAAACGTGCATTGAAAAATTATTTTAGCACTTACCACTTTAAAATCTTCCAAATCAATTAATCATATTTATTGGGTAATATAAATAATCAAAAATATCTTCTAACACTACTCGTACATGCGCAAAGTAAATTATATTTAAATAGGCTTACTTACTTTCCAACAAAAAAGTCATGTCTAAGGATATATAACACAAATAAAAAACGGTAACCACCATACAGCTAGATATACATTACAAGTTTCTAAAACATAGGCGCATTAAAAAGTTTGAGCGACCCCTTTTCGGGCACGTACAAAAATTTGTTATAGCGGCAGATGTTGCAAAGTTACAGGAGTAAAGGTTAAAGTTTCTTTCCAGGTTGTTTGTCCACATCAGCTTGTGATATAATTAATGGACTGTCGCAACTCATCAAGAGGTTAATTAGAAGGAAACGGGCGACTAAACAAAGTGTTGGAAAGACAGGTGCGCTGGCTAGATAACGTGGGCCTGACCCTGAGTTATAAACAGGATATTATGCTAACGAAGTTTAATAATACTGTTTCTATTGGATGATTTAGGCTAAATGGCAGTATAAATTTTATTTATTAGAGTAAAGATTTTACATCTTCTTCTTCAGCCTATTGCAGTCCACTGCTGGACGTAGGCCTCCCCCAGGGTACGCCACAAGGCTACTGCCACAGGGGGGTTTGCCCATAGTCACCACGCTGGGCAGGCGGATTGGTGACCGCAGTGTGATTTTCGGATTATGTTGTCAGTACGGAAGGCGCTGCTGCCCACCTCCCGGAAACCCTTAATCGCCTCGTACGATACCCACGGGCAGGCAGGGGTGGTACAAACTCTACTCTGCAAATATTTTACATACTTGCCCTCTTATAGAGTAGGACAAGCTATACTCGTAGAGCGCCATTATCGCTTTGTTCTCTATAGTGGCTAGAGTAAGTTTTTTTTATTCTTGGGCCATAATATTGCCAAATCTGTGACGCGCTTTATTACTTATGTGTACCTACTACTCTATGTATGTCCCCAAACTACTTTCCACCAGTTACCCATCCCTCATGGATGATGGTGTGCTCACCGCAGCCATAAAATAAGTTTACTGCAAGAATGGTATACTTATTTTGTCTACAGAGTACAGTACCTGTGTTATTAGAAACTAAAATGTGTAAGCTAAACATGGTCTAATTTTAACAGATACGAGTATTCCGTACATTTGTCAAATGTAATTTAATTTTCTAAACGCGGTTTTGTTACAATACCGTATTTGAGTGGGTCTGACTTTTAATATTTGTAAATGTGGTTAATAGCTATGTGCGAACATACTTACTAATAGTACCTACGCATTATGAATGGTTATTGTGAAGATAAGTTAAGACATACATAGATATAATCACGCCTTTATCCCTTACGGGGTAGCCAGAGCACCAAGGGCCGATAGAATCACATGGTGCCACTTCTGACCATTTTTGAGGGTATAGTTGAGTTCGGTTAGTAGTGACATGTGGTCAGCCCATCGCCTACAAAACACCAAGACCCTTTTGTCCCTCTACTGACTTGTACAGTATGCCCGGGAAGAGAAGCAGCTGTAAGTTAAGACAATATAAAAATAAATTGGCATCTATGGCAATATTAGCTAAAAAAACAGTAGTTTAGTAGAATACTACGATTAAAGAGTACATACAAAGATAAAATGTAATAAAATTAACAAATCCAAACCATCTCTAAATCCAATCCTCGACTAATTCCGAACCTAAAAAATTCCGATAAACAAAAACAAGAGAAACAGACACTTAATTAGAGCACAAAGTGTCCCTTAAATTAACTTGGTACATTTAGGTAAGTGAACGAACAAGGTAAGCTAGGGCACATTCTACAAAGTCCCATCAAACAAGGAAATTTGTTACTTGCGAAGTTGCCATAAGAATCACGTGATGTGCTCTTCGCGGAACTTACAATGTGCAAGTCTGCGAGCCTTTAAGTCAGCACTTAATTTATTGCCAATTAAGCTGGTGTTAAGTTAAATAAAGTGACATCGGATGCTGCAGGCTTTGGCTTCTGTAACTTTGTTAAATGCATTTTTGAGGCGTCTCGAAATGTTGCCCTGTGTGTTAACACTTGTTATATGTACACCACCTTGCGTATCTTGTTTGTTAGATACTAACTTAACATACAAACATGTACTTCTTCTTCTTCTTCAGCCTATTGCAGTCCACTGCTGGACGTAGGCCTCCCCCAAGGCACGTCACAAGGCTACTGCCACAGGGGAGTTTTGTACACACAAACATGTACACATGGTTGTATTCCAGAAATGGTGTAGCCAGAACCGCAAGATCATAAGGGAGATACCACACCCAAGTTTAACATAGCGAGGACAGATCTAAATTGTCAGTGACAAGTTGCTAGCTCATCGCCTGAGACAATGTCAGAGTTCCTTATTCGACTGTTACGAGTCTTACGACATGCACGGAAGGAGATGCTAACTTTAAAATCTGTATAAATGAGCCTAAACATTAGTAATTTTACTCACAGTAAGCATAATAATAATATAAAGTATAATAATAATAACCAAAAATCATAGCAAAATTGTTGGACAATGCACAAAAGTCATAAACGTCTAAAACTATGAAATTAAATTGTTTATTATCCATAACTAAAACTTAACGAAATAGCATTTGCAACTGATCTACATCTAACATCTTCAAAAAAATGTGTCACTGACATAGCCTTCTATACGCTTATAAAAGCTTGTTACCTAGCATTAGTTATCACACAATCAAATCTAATCTGCTTACATCAACGCTACCATAACAAGAACCTTATATGCAGAGTCACATAAGCTGAAATCGTTTGAATACAGCAAAGAAACTATGTCGCCTCTAGATACTATGCTGGATAACGTCGATCAACGTTCCGAATTGCTGGGAATTAATTAACGAAGCTATGTGAAACTATAACACCTTAAGACCCTAAGGCTGATTGTATACTATAGTAGTCGCCCCCATTATTACCTAACTAGCAAACGCAAAGCGATAGCGAAAATTGTAAAAAAAATCGCTGATTACTTGTCAAATTCGTATTACGTAAAATGAATTACAAAAGAACTTTGACATTTTAAGGCAAATATTGTACAATTTTCGCTATCGCTTTGCTTCGGCTTTGCTATTGCTTTTACGTAATCAGGGGGCGCAATGTCTCGCTGCACCCGGAGCAATAGAATGTTCTATGATTCCGCGTGCAGTGAGACATGGCGACTACTATAACAGTTTCGATGTTGATTTTTATTGGTTTTCACTTTTTATGTGTAATTATGACAACTTCCATTGGAGACATAACTGTAATACATAGGTATTGTCCCTTCTGGACCTATCACATTCTATAAACTTAATTGAATATTTTTCCTGCATTGTATGATTACAAACAATAAACATTATACGCACGGCTGAAATATCATATAAGAGATCCTATAGCTACGATTAGCGCAGCGCGGCCAGGTGAGAAAGATCAGTGACAAGTTGCTAGGTCATCGCCTGAGAATATGCCCCTGCAAGCCTACATGACCTGCGAAACACGATATGATAAACCGATTTATCGACATTATCCTATAAAAATACGATAAATATTGCCGCCATGTTGAATTTTGTAAGAGACGATACGATATCGTACGTTACGATATCCACGATGCGTGCTCATGCTAGGGGGGCTGATTTCTTTAAACGATTCTTACAATATGCACGGAAGGAGATGCAGCTGATGTGGTAAAGTCTCGAATCAGTACATACAGGAGTAATAATATTTGAATGGATAAAATAAGATTGTTTTTGTAACAGCCGGTAAAAAGTTATTGTCATTAATTTCTGCTATATACCTATACCTACAGAGCCAACACGATTTATATAACCTTTCAGGAGAGCAAAAAAAAAACTGTATTTTGGATATAAAAGAAAACCTGTGACTCAGGTAAAAGAGTATTATGAACAATAATTATATAAACATAATTTTTATTTTATTCATAAAATGTTATATCAGATTAACTTTCATATGAAGGGTGTATGAATAGCCTAAGATACTGGTAGTTGTAGGTATAACAATTTGTAGCGGGAAAATTAAGTGGTGTTTTGTGGATAAAGTTGTTCCAATTATATAGAAATAGCTAGGACAAGCTTAGCCTATTAAGGCTATATAACACTAAAACTTTATATTTCAGATGTTTAGCACCAATTTACTGATTATAAAGACAATTACAATAGAGATTTATAATTAAATTGCTTAATTTTTTTACATAATATTTAAGTTGTTATAAAAACAGACTTAGGTACCTATTAGGTATAAGTTACACTAATTAAAAAGATATTGATTGAGCAAAAAGTTCTATAAATTGCTAATACTCGTACTAGATGCTCACATCACTCTATTAAAAAGACCAATATATCAAACCCAACCCGATAACCGTTTCTATATTTAAACAACTTGATTAAGCACCCAGTCGTCAGTATAATACAAAACCAATGAATAATTTTAGATGCTAGAATAAATAAAAAAGCTCCCGGCCTGATTACAATGACCTCCGGCGAAACAAAGGTTGACTCTTGATTATTTTGTATGATTTATATGTTTGCCTTTAATAGCTTATATTAATCTCTTAGTGTGTGAGATTATATGGTATGTATAGTATGTGCCCGAGATGTATTTTTTTATCTAGAGATATTAATATGCATGTTCTAAAGTTTTTTTATTTTCTTGATAGGTATATGTTAAAGGCAATCAAACATTTTGATTTTTTTTCTTTCTCGTCCTCATATATGACACGAGTGAGTATTTATTACTACAACAATGAATATATTCTATTTTAATAATATGAAATAATATCTCAAACAAACTTGCAAAATCCCACAACAAAGAGGGATAGTAGTTACTACCCCTTCAAAAACGAATCTAAGACGTCAGAGGAATATGTGGGGTCTTTTAATAATAAAGAGTACAATAGGGGCAAGCGCCGAGGGCAATGGGGTTCAGATACGGTCAGATTAGCCTAAATTAGAGGAATGAAAAGAATAAAAGGAATCCCTGAGTAATTAAAAAACCAATTTGCGGAGTACATCGAAACGCTGGAGATAAAAAGAACATAGCCCGTAGGTAAAAGTGTAATGCTGAATTCGGTATGCTTAGTAATATGGACTTTTGATGTAATTGCTCTAAGTATCGAATGGATTATAAATTCAGATATATTGTATTGCAGGTTTTTAAGAATTAGAAACCGAAATCATAAATATTTCAATATTATTTTTTCCAAACAGCCCATCATTCACATCGCATGCAAGCACTGCATAAACAATCTGATTACTCTCAATTAAGCCTTTAGCGACCATTAATAGGCTATTTAGCACCACTATAGGATATTATCGGCACCAAGACAATATGTAGCCACAGGGAGCCAAGTTGTTGTTTGTCTTGTACGACTCGCAGCGGGTGTCGTCTCCTCCGCCGACAAATTGACAAAAATTATCGTAATTTAAGACGATAGAATGGATTATACCCAGCACACCCATTTACGGTAATTTTATGCAAAACGGTATGTTTATTAAAATTAAATTGCTGTTTATGAATAGGATTTTATTGCAATTTTAGTTTTACACCGGATTTCATAAAGCATGGTTCTTATTACTGTTTGTTGTGATTTTATACTTCCTGAAAGCTATAACTTATATTGAGTGTGATTTTTAATTTGATTCAATGCACCCTTCCATTAAATTTACCCTTTCTTGTCCATCACCAGTGTCACCAACATGACCCAATGAACTGAAATCGATATTGGATCCCTTAGCAACTCATTGTGGTACATAATTAGTTTTTGTCACTTCACGTTGGCAAATCCCCGCCGATAACGGACCCTAACACTTATGCCACAACCGGTCCTTATCAAAGAGAATATTATTTCAAACACCCCTGTCAACTCCGATGGGCTTTTCGAACCCCAAATCCAGTTTGTTATGAATGAAATTACAGAAATCGAATAAGGTAAACACAACTGAGAGCCAACAAAAGCTTGCACGAAAAAAGCTAAATTGAATTCAAATTGGTTTCGTCGGGTATTAGGGATAGCCCGGGGACTTTTTCAAGATGGGCACAGAAACGTATAGCGAGGCAATAATTTAAAGTAACTTTTTTGTTGAAGGGCGACAGCCCAGGCAGATAAAACCTACAGAGGTGATTGAATGAAAACAAAGAAACAATGGGACAACGAATACGTAAGCCCCTTTGCAACATGCACAGCTTACTCAGTAAAAAATGTGAGATAAAAAGTCGGACAAGACGGACAGGCTGCCAAATGAAATAGGAATAAATTTGTTGGAGATACGAGTAGATCATCTCGATTAAAGATAAACTTAAATTGAAAAGAAAAAGCGACCGACGTAAAAAGTCAATGGACAAAAAGTATGGAGCACTATCACAGGATTTCAAGCCCAAATGCAGAGTAAAACACTAGAAAAATTCTCTCTAAAAATATTAAATGAAATATGAAAAGCGCCGTAAAAATACAGAACATTAAATAAAATAAAACTTGTTTGGCGCTGATCGAGTGGTGTGAAGTTTCACAGCCAAAGATCAACAGGTATGCAAATAGTAGGTTAAAAAGCTCACCCAGGATGCGCTGTTTGAAATATCGAAGGGATGGAAATGGACATTCTAAGCATAAAGTCAGAATCCAAGGATTGTCTGAGAGAAAACGCTGTGGTTAACCGCGCAAAACGATTTCACTTTGTTGCCTCGAGCTTATTTTATAACGGTTGTGTTGAATTGAATTTTGCGGTTCTTATTTATTAGTGGAACTTAACATTGGTATATAACAGGTACTTAAATAAATATGTTTTAGATATCTGAAAATGACTACAGTAAAAACACATTTCAAATAGGTACCTACATTCCTATATTTAAATCAAACTTAGAGCATACCAGCAAGGCTGTGGGTTCTAATTTGCGATCGCGTATCAAATGTGTACCTACGTACCTACTATTCAAGCATTTTAAAAGGCCCATGGTATAAGCAACTGTCTATCTTAATACTATCCTCATAAGATTTAGGCCACGGTCATTGAAATGAAGATACGAAGTGATGTAACTAACATCTTAACGGCCATAAATTAAGTCGTATCTCTTTTATAGTCAATTTCGAAAGCTAAAAGATCGTTAAAATGGGGTTTCCATTAACGAAATCATTCAGTAGCAGATAATGTTGATGCAAAGGTAAGTTAAGTCTATCGCCATACAATCTTTATTCAAGTGGATTTAAAAGACATAAAAATTGATAACAAGCAGTTTTTTTTTTAATTCTTATATTATTTAGGGACTTAAAACTACTTTAATGTAGTTATGCCAGCCCCATCAAAGCAAAGATTTGAAATAGAAAATAATTAGATTGAGCGAACCAAGTGACACCAGGAGCAGGTTTTTCTACACATAGTATATATAGGTACATTATACGCATGGCGGGGATCTTAAAATGTAGCCTGATCTGGAGGAATATAAAGGAGATCCACTATAATATGATAATAATGAAGTAGCAGCTATAATAAGGTATTACAATTAGTACAATTATATGGTTAAATGGGTCAAGCTAACCAAATAGTCATACCTATATTCCCTTGTAATATAACCCACGATTCAGTGAGCAATCTTACTGCATCTGTCGCTGTAATAATTTGAAATGGCGGTAGACAGTGGAAGCCCATGCATGACGTCACGTCCGGAACAAGCCAGACCGCTCCGCAGATGACGTGCGTCCGGTCTAAACTGATTTCCGATTATTCGATACATTTGGAACGTATCTGCAATTGTCTCGATTATCGTGGACGACTGGCTTTGGAATTGAAGTAATCGATTTCTGTTATCGATTTGTGGTAAGGTTATACGACTGTAAAATGTGGAGACTTTTTAATTTATAAAATAGTAATGGAGTTTCTCACAACTTCAATCAAATAAATAAAGAAACCAATTTTATCTATCAAAATAGGAAAACTAGTGAAAGTTTAATAAGTAGGTATTAGGAACATTATCCGAAATACAAAAAAAAATCTAACATATTTTTAATATTCCAGTGTCCTCTTTCTTCCTTTACAATTACGAAATTAAAACCTATTTTACCAAACTACTGATTTTCATATGATCAGTAGCTTTAAATATAATATAACTAAAGATAAGCGGTTTTAGGTTCTGTGGCGCTATACATAGTGGTTATAAATGGTTGCACTCGTTAATGGTGAATGAATGTAGGTAGTCGTCGTAATTGTGGAATTCATTATGGATGTCAAATGCAGGCGATCTGTCAATTAGGTCTCCCATGTAGCTTGAAATCTGAACAGAAGGTAATAAATTTGAAGCGGTTTTATTAAATGCTGTAGTAATTGACTGATTTGAATTTGCAATTCATATTACTGCGATCTAAAGGGGTTCTAGATAGTGGTTTGGGTAATTGAAAACTTATTTGAGAGCTTAACTAGATGTTGGGTTAATTGACCGTAATTTAATTGATCGATTTCATGATTTTGTGCAAGAAAAGAAGACAGTAATAACACATTTCGAAATATAGATATACGTGCGGGGTTTGCACATTTTTAGAATCTCCTTTTTAGAATATACGTACCTCTGAGTTGTAATGTATGGAACTGTATAGGCACGGGCAGACCGGATGCGTATGCGTAGACGTAAGCATAGACGTCAAGCGGTGACAGTTCTATACATTAAACTCAGAGGTACGTGCACGTCTACGCTTACGTGCACGCACACGCATCCGGTGTGCTCGAGCCTTAAATGTTGTCTCTGTCATAATCAAGTTTTTGAGGAAGACAGCATTAATTTTATTCGTTGTGAGTTCAAATCTCACTCGGGTGAAGATTTTTTCATTTTCTTATTAATATAAAATCAGCCCGTAATGTAAAATAGCGAAAAGAAAATTCTATCATCACCATCATAATTTTCAGCCTTGAGAAAGTCCACTCCTGAATATAGGCATTCGAAATGGCGAAAAGAAAATTGTATAAATACATAGGTAAATGTATTCACATAAGTAATATGCTATAAAAGTTTGTAGGAATATACCAGGATTGCATGAGCCGGCATCGGTTAACCGCAGACAGACTGTGGAAGACATTTCACAGACGCCATCGTATTTGGAATGTACCCTTTATGTATAATCTGGTTTACTTATCACATATATAATACACGTACCATCTCAAGTTATGCAGTTTGATATTCTGCATTCTGAGTTTATATTGTCAAGCACTGATTACGTCGTCGGTAGTCGAAGCCAAGCTCTACTACTCTCAGATAGGTACTGAAGGGTAAGTCGCTGGACCCAGTGTAATAACATACACTGACTGATTTTATCATTACTCTGAATTACATAATAGTCACACCCATTATACCCCAAAGAGGTTGGGCAGAAGTGTGCAAATCACACACTCAATTTTCACTCTAAATTAATAAGTTATTTATTGAAATAGTGAGGAAAACGGTCAAGGTTTATATTTTTTATATTCTGATTCTTCTGTTCTACCTACTTGAGATCGGCTTAGGGCTTATGGCAAGATGGAGATACTCCAGTTACAGGCAAGGGCACTAAAGCATCATCGGCTGATTACCTATACCTAATATGATGGCCGATTGGTGTAATTGGCAGTGATGCTGCCTGCGACGTAATAGTTTCTAGGTTAAAATCCCGGTTGGTGCAAACATTGATATGATGAATTTCGATGTTTGTTTTCATATCATGAATGTTTCTATACATATCTATGTATTTATATAACGTTGCTTAGTACCAACGATACAAGACCTTAGGGATCTTAGTGTGGGACTGGGTAAATGTATTATGAAGTGTGTGGATAATATTTATTTACAGATACTGGTTAGAATGAACTTTATACGCCTTTGTAATACACGTGAGGTATAACATACGTCCCAAGTATAGAAATTGGTTGCACTACCACTGGTTTCACTCGCAGTTAGGGTCAATGATTTTAGCCCGCATCGGTTAACCACAAAGACAATGATTGCAAAAGACATCATTTAAAATATAAAATTAACATTGTTTTGAATATCTATTGTTCTCGTGGAATGGTGGACATACTCATATATAATTTATTGGTGTGGTTCCATAAAATCTGGAATAAATATTCGAACATTACTTTAGCTTGTCCTTTTTATTTCAAATTATAATAAAAAATAAAAAGTTATGCTATAAATAAAACCAATAATTTCTGGGTCCAAGTTTTTTCTTAAAAATTTATAAACGTATTGAGTGCGAAAGATTGATTATTAATTTTTATATTTTTTTCACATTTTATTTTATATAGGTATAGAAATACATATCATTTGCATTAAATAATAATGATTTATAATAAACTTTTTTAAAACAGATGGCATTCTATTTTATGTGTTTATTTAGTTAAATCCCAACTCGAAAGTAACACGCTAAACCTAACCGATATCAGACAATTTTAACCCTAGACCATGGCTCTTTTTATTTCGTTTGATAGAGGTTGAAAGTTTGTATGGGATTTCAATTTTAAAAGATATCACTTGTAGAAATCCATAGCAAAATTTCGATAAGGGGTGAAATAAGGGTTGAAAGTTAGTATGCGTTCGTCAAAAAATCGTTTGTTCTACTAGAGTCCAGTCGGGGCGTAAGAACACTAACTTAGAGGTAACTTAGTCACTATACAAAGTGTAAGAGGATAAACTAGCGCCGTAATTAGTTTTATAATTTTTGTAGTAGGATCATGTAAAAAGCATATTTCTGCAAAATGATTCCACTGTAGATAGTTGACAAGATTAGCAAGTAGTAATAATACATGCATAACTGACAGAACATAATGGCAATTTTATGTCGTACTTGCCTTTCTTATATAACTGAAAATAGTGGGAACAGTTAATTCACATGCCGCTTTTCACTATAATATAGACTTAACAGATATACCTCGATGTGGGTATCCACTGAAGAAACACCGATTTTAGATTTTATATGATAAGTGCTCGGCTATTCTCAAACCCCTGCCATGGATTTTTTTATTTTTTATTATGGTCATTAAAAATACATACAACCCTAAATTTTCATCCTTCTATCACCAACCCCTATTTTTTGAGTTGTTTTTTAGTAGTAATTTAATCAGCGATGATAATCACAGGCGTACCGTGTCATTCTCACAGTAGCACGGAGTAATGATCAGATAATAATATTAGATGGAGCCTCACCGAATAATTTTTTTTTTTTTTACCCGATAAGCCCAACATAATATTGTTTAGTTGTTTCTGATTTATGACAATGATCGTCATAAGAACAAGTGTATGAAAAATTATTGCTTACTGACAAAGTTTTACTCGGCTTACCTCGTATAAAACATGCACACGCACTAGATTCACATCACAAGTAATCAAAATATAACTTATCTACCAGGGCCAATGCAACAAAAGCGCACCCTTCCAGCTTTTCCCGACATGGACAACGAAGATGTGCTCTATACGTTAAATATATCGAAATTAATGAAAATGTCCTATGACCATTACAATGCCATTATCGGAATTGGCAACTTGCGAACATCGTTTCACTACATATTATAAAACAAAGCTGTCTATTATACAGAAAACTAGAACGGGATGCCTGTTCAGTGATCTCATTCAGAGGCACTAGAAGTGGTAATAAGGTGTCCCAGTCATTTTGGGCATTTCAATAAAAAATAGTGGGAACGACTAATAGTGTAAAGCATAAAGATCTACGATACAGGGCGGCGGGTGTACCATCATGTCTTTACCCTTTTGGGCCAATAACGTTTATCATGCTCGTTTATGAGCAACATCAAATAAATCTAACGCTGATTTAATTTCATTTTGTATAATTTTTGAAGACATAATTTTATTACGAATTAAGTTTTTATTTATTAGTTTTGCATATAGATTTATGACAATATAAATTACTTCGCATTTTCATTTTTTATCGTAATAATAAACTTTTAGACACAAATATTATATAATAAAGGTCTCAGAAACTATAATTTGAAATATCCTTTATTCTATTTTACATAAAAACAACAAAGTACAGTTAGTTATGTGAACTAATAGCACTATTTACTTGGCCCCACCTACCGCTACCTTGTTCTAACTTGAGGCTTCAACCAATCACTATAATTTACTTACAGGCAGACGATATTTGCAGGCCAATTTACCTGCTTAGTACAGGTACTACGGTAAGTACGTACAAGTAATAGGACCTATAATAGGTTGGTGCCAACGTTTAAAAATTGACAAAGTTGTTTTACCTATATTTTCACCGATCAAATAAAAAATCTCTTAATTTAATTATGAAATTAAGAGGCAGATGTGTTCGTTGAATATTTATTCAATTAAAATTTTTAATATTAATTGAATTGTATAATCCGTATAACAAGAAGTGTAAAAACTGATCTCGTTTATTAAATAACACCTATCAAGATGGAAAATATTAATAACAAAGTGGCCAAAATACAGACTTTGTTTTGAATCAAGGCTTACAAAAACATAATTTTATACCGCGGCTAACTGCCTCGAATAATAAAGAATTTTTTGTTAGCTAACATTGATGACTGGCTTTACTTTTCGATCACATTATAATTTTGAAGTGGTCCACAAAAAAGGAATATTTTAAACAATCCTCGATAGAAGTTGCAAAAACTTGCATGAAATCGTTATTGCAAGATAAATGTTATCATTTTTAAATTGTTTTTTGGCGTTAACTAAAATTGGTGAAGTAAAAATATTTATCCAAAGCATCAGTTGAAATAATTACTTTTACCTACTTGATGAATTTAAATACAATCCCTGAGTATTTCAGACTTATTTTTAAAACAAATCACTTACAAGCCTTAATGAACTTAACAATACATTTGCATATTTTAATATATTAGGATTTAAGTAAGTCTTGGCAATGAAGTTTTTATTTTAAACTTTGTTGAAAATGCTGTTTGCACACTTTCGAGAGAGATCAATAGAATTCTAGTCGACCTTTATGCTATAACGACCTACATCTAAAAAATAAGGACATTATAAATATTAAAGTTTTAAAACATTTAACTTAAAAATCTTCCACATAAACGTTAAAAATGTCATAAAATCCTTCAGATAAATGCAAATTGAGTCTTTAATTCAATTGCTGGTGGACATTTTTCATGGGCGATAATAGTGCGACCGTTAGCCATGTTCTCTCGTATCGCGATCTCGGTGCGTTTAACAATTATGCGGACCCTCAGGCAACCAATGAAACTTGATCAAGAACCTCTTATTAAGAGATCGCGGTCATATCGCTGCGATTACGCAACGGAGGCTGTCCCAGTAATTTCAATACCCGGTAATTCCTTGAAGCACCGTGACAGCCATCAATAATAAATTTACCTTTCATCTTGCCTTCTTTTATGAGTAGATAGGTAAAACTTGGACACTTTGATAATTTTGACTTAAAACTATAACAAAATTAATGTAAAGTGAAAATCTATGATGAACCTAATGAAACACACTAAATCCTAATTAATAAATATCTAATATATTAAGTAAAATAACATAGTTAAATTATGCGGTATGTGAGCTGCAGTCATTGTTGTAGGTAATTACAAAAATTCTACATTCATACACTATTATTTTATGATGCTTGGAAGTATTTTCATTTTTTTTTATTGATTCCTAAAGGGTACCTACCCTAAGGGATATTTGCGTCACCGCATTGTTGATATCCATTGCCTAGTAATATAGTCACAGAACATTAATCACACCAAAATTTAACTATACCCAGGTAACAATTTCATAGTTGACATGTTGCGTGCTTGCCCCAGACGGTCGGCAGTCAATTTACATCGAATTACATCGAGTGTCATTAACAGTGTATAAAACAACGCTGGCTTTGTCCAACAAAAAACTTACACGGTCCTTCGCTACTTTGCAATTGCGATGAGAATGCAATAAAATTTTATTATGTGGCCGCATCAAACTTGGGATCGATGGTACACTAAAAACTGCAACAAAAATGTGGTCCCACGAAAACGGACGCCCCGGATGACACTGAGTTGACTTTAATGACACTTTAATAGCACGCCTTCTGTTGGAAACGAACGGGCAATCAGCGCGAATGATAAGATCCTATTACTGCAGGATGGTGTTTTTTGTCAAAGAAACAAATTGACGTTACCGAGAAATTCTGATTTAGTTTTCCCTGGTAATACGAGAGATCTCATTATAGCGACAATTTTCTTTTTTATATGAAATCGAAATTGTTCTCACAGATTACAATGTGCCCTAACTATGTTTAAATTGCCGTAGATTTTACCTCGCATGTGCAAGTTTTGTATTTAATGTGGTTTTTGTTGTAATGGTGTGGTTGTGGAGTTTGAGACTAGCATAATCGTTAACGAGAGGGCTTAGACAAATTAATATTTTTCTCAATCGGTTTGATAAAGATCGCTATCATTTAGTATATTACGATAGCGATAGTCAATCCGAAATGATGTAACATTAACTAAGCACTCTGAGTTTCTTGACATTTCATATTCTGTGAGAATCCGTATTACCATGCACGAGTTCTCCTTAGTATGCAGGACTAGCTACGACATTTATTAGTCTCAAAAATTCCGGTAATGTCTCCCTCCTGCCAAACTTTCAAAGTAAAATGTCCCTGCCCTGGTCGCATTTAAAACTTAGTTACCTAATGTTTTAAACATAGATGATATTGCTTTTGATAAAGCGGTTTAAACGAATCTAAAATTTAAAGTGAGATCGAATACTAATGCTTTGGTTTTGTTTGTACCAAATTCATAAATATTAAATCCAAGGCGCAAGAAGGTGCAAAGGCTTATTATAAATGTTCTGTAAGGTACTTTTTCTTTGATGTATTTAATTAAAATGATTTTTTTAGTGTGGTGCCTGCTTAAAATTCTACACATCAATACAGGGGATTTAATCTGTTATATTGTGGATAGTATATCAAGTGCATATTATGGGTATAATATTTTGTTGTGATATTAAGTTTATTAAAAAAATGTACTTTAACCTAAAGTTAGACATAGAGTGTGTCATCCATATGATAGTAAGATAGTAAAAGTTGTGCTTGAATGTAATTTTAAAATCTTTTATATTATTCTTTATGAATTAAATCATTATTCAGGTATTGTTCTATGATGGATCGTGTACAAGATTTTGATACATTTACATTGTTCTCCTTGTTACATTGATATGACATGACGTTGTTTTAACTTGTCACATTATAGTTACATTGTAACATTGTTTTGTAACATACAGGAACAGAATTTTGTTATCATTTGTAATTTCGCCTAAGGCCCACTTTTATCAAATTCTTAATACAGATTTGACGCAAATCTAAAGTTATTGTGGTCAAAAAGAGCTTTCATGTGTTTTGTTTCTCGTTTTACGCAAACCTACATTTACGCATTTAGGTACTACAAGTTAGCCTTGTATCCTATCAATATATAGTTTTAAGGTAAGTGTAAGTAATAATAATTTACATCGAATCTATCATACATAATATTTCATATTTTAACTAAGTAACACATAAATTATTTATGTGAGAAATAACCAGTTTCAGCATCTCGTAAACCTTTATTAGTAAACTATTCTCGTGGAAAGTGTAGGAAGATGTTACTGCAGTTATCTTGTATAATAGTATGATATTAGAAATAGATATCCTCTAATTGCCAATTAGTAATTTATATCTCATCTTTTAAACATGAGTAGGTAAAATGTTCAAACGATGTTTATGGGAATTACTACCTATAGATATATATATTATTGGGATTAGATATAACATAAACAAATCACAATATAGGGCCCTACAGACATTTACATCAACGAAAACAAATTTATTCGACTGACTATTTAAAATTTAACTTTGAAATTAGAAAAACAATAAAATTAAAGTCACACGTAACAAAAGGATTAACATTCTTGCAGCGACTATTTACGAGCCTATAAGCATTCATATACAGTCGGCATCATAAATCTTTAGAGAAAAATAAATAAAATCCCCCGAACAGAACGGGGTGTAAGCTACGCTATAGAATTCCAAAACTATTCTCTAATCCCGGTTTAAATTGTTAAACGTGCTATTCTTGTTCAGGACCGCAACAATTTCTACGGACGCCTGCACACGTCTGTTCTTTATAATAATTTAGCCGATAATGTGAAAAATACGTGCCTTTCCCGGTCGTAGCGACGTGAGTGGGACCTTACTGATTATTGCGCGGGAATTATAAACGTATTAGACGGAATCTTGTTGATTATTTGGGCACTTTTAGCACTTGTTACATAATTTCAACGGCTTTTTGCGGTTACTGAAGTTCAAAATGTTAACAGAAGTTCGTTTCACCAATTCACCAATTCCATTTCTGTAGTAAATAATAAGATGCAGATCAGCACTAGAGTACTATATTATTTTCCTTTTATATCATCTCTTGCCGAATTGCTGCCCACCTACGGACTGGTTTCCCTTCCTGCCGGCCTGGTGCATCAATCAAGATCTCTGGTAGTCTACTCCACCGTAAAGACTGTGAAAGTAAAGCTGTGTTTTTATTCTATAACGTGTAATAGAAATAGTGTTTAAAATAATAAACTTAGTGTGGTGAGAAAACCTTGTTTTTTTTAAACAAATCCGGCCGCCATTCTAACAGTGCATAGACCAGAAAATTTTAACTACAACTTTTATATTTTCAAAATGGCTTTCCGCTGTAAACATATATTTCGCATCAATAGAGATATGGCGTGACATTTATATTTGGAAGATAAGTATGATTGACTTTCCAGCCGGTTGTATCGGCAGAAGCGTTCATCTTCTGATAAATCAATGATAAATGATCGTTCTGACAAGTACCTCACAAAGCTTACTGCCTCTAAGAATATATCATATTTCAATCATATCAATATAGAATTTAGAATTAAGTTAACCTACACATAACTAACTGTATAAACCAAAAAAACTATTATGTAATTTAATTATGTGGGTTTGATAAATTACTTATTTCAATAAAATAATATGTCAGTTATGCCAAATGAAATTTTAAATATTATCTTCTAATGCCATCTTCTTAAAGTATTAGAGGACGCAAAGAAATATTAATGTGTTTTGTAAGATGTGATTTATTTCTGGCAATATTTTACCTTTTGCTTAGATAATCGTATCTTATTATTACTTACTAGTATTGTCCCAAAGTCAGCCTAAAGTCAAGACTTTTATATATCTATAGCGACCCGCCCCGGCTGCAGGTACAATTATACTATACATATAAACCTTTCTCGTGTCATCTTATTAAAAAAAAAACGCATTCCGTTTAGTTGAAAAATCAAGTTACATTTTGTTTTACTTAACTTAGTTCGCACTCCGATGTGACGGGCATAAACTTTCCTATCTAATTCTTCTAATTTAGTGATGAATTGACTCTTTAACGACATTTTCATTAATTTCGATCTGAGAGTCCACAGGTGCTTGTGAAAATCAAAATTTATTTGAACTTGCATTGATGGTCTCGCAGGTCCGAGTAAAACTTTAGCTTACGATCTCTTCATATCCAATCATTTTGACAACTTTACTTATTTTCTATCATGCATCATAAATTCAGAATCTCTAAACAATGATTAGGCTTTCCCCTTGCCTTTCCTTCGGGATATGATTCACAAAATTCGGTATGAGGCTCCATCTAGGTCTCATCCCTACTCCGTGCTAACTGGGTGAAGTTAGACGCCTGTGTTAATTGATCAGTCTGAAAAATTTAAATTACGTCGGCGTGGACACCCCTTATCCATCAGTTGCCTGGCAGAATCGGTCAAGAATAACACTGTGACACGAGAATCTTCTTTAATATCGATTAAGGTATCTTCCACGTCCTAGATACTATATGATTACCGTACTGAAATCAGTAGTAAAGCCATCAACTGTAATAATTATTGTCCCATTACTCTTGATACTGTCTATAGACAGAATAGTTATTATTATATCAAACGATCAGGGTTTTATCTTGTCAGGACTAATATAGGAACAATTCTGCTTTGATTTATCAAAGGCTTTTTATTTTGTTTCTCATGAGATCCTACTTAAGAGGTACGGCGCTATATCCTCTTATCTTAGTGGCTTTGTAATAATAAATAAATAGTAAAAACGAACTACTAAGTTACTACTCTAAGTCACGAAATAACAAATGTGGGGTCCCAAATGTTCTGGGATCGACTGCAGAAAAAACAAAATGTCCAAATTATACAGGACATCAAAGCGCTAGAACGTCTCTCAACTAACTATTATTTCCGTCAAAAATGCTAGAACAAATGTTTAATGATTTCTTGCGTTTCATGGTTTTATCTTTTAAAATTAAGAAATCCCATACAAACACAAAGTAAAAAGTAGCCTATGTTCGGGCTAAAGCATATCAAAATCGGTTGCGAGGTTTAAGCGGGGAAAGCGTAACAGACAGACAGACAGAGTTACTTTCGAATGCGCTCTGGATACTGAAGTCCATGCATAAATAATATGAATCGAGTCTTTGCCATCAATTTGATCGTATCAGAATAAATGATACGGTCTCTCACGTCGCTTGCGATAATGCGCCTGATGATAAAATATGAATCGGATAAGCTGCGCCCACACACGATACATAGATGTCTGCTCTGTTTTTAAGGTCATCCGCGAGGAATTTGAATTCATTTGAAATGTCACTTGAATGTGGTTTATAGGAATAAATTATGGAATAATTAATATCATAGTATGAGTTCTTATTCTTTATTGTACACGAGACCTACAGTAAATGCAAGGAAAAATACAAAAGTTTAAAAAGTCTGTAAGTTTATTTAAAGTTATACAGTTGGGTAGATACAGAATAAAAACTTAAATCTAAAACATAATTACAAATAGAAAATTGCCTGCAACTCCTCCACCGCTGGCAACGTGGCCAAAAGGCTGGCCGCATTGCACCGCTGGATGGCGAGGCTAAATTCTTTGTCCAAAATACTGGCCAGCCTTGATGCCTCGACCGGTCTTTTAGAGATGCCCTTAAAAAGAACATGGGCCCCATGGTTTCAACCCCAAACGGGTCAAATATAATAGTCTCCACTGAGGTTTGCATATTTGCGCCGGTTTTCCGCTTTGGCAGCCGCAGAGCCACTTCTTATGGCTGGGCCTGGGACATGGGACTCTGCCAGAGTATCAACGCATGTAGCATCCCGTACTAGAGAGCGCCCCATCTTCCAGGGGACGAGGGTCATGCCGTCCGGTCTCTGTTAAAAAGTTAACATCTCTAAGTGTAATTTTCACCTCATTCAAATTAGTGGTATGTAGGTGCATCCATCGTCGTCTTTGTCTTCGCCGTATTTTGTCGGTAGAGTAGAATCGCACTACCTCATGTCTGTCTGTGGTTATTGTAAGAGGCGAGATGGGCAGCAGTGCCTCCTGTGTTGACAATATAGTCCGAAAATCATATTGCGGGCAACCAACCCAGTGTGATGGTGACTATGTGCAAAAACCCCCCTATGGCAGTTGCTACTACTGTAGTAGCCTTATAGGTCGCCCTGGGGATGGCCTTCGTCCAGCAGTGGACTGCAATAGGCTGATGTGAAAATTTTCATGATAAAGTTTAGAAAAATAAGTAAAGCTAGTTTGGGATCAAAGAAAATGAATGAGACAAACACTGGTTGAAAAGGTTGAGTAAAAAGATGGACGCCTGAAATATACTAGGTACATTGTAAATATATAGAGGAAAACTGTTTGTTTGGTTGTAGAATAGGCTCAAAAACTACTGTTTCAAACTTTCGTTATTCTTATTGGATGGATAAAATATAGAATTTCATCTAATATTAGAGGGTTTGCAAAAGGTACCTTGCACTTATGGTCGTGGTTTTCTATCATTTCATTTTCATATTTTTACGATATACGAAGCTAAATTGGGCCATTAGGGACTGAGGAAGAACATTTCCCGAATAATTATTTATTTTTTACAAAACGAAACATGCTGAAGTTGAGCTATATTTTATACCCCGAAAGCACTGCGGATATTCCCACGTGAATCGACAACCGCGATGACTGACTTAACATCTACTTTTGTACCACTCGCGGGCGTACTAGGTAAATATATAGTGTTTCACCTTAAACGGTAATATTAAAATTAGTTTCTAATATTAGAGTTTGCAAGGTACACTCGTTGGTTTTGGAATAAAAATTCCGCCAATATTATCACCTCATTTTCAAAATCTTGTACTAGTGCAAGACTTCATAAGAATACGCCAGCTGCATCACCTTCCATGCATGTTGTAAGAGTCAATTAAGGAACTCCAGCATTCTCTCAGTAGATAAGCTAGTAACACAACGGTAGGTAGATAATGATGATAATGCTATAAAGATAGGTAGTTATATTGATCGACAACAGATAGGCAGTTAATCAACAGTAATCATCACACCAAATAAACTGGAATTAAACAAGTACGTACGCGGTGCATTAAATCTCTACGTATTTATGACCACACCGGAGCCTTTGTAGTAAATTAACATTGGCTTTGGAATCAATAAATTAATGTGCCTACGCGAAATATCGAACTTTACGGTGAGCATGTGCAACGAATTTTTCATTAATTCATCTCATCTTCGTTTCGATTTAGTGTTTAATGTAAATATATGTTACTATTTGCACCCACTAAACTAACAAGTATAGATCCGTGATCTATGCTTACCTTTTCGGAAAAAAGGCGTGATGTATGTGTATGTAAGGGTGTCTTACAAAAGTTGTGAGATCTCACTTTGTGTCGAATAAGTAGAAACTATATTTTTGGCAATGGATATTTAATTTTTGGCAATGGATATTTAATTCTCTTGGTTTCATTTCTTGTAATCCAAGCCGCCGTTGTTTGTAGTCGCAAGCAACCGCAACTAATACAGGGTGTTTTTTTGTGGCCACCATTAACGAAATGTACGTACTCTATACATCAAATAAAGTAAGTTTATGCAAAAAAAAATGCTGGGATTTTTTTTTTTTCATTTTTTTATTATTACTTGATTGGGCGAAATTTATAGTGTCTAGTGTTTATGTTAGTTTTTTATAGACAGATATTAATTATTTCTCGTGAAAAAATCTTGCAACGCGCGTCTATCTGCATTTATGCAGAAAAACGCAGTCTGTTTACTCAACTTTGGACCCTAATATTTTGGAAACCAGACACTTTCCAGGTATGCTTCCATGGAGAAAAATGATCGTGATGATGAGGAGATTCCGTAGTTTTCTGTACTGTTTCGTACCTGTATATATGCATTCAAATGAAAAAATGTGATAGGTATTCCAACAAAATAATCCGCTTGATTGACCACGTTTACCTGGTTTTCATTTATTTGAACTATTCTCCATTTTGCTCAGAGTTCAGTGTCCCAGGATCGCGCAATGTGGCATCAATAAATTTTACAGAAAACCGACCACAGATATCGATTTTAGATATCCAATGGTTTTGTATTATACCTTACAAAGTAGAAACTATAAAATTGAAAAGTACCGTTTAGAAAATAGCCCCGCTTTATGATACTATTAATCGTGTATTGGCTGGTTTATTTTCATTTATTATATACACATACCTACATAATTATGGCTATATTCCCGAAATGGGGTAGCCAGACCTGCAGAATAATAAAGAAGACATCACAGCCAGTTGCTAGCTGATCGCCCGAATTCCTTAGTCGACTCTTATGACATGCATGGAACGAGATGCAGCTGATGTATTCTAATAGAGGCCTGTCATCATCATCATCAGCCTATTGCAGTCCACTGCTGGACGTAGGCCTCCCCAGGGCACGCCATAAGACTGCCATGGGGGGTATTTGCCAATAGTCACCACGCTGGGCAGACGGGTTGGTGACAGCAGTTTGTATTTCGGACTATGTTGTCAACACGGGAGGCGCTGCTGCCCACCTCCCGGAAACCCTTAATCGCCTCGTACGATAGCCACGGATAGACATGGGGTGGTACGAATTCTACTCTGCCGGCACCACGCGGCTAGTTGTTGTACAGATACAGAGGCCTGTATATAAATCGTATACATAAAAACATATATTTTAAATGACACAAAGTTGAATATTCGTGGAAATAATTATTAACTCGAATACACGTGTCTCAATTTCACGTGATAATGATTTGTGAAATAATTTCTGGGTTTAAAGGTAATATCTCTACTTATGTCCATTTTGGACATCAATAAGCAATATTGAGCACTATCTCGCTTCTACAATATAAACAACCTTACGTTCAGAGCTCATGGTAACTCCATATTCTGTCTTTTAATGTATATCTTGAAATACACACATACATTGTAAAGGTATAATCATTTAATTCAATAAATCTTCAGTATAACATGAAGATATCAATAGAATACGAGTAAGTATCTCGGACGCAACGTTTTCTACCGCAGGTCGTATCGTAGCATTCCATTTAAGAGATTGAGATCGAACTCGTGCCCGGCAGCTGTAAAAAAATATAAAGACATCGATGATAAATATAAGTTAGGGAATTATAGTTAATTTGCCCATTCCCTAATTAGTTTGATAGTGTTTTAAATATGGGGGAATATTATCTTGTCACCTGAATTTTGTAATCATAATCGTTTTAATTTCAGATCCTGTTGTTCGTGTCGTGATGTAGGTGCCATTTCATTATTATTATTTCTGAATGCCATACTAGAATGATTTTCTACCTTTATAACATATTTCCTGTCCAGCCCCCCTAGCATGACCACGCATCGTGGATAACGTATCGTCTCTATACAAAATTTAACTTGGCGACTATATTTATCGTATTTGACAGGCTAAATTTCGATAAATCGGTTTATCATATCGTGTTTTGCAGGTCATGCTACTTGGGCTGTTATTCTATGTCTGCTGTTGCGGGGCTTCACTCGTAGAATACAACAGCTGTATCTCCTTCCGTGCATGTCATAAGAGTCGACTGTGGAACTCTGATATTCTCATAGATGCTAGCAACTTCTCACTGATCTTTTACATCTATCCCCGACATGATAAACGTGGCTCTGGGATCTCCTTTATGATCCTGTAGTTCTGGATACTAGGAATACTTCACCTGAACGAGCTACGAATACCTTGAGCATTTTTATAGCTTTTATTGACGTTAGTCGCTTCCATTCTTTATTTAACCAGATATTCGCTAACTTTTCCATTGTTCATCAGCTCTCTAAAACGAAAATATACAGCACAAAGCAATCAAGTCATCCTTTACTTAATAATTTGACTAAAAGTCCAATAAAAACAAGCTTCTAAACTAAACTAATCGAACCGTTCGCCGCAGCCGTGTGTGCGCACAGTAAGAAGAGTTTCACGCATCGATTACCATCCAATTTCGAGAGGAGAATACCTGTCCGACATCTTTTGTCGCCACATCACGTGCCACCCAAAGAAGGTCCTCTTTATTTTTAAGAAAAAACAGTATTATGTAAGAAGGTGAATTCTCGTATTTTTTGTTAATAAATGTTGTGCCTCGAAAGGCTTGAGGGAAACAAGTGCATTTAGAATTATTATAAGTATAAGTTAATAAACACTATAGGCATGTACATAAAGAATAGAATATAGACAATTATGTAATTTATAAGTCTGGTTTACGTACAGGTTTATTTTAATACAATTTTACAATATTATTTATCTAACTATCTATACATATAATAAAAATGTAACTGATCGCTGTCTGGAAGATATATGAGAAAAATATCATTTATCAACGCAATAGTACCCAAAATAATGATTTTTGGAATTTTTTTATGTTTATTGTCTATTCGTCTGTTTATCTGTGCGTTTATGCACGGTAATCTCAAAAACGGCTGAACCGATTTCGATGCAGTTTTCAGGAATATATTGTGACAGGTCCCACTTAACATAGAGGCTGCTTTTTAGCCCGGGAAAATCTTTTTATCCCGGATAATTTCGACATTTTGTTTTTTTTCTATAGTCCACGCGGACGGAGTCGCGGGCGTCCACTAGTAATACATCCTACATACTAAAATTAGAGCTACAAAATAAAATAGAATTTACGTACATTTATTTATGTTAGTAGGTAAAACATTGTTTAAATATGTTTCTATATACAAAGTCTCGCTAACAGAAAATTTAATATAGAACTATGTTCACACCAAAAGCTTGCAAAAGCTCGCAATCGAGAGGAGCTTTTGGAATTCGGATAAAATCCAGGCTAACTTTGTTGACCTAAATTCTAGCGCTTAGATTCAAAAGTACTAAAATTTTATGTAGTCATACAATTCGCAGTTCGTATACAAAATGTGTGAAATAGTGTGAGAATGAGAGTGAAGCAATCAACGGGTTGTTGGAGTATTTGGAAAAATATATCATACACCATCACACTCTCCGAATAACTTGAGCTTCTTCGTGGCTTTTATTAACGTAAGGCATAACGTAAAAATATCACTAAGCTATGAAAAACAAATCTTTGTATACAATCAATTGCAGCTCTATCAATGATCGTTTTTAACCATGGCATGAGGATAAGTAGCTCTTGTCATAAGGACAGTTATAATAATTTATTCCGAGTCCACGGCAGCGAAACCCAGCAGTTTATAAATTGCAATTTTCTACTTGTCTCCCCGTATTTACCTAACATTAAATTGTACTCAACTCAAACTGTTCTACGTTCACCTTCTCATTATTTTCGCGGAACAAAATGTTTATAGTCAAGCAAAATACCTGTACGTTCAGTTATAGCCAGTAGCAATGCGGGTTACTTATAGAAGTGAATAAATTACTTCGCCTTAACAGGTGTAGACTGGGCTACATTGATTAAATGACTGTCATTTTGCTTGAGACACTAGTAGTCAAAGAAAGTTAGGAATTTAAATCATTAAGGTTTCTTATATGAATGACCTGATATTTTCCTTCACATTAAATGTTCATGGTATATAATTATAGAGTAGTCAGTCTCTGAACCAAATATACATACATAAATTGATCCAGTGACTGACCAGTGTAATGATCAATTGCAAACTTTTTAAAAACAAAAAACATGCATTCATGGACTTCTAAAATTATTATCTTTCCTTTTGGATCACCCACAGTTGGGTAAAAAGAAAGATGGTATTTAATTCGTATCACAGTATTAGTCACTATCGAAAGACCGGTCGTGAAGACGCTAAGTAGCTCACAAACTGTCAATTCTACTGTAATCTAGATTAGATCTAAGATTATGGATGCCCGATTAAAATTCATATCGTTACTATGGGACGGTGTAATTTGATTAAAGTTTTGTTAGGGATTAAGTTTGAAGACACACTGTATTGAAGATTGGTAAAGTGGGAATGTTATGGAGTATCGTTTTGAGATAGGCAGAGATGAGCCAATATACACGTAGATTTTACAATTTTCATTATATATAAACTAAATAACTGTATAGTCTTCGTCTTCAGCCTTTTGCAGTCCACAGCTGGACGTAGTCCTCTCTCAGGGCACGCCACAAGGCTACTGCCACAGGGGGGTTTTGCCCATAGTCAACACGTTGGGCAGGCGGGTACGTGACCGCATTGTAATTTTTGGACTATGTTGTCAACACAGTACGATACCCATGGGCAGGCTTGGGGTGGTACAAACTCTACTCTGCCGGCACCACGCGGCTAATAAATAACTGGATAGTCAGACTGAATTAGGTAAGACCAGGAAATGAGACTACCACTCTAAACTTTTCATTATATAACTGAAGTGACAGCAAAACAGTTTGCGAATCTTGATTAAACTAAAGTCTGCAGTTATTTTTTGTACATTTTGTTATCAAATATTAGAATATAGTTATTTATGCATTTCTTGTCGTAGCGTATTTTAATTCTAGTGTGGCTATTAACTAAAGCTCATGTCAATCAAAGTAATAAGCAATTCAAATTCTGTTAATCCTTTGAAAGCGACGCATAATGTGTGATCGTAGTGTTATGTTGCTTATCAAGGTTAGGTGATTAAGAAATTTAAATTGATGAAGATTTGATTACTCATTTGTTTGAAAACAGCGCAGACATTTTCGATTTTCCATCTTGGCACGACTCCAGTTAAAAAATTAATTAATTTACACATTATTGTTAATCAATCAATCGATCGTCAGCCTATTGCAGTCCACGGCTGGATGTAGGCCTCTCCCAAAGCTCGATCTCTCGTTTTTGCCATCCAGTCACTACCAGATCTGACCGGACATCATTAACCATTATTGTACCAAGTATGGTATTAATTGTAAATCCCACATTTACATAGCAGAACATTCCAAAATAAATGAATTTCAAATTAATAAGCAAACAGCAAGTTATTACTTCAACACAGTACAAAGAAAGTACACCAAAACCTCACGTTGTAATAAAGCGCGGTTCACCACGTCTACTGATGAGATTGCCTCGAGAGGGCTAACTGACCCCTTACAATGTATTTTCCAACAAAATGTAATGTTTATATAATACTAGCAATGCATAAAACATTACTAACATTCTACTCTGTTCATTATTTGCATGATTTACGTATGGAAATAAATAAAATAAACAAGACTTGTAAGTGAATCAATTACCATTAGCAGAACTCAGACTAGTCGTAGATAAAGGTAGTTCTGCTGTTAAGGATCTATTCGAAATAGGTAATCTATGTTGTAAATGCTCTGGGTGTTGTTATCTACAATAGTAATCTTAATCTATTTGGATACATGACGATTTATAAAATGTTTGAAATTGTATGAAGTACTGAAAAATAAAAATTATCTTTTTAGTATTAACAGAAGTTACAAACTATAATTTCAAATATCCCAATTTTATGGTAAACGCTCTTAACTCACCTTAGTTAGGGATATAAAATTTGGTAATTACTTTACTCAGTGATCAGTGAGCCTATGATAGAATCTTATGTTGTGTTAGTTGAATAATAGCTTTCGCTCTTATTTCGAATACTTTTAAAATAATCTATTCAACCAATCTTCTATCAATTTAAAACTAATTTGCTGGACAGACCTTACAAACATTTTGTATTTTAAAATACTCTGTAACTACTACAAATATTTCTAGAGAAACACAGCCGAGAGGTGCTTTAACATACCCATAAACCATAAAGCTGCCTACACATTTTTCACTGTACAAAGATGTTATCAATAATTGGCATATCTATGAAGCAGTGCGGTAGATAGATCATTTAATTTTCTTAATAATTTTCTATCGGAAGCCGCTTGAGGCATTCTAGACGGCGCGCTCGTTTTATGCTTTTTAGTTGTATTGCACCTATAATCAATCTCGGTACAGATGCTTAGGCTTAGGTGCAGTATATACAGAATTACTAACAGAAATTTTGTTTTGAACGGAACTGTAATAATTTATGTTATATAAAGAAATTATTTCCTTGTAGAACTACTTATACGTATTTTGACAGTTACTTGAAGGTTATTTTCTTTTCTATAGGTAGCTTAGTATAATTTAGCAGGCTAGGCATCACTTGTTTCACCCAAATTTGCATCGTCCCCTGTCATGTAAGTACTTTGGTGACTTATGACCATTTTCAATACTATAGATTAAAAAGAGTTTCGGATTTATTCCAAGTATGAAAACAATTAAAGATTAAATCTGAAAAATTTGGAAAAAAAGGAACTTGTACGCTCGATACACATTTATTATGTTATACTCAAGTATGTACGTGTCTAAGTGAAATTGTCTGAAAATAAATAAGATCGACTGTAGTCTGTAAATGAAGTACCTATTTGAAAACTACCTAAATAACATTCCTCACCACTTAACTAATTCTCGTATTTCCTACCATTCACATTAATAATTATCAATACAAGCCTAGGTTATCAAGTAACTAGCACTTAGCCGTTAGTAACTCAGGCGCGTCCTGTGCGCATCTCCCGGAGTAGTGCCGGCAATCTGAATCAGTTGCGGCCAGTGATTTATACGACGTGCCCGACGTCCCAAGTTAAGGCAGCGGTAAACGTCGTCCATGTTATTATAAAAATCTTTAAACTTTGTTTCGGCTCAACTATTAATATATTTATGTTTACGGTGTTGTTACGAGACCGCGTCAAAAGTTTACACTTTTTTCAAATTGACATTAGTTTCTAAATTATTACAAACAATTTCAAAATACAAATTATTATATTACAAAAATCTGGAAAAATTAGATAATACTTAGCTTAAACAATTCTTAAGTAAAGTTTAGATATCAACTGTCATATTAAACGGTGTTTAAAGTGTGTTAACTTTAAAGGCGGTTTTGTAAAGGTATTCAAAATTTTAATTCTTACAATATGTTTTTGAATAATGAAAAAATATGAAAAGTAGTGAATTGGCCAACTTCCAACTAAAATATTATCAAACCATCAGCTACATTTTTTGCTCATGAAACTCACAATTACTCTGACAAAGGTTACAAGAGAATTAAAATTCACGCCTTTGGAATAATTCCAAGCTTTTTGCTTTTATACTACTAGCTATGTCTCTTTCTTGTACTAAGATGTTTCTTTATATACCATTTTGATGTCCATCAGTGGTAGGTGAGTTTTTAAAACTATTCAAGTAGTAAAGAGATTACCTAAGTAAAGTTTAACATTGCCTTCACATGCCTTCATGTACTTGTATCTATATGACAAATAAGTATTTACTCTAATATAAATTATAATTTGCATATCAAATTCATACAGCCATTGCTATGTAATAAGAGAGTATTCAATTGAATCAAATATTCGCACATGCGTAATAGAACAAGTAGGACACGATAAGATACGATGCACGTGTAAACCTGCCTTTACACATCGTCTTGACTAGAACCGGTAATAAAGGTAATTTCACAAACACGGGGGTGTAGAACAATATAGTTTCTATTGCAAAATAGGATTGTAATGGGTGTCAACCTAAGTTGTCATATAATGGCGTGGGAGGTTTTTACGATGTATATTGACACTTTAGTGCGTCAAGTTTGACTCAATGCGGTACTTACACCTACTGGTAACGCCTGAATGGTGTTTCTATATTGTAATTTGGAGCAATGTCCTTATCTTTAGTGTTTTATGTTAGCGGTATGTAGTATTGGAAATAACTATAACACGCGATTCCTAAATTATCAGAGACTTGTTCTCGTCAAAAGGTCAGGGTCTAGTAATTTGTCGCTGTAGCTCGTCAAAATGCGTATTTATGAATTATGTAATATACATGTTTTTCTTAGAATATATTTGGCTAATACACAATTATGAGCTGCTAGTAGTAGCTGGTATCTGTACATATCTATTTCAAAAATAAACCTATATACAATTTTCCAAATTAAAAACATAACCAGGTGCAAGATTTTGTATAGGCATGAATGTAGGTAGAGACAGCAGAACAAAATATATTATTTTACTTAGTTCATCCGAGTCTTGTGTTACTTGACTAGTATCAAATGGAGTTCCATGATCATTGCATACTCCTCCAGTAAAGAGGCGTGATTTCATTTATATATGTATGTGTATCACCTAAGCTTTACACCACCATCTTTATACGGTGAAAAATAACCCAGGATAAGTTCATTTTAAATAAATTATAACAGGAATTACCTGTCACATGAATCCCTGCACTCCATTGTTTGACGGGTCCCGACCACGACGTGGTCACGCGCAGCTAGCACGAACGTCGCACGCGCACAGCAAACCAAGTAGCGCTCAGTAAATTGTACGGCGATCATTACGTGATATGAGATTTTATTGTGGGTTTTTAGAGATTGTTTTGAAGTTAGAATACTGAACAGAACGTTGCTTAACTATGAAATAGACTCTATCAAAGACCAAATTAAACAAATACTTATATCCAATGTCTTTTTTTGAGACAAGGTTTTGAGAGTGTGTATTGTTATGTCTATACTAAAAATGATTTTTTTATTTAAATATTTATGTGGATATTTATTTAGTAGGATATAGAAGTAGCTCAGGCATAAACATAGGTACAGGTGTAACAGAACAGTAAAGTTTCTACATTTACATTGTCTGTTATTGTTACAAAATATATTGTGCAAGTTGATTTGGAATCGACTATGGTTGGTAGTTTTTGAACTTGGATTGTAATCTTTGTTACTCTCACGTAACAATATAATGAATATTTAATAGACGTAACATAATGAATCATAAAAATGCATCAAGTAGTAATTATTGTAAGGAACACTTTTGGGAAAGATCTTAAGTAGACCTTTAGAAATATAATGTAGGTAGAGCAAGCATAGGCAAAATATATTATTCTGTGAATATTTCCTATAAGTACATTAATTAACAAATATACCGCAAGTGTGCTTGTACCATTGTTTGCACTTTGTCACGCTATGAACCCAACCACAGTTCGTGAACTCACTATCGAGTTGGTGTCGACTATTGAGTCGCCGAAAAGCGACCACGCCTCAGACAGACAAGCACCGCCCACCCCGCCCCTCGCTAATTATTATAACCGGTTGTTTGTAAGCACTCATAATTAACGATTGTCCAGTGGCGCCACCTGTTGTACTTTAACTATAAATAGACGTTCGAGTAACAAATGGTTACGCTACAGTAGACTTTTTTCGAATTGAATATTTTCTTCTATGCTGCTCTGGGAGTGATAAAAAAACGTATTTGCTAACGTAGCTGCTTTTCTTCCCGGGCATACTGTACAATTCAGTAGAGGGACAAGAGGGTCTTGGTGTTTTGTAGTCGATGGGCTGACCACCTTTCACTATTAACCGAACTTACGTAAATCTCAACTATACCCTCAAAATTGGTCAGATGTGGCACCATGTGATTCTATCAGCCCTTGGTGCTCTGCCTACCCCGTAAGGGATAAAGGCGTGATCATATAATCATATGTATGAATATTTTGTTCTACATAGAATACTTTATTTTATGATTGAGAGTTGCTAACGAAAGTATTTAGAAAATTCTCGGAATAATGCCAAGAAAGTGTTTAAATAGATCATCTTCAGAAAATAATTTACCTACATAATAATATCTACGCACTAAATACTTACGACATTTTATCTAGAGAGAAATTTACTTACTGCCCTGAGCTGATGCGGGTGTTTCGCTAGAATTCGTCAGCTGTTTCTCCTTCCGTGCATGTAGTAAGAGTCGTCTGAGAAACTCGGAAATTCTCTTAGGCGATAATCTCCTTTATGATCCTGCAGTTCTGGATACCCTGAATCGGGAGCACAAACGTGTGTATGTATGTAAGTACACATATGTTATGTTACTCGTAGTTTATTTTACTAGACTTTAAATCCGTCAAGCGAGAAATAAAGTTGAAAATCCGACTAAAATTGTAAATGATTCTCAATCTTCATTCAATCCATTAATGATCATGAAGAAACAAACAAACTGAATGCCATAGTCTAAGAATGATGAAGTAAGCCAAGTTGGTTGCTTATACAATGTCTACTTTGGGACTCATTTGTAGAGCCTATTGACGTATCATAAAATGAATTGAAATACAAGAAGAATTTACAAGGAATTAGCAACAGCTACGTTATAATGTAAAAAATAACACAATAACGATACCATTGTCTGTTTTCTCTTCGTTTTAAATAAATTTAAAGTTCATATTCTGAGCAAAATTATCATAGTATTATCATATTTGTGATATGTTGCATATGGATCAGCTTATATAAACAGCTTATCTGCTAGGCTATTCACTGTAAAATTTGATTTCAGTGCCAGGATGTAATGAAAGTAATTAAATAAAGCATCACAATCTTTAAACGTAAGATTATAGCTTTAAGTTCAAGGAAAAATTACATATATTTTAATGAAAATAAACAGTTTTATATAATTTATTTTTAATTTAGCAGCAAAGATCATTGATCTTAGATTTAAGCTTCGGTACATTTACATGACTTGATTCTCTAATTGACTCATTACTCTGTCCACTCACTATGAATGCCATATGTCTAGGAGTTGCATGCAGGAAAAATCATGCGTGCCATTACAGCCAAAACTAATTATAGTTTGTGTCCCGGCAATTCCGTAGTATTCAAATATGGCAGTAGCCACAGAGCACTATAGTTGGCGGACCGACGCGCAGCTAGGTGAATTGTCAAATTAGATTTGCGTTCATTAACCCAGTTGATAGTAAAACTCAAGATATGGAGTGTAGAGCCCACGGAAAGACGCGGAAACGCGTGCTGACTGGAGAAAGCAAAAAGGAAGCCTTTGACGAGCATTTTGAGAAATATTTTGTACTTCCTTGTAACAAGTTGAAATACTCTTTACGGCGGGTAAGATAGCAGAACACGCTAGTACATACTCATCATTGATTTTTTAGGTACTCATCTGTACAACTGTAAAACCTACGGTCCATATTATAAATGCAAGACTATGTTTCATTCCAGAAAAGAAATAAGATGCTTCTTATGTTGTGTTCCACCAACACGAAAAAGACCACGCAAAGGAAATGATCAGTCAAAGAAATTCAAACGGAACTGTTTACAGTCCGCGTATGCCAAACAGCATGTCTTATACAAAACATCGCGTGCAGTATATTGCAAAGTCATTTGTGGAGGAGGACAAGTAAAGAAAAGAGAGGAGGAGACAAATAGAAAATTTTCCGAAAGCCCTCGTTAGCCGCAGTCGAGGACACTGAGGCGTTATTTGCCTGGTTTCTATCAATAAAATGTGGAGCATTGGGTTGGAAGAAGATCTAGTAATATCGAAAATAGCTTTGGCAGTGTGGTTCTTTTTGTCTTCGGCTCATTGACTAGGGAGAGTGATGAAACAGCAAAACAACGACTACGTTAGAATGGAGAGTCCACAAGTCTAAAGCATTCTTTGCCTTAGAAAAGAGGGAAACTATATTGTCAAAAAATTACTGCCAAAAACTCCTGAACGGCAGGTGTACTTGTAATCAAAGTAAAGGCCTATTGCTGGACTGAAGACAAAGGTATTAATGACTCAACTATAAGGCTTGGATGTCCAGGACAAAACAAAAACTCTATCATCAATGTGCTCCATGGCTAGTCACTTCGGCTCCAATTAATGTGCATTGTATTTATGGCTTATTAATACCTCGTCAGAGGGATTAAGTTTTTACAAAAAGATTCTTCAAGCTCCCACCAAGCTCTGCGACAATTCTTGTCCGTCTGATAGAGTTATATAGCGATCTTCTAATCACACGATCATTTTTATTTATTATATTAATGTTTTTGTTTGTAAAATAAAGTAAAAACTACATAAAAGAGAATGGGTACTTTTGTATGAGACTGTAATTTTAATGTGACTCAATAGCAATCACTGAATTATGAATTAATTTATTTTTACCGTACAACTTTATGCAAGTATTGGCCGACATTTGTATCAAAGACGGCGTATGGCTGTTCCAATCATATACGGCCGTTGTCCGTCAGATCGAGTTTAATTAGCCAAGATTGTATAAATTTACAGTCTACTGTGCTTACTGATAAAATGCTTACCTTAGGACACTTCCGCCTTTGATAGTATATGACTAACATAGACTTATAATTATCCACGGTGCTTGGCCCTAACTTAACAATTTTACGTGTCACAGTCACCTTTGTATGTTATTCATGCACATCTAGCGCCATCATCTGAGGGAACTATATTGTTAAACGCTAATCTAAAGGTCATTATTAATCGATAATCTTTAATTTGAGTATTTATGGCTTAAATATTATCTACTAAGTACCATATTTTTACTTTTTTATTTATTTATTTATCATTAATACATATTTTACAAAGAATAAAGTATAACTTTATGCAAGTTTTTCCGTACACCGTTATCGTCATCTACTGTGCTAATGCTACTACTAACATAGACTTACCACGGTGCTCGGCGAACTTAACAATTTTACGTGTCACAGCGAGGTTCGTTAAGTTATCGAAACATCTCCACCAATAGCGGTTAAACTCCAACACGTCATTAAATTAACGCTCTAAATGAAGGCTTCCTATTAGAGGATATGGTAAGATAATTCGAGAATTGCACTGTTACTTGTTAAACTGTTACATTGTCTAAGCCTCCAGTGCCTTATAGGACCGCTACTAATCAGTATCCAGATTGTATTCGAAAATCTGTTTTTTACAGAAGCTTGGAGATTGACAGTATAATATATACCTACATATATATGTATGACGCATTTACGTAAAAATTTATTTACCCAAGAACCTAGCCCGATTATTAAAAATTTCAGTATGTGAATAGCCCTAATATTGTTAAATACTGCTAGATACGTACTCGAAAACAGAATTTTCCTTAGTTTGACTATTTAACTACAGAGGATCTTAAGAATCAGGCGCAGTGCTATTTAACAGCTCAGGTTATGAAATACTTAACACGTTTAAAGGTTAGGTTAGTTTAGCTCCCCAGAATCGATATACCAAACTGGATTCAAATTATGGCAGTTATTTCAGTTGAAACAGAGAAGCAGTATCAGACACGCTATTCACAATGCGTGGGACACGCAAAGAGGTAGAGCACGTTGGCTAAAGCTTACATAGTCTGTATATCTCAGTACGCACGATCTTGGTACCTACACAAAAGCATAAAGTGCAGTAACGAAGCTGTAAGCCCCGCTTCCAGTGGAGGCAGTGTTAAAAGATCAGATTTGTAAGTGAATTACGTCCAGCGAAGCCGAGAACGATTATTGTAAAGTAATAGCTTATTTCCGTGAGATATGCATCTAATTTGTAGGTATACGTTAGTCGTATTATGTAAGAAATTAATTCGTAAAATCTATTTTATTTACTCGCATGCTCATTTTTAGATTTGTCATGCTATCTTTGGAGGAACGTAAAACATATACCTTAAGAAGTGTAAATTTTGTTTGAAAAAAACTTTACATTGTGTTCGCTCACCACCAGCCCGTATACCCTTAGTTGAACCTCGAATCTGATGACTTATGATTGCAATCCTTTAGTAAAAAGACATTTGGCATGGTACAGGATAAGACTGGATATAGGGGGAAACTTTTATAGATACATGTAGTAAAAAGGACTGAATCAAAATACACTATAGTTAGATAAAAAAAAAAACAAAATACTATCGCTTCTGTTTAAGTAGCACCTTATGTAAAAACTCGAAGTATATTTTTGATGTTAAGTCCAAGGGATTTCTGAGAAACTTATGTTATTGTATTGATGTTGCATGTCATTCGCCCACGCAATGTCCCTAGTTACATGGGCGTTAAGCACCCTCAGGCTTTTGTAGCTGGTTGTCATGAGGCACTTAATGAATAATATAAACTTTGTCCACGCAGTAATACAACCTTCTCGCATAATCGTAGCGAATATCTTTGCAATTGGAAAGCTATTTAAATGTAAATTGGTGGCACTTCTTTCGACTCGTTCAACCATTTATGAACCTTACAATTCGCGATTGTTTATGATTCTCACTCAGAATACGCAGCGATTTTCCTATCTTGTTTTTGATCTTTCATTACTTTTGTTTGTAAAAGATAATGAATAAAAACATTCTCCTCGGCTAAGAAAAAAAATTAGACAACATTATCGGTTGTTAGCGTTTTTTGGTCTAATTACCAGCCACATTAAGAAATATATATTTTGTGAATATAAACCAATAAGAGAGACAAAATATTTCACATAGATACCAGAATCTAATTTGCCGTAAAGCTTGGTGAACCGCTTACAAATGAGTTTGTTTCGAGGTTCTTTCTAAATCTGGAATTCTCTGAAATCCTAACCAAATAACGTTTATGTGAGCCGGATAACTAAAACTGGTAAATAAAATCACAATGGCATTCCAATTTTTGTAATGCATTTTGATTCAAATCGCTTCAATACTCAAGCAAGAAAGCTCTCGTATTGTTTTGCAGGATCTGCACTTAAGATAGTATCGAGTTGATATATAATCTGGGATACCGACCTTATCTGTCGTCTCAAAGTAAAGGTTTGTAATCGTTCGATAATCCTGGCCAGGGCCTATAAGATGCGTATGTATTCCAGACGTATTACGATATCTGTAGTCGTATTTCGTGATGTAAGTAGAAGATTTGAAATAAAAGTATGTAGGCAAAAGAGGTTATGTTGAGTTGGCGAGTTTATTCTACCTAAATATGGACATTTAGATTAGCTTACTTTTATTTGCTACTGCGACAAGTTATATTTATAATGATTATATTACACTTACTTTGATTTGTTAATTTACTAGTTAAATTTTTATAAAGTCACATTTGATACTAAGCTAAGTTTGAAAAAAGTCCACATTTATAAAACAGATCGGAAAGTACAAACGGAATAAGTAATGCTCCCAACTTATGTAATAAATCTTAAAAGAATGCTTTGGCCGCTCCCAAAAGGATACTCTAGGAAGCATTCACCTTCTATTTTCCCTGTTATTTATGATCCAATGCTTTATACTAGAACCGCGGGCCAAGAATAAAATGGGTATAACTAAAATAAATGGTCGTATGTTAACATAATCACAGATTTCCAAAGCAAACCGAATAACTTCTCCTAATGAAAATGAATGAGAAAACTGGAAGTGTAGACGACTATCATAAAAGATAAAAAGCTTTATAATGATCTAATTCTCATGTTATAAAAACAAAAAGGATAGATATCTAATCTTGCTGCGTGATTTATGGCTTGAAATGAATATGGAAAAAAGTCAAAAATGTCCGTTTCGTCTCCCATTTACAAGTGATTCACATTAAGATGCCTCTACATTTGCATGTCAGAGTAACCTTTTCATAATCGTCACGACGTCGACGGTGGCTTCCAACTTAGCGATTAGCTTAATGGATTTCTCAATTTAATGAAACCCAAAGTTGGTAATTGGCTTTTAAAAAGATAGGATGGAATTTACGATTTATTTTTTTAAGACTTCCAGTGAAGAGCGTGTAAAGAAGAACTGAATCCTCGTAGAGAGGCTTTTAGTTTTTTATAAATACATTTGTTTATCGTCTTTAGAACTTAGCTTAAGGCTCTAGACTAGATACTACTATGTATTTGTAGAAGTATGTGGGTAGGTAAATATCTATTCCTACCCACCATTGAAGAATAGATGTTTGTAATAGCCTGGAATTGCATCTAACTAACATGGCGCAGTCGGTTAAACTATGTGAATAATAAATCAAAATAATAAAAAAAAAAAACACATATAAAACAGTGCCTAATAATTAAAACCATATAAATATTAAATAAGAAATATAAAAAAAACCAATCAATATGGAATCATGTTGCAACCACCTCTATTTCCGTTTTGAAACAATGTTACATCTGGGAACTTGAGCAAGGATTGGGAGCAATGGAAACGGTCGTTTCTTATACTACGAAGCATGTGAATTATCTCATAAACCAGCGAAAGTACAATAATATTACTGCATGTCATCGGAAAAAATAAGTGTATGATCAATTTACGCATCTCTAAAACGACGAATTCTTCCTGCCTAAGAAGAATCTTAAAGACATAAGTTTTTTACACCAGCACGAATATGAATCAGTGAACAGTATACATTCGAGTTAAACAAAATGGCGACTAATTGTGAATTCCAAAGCCTATGTCAGGAATTGATTCGCGATCGCTTGATCTGTGGATTGCGACAGCTTTACGAGAACGACTTTTACGTGAACATAACATAACTTTATAAAGCATTAGATATTTGTAGATATGTCCCGTGTACAGGCTACCCACATAAAACAGAAAAAGAAGAACTCACATTCACGAATTACTCAAGCAACTTAGAAAAAAACATAGCGGCATAGAAAACAAAGACAGCGGTAATCATTTGTGCAGTAAACAAGTACACGGAGGTCAGCGCGAGCGCGGAGCTCGCTCCTTGCCAGTGCGCATGAGCAACCGCGAAAACGACACCGCCGCCGAGAATCAAATGTCCCGCATGCAACGTGATAGATCTGTTTACAATACCAAAAAGTGTTCTAAATGTGGTGATACTCATAAAAGTTGAATGCGCGTTTGGACAAAGTGCAATAAGTGTAGAAAAATGAATCATTATTCTCGTATGTGCCGAGGCGGTGCAGGGAGCATCAGCGATCAGGTAAAAAATCAAGTTAGTAAAAGCAAAGAATGGTTGGCAAGTTTATCATAAATGATAAATATATTAACAAGCTGGACACAGGAGTGATGTCAATGTTTTGCTTATAGATTTTTAAAAGTAATTGGTATTTCAGATAACGAATTGTCCCCACCTCCACTAGATTACTATCATATTCTGGTAATATATCACTAAACGGAAAGTGTAATTTAAAAGTAAAGTATAAAAATAATGTATATATTTTATGTTTCTTAGTAGCGAGTGTAGAATCAAGCCCAATATTAGGCAGGGACAGTTGCGAGGAACTACATTATTAAACGTATTCATTGTATCTCAGAAAATAATAATTCAATTAGTTTATTGCTTAGAGATTTTTCAACGTATTTGAAGCGTAGGGTTTTGCCAGGGAATATATCGAATTAAGAGAGGGTGTCCGCCCATTATACATGCTCCCCGAAAACTACCCTTTATTAAGAGATCAAATAAAGTTAAAATTACAAGAAATGCAAGATCTAGGTATTATTGCAAAGGTAGGTGGGCCCACAGACTGGGTTAGCAGTATGACAGTAGTGAAAAAAGCGAATGGTGACCTTCGCATATGTTTGGACCCTAAGGATTTAAACATGGCCATTAAACGTGAACATTTCAAATTACCTACACTAGATGAAATAACAGCTAACTTGTCAGGTGCTAAGTACTTTAGCACACTAGATGCTAAACATTCCCTTTTGTCCTGATCGGTGGACCTACCCCGTGCCCGGCAGGTAACGTTATAGGCGTATAATAACCTACTGCACCTATAACTGTACCGTGGAATGGATGTATCTACAAATTACGCAATCTGGATATTCAATATAATTTCTATAGATATATAGAATTACATATAATTCAATTTTAAAACATTTAAATTTATTATTATTAATTCATAATCTAATTGTGTATTATGAATCTTACTTTATTTTCTTTGTATTTATGTATTGTGATGATGATAAAATCTTTATTCAGTTAATATTACTGTTATCTTTGTACTATGTGTTGTGATTATGATAAAAACTTTAGTAAGTTAAAGTGTTACATAATGTTACATACTATATTGTATTATTACATAACTCGTTCTGGTATTATACTGAATTGTATTATTAAAAGTATTAATTAGTAGGCACCAAAAGTTAATTAGTGATTGCATGTAAAATTAAACAATAATAAAGTGTTAATTATCATATTAAGTAATTGAATTAAATAATCCTGTTTAGTGTCATATTGAATGCATTTTTTTGTTTTGCAGAATGTAGGATAGACAAGTACATTTGTAATAATATAATAGCTATCACATTATCATATAATAATTTATTATTATTATTTAAATTAGTTTAAATTTAACATTAACAAAAGGGAATTGTAGAAGTATGTGGGTAGGTAAATATCTGCGATATCCTACCCACCATGCAGGTTTGAAGAATAGATCAGTTTGTAACTAGCCTGGAGTTTGATTGCATCTCCCAACCAACATAACAGTATTAACTATTATTGTATGTAATAGAAACTAACTATCTACAAGATATTTTTTTTTCCTGACATTATCTAGTAAACGTGGAGTTATTATATGTAATATACCACATCTAATATTGCAAAAAAATAAAATAGCATCTCTAAAACTGACTTATTTCATAGAAGCATGAATCAAAGGTACGTATAATTACCGACAGCTAAGTAACTTCTCAGTAATATACGTTCAGCTGACTCTTATACCGTTATGGTTATTCCTTCGTTCTGTTTTCTGTGGGTTACTCTAAGTTTCGAATAACAAACGAGTCAATCCTATTTGCAGTCATTGTACATCGGGTTTTTCTTTCGAAATTGTGCCCATCTTCTAGTTGGCTGGACTTTTATATTATCTTCCGTAATCGGTTATTTCAATGTTTTTTGCAATGCATTTAAGCTTTCACGCCTGGTTAGATAATAATGATAGTAACGCCTAAAATGCAAAGGATTTTTGACGTGAGCTCTTTTTGTTTGATCAGACGTTTGTTGACAACAAATTCGTTGACGCTAATCCTCAGACAATGGTACCGTTTATCCTTCGAAGGGTAAATGGCGGCCCAACTGACGGTGCCCTTTATAAGTATTAAAAGAAAATGTTAATATTTATCTAAAAGCTCAGTTAGAATTTATTATTTCGCTCATTGGAGTGGAATATTTTTACCTTCCTCAGACGTTTGCTGAAATATTTTAATAGACGTCGGATTACAAAACATGAATTGAAATTCTGCACTTTTTTGTCTTTTATACAATCTTAATTACTTGGCTTATAATATGGGACATACCAAGATATACAGCTTTTTCGATAAAAAGATGAATGTTTGAATGCTTTTGATGTCTGACTCAGAAATGCGTTCGGGAATTGTTAATAAAAACTAGTAAGGTAACACCTAAGGTGTTAAATGTCCCAAATTGAATTAAATTCTTCTTTTTATCGTGAGTGTTGTTAATAAAACAAAAGTTTTAATTTGGCAGACATATTTATTTAAGCTTGTTAAATTTCAGCTTCATCATGTAATAATTTCTATTTACAAATTCGAGTGAAGGTACGTAAATTAATCACAAAAAAAGAATAAATTAATTTAATTAGTCTACTTACTTATGCACTATTATTTTGGTCATCAGAAAACCAAAACACTTTTGTTGCAAGCACAAAACAATTTTGGCTCTTCTATGAGGCTACGAAAAACGAGTCTGTAATTAAGTACATTGTTTAAAGCTAACATCAACTTTAAACGAACATGACTAACTACATCATGATTAATAATACCTAGTTTGGTAATTTACAAGAATGTTAGACTTAGAAACTTCGAAACATATCAATATTGACCAATAATTTTATGAAAAGTACCACATACAGTTTTCTTTAACGCAAACTGTATATTCATTCACTCGTAACACTTAATTTTTGACAACGTAGTCAAGAAAAATATAGTTTCTCTGTAACTTTTTTTATACAATAAACGTTTTATATTTACAAATACATATATAATGTGTTTTATTGCTGAAGAAGACATTGTCGAGTTATCTAAAATGAGTTTATCCTTTGATGGAATGGAATTGATATCTATTCTATGTTAACTAAAGGGTAGTAAGGACTAGCTGTAAAAATAGTTCTAAATATTTTGATAATGATAAGTCTCTAAAACATCAATCATCTTCTCTATAAGTTGAAATAAAGAGAAGATTATATTTGTAGTATAATATTTACAGTTACATAAGTATATATCTCATATTTAGAAAATTCTCACTTACTATTTTTTTCTTAACATATTTACATTCCTAAATTTCTGGTGTTAATCTTACTGTGTTTCATAAATACATTTTTTACTAGAAATTTAATCAATTTACATTGCCTACACCTAATTACAAAAACAAATCCACAGGATACTTCAACATAGCATTCATTTACATTAAGTTGCATAAAGTTCATTACAACGGAATAACGCAAAAAGTTAAAACACGACACCACCTTTTCTTATAAGGTAAACGTTTTCGAGAGTATCACATTAACAATTCTCTTATGGCTTGTCCACTCACGTTGTCTTTTATTTAACCACTGTCTTTCTTGTATTTAGGAACTGAAGGTACGGTCATCCATTGACGTTATATCAAAACTATGACGTCACACAACAACGTCGCGTGTAGCCGTCCCGTTGTTGGGCGTTTCTGGCGCAATAACAGGCTGGAAGCAATGTGCCGATGGAGTGAAATCTTCCACTAGTTTACGCTTAAGAACTGACGATGATCCCACATACACATTTGTACCCGGGAACGTACCTCGTCGCCTTCTTCGCCAAACAATGGCAGCTAATACAGCTAATCCGAACGCAATCATTGCTGACAGACATCCCAAAACCAATTCTGAATCAGGTGAGCGCTCAGGAATGCGTTCCCCTCTCATGGAACTTACTAATACTGACATAAGTCTATCTCCTTCACTAACTTGAACATCTTGAACGCTTTCTGTAGATACTCGTTGAGCTCGACTGGTATCAATAGTCATAGTTTCAGATCTTTCATTGTCTATTCCTGGTGTTCTGGACACTAATTCTACTTGTATATGATAAATCGTATCAGGCCACAGGGATAGGGTCACACGAGTTGAATCTGTAAACAGATTTCCCTTAAGACCCCCACCATCAACTTCCCATGTCACAAGGTAGACACCTCGTGCTATTCTAGGTTCCCAGGCAATCTCTCCAATGACTAGAACTTTTTGATGAATTAGCGATATCTCTTTCAATGTCCATTGGTGCTCATCGTGTTTGGAGCTGTTATTATCGAGAGCTACCCAAGTTTCATCGGGGCTATAAATAGTGACAAGTCCTTGTGGATCGACAACTAACACTCTAAGAAGAGCTCCTTCATTGTTTGAAGGAACTCTGGTGGCTAGTGCCTGTGTTTGTATGATTTGCCTCCAAGGTCCTTCTGCAGCTCGTCTCATGACAACGTAGACGAGAGGAGCAGGTCTAGCGACCGCTCGAGGTACGGGAGGGGGCCATCGGGCTAAAGCTCCACTCACTCGCATTACTCCCTCTCCCTTTGTGTGGATAACGGGCTGCGTTTGCGATGCCCGCGCCGCTTCCGAATGGAACTCACAGGCAACCTTACAGCCGGGAAACTGCAAAAAAAGGCAGGATTAGAATTCATTATTCTTTTCTCAGTAATGATTTTCACACTATACATATGAGAAAATGTTTAACTTACACAAATATCTTTCTCATCGCACACTGCACCCCATACTTGGTAATTAGACTGAAGTAGTTCGCAGTTCTCCCAGCACTGTAACAATAAATATAACGTTAGTTTGCTTTTATGCTATCGTAACAAAAATCATAGCGTTTCGCTTCAAGTTGGCTCAGTCATATTAAACAACTCTTTGAACTTCTGTTTGATTTATGAACTGCATAATAATTACCACAAATGGATAGTTTGTTCTGTACCTTAATAAATCCAAAGCTCTAACGCTCGTTTGAATGAATTGTACGTTCAGTTCAAACGAAATTTCTTTGTCAAATTAGTTCAAGTTATCGGATGGAGACTCGCGTGTAGATACAATCATTTGTCATTACTTTAGGAATTGGGTCGAGCTCGTTACTAAGCAAGAATTAGTAACTATATTTCTGGAAGTGACTTTTACAGTATATTTTTGTAGACATAGGTAAAACAAAAAAAATCTTACCCCAGAAATCGCATACATTAGAACATTAGTTTAGATTAAGGATTGCGCAATACATTTTAATTAATTATTTCATTCGCAGTGTAATTTTTTGCTCTCCGAGTTATTATAACATAAATATTATTATACGAGTAATAAAATATGCTTCTCTCTAATGTAAAATATACACTTATTATCATTACCTAGGATTATAGTCAATTAAAGAACTTTAAAGACAGCGTGGAAGCCATCAGAGCACAACTTAATTTTCTGACCACCGCATTATAGGCTATGAAAACAGCATAACTTTTGTTGCTCTTAAATATAGGTTCCTAGCCACATGCAGTAAGACTAGAGCTACGTAATTATGGCGGACTCGAATGCAGCATTTGTCATTGGAAGCACTCATTAGTTGGAACTGACGTTAACTTGACGCCCCAACTCGGTAAGCTTTAATAATTAAAAGAAAGCCACAATGATGGTTATTAATTACTGGTATTGACAAAATTACCGAAAAATTCTGTTGAAGGAATTAGCCAGTACGCCAGAGTAATCTTTGTCTTATGTTTAATCAATCCAATGTAAAACTAATAAGATTTATAAAGATATTTAATAACAAACAAACTTTTATTGCTTCTTTCGTAAAACTGCCGCAATATTAACTAACCGTACTAAAGACACCAAATCAATTTTAGCATAAAAAATCTCATACTATCCCAATTCCAATACTTACCATAAAACAGTCAGGGACTTGCAAGCATGTCGACTCCCCGCTGGGCCGAGGCGCCGCAAACTGTGAACAAACACCAAAATGTCAGTCAAACGGTTATACGAATTATAAAATACAACAACTCCAATGTTTCTATTAAAATATCTAATGAAATAAACTAGTCGCACGCTGGCAGTTTCGTTCGATTTGAGGTGGGATTTATTTAAATTCAAATTGAAGTGGAATGTTTCGAACAGTTTTGAATAGTACATTGAATAGAGACTGGAATTAGATGCTACAATATTATTTTTTTATTCAAAATTGTCTTATTATTTGAACTAAACTCAACTATGCGAAAGATAAATTTTAGAGAATTTCAAAGATTTTATTAAATTATTTGGATAAAATAATTTTAAATATTAAAGAATTTTATCTAGTACGAGTATGTACTTAAATTACAGAAGCCTATCCTTGAAATAATTCAATATAAATATTTATGGGTATAAAAGTAAAAACAATATCGGAATATCTCTTGGAGAAAAATATTTTAACTAGAAACCATTCTTTACAATCGTGAGAGCAATAGATAGGATCCTCGCCAACTATGAACGAAAGAAAATGAGACGAGACTTAAAAGGTCAAGTAATATGCAGTAGATAATATTGTAAAATAAGGTTTTCTCTATGTTGTTGTTAAGAGATTTAATGCGATTTATTTTCTATGATATTATGATACAAAATGAGTTTCAGAACAACCTACAGATAATTTTAATGTGTCTGGATATAATTTATATGTATTTAATGTAATTTTTGGGATGTCAATAAATAATAAAGAACTATAAAATTTGCATAAAATGTACCTAAAAGATGCAACGTATTCCATAACTTTGAAACTTTAAAGCCCATTCAAAAGTAATCATAAATAATCCACCAAAGGAATCATTAAAAAACCCAAACAATAATAACGCAACCACTTAGCCCATTAAAACCCAAAAAATCTAGAAAGTTAATTAACATTTTAGCATCCTCATTGGCACAAGAAGCGGTGTAAAGGCATGTTTAAAGGTCCATTTACGCTTTATGTCCATACTTCTAAGTTTTATGCCTTTAAGATAAAATGAAGTGTGGTCATCTCATTGTAATGCTGTATATTCGAAAGTAACCCAGTCTGCTACCTTAAAATAACTGATATGAATGTAATTGTAAACATACATAAACTTAATTTTCTAGTAGCTACTACTCCATCCATTTAAGCTAAATATTATGTAATTAGGTATGCTATATCTGTTGATGATGAGCAAGATATTAAATGATTTAGGTAATGATATAACGATTGGACGTTTTATAGTAGTTTTTTTTAAAGAAATGTGAATAAAAATAACCAAATACCTACATATTCGGCCGAAACATGAATATGACGACATTGCGAATTCTCCGATCTCATGTGAATCCACCTTTAGCACCTCAATCGCACGAGAAGTAATATAAAAGGTACGTTTAATTATTCGACGGAGCACCAATACGTTATTCGTTATCTGAGCCGAGAGAGGGTTTACGAACGAAAAAAAAAACGAACAGAATGAATGTTCGGATCGAGCAGTTTAATGTATTTGATAAAAGTGACGGGCATCTGCTTACCGTCGACCGGTCGGTATAATTGCCTGATAAACCAATAGGGACATGTTAAGATGCGACTGCAGACGCTATGTTATTAACGGTATAAAACTATATTACAGTTCATTTTTTTTGTAATAAGTGCTTGTAAAACAAATCATTAATCAGTGATTTTACTACAAGCAGCAAGTAGTAGCGAGGTTTTTATAAAGATGTATTTTATTTAATCTTCAATTTTCATTAAAAATTTCAAGTTTAGAGTAAAAAAATCAGGGCAAATTTTTGATCTCTAGATTGAAATTTGCCATAATATAATCTCACTAGACTTATTATAAATATAAAATAAATCTGACGGCAGATTTTGCTATAGTCAGGTTAAACTAAACTCAAATCAAACATTGATACTAATAAAACTAATAGCCATCAATCGTGCGTAATTTCCGCGCGCCCTAAAGACAAAAACATTAGAAAGCACAAATAAACAATGTAGTAGCCAAGAAAATAAAATTGCTCTTTTAGGTCACTATCATTGCGGCTAATGATGCCAATCTATAGCAGAGACCAGAGGCCTGCGGAGGCCATCAAACGTCTCTCTCCGTTATTAGGCGTAATCATCGTAATTTTTTTCACACAATTTATTTTTTTCGACTACGCCTCGAAGCGTTACTTCACTACTAATGATAACAAAAAATGTGAGGACGTACTTTGAACGCAGTGCACTTTGGATAACTTGTACAGAAATGTTATGGGAGTTCATGATCCAAGATGTTAGTAGCGCCTTAAAAAAATTTATACTTAGCATAAAATTGCCAGTGGATGTTATTTATTAAGTTATTTTATAAATAATTTTTATAATTATTCAAATCTAATTACCAAAATGTTTATTTTTGTGTATTGATGCCGTTTTTATAAATCATGTACCTATTGAGCTAAAATTGTACATGTATGTCACTAATACAGCTAGACTTCCTTTTTGTTTATCACTATAGCTAAGTCTATTGATAACGCAACACTTGGCAACACTTCTTTTATTACTACTAGTTACTAAACATTATTTGTCACAAATATTTAGGAATTTCCTTGACAGAGTTTGTCAATCCTACAACTTTTGCATTTCCAATACACAAAGAATATCTTACTTTGATTAGAAGTATTGTATCGCACGACATCGCTTCGAACTTCGAAATATGAAAGTTAAACAAAACAAAACCGGTGACTAGGGTTGGAACGTTATCGATGTTTATATTTACATCGATATCCCTTTACCTGTTATACCCAAATATTTACTGACCACAATATTTCAAAAAGTACTATGAGGTTTGAATTTGTTATTAAGAACAATCTTATAAGCCATTTATATTAACATTATTATGAGCTTCTCTTGACTTTTGAGTATTTAGAATTTTATTTATGTATGACAACCGGTACATTGCTAACTTTTCCAACTACGTGTCATGTAATCCAATTTTATTATTTTTGTCTTTAGTAAAATATTTCATAGCGATTATTAAAGGAAAACGATATACATACCTTTGTCGATAAATTTGAACGACGTATTGACGTCTCTACAGAGTATACTTCGGCACTGCAAAGGGAAGTGAGTGAATAATGAACGGCGGTGATTGAAAACAACTCGGCAAGTGGCCCAGTAGTATTTGTGTTAGATGCCGCCACAGATTACCCTTTTGTTAATCAAACAACGTTTATTGAATATTATTTAATTAATCTTTCATATTTGACTTCGAATATTGAATGGAAAGCGCGGCATTGAATAGGAATTGTTGAACTTTTAAATCTTAAGTTTTAACGCAGCATTCGAAGTTTATTTCAAGTTTTTTTGTGAAACAATTTGTTTCTAAATAGGAAAACTAGTTTTGCGTCATAAATGGGAGAGCATGTTCTAATAAAACTCAAAGGCTTTATTATTTCGAGGCATCCATTACGATAAATGGAGGATCAGGGTTCATAGACGTATTATGTTTTATAAACGACTAAGGATCACACACCGACACTTAAAAGTTTACAAAATCCATTAAAGATAATCGTCCATAAGTCAAGCCCGGGGCTGCGCTGGGCGCAGGAACTAATCGATCGATGGGCACACACATGGCCGTTTACAATCAATCCATCAGCGTTTATGTAACGCCTAACTACCGATGATCTTCATTTATCATTTTGTTTTTTGGGTAGCGGTCGTACGCACTTGGGGGTCAAATCGAAGGCCTATGCTTCGTTCCGATTACGAATACCGTATGAAATATGATATTATGTAAACAAGTTTAACGAGTATAACGCGATCTGTCATTAATTAATTACATATGCAACTTAACCGTAACCTAAGTGTGTAGAAACCCTACATTTTACAAACAGTAAAATCTTGCCGGATACTACAAAAGACAATGTTATTTTATGGACAGTAATAATAAACAATACCACGGACTGTATAAAGAAATTACGATTTGGAGCTTTCATACAATTAAACACAATCAAAACTGCCATCTTATCGACTACAATAAACAAAGGCGAGCGCGACATTTACATGTACCCGAGATGACAAACATTAAACACCTAACAATCTTCCGCAGAGAAAGGAGCAAAAACAGCATGAATTATGATTTCGCATAAAGATAAAATACAATCTAACCTAGCGCGCCAAATGGCAGAGAAAAAATGTAATTTTCTTGGAAGAACACAGATTGAGCAAACCGAGGTTTCGACGAGGACAAGAAATGGAATACACTATCCGCGCCGGTAACGATCAAAAAGTACTCAACCATTCTTACATTACACCGCATCTGAAGCATACTTTTTACAATAAATTCCGTTAAGTTTAAATAAATTGTACAATTCATAAAACCACCGCAAGAGAGAATACTTCAAGTACAAAAGAAGCCACATTAAAGCCGAACTATGCTTCTGAATTTGTATTTTAGAGCAATCTTAAATTTGTGGAACGGAAAACGTAATTTCTAGCGACTGACTCCACTGAATAGTTCTTTTAATTCAAACGTTTCATCTGGAAATCCCTCAGAGCACGCGAGAGTGGGTCCTACAAATGTGTACCTTGTCTCTATCGTACGGATGGTTGTTATTTTATTTGATCTAGTGTAGGTAAACTCTATTACCGGTACTTTTTACTACAAGGAATTCAATTTCAGCTTCATCCATGGTCTTAGTGAAAACTAGGTTATTGACATACGAATGGAGTGCAGAACTTTAGTTGATATGGGATTTTCAAGATAGTACCAGAGCTTTTTCTCTTTTATTAGAAAAGTAAATGGAGATAGAAGCAAACTATGCGAAACTTTAATATACAAAATTTCATTCAAAACATAAGAGCCATTTATGTTTCCACGAGTGTTAAACTTATTCTTTCTTGTTCATTATCTCTTTGAGCTCATTTCATGATCTATTGCCAGTCTAATAAGTTTCGCAAGAACTCTTGCAAGTAGCGGTTTTAGTACCAATTACTAAGAGGTACATAAATAATTACCGTTACATTCCTTATTCTATGTTTCATTATTAGGATGCCTCACGCATCGAGCATGATAAATGATTAATGAAAAATTATGTTCCTCTTGGTAATAAAAGATGGCATCGACATCATTAAGTCGCGGTCATGATATGAATTTTTCATGAATTATGGACTTGTATAGTCCGAGTTTATTGCAAGGTGTAGAAGGTAAAGGCACTAGTATTGTATATTTTACTGCATGCACTGAAACAGTATAATGAAATCGCTTTTTTACCGTTAGGTTAGGATAACTTTTATAATAATAAAGAGAAAGCTACGTTATTTTATGTATTCTTTTAATAATTAAAAAGGTACTATGTACATTTTTACCAATCAATATAATATACAAGAACCGTTTAAAAATATTATCACCTACAAAAATGCATAATTTACCTCACACAATCCACAATAACATAATAATAGGGTAGTTCAGAACATAAACCTAGCAAAGCTCTGACCCATTTACTTATTAGGAACGCATCCTGCCAATTTACTTTATTGACGTTGTATTATAGCATCATTAACTTTTTATAACCTTTACCTTTTCAACGGGCCGCCTATAATTATGATTATACGAGAATAGTCCTTAAACTATGTCTAAATTATACCATAGATCTATAAAATCTGCTCCAATAGTAAGCTTTAAAAGATTTTATCGCTACAGACCATTGGGACGTGATTGGGACTATTAAACGTTATAATTTTAATCGTTTTGCAGTCATTACATGGTGACTAGAAGAAGAGTTTATAATTTAGCGTATATACAAATATGATACATATATATATAGAAATAGCAGTAGGTATAAAATAGATAGTAGATGTATATCGAGGGTTGGGTGACATCTTATGCGACTTAATAAATAAAACGTTTAAACCGAAATGAAAAACCAACGTATAATTCATGCAACTTATATAGTATACTCTTTAAAAGAAAAGAAACAAAATGAAAATGATCACAGATAGTGCATTTGTAAGTTGACTTGAATCTTTTTGATATATCATCTGCTATCGCAAAAGTTCTGACAAAGAACTTATCGTACACTGCCATCCTTGTTATTACAATAATTGTTCGAATCGCTTGACAGTTCATTAGGTTTCAATGGGGACAATGTCCCTCGTTTTGGAATGAAAGTTGTCATATAAATGGTGAATTAACTCAACTCTGCGCTGGTCCAACAATAACGAAAACGGTTACAAACACGTACCAAATTTGATCATGAGGCGAATAAATTAAATGGGTACACAATTAAGGATTAAATTACGAGTACATTCTGCCTCCCACACGAACGCTGCAACACATGTGCAGTATGCGACACTTCGCCATAGCCGTGGTTCGTTTTGTATGGAGGTGCCTTAACATATAATATTGTGGCACATTGTGCGGCTCGGCGACCGCATATAAATGCGCTGAGAGCAAATAAAACGGTGCTATAATTTCAAATCATATGGACAGAGAATGGGTGTGGACGGCGCTCTCATTGTGTGGAAATGATGTAACCACTATTAAAAGTGTGGGCTGTATCCCTTGAATATTTCTTGCAACGAAGACGTCGTAGAGTCATATCGGTATTTTATATCTCACCGGAGACAATAGCATACATTTCCAACAAGAAAACTTGCTTTGTAACTACGTATCTATATTTATGGAGCTGAATTTTTATATTTGTCTTGACATTATCAGTATTATCTTGACTAACTATTCACATAAGCTTATTACCAGATTAATTTCATACTCTCTCCAAAAAGCTATATTTATATTATTTTAAAATTATCTAAAGTCACAAATTACTATTTTATTGATGACACAGGTTTAGAATAACAGCAATAAATTAGATTTTTTCCTAAAACAAAACGGTCACTTTATGATACATAATCGTATGGTATCGGGTATTGAGGTCCAAAATATTTAATTAGTTGACTATTAGAATAACATTTCTTGATGGAGCTAAATTTTCTTTCTTTGATAAGCAAGAATACAATCGTATTAGAATTAAAATATTATTTGTCAGTAGGTAGACCTTACATAAAATAATATTATTTTATAACAAACAGATCCTTAAACATCTATAGGTATTATGAGTACACAGATTTTAGTTTCATATGATCATAATATTAATAAACATCTATACCATGAAAACTACGTGCTAAAAGTAACATTCATTGAATGAATTTATTATAGTGTAAAGAGGTTTATGTTGAAAGAGTATTAATATTTATACCTACCTATGAATATGCTGCTAAGCTAGAGCCATTGACAAAATCGTATTTGACAGCTCATGAATTCTGATCAATTCTTTTAGCCACGGAAATTCATCGAAATTCACAAAACTTAAACAATCTCGTTTCGTTGGGAGAATTAATGTCGGCTTATCTTTTTCTACCCAAAGATACTGATATATCGTCATCTCTCTCACACCCTGTCTGTTTTTGTAGGTCTCAGAAGTTCCGTGAAGCATGCGACAGATGTGCGCTTGGCTGCGGTCAGTAACGAACCATGTTTGAATTGGGATAATCAATCAAACCTTTGATTGTTTGACCGGAGAGTGGTTTTTCGATTTAACTTCTTTAATAGTCAAAAGCCAATCATAGTCTATTGCATGTAGTAAATATAGCATCGTTACTTAAGGATTGAGTAAAAGTATTTTTTTTAAAGTTTCGTGCACATTTTAAAAGAACATTATATTTAATAACTAGCCGGATAATAAATAACTTCAGTACAGACACAACATAGGGATTACTTGTTTGAGATAAAGCGATTGCAGCCACGATGCGAGGAGGGAAGTGCAGAATACAGCCGAGCTCCAACAAGGACCGTTACGATATCGACACCGAATCCGATTGCTGCAATGCGAAAATTATCCACCGCAACCGTACACTGAAGGCGTAAAGTGTTTCAATGGCTGTGTTCTCGAATCTGATTTAACTGATGCGTCGTTTGTATTGCTTAGTGCCCATTGAGATACATTGTAACCAGTTTTATTCTATTTATGGTTATTTAATGTCGAATCGTCTAGTTAGGATGCTATCGCAGAGACGTCTTTTGCTATCTTGTTTATGGAGCATCGAGGTCCAAATCATGTCGAAACAAGGTGATAAAAGTTAGTTAAGATATCTGTATATGTATGTTTGGTATGTATGTTTAGTAGTGTAGATAAATAGGCATAAATGACATGATATATGAACTTTAACTACAAGTTAGCTTTCCACTTAGTTAAATCATGGAACATTGATTCCATAGAATAATTTATCACCAATTCGCAGGACTTTGGAAAATAAATTGATGTGCCTATAACTATAGTGTATTTTAAAACAGATTTCCTGAACAGTACATTCGTATAAGCGCATTCACCCGAGGCTATGATACCAAACTGGCACGGCACGGTCATGCACATTGCACATATCTAGGCAACCTTTCAAGCCCTCAATAAATTCTGATCAAAACTGTACCGATTGATACAAAACGTGCACAATGGAGATATCATTAGACCGAAAGTACAGTTGCATGAAATACTAAGACATTGATCTAAGAAAGCATTTTCTTTTGATCGGCATGTACGATTAGAATTGATTGGAGTTGTACTAAATTGATGGTCTAATGATTTTAACTTCGTTACACATTATATGGAATTTGGGGCAGAAAATAGTTTTGTACATGCAGAGAGTTGAAATTTATCACAGACCATATCAACGCATAAAATAAGAAGAACAATTAAAAGGGTTCGTAACCGAGAAAGTAAATGGCCGCATTCTCTCACAAATATTGATATAGGCTGGTGAGCAAACAGTAGCGTTAAAAGCAAAGACATGCGTTTAATCCAAGATAAACAGTCTGAAAGAATTACACGAGAGGGACAGGATATAAAACCATAAAGGTCTCCCTTTCTTTCCCTTAGAATAAACGGGAGAGCACCGCGTAAAGTGATCTAATCCCTCCTGGCTTATAGTAGCAACAGTTAAAGGGAAGCTGAGTCAAAATATGAACTGCTAATACATATTGAATTCGATATATTTTTTATTTACATTAGTTTACCTCTTTGCATTACTCGTACATTTAAATACGCTGTACTTTAAATTTCAAAGTATTTCATGAAAAAATATTAATTATGTCATTATTATGCAAAGATAATTATGCTGCAAACCATATACTCACAACATATTAACCTGCAAAAATAATGATACACGTTGGTACATATAAACAAGTTATAAAAAAAACTTCAAGCATAAACTGCCCCTTAAAGCTCATACTAGAGAATTGTAAAAGTGGGCGTATACAGGCACTTTAGTCTTGCCGCTAATTGTGGCTCCACCTGCTTTAGTATGCCCGAGCGACTAGGAACAAGCGCGAAGGAAGAGGGGAAACATTCCCATATCCCTGTGGTATTTACTAGAGCTATCTTCACATTTAGGGCTTGAACATTATGATCTAGCACACGAGGAGAGTTTTTCAATACATCAACCATACATACAGATATTACATTTTTATCCAAACACATTCAAGTATGAAATTAACGCTCTATTTCACTATCAATTTAGAAGCATACATGACAATTTACAATGTTCAATTTATTTTCTAACCAGATTATACGAGTATGATTACATTTATCAAACAGAATTGCAATCAAATTGAGTTCTCACGGCATTTTCAAAATTAATTGGATATTGCACAAATCTGCAAATCGTAAACAGCGAAGTACCTATATCTGTGGAGACGTAGAGTATCGTTCTAAGCTAACTCGCTAAATTTATAGCCAATTAAGTTAGTGTTAGACTAAATAAACTGACAAGGAGATAGCACAAGAAACCGTAATACGGCCGGCCGCCCTCAGTCTCAAACAAACTACACGATTGCGTGGGTCCCAACAAAACTCTGAACCCCGTTTACTCGCTCACATTTTAAATAACCAGACTTATCGCAAACAGGCTTTAGTATTATACCAACGATGACAACTGCACTGAGTATTTGATTTATAATATTAACTACCAAGCCCGAGCTCCGAGACTGCAGTCTGCTATTTAATATATTGCTTATTGAATCAACATCCAAATGAGGATTAATAAGGATTTATAGCAGCCAATTGAAACTTTGCATTCTATTTCTTGGGCTATTGAAAGATCAATGATGCAACTTTGTAAGATCATCCAACCATTAACAATTTATTACTCGGTAGTTTAGCTTCAAGTTCAGTTCCGCATGCATATTACATGTAAGTGCTAAAACTTGAAGAAATCAGGCGCGGCCATAACGGTAACTCATAACAACGTAAAACAACCTTAAAATCATTTAAGCGCCAAAGTTGAGATGACAAAGTTTTCCTAACAGCAACTAAAAACTGCGCAAAGAAGCCAGATGCTGCAGACAGTTGGAAACAACTGGTCCCGCATAGCTTTATAAAAAGTTTGCCTTTATAACTCTTATATAATAAATCAATAAAAGATATCTTGGACTTTGTAACAATGAAATCCTCATCATAATTTAAGGATTTTAACATCTTGTTTTAAACTTCCTATGCAGCAAGGAGAGTAAATAACTTGGTTTCGCATTTTCTACCCCAAAATTACAGAGTCAACCTCAATTAGCTTTCTAGTGACAAGTTGCACATATTAATTTTGTGTATTTATCATATTTTGTAAAATCTTTAATATCAATATATTTAGCTATAGCTTAGCTTACCAAAATCTTTGGCTGGAGATTCATCCCAGACCGGATATTTACGACGATATTAGCTGGTCTGGCTTCGGGCCGCTATAAATCTCTTGAGCTAGGTCACTTTGTAGCTGTCGCTGCGCAAGTGCTAATCACTGAGAAAGCGGGGTGGGAAGGGATGCTTGAGTTATAGTGCCGAAAACTAGAATCACTGACCCAGATGTAGATGTCTTGAGTTCTGTTGTTACTGTACTAGCTCAAAGCAGTATAAGAATTATGATTTGTTGCATGCACTACGTACAATCTCTCTGAAATGTAGCTGCTTTAATCTAAGAAGTATTAAATTAATGTATTCATGGGACTTTATTCTTGAACCGAATCGAGTGAACCGAATCTTATAATTTATATTTTTCAGAATACAACAAATACAGCGAATGGAGTTAGTAATAGAAATAATTTTCTGGAGAAAATATTCTGAAATTATTCAATACCTGCAAGTTCGTTACCTCTGAATGGGTATTGAAAAATAATCATACAGAACTTTATCTCCAGTATCATAATATTGTTCATAAAGAAACGATACGAAATCTATTGTATGACCAAAATTACGTAAAGATACCAAAGAAAGGGTTACCATTTTTTGTGAGATAAAACCGTCACGCATCGATTGGTATCCAATTTAGTTGGCAGAGAGCGACGTCCGGCGAGCTACCTGATGCTTTGTGCCTTGGTCACGCCCGCACTACTCAGCTCCGTTTGTACACGTAATAGCCACTTATTTATATACTTTCTAATTAAAAATTCTATGAACGATATTGAACACAAAAAAGGCTATCGAGATAACTTTGATAAGAACGGCTTGGTAGACGAAACCTTTAACCCAGTTTCAACACAAACCAATAGCAAAGGACTTAACAACGCTAGATCACTTTTAACGATGCCGTAAACGATAAATGTTGAGTTAAGTTTTCTTTTGAACTGTAAGCACTTGTACGGAATTAGGAATCTACCGGAAGATCAAAGAAAAATAATGGAATACATAATTGGGTAGAAACAATAGAATTTCAGAACAAGTTTCTTGTAAGAAAAAGAACAAAGGCCAAGAAAAATACTACATAAAATTAGGCATGGGGAAAATTCTAGACGGTTTAAGCCTCTAACAATATAAACGCTACTTAATTCAGTAAAAACAATGCGAAACAAGTCGCGTTAACCGTTTTGCTGTAGAGAGTGTGGGTACAAACTTAGTCTAGTACTCGTACTTGCAAACCTGAATAGCTTTACTTAGCATACATTGACATATTCAGGGTGTTTATTTTAGTATATCCTTTTTTTCTATTATTTAGATACGTAAACAATTCTTCACAAATGAGCAGATTCACATAAAAACGTACTGTAACTAATACGTAATTATTTAATTTTAATCCTTAAGTTTACAATATTGTTATACTTACGCATTTATTCGGTAATTCCATCGAGTTGGATACATACAATGTACTCTACAACAGCTAATAAACTGCTCGGAACGACTGAGGCTGACAAATGGGGAAGGACGATAGCTCCTTTATATTTTGCTTTTTATGGATCTAATGCCCTCATCTAGACTACACCAAATATCTACGATGCTAGGAGTGGTAGACTGCTTCGAAATCCCTATTGTACTCGTATTCTTAATCTATACCTTCTTATTCCTCTATGTCTATACTAATATTGTAAAGCTGAAGGGTTTGTTCGTTCGTTTAAACGCGCTAATTTCAGAAATGACTAGTCCGATTTGAAAACTTATTTCAGTGTTAGATATCCCATTTATCGTGAAAAGCTTAAGGCTATATAGCAACCCGCCCCAGCTTTGCACGTGTTCAATACCCCCTCATGCGGACGAAGTCGTGGGCGGCGGCTAGTTTACCTTGATTATTTTTGACTGTATGAAGATTGAAGATATTTCTCAATTAGTTAATCTGTCAGTATAGTCCTCGACCCGTAAGAAGTCTGTGTGCACTTTTCTAGTATGATGCACATTATCAGTTAGTACTCAAAAACTATATGTGTGCATCTGTCATGGTTAACTTCTCATATACCGAGGACTGAATAAGCAGCTAATTTCGAAATGCCAATAAACTAAATCAATGCATAGCATAGACGTATATACGTATAGATAAAATGCAAACCAAAATGGAGGAATTTAAAAGTCTTGCACCAGTTAAATGAAACATGGTAATTTTGTCTTTCATTTAGTTAAACCAAAGGTAGGTAATTCAATTTTAAGAGACTGTGTGATTTAAATTCGATTTAGTTTAAGTTGATACCCGAGGCATAGTTTCCGATTTCACAGTCCTTATCTTTACCCAAACAGTTGTAATAAAGTTCGAAAGGCAATAATAAAATTTTAATAAACAGTTTAACGATGGTCCCGCTAGGAGGTCTACAGTTGCAGTTTGATAGAAAAACCTCACCATTATAAATAGACCTGCCGCACGGTTTATTCCCGCTTATAATGACACGTACAGTATGGTCTTTACTGGCTGGTTTTATATCGTTTACACTGTATCAGTATCAGATACAGATGGGTCTGGAGATAATGTCTATCATAGCCACAAAGCCCGAGAATTAATTAATAATACATCTAATAAGATAAGTTATCGCGATCTCATTCAATAGTAATTGTTGCTTTTAAAAACCTGTTTTATAATAAACTTTATAAGTAGGAATTAAAACTCATTACTCTATGCGGGCCTATATGAATCTACGTTATAAAATACCAATAAATCAACTTCGCGTTTCATATGCGAGATCGCGGAATACTTAGACGTGATTTAAAAGTTTATTGGTCAAATTATTGCCATTACGGTTCCTATCAATATCGAATCAGTAATAAAATATACCGTAATAAAGACACTAACACGATTCGCAGAAGCAGTAAAGTTATGCTGTAAATAAAGTAGTTTAGCCAACACACCTAGCATTGCAGCGAGAGCCTAACTCGAGCACGCAGACAATTTGAAATGCAAAACGCTGAATGGCTACATCGACTTGATACGGGTATTGACGCCACGCTATTGGCTTTTCGATTGTCACCAAGCGTTTGGTATCAAAAACCCAATTAAATGCCGCTGTATCGACCACGGATACACAATGCGAGAGCGGACACTGGTCGCGTTCCGTTCTGCGTTCACAATACACAAATTATAAACAGACCACTTGCTTCAATACGCGCGCTCACATCACTTCCTGTGCAACCCATTGTCAGTTTTCAATTGAATAACTTTTATTGAAATGATCCTAGAGCGTGTTGCCAGAATAGGCGAAAGCTTTATTTGTGGGTTCAGGCGACATTGTTATGAGCGAAGCCAATTTCAATTACATCGATTTCCGTTCGGTATCAAAGGACGGGGCGCGTTCGTAGAATTTGTGAGACGCATTCGAGTTACTGTAGTAACAGACTGTTTCTTATTCGTGACAAATTTACGTCTATTACGTATTAAATTGAGGACTTCGAAGGTCTTTTGTGGTGGAATTACAATAAACTTACCGATACAATTGTAGTGATTGACGGAAGTCATTCTTCCTGTTATATTTACCTGTAACAATAAGTATTGTAACATTAGTATTCAGCAGCGGATGTAAAGGCAAAAAGTGTATTTTTATACACGCGTGTACGTCTGGGTTATTTTTTGCCGGCCTTTTATGAGAGTTATACATACCAAGCACTGTCCAGTAATAGTGGTCAATACCATAATTACTGTTGACCACCGCCATGTGGGAAGATAATCAGTATGTTGGATCTGTCGCTACTTAGGAAGTTGTTACGTGCCATAAGTCGTATCAACACATGCATATGAAATAACTATTAGTAGTCATTAACTGTGATTGAGACCGTAGATTGAGGTTGTTGAACTCGTGCAACCGTTATCTTTATGCTGAAGTTGACATAAGAAGCTTCTGGAAAATTAAGTTAGTTAGACTTGAAGTACTCATAGAAATATAAGTAGATTAGCATATTTTTGAATCTTTATACAACAGCTTCATCTGACTAGAGTCGTAAGTTTGTAGGGATTATGATGCTAAAGCTGGGAAATTGAGATCAACTAGATTAACATACTGTAGGAATAATGATCCTAGTAATGGTCCTATACCTTGAATACGATTGTGTTTATTACTCACTAGCAGCCGCCTCTACGACTTCTTCCTCATAAACTTCAGGATTATCTTATTTTATCCTTCCCGTGGTAATTTCGGGAAGTGCATTCTTAGTAGGTACTGCCTTATATTGCTACAGGAATATGGGTACATATACATGGCAATTTTAAGTTTACCATGCCATGTACCCAGTTTAGGATGTCTGTTGTCTGTCACTCTTACATAATAGACAGCTGTTGACTATTTTAAATTATTAACAACTCTACAGATTATAACAATGTAAATTTTGGCTACTATAAGGGTAATTCCAGTAGTTCATCATCTATGTAGGACCTCGAACTTTAGTAAAGGATCTAATTTTCATGCGACATCGCACCGTGATGTGACCACTAAGAAGATTAAGCACTTTGACCACTTGTTACTTCGACTATGTTCAAAGGATTTCCTTAACTATGTGCTTAAGTAAATGTGCTATGGTGAAACTTCTTTATGTTGACGTGAGTAAACGACACATTTTATCACATTCCTGTAAAATAATCTAATCCTTTTCAAGTTTCATCAATGAAAATTTAATAGAGAAAGTTTATGAAGAATCTTCGGTCTAAGTAACCATTTTATTTTACAACAGATCAAAGGTTAGGTAATATTGAAAACAACAAAGTTATTATAGTAGGTACGTGCCTATATAGCAGAATCGCGTCCGGCCGTAAACATAAAATAAAAGGAAACATATAAAAAACCACTTCAGATAAACGATTACGAGATATCTCAAAAAGAAATCAACATCATAAAAATATCATGCGGATTCGTTTACATTTAATTGCAATAAACCCTCTATAATTTATGCAAGGATTTGCATCGTTGCATAAATACTCGGGACGAACAATAAGAATACCTCATTCCAAACTTAACGTCACATAAAACTGTGGGCGAGGTGGACAGCGCGGCTGAAACGGATTCTTTTTTAAAAGTTAATCCAAAAGAGACAATGAGCAAATACAGCTGCGGGGAATGCAAAACGAATGCAAGCAAAGAGGACAACGAAAGCTCTGTGACCATGAAGGAAGCACAGTGGAGGTGTCCCACGACGGACTGGCCGATTCTCGGCTAATCGATAAAAGGGTAGACTAAGGTTGAAAGCAATGTAAGCCAGATATTGCTTGACACTAAACGGCGTAGGATACACTATATCACATCTCCCCTTGTTCCTTCTTGTCTGTGACGCTGCCCAACGCAATCCTCGGTAGCCGAATAACCGTAGTAATTTATATGGAAACAAAGTGTCAGGGATAAAAGTATTGTAACCGACGTAAGCGATAAACGAGCCTTCAGTCGGAAAGGAATGAGGTAGGAGCTAGAAGTGGAAATGTTTTATTTGTCTGGGGAAGGTCAGATTTGGTAATTCGCTTGCGAGAGGTTTTAAATAAAATCAGAACTCTTTTTGTGTTGGGCTTTGATTAGTAAAAATATCATGTATTTTTTTTTCAAAATGTAAATTGGTAAAAGTTTGAAGGGATTTTGGCTACTCGCTAGTAAAACTATGATACTATATCGAGTTAAAGTGTCTTCCTTGTAAAATGTTTTCAAACTTGCGGTTATTTTGATTGCCCATAAGATGTTTAAAAATGTCATAATGAAGATGAAACGATTCCAAGTCCGAACCTTTCCGAGACTGAACCTGCAAACGACTTACTTAAGGCTGAATTTCGATGCTTTTCAATAAACATGTCTGATTAACACGATTCATGGCTAAAAACAACGATATTTAGGAGTCAATTAAGAATAAACATGTAGGAACGCCCGGCGCGTCTCGCGTAAAACGTAGCTAATAGCCGTTTAGATAGCAGCACTGAACAGCAGGAAGCCATGTTGAGAAAATCTCAAGCATGGCTTTCGCGCCGCGGGCACTGTTTACGACGCTCTCCGACTGCCCATATTGATTGAATCCATAACAAATTAAAAACTTTATTGCTACAATCTGAACTTGATCTTACGTATCTAGTCGTAAAAATCACGAATAATTTTCTTTACCGTTTTGAATTAAGATAAAATATGTTCGTTAGGCTAGCTTTACTCGTACCTATTGCATATGTATTAATCCACGTCAAAGAAGTTAATAGAATGTAATGAAGCAAAACAAATGGAAGGGTTTTAATATTAATAAAAAGACAATACCTACTACCATTGTGTAATGCGATATCTTTTTACGACTGACGAAGCCATACAAACTTGACGGGCGGCGAGGCATTGAGGTGTCGATTTTAAAATTGCAAATGTTATTTTAAAGTTTATGTGCCACTAGGTAACCGCATTACTGCTCAATAAAAAGATTTAAAAATCAAAAATATTGAAGTGGGTAGATATATATCATCGTATAAAAAGTTAATGATAAATGATAATTTTGTATACTGCCCCAAATATTAATATTTTGTTTGTAAATGTAATTTTTTCAAATTTCGAAAAGTAATAGTGAACACCTAGATCTCGCACCTTCAAGTGACGAATCCTATTTACATATTCCGATAGCATCGTAAATATTATTAATAAAAAAAATTTGTAAAAGACACGTCAAGTCAAATTGTCAACATTCAAAGAACGTTCCGAAGACGTCAATTTGTTTAAGAATTACGTATAAATTCGTCTTGAAGACAAGCCATCTCTTGCTCAGATCACTGTTGCGACATTTCAATAAAATTTACGATAGTGACTTAAATGGCGTGTCCGATGAACAAAAAAATGTTCAGACGTGTTCCGTTTTTATTTTAGACGCACATTCAGTTCGTTAAAATATCTTACTTGTAATAAAACTGTCCGATCATTGTTTCACTAATAAATAAGATCATATTGTCGAGATAATGAACATAGAGTTTCGTACTCTATGCTTATTTATTTATGTAACAATGGTCGTAATTGAATTAAGGAATTGAAATCGTTATTTATTAAACTTTCAATAAAAAGTCGCGATTGTTATAGGCACATTATAATTTGAGTTCTGGGCTGAGGCGGGCTTTACTAAAATATATCAGCTGCATCACCTTCCGTGCATGTCATAATAGTAGAGTAAGAAACTCAAGCATTAAGTCCGGCGATTAGCCAGCAACTTTTCACCGATCATTTAAATCTGTCCCCGATGTAAACATAGCTGTTATTGTTCTGGCTATCCCATTTAGAGAACATAGCCGTGTCTATTATGTATGTATGTATATATTTGTGTAATTATTTTACATTATACATAATATTAGAAAATAGATTAATGTACCGGAAAAGACTGTCACTACTACCGAACTTGTACATCTCAACCACAGGCGGCTCCTGGTGTTTTTAGATGGGAGTTTACACTCTTTTCATTTGAGCAAAACCCTCACTCTTATTAAAATTCAGATGACCTAATGAAACACATTTAAATCTACTGTTACACGTGCCGGCCTATGTCGGTATGTCTCTTTCGCACTCATTGAATACTGTACTAGGAATCGTACCAAATTACATTTCATTGGAGCGCGATCGCTAGCTATTCACTCGATACATAAGATTACAACTTACTTGAGACGAACGCGCAGACACTATTGTATAAATATAGTAGAATTGAAAGATAGTTATAAATATAGAGAAATATAGATTGCCTATGTAATCTTCGTGGGTGGGAGTGCACTGCACGAGCGCTCCTTAGGACGAGCCGCCAGTGATCTCAACTATACCCACAAAATTGTTCAGAAGTGGCACCATGTGGTTCTGTCGGCCCTTGGTGCTCTGCCTACCTCATAAGGGATAAAGGCGTGATTATATGTATGTATGTATGTATGTACCGGAAAAGAGTCTGAAACGATTCGCCAACAGTCGATTGTCCCATGAACGTTTGGCCCACAGAATTATTGATCAACAACAACAACAACAACAAGTATTGTAATAAAATATATTCATTGACTCGAAAGTATGAAAACATGTCCTAGTTTCTAAAATTTATCGCGGTTAAAAAAAAACAGCAGAATCAAATCTTTACTGGAAATGTAAATTGTGATAAATTGGAAGACACCACAATAATTCTTGTCTCAAACAACGACTGAAATGAACTCCAAAATTAGTCTTAGAATGACACAGCCAAATGTACGCTGCATTGATCGTTGTTATTGCCCATGACAACCGACTACAGGAGATAGATTACTACTGTTACTCATTCTATAAAGTGAGTTTCGTAAAAGTTACCTTTAAACCTTATAACATGGGAATAAGGATGCATAGTTGCAACTTTCTAAACCTCCCCTACTAGTATTTTTGTAAGACGCTTGCCAATGCCTGTCGTGAAGTCTTCAGTGTTTACTCAGATGAGTCGGAATTTAAAATTAGGTGTGTGACTTAACGACTCTATTTTTATATTGACAGAAGTTGGTGAATTGGTAGGTAAGTAAAAAATCCTAACATGAGTTTTTATATTTCAATCATTGTATACAGTGTTGATCAACTACGCCCTAATCAGGCATAGTTAATATGGGAAATGAAAATATTTTTATAAAACGTAGTCTTCTTAGATTAGTTTTCTATTATAAAAAAAAATTTAATGTTTGCGAATTTAGATAAATGTATATAGGTACTACGAATTCCTAAACCTAAGTCTAAGGAAACCCTACTTCTGTTTCTAGAATACTTGATCTAAATTATTCTCAAATGCTTAACCAAGTACCTATACCTATTGAAATTCACAATTACCTTATTAATTACTTATTAATAAACATTATTAAGCGTCAACTCAATGAGAAAATTATTAATATTCAATTCCAATAAGTACCAATTTTCAATTCTAAAAGAACTGTCAAGTCAATAATTTTAATGCGGTATTCAAATATATATACGATCCCCACAGCTTGTTCAGTTTAAGCACGACACTTATATTTCTCAGCCGTTTTACATAAAAAACGCTATAAAGAGGCATTTCTCATTTTTTTCCTCTAAAACAACGGGGTGTCTTGTGTTTTTTGTAGGAGAATACCAAATGTGTTGCGACCCACGCACATTCACAATGATTGCTTCACACTCTAAGTGGCAAGCTAAGGTGGGTCTATACTACTTTTAGAAGTCCTCCTATGACATACTTAATAAACTGAGGGATTACAATGCAAAATATGCTACGGTGCGCTACTATATTTATGGCATCTAATCAACACATTAAAATATTACCAAAAACCAGAAATCAGAAGACAATATACTTATAAATAAATTTAATAAATTAAAACGATTATCATGGTCATCTCGGGCATACTTTTACGTTGTATCGACACCTCTAGGAATTTTGATCGGTGCACTTAGATTTAAGCTTCAGATAAGTGACGGTCCCTCCATCAATTTCGTACAAAATATTTTGTAAGATCGAAAGATTCGTTTTTATGGGTTTTAAAAGATTAATACGGAGATAAAGGGATTTGGGGCGACTTAGACGTGGAATTCTCGGGGACAATAAATTTTTACACCTTTGTTTTAGAAAAAAAACTTTACTTTTGTAACGGAAAGTTTAGGTTGAAATATAATTTATGAGCAGCTTCGTTGAGAATTCTTTTTAAGAGGACCATTTTAATTAGGCGTAAAATAAAGATTGATATTGTATTTTTGAAATTGAATTTTGTATTATTTTAAAACAATATTTAGAATAATAGAATATTGATGCTCTTGAAGAATTTTAGTTTATATACCCCTGAAAATAAAATATTTATACAATAAAAGGATTCATAAAATAAACCAAGCAACGCTCAATTGCAATATAAAAAGATATTACCTACATTGTAATGAAAATGTAACTCTTCCATCGTAACTATATCAGTTAAATGATTTTCTTTAATAGAAAATTTCTGCAGGGTAACTTCGGCAAATATCTCGGCGAAAGCGATTAGTTGATCGGACGCCAGACTCGGAATGAAATTTACGAGCATTAAAACTATCTCAATTTCATCTTGAGCTGTACAGCAGGAGCCAGTTGCCGTTCAGTATAACTACATATTTCATAGCGCTACATCTGGAGACATTTTGAAAAGCACCTGACTACTTTGGCTGAATGTCTCATATAAAAAAGGTGATTTGTATTATGTATTTGTAGATTGTAAGGTTTTTTGTTGACTTTTACGCAACTAACAATGTTATTTTATTTGGCCATTTTTTTGAGGAATTTATTTTTAGAGTGGTTTTATATTAGGTAGGTATTTCGTTATGCAATTCTTATCGTTTATTTCTCTTCCACTATTTATTGATTATTATATTTATACAACACTTTATCATAAACATTCTATAGCTTTACCTTTATGACTCTTTAGAATGCGCCTTTGTAGAGCGTCTGCTTTTAATGCAATCCAAATCAACTTTGGAACGATGTAAAATAGTTAACTGAAATATTAAATCTGTAATTAAAACTGCCGCGTACCCTCACAAAGCAATCATAGCCGACAAAATGTTTCATAATTTTCAACTTTAACGACCGTAGATGGTTTGACTTTATCTATGTGTTTATCTTTCTTTGTTTTTTGGGAAAGTTATTTATAACAGCCTAGTTATAAACGTATGGTAATAAACAACTTTACTATCCAAGTTTTTAATGGGACAATATTGTTTATAGAAATGGCTGTAATCGCTAGCCTATCTCATAACTTCTGATATCGATATAGTTCAGCAAACAGTGGCATACTGTGTCCATAGCTTATATCCATTGAGTAAATAAGATAAAAATGTCGATATTCCTAAATACAAATCAGTGCTGGGTAAACAAGTTTTTATGTAAGTAACTCTATATATACTGTATAGTATAAGAAAGCAAAAACTATTAGTTAATATTTGGTGGTACTACGTTATTATTCCAAAATTTATCTAAATATGAGTACATATAGGTATGTATATATAGGTCCTATAAGAAACGCGAATCGTAGATAAATACTTTTGACGCCACTTAAAAGAATAAAAATCTGTCTTATTGTTTTAAAGCCGGTGAAAACGTAGGTGTCAGTACTGAGAAAGAAACGGTCGATGTCAAGAATCGTACAGCGACACAATGGTGGCCCGAGGATTAAAAGCCAACCGGTGTAGCAGTAGCCGACGTGTCATTTATCAGAACATGCCTCTTCCGCAAGCTTTAATGTCACTACATGTTGGAAAGAAATATATTTGAATGCGTTAAATTTGGAAGTCGATATTAATTGAGTTTTTGTGTCGCTCGTTTATTATGTCAATCTAATTAATACAGCTTTTGTACTGGTTTGTAAATTAAATGAAGAATCTAATGTATTAGCGGAATTTTAATTTGATGATCTTGATAAAATCTGGTTTGTCAATTTGAATTAGTTACCTACATATTTAGATTATAGTGTTTTAAAATTTATTTGAATGTACTCCTATCTTCTTCTTCGTCCGTCAGCCTATTGCAGTCCACTACGGGATAGGCCTCCCCATCTCCCATTTTTGCCATCCAGTCACAACCAGCCACCCTCTTTAAGTCATTTGGATGTATGATGGTTACAAAATATAATTATATTGTTTTATTATCAAGTACATAACTTTACTAGAAAGCTAACATTAACGTATAACACACAGCATAAACTTTTATCTCAATTAATCACCAATTTTCTAATTCAGCCCACATATTCTTAGATTAGACGTAAGCTTGGTATATAGCCGTATTGCGTGACTATAAACTTTTCATCAAACGTCTAAAGGGACGTGGTGTAATATCTAGTAACGACTAGTTTGTATTATTTCCATAGAGCACCTGGCTATAAAATACCTTTGATGAAATGCTATGTTACAGAAACACTAGCCCAAATCACACGTGAATTTCCAATTCAAGCACTGCTGGATGGGACATTCTTGATAATTATTCCACCATATTCTGGAATACCGCTTTCATTATAATGAAAACCAATCCAATTAATTAAAGGTCTAGTGTAAATAATACCGTTACAAGTTCCAAGCGATACCAATCAACCTGTTACCCGAGCCCAATAACTTCACACCCAACCCAATCGCATCGTACCTTATTGGCATCAAACAAATAAATTCCATTCGTTAATCTTGAATCTTTAAGAGAAACCCGAAACCGTAAACATACACGTTGAGCATACAGTGTTAACTATTCATTCGGTGTCTCCAGAATATATCGAACAAAAGATCCAGCATCCGACTACACTATTTCTCACTACATCGGTGCGATGTAATCAGAGAATACGACGTGTTGTAGTTATTTATGTATGAGAAGGGCGCGGGTGAGGGTGGCCCAAACGCTGGATACAAACAGAATAATATTGATGACACTGCGCTGTGAGGGTCATGAATCATTAATCGTCTGCTCGCGTCTACGGCTCTATTACGAATGCCGGATAAGCTACCCTTCATGATGTGAGCCATGTGACCTCGAGCATCCAAAACCTCGTTATAGTCACCTAAATTAGTTATGCTTGATATTTCTATTACCAGTGTTACTTGGGGAAGAGTTATATGTTCTTCTTATATTATTTTGCCTTATTTTTATATTATAATCTTCAACTACGGGCTGTATTGTAAAACAGTATTTTAATCATCTTTCATGTAATTCAACTAATTTCGCTGTGATAGCAATATTAAAACTTTAAACCATACTTTAAAAAGTTATTACAGCTAAGAATGAAGTTTTATTTCAATTGTATCAACGGACTATAAAATAATAATTATGTTCACAAAAAAAGCATAAAGTAATTTTCTTAAACTCAAAAAAGGGAAGGCAATTTAAGTTAATTCAGTAAGCAACAGACATGGCTACTTCCAAATGAACTCAAACGTAACAAAAACGAAAACAAATCGTGGACAAAAACGCAGATCATTTTGGAGTGGACTTTCTGGTTTATTTTTTCTAAGTTGTGTTTGGGACCGAGGACTTCCATCGGAAACCTTAAGGTTTATTTTACTTTATTTTTATTCTATAGCAATAGCATATGCATGGCTAAAGAAATATTATAATGATCATCGATCGCTATTCAAAAAGAAACCCTATACAAAAGATTCTTAAATTTTCTAATCGCAATTTTATTTGGCGAGCAAACGTCGTTCTTTATTGCTTTTTTTGCAATGCCTTAGGTCCCAAGGTGAAGCGGCTATTATTCTTTTCGATTACTTCTTTAGGGGAAATATTAGAACCATAAAAATTGTGCAAATTGTTTTGCAAAACAGCTACGGTCGTTTTGGAATAACAGTTATTTGTATTGAAAAGCTTTCGCAACATTGTTTATTGTTTTATACGGCATGTTTTCAACAAACAAAACTAACGGTGCCTAACGACAGTTTGTACAAACAAACAGAACGGTGCGCTTAATATTCACAACACATACACGCCGAACAGTTTTCTAAACAAAAACAAGAATACAAGCAGTACTAGGAATAATTGTGAAGACATTTAGAGATCTACATTACAAAAGATAACTAAGAGCCGAACATAACCTAAGCAATACCTATACAATATTTTCGGAAATACCTATGTAAAAGTGGCCGTTAAGTTGGTTCTTCGGAGTAATATAATACAATCAAATAATTCCACAACGATCCAAGCTAACATAACTTTTTTAAATTCAACTCATATGTTCGCCATCCAGGAAGGCACGCTTTTAACAAAAACAGTATCTACTCAAAAAGTTTAAAAACAAAAAGTTCGCCGTCGTCGTCGTCTCCATGATAAAAGACTAAAAGAATTTTGGAGACAGACAACGCCATATTGAAAAACACGTGATTTGAAAAGATACTTTATTGAAACCTTTTTATAAATAATTCGTTATTAACTAACATCATATATTGTGTATGGATTATGTTATAAATAAGTAGGCAGGTATGTAATATTTAGCTCCTATAAGGGTTCATCGTTTTAACCTAATTTGAACTAATCAATCATGTCTACTAATCCATTGAAAGAGTAATTTTCGCGTTTCCTCACGATATCCCAATTTCGTAAATAAAAAACGTTCAACTATAGCAACTACCTATCCTTCCGCCCTTGGCAGCGTCACGCACATCCCTTTGCAAATAAAATAAAAAATAATACGGGCAGCTCAATGAATAGAACCTCAACCTCATCGCAGGTAGAATTTTTAGAAAAAATAGCGGTCCAAAATTTCGAATTTGACTGCAGTATCTAGAGGCTGGTTCATAGCGCGTTTTATGTTGTAGTTCCGTATAATATATTCTCATTTTTCTACATCTTTTATCAGTGTATTATCAAGATGTACCTAATAACCAGTCTATTTTCAGCCATAAAAATTTTCAGAGTATTACAAAGTGCGCAAGAAGACTTTCAAGCAAGTTTGAAATTTAAGCATGCACATGAATTCCAATATTGCTTTAGGTTCCCATATGTCTAACTCCAGAGGAACCCTTAAATGAACCCACTATAAAGCATTAGGCAAAAAATAATTGAAGCGTGATCAGACTGAAATATTGCGCATCAACAGATGTCGATGTGAGTTGATGTGTGCATGATAGGATACAATTTTTTCTTATTCTTTACCTGGAAACTGATCGTCTATTTTGATATCGTACAAAATTCTTAATTGGCCTACCTGCAGGCTATAGGAACATCATAATTGCATTTTGTTAAAAACTTCATGCCGCGAAATAATTATGCTGGTTGTTCATTCTTATAAAATGTAGTCATTTAGTAGTACTTACCTAGGTACCGACTCTCATCTCTCTCTAACCTTTATCTCTTCTTGTCTTCTATAATATGTCATTAGCCATTTTAATTTCTTTGTGGCTTTGTTGGACCCCTAAGTAGTCGCGAAATTATTAACTCATTCAGTCTCGTCAATATTAAATAACGAAAATTCCTACGTCAATCGGTTGGGAAAAAATTGAAAACCTCTGGTTTTGTTCTTACGACCTTAAATTTTTTGCGTAATTTCTCCCTTGTTTATTACCAAGGTCATTCGAGTATAAATTTACCCTTGGTAAGTGTTTATTACCCTTCGAGTATAAATAATCGTTGGATACAATATTAGAATAAACCCTATTGGATTCTAGAAAGTAATCCATTTTTAAATCCATCAAAAATCCAGTCTACTTAATCAGCTATTTAATAAGCGGTGAACTTTGTTATCGAATTTCAATTAAAAATGCATGTTAGCTTTTCCAAGTTCGATAAGAAGATAACTGTTTCTTAAGCCAACAAATTGCATTACGTTATTATAAACACCTTTATCCGTAAATATTGGTCGATTTATTTCTTCGATCTCAGATATCGATTTACAATTAATGGGTTATTATAATATAATTTGCAGTCAAGTGGTCATTATCTGGTTCTACTGGTTTGTTAATAGCTTTGTTCTGAATTCCTATGTTTCAGTGCTGGTAATCGATCAGTGCATTTTTTCAATTAGTTTGACGTATTTGACTTAGACTGGTAAGGTGGTCGGAAAATAGTGGTGATTTTAGGGCCTATGTGCCGGAATTGTGATAGATAGATATCATAAATCTTAATATATAAAAAATCCGTGTCACTGTGTATGTTCCGAATAAACTCAAAAACGAGTCAACTGATATTCATGAAAATTGGCATATATATGTAATTTGGTCCAACTTAGATGATAGGATAGTTATTATTTAAATTAATGGTCTTAATAACTAATAATTAATAAAAAACTGATCATCAACGTTGGTTGTTGTTATTAATCGTACGTTCCATAAGTCTGCAACAGATGGCGCCTTCTGAATTCTTCTGTCTTTTCTGCAGTCCACGCGGATGGAGTCGCGGGCGTCCGCTAGTAATTAATAAGAAAATGTTGTTCATAGTTGCCATCCTGCATCCATTGTGAGACCTATGTTATTTACTCGTATAAGTTTATTATATCATCAAAACCAGTTATGAGACCCTAAAATGTAAATTCAAATAGAAGGAAGGATAGAAGTAAGGGATTACTAACTTAGTAAGGTTACCCGTGCGTGAGTCTTCGTATTTCGGCTCTGTGAATTATCAGTAGTATTTGGATATTTATAGAAACCAAGCATAATGTCGCAATCATTACCATTTGTAATAATTATTTAACCGACTGAAAAAATAAGGAGGTTTCTAAATTCGACCGTATAATATATTTTTTGTTAAGATGAGGACATATTGTGTTATCGCACTAAGATATTTCTTATTCACCTCTTGTGATGGAAATAAGGGATAACTGATTAGATATGTATATAAAAACACCAGACTACGATGGTAGAACTGAATTAATATTATGAGAGAGCAGTAACGGTGATTATCAATGATAGTTAATCTCATCTGCATTTGGTGCACCATGCTGGGTAATAAACGAGACTTCGGTGAACTTTATTTCCAAGAAAGGTGTTTGGATACATTGATATGCATAATTTTGTTACAAACTGGACGTCAACTACTCCAGCGATTCTTTGGTGAATCGTTAAAAATAAATTTGCCAATCCTCTCTTATTATTTCTTCGATGCTGGATACGATCAGTGTTGCTCTATGTTAAATATTGTTTTATTCCGGCATATTGAATCGACTGAAATATCCATTGTTTTGTTTTGTTTTCACAAAATATATCGAAAAATATATGGTAGTATCTAAATACAAAAGCTCTGCCTGAATTCAGTAGCTTTTCATGAATCCTCTTATTCATAATGCTCAAGTACATAGTTTAACTCGACATCGAATGTGATTTTGAATTATTTAGCTGAAATATTTCATTAAAATTAAATGTTGAATCTGGCAAGTAAAAGCTTCTATAACCATGCTTTTACTTAATCCATTTCCGGCAATGAAATAATTGCATTAAATCTTTCATGTCATTAGTATCAAATATTTTATTTAATACATAAATTTTCTGTCACTCCATTAGTGTTTCTCCACTCTTATTATGAAAGCTTTCATAAATATAGTAATCAATCGTTCATAAATGGAGACCGTACTGAATCTTATAGCTTTTTGGCAAGACCGGACTAAAGCTCTGTAAAAGGAAAAAGTTCAAACAAACTGTACTTACCTTTTGCAAGCATGTCGCTCTACATTGCGCTACCCTTAGAGGTGATGATACTTCTTCTTCTGCTGATACTCCAATCCATGATATTATTAGGGAGAACAGTGATAAACTATAAAATAACATTTTGGCACACATCTTCTTTGGTATTTCCAGGTTCTATTCAACAAGACGGATCAGATTCTCGACGTCTGTCATAATGGGCACAAAAATCCTGCTAACAAACCCTTATTCATAGTACAGCCGATTTTCAGGTTTTCCAGACGTTCAAAACGTATCACTAGCACTTTTATAAAATCTTCTAAAATTCGTAATCCAGTCTTCAGGTAAGCCGTAATTAAAATTAATTAGCACACAATGTTTATAAAACGAGAACAAAAAATAATTCACAACTTGATCGGTCTCTGTTGTAATCCCAGAGAGACGACGCTTCCACCACCGCGGTCGAATGCGGACTAACCACCCCGCATGAAGAAGCTCGCTGTTCCTCTCCCCTCTGATGGTTAATTTTTGTTCCTGTCTCGCTCACACTCAACGGGTTTCCTTCGTCTCTCTCCCACCCGTTATCGAGTACCATGGCTACTACTACGTATGGCCCTCTCTCTATCCATGCTACTACTGCATATATTTTATTCTATCTCGTTTCATCTTAGGTGGTTTCACGTTGTTTTTCCTTGATGCAGTTTAACGGATGGGAATGTAGTGGTTATTGTTAGACAAAGACGGTGGTAGTAGTAGAAATTTTAGGGTTGTTCAAAAGGGGTGACAAAGAATCGAGCTAATTCAGGGCTTGAGTTTTTATGGGAGTTCGGGCGGTAAAAAGTATCCCGCCTCTCTCGTTTGTTCAACTTTATGGTTCGCGCGCTGAAGCCATATTAATAATATTAATGGCTACCGGATTACCATTTTAATATAGATTTATAAAAGGTTTACCAATACAATATAATGGCAATAAATACATTTTTATATCTAGATTTACCTATTTGCAAATACTGGTGCACGTAATCGGTTGCATGCTCGTTGTTGATAGAGCGTATTCATAAAACGTAGATATTCTGAAAGTTTGTTTGAAAACAGCTAGTTTTTTTTGCAAAGCAAAAAACCGGCACAGCAAAAAGATTAAATAAGAATACAGTGTACGTGACAGCGCACAAGCCTTTCTACGTAAAGACATTTTCGTTTTCTTTCTTCAGTAAGTCTAGGCCCGGTCCTATTCATACCGCTCTGTCTTTAACTTTCAAGACTGGCCAGACTTTGGTTAAACTACACTGGCGTTTGCGTTTGGCTGAGCGAAATCATGTATTTATAACATTCTTGATTTAAAAGGTCAAAATAATTGATTATTGAAATTAAGAGGCTTAGTATTAGTAATAATAATAAATAAAAAATACAATAAAATTTAGGGAAATGCAAGTAGCCTCATGATGTTAACCACCAGTCATACGATGTTAACTAATTGGTGTGAGAGGTATTATAATATCTTTGTGGAGATACCACCAGTAATACAACTGCAAACTGGTATCTAGGCGTTATTTTATAAAAATGAAAAACGCCTGTATAAAAAACGCTAGTGAGAATCTCGACTTAGAAAAAGCAGCTGCAACACACAATTTCTATATGGACAGTTGAGGAATAGTTTAATGTTGTATTGAATCTACATTGGCGACAAGGGTCATAAAATATTTTATTTAATGAAAATCATTGTCATATTTTATTACTTTCATTCTTTGCAACTAAACAATAAATACAATACCCAAGGGAATATAAAAAGGTTTTCATGGAAATATTAGGTAGGTATTCATGATAAAGGATTGTTTCTACTAACATTAGTCAATGTTGCAATTTAAGGATACAGCATTAAGGAAAAAAACATTAAAATCACAAAAATACAAACCTTAAAGAATGTTTTATTATGTAATTAGTATATTTGTTGTAGTTTTATTTTGTTCAGCAAATGTTATTTAGTTTACGGCAGGTTGTGTTGTGACTGTGACAGACTAAAGTATACTGTGCTGACACATTTACTGCACGTCGTAAAACACAAGTGTTAGAACATTTTTATAAGGTCAAAGTTCCTAACGAAACATTGAAGTAGATGATCCCTAACATTTACTTTATAATTTAGTATATATTTACCAAGCTAATGAAGTCTTGAAAAGGAATTTAATATAGGTCGTCAGATTTTATTCTGACATGATTTTTAATGAGCCTGAGCCTCAACATTAGAATATAATATTACCTATATTCTAAATTGTTATAGTAACGGAAGCTCACCACATAGTGTTATGTTGTCCTACTTAAAATAAATTTCTTGCAAACGGAGGTTGCGAGTTGTAAGTAACTTAACATCAACATAACTTTTACTATATTTTTTTGGTCGTCATAAAACTACGGAATCTCCTCATCATCACGCGTCTTTGCTATTAGGGTCCAGTTGAGTAAATAGACATAAATGCACATAGACGCGCGTAGCAGGATTTTTTCAGAAAAATAATTAATATCTGTCTATAAAAAAACTAACATAAACACTAGACACTATAAATTTCGACGATAATTTATTTTTTTTCAAAAAAAATTTTTTTTTCTTTAAAACTATTTATTTCATGTATAGAATACGTACCCTTCGTTAAAGGTGGCCACAAAAAAAACCCTGTATTATATCAAAGCGTCTTTGCTATATAGTCATAGAGTTTAGCACTATAACGAGAGAGAATATATTCTTTAAATCATTTTTCCTAATATATTAAGGTCAGATATTTGCAGCATAAAATAACAATGAATAACTCAACAATCTAATAAACTTAATAAGGTTCATAGAGATTTGCAAGAATTCCAATCACAGACTCAGGAATCCTGTGTAGTATTCCAATATTGACTGCAACTACGCCATCTCGTGGCGCAGGGTAAAGATTCTTCAGTAACCGTGGACCGAAATAGGTCATTTCATCCAGAAGTAGCATTATATTTTGTGTTCTTTACAAAAGGTTTCGTTCTGAACTTTAACGACCAAGTCGTAAAGTAAAGTGGTTAATATGTTTTGGAAGGTCGAAGTTCGGTCCGAACACAAACTTCTGATTATGTCATACTACAAATGAAATGCTATTGAAGAATTGGGATATTTAACTGGAATTTCACAGACAGACGGAAATGCAGACTTTTTAAAATGTATTATATTATATAGCTAATGTTTTTTTGCGATAATTTCGGTAAAACTTTGCCTGCAATCTATAATATAAAAATTAATCGCTAAATGTGTTGATAAGCGCGAATCTCGAGAACGGCTAAATCGATTTCGCTAATTCTTTTTTAGCGTATTCCTTGAAGTACAGCGATGGTTCTAACGGAGAGAAAAATTTAAAAAAATGCCTGAACATGTCTAAAAGATTTCTTTTCTACATTCCCATACAAACAATTTGTTCGAAATTTGAAAGTCCGGGAAGGCAAAACAATTGGGTGACGTTAGTTCAAAGGCGTGGGACAGGACAACGTCTGTCAGGTCCGCTAGTTTAGAATAAAATTGTTAATCATTACAGAGTTTAAAAATAAAAAATGACCAATGTAAAAACTTTGTGTAAAAACTAACTATGATAAAATGAAATTTAAATTTATATTATTATATCTACCATTTACTCTGTAAAATAAGGACACTCAGTTGAGAGGAAGACGGACTGCAAAAAATATAATAGTGTTATTTAAGATTCTTCACAATGAAATTACTTTTTCAGTCTCATAATATAACATTCTGTAATTTTTTTTATTATTATTTTATTTTATTATTAAATTATTATTAACTATTATTCGTTAGACGCTTCGCTCATTTAGACTAAGCTTAGGTCTTGGGATTTGATAGACTAACTGATGAAAAGGTCCAAACCCCCCCTTCGAGGGTGGCCTATGCTTAGCAGTGGGCTTAAATAGGTGAAATGATTATAATATAGATACCTAATAACAAGTAATTGCATAGCAAATTGGTGCTGATTGACGGACGTAGTAATTACAACAATAAACATAGCTTAAATTTGATTTTGCAAGTCCACTCGCTAATATTAAAACAATGACAAAAATTGTCGTGTTAGGTTCCTTGAACCAGTGTTTGCTTCTATCCACATAATATTAAATATAAATCATAGGTTCTTGCAAACAGTTTTCCCCAAAACCTCTCTGGGAAAATTAACCTGAACAAAAACTCTTATTTCAAAGTTTCAGAGTTACTTACTTTCATCTCCATTCTTTGATATAAAAGAAAGAGTTCGGTCTCAAAGGGGCTGATGCACACGTATTTACTTTGATTAGAACTACAGCGTTTCTTACTAGAGTTAAGTTAGGCTAAAGTTTACCTTTCTTATGAAGATTTTATTTATATACATACCGCAATTGTATAAGTATTGATCTCAATATAAGTAATCATATTGACAACTAGTGGACGCCTGCGACTCTTCCGTCCGCGTGGACTGCAGAAAAAACAAAATGTATCCGTCAAAATGCGGTATAAAAATACTTTCCCAGGATAAAAATTAAGTAGCTTTTCTCACTCGGCTCTACCTGTGTACCAAACTTACATTATAATAATTAAATAACAATCTGGCCAGTATTTTGGGCAAAGAGTTAGCCTCGCCATCCAGCGGGGAAATGCGGCCAGCGGTGGAGGAGTTGCAGGCAATTTTCTATTTGTAAATATGTTTTAGTTAGATTTTTTTCCCTGTATTTCCCAATTACATAATTCATTAAATAACCATTAAAATAAAAAAAAGAACAATCTGTTCAGTAGTTTTGGCGTAAAAGCCAAGCAAACAAACAGACAAACAGAGTTACTTTCACATTTATAATATTAGTAAGAAAAACAAAATGCTACTAGTTGTCTTGATGGTAACAAAATCTTTGCAATGACGTGATCACCAACCTATATTTCTTAACGATCCAACTTAGTATACCCTTCCTTTGTGATACTGAGATATAAAACATTCAATTTACTTTTTGCAAAATCGTTAAGATATCACGTGAACCAGAAAATGAATAGCCCAAAAGGATGGCCATATGAGTATAAAATACTTTTTTTAAATAAGGGTAGAAGGTAAATCAAGATCAAGTGAAAAAGGTTTTGCAGAATTTCCTTATTATTATCATTTTTTGCAGACGTATTTACTTACACTTGTATTTCTCCTTACTTTTTTCTAGTTACCTTAGGATTATAGTTTAAGGCATTGTCATGTACTTATATCAGGATACATTTATATTTCTAATTGTCTACCTGTTGTTATTATTTGGCATGAACGATAGTTTTGATATTTTTTATCCGTATCAACCATATGAAAAGTTTAAAAATTAAAATATACAATAGAGAGCGACACGGCGAATCATCTACCTATGTATGTACCTATATGATAGCAACGTAATAATGTAGATCAATTCCAAAGATCAAATATGAAAACTAAGAAGCCAAGAAGGGTGCAAAGTTATTTTACAGTAGGTAATGCCGTGTCTGATTTTTGACTGAACTAGGACGTCGCGCGATGCGGTCGCATCCAATCTTTTTGGATGGGAAAGTTGCTCACAATGTGTGAAATTTATGGAAATTGCATCTCCGCATTATGTCCGGTAATAATATGAGGGTGAACAAGTCCATAGCAGTTTTTTTTTTCGATAAAGAAAATTGAGATTGCAATCCCTTTGCAGAGGGGCTGTTTAGCGGAGGTTACGTTTTGTTTATTTTATGGATGACAGTTTTGTTATATTTTTCGCTTTGTTTCAATGAGTTGAGATTTTTCAAATAAAATGTGAAACTACTTTAAAAATCCTGAAGTGGGATTCATAGATAGATAATCATTCAATTTGACATTACAACAGTTCGTTTTAAGATTAAGGTTTTAGTTTCAACTAGTGGACGCCTGCGACTCCGTCCGCGTGGACTGCAGAAAAAGTAAAATGTCGATATTATCCGAGATAAACAAAATTTTCCCGGGATAAAAAGTAGTCTATATGTTAAGTGGGACCTGTCACAACATATTTCTGAAAACTGTATCGAAATCGGTTCAGCCGTTTCTGAGATTAGCGTGCACAAACATAGATCCGTTACAATTTTATTGTATGTATAGATAGATATAGATAGGTAACAAACTTTATAGCTAAACTACTTAGCAATCTCATCTTTCAGTTTCAAAGCTAAATGCTCAAAGAAGGAAATTGAAAATGATTAGGGTAAGTAATGTCGTCAACTGAAAAAAAAATCACACAATGCAACCTTAATTTTATTAATATTTTAGAAGAAATGCAAGCGATAACTATTGTGAATAAAAAAAATCTTGTAAACTTTCAAGCTTTATTGCAGTAAAATAGATTAAAGAAGTATTGCATACCTAATAGACCCGGATTCCCATGTGGTTGAAACCTATTGAGTTCACGATCCTCCGTCATGAAATACCGAATGCAGTGGCGTAATAAAACAACTCCATCTAAGTTAGTCTAAGATAGTTTGTACATTGTACAAGTCTACCTACTTGTAGGTATAGACCATAAATTCGGATCTGAGTTTCAAACTTTATGCTATGTAATGTATCTAAATTGCAATGCGATAGTCTGCAAACTCGTAAGTAAGACGCATGTATTTTGTATGCGGCTTTAGGCCATAATTGCTAGGATGTTGAAGCGAATGTGTAAAGGGCATCTAGTAAAAGAAAAAGAATCAATATTTCTTTTAGAAAGATATGTCAGAGGGAGAACCCCGCTATGCTAATCGTGACTGTGGCATCTCCTTTATTATCCTGCAGTTCTGGCTCCCCGTTTCGGGAACAGCCGTAACTTGCCTTTAATTCCTGTGTTCCATAGATGGGGCAGAGAGCCTATACTTCATACTTACTGCTAAAAAATTGTCTCATAAACCCCAAAAGCCTTTTCTCTCGAAAAATCTAATATTAAAATGTACTGAACAACCTACAAAGCTTACGCTGCTTTACAGCTGACGTCATAAAATTTTCCAAGCCTCTCATTCATCATAACGTTGATATGCTAAGACGCACATACATTTCCTGAGGACATGCGGTCGTAACAAACCAAATAAATTATAAAAAGAGATCTCGGGTAGGAGACAAGGCTATCCAGGGACAAGTCGTAAATTTAACGGTCGAAAGAATTCTTATTTCCCCAGGCTGTTCGCGTGGCTCTCACAAAACTATCGTTCTTTATGACTAATAGAATAGGGGTAATGTCAGATATGTTGGAAGTTTCTGTTTTAAAGTCCGTGAAAAGTTTCTCAAGTTCTCTTGGTAAGTGAGAACAAATTACTTTTCTAGTCACTTTGGATATAAGTCTAATCTTATGCTTATCAATAGTAACAATATGATTCTGTGATTTATTGTGGTTAACGTTTGATTTAATAATTGTTTAATCATTGATTTAATAATTAAAATATAGTTGTTATTCCGAAAGTCGAAGAAAAACTATTTGGATAAAAACAATTATAATCTTAAATGTTTAAATTCTAACACCCGTAACATAACGTTCTCGTTATATTTACGTTGTAAACTTCTCACTAAAAACCGCAATAAAATTCAATTTTCTTGTGGTTCGTCCACTAATTGACGGGAATCTCCCATTTGGCTTCGAAATTAGTCTATTGAACAAAATTTGTAAGGTAGTAAAATCTCCGGACCGCAACACCATAACCACGGATTATGAGAATAATTTAATTAAGAAATTACACCCGTTTCTAATAGAATTAGTTACACTATCTTTGGGCGTGTTAGTAATTTAAGAACTTAATTGGTTTAGAGAGAATACGGACAAACCTACTAATTCTGCTGGCCAATCAAAGTCAGGCGTGCACGGCTTCGCTGTATGAGATTAACACTTCAAGTGATTCCAAAGATTTTGTTTTTGGTTACGTTTGGTCAATATTTGAAACTATGCATGGTTTAAACTTCTATTTCATGGCCTAAAAAACAGTCTTTATTTAAATAATGGACTTCTTTATTTGAAATTGCATTAAATAATGTGTTTTAGTATGAAACTAAATTATATCTTTACTTAAATCGAAATATTATACCGATTACATTATTAAAATGGTAACAAATAATTTAAAACATTTCGTAAGATGGATTATTTATTTCAAATGAATAAATTTTTAACAACGCTTATAATAATAAACGGCTAAAAGTAAATAGGTTTATTAAAATAGAAATATGAACCAAAGAACGTCCACATTATACTATTAAAAATACGTAAGAAAACTGAAACAAGAAAGGAGATTGTTTTCTAGACAACGCGATGTCTGAACGTCAAGAGGCGTGCTAATAAGCTCCTTAGGTTCGCTGAGCTTAAGCGTTCAAGGTGCTCACTCACTGGGTTTTAATGTTTAATATCGTTGTAATTTATAAACCGATACTGAATTTATGGACCAACCAAACTTCCGCCATAAATGTATCTTTGCAAGATTGGCTTCTAATAATAATACAAAATGGAATTATGTAACGTGATTGTTGTAAACATCACTCTGGTGGTTCAGTCCTATTCAATTGTTAAAGAATAGTAAGAGACTTTATCCTAAAAGTTGTCATGATTAAAATCTAAAACGAAAAATACAGGACCTTACATAATTATAAAAGTATTTAAAATTCGTTTAAGCTAAACAATGCTTAAAATTGACATTGCTTAATTCTATACATTATGCTGTCAAATATCGTGCTTAACGAAATAAATGATTAAAATAAATGAAAAGATGACACAAGATTTAGAAATAACATCAAATATGTACCTACATATTAGAACATTACATTATAATAAATTGTAATCGCGTGTAAACATTTTGACGATTGTCGCGAAATCTCAGGGTCCGGTAACGTTTGTCAACCCCAGTGTGCTCCTACGTTCACGTCAGTTAACTCAGAGCTACTATTATTTTTCTCGCAGATAACATTGCCGAGTTTTCAATGTAATTGCCCTGGTTTCTTCAAACGCCTGACAGCTCAAAGGCCACTCACTGACATGCTCATTGTCGGAACGCCCACGATTTACCTTATTCAAAGTTTGCTTTCTTTTTACTATTTAATATTCGTCGGAGTTGGCTGGTAATAACCAAGGGGTATAGTGTGGGCCCACCTTTATTTTACGCAGAGTGCATGGAAGTGCAAATTCTGTAGGTTCAGTAACAAAGATTTTTGTTAAGTATGTAACTTTAAACATTAAAGACAACGCTTAAAATCTTAATATCAGTGTACGAGTACGAGACTTGATATAGTATAATTTAAGGCGTTATTGTTATCGCGATCTACGTGCACTAAAATGTCTGTTTCTACTTGCAATGTACTTGCGATGTAGAGTGGACTGGGTACCTCTTATAGAGGAAAACTATAGTAAAAACTACTGAGATTTCAAAATTCTTTCACCGTTCAGAATCTTATTGGACCTGGATGAACATAGGCTATAAGAATTTCCCGATATTCACAAGGCGACAACGGGAATTCTATACGAAAACATACATATGAAGCGAAATCTGTTTACACGAGGGAGGACTTTTCCCGAAATTCCCACGGGAAGGGGACAAAACGGGAATTCCATAAGCTGAAATCTGTCATCAAGGGAGGACTAAAAACGGATTCCCGGATACTAGTATAACAAACTACTGTAACGAATCCAATGTGAAATTTTTCCGAGTAATTCTAAGGTTATTTAAATTACTGAATCCAAACTATCAATTTGTAAATAAAAGGTGAACATAAGATAGACCGTGCTTAGAACTTTATTACTTGAGCAATAAAGATTATTTTAGAACCAGAGTACGTATTGTTTATGTTGAATGAATTTTTACGTAAATGGTAAGTTAGCCTTTGTTCTGATTTTGGAATTTGTCCGGTTTGTCTGTGCGTTCGTGCAGTAGAAAAACCGATTTCGTGCAGTGTATATTGCCTTAAAAACAAAATGGTTTTATCTCGGATAATTTCTGTAAAAAATCATAATTAGTGTAAATACTTTATTATAGTACCCAAAACAATGTAAATCTCAGACTTCCATTTTCAGGAATATATTGTGACAGGTAAACTCGGTATTTTTAATTTGAGTCCATCGCGGGCGTATCGTCTTCCGGTGTTAGCATTCCAATAATTGATGTTCAGAATCCAATGTATTTTTCAAATTCTATACTAATCTCTATAAAAGGTTAAGATTGCTTACTTTATTACTTGAAATAAAGATTATTTTAGAACCAGAGTACGTATTGTTTATGTTGATGAATTTTTACGTAAATGGGAAGTTAGCCTTTGTTCTCCAGTAGAAAATGTTGTATAGCCTTAAAAACAAAATGGTGGCTGTAAAAAATCATAATTAGTGTAACATGATGTATTCGAATTTCTTTGTCGATATATTGTACAATTAGTTTTTGTACACTTATTATTTGACCCTTTAACTTACAGCATACAAAATCATCTTCACAAAGCGATGCCGCGGCAAAACCCGAATACATATATATTTCGTACTACCCAAAAATCCAAATGACATCGTTTATAATAAAAAACCAAAAAATCGTCCATTCTTCCTCTCAAGAAACCCGATACTGCCCATTCAGCTGATTCTAGCTGTTTGGATATAAGATTACAAGCAATTTATTTCAATATGGCAATCTAATTTACGAACCTCTCATATTGTTTTACCGGGACATTTTATTGTACTTTTATTCTCATTGGGATTAAATATTACTGGGGATGGAATCATGATAAATTCGACGAGAGTTTAAAATAATGTACTGAATGTATGAATATATACACAGTTACAAGAGTTGAGATCGTACATCACGTATATCATCACTTTTGAAAAAAGGACAATCTTAGCTAAGTGCCATTTAGATGTCAAATCAATATCTATCTATACAGCCACCTGCACCCACTGCTGAGTAAAGGCCTCCTCTACACTACATACAATGCTCTGTCCTGGGCTAACCTCATCTACTAGTTCTGCAACAGATTTTCGGATCTACTTCAAGATTGTTAAACATTTCTAAATTGTTTAGGGATATCATCATGTAATTCCGAATACCAAATATTTTTAATATAAATGCTTCCGCATCTATATAGGTACATACATAACCCATTGGTTCTTCACAGAGTGCATTTTTTATGGATTTTCGTTTAACATACTTACCCCTACTGTTACAGCCTGTATACTAGTACATTTAGAAGATTGTGCTGCTTCAACTTTCAGTGGTGACGAAAACATAGTACTCATAATGCTCTACATGGCAACCGCCTTCAATAATAAAGTTCGTTCAATTACTAAATTATCGACCAGTTTCTAAACGATTTCCAAAGTAACGATATCCACAATTATCGATAGCTCGGTCTCGCGGACGGCCGATCGCAATCGCTCGATAGGTTAGTTTAATCTACAGATTTATGGCCTCCGCTTCCACACTTTAATCCAGTCTCTGAGAAAAACTGGCGAGCGCGCCTTTCTGGATCTGATTTTGTTTTACAAAATAGATTTTTAAATGGAATTGCTTACTTGCCGTGAACTTTTTACGGGTCAATCGGGAACATAAAAATACTTTTTTTAAACACAGCACATTAACTTCCCACACTATTATCCCTAAGATCTTGTGTCAGATACTTAGATGAGTATAGAAACATCCATGATGCGAAAACAAACATCGATATTCATCATTTAGATGTTTGCACCTGGACTCGAACCAAGGAGCTATGGCACGGCAATCAGGATTACTACCAACAACACCAATCGGCCGTCAACTTACCTACCACTTATTTCTTGACGTACAAGTTAGTGAAAACCTAACGGATATGGATAGGTGATACTAAAGTAAAATTCTACTTTGTTGGGATACCTATACTCGTACTAGGAGCATTTTGTTCCACAATATGATGCCAACTTATTGTTCAGCTCCCATATTAAATTTTGCGCTATAGTTATTGCAAGATTTCTGCGTAGTCGTTGAGCAAGTTACCAGTTTGTCCCCAGTGCATCCAAGGCTTTATATTCATGAAGGTACACTAAATACAGATACTATGGATGATTTCGGCATAAATGAGACGACATAAAAACACTTCGCACGGTGTAAAACAATACTAATTGCTCTACCTAAGAGAATTTTTCCTTTTTCTTATTCAGAGACTGAGTGATTGGCTTGCAGGATTTTTTCGGGGTTCCGTACCAGAAGGGGTTATTTTGCCTACACTATTCGTGCGTCCGTCCGTCTCTCCGTATATATTAGTCTTAGAGGGGCTTCGATACAACTGACATGTTTTTTTTTTCCATTATATGGATAACGGTATGGAACTTTTCGTGTCCGAGTCCGACTCGCACTTGGCCGATTTTTTTACTTTCCATAACTATGTTATTTTTGAGAAAAAAAATTGTTTGTTGATCTCGATATATCTACTTACTGGAATTTACTCTGAGCTCACTGAGATACATAATTGATTGAAGTGATAGGTATATAATCGATAGATAAATAAGATATATTTATTTTTCCATATGCCTATACCCACCTACTAGCATTAATATTCTTTTGCTCCATCCATTTATTTTTCACGTCTCAAAAGTGGGGAATGGTTCAACATGATTTTCTTAATACACGCTAATAGCATAGCCTATCGAACCGAACGAAGAGATTGTTTACTTTGTATTTATAGTGATTATCGTATGTTATCCGGTATATACTGTTAGTAAATAGATTTATTCAGTTTTCGCTGCCTAGACATGAGATAGTTTCAAGCATTCCGTTAATGTTTTTAATACAAAGAGGGCAGCCTTATTTTTAGTCAAAATACACAAAATTTGTAAGGTAATAAACACAATTCTTGGTTACACGTATTCGCAGATTCCACAAAACGTAGCTAACATATTTATTTTTGTAAGTATTTTAACAGATTTACTGAAGCAAAAAGCTTTGTACAAAAATACGCCTGTAGCAAAACCAGTACATGCCTACGCACTGCCCCGGTGGTATAATTTTGATGACTTAATAAGAACTGATGTGCGGACCTTAACAAGAAAATTGCAGACAGAATCGTTCTTACATTCCGCTCTGAACAAACAGAAAACTTGTACGTAATGATTTCGTGTAGTGCATCCTTTAGTTTGTGAACAAAACGCCGCTTATGACCATAAATTGCGGTAAATGTTTAAGGTATTTTCTTATAGAATTTTTTGTCAGATACCATTTTCTCATGAACTAAAGTTTAGCAGTCGGAGTAGAAGTAAAAATTTGGAGTAAGCATGTTTAATATTACAAAATAATATGGAGAGATTTCTTTGTACTTTATATAGTTTTATTTTAAAAAATCGGTCTAAATATAGACACTTCTTTTGTAATAACACGCCATGTATTTGTTTTTAGGGAAAAAATCAGAATAAGTGCTATTGATTGACTTGGCTTCATGATTACACGACAGCCAGTTAAGTGGTAAGTAGATCTAAGATATACTAGAGATACCTATACTTTGTTTAATTTAAAACAACATTATAGCTACTATTAATATCGCCTAATATTTTCAATGTAACAATTTTATTTTAATAATCGTCGATTCGTCGTCTTTGAATTTATCGGTATAATTATTTTCTTCCGCTTAAGTAGCTACGAACAAAGAAATGACAATAAGGGTGAGCATCCACAAAAAATGGATAGATAGGATAGAGCGATAAAATAATAATGATTCGGGTTGATTTACAATTCAATATTTATTATAAGTATAAGTAAGTTGTCAAAAGTAAATAGTAATGAGTGCTTCCGATTCACGACATATATGTATGGACCTTAAGTTTCTTCTTTCCTACATACACCTCATGTTAACAGTAGGTATTGGAGAGTGCTCCTATGTTTGCGCTTACACTTGTGCACTCTCCGTTGAGTTTGGTTGCCGTTATCGAAATACGGTCTGTAGAACAATATCATCATGATTAGCATTATTAGCACATCTTAGCATTAAGAAGCCACCCTTACATGGCAGACGAACCGTTGTGGCATAAAATTGTCAGATGTTTAAAATAATAACATTCAATTCAAGACTATTCAAAATCAATTAACCGCCAATGGAAATTATTGAAAACTTGGGCAAATAAATGTAAGTAATTTTATTGTCAATTTTCTAGTTGATGTGTTTTATTAAACCAATTTAAAAATGTTTAAGAATTTGAAAACTGCTGATAACCATTTCGATCTTTCCAAATAACAGGAAAATTGAGTTTAATGAAAATGGAAATAACATCAAGATATAATGGACATAGTAAAACATCGAAACTAATATTAGGTACAATAGGTATGTACTACAAAACTAATTTTCTAAAGTAAAATTAAGTCCTAAAATCTGTTTAGGTAGTTTCTGCAAGCGTTTTAAAGGGTGCTGTTATGTCATCATCGAGAAATTAAACTAAAACGTAATTTGGAAACAGCTGTTAACAGATACAATTTGTTATAAATAGGTATTCTCCAGAATAGGTAGATATCACCTTTTTTTTAATAAAATAGACCTTGTTAAAATGGCTTAGAATTTTTTAGGCGAGACCGTAAAGCAAGCGTATTCAGAGATGGAAGTCTTTGCTACTTCATTATTACCTACTAATAGACGCATAATATATATAAAGTGGGAACCTATGTTAAGGTACCAGTGTACGAGCTAATTGCGTCGTGTCCAAGTAACTAATTGCGTCGTGTCCAAGTAAGTACTTACAAAAAAGTTGTCCAAATTTTACAATGAGACCGAACTAGAGCCACCGGACCATATAAATTGTTTTATAGATATTGTAGTCGACTACGGCACATATTATAATAGAGATAGTTTTATAGGGTAGGTAATTCAATAATTATCTACATTTAGGTAGGTACGAGTACATACTTCAAAGACGAGCCGCACCATTACGGCATTTAATGATAAGTTGGACGAAATTAGGTACGTATAGATAACTCTTATCACCGACTTTAGATAAGATCCAAAAATAGTTATCGCTATACCTAACAATGTAATTTACTAATAAATTTCTTTAGGTGTTTTTTATTAGGTACTTGGGTTACTCTTTAGTAAACAAATTTAAAAATTGCTACAGGCCAGCTAGCTATTTTATCACATTATTCGTTCGGAATTGTGAATTTTTATATACACACATAAAATGTATAAATAGATTGCCCGGTCGTCGCTCGAGCCGATACCTCGTTTATGTACTATTACACTATTTCGCCGCACGAATCATAAGCAGAGTGGCGCAGTGGAAGCGTGCTGGGCCCATAACCCAGAGGTCCGTGGATCGAAACCATGCTCTGCTAGGAAAGTCTTCCTATATTTTTTATTTAATTTTTTTATAGCATGGTGGAAAGTATGCTCTAAATAACCTTATTAATATTTTATTTTTCGTTTCCACTCTTATTCTATTCTAAGCATAGATACGAATTTACCTTCTGGGTGCTTTCGATGTATTATATTCATTTTCCGTCTTCTGTCTGTATATATTTTTAGTAGTCGGAGTATAATGTAATATACAAGCTATATTTTATAAAAACCTATAATCATTGGTAGATAAGTACCAATTTATCATTCACCCAATTAAGTACTCGCTCTATTTGGAAATAGACCCTTTTCTACTTTACTTTATTACCTACTAAGTTAGTAGCATTAATATTAACTAATTTTATTTATAAACTTTATTTCAACGAACAAAATCGTATCCTACTAAGCCTTAATATGATCTCATATTATTTATTAATAATCAAAGACGAAAATTTGTGAGGATGAATGTACACTAAATAAGTATGGTGAGAGAGATTTCTTCGTTTATTAAATTGGAAAGCCAACATAATACATACGAGTAACAGTTCCGTTAATAAACAGATGTAATAATCACAAGTTGCTAGCTTATTACCTTTAATAAGTAATAATACTAAAATAACTTAAAAATACTAAAAACTATACCTACCTGAATGCTTTTTTCAATTAGCATAAAAATGCAGTAACTTTTACTAGACCATTTTGTTTTTACAGTTTTCTAACTAACAATATCTTATTATGCAATTTTAATGGCAGTACCTTTTAAATTACCCAACTGTACTCATTTTACTTTGAGATTACCTGCGCCGCCACAAAAAGTTACCCTCAATATGACCCAATAAAATTTACTAGCGTTTCACCGTGTAGTTCCTTTGAACAATGGCGCTAGTTACTATGTGTATGACCCCATTTTCTGTGTCACTGCATACAAAAAATGTTAGTTCCGAAATCAGGCATAGGAGTTATTCTATGAAACGGACTCTACTTGTTGTGCGGCTCGTTTGACTCCAATCCGCCTTGTTCAGGGAAAAATATTATTATACTTATAGGTAAATATATTGTATTTACCCCCCATTCCGACGATTAGGTTTTTTGTCGTGTCTGTGCAGATGGCCTTACGTCATCAGACCACCCGTGACATACAGACGTCTAGATTGAATAGCCAAATCCCGTTGTACCTACCTGTTTACGCAAAATTATAATTAAGCAGCTAAGCATATACGGATTAAAAGCACACAGAAAATAAAGTATTTTCATCCTTAATGCTGGTATTTAAAGGTTATGTTATGTGAACTGGTATGTCGCATAGATTGTAGACATCTTAAATCGAACGGAGGTTTTGAGCAGTAAAAAACTGGTTAATGTCCTTTATGTCTTTTTTTTTTAAACTTGGTAAGAAGTACTTACTGTAAATGATGATTAATGATGTCCGGTTAATCATGGTTATCTTACAAAACCGCTCTTTATTGCATTAATATACTTACAAGGTACTTAATAAGTATTGATTATTTTTATCTATGGAATGCTGCTGGACAAAAATAAAAGGCCAGCATACAAAACATTAATTATATTGGTTATATGACATTATACTTACTCTAGGAAATACACAGACAACTTAACCTTGGTATATGGGATAATTATAACCTACTTACTTACTTTTAAAAGACTTACATTCGTTATTAAGCGAACAAATTATAAAATTTTATTTGTTATTTACGGTGAAATAGGTTTTTGGGCTGATTTTTCTTTTCCTTTCAAACAACTCAACTTACTCACTTTTGATCAACTCCTTGTAACCTTGCTAGTCTCGTATTAATAAACACCAATTTAAAAACACCTGACATATATTATTATGATATTTAAGTAGTTATTATATTATTTATATATTTAAGTAGTCGTATTCTATACGGCAAAAAATAAAAGCCAAGTTAAAGGACCACACAAGCAATATATCCCAAACCGAGTCGTTGGTGGCCGTCGGGACTATTCCAAATATTCCACAAATTGCAAGATTGTTCGCAGACGAGACGTCACGATGCTATGCCGTGGGGGTATATACGCTTATGAATTTATAGAGGTTCCTGGATGCAACAATCTATAATATCTATTGACTTCAAGTAGATATTATAGATTGTTATATCTGTGTCATCTAGCTAGTCTACCTAGGTTTTTATTTACCTTTGCATTCACAAACAGTATACAGGTATTGTTAGTTTAGACGATGTTTTAGCTATGTTTTATTATGCATTCACTTCCTTTCAATGCTATACCTACTTGGTAAGGTAGGTCATAAGGAGTAGATGGGTATAAAGCAAAGATTGAACTTAATACCTGCTTTGTAACTGCGATACAAAACAAACCTTACTATCTTAGTACGGAACTAGGTTAATGTATTGTAAAGTATGAAAATGTGATTTATTATTATTTCATTATATTAATATAACTACAACTAAACTTTATCTAGAATATTTAGACCAAATAGCAAAAAGATTTTGATATCTCAAATTGATATAGCTAACTCAATAGGTATCTTGATGAGTATTGGCTTCAAACAAGAGTTTGGAATGTAAAATCCAGGTCCATCTTTAAAATCATGTACATGCTTAATGTGCAGGTATTGCCAATCTCTACGATGCCGCGATGTATAGATCTCAATCTCTACAATGTATAGATCTACTCTATGTTTGATATGTAGCCACAACAAAGGGGTTTTGACTATGTGGAGTATTGTGGGGGTGTATAATAGTTTATCCCATTTTATGGATTAGTCAAAATCACTAATACAATATATTCATACTATCTATAGTAGATAAAAGATTATTAGTGTAGGGAGTGAAATTAAATAACAATGATTTTAAACTTTGTGTACATAGATTATAATTTTTTCATTATTTAGATTATTGTTTAAATATAGATTTTTATATTAGGTTTATCTAAGGATAGAGCAGCGTTTTATTTACAATAAGTATCGTAACGGATTATATTAATGGAGAAGTGTTTTTTATAAATATATCTTTTATAATATATAATATCTTGACTAAGATAAATTTATAAAAAACACTTCTCCATTAATATAATCCGTTAGGATATGGTTGATCGTTTCATCTTTAAACATTATACTGAGGGATTCAGCTTTGTTTGCCGAGATTTGGCTAGTGTATAGCTTTCGGGATGAAAAATAACGTTGCCATTATGTCATTTAGAAAAGAGACGGTAAAATTCGTCATCCGAGTAATTGACCCGGTAGCTCAGTGGTTAGAGCGCTAGCACGGTATGCAGAGGTCGTGGGTTCGATTCCCACTCGGGTGAGGAATTTTTTCCATTTCTTTATTAATAATTTTATAATATATTAAAATTGTATTAGGCGTTACAATTCGGAAGTTCAAACATTCACTATGGGTACGCCCACCACCGGGCCCTACACCCTCCACTGACCCTCGGATCTGATAAATAACTCACATAACTGAGAAAACAGGCACTTGCACTAACTACAATCGCCACGAGAAACCAGACCCGAGCACCTAGCATGCAAGACAATACATTGCACTATTCCGAAATCAAAAACTAGATTAATAATCTACATATGTTTCGCCAACAACCGTGGCATCCTCAGGATTATAGAAATTAGTAAACCACTAATTATTATGAAACTCTAAAACCCAACACATTACCTACACAGAATTAACTACCCTATACTAAGTATTAAAGAATATATAAATAATTACCCACCATTATTTATATTTAATATAAATAGATACTATTTGTGCACACAAACCAAATAGTATTGGGTGAATTAGTTAAAATTTAATGAAAAAAATTCTAAAATTTACCAAAATATTGATAAATTAGTAAAGGAAAACAAGGATGTATGTAACAACATATTCCATTGCCAACAAAAAATGAATCGCTAAATGTGTTGGTAAGCGCGAATCTCGAGAACGGCTGAACCGATTTCGCTAGTTCTTTTTTAGCGTATTCCTTGAAGTACATGTATAGTTCTAACGGAGAAAAAAAATTAAAATAAATACCTGAACATGTCTAAAACATTCCTTTTATACATTCCCATACAAACAATTTGTTCGAAATTTGAAAGTCCGGGAAGGCAAAACAATTGGGTGACGTTAGTTCAAAGGCGTAGGATAGGACAACGTCTGTCAGGTCCGCTAGTTTATAATATTTATCAATAATCCCACTCGGGTGAGGAATATTTTCCATTTCTTTATTAATAATTTTATAATAAGTATCGTGCATAATCTGCATTTTTTCCAGCAACCTGTAGATTTTAGTCCGCAAAATACTTAAATTGATGCTGAACAGATTTTATTACAAAAAAATACTTGTATTAGCAGAACCTTGGAATCTCAAATTGGAATAAATTAATACGGAACCTCGCCACAAAATGTGTCAACACGAATATTAACATAAATTTCAGATGAACGCACGCTTTACAGAGTCAGATGCTAAGGCAATTATATAAATGCATAATGATACGAATTATGGAACAAATTATGGGTAAGAGCTATTTTACATTTAAAAATAAAACATTGAAATTTAAAAATAGGCAACTAAGTAGATTGATAGTTAGCTACTATGATTGGGTTGTACGCGCACGACTCCTTATTTTTTTCTTGAGAAAAGAATATTAGAAAAAATACCTTTTCAAAACAGATATCAAAAGAAAATTTATTAACAGGTTAGATAACATAACAAGGTAGAAACAACAATAAAACAAGCCCAATATTTTTCACTATGGGTGCACCCACCACCGGGCCCCACACCCTCCATTGACCCTCGGATCTGATAACTCATAACTGCGAAAACAGGCACTTGCACTAACTACAATCGCCACGAGAAACCAGACCCGAGCACCTAGCATGCAAGACAATACATTGCACTATTCCGAAATCAAAAAACTAGATAAATAATCTACATATGTTTCGCCAACAACCGTGTCATCCTCAGGATTATAGAAATTAGTAAATTAGTAAACCGCTAATTATTATGAACCTCTAAAACCCAAGACATTACTTACACTACAATATTTTTGCCTAATTCAGCCACAGAGAAACCAACTCTCTACCTTTTTTGGAATTTCTTCTAAAATCTGCATCGACATTTCTGCCAGGTCTATGTAACCGTCAAATTCTCCATGAAACAAATAACACCAAGCCGGTGAGTTAGTGAATGGATCGAAACAAATAGCATAGTAATTCTTGAGAGTTTTGAATTCGGTCCAAAGCTATTTCGGTCGGTTGATCTTTGACTTGCGCTTCTTTTTGTTCTGCACTGACTCTGATCTGATAGAATGAAAGGCAATGTTCGAGATTGACTGGTGTGCGGGAGGATGAGCTTTGTTTCTTATCATTATATACCCTATGTTTTCACGTGCAATTACTAACTTTTCAAAATAAGTTAGGTATAAAGACATGCAACTTTTAAAAAACCCTAATTTAAAATTTAATTATTAAACGAAACTTTTAAATTGATGAAAAGGCAAAGTTGTATTTGGACCATATAAATGTCCCACCAGCAAATGACGTGCTTTTTTCGGGGAAGTCCAATTTTTTTCGAGAACAAAAAAGTTGGTCTGACAAAATAGTAGTTGCACTTATAACTAGCAAACTTTAGGGGACAACGGGACTATTTCAACAGTAAAACTTACAACGAATGCTATTGAATATTTAGACAGAATAGATCAAAAACCAAAATACTCAACAAAATAAAAACATGGGCTTACAATTTGAATCCTTCTCGGCATGGCGGCAAACGGGTGCATCTCAATAATGAACGCATTGTCCGTCCGTACCAGATCTGCCGATCGCAGTAGATACTATTTTTGTACGAACCTGTCCGCGTCTGTCACGGAACAGGGATCGAAGTCGTTTTTAGAAGTATAAATATCGAATATTTTAATTTTTGATTTTTTTATTAGGTTTATTACTTTAGAAGGGAAAGTTTGTCATAGTACAGACGCAGATGGGTATAAGCGACTGGATTGAAGGCATATTTTCAGAAAGCGTAGGGTATGAATGTGAATCGATGTAGACAAAGAGTGAGACGAAGACGAAGAGACCAAATAAGTGTTGTATGGACTGTGTGAGAGAGGATATGCGTCTGGGAGTGAGTAATGACATGACGTATACAAGTAATAAGTATGAATGGAAGAAAAGTACATATACTCGTATCGCGCCGACCCCAAATGGTAAATGGGCCTGAAGATGATGACATTAAAAGGGAAGTTTCATTATGATAGCATCTAACTTCAACTTCCAATGAAAATATCTATAAGTAACATTTTAGTTGTTTTATTTTTCTCTTGAAAACTGTAATTATTTCCTTGCGTTTATTAAGTCTCTATGTTTTAAATTAACTTTTAATGAAATTGTAAATGGGTGCCACAGAATACATAAACATAGTCTTAAGGAATTTAAGATTGAGTAAGCGTTTTGTTTATATTGACTTTATTGGATAAGCCAAGGTCTATACACTTATTTAATTATAATCTCTTAATGAGATGAGCATATTATAAAAGCAGATGTCAGAATTAATTTGACTTTGATATTTTTGCACGTGTAACCTTTCGATCCGATATTGCTTGGAAACCAGCACGTGTAACACTCCATATCGACATTTGTAACTCTGTAAGTTACGAGTATTCTAATCAAGCAAAAACTACACTAATTTAGTATTATTAGATCATCTCCTCCTACTTCTGAAGCAGGAGTAAGCATTTTCTTAATACTTAAATACCTACATACATAATAATAATTATTTTACATTTAAGAAAAAGTTAAAGAACCACTACCTCTCGCTTCAATAGTAACGAGTTTGTCTGATATATATTTATTTATTCGATATTTATGTATGTATATAATATAGGTATATTTTATTAATTTTATTGATTAGATTAGTTTAGGTATTTTTTTTTGTTAAATTCAAATTTTATTATTGATTCCGTGTACACGCATATCTACCTTTTATATTTAAGCCTCGAGCACACCGGATGCGTATGCGTACACGTAAGCGTAGACGTATACGTATCTCTGAGTTGTAATCTATTGGAACTGTATAGGCACGGGCAGATAGGATGCGGATGCGTATGCGTAGACGTAAGCATAAACGTCAAGCGGTGACAGTTCCACACATTAATCTCAGAGGTACGTGTACTTACGTGTACGCATACGCATCCGGTATGCTCGAGGCTTTAATTATAACTCTCCCGAATGGTTTGCTAGAAGAAATCTCTCTCAGAGTTAAGCACAATAAGAATAAGATTCACAATTTTAACATAGCATCAACTTCCTTTCATACATATGCATATACACACGGATGTGTTACATAAATGGGCTAGCTAGAACTGCAGAGTCACGAAGGAGATCCCACAGCAACGTTCAACATATCGGGAACAGCTGTAATAATGATCAATGACAAGATATCGCCTGAGGTTATAACCTTCCTTTCATTAATTGAAAACTCCACTCCATAGATTCCCCTGTGCTCCTGCACAGTGCCATGAATGAAGACACATTTGCCAGCGACAGGGATCCAGCGCTGTTATTTGATTTATACCTACCAGAGACCATTGAAAACTACCAGCAGTCATTTATTTAGTCGGTGTAATGAAGCCATGTCTAGGAATGAGCTAGTCTTTTATCTGTCTCCATGCGAGAGTCATTTGCATTCTTATTGCATTTATTGAGTTCGATTTCAGGCATTCAAATGCTTGAAATTTTCCGTGACAGAAATGAAATTTTCTTCAGAGGTTAAGAAACTGGGAGTGATGTACAGAATTTGAATGATTTAATTGTAGTTGTAGGTAGGTAGACATTGTATTGAATACACTCTCATCAAAGTGATATTCACGTTAAAAATATGTCACTAACTATACATATCAGATTGCATATCATATTATTATTTATACCTTCATTTTCGGCGTAGGGGCAGGCCAAGATGGAGGGCAGGATTAGGTTTTACTGGTGGACGGAGTTAGAAAAAAATAAGTAGCGTGGACTCAAATTTGGGAAGCCTTTGTCCAGAAGTGGGCTACAAATCTACAAATACGGCTACTTAAAAAAATATACAACTTCAAAATAAGAATTAAAAATACATAGGTATAGTACTTTGGAAAATATATTGCCAAGAATCATGTTTATAGAACCTTTTATAATGGGCACCTACCTAATACAACTATTCTATAAATATAAATGAGTTTAATTAAGTTTAGACTAAAATTTCCAAGTATTTAAATTGTTTGAAATAAAATTAATCCTTATAAACTCTAACTTGAAATTCATTGCGAATCGTATTCATTGACAAGATTGAAAGCAATTTAAACTCGTCCTAAAATCTAGCTAGGCTGTAACCTGTAACTTAAGACAATAAATGGCCATGACTATTATCTTTTAAGGCTTTTGCACACGAAGAAATAAAAGGGAAGACCTAAAACTAAAATATGTACCTACAGAAAATTTAAAATACAAAAAACATCGATGGCGAACAACTCAAATAAATCAGCTAAGGAGTAAGCAGATAAATAGACAGAAGAAAACAACTGTTTATTTACCTGCCCTATTTACGGTGTTATAACAAGACTAGACCTTGTATTTTCAGTAATACTTTTAATCCCCATTTATAGGTAGATAAAGCTGTAATTGTTTCGTAGAGTATGTAATATTTTTGTTTAGTTCTATACTAAGGGATTAATTTTAATGAGAATTAATTTTACATTAGTTGTAGTCCTATATACGATTAGAATTTCTGATGAAGTAGTAAGTGTGTCAGGTTGGTACAAGTATTATATCTATTATTAAACTTTCTAAGTAAATCCCTCGAAAATTATATCCACCTTTGACGCCTGATTGGAAAGCATCAATATCTCAGCTTTATATATTGCATCAATAGCGAGATATATTGCAAAAAATATTTCGTGTGTCAGAGCCGTTAAACTCATTGAGCACCAAATGACCCCAAGCACAACATTCAAGGCTATCCAATAAAACATAAAGAATTGTAACACGAACTTAATACTTTAATTAAGGAGAAAAGGAACTCAGAGAACAAAAGGCAACGCCTGTTAATCTGATGCCTATTATTGCAGTCCTAACGCAACATTCCATGGGATTTATTACGAAATAGCTGTTAAGAATGTAGTTTACTTCAAAGAAGGCATCGCTATTTTGGATCAGCAATATGGAGAGTTAGAACGTTTAAGGATAGAGCAGACAGTACGGGATTTATGGGCCAAATTATAGACAGAGAAAATCAACGATATACAGTATGATTTTTGGTCGTCAACATTCCCGAAAACTACGGAAGCTCCTCATCATCACGATCATTTTTCTCCATGGAAGCATACCTGGGAAGTGTCTGGTTTCCAAAATATTAGGGTCCAAAGTTGAGTAAATAGACTGCGTTTTTCTGCATAAATGCACATAGACGCGCGTAGCAGGATTTTTTCACGAAAAATAATTAATATCTGTCTATAAAAAAAACTAACATAAACACTAGACACTATAAATTTCGCACGATAAAGGAATTTAAAATTTTTTTTCAAAAAAAAATATTTTTTTTTCCCAGCATTTTTTTTGACATAAACTTACTTTATTTCATGTATAGAATACGTACCCTTCGTTAAAGGTGGCCACAAAAAAACATCCTGTATATCAAATCATTGGGCACTTACGAACATAGCTATCTTCCAGTAGTAATCTGACCCAATTGTGATATAATTCTAATAAGATACTATTTAATGTTGATTACATTAATAGCTAAGTAGCAATTGTGCACATAAAGAGAGTAATGATTAGGTGACACAACTCTGTTGATCTGCGAGGTTTGAACTGTGATACCTAATTCCGATTGCTTTCGTTCGACCAATAATAGGTCCAATATTTAATAAGCAATGCTTACTTATTACATCCAAGTTTGTAAACACCTTTAAACGAAGCATGATTTATCGACTCTTGGAGTTTCGAACACTTTGATGCTTACGCGGAGTGTGGCTTCGTGCGAAATGGAATTCTAGTTTCGCACGCAACAAATGTACTCATTATCTGATGAACTTTGCTGTTACTAAGGTATAAACTATAGGCTAATGACCATAATAATAGTAAGGATGGGATAGCTTTTCGCTTAGAATTTAGGAACCTGAATCTTATTGGATATATATAGGTACTATCTATTGGATAGATATACAGTCCTTAAACTTAAAATATACCGGCCCCCTGATTACCTAATTTGCAATAGCAAAGCCGAAGCAAAGCGATAACGAAAATTGTACAATATTCGCCCTGAAATGTCAAAATTCCTTTGAAATTCATTTTACGTAATATGAATTTAACAAGTAATCAGCGATGTTTGCAGGTACAATTTTTATCGCTATCGCTTTGCTTTTGCTAGTTAGGTAATAAGGGGGCGGATTCTGATTAGATTTACCTACTAATGCAAGGCTCAATAAATTTTATTGGATTTTTATTTTTAAAACTACTTCCAATCTTTTGTCAAATACAGCATTGTTATAAAGATTTTTATCATGTACTTACCTACGTACCTACCTACTTAAAATATATGCCAGTGATGTCGATTTCAATAACTCGCTCAACAATTTTTTGTATAAAAAGTAACAAATATCCAAATTAGTTTTAAAACCGCGCTTCAGGCAGTTAGATTTAGACCGGCATGATTCCGAAAACTCATAATGGAAGCGAGCGTAACATGCACTTCGTACGGAAATTATGCAAAATTACGAAAATTAGCTCAAATTATCGTCCGGATGCTTACCGTCGACGCTGGCCATCAGGAGCCATCTTTGTGCGCCTTAGGGCTTGGTTCGCGTGACAGCAGCGAAATGCTAATAATTATTACTGGTAATTACGGACGATCGGAATTTTTACAACAACCGATTTCTCATTTTATGCAAATAAAGCCTAATTTGATTGATGGGACCTTTAGTGCTAAGGTGAATGACATTTTGACTTTTTGATTTTGTGTGCACTTTTAAATTCGATTTCTTTTTCAGAAGTAGCAATAATGTAATAATGTTTTTGCTTTAAAACATTTTATTGATTCAATAGAAAATAGATATCTACTTTATGATAATATGATAACGGAAACTCGGCATAAGGCCTATTTTTAGAAACATAAAGAATTAAATATGTTTTATGCAAAATTATACTTAGGTTAATTTTAAATTTAATTTAACAATAAACAATTTAATGGTATTACACCGGATTGAGTTTATGTGAGAATGTAAAGGGAACTGGTCTGATTTGTACTGCGCATTCACTTTAAAATGTCGAGCAAAGATTTACTATCACTATAAATTATATACACATTTTAATGGTATTTACGCCCACCACCGGACTCTACGACCTTTGTCAACCCTCGAACCTGGCGTCTTATGATCGTGATCATACTAACAGTCACCTTGGCCCGTCACTGGAGTATCATAAGTGCCCAGCACCCGATGCTCAGATACATATAAGTACTAGTGACGCCCGCGACTCCGTCGGCGTGGACAGCAGAAAAACTTATTCTAGTTGATCGATTTGTGAATTTAAACCATTCTCGAACCCACCTGAACACACACATTTTTTTTTATTATAATCGGTCCAGCCATTTAGAAAGAGTTCATTTACAAACACACAAACAGAAGATTTATATATGAAAAGATAGATTGGTCAGTAAGTAGGTAATATAAATGATCTAATGTCACGTATGTCCACGGTCCGCAGAGCACAGTAATGTCGCTGCCGACTGAGTCTAGCTAGATGCCTCACTAGGATACTAGCTACCGTAACATTAAATTATAGACTCAAACTTTCAACACACTCAACCTTAAAAACTCTTTTCATAATATCAAAGAATACCAAGTACTATTGCATACGGGGCCACAAATAGTAAAATCTTTATTAGACTCTAACCAAATCGATTTTTAATGCTTTTGGTGGTGTATAGGGTTGGATGTACCCTTAAAATTGGTCAGAAATGGCACCATGTGGTTCTATCGGCCCTTAGTGCTCTGCCTACCCGTAAGGGATAAAGGCGTGATTATATTATGTATGTATGTATGAAACTTTGTTTACCTCAGGACCACCATGTCATTCATCCACTATAGTGTCCTAGCAGGACAGAGGTCTTGGTCTTTAGAGCACATTAAAGCCTTAATAGGCACTCTAGGAGTTCTACCGTGTCCTTATGTCTCAAAGTGATTATTAAAAAGACCGGTATAAGTATAGGTTAAAACATTAACTGCAAATTAAGTCATCTCAACCTTACAATGATGGTATATTAGCGTACTGTAATTTCTGTGTTTATTTTTTATAGAAATGGAATCTGGGTATTGGCTTGCTATTTTTGAGTTTCTATCGGCGTGCGTCTTTATTTTCGAAACCAGTAAGAAAGTAATTGGTAATGATCCCTTTATTTTACACGTAAATGTGGTACCATGAAAATTAAGTTATGTGCGTAGTACCATAGTATATAAGATTTAAATTATTACAGTAAGGCTAGTTTTCAAACTGAACAGATGAGATATGCGTTTTGCCTACGCTGTCCGTCTGTCTATCCAATGAACCATCATAGCTAGATGATTGAAATTTTTAAAGATGATATATTTCTGCTGTCGCTGATCACGAAGGAGATCCTAAGTCCACGTTTAGAATAGCGGGGCTATGTGCGTATCACCCGTGTGATAAGTTGAAAACGTCCCTGAGTTCCTTGTCGACTCTTACGTCATGCACGGAGGGAGATGCAGCTGATGTATTCTAGTGAAGTTCCACACGAGCACAGGATTTTTTCACAAGATACCTCCACAGTAAATAAAGATGTTGTATCACTTAATGCTCTATAATAATTGGCCATGTGTTGGCAGAGAAAAATAGCACTACCTATAAGTAGTGTAAGAAGTGATTACAGGTTCCCGGGAGGTGGGTAGCAGCGCCTCCCGTGCTGACAACATAGTCCGAAAATCAAAATGCAAAGCAACTCTGCCCAGCATGGTGACTATGGGCAAAAACTTTCCTATGTAAGTAGCCTCGTGACGTACCCTAGGGGAGGCCTATGTCCAGCAGTGGACTGCAATAGGCTAGTGTGTGTGATCACTCAATGCTAATGACTAAAAAGGCAAAGGCATAACATTTCTGAATGGTCTGATGACATATCAAGTGGAATCGGGTAAGGTTCTACGAATTACAACAATAGCCGAGTGAAACAATGCGTGCTGATTGTAATGCCAACTTGTATGTAGATAATGAATATACGCATGAAATAGGAGGCTAGGGGTTTTTTGCTGATTCCGGTGGATAATTACATGTAATAAGATTCAAAGCATTGTTTGAAATAAACCTGATAGTGTATGATGCCATATCTGATCTGTCAGCAGGTTTGCTACAATACCTAGGTACGTGTTTGTGCTCAAAAGTTTCATAAAAAACTTCGAGGTTTTATAGTGTTCTAGTTAAATTAAGCTGATGATGTGACTCTTAATTGAATTACATCAAGTAACGCTTAAAACTTTGTCTGCGTAATGCTTAAGGTGGGTTCCCACGGTGCGTGATTTCGCGGACGGACGCGGACGCGCCGACGGCTATGGACGGACGCGCACCACGGACGCGTCTGTATTACCACGGACGCTCCGTTTCCCACGATCCGTGGTGCGGGCTGATGCGCGTCCGTCCGTAATATCACACACCGTGGGAACCCATCTTTACGAGTATTAAGTAAGAAATCTAAGTATTATTATGACGTATAAGTGCTACTTCTGATGTTAACCTTATAACTACCAAGGTTATAGCTAGCTAGAATTAGGTGTACTTTGGGTTCTAGCCGTAACATGAATAATATGAGTCTATATAAAAATAAGATACTTAACTGTCTAACTCTACAAAATAATTTCAATGCTCAACCACGACCAGTTGACAAAAAATAAAATAAAAACCACACTCCGCTTTATAAAACTAGGTACGAAGCTCACGATAGCTAACCACCCATAATATTTTAATGCAATACTAAACACTTTTATTTGTGTGGTCCAGTCGTCAAGTGACGAAGATTTACTTACAAGTGCCGGCCGGATTATGGACCCATCTCAAATTTTAAAGGGAAAAAGTTTAATGTAAAGATCACTGACAAATTTGTAACAGAACAATGAATCGGATATTCAAGTATCGGCTTTCCTGACGCGAGCGGATGAGCTGTTAGGGTACACACATAGTGACTAAGAGGCGAAGCAAATATCTCCACACCAAAAAGGATCGATTTTAGAGAAAAAGATCGGTATGGTCTAGAGCTGTAGGCCTTTGCCTAGCAGTGTTTAAAATTTAGATTGTGTTTTTTTATGGTTTAGTTGTGTACGTATGATTTCCACATGTTTTACTAAGAACCTACTTGTTGGCTGAAAGAAATCTCTGTAAGAGATAAGCTCGCTTGTACATTACTTTTATCAAAATTTATATTTTGTTTTTCAGCGTACAATAAAGAATATCAATAAAAAGTCATACATTATTATCAACATTTAAGGCATTCCTTAATTATAGATAGATATAGGCTGTGTTCCTGAGAGGTAGAAAGAAGTGCACTATCATAAGAGATATCTCACAGTCATGTTTAGCAGAGCAAGGACAGGATGTTAATTATTAGTGACAAGTTGCTATCACCTGAGAGAATATTCAAGTTCCTTGGTCGACTCTTACATCATGCACGGAAGGAAATGCAGCTGATGTCTTAGCACAACAGCGCTACTTTCGTAGAAATGAAGGAGAAGAAATTAAAAAATAAATAAAATATTTAAAAGCACCATATATACGAGTAGTAGGCAATCAAGATTAAACAATGCAATTACAATAAGTATTGGTCCAGTGAAATGGCCATCATGATCATTAACTCAAGAGAACTAGGAGCACGTCCGTGCGTGACACATAGTAGTATCCTATTAGATTACAGTTAGTCCTCACGTACATCGACATCCTTATAGAATATTCCTGCAACGCTCATCGCCCCGCTAATGCTTTTATCTCACGCGAGTCCTTCTAACTAAACCTTCTGGAACAGAGTCAAGACAGTTTTGAAAACATGTTGTTTTTACACTATGCTCTATGAAGTGCTTTGTATGTTTTTGGGTGGGTCTTTCTTATACGATTTCTCTATACGTTTGATTTTCGAAATAATAATATCACAAGTTACCCGTATACTCTACTCAAGTCACTGCCGATTTTTTTATTAGGTATATATTCATACGAGAATCTATATTTTTTAGTCAATTGAATAAAATGGTGATACCTTTTCGAACGATTTGAGGAACTCTCGTTTATCTTCAGCATAATGTGACCCTAACCTTAGTGGTGTTAAATGTATCCGCCGTCCTGTATCGGGTTACCTGACCAAAGGCGTGGGCATTGACATGTCGGACTTGTTTTGTTTTGTTCACTCAACCATTTGTGAAGGTTGACTTTCTACGCGCATCGACGTGACGTGTGTCCTCCGGTGGGATTACGATTACCCTCATACTCAGTCATAGGATACTTGTCAGATGTCAACGCGACATATTGTTCCGTTTGTCTTTTACTATGTCGACAATATTTAAAACAACTCTCACTTTGCCTTTAAAGGTTGTGTAAAGTTGAGTTCGTGACATTAAAAGTTTCGTTTGCCTTTTTCAAGCCATGACCACGTTTCCTTTGAAATTATTAACCTAATTTTTAGTCAAAAGTTTGCGTGTTTGAATTTCGTTAGCCTAAAGGTAAACTGCGATTAGTTTTACGAAAATCCTACAGAATTTACAGAAATAAAAACCATAAAACAATAAATTAAATATTTTTCCAACAGTAGTAGGCATTTTGTAAATTAGTTGCATTTATTTAAGTGGCTTAATTATAATGAGCTGCTGCTTTTAGTATTTTCAAAAATTTATTTTAAGATACTCCAGAGACAGCTATATGAACAGGTATCGAAAGCATATTCATGAACTCGTGAAGAAGCGTAAAGACTTGTTGCAGAAGCATGACGCGATGGGAACAAACTTAAGATTTAAGACAATTTAAGAATTTTCCCTTACCCTACAGATACTTGTAATGTAATGTCCAATGTGCAGATAGGTTGCTAAGCTATAATCAACAAGTGCTGCCACATTGTTAGATTTTTATGGTCAGAGTAAAAATTTGTTCAATATATTAATCAAGTTATTTAGTCTACTGATTTTTTTCTAGTTTGTGCTTACACAACAATCAGGTACTAAAGAAAAATAGAACAGAATATAATTTTTTCTCCGTTCAATTTCACATCTTCGACCAGCTCATAATCGGAAGTTATAACCACCATTTATACCGATACGCGAATAAATTTAGGCGCAAATTTAATTACGCTGACCGTTTATATTGAAACTTTAATTGAAATTGATGTATTCAATGAGAATGTTCCGGCGAAATTAAAGCGCCTGGTTAATGTTGCTTGAATTATGGCTCTGGTGGTGAAATATTTTTGGATGCTTGTATTTTAGATTATATTGTTTAAATCGCATTATACTATTATAATCGGTGAAATTTAACTAATATATAGAAAATATTAAGTAATATTTTTTTTTGCCTGTGCCGATGCAGAGCTTCACTAGAATATCAGCTGCATCTCTTTCCGTGCATACCATAAGAGTCAACTAAGGAATGCGGGCATTCTCTCAAGCGAAAGCTAGCAACTGGTCTCTGCTCATTTACTGGCATCTGTCTGCGCTATGCTGTAGAATCTCTTTTCAAGCAGTTCTGGCTTTCCCATTTTAGAGAATAGGTAAGGATGTGTCTATGTATTTTTTTTATCTATCAGTACACGTAATTTAAACTGAAAAACAATTATAAATTTAAACCATTACAATTGAAAACAATAGAAGTACACTTAAGGACATTTGCACACACCTCTTGACTTGTAATTTAGATATCAAAAATTAACTTAAAGGCCTTAGTACAAACTTGGTGTTGGCGCTTTAAAATAATTCTAGTGAAAAACATTTGGTGCTAGACAGCGCGGTTACAAATGTTGATTATTTTTAAAACTAGTTACTAAGCCTATTTCCAATATAACCTATCTATTAAATATTTTATAATCGATGGAATATACATGAATAAAGTCCGACATCCGTGCAAAAACAATAACATAGTTTTTATCTGCGATTTGTAAACGAGAATTTGACTTACATCCTTTTTGCGACTGACGTTATGCATCATTGCACAGTGAAGATACGTCATGCTGGGCCGAAACGGGCTTGGGATTAAGATGTTAGGCTCTGCGCATTTAGCAGGTCGTCTCTCAGCGAAGACTTCTCTACAAAATTTCAGTACCCATCACGTAGCTTTTACTCCTTCGGCACACAGGTTAGAATTGTCCAATTTACGGGACCTAGGTAGTGGTATAGAGATAGATAATGTTCACAGATAATGCAAAGAAGGCTGCAAGGACTCATTTAATGCTTGTCGATTTTGATAATAACTCCGTGTCGTTCCATAATTAATGTTTCGCGTCGTGTGTCTGGGTTTTGAATTAATATCTCTGTCTCGAATTTATTGTTATGATTGCTTGTTGGGTTCCTGATTGATGTTTTAATTAAAATTAAGATGTTTGAATATTTCTTGCGGATTGTATTTATAACCGAAACTGTTGTAATTTAAAAATTTTTGTTTGTTTTAACTGTTTAATATTTTGGTCTTGATTCATTTCATTATGTAACGAACATAGATCATGTTATTGACATTCTCATTTTTCTGTTATTTATGTTTGTTATATAAGTTTATGACCTATTTGTACCTGCACTATTTATAAAATTACTAGTGGATGCCCGAGAATCCGCTGCGTGGATTGCATAAAAAAATTTAAACGTCGAAGTATGTATTCCGTGAAAAAAAATCGAAAAAAAAGTTGACTATTTTCTTAAATTGAAGCTGTGTACATATATACTAAACTTACCTACTTTCATATCAATTACAAATCATAAAGAGAAACACAGGCTTCATTTCATGCAACTAATATGCTGAGCTAGCACCAAGCTTTATGTGTGGGACCGTATTATCTTTCATTGTGCCAGCTGAGGCATTCTGAACCTTAACCCACCTACATACAGCGTAGATAGAACAAATTTGTTAGCCCAACTCGTGCTACACATTGCTTGAATACATATTCTGTTATTATGTTGATAAAAAGTGCCGCAATACAGTATGAACACCACGGTTGGAATATTTAAAAGAAACTTGTCAAGGCTGCTGGCTGCAAGCGATTCGTATATTTTTGTTTAATTTGTAAATCTTCTCTGTAAAAATTATATATTTATTTATTTTGTCTTTGGGCCAAAATATGAACCCTAGTGCAATAATTTGTTATATCGTGGTTTTAAGTAGCCTATTTTTCGTATCTAGATATATAATATGATATTATAAGAATATTGCACGGAAAGCAGAGGTCGTGGGTTCGAGTCCTACTCGGGTGAAGAATTTTTTCCATTTCTTTATTAATAAGATAATGTCTTAGGTAACAAACTATCCATTGGCTACAGCAAATAAACAACAATGCCTAATTTTAGATTTCATTTATATAAAATTTCCCATTTTTAAGGTAAACAAAAACAATTTTTTATTACTTACAACATCGGTTTTCTAAAGATAAAGCGAATTATTCATAAAACGAATGCGCGTCCATCTCTAACCTCTGCTTACTTATTCAATAAACGTTCGCTGTGAGAACGAAATATAACCCACTTTGTTCTAAAGAAACTACAGCTATTTGTCAATGGCCGTCCGTATTCCGTGTGTTTTACGAAAAATAGAATGTTAGATTATATTGACTTAAATAAATATTTGTTTGATAATTAATGGCTAGGAATAGACTTGAGAGTCCAGCGTCAATGACAAAGTTTTTATTTATTTTTATTTTAACAGTTGTTATGTTAATACATAATACAGGGTGTCAGAAGGGATATGTTAAGTGAAAAGCTATGAAAATAGTCCACTATTAGAGAACGTATTCCCAAAATTTGAGGCTCAAAATCACATGTTTATTTTTCAATATTGTACCTCTATGGACATTTCTGAGAGACGACTCTCCATACTATCTGAAAAAAAATAGACATGTGATTTCGAGTTCTTAGCTTTTCGCATAACATACCCCTTCTATTGCATCCTGTATACATATTAACACGACTGTATTCCCGAAAAGGTTTAGCGAGAACTTTAAGATCATATAGGAGATCTCTCAAGATTCTTCCATTGTGGAAAGTGCTCTAATAAGCAGTGTAGTATCTCGCTCCTCCTTTAATAGTGTATCGTCTACCCCCTGGTCATCAAAATAAAAGAGATTATTCATATTCCAACTAAAATACTCCGTCATTACGGGTAACAAAAACAATGGAATATAGGTCAGAAAGTGACAAATATGTCACCATTTAAACGCCACTACAAAAGGTGAAGGAACATTACGACGAAATGCTGCACACTAAGGCCTTTGCAAACAAATTCAGCCCATTCGCCAACCAATTTCACGGCCTATTTTACAGCGAAAATTTTCCAGTTTGAATTTCCAAAATTTCCACGAACAACCCGGCTTTTGTGTACGTTTTTTTTATTACCGAACTGTTTTAGTGTTTCTGCTAGATAAATGACGCCGTTCTTTATTGAATTCAGTTCGATGTTAGTGGGTGCTGAAATAAATGTAGATTTATTTTTCCGGTACAGCGTGGGACAGGGCTATTTATGCCAGTTAAAATATAATTTTTGCAGAACGTAACTATATAATAATGTTTTGTTAGTTCATATAAGGGTTAAACTAATTAACCTATGATTCATTTTCCTATGTTCGTCCATTTCCTTAGATTTTTTTTCTATTCTATTTTTTGTATCATTAATGCCGCTAGTAATGTTCATAAAGAGTATTGATGTCAACTTTATAAATTTAACCCATTTTCCCTGAAAGTCTCAGAGTGGGAGCTTAGCAAAGTCCAATCATTGAAATCGAAAATCGGAAAAACTGAACAACAGCGTTTTGTTATGCTTTCGTAATGCGATTCCACATTGAACAAAGTCCACATCCCACCACTGATCGCTTCACTATCTAGTTCAAATTCTAGCTCTATATAGGTAGTACCTATAACCACAGTAAGCGGTAGATGTGCCCAGTAGGGTGCCACTCCGCAGCTAAGTGATTTTATTTGCGTCTACATTCCTTTCTCAACAAATATCTAACTAAACCTAACAGGAAAACCTTATTCCGATAAGAATATACATCAAATTCGCTTGGTCCAAATGCTTAGGAAGAGAGGAGTTAGGTGTATGTGTATCATATTACGTGCCCTTGCGACCAGCTGCTTGATCGATTGTCCAAGAGTTTGTTAACAAAATTGACTCAAAATAATTAGGTCCAAGAAACAAGACACCGCAGGGTTCTCAGCGAGGATCTCAAGCCAAATGCTTTGCAATTAATATTTACCATAAACAGAAATGAAATTGAATTACTCTTTGACGAAAGTAATTGCCTACTTTGAGGACTCGTGCACACCAATGAGCGGTTCCAAAAGCACTTGAATACTCGAGTATATTGTCAAAATAGCCAGTTTAATTTGCTCTTTGGTTAGTTTATATTGTGGTTCGGTTTAACCAGACACACGTTTTTAAAATCAGCGGTTGCTCCAAATGAAATAATCTATGTATGAAGTAACAGTGTCCTGACTGATACATCGTCATTTTTAACCGACTCCAAAAAGAGAGGTTATCAATTCGTCTGTATGTTTTTTTTATTTTTTTTAATGTATGTTACCTCAGAACTCCGTCATTTATGAACCGATTTCATTTTTTTTTATAGTTGGTCATGGTATACTTCCAGGTTGGTCCCATATTCACCACATCAGGATCTGATGATGGGATCTTGGAGAATTCGAGGGCAATCCTCGAATATTGTAGGCACATGTAGTCTGTTTTTATTCTTTTACTGAGCGTTTTGATCACCTACATATAAAACATAACATCTGATGATGGAATCTCTAAGGAATCTATGGATATCCTCAAATATAAAAGGCACGAGTAGTCCGTTTTTAGATTTTTATAGAGAATTTTGGTCAGCTACACATAATATAAAGGAAACGAGCGTCTGATAATGGAGCCGCCGAAAAACAGATAGTGGAATTTTTTAGTAACAAAATCCCCCTACGGCAGGGGAGGCCTACGTCCAGTAGTGGACTGCAATAGGCTTATGAAGATCATCATCATCATCATTAGACGTAAAGTTTCGAAGCCTAGTCCTTTTTCTCTTTTGTCATGTGGCCTATTTAATCATTTGCTGGCATATAAATCTGACAATATTATGCCTCCTAAACTTCGTACACGGCTTAACGCAATATATATTTGCCCTTTAGTAAAATTTTACTTTAGTAAGCTCGAATATTAGGAGGAAGTCGGTTTTTTGTTTTAAAAAAAAATTAATCAAACACTGGATCAAACGGACCAAAGTAAACTAAATTAAATGTAATCATTTGATGAGATGCCATGGACCTGGTATAAAGGCTGGTTTACACTTTGTTAAGTTAACACTGCAGGTGATTAGTGCAGGTGTTTAGTAATCAAGGTGTGAACGGAAGCGTGAAGTGATTAGTGTTAAGTGTTAAGTGCGATTAGTGCTTATTGATTAGTGCGAGTGAATAGAATCAAGGTCTATTTTTGCTGTTAAGTGACCTCCCCCCTTGTACTGTTCCACTCCTCTCTCTCGCAGTTCGCCTGTACTAATCAGTGTGTAAACACGTGTGTGTTAAGTGCGCAGTGTCAAGTTCAAAGCGAAAATGAAGTGGACGGAACAACATACTTTAAAATTCGTACAAGAATACATAAAGTATGAATGTCTATACAATGTAAAGTGCGCAGAATTTAAAAACAAACAGTTGAGAGATGCGGCCCTATTGAAACTGAGTGAAGCGATGGAAATTCCCGACTTCGGTCCCAAAGAAGCGTACAACAAAATACGAAGCTTGAAATCGACCTTCTCCCAAGAGCACAAAAAAGTAAAAGATTCTATGAAATCGGGTGCAGGGCTTGATGATATATATGTGCCAAATATCAAATGGTACAAAGTGATGGACGATGCCCTAAAGGCAGTAAATGTTGGAGAATGCAGAGAGACATCGAGTAATATGGTGAGTATTGCATAGGTACTATGTTTTTTTTCACCGCACTACGGGTAGGCAAAGAAAGCTTAGAATTTATAGTAACTTCAATAGGCAGGGGCCGACCGATAGCGAGAGAGTGAAAGAAAACACAAAATTATTTAGAATACATTTATTTATAGTATCTTATATGCTAACTTACTAGGTAGGAAATTGTACTGAAACCGATTGCTATTAATGTACCATTCTTGCCTGCCAGGGTACTGAGCCTTCACCAACAAAATAATCTGCATAGCGATCTCGTACATTGTGAGCTTGTTGTGATGATCTATTTTGCAAACTTCTTTCAATGTTTACCATACCTGCTGCTAGAAACGCTCTCCAGGAACCAGGTGTGATGTTCCCCGTTTCGATGTTTTCTGTATCAACTGTTACACTTTGAATAGTACCTTGCGTTTTTCTAAGCCAATTGTGCAAAGCAACACACGTTCTAACTATTTTATCAGCTTTAGCGGGAGCATATGGGAGGGGATTCAGAAATATTCTAAATTTACACACTAATATTCCGAAGGCATTTTCAACTATCCGTCTAGCCCGTGATAATCTGTAGTTGAACACTTTTTGCTTAAGAGATAAATTATTTCCTCCGTATGGTTTCATAAGGTACGTTTTCAATGGGAAAGCATTATCTGCAACAATCACACGGTTTGGTGGTAGAACATTATTCTCTAGAGCGTGGCTCAAGCTGCAGTTTCGGAAAACTCCTCCATCACTGATTCGTCCATTGCATCCAATGTCAAAATAAATAAAACAATAATCATGGTCTACTAATGCCATAAGAACGATGCTGTGCTGGTTCTTGTAATTGTAATAATAACTTCCAGAATCATCTGGTGCATTCAGTACGACGTGTTTACCGTCTAATGCACCACAGCAACCGGGAAAGTTCCATTTTTGACTGAATCCTTCTTCAATACTTTTCCATTCTTCTGTACTTCTGGGAATCTGCAACAAATAATAAATATATTTATTAATGCCATGTTATGTATTTACAGAACCTGGAGTCTCAAGATAAAATCAATGAAGATAATGTTGAGACAAGAGACACTGAAGGCGAGAAGGCTGTTGAAAATACTTCAGGAGTTGGAACCTCAAGCAATGACTCGGGCCAGTCATTCAAAGGGAAAAATCCTCGGAAAAGGACGATGCTACGAGACTATGATAACTTACTAACAAAGGCCCAAAATGTAGCCAACAGTGTCAACAGCTCTGTTGTATCAGAGAATGAATTCGACTTATTTGGACGAATGGTTGCAGTTCAATTGAAAAATTTACCAACGGAGTCAGCAATTGAAGCACAACAGTATATTTCAAATTTTCTTTCTGGTTTGCGCTTGAAACATATCCGCCGTCAGTCTCAAACATCCAATTTCATTTATGAAATGGTAGAAAACAGAACACAACCACATTTTATGTCGTCTCCTCCAACTTCAACCATTTCTAGAAATTCTTATCATTCGAGCAACGATGATACATACAATGAAAATGCCACATTGAGTTATGGAAATCTTGAGAATACAAATACAACTGTTGTGACAAATCAGTCAAATTATGAAAATGCATTTACTTCTGTTGTTGATAGAAATGATGTGTTAACCCAAGCTTGGGAATCTGCATAAGGAATTTACAACATTCCAATACAATTTTATGTTTATAATTTTATTTCTAAAAATAAAACCGATATAAAATATTTGTTAATGTGTTTTACTAACCTTTATATAATCTTTTAAGGCGTTGTATACAGCATCGCAGACTATCGGTATCATTAAACTTATTGCTGGTTTAGATACTCTGAATAAATGTGACAAAGTACGCAGACTACAACCAGTGGCAAGAAAATACAACACTATCTGAAGTTTTATTTTTGGCGTGAGTGCACTCCTCATAAAAGTATCTGTTTTTTTTATAGCGGGCTCAACGTGCGTCAGCAACTCTTCAAATTGCGTTTCTGTCATTCGCATTGATCTGTAAAATTCAGCAGGATCTTCCTTAGTAATTTCTTCAAAAAGTTTATTGCTGGCTCCATACTGAGAACGTCTGGTAATCCATTTTCTTTGCCATAATCTCTTAGGCCTATTGATTTCAAAATTGAGTTCATTTTCTATATCAGATACCACAACAGATACAATCTCTTTAATTATTTGTCTCAATATTAAGCGCTGTTCATCTTCCATTTCTAGAGACACTATGCACAACGGACAGTACCACTACTTTGAGCTTCTTCCTAAACACTGTGTAAACGGAGATGGAAAAGACTACTTAACACTTGAGACTTATCGCGTTAAGTTAACGCTTAACACTTATCACTTCACACTTCGCAAAGTGTAAACCGGCCTTAAGACCATTACTCTCCTAACGTGGTGTACTTGAGGTCTATGTCTAATATATCTATATATTTATTTTATTTATTCAACCATATTATAATTGCCTTAATTCTTTTCGGTATCTTTTGTACTGATTAATTGGATCTGTTGATATTTTATGCGAACAAATTGCTTTATGATTTCAGTGAATTCAGCTGCTGGAAAATGATGTTCAGACTTTCGATGTCAGTGAGCATGAAATTATGCATTTATCACAAGAACGAGGAGCGAGGAAGGGTTGAGCAACACTTTGTTGTCCTCCATATATGTTACCTATACCTATATATTGTTTATGTTTATGTATTACACTGCATAAATTGTGACCAACATAAAAACTCAGATTAAGTTTCAAACTTTGAAAGCTTTAAAAGTTTTGAGAGTTTAAACATAAACTTCCCACTGGTAAGTAGAATATTATTCTTACGATTAATAGAAAGTCCAAATCCCTACCAAACAATGTAAAATCAAAACCTCTTTACTTGTCGGACGCATAAAAAACTCAAAACTTTTCCAACTCAGCGGTATTAAAGTAAATTCTGCTATTTGGTCTAACTCTCTTGATTTGTTAAATGACACGGACGCGCTCGCAATAAAGTGCTTGCGGCGGTGGCATAATGTTAACATTTGACATTTTTATGTATATTTCACGCGATTACTGGGCCGGCTGTAGGTACTGCTGACATTAGCTTTGATATTATGTGTACAATAATCTGTGTACAATTGTGTAAGCTGATTAGATTTTAGTTTAGCTTAGGTAAGTGTCTCGTCTCGTCAATATGACCATACGGTTGGATCTCAAATATCATGTGAAGAATTTTTATAGCACTTATTATCGGTAAGTGCTATAAACTGCCCTATGACTACGAGATACGGTTGGGAATGACGACAACATTTATACAATTTTATAAACAGGATACAATAATATCATATATCAAATGTAATATACAACATGTATACTAAAACTTAAATCTGTTCTACTTATACTAACGTTACAAACTTAATCTATCCAAGCTCATTTTACAATTTAGAATTTGTGTAGTTACCTTAATAAAGATTTGACAATCTATTATTGGGTGGATAACCTGTGTAGTAATAAGATGAGATAGGTAATCTCCTTTATTATGTAGCACAATAACTTAAAACAATTCGTATACTAAAAACCCGTCAAGCACGTCACAAACAAAATGCTGTAACTTCCTTGTTTAAGTTTAAAAATTGTCTTTTCATTTTAAATTCTAAACACACTCAACTCTAGTCGTGAATTCAATCGAAGCGTGCCTCAACCTATTTACTTTGATTCGTCTTGTTCTTCATGCAAATCTTCGAACCCTATCCGTGGTGTCACTCTCAGCTACGGAATCGATTTGGAAGTTTATTCAGTCTGACAACACGTGAAGTAAGGCTGAGAATTCATTCCACTCTGCATATCCTTTACGGAGCATGGAAAATTTTAAGAACATTGATTGAGTGAATAATATGTGAAGAGGTAACAAACATAAATACTTATTAGTTGGAATTTTTGTTAAGATTTTCTGTAACACTTAATTTCTCTGTCCAACCTTTCTCTAATATTATTATTAGAATTAGCAATATAACTTTATTGTAAATATTTATACATATAACGTTGAGATATTATGAGAATGTCACATGTTTTCAATCACTAGTTTTAGTTAAAATTTACATGTGGATAGAATCTCGAACGGTGTCTAGTACAATTATGTAAATAAACGCGTATTGGTATTATTGTAGCAACAAAAGAACATAAACATGACAATGTCTAGAATAGCAAAATGTCTGGTACTAAATTGCCAGCCAAACGGGAGCAAACTATCAAACTGCCCGTCAGTCACGCAGTTGCGTGCTGTAGTATGACAGATACTAGTTGGTACTTGGTGCTCGTACCTGAAGTACAAATTTATCTGATAAATTGACATCGTCGCATTTGCAACATAATTTTCTTGTACGACTTGGAACGAACATATAGTTCCACATTTGGCCAACTGCATAAATAAGTTTGTAAAAATCCCATCTAAATATAATTCAGGTGAATTGGAGCTTTCACAAAAATTACGGTCGTGGCGTTATTTGGACGCTTGCAACTTGTCAAGCGTTTCCAGTCCTGTGGAAAATGAAAGTTTTATGTTGACAAATTTATATGCGTCGCTTGTAAATTGCAAATTCACATGTGGCGATCGATTCGTTCTAGTGGCAACGCGTTTTGGTATTTTTTATTATTACAAGCTTTTATTTAACTTGCAATGTATGTTTGTTCGGGTGAAATCTTACAACTCAATTTTAAGGCACTTGCCCTCAACCGATTGGGCTGAAATTTGGTGAGCACGTTCAGTTCGGATGACAATGCATGATTAACAGTGTGACGTCATTCTAAATCCAACATGGCGGCATACCCACAATGGCGGACCAATTATTTTTAATGCATTCCTACAATATGGGTATCAAATTATTTCGAAGTATATTTTTCTGCTCCTGTGTTGATGCAGGGCTTTACTAGAATACATCAGCTGTATCTCTTTTTGTACATGTCATATGAGTCGACGAAGGTAATCCGGCATTCTCTCGGACAATGAGCTAGCAACTTGTCACTGATAATTTACATTTGTCCCTGCTATACTAAACGTGGCTTTTGAGATCTCCTTTATGGCTACCCCATTTCGGCTATGTCTGAATGTAGGTATGTCTATGTCCGTATGAATATTTTTCTGTAGTTTAGGATCAAAGCTTGCAGTAAGCACGTGACGAAATGCTGGAAGCAAATTCATGTCTCGCTATTCAGATCACCTAGACATAATGTAATGTATCGAATCATACCTACGATTTATCTGTCTAGGCATTGATTGTCTAACTTTAGCAGTATAAACTATGATAGCCGGCGAAATATTGTGGAACTAAATTGAAATGTAGGGATATGTGTTAAAACTACATAGATACTAACGCCCATACCACTGGTCTCCTATTATGCCGCTGCTATAAACAACAAACAAATGACAGTTGACAATAGCGGGCATTTTCCATGGAATTACAAAATTAGAACACTAAATTAGAGAGGGTTGTGATTCGAATCGTTTTAAGTTTATAGCGTTTGTGATGTTGACTGTACAGTAGTGTACAGTTTAGACCACTACTTTATTAGAACACCTGTTTTAGCGTAACCAGTACCACAGAATATATTAGGTACTTAGGTGCAATAAAATAGCACCTATTTCCCCGGATTTCTGGAAAATTTACAGAAAAATAGGTACAATGAGCAACAATAATACAACGAGAGTAAAGTCATAGCAAAAAGTCACAGAATAAAGTCAAGTCACAGCATGTCTGAATCAATATGCAATGCGCATTTATTTTCCATAATGAAAAAATTGAAACTTCAAATTCTTTGCATTCTAGTTAAAAAAGAAATATTTAAGAAATAAATACATTTTCCTTGGAATCAACTTTTGCTTTTTTTTTTTTTAGCATTTTTAAGCGCGATCATATATGTATTAACTGTAGCATGTTATCCTAATGAGATAGGTCTCTAATCTTTTGTGATGTTGACTGTACATTTAAATAACTCGGTTACTCTAGTGATACCATCGAAATTTATGTGGCAGGGCCGCGGAACCGGCGCTCGGCAGAATTGGATGTGACAGACAACTTGCAGCGTTTCGCAGAATGTATATTGAAATGGATCGCGTTTGTGTTGTTTTATACCAGAATACAGATGCGCGAGAGGTGGTTGTAAAATTTGTGCCTACACTGTTTGGGTGGGTTTATGATGAGTGTGTTGATGAATCTTTTTGATTTTAGTTTCATTTTTATTGTTATAAATACTGGGCAAAGAATATAGCTAGTTTTCGAGTACTCTTACCCATTGTGTACACAAATAGTTCGAAGTCATCGTATTACGTACAGTGCAAACATTTTTACACCAATGTATATCTTAACTTAATAATATTATTTAAACAGTACTATCGTGGTTAGCCAAAAGACTTCAACAAGTTGAACTTAGTAACGTTAAAACATCCTTCCTTAAGGTATTGTAAATTAATAGCATAAGTTTATCACATAGTTAAGTAAATAGGGGGTCAATAGCAGGAACTATAAATTTTAAGGTTCCTACCTAACCTACGTGCTATAAGCTCCGACCCATAAATATTATGACGGTCGTGAACTTAGGCCTTTTACTAGACATGATATAGTTTGAATTTAGTATAGCCTTTACAGCCTTTATATATAGTCTGTACAATATTTGAGAACAATTCTGTTGGTGGTTCTTTACTCTATGTTGTCTATGTATGATGATACCGAGCTGTAATAGACTGAAATTTCAACACTTTTTCATACAATTTCAATTAGTACATATTACATTTACGTACATATTTTAATTAGAAATTCTGACACGATATGTGACGCAGCGCTACAACAGCTCTATTGCTCTGTAACTTTTATATACTCGTAATTACAGTGTTACGTATGTCCCTCGAATGATGATGATGATGATCTCCGACCGTGTTTCGGCCAAGGCGACCAATCTCTACGAAAATTGGCCAGGTATTATATTATAGTGCACAAGTGTGTGCGCAAATACAGAAGCAAAAACAGGACGGAAAGCCGACACGACCGGAGATATTTTCCTAGTTATAAAACAGTTTCTATACTGATGCAGACTTCAATTAGCTGCATCTTCTTCCGTGTAGAGTCGCCGTGTACAGGGGCGTTCTCTCGTTATGCTTAATTTAACTACAGGATCTCCTTAATCATCTTGCAGTTCTGGTTACTCCGTTTTGGAAGCACAGCCATGAGATACACGAATCAACTTCTGGACAGATTTTCAAATGGTAAGAGGCGTAAATAGTAGTAAATAACATGTATAGTTTTAGACACTACATACTGTTTTTTATCGCCATAATAATTGTCCACCTACTCAATTAAAGTCTTTATGTGTCCATCAGATATTTTTATTGGTTCGCGCCGTAACAAGAACAGTGCGCTTTTACAACCGTACTCTCTAATAAAATACATGGATGTTATCCTATTACGGGGATATTGGCTTGCTCCTACGCTCTTGTCTATTTACTAGGTGTTATCATAGAATAAGAATATAGGTAGGAGGTTAGTCATTTGCCCAAATAAATATTTAACAAATACATCTATACATATAATAAAAATGTAACGGATCGCTGTCTGTACATGGAAGATATATAAGAAAATATATTATATAGGTAGAATACCTTTATTATCGCAATAGTACCCAAAACAATTATTTTTGGAATTTTTGTCTGTTTGTTTGTCGGTTTGTCTGTTGACTTTTTATCCCGGGAAAATGTTTTTATCCCGGATAATTTCGGTATTTTGTTTTTTTTCTGTAGTCCACGCGGACGGAGTCCACTAGTACATACATAAAAATCACGCCTCTTTCCTGGAGAAAAGCAGAAATCACAGATCTCCATTTGCTACGATCCGATTATATTAACCCTAAAATTCATAATGTCTAGATCTTATATGGCGGGTATAGAATACAGATAATTATAAAAATATATTAATATGTCTTAAAATTCAATAACTAAAGATATTCACAATTTTAAAGTTTGACACGACTTGAGTTTACACTCTGAGGTGATCAATATCCCTACAGTTACTAATGAATAAAGTTATACAGCGTGTTTGTGACAGCCATGAAAATATTAATACCATGAATTCAGACCATGATACTGAGGCAGAAAATACTGAAAATTTAGGTAGGCAAATTCCAAAATTTTCCGACAATTTTTTTATATTTTCAGGTAAAATTTGTCACAGGATCGTCCGATATAATTGGCGCGAAGAGCAAATATTAATGATAATCAAATTAAAAATACATTCCTGCAAGTGTTCAATACAATGTCACTTGTTCAGCATTTCAGTATTTGTCTGGCTGTCACCCACACGCTGTATACAATAGACATATAGTTTTGTGGTCTTAGTTCCCGGTGCATGAAATATAAATTAAATATTTTATTATTAAATAGTCTAAAACAAAAACAAGTAATCCAGATTAACAAAGTGCATGGCGTTTTACTGAGCTTAGATGACGTCGCACACCCAATCCATTACCTATGTAGTTCCAGTGACTTTGAAATGGAAACTCCTAGTTCCTATAGTTTACTAACAGCCTTCTGGACATTATAGTACAGAAATACATCAATCCCATAATGTTTAAGGATGAAATTCACGATATATTATGGCCAGTAGGTAAATACTACATAATAGCCAAAATAAAATTTAAAAATAATTTTCGAACGAGTAAACTTCTATTAAGATTGATTGCCGTTATGAAAGCTCTAGTTAGAACTTAAAACCGAATGTTTCTCACATTTAAAGGCTTAACTAACTACAGATTTATATTTATGTCTTCAAAACCGCTCTCCCCACATTCCTTATTTTCCTTTCAAAAGCATGAAAACAAGCGCTCTGACAAAACAAAGGTGGTCATGAAACCGTATACTGAACACGCCTATGCCACCCGGCGTTGCTTGATGCTGATTGGTCGATCCTCCCTAGTATGAGGTAAGGATAATGTTACCCATCCACCTGGTAGGGTTGGGTTTGGTAGTCATTGTTTTAATTGCAAGAGCTTTTTTTATTAATGGGTATAAAGTAAAAATTTGATTATAGCCTTTGGTAAAATGATAAGTTTTTTTTTCTAAATACTCGTAGTAGCTCGCAAAATCATAAGGATATAAAATATGTTGCCACATAACATAAAAAAAAGAATCTTACCGATGTTATTGTGTAGACGATCAACTTGAGTTTTGTGAAATGATACCACCAAACGTAGCATAGCTTTTTAGTGAAGTACCTACACACCTACACACCTGCTAGGCCTAGCGGAATCGGGTTTATCCCTGAGGGCCCCGGTTCCTGAGACACCCATTCCGGAGGGACCCGATTCATGTTTATAATTAACTAGTTATTTAGCTAAATATTCGGGGCCTCCGGAACGGGTGCCTCAGGAACCGGGGCCTTCAGGAACGAACCCGCGGAATCTACAGTAAAAATAAAAATGGCCATCGCCTGCCACCGGCCCTTATTCGTATAACCTTGTCTGACCCTCGAATCGTAATACTCATAATTGCGATCTAGATTCGCAGATTTGTACTTCCGATAATGCTTCAATACACTAAAAATAAACATATCTACTCTAAGACCCCCCTAACTATGTATATACATTTAACCTATTTCTAGTTGTCTCCGTTAACTTTCCAACACGTTCTTAATTGCCAAACACAGCAAACGCTATCTGTTTGATATAATAATAGGATCGCGTTAAAATTTACGAGTTATACGTGTTTATCTCGCGTCAGATACACATTTGGAGCCCCACATAATTAAACCGCAATGGTGTATCTTCGAAAAAGTTCGTAACCTTAAGCCATGAGCACATTAGATCTCGACTGTGATACGATATGACGTGCAATAAAAACTGTCCCCAAAAAAATAGTTGCTTTTAGGGTGCAAGAGTAGATGTCTGATAAGCCTAGAAAAGAGACTGTTATCCAAAAATAGGGTAGTCAAAACGGTAGGATCACGAAGGAGATGTGAGATATGGCTGCGGAGATGAGGAGAGGTGAGATGAGAGAGGTGTGAGATGTGTGAGAAGCCACGTTTAGCATAGCGGGGTCAGATGTAAGTGACAATTGCTAGCTCATTGCCTGATTCGATTCTTACAACATTCACGCAAGAAGATGTAGCATGTATGTATACCTACTAGTAAAGCATCAGCATGCTTTCGAAAAATGATTAGACTGAACGACGACTGCCATAGTGCAATGATCTTTTAAAGGAACCTTCTAAAATAAAAAGTTTGTTACTCTCATAAATTTGCTGTCAAGATTATGGCAAGCAATGTAAAGTACCTATTAATCGCCGAGCATGATTGTAGAGGCAAACAAAATATACCGATATCCCGCATGATCTGACATTTATTAGCTCTCAACTCTATTACACAGGTATATTACACGACCGAAACTTGTTACGGACCAAAAAGAGCGTTACAACGTAGCTGATACGTTCATGTCGCCCCGCCTTTATAGCCAATTGACATCAAGACACGATGGCTATGTCGTGATCGAAAGGAGAAAGAATCCTTGTTATTTGCGAGCGGCGTTGGCCCATAAACGTTATCGATAACTAGCGATCGGGGCGGATCGATCCCTTGATTCGACCGTAGTCGAAATATGGCAGAGGTTCAAGTCAAAGAACAGTCTGACAGTTGGACGGGTCACACACATTGGTACGAAAGACATGCGTGCTTAAAAAGATTTTGAACAAACTATGACACTGTAGTGCATGATGAGAAAAGATAATGAACCAAACTGTTATTGCTATGTAGTTGAATCTTCTCTATACAACATCTACTATTGTTTATGAGCCTTTTGTAGTTTGTTCACTGGAAATAATTAACACTATGACTCGTCTCACGAAATTAAAGAAATCGCTCATGGGGATATTATTCTTGCCTCGATATCCTTGATACCATCTGGATGTAGGATTTGCGCCACTTTGGTCGAAGTTTTTTGGCGATTTACTTTGGTCGAGCCGGACGATACGCCTTTTTGCCTCGTTTAGCAGAAGGGCGTAACCTTTTAAACTTATCGCGATTTGTCTTAATTATGCAGGTTTTAAGAAAGTTTTTGATGCGGATAATTTTGATTATGATTTTATTAAACGTTTTAGCTGATCTCCATATAAGATGATTATGAAGAAAGATATTGAAATTTATTTTTAGTTAGTAAAATTGTTTTATTACCAACTAGTCATTTTCATCTGTAGTTGTGATATCTCCTTTATGATCCTGCTGTTTTATTTCAGGAACACAGACGTACCTATATATATATATATATATATATATGTATTAATCTATACAAATTTTATAATCCTTCGTTTTACATATTAGGTACACTCACCAAAAATATTTTTTAATACTTCACCATCATCGCATTGTCAATTTGTCAAGGAAGAAAATAATTATTTTCTATGACAGATTTCTATTGTTCTTGACATATTGTTATTTACCATTATCTTGGTTCAAACGGGAAGGTAAAAATAAACGTCCATGATGTAACAACACCTTCCAAAACAACTGTCTCTCAGTCATCACTATTTCACGACACATCTAATGGGAGGAAGAAAGTAAAGGTCATCTATTTAACTATGTATATTTTAGTGCGAATTAGATTTTACACGTATTTGATTTTGAAATATCCAGTTGCAATATTTGATAAAAAATTTATCAGGTTGAGTACATAAAATTGTGAGATATTTTAAATAAAATGTTTCTCTGGAAAGTGCGAGCAAATATTTTTGAAGCCGAACTTTCAGATTTTTTCTATACAAACCTGTCTATTTTTAGTACATACCCATTTGAATTTATTTTATTTATTTATTTACATGATAACTGGAATGGTCTAAACTGCTATTTTTGACACATTGTTCACGTTTTTACTAATAAATTATTAGGTACATATCAACAAATTGCTCTTGAATATTTAAGGAGATCATGTTTAAGGAAAGTATCATGTAAATGGAACTTTTGGGTGCTGCCATAACCTGGATTAGATAGTACAGCATACCAATACCGTCGACTTTCGAAGCAACAGATTTGTTTTAGCCGCTCGGTCTGACAATGGTGTCGCCCGGGTGGTCCGGCTAATTGCCCTCCTGGTCCACTGCTGGTGACAAATCGACACACAGATAACGCTAGTTTGATCGATGTGTTCTGCTATCGAACTGTCTGCTATCTTCTAATTTTAGATGTTCTATTCACTTAAGAACTCATTTATGTAGGCTGGTTCTGTTTTAAGGTGGAACCAAAAATTAAGAAATTTCGGTTTTGGAAACTTTTTTTTTTGAGGATTTTTTTGTTTGTGGGAATATAATATACAGATAGTGGGTTATGTCGAAGGTAAATACTATGACAATGTACATTACAAAATTGCGCAACTTGTGACTAAACCTATCATGATATTTTCTACGCAAGATATTGACGCAAAACTTTGACAGATTATATTGGTCCGAATCTTTAACCTACTAAAATCTACAGTATGCTTATACCGTTTTTATACCCGTTTTTATACCTACATTTTTCTACATTTTCTAGATACTGGCTATTCTATAGCTTCGCTGTATTAAGATTAAATTTGTTCCGAGTAATGTAGAGACATAACTTTGTGATATTCTTTTGAATTGTAATACAAATCTAAATTCCGTTGATTATAATATGTATAGAGAAAATATATACATTTATATAGTTTAATTTCCATAAATAATGCATTGGTAATTCGAAGGAAATTACCCTAGGGAGCGAACAACGCAATAAATGCATATTAATCAGTTCAGTGTGGTTCTGTCGCATCGTTTGGACCATTTATTTTACTTTATCAAACTTTGAGAATCAACATCAAAATTGGATGTTAAGATTTTGCTTGTACTATTTCACTATACGAGTATTTACAAGAAATATTCAAATTAAATTATTAGGTGCAGTATACCTAGTAGGTAGGTTCTATCTACTCTCTTTATATAAAAAAAAATTTCCTATGAATATTATTATTTCCACTGAATCTCAATTTTCTTAGAAGAGTAACATTGAATTATTTCTTGTGCCAATATCCCGGCGGTTAACAATTTTCCGTGACATTCTGATGTTTAAAATAAGAATGTTTCTCGAAACAGATACCGATCTCAACTGTAATTGTACGTGGCGCTAATGTAACGTTTCATCCACAAGTGTCATAAGGGACGGCTTACATGCTTGCGCAAATTAATTTAATAATAACAATATTTTTAGCAATTTACCTAAATCTGTAGTCACACAATAAGCCTATTGGAGTAATACTACGGGACATAGGCATCTTCCAGAGCACGACACAAGTTAGCCTTGTATGCATAGGCATTTTTGCCCAAAGTTACCAAATTTTAAAATTCAAGGTAATATTTTATAATACAAGGTTATAAATTCAGTTCTAGTCTGTAAGAGAAGTTTTAGTAATAGTTGTAGTTTTAGTTTTAAAAGGTACCTAAACCAGTTTAATAATTTATACTAAAATCGATTGTTTTATTCAACGCATCGAAAACATTAGCTTTGACTCAGTAAATTAACTAATTGTAGTCGATTACTATCTATTACTGACCCTTATAGTATAATTTAACTCATTATTGTCTCATAAATGAATATAAACACTTGGAAACGTGTACAAAATGCAACTGACAACAGTTTTATTTTCTATTGTCACGGATGATTTAACCTTAATAGATTTTGTAGGGGAGTGTCTATTTTACTTGAAAGTTATTGTCAAACTCAACTCTTGTATTTATAAGTAAGTTCTGTATTTTTTCCGACACACTATCTGTTAAGTTGTATTGATATAATATTGTTTCATTGTTTAAAAGTAATATATTAAATATTTTTACGTACGATATAAGACTGAAAGAAACAGTACCATCAATTGTAGTACCAAAATAAATCAATAAACTGTTAAGAAAAATTAATTATATTTTTTATACATTTTGTATCTATTAAGATCAGCGCCATGTGAACACACCTTGGCGCTTCTAATTTGAACTGAGTTGATTTGGTCGTTTTCTCATTATGGCGAAAGCCGGGTGGCCGCCGGTTGACAAGAGGAAACTCCCGGGAGACAAATAAAATTTAAGTAGAAATTGGCCTACATTAATATTGTTTATGGCTGCAGTAAAGTATCGTTGAACAAAGATGCACAGTATGATATTAAGATTTCATAAAGATAGATGCATGAAAATCTGTAGAATAGATACCATGGTATACTCGTATACCTAGCACGGTATGCAGAGTTCGAGGGTTCGATTCCCACTCGGGTGAGGAATTTTTTCCATTTCTTTATTAATAATGTATAGATTTTATCGTATACCTAACTTATTAATATAATATAATAATTATACGAGCTAGGTTATTATACGAGTGTGCCATATGGTAAAAACGTATCTCAAGAGCGAGTGGGATGGCGGTGAACTGTGAAGGCCCTCTGTACCATTTAGGAAACACAGAAACGGTAAAAGACATCAAGGAAGTTATACAAATACTCTACTAGAACCAGATATATGGTAGAGGTCATGGGGCAGAGTTCGCCCATAGCTGCCATGCGTCATCCCTTTCGGCGTAGAGCTATATTTCATTTCGCTCTATGTCTTTCCTGGGTTCTTCGTCTCTGTGATGCCGATGATCATCCGCCGCCAAGTTTGCTTAGGGCGGCCACGTTAACACTTTTGAGCATTCCAATCTAGGGCTTACGTTGTTAGGTACATAGCATCCTTTCGGCCGGTGTGGTCGATCTAGTTCTACTAAGCTATACTAGACTATAAATACTATAATATTATGTATGTGTTCTCTCACAACATCAATTCCCAGAATCTTTTACATTTACAATATTTGTAGGATAGCATATCCCTATTAAAATGGCTACAAAACATATACAATTTTGATTAAAATTTGCACTATGTATGTATGCAATACGCTGAACTATTTCAAAATGGTGCCCGTAAGCGTTCTGATTTTGTCCGCAAAACAAAACCGAAGCTATTCGGATCGACATGGAGGTGTAATTACGTCGGCTCTCGACAAATTGGTCCACTTATTTATGGTTAATGAAATTCAGATTTTATAATAACCTACCAGGTTTTACTCTCTCGTTTACGCGTTTGTATTACAAGCCCATTATTTTAGAGAACCTACGCGATGTTATTGATATAATAATGTGTAGACGGGAATTTATCCCCATTTCATACCCAAAATACGAATAGCAATATTTCTTAGAGTTATTGTTAGGTTTATTTTAGTGTTTGTACAAACTTGAGTTTATATTTAAAACTAGGAAGATTGTAGAAGTGATTTAATATTATCTATAGGAAGGTATGCGTTTCCTTTCTCTTCATAGACCTCATCTTATCTTCATATATTTATGGTGCAGTTTGAAACATAATGAAAAATCCTAAGAAAACTCTATATATTAACTAGGTAGTTACCTACCTACCTATTTTAACGTACCACCTGTTAAGTTATATGCATAATAACTAATAAGGTACCAGTATAACTGTAGTTGTACTAAATAATAACTTAAAGTCGCTTGTAGGTAATTATGATAATGTAATTACTTGAAATATGTCACAAAACAACTATAATTTACTTCATAATAATGTAGCTCAGATACATATTGTAAATATCTATCCGGTATAATCAAATTAAAGTTTTTTGCAAGGATGCGAGCAATTCAAAAACTAGTTATTTCAATATTATTATAATTTTATTAACATAATATCGTTTTTTTAAATTATATAGCTGTACATGTACTCACTTTTTAAAACTGTTGTCTGTATAATAATCATTTTGCATACATTACTTAGGGAGATATAAAAGATGGCTGCAGTTTTTTTATCTTAGATAAAATATAAGTAGGTACCTATATGATTTGATATTATTTTCTTCAATACTTGACAAATATTGTGTTTTGTTCATTATAACTAAAATTACTATTAAATTATTAGCTTAACTCTAAAAGAGATTTCTTAGGGACAGTGAAAAAGCATTCCTTGTTTTCTATTCTATATTTTTCACCGTTCCATCTCTTTGCCCTCTATGAGCGTTTCTTGTGAAACTTTTAATACAGCCTGTCGTCATTTTAAACGTTCTAGTACTCCTAGATTTATTAGTCATTAACCTGGTAAACGTGTTGTAAGACAGAATAGGGCACGCTGTATATCTTGTAATACGTAACCATGAAAGTTAAACATTGTCTTGCTCTTTTTTGACGTAAAGTAATAAACACTCACGTAGGCATACTAGATTTAACCACAAAGGAATCTTGTGTTGATTGGAGTTTACAGCCTAGTACTTTTATTTATTTACTGATTTGCTATAAAATAATTAAGAAATAATCATATTGTTTCATTATTAATATCCATTCATACCCAGAGTAATATATTGATTGTTTGCCTTAGGTCAATAAAAAAGCGGGGTAGTATAGTAAAAATAATCGCACTAGAATTTTATTTATGTAAAATAATTTGAGAAAACGGGTTATAGATGTCTGTGGCTTTTTTTACAAAAATGATCTAACCGACTCCTATGAAACTTGGTAGTCATATAGCTTCAAATGAAGTTACGCTCATTTTGAAATACTATTTTGGCTAAAGAGAGTTAAGAGTCTGTTTTAAACTGAGGCATAATTAATTAAGGAACTTTTCTGACTCTCTTAAGGACTAACGATTTACACTTTTAAATTTAGGGTGAGTGATGATAACCTCCAAAGAGTATTACATCAAAAAAGCTAATTAAGATAAATTAACGATCACAAACTGAATTTTGGGTAACTTTAACCTTTCGCCCATAATTGGATCTCACGCATTTTTAGGGTTCCTTATCATAATCGCGATCGTGAATTTTAGGCTAAAAGTAGTCAGTAGGATTATTATCATTATATAGACCGGCATAAAATAAAAAATGTTTTAGGAAAATGTCGAAAATAGTATTGGTATTACATTTTTTTTTCTCGGTAGGTATAGAAAGAGACAACATTGCGACAAAACCTTGTAACTTTAAATGAAGTACAGTTCTAAGAAACCTTGTTCATTAAAACTCGTTCCCGCTTGGCTGACTTTTTTTTTCTAAAATGTTCGACTAACGAATTTTAAAACCTCAAATTTTCGGGACAATAGCAGAAGCTTAAAATTAAAGAAATATGTTAATTCCTTTGTGCCTAGCCGTCAGAGCGTAAGATTATAATTATGAAGAAAATTGCGGTAGACCTTCTTTTGACCGATGGATCTGATTGAACGTGATGGAAGTGCTCTTCGAAAAATTTTAGGTTAAAATACCTACATTTTTTTACTTATCCTACCTAATAAATGGCTCTAACAACAATTGCCTATTTGCTTTGCTAATTGAAGCCTTATTATTTAATAATGGTATCTTATTTAACCCTAGCCTTTAGTGATATATCATGAAATTTTATTTCTCGACAAAAGAAAATAAAATAAGCAATTACACTATATTATACCAATTTTATAATTTCGAATTATTAGATATATAATAATAAATTGTTTATACACTTCGTAGAACTCGATGAAATAAGTAATTCAAACCGAATTATCTCCACTGAAATAAAAAGCATTCAGTATTCATTAAATATCAATCAAGGGAAAGCAAAGGCTTAGATTAAGAATCCTATAAAGTTTTATACGGCTAGGAGTAAAAGCAGATGAATTGAAAGGCATTACTCGATCGGATTCGCGTAATATCTAATGATGAGATACATAATCCCTCCTTCGGCTATCCATTTATTGAGAGGGAATTTTCGATTAGTTTGTGATTGATTGAAGTGACTTCTCTTCGTGCGACGTGCATTTTATGATCCGTTCTACTTATTCGATCACTTCGTGGATAGTATATGCTAAAGATTTGTTATTAGGTAATCTAAGAATAAAATTGTTATAAGATATTTAAATGTGAAAGATTGTGGAAATAGATACTTGTTACCTTTCTGTGAAATGAAATTATCCAATATTTGTGCGTACCAAATTTTATCAAGAATAAATTAATATGTATACATAATTTGAATATATTATAGGCACCTGTAAAGAAACCTGTAAAAAAACTGTTTTGTGTATGTGCAATAAAGAATAATAAGAAACATAAACATTGATTCAATTCCCTTTAGTATTTTAGTCTAGATCGTTTTACTGGAATTAAAATTAACACGTGTTTCTGGTGTATATTATTAGGTGTAGGTTATACATTATTTTCTCAAATTTTGTTGAAAATTACATATTTTCTAAAAAAAATATAATTTTGAGCACCCAATTATTTGTTACAAAATTAATAGGTAATCTTGATAGGATATATTATGGTTATGTAAAGAACGTTCTTTCTTGCCCACACTGCAAGACAGTTGGATATATTAACTATTTTTGTGGGCATGCAAGTCAAGCCGACTAGGAATTGATGTAGTCGCCATGGCGAAATCGGTTGGAGAGATCATCATCATGCATTATCCTTAAAAAATTGCCATTTTCATTTCATATTCAGCCCTGATTCGGTATGATAGAGACGGAAAGTACGTTCATGAAAATTATGAATATTGAGAGGTCATTGAAAGAAATTCTTCGTATTCCAGGTCCGTACTTTAGAAATGCCCAGCATTAATATAATGCAGTATGGTAAGTTTATGCATATACCATGCCAAGGCTAACCCTAATGCAATTTGCGGTAATGTAGCATCGAGCACGAGACGACCACTATTGCCGGTTGCACACGTACCTACAAACCTGAGAGCAGATGTCTGGGATATTGTATGCATAATCCTATAGAGGTTATTGATTTCGTATTTTGAAAGATAAATTGATTTTCATTATTGATAATAAATATTATGCCCAACTTGCAGAATATATCTACATACAAATGGCTGTGTTCTCGACATTCGGTAGCTGGCTAAAATATCAAAGGCTCGAATATTTGAAATTGCAGGATCACATTAGAGATCTCATAGCCATGTTTAGTGTAGCGGGGATAGATGTAAATCTCTAACTGCATCTGTCAAAATCTCAGATAATTCGCTCGTTCGGCCAATTTTAATACTAGAGATCATAAAGAATCTCGGATTCTTTTTATTTTATTCCAAATTTGACATTTTAAATGAAATCAATGGAACACGTTAATCTGAAATTTGCAGAAATCTCTCGAGATCGGTTATTGGAATTGGCTGTTAGACTAAATCTAAGCAAACTACGTACGAGTATATGTAAACGGAAGAGGGTGGCTTTCCCACTACAAGTGTCCATGACTTCTTACCGGGAAGCCCTTACTACTATTTGAAATGGATTTTCTTGAATGAAAGCATTTATTATTTTTATTATATGTTAGTCCGTATAGCTTAGATCATATACTGTCCCTTTCAGATAACCAATGCTAAAAAAATTAAGATACATGCACTATTATAAAAAGATAAAAGGACTCTTCTATCCTTCAAGGCTTTGGTTTTTAACATCTTCCAGGCTATCATTTACCACTAATACCGTCGTAATTTTTTCGCACCATTATTTTTCTTAGTAAATTATTCTAGGCAGAACTCTCCAAAACTAAATTAGGCACAGTATAGTAAGAGAATAGTAAGTCACATGAACGTTCCTTAGCATGGTAGCACTGATATCGCTAATGCCGTTGAGCGACGACGTTTTATTGAATAACGACCTGCCGAGCGGCGCGCTAGATAAGCTAGGGGTCTATTCTTAAAGCTGTCATTGTACATGTTTGATAAACAGTTGCCTGTGCGGATGCGGTGCTGCTAATCGTAGCTATGGAATCTCAGTATGTATGTATATGTAATAAACTGTTACTATATTGAATTCAATTAGGAGCTATACTCGTAGCTATGTCTTCACTGACCCTCGAATTTGAGGATGCCGTTGGTATTGGAGAAACATAATTATGTTTTTTAATATAATATGTGCTAACCGTGGATGAGGTCTCCTTCGTGGTCCTGCAGTTCTGGCTAGTGGCTACCCCGTTTTGAGAACACAGACGTGTGATTAATGTAACTACTAGTTTCGGAGTATTGCATTATATACTTGGTTTTTGGATCTGGTTTACATTCTAGTTGAACGGAGGCTGAAGGGCCCGGTGTTGGGCGGGCACTGCACCGGTTGGAAAAATAATCGCTACCTCGTCGTCAGCTTATTGCAGTCCACTGCTGGACGTAGGCCTCCCCCAGTGTACGCCACATGGCTCGATCTCCCGTTTTTGCCATCCAGTCACTACCAGCCGTCCTCTTTAAGTCATCGGTCCATCTGACCGGAGGGCGCCCAACGCTACGCTTGCCGAGGCGCAGTCTCCATTCGAGAACCCGTTTACTCCTCCGTCCATCGGTTCTACGACAGATGTGGCCGGCCCACTGCCACTTCAGTCTGCTACATTTCGAGACTATGTCTGTCACTTTGGTCTTCTGCCGGATAATCTCGTTTCGGACTTCCGAGAGATTCCGAGCATTGACCTTTCCATAGCTCTCTGAGTGACATGCAATCGGTGAGCCAGCCCCACCGTCAGGTTCCACGCCTCGGTTCCAAAATTTAAATAGAAATATGGGTAACCCTATGAAATTATAAATTGACCTTCATTTTCATTGGGTCATGAACTAAAGTAGTTCAAATGATTAACTATTATTTTTAATTTTACATAAACTTAATTTAATTAATTCGGGCTGAATAAGTAATGAAATTGATGAATAAAATAATAAATTAATTATGTTAACTTTACTCATTTATGTTAACCGACATTTATACTAATGCAAAATTATTATATTTTAATAAGCTGTTTTAAGTTAATCCGTTTTTAAACAAAACTTTTTATATTTTTTACCTATATTCCCTTAGCTCTCATAACATTTATTCGTATATATGGTCAATAATGTCACAAAGAATACAATAAGAATGAAAGGGCTGAGCTTTGAGAATAGTCACCCGGTTATCATGACCCTCTGTACATCTTACCTCAAAACTAACCGTAAGCTCAGTCGCCGTCGAGATGACAAATCATACTCAAGAAAACTGACTCAAAGCTTTCTATAGATAACTATACCAGTATTTTATAGGATTATGAAAGAATAATTCATAACTTAGGCGGGTGCTGGGTATCAGACAATGGGCTTTTTAACATTTTTAGAGCAACATACTAATTTATCTCTTCTTTTTTGCAGATACTATTAACTACGATAAGACTAATTTCTTAAAATTACTTTTTTTTCAAACTGATGCAGATTACTTAACTATCATCAGTCATCACGAAATCCGGCTCCTAGTAAAAACTCGGCATAGTGTAAATGTAGGTGACACGTGCAACTGTCACTCCGTCCGTGGTCATGTTAAATAAATAAACCGAAAGACTCTCCCTTTCGCATTTAATAAATAAAAATATCATAAAGATATAAGGAAAATCCGTTTCGTACTGGTCAGCGGTTTTTACCTATTATTTAGTTGTCTAAAATTTTATTTTTAAAAATAACCAGGTTGTAATTATGAAATATTGAAAAAAGTATATTTGATTGATATTTACAAAATTTAACTTAAGCGCCCCTTAGTTTTTTGAACGTAAAAGTTGGTGGTAAAAGATACAAATTATTCTAGAAAAAAGGTTAATTAGATAAGTTTTATTTAAGTATTCTAAGATCAAAAAAGATATTAAAACTTTTATTAAAAGATATTAAATGTAATCAAGCAAAAATCCATTTTGGTAACAAACACCCAATTTTAAATAAACCCTTTGAAATATGTATTTCAGAAACCTTTTAAAATTTCGTAGCCAGATGCATGGCCTCATAAAATTTCAGCTCTCAGCTTTTGCGCTTATGAAATGAAATAGTGGCTTGTTTTTAACCCAAGGAGAATAGATATTACCTGTAAAATGTAAAATTTAATCCCGTTTCTGCACGGTCTTGAATGTTTATTACAGCGAAATAACTTAATTATTTGTTAATTAAATCTTTTATATAGGTAGAAAGGAATACGATTTATATACGTAGTCCCAAAGGCTCTTAGGTTTGTATATAAGAAACATTTAACTGTAGGTACATTAATGAGATTTCTAATTACTCCACATTCTTACGAATGTTCATAAATATATATATCTACACCGGTCACTGTAAGCAAGACCAAGTTGTCGTTTTGTTTCTTATCATGCGAATAACGCTTACTTCGTAGTCAACCATACCTTGCCTAGACGTAAAGTCAACCATTGCCATTTTGTATTTGCAAATTGCACAATTTTGATGCATTCAGTTTTATTTAAACATGCAGTTTCTGTTTTATAACGAATATCATTCTGGTAAATGATGCATATCAACTTCATTTCAGCTGATCTTACACAAATTTGATGAATTACTAATGGTTCTACCACAGATATACTCGTATTTTAAATATTCTACCATAAACGTGTAGCGAAGATAAACTTCAAAACTGTAGCACGACTGACATGTAATTTCCGTTACCTTGTGTGCTTGCTTCTTTATAACTTTTAAAATTTCCTAGACAGTTTTTGATATCTTCATTTTATAACAATGTAGCTTTAGCTTTTAGACTGCCACAGTATTACGTAGCTTCTAGGTTTCGTTCAAAAAGCATTTCACAAGACTTCAAAGGTATTTTGCTATAGATACTCTTTATTATCAATTGCATGCTTATTTGGAACAGTAAAACTTGTCTACCTACATGCCAACGACGCCCCTAAAGGTTTTACACAGCCATTAAGAAATACCCATAGTTTACAGCTATTAAGAAAGCACCCCAAAAATCCTATATATCAGCAAGCATTTACAACCTACTTAAAGAAATTAATTAGTCCGGAAATTCAGCGAATACGTCTGTTTCACTTTGATTTTGTGTCGTAGACCTTATTTATGTGGGGGGCATTTTTCTCGAAAGCACGCGAGGTCAGCTTAAGAGGGGGAAATGACTCTGGCTTAATCCGCTGACTTTTATTTATTCAGTGAATTAATCTCGCCGTGGCGTAGGGTGGGCTTTCCCTTGTCGCCTAACCAACGATTTCGACTGGACTTTCAGATAAAAGTCTTGCCCACTCCGCTTGACAGTTGAAATTTATCGGTGCGTTGCTCATTGTTTATAATGCCTGTACTGCTATCTTTTTTGGTCTCAAAGATTTTTAGGTCTTCTTTTATGGCATTTATTGAAGAAAGGAAATTTCTTTCTAGATTTTCTAAAATAGTTACCACTTCTGTAAAATTTAACTAACTAACTAATTATGTACTGTAGTGACGACAACTCTGTGCTAAGGAAGGTACTCTTCGTGGATTAAAATACGATAACTACTTTAAAATAAAACTATAGGTACGTATTTTAAATGTAATGTCGTGCCGTGCCTGCAGAGTAGAATATCACCACCGCATGTGTACCTGTGGGTGTCGTAGGCGATTAAAGGTTTTCGGGATATGGGGCGCTGCCCCTTCCGTATTGACAATATAGACCTAAAAATCGCACTGCGGTTACCAATACGTCCGTCAAAGAATCTCTTTATAATAAGAGAAAATAGAGTTACTACATACACATCTCTGTACAGACGGTTCAGTAATGTTATTATATTGAGATTCAATTTCATTAGTAATGTACCAAACATTCTACTCAATATTTAATTACATCGAAACACTAGTAATCAATATTATCAATTCACTTCCGTATATGCAGAGCACGTTTCCAAAACACATCGTTAGAAACGTTACTGTCGATGTATTTATTATCGTTTGCAGTAACGGGAAACATACGGAAATCGAATGGCTATTTCTGAAAAACACCCGTTTTATGGCCACATTATTTTTGTCTCACTTTGATGGTGTGTGGTCTCCAGTCTTAATCAGAGCTGTTTTAGATTAACATTTAAAATGTGACTGGGAATTTCTGCATCTGGTTTTGTTGCTAAGATAACAAATTGTCATTTCATTATGGCTGCAATTTATGTAACATGTGTAACATACTGACTTGGTTTGGCTTTATTTTTTACGCTAAGTTGGCTTGGAGTTGTTGTGAAGGTTGCAAGTTTAAGTACGTATACAGGATGTTTTAAAAAGTGTGTTTTAAGCAAAATGTTATGAAAATTTTTCAATATAAGAAACCTATTCAAAAAGTTTTTAAAACCGAAATTATACGCTTATTTTTTCAATAATGTGTAAACAAGAGCACCCGAAACCGGTGAGCATGTATAAAAAACTTAGGGATTATGGACTAAGTGAAAGAGGTATGTTTAGAACGTACCTTCTAAATGGACATCTGTAGTCTCTGCCTAGGACAGACGCACTACCAGTCATACTCGTAGGCGTGAGGTTATGTATAGTTATGTATGAACATTCCTGGGTTGTTTAGGAATTCTCCATACTATCTGGGAAACTGAACATGTGAAAGTAGGCTTTTTCGCTTAACATACCCCTTTCATTATACCCTGTATAGATGGTGCTCTAATAATAGAGTCTATCAATTAGCTGCGGGGGAATATCGCAGTATGTAACATAATGCACATTTTGTCTAAACAAGTGCGTTTTAATGTAGGTATGTTACAAATAATTCACATGTTTGTAAAATGAAAATTGTTGCATAAATTGTTTTGCTCTATTGAACGTGGTAAACAAATTACCTACATAATAACCAGAAGTAATTTATTATTATTATAACTAAGTATTTAACCACAATATATTATTTAAAATAGCAGCCAATACTAAACCACTCTAATCATGTCCATCAAAACCAAAATTACCCAAACACACCGAAATTAAGCAGACGCTAGCCGACCATTCAATTATACAAACAAAGGGAACCGCACATTCACCAAAATTATTTGTACCTCACATTTTGTTCGGACATTATTTGCACCTATTTTATATTTTGTACACTTAACCTCGAAACAGGAAACATTTCTTATTCGAATCGGGGGAGAATTACCCGTAAACAAATGCTGACCGACAAGTGTCACGCACGAGAACACGCGTTTCGAGTTTAGTGTTTTGTGTAATATAGGATATCCAACAAGTAGTAGGTGTTCGCTGTGCCCTTATACTGCTTATTGCATTTCTGTACCCAAAAGAGATAGAAAATAGATCTACTATGTATTGTAGTCCTAAGATATTCAAAAGGCTGTGACTGCGTGGACTGAAATAAAATCTAAGTATAAATAATTTCCGATTATAAAGTTACTTAAGATGAATTACCAGCTCATAAACTTTAGTCATCATAAAGTATAAAGGCCCGAATCTATTGTTTTTCTTAAGTACTATCTATATTTGCATGTCAAAGCCCTCTCCGTGGACATTCTGATAGAAGTTTTTGCATTTCTAACGAACCGCAAAGAATCAATGAAGATTAAATGAAGCGAGCTTGAGTTCTCAAGTACACTTTTGGGGTTTAAATTTTCTTATTGAGCACTTAGGGAATTCATACTTTATTGCTATAAATTATAGAAGGAAGAGAAATAAAAATAATCGGAGAAAAATTAAATGATAACTAAGAGGAAAAATTTCCATAAGTACACTTCATTGAAATGTAAATAAATAGGTACCAATTAAATAGAAAATCATTGCGTTCTTTAGAAAACTTCCAAAATTACCACAAAAGTAAACGTAAACCTACAAATACAAATCTAAAAATACAGCTCACACTAACCACCTAAGGTATCGATGTTTGCCTGGTAGAATGTTCGCGCGTTTGTGTTTAACTCGTTACGTGTGCAACTGTGCAGCAACAAGGGGTATCCAATTCTAGTATCAAAAGAAATAAAAATAAAGTAAAATAGAAATATATACATTTTTATATACATACATATAATCACGCCTTTATCCATTTCGGGGTAGGCAGAGCACCAAGGGCCGATAGAACTACATGGTGCCACTTCTGACCAATTTTGAGGGTATAGTTGAAATGTACAAGTTCGGTTAGTAGTGATAGGTGATCAGCCCATATATTTTTACTTCTATTCTATTTCTTATCTACTAATCATATAGGTACAGCTAGGACAGGCTACATTTAAATAAATTTCAACGCACAGGTAGAGCATCATAGCGCATATTTTTCCAGAGGGAAATCAGTCCGTCCCATACCCAGTTTTTAGTAAATCGGTAATGAAATAACAATTATAAAAAATATAACGAGGTCATTTGGCTCCAACGTATGCCTGTTGAAGCTGTAACAATTTCAAAAATATGGCCGCAAAGCCAAGTAAAATTTAATAAACAGTGAATAATTTAATTTAGTGTACCACTCTTGCATGGAGGATGGCCAATAAATGCGATTTTATGGCGTTTTTATTATGATACATAAACGTGAATCACCTTTAATGGTTTCAAGCCGTATGAGAAATAACGCTTCGCTCTCGACAAATATTAAATCTCTCTTTAAATACAGTGGCCGTGGTTAAAGAAAATCCTTAAAAATTTAATAGACATTGGCATCTTAATAGTTGGCTGGTAATATAATTAATTAAGTGAAAATATTACTATTACATTTGCAAAAGCTATAAAAGTGCTGTTATATTCCACTATTTCCTTTACATTAAGGTTATATTTCAAAAACCTGTAATTAAAGTAAGATATGCTACCTATCGAAAAAAATATCGTACACTCAAACAGATTTCTTTAACGCATGGAATTAGCAAATTGGAAAGGGGATAACTCAAGACCGTTTCAAAACCTTTGGAAAATAATTACTTTATTTTTTTTATACATATAATCCTGATTAACGTACAGGAAATGTTTCTAGCAGAGTTAACAAACAGTAGGTCAATACAATTTTCGACAACTTGTAACGTAATTGTCACAGTGTCAATACATTTTATAAAAGTATTAATAAAGAAAATTGAAAAAATTCTTCACATTATCAATACATTTTGCTTGCGTACCTAACGATAGCATTACGGATTGTCAAGAAGCTCGTCATGTGCTCACCTACGAGTACATAGTAAGTTGATTCTGATTTTATGTATACAAATCGGTAATCATGATTTATCCAATTAAAACTTGCAAATCAGAATATCCAAGTTTTTAAACCTTTAACTAAACTTTAGGGCCAACCTGCATTATTTATCGTGGAACATTATTAACCGCATATCGTTCGTAGATAGCCATCGTGCAATACACGAGCGGAGTGCACGCGCTTTGAGTGAGGGAGATAGCGATCTCTTTGTGTGGTTTCATTTGCGTCCACGGCACGAGGTTTTTGACTGAAGTCTGGAGATATTAATTACTATTAAATTCTTTAGTTTGAATTATTATATTAATATAATTTTATATGTCTCTATGTGTGTGTCTTCGCAGATTCTAAATGGAAATTCGAGACATTGGGGTAGACCACCCGCCCGCAGATAGTCAGATGACATTAGGAAATCTGATGAGGTTGACCCAGGACGGGAACGTAATTATATTCTTATTGTAACAATGGCACACGGAAGACTCAATACTGATAATTGGAACTGTAAGTACAGATAGATAGATTCTAAATGTTCAGAAATTACTTATGTGGAATATGAAAAATTGTCTATAAAAGACATGTTATATTCTATGATTGCACTTTGTTGAACTTACTGGGGTCTCCACCTAACTTACTAAATATACCTACAGATAACATTTTAACACAAATTACATTTTTCCTTCGAAGGTGTACCTAAGTAGTGAGTTTTTTGCTAATACGTCACAAATAGTACAATGGAAACAGACTATTTGAATTGCGAACGCTCATATTTCTTTTGTCTTAGCAATTACATTTAAAAATATTGATTTCATCTTTTCCATTATTTTAAAGCTTAAATCCTTATACATAGATACTTAAAATTTACAAAAAGAGAGATAAACGATAACCCTTACATTATTCCGGAAAGGAATTCCCACATCGTGATCCGAATTCGATGCTTTTTACCGAAATTTGGCTTACAATTACGCTTCGGTAGCGAATTTCAAATGAATAATAAAATGGCCACGGCAATCCATAATCCTGGAGGAAAATATAAAAATATTTTGCCGTAGATACTTTTAGAAATATCGAGTAATGTAGTCACGTAATCCTCCTTCAGTCATCTCTTTATTGAGATTGAATTTTCAATCGGACTGTGATTGATTGAAGCGCCTGGGAACCGGATTGATTTTTAAATAGACGTAAATCGAGAAAAGCTTTAGTAAATTGAGCAAAAGAGTAAAAAATACAGTGTTTTTTTGAGGATTAACTTATATTTCGATTCAATGTTATTTGTTTGGAATCGCAATGATTTTAGCTAATTGAACTTTTATTTTGAAAACCTTTTTTGTTACTCGATGAATTATTAATATTATGCATGTGTTTTTAAACTGAACAGACACGTAATGGTTTATTCTTAATTATTTATTTTTGTGTTTACAGCTCTAACGTTTATTTTTAGAAGCAGATAATTAAAATAGACATACTGGGATTTACTAATAAAAAATAGTATATGCTATACTTGTCTTTGGCAATACTTACATTCTTTAATTTGACAAATATGCCACATATTTTGTTTTACTGTCAAAAGTAATATTTAACAGGGGTGTAAGGTATAACTTTACGTGTGGTTTATTAGTACCCTCCTTCCTCGTACTAATTGCGTAATCCTAGATTTATTTCTACCTTTGAACTAGCACACATGCTGTCTAGCTTTATTTGATATATTAAACAGAAAGAGGCATTGTACTTGAAAGATAACGTAAGCGTTTTACAAATAAATCTTTATCATTCATGGATAAACCTAAGGCTAGGGCTCCATATCATTGACCATAGTAAAGTCTCTTACACCTCCCATCTTACTTAAAGTTCTACAATATCTTCATTACTAACAGTATATTAAGGTTTAGTAGGCCTGATGAATAATTCAGTGGATTTGAGACCGAAATCTTCCAATGGGGATTGTAGGAATATTTTACTTTAGCTATTGCCTTTGGGGATACATCGACATTCAGGTGAGGCCCAGAATTACCATGTACACGGTCCCAGTTCATTTAGAGAAGTCAGAGGTGAACGTTGACTTAGATTTTGCATAATACTGGAAGCACTAACTAAAAAATATAAAAATAAAATATTTTTTCATTGACAAATTAGAATATTTCAGTTATGTGTTCAATTCAATAGGTAATATTCAATAGGTTTAAGGTACTGTTTACTAACAATAAGGGCTAGTGTTGCCTGAATATAATAAATAAATTTAATTTAATTTAAATTCTACGATTATTAATTCTAAGTTTTGAATGTTAGCGTTAGTTTTTATATTTGTATTTTTTGTAACATTTTGTCTTACCTACATCTAAAACCTAATAATTGTTTCTAATTAAATAACTTTTTTTCTTGTAATTATCATTATATAGTTCTCATTTATATTCTATTTCAATCAATTCTTCAGTATAAGGCAACTCTCGAAATTATATACTTACTACTAGCTGTTACACATGACTTCATCTGCGTGGAGCCTATGTCCTTTTGCATACTCTAACTGGTGGGTGATAGCCCAGTAATTAAGACGTGCACCTTCCAAGCGGGAGGCGTAAGTTCGATCCCAGTCACAGGCCTGTACCAATGAATTTATTTCATGTACAGATTTTAATGTTGTAAAATTGTCACTTAGCTCGTGCCTCAGAAACCACGTTAAATGGTTGGTCCTGCGCCTGATCTCTCTCCGGTCGTGTCGGATTTCCGTCCCATCGGACTATGAGAGTAACGGAATAGAGAGTGCATTTGTGTTTGCGCACACACTTGTGTACTATAATATCTCCTGCGTACCTGGCCAATCTGCGTAGAGATTGGTCGCCTTGGCCGAAATACGGTCGGAGATCATCATCATCAGGTATATAAAATTTTAAGAATTAGTTGAGTAAATAAAGCGTAAAGAAATCATAAACAAAACAAACAAACCTTTTTTACATTTTGGATTAAGCTTCTTATCATTAGAATTATAAATTATTAGTTGGGATTAAGCTTCTTTTCTTTCGTTATGACATCATTTATCTTTTCAAAAATGTACACTTCCAGATGTTTTAAACTAGTACCTCGCTGTCTGCGGTCGCCTCGCCCGGGGACTTGTCCCACGCAGTAATTACGAGTACACACCCTACTAGAGCAAATAGAAACAAAACCGCACACATTCGCATATGTAAATAGGGGAGGTGGACGCAATTTCGTGTGTTTAGGCGAGAAATTTGCGGGGAAAAACGGAGATGCTCACATTGTTACGTAACTTAAATAACGTGTTACGACTTCATTATTTTTTAAAATCTTGTTACTTAGAACTACTCAAATGGTGTCTTTAGATTCGTCTCCAAAAACATTACTTTTTGTTACAAAAATATCAATATTTATAAAATGAAAAATTTACTATCAGATGCTTCTTCGTCTTCGTCTACGTGAACTACCTGTACTATTTCAAATTTTGAAGTAAATATGCTCAACATATGCCCCAGACATGTACCTACCAAGTTTCATCAGAATCCTTCCAGTAGTTTTTGCATGAATTAATACTCGGATTTGCTAATTTGTAATAAGGGTTAGCTAATCAGAAAATATACTAGTGTATACTTACTTATCGTACACGTAAAGCAACAACGTATAAATAACAACACCTATTAATTATGAAAGGGGCAATTTTTCCAAAACCTCTCTCTACTTACCCCCGACGTAGCTCTTGCATATTTAAGTACATTACCTGAATCGGAGCTTAAACGGAAGCTGTACTATAATACAGCTATTAGGTAAGACCCTGAAGTCCCTAAGCTCGGTATTATGAATGAACGAAGGATCGAGAAGAGGTGGTCCAACTATGTTTGTTTAAAGTAATACCATCTTCGCACGAGTGAAAGGCTGAAAGATAGTGGTGAGAGACAAATGTGAGCCAGTATTTGCATCATACCGAAGTGCATTCGATGATCGAAGTGCATGAGAAGAAATGGAAGAGAGCGACATAAATAAATCTCTCGTCTTAGCGTGAAATATACAGAGCTAGGCAACTACATTAAGCATGCTAATCACATGTACGGTACTTCACGCGTAAAAAGGGGAAAGCACTTTTTAATCCTGACTAGAAAAAGGTTCTCTAATTCCTTCCCCAACTTCTATTTTATATTGGATGTCACACTTATTTTTTCTAGTTATTATAGTATTGCTTTGTGGATTTGAAGCTTAGATAAGTGTTAGTTAACATTGATTAATCGATTCTCCTCTCTGTCCTTCGTTAATGGTATTATGTTTGCCTCTTGGCCTTACAAACAACTGGACAAGAGGTAAACGAAACGAATTACGTTCCATTAAAAGCAATAGACACGACATAGAAATATATTGTAACGACATCTAGTTATAAACCAACATGGGCTATAACGACATGTCGTAAATTATATTCTATATTGATAGTCACCTTCTTTCAATGCAAAAAGCGACTTGTATTAAGTGAGTAGGTAGTTTAGTAAGTTAATGCTCAACCATATATCTTTCATTGATATTTACGTAATTGTGAAGCCTATTTGAAATAAGGGTGCCAATAAAGCTTTGAATTATTTCACTATAAAATTAATGTACTGACTTTGACTTTAGGGGTAAATTTAACATAATATTTGAAATACAGACGTAATAACTTAGTGTGAGATATATAGTAAATTTTGTACGGAAAAGTCTGAGCTTAATCTGGTCAGTGCATACTCAAATTAACTTTTGGCAATCATTAGATTTGAATAACTTCAACACAACAGTCATTGTTATAATTTCCTTAAGTTTGGTCAACGTAAGTATATTCGTTTTGTAAGAGAAAATTCGTAAAGTTCGAGAGTGTAAGTCGCTAAGTAATTAAACCAGCAAAAAATATAGTCATTATGAGCTTGCAGACCATTGCTGGACGTAGGCCTCCCACAGAGCACGCCATAAGGCTCGATCTCCAGTTTTTGCCATCCAGATACAACCAGCCGCCCTCATCGGTCAAAGTTAGAGTGTTATTATTTAATCTTCATTGATCAAGTAGTTTTTCGTTTTTAAGCAGGCATTTTGAATTATGATTGATATGATGTTAAGGCGAGTTGAGCACTATGGCCACGGGCCACGAAGTATATAAATGCATGAATGAAAATACTAATGCGTCCGCTACGCCAACGCCATCCGAGGCAGTAATTAATGGTATCTACACTTTGTTACAGTTATGATGTCCTCTAACTCTAGTGTCTGTATAATAGGTATGTTTTATATCTGCTGTTTTATTCATTTTTTTTAGTTAAATGAAAATCCGCACGACTTCGTTATTGATACAGATATTTAGCAAGTTGATTATCGTCTGCTAAGTAAAAAGACTTGTATTTGTGTCCATGTATAGGTACGATTTAATAGTAAACTTATCTAAATAGTCCGACGCACTTATATGTACGGAAATCTAGGTATAAAACGAGAACCTGAAATCTCAAGGACCTATTTACGAGCAGTAGTTTCATTGAAATAGGTTTATTTTTGCACAAAACACAAATTGCAATAACATTTAAACCAACATAACACATATTATATCACCCTATTGTTAATATCTTTTTCCAACCAAAACACATATACCTACTCGTACAAACCTAATAAGCGCAAGCCCGCTATGAGACCTGAGAATCTGTAATCAGTGAACCTGTACCTAAACGATTCGATGTTCTTTTTGATAACATAGACTAGCTATCACCCTTGATACACAGGGATAATCGAAAATGATAATTAGTAATAATGAGCATAATAAAAGGATAAAACTATTATTATATATTGTCATGGAGGGTTTGTTACTGAATTTATAATATTTTAGTAACGTACCATATTTCTGTACCCCAAGTCTGCCCGTGGGTATCGTACGAGACGATTAAGGGTTTCCGGGAGGTGAGCAGCAGCGCCTCCCGTGTTGACAACATAGTCCAAAATACAAACTGCGGTCACCAACCCGCCTGCCCAGCGTGGTGACTATGGGCAAATACCCCCCATGGCAGTCTTGTGGCGTGCCCTGGGGGAGGCCTACGTCCAGCAGTGGACTGCAATAGGCTATATTTAGAATATGGTACGTCATCCTCTGCTGCTACGGGGCTTCACTAGAATACCTACACCAGCCCAAGTAGCATGACCTGCAAACTATAATAATAGAACCTCTTAGTACACTTATCAGATAGGTACTTCGATATTAGTGGTATTTTAATAAGAATACAAAATTCGTACACTACCACTTTCCTTTCGGCGCGGAACGTTAAAATACCAAATTATTCGCAAAATGGTAAAAGACAGAAATATTAAAGAAGTAAAATGGTAATAGAACATTACCTATCTTTGTATTGTGAACTAGGTTAATAATTAACTAAGGTCGAGATATTATTTATTCACATTGTAGGCAGGGCAAATAGCCTCTGGAACTGTTGGTAGACGCAAAATAAACAAAGTGCCCGATGAACCGGCTATAATTTTCCCATATTGCAACACTAATAAACAATGAGGAAAGGGTGTTATCTTTAGGGCAACACTGGTTGAAGCACAGCACTTTATCACAAATCTTGATGTAAAAGAAAATTTAATTAAGCAATTTAGGGGCGTTCTCTCAGATGACGAGCTAGCAACTTGTCACTGGTCTTAAATGTCCTACCGCTTTGCTAAACGTGGCTATAGGTTCTCCTCCGCAGTTCCTGTTACCTCATTCTTAGGAACGAAGTCGTGTGCATGTAATAAAATTAAAAGATTTTTTAAATTTTATTTTAGAAAGTTTACATGAATTTAAAGTTATAATGAAGCTTCTAGTTGGTGGGTACATTCACTGATGCATCAGTATCCTTTGCCTTATAACTAATAATAGCAAAAGAAACATAGCAATATGTTTAGTCGTATTGATTTATAATTTTTTTCCTTTTACGAAAGCAGCAACATATAAAACGGCTAACAAACAATACAACCCTGCCGAAGCCACGTGCGAGTTAAATGATCTGGAACGGGAAGCCATAAAGTCGTTGTTTACAGCATTTTGTCGCCATCTATCAATATTTGTAATGTTTAATACAGTGATAATGTCAAAGATGAAATATGTATGTTTATTTGGCTTCAATTTAGTATGGGGTAAGATATATGGGCTATCTGTGAAATTAAATTTTAACTAGAGAGTTTATGTTTGGTTAAATTGGTTACTTAATAGACAGCTGCGTTAGAAGTTTTCTAAGTAGGTACTTAATTCTAGAATATATTAAACAGAGTTCAATATATTTCTAGGAATTTCATTACTTAGAACCTTTGGGGAATATTTTTTTATTTTTACTAGAAAAGGCGATGAAAGATTAATTTGCTAGAGAAAACAAAAAAAGTTACGAGTCTTTTTTAAACATACTTCAATTGCCAATGCATCCCACCATTTTGCTAGTACATTTTTCCATTGACAAATTATTTTTTAAAACAATGAGCAGGCGTGTGATTGGCTGGTAATTCGAGAGTGGCGGCAACCCCTACTGTATCGGGTTGCGGTCACCGAGATGGGGGATCAATTAACCAAAATGGCCGACTAAAGGCTATGTTGATTGAGGGTTATAATAGTTGTAATCCAAATAAACACATTATCTCGATATTTACAATAATAAAATTAATACTAGCAAAAGCCAGAGTCTAATATATCAACTTCATCTCTAATTTTGATATTATAACTAAATATGTAGTTTACTGCTTAAAAGTTAGTTTTATTTATTTAGTAACTAATTTTTTAAGACATGTTTTTAAGTTATTTTTAGAGATCGCCGATGGGTAACATGCTCAATCCTTTTTAACTGACTTCATAAAGAGAGGTTATTAATTCGTCTGCATGTTTTTTTATGTGTGTTACCTCAGAACTCCGTCATTTATGAACCGATTTCATTTTTTTTTTATAGTTGGTCATGGTATACTTCTAGGTTGGTCCCATATTCACCACATCAGGGTATAATGATGGGATCTTGGAGAAATCGAGGGCAATCCTTGAATATTGTAGGCACATGTAGTCTATTTTTACACTTTTACTGAGCGTTTTGGTCACCTACATATAAAAAATAACATCTGATGATGGAATCTCTAAGGAATCTAGGGATATCCTCAAATATAATAGGCACGAGTAGTCCGTTTTTAGATTTTCATAGAGAATTTTGGTCAGCTACACATAACATAAAGGAAACGAGGGTCTGATGATGGAGCCGCCGAAAAACAACAGATAGTGGAACTTTTTAGTAACAAAATACCCCTATGGCAGGGGGAGGCCTACGTCCAGTAGTGGACTGCAATAGGCTTATGAAGATGAAGATAATTGTGTTAAGTCGTATCCGAAGTAAGATGGTTAAAGAGGAAGAGGTAGACATGAGAAAACGAGATGATGGATAATAGAGATGAATGAAAGAAGAGTACCTACATATTGCACCGACCCCAAATGATTGGGAATAGGGCGGGAAGAAGGAGTGTAATTATATGTTGCTTATATTGTCAGACGTAAAGTTTCGAAGCCTAGTCATTTCTCTCTTTTGTCATGTGGCCTATTTAATCATTTGCTGGCATATAAATCTGACAATATTATGCCTTATAAACGTCGTACACGGCTTAACGCAATATATATTTTCCCTTTAGTAAAATTTTACTTTAGTAAGCTCGAGTTTTGGGAGGAAGTCGGTTTTTCGTTTTTAAAAAAATATTAGTTTTCTATTAACCTTCCATTCTTCTTCTATACTCCTTAAGTATACTTATTAAGAATATACTAAGAATTAGAACATTTAAAAAGATATAGGGCCCCGGAAAAAGCATTTTATGTAGATAAAGACTAAAGAGTGCACAACTAGTTAGACATAGATGTAGTCGTAGTCGACAAAAGCCGCTTCCCTCCCCTGTGCATAGGCAGAACAGGAAGCATTGTTTAAAACAATACCACAGGATAATTTTACTACCACAGTGAGTAAACTTAAAATGAAAATTATAACACGTATGATGAAGATCAAGAATTTTACCAATAACTGATTTTTAATAAGAGAACCTAAGAGACAACAAAAACTAAAAATTTTCATGAAAATATTTCGAATTTTATATTGCGCTTATCCATGTTTTTCCACTATGCGAAAAATACATTTCATCAACATCAATATTACTCAAATGTGTTTGTGTTAAGCCCATATTTTGTCTCCAGTCTTTTAGTTTAGTCGGGATAATTTTCAACATTGGAAATCGGTCCTAACAATTTTCTGTTATTTAGAAATACATTTAACACAAAGTAAAATGTAAAGAAATATTGCAAGTTATCTCTACTTTATTTATAAGATAGTTTTAAACATGCACTACTGCAGTCGTGTGCATATACTGTGGTAGTACTTAAAAACTAATCCAGCCTAGTGCTATTAAAACAAAGTACACTAGAAACTCTGACAGCTGATTGGTTGTCGAGTTCCCTTGTGAAACACCCTTTATTGTTTCTGGTTTCCCTCTACATTTGCATTGTTTTGATGTCATGTGGCTAGAAAATAGAAATATGTAAAAAGTTTCATGTTAGAATTACATACATTCCTAATAGTTTCAGAGTATCTGAAATGATGCAGCCTAGTTATGAATAGTTATGAATTTTAATATTAATAAAGACTACACAACAATGCTACTCCACTATAGTACAAAAAAAACGTGTTAAACACAGAGTCCTAAATAAAACCCCCGATTTGAATAAGCTCACAAAAAACCAAAAAACAAATTGGGACATAAATCCCGGCGAAAAAAACTTTATGACAATTTTTGTGCAAATATTAAAACTGAACGCAACCAAAAGGAGAAATCTGAAACGCTTCGCGAACAACGTTTTGTAAAGGTCTGAATCATGATGGAAGAACTAAATGGAGTTGCGATTTTAAATGTGATTTCCGACAATGTAGAGTGTGTGAGCAATATTAATATAATACAATAATAATAACAATTAATAACTAATATAGTATATTTTTAATATTTATTTATCTATAATAATTTTATATTTCAAACTAATATGTAGGTATTAACATTTTTTATTTTATATTTTGATTGAGGGTATAAAAATGATTTGCAATATATTGGTTTTAGTTGTTAGTTAGTTGGTTCGGTAGATAGAACTAACATGGAAAACTAATCCTGATGATGCCACGGGTGTTGGCGAAATATATGTCGATTAAAATTTTTATTGGTTTTCGGATTAGCAGCTATGTATTTATGGTTGCATGCTAGGTGCTTGGATCTGGCTTCTCGTTGCGACTGTAGTGTCTTGTGTTCGTAATCATGAGTAGGCAGATCCGAGGGTCAGCGGAGGGTATAGGGCCCGGTGGCGGGCGATCCCTCAATAGAGATTTGAACTTCCGAATAGTGACGCCTGATACAATTCAATATACACAAATTACTATAAAAAATTTGACTCCCACTATGATCAGGTTGGTGGTATTTTCTTAATACATTTATAACACAGGATAGGAAATTTAATGTAGATTGTGGTGATATAGGTATAATTCTTATTTGAAAATAAGGCGGTATGTAACCTCAAAATAATAATGATTTTTTTCTGATATTATTGCAAAAAATACGCCGTAACTAAAATTGTGACACGCGCGAGACATCTACAAGAATCGAGAGGCCCCACCGCAACGACACGGTCACCAACATAGCCCAATGGTCCAGCAAGCTAACTTGGCGATAGGCAGGGTAAGCAAGCAGCCAAAAAGTTCTTGAGTGCAGACTACGCACCAGTTGGCGCAGCGTGAGAATTATTTCTAAGTTGGACGGTACCTGGATCGCTGATATCTGAATGCGGCCTGCTTCTTATCAGAAGCAATCTAAGTAATTGGACAGGCCTATGTTTGGCAGTACCTATGGCTGAAATGATTATGCCTTGTCGCCACGGTGATAGTATTTTCTTTGAAAGAACGTTGATAGGCCACCTTTCCTTCGTTCTTCGTTCAGGGTCTGAATCCCCGAAAATCCAATGCGGTTTTGGGAAAGCTTTGACTCGTTCGTACACACGTAATCCGGGATTACGTAGATGACATAAAAATTTACCCATAACTTTAATACGTGTTTTTTTTAAATTCATGTCCGTTTAAGTTTTAATTGTCCGTTTGTTAATATAACGTCGGTATGCGACTTGTTTATCTAAGTTAGTCTTAGAACTAACATTTTCAAGTCATGTTTTATCCATATGCGTCGTTTACGTTCCACTGTAATTAAAAGTAAAGTTTAGAACGAGCATATGAAGATGCTTTTACGACTTATGGCCATATTTAATACCAGAGATTAAAAAGAACTTGGATATTTCGATTCCGAATTTGAATTTTTATATGAAAACAATTGAAGAATATGCGAAAAATCGCTCAAGATCTGCCTGGTCGTAAGTTGTAAAAAAGTATTTAGCAATATAATCTTGATTAAACTATATTCAGTTTTTTCGTGCTTGTACTGTGGTTATAAACAAATTTTCAACAACAGAGCGCTGGCGGCGTGCCAAGTCAAAACATGAAATACCTGACACAATTCTGTGAAAAAGATTTTACTTAAAATATGATAGGTAAAGTAACTACCTGGTGTATATTAGCTTAGATTTATACTACAAATCATTCTCATGTATTCATGACATGTATTAGATCTGGAAGGTCATTTTACCCCCTACAATTCTCGTAGTGCATGTGATGTTGGTATCGTCGTCGTCAGCCTATTGCAGTCCACTGCTGGACATAGGCCTCCCCCGGGGTACGCCACTTGGCTCGATCTCCCGTTTTAGCCATCCAGTCACTACCAGCCGACCTCTTTAAGTCATCAGTCCATCTGGCTGGAGCCCTCCAACGCTAGCCCGGGGATGCTTTGCACCTTCTGCCACACCATGACCAGGGCCGCTGCTGTTGTCCGGGGTAGTATGGCGGCCAGGAACTGGGGGCCTTTTTTTATTTGCCGTCATTGTGGGGTTTTTGCCCATAGTCACCACGCTGGGCAGGAGGGTTGGTGACCGCAGTGTGGGACTATATTGTCTACACGGGAGGCGCTGCTGCCCACCTCCAGGAACCCTTAATCGCCTCGTACGATACTCACGGGCAGGCATGGCATACAAACTGTACTTTGCCGGCACCACGCGGCTTGATGTGTATTTTAAAATAATATCACCAGAGCAGTTTATATAAAATAAATTGTATAGTATATAAAATAAATAGATAAAGGTAAATTGTTGTAGCATGCTTTCCATAAAGTATATTTCCATAGTTCTAATTACCCATTATTAAATTTTAGTTTAGAGCGCCGCTGGTTAGTTGCTCTCAAATAAAAAATCTAGTTCCTCGTCCAGAATAAATATCGCGATTGAGATCTCCGTACAAGAATAAATTTGTCGTCAGCTGGTCGCTGTTTGATCAACAGATTAAAAAGTCGGCACGAGAGCAAATGGTGCATTTTAAAGTTGGAACTTCTTGAATTTTACATACTAAATCATTGTACCTCCCTCGCTTTTCTAACTCTGAAATAAAAATGTTATATTAATAATGTAACATCTGTGTGTGATACAGAACATATTTGAATTGGAAAATAATGTAAATTTCCGTTGTTGGTTAATTCATATATGGATGTTACCTTCCTTATAAGCTTATACAAATATATTTTTAGGGAAGTTAGATACGAAGAGCTGATCGTTGCTTCTAATGTCGTACAAACGATATGTGCGCTAGGTACCCTAATAAATTATAGGCGTGTAGGTAATATTAATCTAATTTTTTGAACTACTCGTAGTTTGGTCATCTATACATATAATAAAAATGTAACGGATCGTTGTCTGTACATGGAAAATAAATGAGAAAAAATATTATAGGAGACCTTTATTAATGCACTAGTACCCAAAAGAATGATTGTAGGAATTTTTGTCTGTTTGTCGGTTTGTCTGTTTGTCAGTGCGTTTGTGCACGCTAATCTCAGAAACGGCTGAATTCGATGCCGTTTTCAGGAATGTATTTTTACAAGTCCCACTTAACATATAGGCTACTTTTTGTACCTGGAAAATGTTTTTATCCCTGATAATTTCGACATTTTGTTTTTTCTGTAGTCCACGCGGACGGAATCGCGGGCGTCCACTATTTTAACTATACTTCTCTGATTACAACAAGTTATTCATTATTGTGTATGTATTTTTTTTTTGCGCTGATGCGGGTCTGTCTACACACTACGAGTAGAATACATCAGCTGCATCTGTTTCCGTGAATGTCGTAAGAGCCGCTAAGGAACGCGGGCAATCTCTACGGCGATAAGCTAGCAACTTGATCACTGGTTGTTTACCTCCGCTATGTTAAACATGGCTGTGAAGGGTCTCCTTTATGATCATCCAGTTCCGTCTACCCCACTTTGGGAACACAGCCATGTGTACATAATATATGTACTAAGCTTCTTAAAATAACATTTCATTATATCCATTTGCATCCACAAAATTTCACAAGCTTGAAGTTTTTAATTAATTTTATTACATTTTCAATCTATTTCCCTTTAAGCCCTCAACATTTTTGCTCGAACTCGGGCGCGTTCAACCTACATAGCGGAGACTACGAGTTGAGAATCACAGTTTCCCCGATCAATTATAACCTTCGCAAAAATCTGACTTTTGATCTGCATGCAATTTTTGCAAGTTTCAGATGTGTTATTATGGTTGATTTGCTACAGAAAAATATGATGAAGTATTTCAATAGTTACAGTTACAACTACATAGTACTTTTGTACTGAACTTCAGAAACTATTCCCTAGTTAGGCACCTATATAATAAGCTATATACTTTTTGAGACCGTGTGGGTCATATGAGGTGGGTGGACACTTCGATCTACAAATCTACGTACTTAATTGCACCTTGCTATTTTCGTTCTTTATGCTTATTATTTTGGATGTAATCGCAATGTGCATCGAAACAAGAGCTATGACTCACCATCTTCCTGCCCTGTTCTCATTTATTTGGGGTCGGCGCAATATGTTCTTTTCTTCCATTCATCCCAATTATCCGTCATCTTATTGCTCACTTCCAGTACACGCATAATCTCCCTCACACAGTCCATCCAGCACTTCTTTGGTCTACCTCTTTCTTTATATCCACCCACACTCATGCACAACGCTCTCTGTAAAATATGCCTTTGATCCCGTCGCTTTACATGCCCGTACCAAGACAGACGGTTACTTCGTAACTTTTCTGTGATCGGCGCAACTTTGAAACTCCCTCTTATATACTCATTTCTTATTTTATCCATTCTTGTAACTCCACACATCCATCTCAACATTCTCATCTCGCTTATATGCAGTTGATTTTCATTCTTCTTCTTTACGGCCCAGCATTCAGATCTATACAAGACGACAGGTCGAATTACGGTCTTGTACACCTTACCCTTTAGCTTCAACGGCATCCGGGCATCGCACGTAACTCCCGTGACCTGTCGCCATTTCATCCATCCTGAACTAATTCGGTACTTTATATCTAAGACTGAGCCCAGGTACTTAAAGTTTGAACAGACTGACAATGCCAACTGGCAATGCCAAACAAGAGCTATGACTATTTTATAAAATTTCCATTCCACACATAGCTATGTTTCCGAAATAGAATATCCAAAACTACATGACCATAATGGTCGATCAGTGACAAGTTGATAGCTTATCACCTCAGAGAATGCTCTAGTTCCTTAGTCGACTTTTACAACATGCACGAAAGGAGATGCAGCTAATATGTTCCAGTGAAGCCTTGCAACAGCATTAAAATATTTTAATCAATGTATTTTCACCACATTATACTCGTATTTGACGATGTAACCTAATTTGAAACAGTTTATTCCCGATAACCACGACTACGAGTACTTAAGTACTAACTGCACTGAGTTTGGTTAACTAGTTAAAACTTTTCTGTCAACTTAGGATGGAATTAGTAATAAGTTTGAAGTTCGTTAATAAAAATTTTAGGTAGCCAACCACGTTTAGTTATTTTTCTCTATATCTTTGTGTAAGGGATAAATCGAAAGAAAATATATGTACCATATATGCCCCAATACTATTTTGCTGCCAATTTTAATCCTATCTATATTTCAATAACAATAAACCATATACAAATACAAACGTTCACCCACTTTACTAACAGATTTTTCTCCCTATTTGCTCAGAAGCCAATCGAGGTTAAAAAACAAGAAGTAAACAGAATAACCGCACTAAATACAATCTTAGAGGGAAGTACACCAGAAATTGCTTCTGCAAAAAACCTCTAGTGACCTAGATTGCGAGCTCGCAGCAGAAGTTTGCCGATAACCGCAGTTTCCGAACTCACTCACCGCCACTTATCTACTTAATGTATTATTTCGTTTCGTATCTTGTTTCATAATAAGCTTCCTTTACTTATGATTTAAAATTATAATAGAGATGCTGCTTCTTGTTGTCCACTTTTTTTGTATGTGGGAGGTTTACTGGAATGAAATTGTTGTAGATATTACAAAATGTTAAACTTTCTTGTGGTCATGGAAATCTTTTTATAATTGAAAATGAAATTTTGATTCATATTAAAAGTTATGAAAATAATTTTAAAATAATGGATCTAAGTAGGTGGTGACGAATACCATTGCACATGGAAATTGGAACTTCTGAATACAATGCAAAATAGCTAACATTATAAAGATAAGGTAATACTAGGGGATCTCACTACTAACAATTTTGTGTTTTCTATTATGCATTCTATATATCATCATACATTAAATGTTAATAAAACTTAAAAATAGTACCGGACCATAATTTCTTTGAAATTCGAAAAACCATCTGGCCCTAATTTGGTAGCTTATTAGTATTGCACCAATATTATTTCATACCGCGCCATTTAAATATCTAATAACAGTTTTGAAAACACTTGAGTACCCCTAGGTATATTATTTGAACCCATGTTAGTCTCATACAGGCCGCAGCAAAGGGTTGGAATTAGCATTAGTGGGCACGTTTGAGGGATAGTAAAGTGGTACCTTAGGGGCTCATTTTGCTTGGCAAGTAATGATTATGAGCCCGATGCTGGGACCAGTAGGGGCCGCAATATGCAAATGAATATAGCCTTTAGCATGTAGGTGGATGAGATGTGGGATTGTACGAGCTGTAAAAATTTTATTTGTAGTAATACAAGAGCTAATTTCAAAGTTCAATGACTCCATAATTTTTTTATTCGAAAAAAATTAAACAGAATTTCCATTGCGAAGAATATGTAGGTATTAGTCGCATTAATTGATGTTTCGTAGATACTCGTACAAACCTAAATGTTTTAGTTGTTTTTTAAATTGATCTTCTTTCTTTTCTCTGTAATTTTGATAAATGTTTCGTATAGCTGTACCCGTAATATATTTCTTAATCAAAATACCGTGCCCCTATCAATGTAATTAAAATTTAAATTACAATTCCTATAAATAAAATTAAGCAGATTTACGTCCTCAGTTAAAATTTACCTTTTATGAAGATTAACTTTAGGAAAGGCTCCATTTTGGCGATTAAGCCTTCGTTATAACCCTCACAAAGGGTGACAAATAATAAGTTTGTGTTGTAAGATGGGATAATCTCTCAAGTCGGACTTAAAACATTTTCCCCCTTTGTTCTCGATTGAGAGCTTAATGCCATGGAAATTACACTAGTGAATTTTCCTTTTATTATTCAAAGTTTAATTTTATAAAATTGTGACTTAGCTATACCCGAGGATGGTTGTCATCAGATAGATAAAAAAATACAAATGTTAAATTCTTGGTAAAATTAGTTAATAAAAAAAAACCTATAATACTACAGCTGCTTCTCTTTCCCGGGCATACTGTACAAGTCAGTAGAGAGACAATAGGGTCTTGGTGTTTTGTAGGCGATGGGCTGACCATCTGTCACTACTAACCGAACTTGTACATCTCAACTATACCCTCAAAATTGGTCAGAAGTGGCACAATGTGGTTCTTGGTGCTCTGCCTACCCCGTAAGGGATAAAGGCGTGATTATATGTATGTATGTATGTATATAATCTGTAAAAAGCTTATTTTTAATTTTATACCTTCAAAGAAATGGGTAACGAAGAAATGTGAAGTGTGCTAACTAATTTTAGTAGGATTGTGATTTGTATCACCTAGTCAATCATGTTTCACCTTAAGAAGCGTAATAACGTAGAACTATACAATTTACATGAAAACTCAATTTTGTTCAACGAAGGTGAGGCAAATGCGGTGATTTAAGTGACCATTTTGATAAAGCTGAAATCATATTTTTCAGTTGTCGCCTTAGACCATGGTTCACGAGTACCTACTATTTTTAAAAGCAGAATGATGTTAGTATAGTAAATTTTTACATAAAATTTGCATTATTTCGGATAAATATTTTCCATTTATAATGATACGCTTTCGTTCTTCAATTCTGTTTTTAATTATTTAGGTATTTATATTTGTAGGTTAAAACAATACCAATTTTGTTATAACTACTTTCAATAAGTATTAGATTTGTACATAATTTAATATTAGAACACCCAGACATGACTGAAATAATCTGTTTTCACCTTTAGGTAATAATTTAGTAAATAGCTTTTGTCACGCTTTCATTTTATAAATGAAGACATTTCGCTTTGCAATTTCAACAAATTTGAATAGTAAATTTTACTAAATTGAGTTACAGGTTATAGGTATTTTACTACGTGGCAACTCTTGATATAGATACAAATACAGTCAATTAGAGATCAGCTTATAAAAATGCTGATGCGGATCTTTACTAGATATACTCGTATCAACTGTATCTCATTCCGTGCATGTCGTAAGGAAGAGTCGACTAAGGAGCGTTCCCTTAGACAATGAGCTAGCAACTTGTCATCATTATTAATATCTGTCCTTGCTAAACGTGGTTTTAAAGATCTCCTTCTTGATTCTGCAGTTCATGCTACCCCATTTTGGGAACAGAGCTGTGTGAATAAAAAATTAATTACTTTGCGTTTCAGACTGATTGTTATAATCGGATAAAAATTGGCACACATTCTTTAATTCAGACTAGTGGACGCCCGCGACTTCGTCCGCGTGGAGTGCAGATAAAACAAAATGTCGAAATTATCCGGGATAAAAATATTTCTCCGGGATAAAAAGTAGCCTATGTGTTAATCCATGGTGTCAGCTAAATCCATACCAAATTTTATTAAAATCGCTCCATCCGTTTTTACGTGAAAGAGTAACAAACATTCATCCATCCATCCATACTGACAAAATCTTGCGTTTATAATATTAGTAGGATATCAGCTACTTCTTATTCCGGGCATTTCGTAAGGAAGAGTCGACTAAGGAACTCAGGAGCGTTTCCTCGGTCGATGAGCTTGTACTCGTAATTTGTCACTGTTCATTAACATCTGACCCCGCTATGAAGGATCTCCTCGAGGATCCTGCAGTTATGGCTTCCCCATTATTTTACGTTTAAAACTGATTATTATATAATCGGATAAAAATTGGCATACATTCTTTATGTAATAATTCTACATTCTTTAATAAATCTACGTTCAATTCAATGTGCAATCACAATTTTCAATAGCTTTTCTATATGCCTCTTGTGTTCTATCAATTCACACACAGAATACATTGGAGGATTGCTGTCAACCGTGAAATTGGCAAAAAACTTCCAAATCCATCAAGAATCAAATGACACTTTGGAATTGTCAAGCTAACACAGGTTTTCAGTACACCATCACATACTGTCGTACCTAACATATACTTTGATAGCTTTTGACCTCACTTATCGGCAGAAAAACAGATGTAAAGCCTTGTAAGTAATGACAAACTATAGGTATTTTGTCCATCAAATTAGACAATTATATTTTTTTTAGAAATTTTGCAATGGCTGATAAATTAATACACTATAAGAATAATTTCAAAATCCAAACAATCATTTTATTGTTAAACACACGATAGTTAAATGTTGAAAAAAGTGGCGGTGGCTCGAGTAAATGCTTGTATAAATGCGTTTCATGATGACTGCTGGTGATGTCAATCATGAAGACGAATGCGTTCCCGCACATGAGATACCACAGCGGTGTGCACGTAGCCTGCCAAGAGAATGGGATGGAATGGAAAACAATTAACAGGAGCGGGCGGTGCGAAAAATTGGTATAATCAACGGATACTGTGTTGAATAACGGTGGAATTTAATAAATGTAATATTTCAAAAACTCGCATACCGGTTATGGCACTTCTGTTTGCCTGTGTTAACTTTATGTCCACTGTGCGACCAAGTTTTGTGGCCGGTAAATAATTGTAAAATGGGACATAAAAATTGGACGATCGCATTTAGTTATAAGGAAAACTTGATTGATTGGACTTGATTAATCTTAATTTTCTGCATTTTCTTTCTAAGACGACAGTGGCTATTAAAACATATTCTAAAAGTTCTGTGTCCAAAGAAGTCGTAGTGTAAGTAGGCGCTTGTAACAGATTCCGAAAATAGTTTGAATTATTTGAAGTTTTTTTTTATGTATGGCAATCCAAAATATTTTTTTTAATAATAGTATTTTTTTTTTATTCATCCAACGATTTTAGTTTCTTATTAGAGGGTATATGACGAAAAGTGCGTTATATACTCGTAGATCCCCATATATTTACCAAATCCTCAATTTAGTCTCCCCTTGGAATCTTTAGTATTCAAGTCTCATCTCCACCACCCCTATTACAACCCTCAAACTGGCGAAATTTATTGATGCTGACTACAACACTCATAATAATTTGCCAATTCTATTTCTGTGGTAATAATTTGGTAAAATAAAATTCACGTATAATAAAAGACAGGATAGAAGGTGATAATTATATCAGGTATAGATGATACACAATGTTAATAACATTGTAGAAGATTGATGATTTTTCCCATTGTAAAAATAAATATTACAATGTGCCTATACATTTTTAATACGCCTGTCGAACAAGTTGGTAACATACCATACAAATGGCTATTATATCGCTGATAAAGCAATTAATAATTTACAGCAAAGTAACCGATAGCATTCGATGAAAGCCAGGAAATTGAGCATAACGTGCCCATTAAAATTTCAACAACTTCCTACCGATTAACGGGGTAGATATTCAGGCTAACTTGTAAGTTAAGCCTATCAGAATACAGTTGAAAACCGCAGATATATTGTTGGTAGAATACCGGTATATACTAGAGGTATCTATGTTCATAACCGAAACGCATCTCCGAGCGCACCCCAAAGTTGAACTGGAAACTTTAATACATCCCGTCGGGGGTGACCAGTTTGGGGTAGGTTTTTATTGTGCGATTAGTTTTTATATTAGTGGTCTGAGTGCTTGTAATTAATATGATAAAGAGTATGAATATGATAATAAATAATTTCTGATCACTTCTTATCCAGACTATATTTATTTCTAGGCATATGAACAAGAAACAAGTTTCCAATTGATTACGTACATACATAGAATCACACCTCTTTCCCGTAGGGTAGACAGAGATCATGGACTTCTATTTGCAACGGCCAGGATACACTTCTTCTACTTTCATAATATTCTTCATACAAGCCCGTCGGTTTAGGGTTCTTGACCTGACCATTCTTTAAAATTTCTCCTATTTGGCTGGGAAAGCTCTGGAGAGATTTTTCCCTTCCAATCCGGATGGATATTCAGTCTTTACAATAAAATGAATGGATATTCACCCTTTCATTGTATATTTTCTAATCGATTAGAAAATGAATAAACGCTATTCAACGATGGACAATAATGGACATGGATGACTAAAATTTTGCATGTATAAAAATGCATGTTTTCAAATTATAACTTGTCTACATATCCGCCATGTAAACCCGATCTAAAATTAAAATCTATTCCGGACCGCCCGCATCCAAGCCGCACTCTACTGTTAGAATTTTCATCATACTTCGGTATTTTGTCATAAAGGGCTCCACAGCCTTTGATTTGCCACATAAAACGGATATTATGCATGGACATACACAACATACCTCAGATACGATTAAATTTCATTAATTTTTATCAGAAACGCTAAAACGTTGGCAGAGTTCCCAAAGCTTCCTTTGGGAACCACTTTAAGCAAATTGAATGTGTAAAGAATTCCAATAATAATAATAATGTAATTTCAAAAAGAGATGGTAAAATTCGTCATCCGAGAAATTGACCCGGTGGCTTAGTGGTAAGAGCGCTGGCACGCGGAATGCAGAGGTCGTGGGTTCGATTCCCACCCGGGTGAGGAATTTTTTCCATTTCTTTATTAATAATTTTATAATTTTAATACCGTTTGGAGGTACTGATATAAAAATGGATACGTGAAGTTAAATGAGTATTAATTTACTAAACTTGGAGACATTATTCTCTTCCACAGTTATAGAAATATTTGGCTGATACTATGCCACTACTGTGTGTACCACCTGTCACTACTAACTGAACCTGTACATCTCAACTATACCCTCAAAATTGGTCAGAAGTGGCACCATGTGGTATACTTGGCCACAAAACACTATTCCATGGATAAGCTCAAAGGCCAAACTCGATGACAGATCGAGTTTTTCAAACTGCAACTTCGTCTTCTGATATGGACTTTCTTTAATAGATTCAATTAAAAACTATCAGAAACTCTATTAAGGAGACGGAGTTCGTTAATGAAGTTCTTAATTAAACCGCGGTCAAGTTGTTGTTGACTTTTAAAAGCATCTATCGACATCTTGGAAGACCCCAACCGTGTTATTACAAAAGAATTTAAACATATTTTTAGCTAATGCTGACCTAAATTTGGCAGATATGCCATACATTTTGCTGTCAAATGTCAGATTTAAATCGAATCTAACTTTAGGCGCTCTTTTGTAATAACATCGTAAGCGTCTTGCACTAGTAGACTAAACTTAAATAATTAACATTTCCATTTGCCCTAGGAGCCAATGTCGATATCTATAAGTGAATGTCATACGAGTACATGCTTGATAAATAGAAATAACATAATTATTCGGAATTAAAGTAATTCATTTAAATAGCTAAATCTAAAGCAGTCTCTATAGTTACCATCAAATCCAAATCACGTGATGATACAAACATCACGATATAATCGTATAAAAGAAATAGCCACTCCAACAACTCGAGGTATTTGTTCCTAACTATAAACAGCTAGTGCACTCTTCAAAGAACTGAACGGAAGTAGTGAAGTTTTCTTAGGAATTGCTAATTAGTTAATCAGCTAGATCTTTTACTCACTGAAAATTTGCTTACGGTTTTCCAACTACAGCTCTAAGTTTAAAAATTTCTAGGTAATTATCAGTCAATATTGACGTGTACCTGCACTTTTTTCACTATTTACATTGGCGTATATGGTTTCTTTTAAAAATCATATCTACACTAGATTTTATGGCCGTCTTGTTGGCTGACTCCAACATTTGCAACATTACATGGTCTTTACGCTAATAACATTAATATTATCTCTATACACCTGGCACTTTTGAAATTGAAACGAAAGATTTTTATAAGATGTTTTAAAGCATAAAACTTCAGACTACCTGTCCAAACGGCGAGGTTGGAACCTATTGTAGTTCCGAAAACATCGGTCCACAACACCTTTTGTGTATTATGTAGGTCGCCTAGAGTCTACGTTAAGAGAATACAACTTGAATAGAGCTTTCAGTACTGTTGGCCAGATTTTAAAATACCTGTAATTTTATGTCTATTTTGAGGCAAAATATTTCTACAAATTCGCAAAAGTTTTTTTCTTTACCTCACGACACAGATTTAATATACTCGATGAGGATGACCCAGTTGTATGCAGTTGTTGTTTTAGCAAATAAATAATGTCTATATCCATAGATTGGAATACCACTTTATTTTCTTTTTCTAATTAATTTTATTGATGGATTTATATTGTGCATTCAGGACTAGAGCCCGAACAATACCTTTCAGTCAATATTCTGTTCATTTAACAATATGACCTTAAAATCCAACTTTTGTCGACCTATATTCATACAATGGATACGGCTCGGATTTACAGATGCTTTGGTAGGCTTGTTTTGAACTAAAAATATTAATAAGTTATGTGTGTTTAACTAAAAGTTAAGTATAATAATTTCAATGAGATTGGGAGAGGCCAATATTTTGGGAAGGCCTATGTTCAGCAGTGGCTCTCATTGCTGAATTAATAAAATCCATACGGGATCAACTGTTTTTACAATGTTTGAAAAATACGAAATATTTATAAGGGTACATACACTGTTCAGAAGAACCTCCTCCGTAGTGGACATAGACGTCGCGTCACCGTGACGTCTTGATTTTACTTACTTGCTCTCCGATTTTTGTCGATGATCTGTATATTTCTTTTAATTCCTTGATTATACCATTAATATTCTAAGTACAGTTTATTTATTTATTTATAAGCCTTTCGGGCCCACTTCGCTGGTCCTAAATATACACCGTAAAAATAAATAACAAAAATATATATAATTTCATGCAATTGTACCTACTACTTAATGAGGAAAAACCCAAAAACCAACAAACGCAAGCACAACTACCTTCCAACAGACACTTTGGGTGTCTAATTGGGCCGCTTGTGCGGGGTAATTGGATGATCCCAGAGTGGTAGTAGCATGAAGTAAGTCTATAGAGAAGCTGTGATAATCCCTAAATTATCAACATTTTTTCTAAAAATTAAATAAAAAAAATTGCAAATTTTATGAACCATGATTTTTCTTTATTTTTCTTTTCCAATATGCCGGAAAAATATATTGTGTAATAAACTTATCATTACTAACTAATCTTTTAGCAGAAGATAAAGAGAAAAAGTAAAGAAATTCAATAGCACCTTATATACCTTTGCTACTCTTAATAACTCAAGGGCAATACGATTTTCTATGAAATGTCGTTTTTAAAACACCTCCTGTATGTATCAGCTCCTTGAGTGTTATAGCTCAGTGTTATTGTTTTCATTATGTTATTTGGAGCTTCAAATAAATGTTGCTATATATGGCGATAGTTTTATGTACCTAGTATGTCTTAAAAACATACCAAAACATTATTTTTATCTGTTGTTATTACGTATTATTTTTATGTGTAAAACAACCTTTACTATGCAAAATATCTTCTGTATTTAATATTACGTTTGATTTTACAAAATTATATACGTTAAAATTTAAAGTGCAATATAAATTACATTTGGAATATTAGCTTTAATTTTGTACAAAATACAAGTTGGAAACTAAAATATAAAGTTGATATTTTGTTTAAAATTACAATTTAAAATTTATAAACTACGTAATGAAAATAGATCACTCAGACTTTATTGAAATAAATACATCTAGCTTAGTAAATAGAAAAATTGAGGATGAATAAAAAACTAAAGCTATTGATATTAGAAGAGGGCACAGTCTCACTGTTTCTATAGAGTATAATGTAAATAAGAACCAAACAATTATCAATTATTATACATTATTATAAAAAGAGATGGTAAAATTCGTCATCCGAGTAATTGACCCGGTGGCTCAGTGGTTAGAGCGGAATGCAGAGGTCGTGGGTTCGATTCCCACCCGGATGAGGATTTTTTTCCATTTCTTTATTAATAATTTTATAATTATTATACAGGAAAAATATATAGGTACGTATGTAGGTACACTGAATGGATAGGTAAAGTGAATAGTATTGTTACCATTTGGTTTAATGAAATTGCCTTCTATTGTTATCGGTTTATGAAGTTAATTAACTTATAGTGCTTTATTAACCTACCTAATAGTTACAAGATTGTAAGGATAGTTCAAATGCACACATAGGCAGAAACGCTAAACGTTTTAACAAACAGTTTTTTACACAATTCTAATTTCACAAAGGTTTAAATCACTTCACTGTTGATATCATCAATTTGAATATCAAAGGCCGTCAAATACGTGTTTTTATCAAACGCAATAAAGGTCTACAGTCCACTTGGAAAGGTGGAGTGGACGTGACGTGGCTCTCATTGACCCTCGCTATGAAGTAGCCCTTGCACATGTACCTTTATTTTTATTGTGCCCATGAATATGAGGCATGGAAGGTATTTTGGAAGAACTTAATTTTAGGAATAAAGAGTAGGTAACGTTTAATACAAATTAATTCAAATGACTCATGACGAGTCATGAAAAGTAACTGACAACACATGTATTATGTAATTCTGTACACGTTATTACGTTTATAACTATTGGTCTCACATTGCTTTCTGGTATGCTGGAAGAAATCTTTGTGTGCATTTCCTTTTGTAATTTTTTTTATTTATTGTTATGTTTTATGTACAATAAAGACTAAGAATGTATATAATTTTAATTCATAGATTGGCACCAATGAGGATATATAAATTTACTTCCGATTAAACTATTAAAGTGGTATCTACAGGGTGTAACAAAAAGGGTATGTTTATTTAAATAGCCCACTATAGAGAACCTATCCACAAAATGTGAGATCCGAAATCACATGTTTATTTTTCCCGATAGTATGGAGAATTTTTAAATATCTCAGGAATTTTCATACAATCTTGAAAAATAAAAATGTGATTTCGAGTCTCAAATTTTGGAAATAGGTTCTCTATAGTGGGCTATTTATACAGCTTTTCGCTTAACATACCCTTTCTATTACACCCTGTATACGGCAGTTTTCCTTAAAATAAGATAATAAATCTTCCTGCTCACCGCACTGTGAAGTAATCGGCAAATTAACTAATTACACAATCTACTTGAAATCAATGTGTCGGAAATTTTATTACAGTAGAGCCGGAGTAGGAGTAGGCTTCATATTTATACTATGATTATACTTACTGGATGTAGTGAGAAAAGGAGTTTTCTTAGTTAGCATTCTAAACATATTATAATTTATATGAAAATAATTGAAAATTTATTTTAACTTATTTAAACAACTAAAAAGATAAAATATACATTACTGCCATAATATAGTTCCAAAGCATTTTGAGAATATGAAAAAAATATATATTATGAATTGGCACCATGTGGTTCTATTGGCCCTTGGTGCTCTGCCGACCCCGCAAGGGATAAAGGCGTGATTATATGTATGTATATTATGAATTTGAAAAACTTATAAGTATATAATTTGCAACTGGTATGGGTAAGGAATTGTTTTATTTGTGAAATAATATTACTATCCGGCGTGCAAATTAGTCGTCTCATTAAGAGCCATTTCACATTTTCGCACGAATCTAAAATTTTGTACGCCTTAACCTCAATGACGGCCGACTGGTCTAGTAGGTAGTAACCCTGCCTGGGTTAGAATCCCGGTAGGTACAAACATTGATATGATGAATATCTATGTATATAGACTATACTTATATATAACTATACTTATCTATGTATTTATATACCGTTGCTTAGTACCCACGACACAAGACCTTAGGGATCTTACTGTGGGACTAGGTTAATGTGTTGTGAATATTAAAAAAAAAAAACAAATAACACAGAAATTATTTTATAATTTCGAGTGTTAGGTCAATCTTAGTTGTTTACGTTTAATTAAACACATTTACAAAAACTACTTTACGGAATTTGCAGTGACCTATCTCCCAGAAAATCCGCAGACTCAAAGACATAATACTATTAAAAATCCTAAGGTAATAAGCTTAATAAAATATTATAGTTATCATTGGACATATATTTTAGTTAACACTTAATAAAATAGATTCATGAAATTCATTACCATTAAGGAGTAAAAAAAAAATGATAAATAAAATAAACATTTCAGTTTTATCGCGAATTTTGGCTGAAATACACAATAATAACGAAAATTAAATTATTCCCAAATAAACATTGGACATTGGAAAATTGATATCTGAATTTATTTTGCAAATAAATTTTATTACCAGCAAACTTTATTACCAAATAAAATTTTCGTATTACAGAAAAAAGGAGAAAACGTACGAAAATTTCATTAGGCACAGACAACAGAAACAACGATTCGTTGTCCCATTATATTGACTGAGATTGATTGTCAGCTGGCATGTGCTAAACGAGCTGCACGACAAAATAAAACCGAATGTTCACAACCCCTGTCGAAGTTTGAACGTGCGTTAACACTGCAAGACCGACAAAGTTACACAATCACTCTTCTGTGGCAGCACTATCTATGTGACCTTCCAATATTACGTTGACACTACATGGTTCTAGAAATGCGGACGAGTAGGAGATAATGTTGCCAATACATATATTAAACTTCTCGCCCGTATTAACTCTTGGTGATGCGTCAAAATGTTTATTTTGCTACTTGTTTGGTCTACAAACATTGTTAATGAGAAATATTCGATATACGAGTACATATCGAATCCGACGGATTCTTAATTTAATATTTATTCTGTTCATACCGAATTTTATCTTTGATTACTTGGTATGTTTTTATTCGCTCATTCTGTAATTAATAATGGCTGCGTTATTTATGACTATGAATCATATATTACCTATAATTATCATAATATTTTAACGTTTTAATTTTTTTTTAATATATTGATACTTATTTTACGCACGGAATTTATTTATATAGGTACAATAATTAAGTAGGAAAAGTAAATTATAAAATTAACCTATTCAAGCATACCCAAATAAGCTAATACTTAAATAAGCGTTTAAAAATTCTGATACGACATTGGTAGGTAGGTTTTGAAATGGAACCCATGGATGCAACCCCGGTATTTATTTAAAATGATATCATTATAGGTACGTTCTTGGCTTACTTCTAAGATAACAAGCATTGTTGAAAGTCTCTTGAGCTTCCGACCCCTTCTCACTTTGACAATTCACCCGTGAAGATTGCTTAGATCCCTGGTGACTGGCCCTTAACTTGAAACTGACTAATCAAAAATTGCTGCAGACTGTACACTGCTTTTGTCTGTATTTGTGAATTTTTATTATATTAAGAGATGCATATTAGGAAAACTGGGATAACCGCATGGAGAAGAAATAAAAGAGGAGTAGCGGCTAAGTATATTTTCATACAAAAATAGTGTGCCACGGAGCACACTATTTTCGGGGGTGAAGTATGGGACGAGGGGAGCACTGTAGCCCTGCCTATTTATATAGAAATCACCTTGCAGTGACTAGTCAAACTACTTGCTCATTATTGTTGAGACCCATCGCACCAACGGACGAGGGGTGCGGGAGGCGGCGGCATCCGGAGGGCATCGGTGCCGGACTCGCAAGACGGACGCCACCGACGTCAGACGATTTTATTTAATTTTCGCTTTTATTAATTTATATGTAAACGGCATTAAACTAGCCCAAATACAGTCCGCTATTTCATTTAAGAGTACCTACTATCGAAGGATCCTAACAATTATCAATATGGTTCAAGATTGTTTTACTAGTGCAATTACTCATCACTAGATGGCAATATTATACACTATGTTTTAGTAAAAAAGTACCCTGATAAAAGCGCTAGTGTCTTTGTAAGTTTAATACGGTTACATTTCGGAGCACAAGCGTGTGGTTACAGCTACTGCGTTACACTGGCGCTGAAGCTCCGCTCCCTATCATGACGTCATGGCCTAACGATTGCCACACGACTCAGTTCATAGTCCCACCTCCTGTAAAACTTTACAGGAGAGGACGATATAAGTCATAACATGTTTTTTTTTAAATTTCTTAGTTATTTAATTTCTGATTATTTATTTCATTTTTAAAACTGATTTTTTTTAATTGAATAGTTGAATGGATTTAAGAAAATTTATTTTATATGTAGGTATGTATAAATTATACTCGCCCTCTATAATACAAATTGCTGAAGTCGTTTATCACTTTTCAATTAGCAGATATACCATGGAGATGGTTGAGCAAGGGCCTATAAAAATATATTTTAAATAAATAAATAACGTAAATAATAATAACCCTACACAAATACCTACACATAGTAGGCATTTAGTCTTTTAAACTACCAAGTGTACCTTCTGCCCTTGGCTCGTTGTTCTGACCCTTATCGTCGAGATAGGATTAATTGCGGAAATACCGTAGATAACGGAGAAGTTATAACTAAAGCTTTGTGCGTTTTCACTGTGACGTGAAATTGGGGGTTTCATAAAACTTTACATGAATCTGCATAAGGAAAGTGTGGTAGTGAAGATATTATTGTAGTATCTGTTTTAGCTCTACCTTTTAAGTTCTATAAATCATATTTTATTGTTAAATTATATAAAACATAAATAAGTTAGGCTTGCATCTTTATAAATATTGTAAAATTTATATAAATATGTAATTTAAAAAAGAAAAGTTTAAATAGCCCCACTAGAATTTAATTTGTCTAAATTTATGATACAAAATAGCAAATTTAGAAGTCGTGGACGTATTTAATTTTGAACACCGTTCTCTAATACACTGAGAATATAACATCAACATGCAAACCCGATAATTAATTCAGCCAACTAATTAAACAACATGGCTGACATAACGACTGGAAGTTTGCTAACAAATTCGTAACTCAATCGGCTCATTAGAGGTTGTTTTGAAACAATTCCAGAGTAAAGTAAATGAATCGATTTAGCCAAGTGCTCTCGAAGAGGAAAAGAATTTGGCTCGCTTATTGGGATGTACGAGTAGCTAATAGTAAAGTTGAAATGTTACAAAGTTATCTCCCTCCAGTTACGAATAAGGTTAATGAAACGTATAACTATTTAACATGTTTGGTAATGTAAGTACTGTTTAATTGTTAAGACTGTATAAACACTTAACATTATTCTTTATGACTACTTTTTTATAACTATCCAAGGTTTCAATTGAAGTAAAATCCTTGATCTTGTCTCTAATTTTATTTGCCCGAATCAAAATTTATGTCATGTGGTCGATTGCAAATATGTACTTGATTTGAATTCTTTTATCGTAGTATATAAAACATGAGATTAACAAATAATGCCAATGTATTATTTCTTAGTTTAAGGTTCTAGCAAGAGCAACGTCAGGGTCAAAGTCAAAATACTTCAGAGTCACTATTGCCCTCGTTTTGGCAAAAATCTTACCTCTACAGGCTGATTTTTGGTCGTCAATATCATTTTTCTCCATGGAAGCATACCTCCGAGATTGGCCCACCACTCATCTCTGCAACTCCTGTGAGCCAGGATCAACAGAGGCGACCAGAAGAATGCATAACATAGAAAAGAAAATCCCGGGGGACCTAACTAGCGACTATAAAGCATTAAAACTAATAGAAAAACACAATGTGAAGTATGAAGATAGGTATGCTTAATATTACATAAAGTACTGGAAGCATACCTGGGAAGTGTCTGGTTCCCATAATATTAGGGTCCAAAGTTGAGTAAATAGACTGCGTTTTACTACATAAATGCACATAGACGCGCGTAGCAAGATTTTTTCACGAGAAATAATTAATATCTGTCTATGAAAAAACTAGCATAAACACTGGACACTATAAATTTCACCTGATCCATTTATAAAAAAAAAACAAAAAAATTTCATCGTTTGCCAGCATTTTTTTTTGCATAAAATTACTTTATTTGATGTATAGAGTACCTACTCGTACGTACCCTTCATTAAGGGTGACAACGAAAAACATCCTGTATGTATTTATAAATTCTTAGATTATATGAGCTCGTAGGTATATACAGAAGCTTATTCCATTAACAACGAAGTACAAGATTCTAGCTTCATAGAATACGACAATTTTTTTACCGCAATCTCTATTTTGCATGGTCCTTAGTAATTATCACGAGCAATTTGCTGGCAGGCAAAATGGTCTACAAAATTCTATTTAGAATTCCCTAGAATGATGAGGGAGGGATGATTTGCATGGCTGATTGCCGTCCGCTGCTCAATCAAGGATATTTAACAAAATTAACTAATTGAGTGAACGTTCCACCATCCCTGGTTCTATTCACGTTGTAGGGCTCGTGCAGATTGTGGAAATTTCAAATGGAAAATGGTTTTCTTAGATACTCGTAAGTATATATTTTTTCACAATTAGCTGGGCAAACATTTGACCGCCATCGTGCCTGATGCAAGATACGGCCTAAGGTGGTACATGTTTGTATTATGTAACCTATTAAGAAGAATTAATTTTAGTGAAATATGATAATTTAACACACATTAACAATAATTGAACAAACCGTAAACTACAAAACATTTTATGAATATTATTGTTCATGTAAGTTGGAATTGTATTAAAATTATATCATGTGTATTACAATCTGATTAGAAAGTTAAATGATAAATAAATACGAATACAAAATGTGAACTTATGATATTATATTAAAATAATATAAAGTAGACATTAACGAAAATTCTAACATTGTAAGCAAGCCCTAAAAGCTACCTCACAACAAAGTCTGTACGTGTATCGAGGGAAATTTAATAAGCGATAATAAGATAATTTTCGGTTCCCCTCTTGTTGATTTTAACTTTATTTCAGTCGAGATAATGAAGTCCTTGTTGACAAGACAAGGCCAGACGGGGCATGTCTGCGTTTGTTAGTCGTTTTCTTTAGTGCGTTACAAAAAAGAGCATGGTAAATAAATGTTTTATTACAATCAATACTAGTACTTTGTTTGGAATTGGCCCAACACTCATTCCCGCCACTGTAGCAATAAATCATAGAAAATTCCGGGGGACCTAAAAGCGGCTATAATGTATTAAAGCTAATAGAAAAATAGAATGTAAATTTAAAAGATAGAAGATACTAGTGCTAGCATATAATACGAATAGGTCTAGTGTGTGTAGTTTTTTTAAGGGTGATAGAGCAGATAGACTAAAACCACTGAAATTCTTGTAAACATGACATAAAATATAAGTAATGGACTAGAGACATTATGTAAATTTCATTGCTCCAATATGTTTTCATGTGGAGTGTCCCAAAATAGAATACAAAATGACTTCGTAAAAGTTTTATGTTAATCAGTTTTTTATTACAAAGTCTTGGTAGGATTCGAGAGCATTCTCACCGCATTTTCTATTGCAATAACATTAAAAACTTCGTCACGTTTCTAGTATAATCATAAAGTTGTCGTCGCATACACATCGTTTCTTTGCCTGGACGATTCTACGCTCTACATACGGTCGTACCTACTAGCTGATAATGTTGGTGTAGAGGCAACTAACTTAATTATTATAGTTATTATTTTGGATATTAGATATATCGATGAGCTTTTTACTCTTGAAATTCATTTACTTTGTTTTAGCAATGTCATTTCTAATGTCCATACCAATTGCATTATTATAATCATGATTATATCATCATTTACAGCCCTGGGAAGTCCACTGTTGGACATATGCCTCCCCCAACAACCTCCACGACGACCGGTCGGAAGCAGCCTGCATCCTACCGACGCCCGCAACCTTGGTAGGTCGTCCGTCCACATCGCGGGTGGCCTTCCCACGCTGCTTTTGCCGATAGGTGGTATTCACTCTAGAATTTTGCTACTCCATCGGCCATCAGTTCTTCGAGCTATGTGCCCTGCTCATTGCCACTTCAGCTTACTGGACCGTTGAGCTATGTCTGTAATCTTTGTACGTCTGCGGATCTCCTCTTTTCTGATTTGATCACATAGAGAGATCCCAAGCATAGCTCTCTCCATCGCTCGCTGTGCGATCCTGAGCTTCTTTATGAGGCACATGGTTAGAGACCACGTCTCGGTACCGTAGGTCATCACCGACAGCAAGCACTGGTTGAATACCTTCATCTTTAAGGATTGGGGTATCTTGGACACAAATAAGCTTCAAAGTTTCCCGAACGCTGTCCAGCCGAGTTGGATTCGCAGATTTACGCGAATCATGATTACATACACAGTAATAACTTAATCTCTATCAGGTACCAAAGTAATATGTACCTACATATTCCTATTTTATTTGATAAACTTAAACTATGTAGCCGAACTAACTAATCTTATACTTTAAAAAATTTCCGCTTACTCTCTGTATTAAAGATAAATTTAAATGGCATCAATTCTTCTTTCAACACATTATAATATGATGAGCATGTTCAAAATGTTTGGGAATGAGAATGAGAGCAAACCCAAATCACACAGTTGATAATGGTCAGAATAATTTAGGTCGTGCAATAGATTGTAAAATAGGATTTTTAATGAGAGCAACTTGAAAAATCTAGCTAATGATATAAGGTACAATGTTTACACGTAATATAAGTATTTATCTACCGAGATAATTACCTACGAAGTTTATTCTTGAGGTACGGACAGAAAACAGTATAAGATACTCTTTGTAATACAAGACAAGACTCGTGTAAAAATATACTTCCTTCATCACAATACAATGTTGAGCAGCGCGTATATATACACATTACAAGCTTCTCTCATATCTTCGTATCATTTGTTTCTCCAATACCTACCTAATCCTCAAGTTAATTACAACTGTACGTCTTTCTAACCTAGGGGTGTATTTTATTAACAAGGGAGTTCGGTATCATTAATTAGAAAGTTCACCGTCACCCGCAGAATACTCGAGTATCATAACTTCACATAATAGACTGTAATAAATTTTCTTATCTCTGGTATCAGTAACGTTTTATTACAACAAAAGTTAGGGATCCAAAATGGAGTGTTTTGTAGCTTTCAGACGTTTGGATTTACAAGAAGCAAATACGATATCATTTGACCAGAGAAGTTAATGCTATGATTGTTCTAAAAATCTAATAAGTGAGGGTAGGTAAATATGAAATATAACAATTTAATCTGTACAGGTACATAATGGAAAAAAATAAAAGTTAAACGTTGAAGTAATTATACACAACGCGGTTTTCCTACTATTGGGGCACATCTCAAAATTTTAGTGACTTCGAGTTTTTATAATATACTTGTGGACGCCCGCGACTTCGTCCGCGTGCACTACAGAAAAAACAAAATGTCGAAATTATCCGGGATAAAAACATTTTCCCGAGATAAAAAGGTAGGTAGCCTATACAGGGTGATTTTTGGTCGTCAATGTTCCCGAAAATTACGGAATCTCCTCATCATCACGATCATTTTTCTCCAAGGAAGCATACCTGGCAAGTGTCTGGTTTCCAAAATATTAGGGTCCAAAGTTGAGTAAATAGACTGCGTTTTTCTGCATAAATCCACATTGACGCTGTAATCCACAGTGTAGCAAGATTTTTTGACGAGAAATAATTAATATCTGTCTATGAAAAAACTAGCATAAACACTGGACACTATAAATTTGGCCCGATCAAGTAAAAAAAATTTTTTTTTCAAAAAAATTACATCGTTTCCCTACATTTTTTTATGGCATAAACTTACTTTATTTTATGTATAGAGTACGTACCCTTCGTTAAGGGTGGCAACCAAAAAACATCCTGTATGTTAAGTGGGACCTGTCGGAATATATTCCTAAAAACTGCATCGAAATCGGTTCAGCCGTTTCTGAGATTAGCGTGCACAAACTCACAGACAAACCGACAAAAATTTAAAAAATCATTATTTTGGGTACTATTGCGTTGACAAAGGTCTCCTATAATATTTTTTCTCATATATCTTCCATGTGCAGACGGCGATCCGTTACATTTTTATTATATGTATAGATACGAGTAGAAGATGGGCACAAAATCAACACATCTATATCTTTAAACTCATATTTTTCGAACTGTGCCCCTATAGTATGAAAGCTGCGACAAGCTGTTTTTGATCCAGATCAATAGCATAGACAAGTATATATGTAAGTAATTCTATAAAAACCTACTACACGTTAGGCCTTTCAACCTTCCTTAAGCTCGGCCTCATTATTGATAAGCCCCAATGAGCGTTTTTGTCATCCAGCTTGACCCTTAGCAGCAAAAAAGATGAATCCGAATCGACCTTTTGCCGACAAATAGCAGTCTGATTTATTTCCCCGTGGAATGATTGGTATGCTCCAGATAGACTTTGAAGTGATAAAAAGAAATAGTAAAGAAATATCTGGATAAGGAAATAATGAAACAGTTTCTTGGATAGATAAATGTTAGGATATTTTGTTGTTAATGGATTGACAAACATTTTGATTAATGTTTTTATCAAGATTTTAATTCAAAAAACTTTCGTTGTCCTTTGTTTATATTCTTGGTACCATTAACTAATATCACAAACTGTCACGGAATGTTAATACTTATACGTACCACCACTATCTAAACCGATAATCTATCAAAGACAATACCCGTAGCTCGATGGAGCAAGAAAGTACAAAATACAAGTACTTAGGTACCCAATAATTCATTAATTCAATCCTCTTCTAATCAAACAGATTCTATCGAATCGGAAACTGCCTTTTGTATCTCGATGCGGCTGACAGCAACATACGGACAGTTTTGCTTTTGTTTCACTTTAATGTGCACCTAACAATCACTTGCTGTGCCGTTCTGATTGCGATGTTCTACAATGGACGCAAAATGCAGCAAATATTCTTAATCAATTGCAGTCACATATTCTTTCTTGTCCATAATTTGAAACTTTTAAAATAATGTTTATAACTTGAATCGGCTAAGACAAATTTTATATCTCGGTCGAATCAATAGCGTTTTGTCAACGAAACATTTACTCTAATAGAAAGACTTCATATTCACGCGTTCGACAAATCACGTGATAAAGTCTAACCGCTACTAGTGGGGGTGTTGCGACAACGAACGTCAATGTAAAACGATATTACATTGTGTAAATTCAAATTCAATTTCTTTATTAAAAATACTAATTACATATATTAAACTAAATTAATTTAGTTAAATTAAATATTATTATATTAAGTTCTTTAAATGATTAATAAATCATGAACCTGAAAGGCACCCCCTGCGGACGGCATCCAGGTGAACAATGCTCATCATCTACTCCAAACATCAATCGCACGATGTGCCTCTTCAGAGGTCCACGCGGATCATCTGCCAGCATCTGCAGGATGATGTGACTTCCCCGCATCCTCCTGAACAGAGACGCGACTCTTTCCGAATAACAGCATAAAAACCATCAGTTCGGTTTTTTGCGAACATACCAGAGGCACTACAAAAGCACGGAAGTCCCAAGATCATCCTAAAAATATTATTGTATTAGATGCACAAGGCGTCAAGCGATTTTTTGGCATACCGGAACCAAAGGCCGCCCGTGTAAAGACCCTGGCAAAATGCCTTAAAAAGCGAAATTTTGACTTGGTCCGTACATCAAGCGAAACTACGGATCAGCATATTACCTCGAACCGCCAACGCTCTACGCTCCCTCTAAATGTCTACATCATCGTGACCTAACTTTATAATGAAGTGCTAATGATACTACAGTTGCGTTGCGACCAATGTAGAGCTGTAGGTACAGGAAACATTTTTATTTGCTCCAGCTAGTAATGTGTCGAGATTTTCTTTTCTTTTTGCCATGGTTGCCAATGCTGCCATGCATGTACCTACGTTCCGTGCAACGCATCTTTGAATGAAACCAAACCATTTGATCGTTTTGGGACGCTTTACTTGATTAACTGATGCTCGTTGGACCATTATTTACTCTGTCGACTTTCGCGTTTTATGTGTGGACAGATTCGCCTGGCTTTGTTTTCTCTTTTGCGTTTTAAAGTTCCTACTTTCTTTATGCATCGATACGTATAATACTTATGAAAAATATTTCGAATATGGCGTGCGTGCATTAGGGTTAGATACTGGTTGTAGCTAAATTGTGATAAGAGAGTTAAAACTAAATTCGTGACAGTAGTATAAATTCTAATGGGTAAAAATATAGAACTTATACCAACATACATACATACAGACATCATAAATCCACGTTTAGCACTTATTACCTATACATTTGTCCCCAGATGTAATTGATCAGTAGCTTATAAATTTACAATACGAATAGATTTGTATTATACTAGTGGACGCCCGCGACTCCGTTCGCGTGGACCAAAGAAAAAACAAAATGTCGAAATTATCCGGGATAAAAACATTTTCCCAGGATAAAAGTAGTTAAGTGGGACCTGTCACAATATATTCCTGAAAACTGCATCGAAATCGGTTCAGCCGTTTCTGAGATTAGCGTGCACAAACGCACAGACAAACAGACAAAAATTCCAAAAATCATCGTTTTGGGTTCTATTGCGTTGATAAAGGTCTCCTATAATATTTTTTCTCATATATCTTCCATGTACAGACAGCGATCCGTTACATTTTTATTATATGTATAGAAGATAATAGCGGCGGGAGGCTCACTCCTCACCACGTGGATTTAACTAACTAACTGGTGAAAACTGGGTGTGTTATTTGCACACTTCTGGAAATAATAGGCGTGACTATAAGTACGTATGTAATAGTATGTATAGGTATAAAAATACAGTTATTATTATTTAAATGAGCCTTTTATTTTCAAAACTGTTGGAGTAAAGAAAAATCTCTAAATCGTTCCCGTTTATGTAAAAAAAACTCATTACATTATTGCGATATCAATGCATGCAGCCTTTACGGTGGCCGACAGGAATTGAATCAAAAAAGTTGGTCAAGTGTAAGTTAAATATTTCTTGATGGTTCCGTAACCAGTTCAACATCTTTAAAATGTTTTATAAATTAGAATGTTTTACAATTTTGTTATCTCAAGCGATGTGCGAGGAAATCGTTTGTTGTTAAGTATATGTTTTATATTATAAATATGTTTTAAGAAATGAATAAATTCTTCACCCGAGTGGGACTCGAAACCACGACCTCTTGCATTCCGTGCAGAGCTTTCACCAACTGATCTACCGGGTCAATTACTCGGGTGACGAATTTGACCATCTCTTTTTTAAACTTTTTATTCTTACATTACATTTTTGGCAACGTTATTTTTTATTTATATGTTTTATTATACTTATTTTTTTATGTATTATATAGGTACATATTTTATATTTATTACGAAAATAATTTAAAACTACCTAAGTTTTTAAGGTTTCGTTGAGTTGGATAAATATCTAAGATAATGTAATCGGAGAACTAGGCCAAATTAGCTTATAAACACGATAAGCTTAGAATTCCTCTCTAAGTAGGTACAAGTTCTCAAGCTATGTTTGTCTGAACATAGTTAAGTTGACCAAAATTTGCCTGAAAGCAAACTTAATCCAGCCAGATACTGAAAACATAAGATTATTATCATAACCACGATTAATTCTATAATATTCATACCATTTTACACCAAATTAAATTTTTCTTAAAATAATTTATCCCATTGCTGCTACCTATGCCTGCCTAGGCTATCCAAACTCTCCAAGTTCTTATACAATAAGGTATATTATTATGGGTTAATAAATTATTAGTATAAGGTACCCACCCTGTATTGAATTACCATCCTGCAGACGAAAATGCCATTGCAATATAATTAATATATAAAACGGAACTCTAAAAAATGCACTTGCAATTACGGCTTTGAAAATGCCCCTCTCACGTTTCAATCCTTTATGGCGGCCTCTATGAATCCGAATAGCAGCAATATGAGTCGAGAGGGCCAATAATGAATGATAAAAACAAAAACACACTCCTTTCCTCGAGTATACTCCATTATTCGCATTCAGGCTCAACGACTCTTCAACATTTAATTTATTTCTTTTATTTTATTTAAGGATTTTTATCAAATCACTTGACGGGTGATTAAAGTCCATTGTTAGGAATGTGGCGGAGGAGGATAAAAAATATCACAAATACTTGTACTGTAAAGGCATTGGATTGGAGATTTTCCGTGGATTTGACGGAATCATTTTAATTTTATTTACGGGTCTCTGAAATGTCTCCAAAAATTTTATTCTGCAAGAAATTCTAGTAGGTAGACGAAAGTGTTAAGTAGAGTCCTTTTTTGTAAACAATAATAATAATTACTAAATGAAAATCTATACTACTAATGAATTTAGGTATGGTCTTATACATATTAAGCCGACAAGCCATGAGAAATAAATGTATGTCTAATAAAAGATAACAATAATGTCGACTTAAAAAAATCTACTTATATAAGTACACAACAATCTCAATTACGACAAAACTATATCAAGAAATGAAAATAAATGTTCCTTATAGTTTTAATTCCCCCTCGCTCTTCTAATTGCAATATTAGCTGGGAATGCAATTTTTTCAGCAGATGAGAGGAAAATGAGCAATTACAAGACGGCGCTGTGGCTCGACTTAAACGCCTAATGAAATTTAGAGTATAGCAAATGGACTAAAACTCCATAGAGACAGCTTAATATTTAAAATACCATAACTGTGAGATTTAGTTCAATAGCTTCTGATAATTATTAACTTTGTTTTCGTAGCAGTTAGTTTATATGATCGTCAACTTTTTTGTGAGTTATTTGTTTAGTTTCAAGTCCCACAGTTGCACAAAACTGCTTGCGGCATTTGACTGTGGGATTCACGAGGAAATCTATATTACATTATTAAACGTTTTAAATAATTCATATTATGATGAAATAATTATCTCTTTAATTGTTTCACTTCGGTATATCATAGATGGGCATGGTGATGACGTATTCTGGCAAATTTTTCCATCTTCTACATATATACATAACCTCCATCTTTTTCTTCGTAAAAATGTTAGCTTTCTTTTTTTTAGGTCCATCTTAGGTACTACACGTAGCAGGCGTTAATTTAAATTAAGCTCATAATAATAATACATAGAAGTCATCAAATATATTCTAAATCAGATCTCCAGCTAAAAATACTGTAAATATAACATTTATTCGATATTGCCTTTTCTACACGAAGCCATACGAAGCCTAGATACAAAACTGACCGTATGAGAAGGTCTAACACGCCCCAAAGGGTCTTACTGGAACAACATATTATTTTACAGCAACATCTTACTCCACGGCTCCCTTGTTCCTCATATCTTTATACCGTCAGCTAGATCTCAAGAAATTCAGGAGCACGGAAAATTATACCGAAATACAATTAAAGTGTTGAGCAATTTATTTTAATTTTAATCCGCCATCTTAGAAACATTTGGTTGATAACTACCGTTAATATTCATTAGCAACTCCTATATTGGTACCGAGGTAGAGTTTTAGAGTAACTTTTGTAATTTACGTTCTGCAACTTTGTGTTGAGTGCTTTAATTATAGAGTTTTTACTGCTAAACTATTTGGAAGCACCTCTAGTCGCGTTCCTGGGTGTCTTGGTGAGGATCAAAGGAAATTCCAGGAGTAGTTATTGCAACATTGTAGGAAACGGGGAAAAAAGAAAAAAATATTAACGTTTTTACTTTTTTTTATTTCATCTCCATTTTTTTTATCTATACGAGTTATACGCAGACAATTTCTTATACTTAGTAATAATCACAAATAACACATAATTTTTGACATCTTATTAATCCATTTGTAACTCTAACAGGGCTGCCACTCAATCAAATTTAATTAACATAACACAAATACAAAATGACGAATTGATTCAACGTATCCAGACCCTCGTCGATTCGACCATCAATCATTCCATTAGTCATAATTGCTAAGAGATCTATGGATTCTACAATTTGCTATTCATGCTGCCATATTGTATGGGAAGTTGTATTTAAAGCGATATTTGTAGTCTGAAGATTTTTTAACCATATACTTACCTACATAAATAATGTATCTCAAAGCATAGGTGTTGAGAGATTTCTTAGATCATTTATTATAATTATTGATTACCTAGATAGTAACAAGAAAATTGTTATGATTATATTTGCATTACACATATTATTATTACTTGGGTACTATATTGCGTGGATACTATAAAATGCATTTATTATAATATCTATGCTTAGTTTTTCTTTCTAAATAATAACAAATACAAAGCGCGTACGCGTTTCTACAAAAAAAATGCTGGCATGAATTTCATTATGATGACAAAGTTAAAACTTCAATTTCCTTCATAGCGGCCGAGATTGTTCCTGTCGTGAAGCCACTTTGACCCATGACCCGTGAACATCGCCAACATTCTCATTAGTCGTCTTATTTTATTCAAGCAATTGAATCTTAACTTTTTTATATAGAATTGGTGCGTAGTCTAGTTGGTATAGCTATTGGGATGAAAAATAACGTTGCCAATATGTAATTTAGAAAAAGATGGTAAAATTCGTCATCCGAGTAGGTAATTGACCCGGTAGCTTAGTGGTTAGAGCGACTGGCACGGTTTGCAGAGGTCGTGGGTTCGATTCCCACTCGGGTGAAGAATTTTTTCATTTTCTTTATTAATAATTTTATAGTTGGTAATTGAGAAGTTTTATGTTAAAGTTGAAACCAAAGATATAGGAGAAGATCATCAAAGTGAAGTCAGTGAGTAAATAATAGGTAATAACATAATTTACCTGTGAAACGTTTAATTAACGAGTTTGTGATATCACAACAGTTTTTACTGAGGGTCTTGAAAGATCCTTGTTTAATTGATGAAAATTAAATTATTGATGATTGCCTAAGACAGAATGATTCAGAAAGACAAGGCCAAGGCCAAAAAAACTAATCTTGCAGGCCTTGTCTTTCTGAGTCTTTCTGTCTTAGGCAATCATCAATTAAGTGTTTTCGGGAGGCGGGTAGCAGCGCCTCCCGGGCTGACAACATAGTCCGAAAATCACATTGCGGTCACCAACCCGCCTGCCCAGTGTGGTGACTATGGGCAAAACCCCCCTGTGGCAATAGCCTTGTGGCGCGCATGGGGAAGGCCTACGTCCAGCAGTGGACTGCAATATGCTGAAGACGAAGAAAAAAACTTACTTTCTAACTCTTTCTGTCTTAGGTAAGTATCAAGATTATATTTTTCTTCTCTCTGCTTTGTTGGTCTTTATGCAAAGAAATAATGCAAGGTCTTTGGTTGAAACACACAACCATTTCACTTCCGACCTTTTTATGTTATTTTCAACCACTCAATTTTATCGAATGGTATCGAATTAAAGTCAATGAGAATCTGTTGTAACACATAGATACCTACTGATGCCAATATCGACGGTCATCACAGCGCGTCACAATTTTAGCACAATTGCGTATTTCCACGGCACAATCGGAGGCAGCGAATGCTCGGGATGGCCCAGAAAACTAATATTGGGTGAGCACTCGACCGATCACTAGGGTGCGATCTCATTGGGATACCAATGGCGTCACGGCCGATTGTACGGCGATGCGATTTCATCCTGACGCGATGACGTCTGGACTCGTCGAGTTCGTGCATACATTTCTACAACATTGGTGTTTAAAGGATGTTTGTGTTGTTGTGAAAATGATTAAAAAATTACATACCTAAGTACTAAGTACATAATATTATGAATAGGTACATTTTTTTAAGAGTCGTAAGTACAGATAGCATGATACCTAATGTAAACAACGGACAGTTTAACTTTTGCGAAAATTATGGTGAAGCTATTTAATGTCAATTTAAAATTTTATGATGACCATCAGGTTTATAACTACCTACTTATTAGCAATATCCCCAAGGATGTTCCCATATTAGCCACTGCTTATTTTGGGCCGAGTGAACCCCACTGGTATCTGCCTTAGTATTTTAGGCTGGTGGTCTGGTATCCTAGTGAGATAGCAAGCTAACGAGATGCGAGCCTAATGAACTTGAAATCCTGCGCTCATTTTGTATAATGGACATGGACGCAGAGAAATTGATGGACGGATTTATTGGCTATACAAGGAAGGAAGTAAAAACCCTTTTTTCTGGCTAAGTTACCTGATATATTGCAAAACCTAATACTTATATGCTATAGGACTAAGTTATATAACCTATAGTAGCGATGGTAGCGTCTGATATATACAGGATGTTTTTTGGTCGTCAACGTTCCCTGATACTATGGGATCTCCTCGTCATTACGATCATTTTTCTCCGTGGAAGCATACCTGAGAAGTATCTGGTTCTCAAGATATTAGGGTCTAAACTTGAGTAAATAGACTGCGTTTTTTTTTAAATAAATACACATAGACGCGTGTAACAAGATTTTTTCATGAAAAATAATTAAAATTTGTCTATAACAAAATTAACATAAATACTATAAATTTCGCCCGATCAAGTATTTAGGAGAATTATTCCAAAAAATTTATATCATTTCCCAGCCATTTTTTTGGCATAAACTTACTTTATTTGATGTATAGAGTACGTACCCTCCGTTAAGGTTGGCAACGGAAAACACGCTGTAGGTATATAGGCAGGGTAGGAAGAGATCACGGATCTCCACTTGCTACGGTCCTCACACCTCTTTCGCTTCATCTGCTTTCATGATAAGATATCATTTTACATAGCGTCACAGTAAGTAGTGTTGTAGTATATTACATTTAACATAAGCTGATAATCACTTCGAAGAAATGCAACGAGAAATGTCATCCCAGAGTTTTGGAAAAATTACCTACACGAAAATCGTCGGCCAATCGACTCCAGCTCAGAGACATTACCAAGCTAACTGGCGAATATCTGAACGACATAATTCAACCTGATTTCCGTGGAAACCAATTTGTGGAGACAATGATATAATAGCTCTTGTAATTAGTGTTAGCATTCTATGTTAATAGCGACTTGATTGTCGCCGTTTGCATACAGTTTAAGGACTTTGATTTGCTTGTATAGCTTAATAGCACTAGAAGTTGTAAAGAAAACTATTGAAATGATTATTAATTGTCCCAGCCTCTTAGTAAAAAAAGTCACAAAAAGCTTTCTTGTAACGCAACGATCCGCTGCTATTTTATGTAGAGCTAATAGCAGTTAATGTTAATAGCAGGTTAAATAATACTGCACAAATCATGCGTAAGTACTATGTTAAACTAATAGCAGAAATTAGCATGTGATAATGGGCCAATCTCTCATGCAAGGATTAAGTGGCCAAGTGTCTTGGGTCCAATAACTAATCAACTAAGATTAGTGCTCAATAGACTAAATCCATGATAAAATGCGTCTTGATGACACCTGTTTAGGCATTGGCTCATCTACAAGAATAAAAAATATATTCCCGAACTGGGGTTATTTTGTATAAAATTGTTCTTAGGTATGTTGTATGAGATGAGGTATCATATGTACATCTTCATTGGTACTATAATAAAGTTAAATATAGTATTATATTTAAATTTATTATCCGTTAACTCTCTTATATAGGTAAACCTTTTTTCGGATGTTGCTACTGTTGCTGTGGATGATACTATTATAATCCGGGAAGTTAATTAGTTATGTCATTCAATCAAAACATCCAATAAAAAATACATTTTTATGACGAAAGGAATTTTGCTATATGCTTGCATCTATTGAAATGCTAAATAAACTATTTTTAGAAATAATCGGGTAGCAACTGGACTAAACCTAATTTATAGTACATTGAACTCTGGAAACCCCTATCAAAATACAAGTTTATGTTAATACGGGGTATCGTCATATCACTGATCTCAAATTTAAGTGGACAAGCCAAGTGATAGTGACGTTAACACGATCTCTATGGCTATTTAATGACGGGCTTCGTGTTACGACCTCCTAATAGCCGTTTACCCTAAGATCATGAGTTAGGTTACCGAAACTGTTAAATTAACTATAAAGACGGCATGATAATATGAAGTCATACGACATTATGATTTCGATGTATTAAAAGTAAAACAAGAGACTTACTTCCTAATAATAAATTAATTTCTTAACTCTAGATGAAAATCGTAGTTAGGTCGCAAGTAGGTAATTACTTATTATTCTTTAGAGATACGGTATATAAGTCTCTAAATACAAATGTCTTAAGTGAATAAGCTTTTGGAAGCCGAAGCTAAGAGAACAACTACGCAGTTATGACGAGTGTCGCAAAGAGATAGTATTCATACTCCTTCCTAATAGTTCAAAGGACTAAAAAGCAAATTAAGTCATTGTCTTTGCAGCTTACTAAATATTCAGTAAGTATTTAATAAACCCGTACACACAAATAAAGATATTAAATAGGTACGTAAACCTCCAGGTCAAACACAGTATTGATTCTAAGTAATTTTATGTGCCTATTTGCTACAGTTGGTAGCATTGCGAGAAGTACAATGGCCGAAAACGGCAGCATTCTTATTTCAATTCTGGACCTGAACGAGGGTCGAGAGCGCAGACGGTTCATAATGCCGCTCTCGAGTGGAGGGCCTGACCGCGGCTACTTCGACAGCTTAACAATCTGGGGGTTTGGGTCAAGTCAAATACTTATGTAAATTAAATAATGTGATAAAAAATTATACATTATTAATTATTTTGATTGGAACGTAATAAATAATAATACACACATAATTGTAGGCCACTGCTGGATGTAGGCCTTTTCCAGGACACGCCCAAAGGCTACTGCCATTGAGAAGTTTTTGCCCATAGTCACCACGTTTGGAAGGTGCGTTGGTAATGCATTGTGAATTTTGGACGATGTTGTCATCACGGGAGACGCTGCTGCCCACCTCCCGGAAATATTTAATCAATAAGTACGAGTAATAATAAGAGGTTGAAAACATTTTTATGTGAAATGTTTCAAATGAAGGCACTACCATCCAGTCTATCACCTCAGCTATTACCATAATATTATCGTCACCTATTGCTAATACAAGCAGGCTTATAATCTATTCATACATTGAATTTGAATCCCAGAAATGCACTTGGATCCGATTTAAATACTCTGAATCAGGAATCAAATATTTGAGCATATTATAAATCATATATTTGGTACGAAGCAACGTCATATCTGTGCTTTATGACGTTGCTTCGTACCAAATTTCAAGTTTCTGAGTTCATGGGAAGTATCCTATAAATGCCTGTATTTTTTAATTGCTTTGGCTTAGTTGTTTGATTCACAAATTCAAGGAACAGTAGACCTGAGTATTTGATATAAATTTCAGCTTGATATCTCCACGCGTTCCTGAAAATAGGGTCTTGACAGACAGACACGGACGGACGGACAACAAAGTGATCGTATAAGGGTTCCGTTTTTACCTTTCGTGATACAGAACCCCAAAAAGCAAGTTATGACTAGTAAAAACAATTTCTGAGTTTCTAGGACTTAGAAGTTACATGATTTCTCGATCGAATCAATAAAAGTTACTAATCGAAGCATTTGCTTCAATAAGACACCTTTTAAGTGCATTTATTAATTGACTTAATGAAGCGTAACCGCTATTGGTGGTAATTTACAACAACTTTTGAGAAATCCAAGTACCATCACTGATTATTGATTATTTCTGATCGTGATTATGAGTTGTCTGCTTTGAGTGTTAGTAGAGAGTGGTGGGGCTCTAGGTGGAAATTTGCACTTGCGAATGGGTACGCTTAATACATACAATTGAATATAGTAATAGATCATGCATATACATACATACCTACATCATACTGCTGCGTGCCCGAAATGGGATAGCCAGTAGGTACTGTAGGATCACACAACCACGTCTAACATAGCAGGGCAGGGTAGATATAAACAAAAATACATATGATGTATATGATAATTAAGTAGATGGTCACTTATAACATGTAGCACGCGTAAAGTTTTACTCATTCAACCTCTTACGACTGGCCACTGAATGAAAAAAACCTCAAAATAGCCCTTTAGAAACGTCTAGTGCGTTTAATGTTGGTCACTTTGTTGCCGCTAAATTGCTTTTTATTTATACGCGGATTTAATTATATGTGTTAAAAGAAATTCTATGTTTTTGATGTGCCTGTATCTATTTTGGTAAAATTATTTTCGCGGAATCTCGTTAGTTTTTTTTTTGTAATTACAACAAAAATATTATCGATCTATATCGCCTCATGTGTATACAAGTAACTAATAATAGGTTTGTTTCCTTCATGGAAATAGTCATGTGAGCTCTTGTTTTCCCCCATAAATGGTACTACCTATACTTGAAGTTAGCACAATTTAGAAAGCTCTGTGTTTTCCCATTCAATGTTTATCACATCAGTGTATATCAGAAACACACGGCTGAGTTCCCCAAGTGGGTTTGTCAGTACAGGAACATGGAGGAGATCTTATAGCCATGTTTAGCCATAACGGGGCTAGTTAATCACCTGAGGGACGCCCCCATGTTCTTTAGTCAACTCTTATTCTTTTAAGGAGCAAACAACAAATACGAGATAAATAAGCGTTACCTAAAGTAAGCCTAGCCGCGTGGTGCCGGCACAGTAGAGTTTGTACCACCCGTGCCACCGTTAGCCTGCCCGTGGGTATCGTACAAGGCGATTAAGGGTTTCCGGGAGGTGGGCAGCAGCGCCTCATGTGCTGACAACATAGTCCAAAAATCACATTCCGGTCACCAAACCGCCTACCCAGCGTGGTGACTATGGGCAAAACTCCCCTGTAACAGTAGCCTAGTGGCGTGCGCTGAGGGGGCACTAGACATTAAACCAATCAATTCGCAACCACAAAATAAACTGCTTACCATAATTTGGCTTCATATTACAATTTATTTCACGGCACATGTGAATATACTTCAAAAGGGTCCTGTTTTACGACTGGCGGGTGGTAATAACGCTAGCGACAATACTGTGCGGTGTCAACGAAACGAAAACGACTTGCCATATCGCCATCGAGACCCTTGCTGTTATCTGCAGTTGCTATATGCTGGTTCAAATATCTAATGTCAAGGGAATTGTATTTGGTAAGTTTTAATATTTTAAATTTAGTACTGCTAAATTATTTTACTGTTATATTAATAAGTATAAGCTGAGATATATTTTATCCTCTCTCAAACAATCCGTCCAACATTTCTAATGCCTTATTCTTGCCCTATAACCATCCACACTCATACGCTCTATCTCTTAAAAGAGATAATATACAGAATGATTTTTGGTCGTCAACGTTCCCGAAAACTACGGAATCTCCTCATCATCACGATAAGTTTTCTCCATGGATGCATACCTGGGAAGTGTCTGGTTTCCAAAATATTAGGGTCCAAAGTTGAGTAAATAGACTGCGTTTTTCTGCATAAATGCACATTGACGCGTGTAGCAAGATTTTTTTACGAGAAATATGTAATTAATATCTGTCTATGAAAAAACTAGCATAAACACTATAAATGTCGCCCGATCAAGTAATTAAAAAAAAAAAAAAATTACATTGTTTCCCAGCATTTTTAGGGTTCCGTACCTCAAAAGGAAAAAACGGAACCCTTATAGGATCACTTTGTTGTCCGTCTGTCCGTCCGTCTGTCAAGACCCTTTTTCTCAGGAACGCGTGGAGGTATGAAGCTGAAATTTATATCAATTACTCAGGTCTACTGTCCCTTGAAGCTGTGAAAAAATCAAACTTCTAAGCCAACGCAATCAAAAGATACAGCCGTTTATGCCGCAAATTTTCGACACTTGCAAGGAAATCAAAACCTACAGGGTGCTTCCCGTGAACTCAGAATCTTGAAATTTGGTACGAAGCAACGTCTTATAGCATAGATAAAGGAAAAATTACGAAAACCATAAATTTTTAGTTACATCACATAATATATTTTTTTTAAATAATTTTAAACTTACTACCCATTTCCTCATAAACGCGTAGAGGTATTAAATTGAAATTCATACCAAATACTCAGGTCTATAATACCTTTAAGCTGTAGCAAAATCAAACTTCTATGTCAACGCAATCAAAAGAAACAGCAATTTAAGCTGCATATTTTGAAACTCGCAAGTACTCGCAAGGGAATCAAAACCTAAAGGGTACTTCCAGTCGACCTAGAATCTTGAAATTTGGCATGAAGCAACGTTTTATAGCACACATAAAGGAAAAATTCCGAAAACCTTAAATTTTTAGTTACATTACAAAATATATATTTTTTAATAAATATAAACTTATTACTTTTTTCCTCATGAACTCGTAGAGCTATCAAGTTGAAATTCATATCAAATACTTAGATCTAATTGCCTTTAACCCGTGAAAAAAAAAAATTATAAGTCAACGCAAAAACGCAAAACGCAAAAGTACAACCATTGATACCGCATATTTTGAAACTCGCAACTACACGCAAGGGAATTAAAACCTAAAGACCACTTCCCGTTGACATAGAATCTCGAAATTTGGTAAGAAGCAATAGCTTACAGCACAGGTAACAGAAAAATTCCGAAAAGCTTAAAATTTTAAGTAGTTATACCACCAAAAAAATTGTGATTGTAAACATAATTGTAGTTACAGCAATGACCGCGAGTTATTATACTATGTATGGGGAGGGCAACATTTTTCAAACGGCAAAAACGACCTCACTCATCGTCATTCAATCCCGATGTTTTGGTGAATGTAGCTGTATAATCTAAATGCGTCCTAACTGCTTAAAGTGTTATACTTATAATTAAATTCAATGACATTATTATATTTCTTATTGTTGGTTATTATCAGACAGCTTGCTTGTATTGTTTCTACTGGCGAAGTTTGATGGGACGCTGGTGGCACGGGAGGCACGCGGGGCGCGGGGCGGGGCATGAACGCGCACGCACTGGCCCGCGGGCGCGGGGGCAGGCGACTGGCCAAGAGAAGGGGTATCGTCACACAGCGAGCGGCAGCCGTGCGCCATTCGCACGAGCGCCCGCATGCTGTTCGCACGCGTTCCGAAATAAGTAAAATTTGCGACAATTTCTCGTCGATTGTAATGTTATGAATTTCATTTTGCAATAAAAATACCATAGTTATGACTCGATTGTCGTAATGAACGAACTTTGTAAACCTTGCAGGTTTGTACGGAACCCTCGGTGCGCGAGTCCGACTCGCACTTGGCCGGTTTTTTTTTGCATAAACTTACTTTATGTTTTGGTCTTGGTGTTTTGTAGGCAATGGGTTAACCACCTGTCACTGGGTAACTTGTCATATCAAAACGAGGATGAGGGAGGACCTCAATTCTCCCCGCGAGGTACACCTCATTTGAGGTGTTCACCTCATTTAACCAAAAGCAACTCTATGTAAGGGTAATAATAAGACTGGATATTGATTGAGTAAATGGTAATAAACCTCGAATTCTCCTCGCGAGGTACACCTCATTTTGAGGTATTCACCTCATTTAACCAAAAGCAACTCAATGTAAGGGTAATAAGACTGCATATTGATTAAGTGAATGGTGATGAACCTCGAGTTCTCCTCGCGAGGTACACCTCATTTTGAGGTGTTCAACTCGTTTAACCAAAAGCAACTCTATGTAAGGGTAATAAGACTGGATATTGATTGAGTGAATGGTAATGAACCTCGAGTCGCGCTCGCCTAACACCTCACATTTGAGGTGTTCTGTTCACCTCGTTTAACTGAAATGTAATCTATGTTACGATAATAAGACTTACACAATCGTGACATATATTATTGAGTGAGTGAGTGAAAGAGCCTCGACGACGATTCGACTCGCGAGCGGGTATGTTTCGTTTCTGTTCATTCGTTCAGTGAGTGAATAAGGTGAGTTATAGAATGAGTGAGGAGATTGCGGGTGCACGCAAATAGGAGCGCTATTTCGACCGTAATAAGTATCTGAAAAAAATAATCCTGAAAATATGAAAAAAATATCGGAAAATTTCGGAATTTTCCTGCGACAATTTTCAGTGTTTTCCGCCTCAGAATCATGGTCTGAAGTCATGGTATCAATATTTGCCTGGCTGTCACAAACACCCTGTATGTATATATGTATGTATGTATGTAAACTTACTTTATTTGATGTATAGAGTATGTACCCTTCATTAAGAGTGGCAACGAAAAAACATTCTGTATCTAATAGATTTTTGTAGAGTTGTAAACGTACACGATTCTAATTAATAAAGATTTTAATAAGTATTTCTTTGGATGTCTATTTTAGCAACCGCATATTCTAAGTAAAACAAGTACCGATCTCTCTGGCTTGAAACATCAAATGAAACAATCTTCTAAACAAACCATAATTTAAATAAAATTCTAGCAGACAAATTTGAATAAAACTTCGCAGAACCGCACGAGGTTCTTTGTGATTTTTCACGTGTCTAAAAAATGAAAAATGCCCCAGGCTCATAGACTCCGCATATTATTAAGGATGTAACGTCACAATGGTATGCTATGAGAAATAAATTATTCAGCGAAAACCCGAGCACACGTTTCATCTCTTCGAAAAATAAATATTGTAGGTAAATTTCGGAGCTCAGTCCTTAATTTGAGAATTAATCATGAATTTAGATGAACGTTTTCACTAAATTAAACGGGTACTGGAATATAATTTTTGAGGTATGTAATGTAATTATTGCATGAACGTAACTAAATTATTTTTAATTTAATGAGTTAATTTATTACACAGAAATCTTTAAGCAAACACAAATATGTTACTGAATAAAAGATACTAGTACCCATTAATTTGGTATGTATTCTATAGAATAGAATGTTCAGGGTAGATAATGTTGAGGAGGTTATGAACGAAACTTTCCGAACATAAATATTGAGGTACGTATCGGGTAAGTATAACAAAATCTTTCTTAACCTCTATTTCAACAGAAAGTCATGCCACCCATCAAAGAAATGTGCAATTTCTCGGTATAATTTCTTTCTAAGAATTCCTCCCAGAGATTGGCGAATTCCGAGCGTTTCTCAGCCACTAATTACGGTCTTGAACTCAAAGCGAATTGTTTACTTTAATTTAGTCCCGATTGCCCTTCCAGGCTCCGTATAAACTTTGCTGCAAATTCAATTAATACTGGGATATCAACAATAACAGTTTTCGGTAATTATGTTTGCATTACAAACTGTGTAAGGCTAGCCAGGCTGATGCCTAATTTGCCTGGGTGCGATATTGCATGTAAGCACGATTCTGTTGTTATGTAATATTTCGGTACTACTCGAAGTACATGTAAGTACTAAAAAGATAATGGGACTATGCGAAAAGATACAGCTGACAACGTTATTATTTTCTACCATTTATTATTTAGTATACTTTTATATTACTGTAAGTAGTTAGTCCAGTTAACATAATTGGTACCTAACTGTTATTCGTTTTAAGTACTAATATGGCTTTTAATTTATGTTCATATAACAATTTTATGTTAAAGATTTTCGCAATTACTACAAAAAATATTTTTCTTCTCTCTTTGGTAGGTACTAAGCATTTGAAAATAGACAAGGCAAGTAAAAAAAAGTCATAAAATAACGCCGGCGACTTAGCTCCTGCATAATTAATACCCACACTCTTGCACTCATTAACTTCGTTCCCGGCTATAGTTGCTAATTACATGTACATTTGTATCTCCAGCATCCGTACAGACCTCATTGGAACGGAGTATACTTTCGAGACTTTTCACAAAGATTCGACAACACGATTTATATTTCGAGTGTCGCCCAAATGCTGACGCCTGTTACGACATGATACGGGCATTAAGTACTGCTATTGTCTGAAGAGTCTGTCTCATGCATCAAGTGGTGGTTTTTTATCATTCACTTTTTCGCTATACGCTCAAAGCAGCGAACATAGAGTGTCGTTTGAATTTTTAAGAAGCTGCATACAAGATTTTGCAATGGCTACGGTTTTTATTCGGATTTTTTGGGCTTGAGTGTGCACGGGTTCACAATACACGAGCATGATGGCTTTTGTCAAAGGAATAAGTGTTTAGTTATACTCCTACATATATCTACTCATGTATATTCTACTACTACCTGTAATTTGGGTGTATAATTACAATGTTTTAACTTTTTACAATCTGAGTCTTGCTTGGGCCTACATACCTACGAATTTATTTAATTTAATTAGGTAAGTATAACATAATTTGTGATTTAATGTTTACACAGGCACAACTAATAACCTATTACTATTATTCAGTTTATTTATTAGGTGACTGTTAAAAACGCTATTTAACTTTCAACTATCTAATTATTTAATTTTAATAATAGATAATATTTCCAAAGTTTTAGAATCATTTTCTTGTTAATTATTCATTCGCTGAAAATTCTTATCTAACTAGTTGTTAGTAACGTCTCGTGAAAAGGAAGTTAAGTAAAGAAAATCACATTATTATACTCCAAACTAAACATAACAAATATTCTCAAGAATTCATAATTCATGTTGAGATTACGTTGAAAGCCAAAGAATTAGCCCCGGCGCACGCCCAGTATTGTCTGCAGCCTTCCAAGAGTGGCTTATCCACTGAAATTGAAATATAAGACCGTATGAAAACTTTGAGAATACCTACGCTTCGCTGCAAGAGGTGAATTAAATTTCAAGAACTGGATTAGATACTTAACCTGCATTTTATATACTTTCTTATATTGTAAGGAGGTGAAATGAAATTAGAAAGTTTTTCAAAGTTAGGTTTAGCTTTAGGGTAGTTTCTTCCAACAGCCAGATGCCTATCTGAAGGATAAAGTTGATTCTGTCTTTCTCTAAAACTTGAACAAGATAGAGAGAGACCATCAACTTTATTCTTAGCGTTAACTTTTTCCTATTTATCAAAGTATCCGAAAATGTAGATAAAGTTTGGTAAACAGAATATCCAAGATAAACAACTATATTTTCAGTAAAATAAGGACTTTGTGATTTTTATTTTTACTATCTTCGTGGGCTGTGTTAGAAAAAACAGCAAGTTTTAAGGAAAATCTAATACGGTGCTACCTAAATCGAGCGTAAAGGTACACCTGTTTAACACGACTTTTGACAGCAAAATGTATTCATATCTGTAAAATTTACCAGTGAACAAAATTATCTCATATAATTTTGTTTTAAGTAAGGCTTCTAATGTTGAAAGTGTACACACCCTAGTCTTACACGTATTTAAACCAAGAAGCACATGCAGGGAAACGCGTGACGTCATTGGTTCAACGCGCACCCCACCCTTGAGTAGACTTGTACAGAACTATGTACTAGACGCACTACTTGAATCGAGGACACTATTTTAAAGGCTTATGAGTAATAGGGGGAACCGGGAATTATGGTTCTAGTACATGCTGTAATTAACATGACTAAAACATGGATTAGGCATCTTGACATCTCTGCGGCATGACAGTTTACTCTTAAAGCAGGAATGTTTCCATTATGTAAGCGAGATCTCGCACTACGCTGCTTATGACGGCGCGGCAGTGTCTCAAGAAATCAATGCATTTTTTCGAAACGAAGGATTGTAATTTTTCTATGTTACTTTTTATAATTGTTACGGTGGTATGTCATACATGAGTTGGCGTTTCGGGGCTTTATGGCCGCCAAAGTGAAACTATAGTCCATATACCTACAATTAATTTCGGAACGACATATAAATATTGGGTACTACTACATAGTAACTAGCGCCATAATTTAAAGGAAATGTATATTAGATGAAACGCACTCTAATAAGGAGAACCTGTTAAAGTAAGTTCTCCTTCGTCAAAATCAACATTAGGTTTGTCTCGCTTGCACAATATAAACAATCCTGTTTCCACGCTATGCTTCTAAAATCGCTTTGCAAAATACTATCTTTGTTCACGTACATTATAAAAATAATTATAAAATCGTTTTTTTCCTGGAAAAATCTGGGATAAAGAGTAGGCTTCCCAGAATTTCTCTTTGCCTGTGGACCTTTAATCTAGTATTAGATGGATTAGGTACTGACAAAGACTGACAATCAGACAAAGTTACATTTGAATTAATAATAATAATAATTAAAGTAAGTAGGTAACTCGACTAAGGAACTCGGGCATTCTCTCAGACGATAAGCTAGCAACTCGTCACTGATCATTTTCATCTGTCTCTGCTATGATAAATGTGGCTGAAGGATCTCTTGTATGATCCCGAGGTTCGCTACCCCATTTTGGAAATACAGCTGTGTGTATATATATGTATGTATACCTACTTGAAGTATTACCGACAGCGTGTCCAGTTAAGTTGTACGTAAATTCAAAATGAAACTTCAATTGTGGACCAAATTGGTATTTTTCTACGTACGACTACAGTGAAACAATTTTCAGATCCATTCGGTCCGGGGCTCGGCTCGCGGCATCCATGTATTTGGTTGAATATTTCATCTACGAATGTGCGCTGGGTGGCATAATGGTATGAATCCGTCAGCTGTGAAAGTTTGGGAATGTATATTTTTTAACTGAAGCGCAGTCGAGACAAACCATTATAGGGCGCGGTGCGAAGTAAATATTTACTTTTATTTTAGATAGTTAGTTATTTCTATTGCAATGGCAGTTTTTATTCTCAATAGTAAAGTTTACTTCACATTGTGATTTATAATGGTTTTGTTTCGGCTAGTTTTATAATTCAAGTTCGCTTACTTTTTAATAATTTTAACTCGTAATTCAAATTAAATTAAAAGCACAATACTACAGAACCCTACCCGAAAACTGAAGTTGCGTGATTATTAATTCTAAGTTTATTAAATGGAGTACCGTGTTATCTCGAATATCTAGTAGTAACTTACCACAGTGCATCTTCGCTCTCGACAGGAACTTTGCTTGAACTGCAGCCAACTTTAACTTCTTGGCGCTGAGGAATGCTCCCATTATGCTCGTGACTGATTTGTTATTTATTGGACACTCTAGAATGCACGTGTACATAAGAACTTATAAGGATTGGGGAGAAATGAAGCAATTGAATGGCAAAGTGGCTGTATTGGCTGAATGCCGTAGGTTGATGCCACGGAGGAATTAACTTGCAACATCTATTTCAAAAGAATCTGGTGAAGATAGAGAGCAAAGGTTTTTTGATGGTCTATTAAACGGACAAAGATCTTTCCATTTGGTGCCCAGATTCTGAAACTTCATAAAATAATTATGCAATAAGTATTGGTTTAGTTTTGACGCAACCCAACCACTCTGACGGAAAATATTGTTGTTTAGCAAGTGTCTTTTTTTTTTTTTTTTTTTTTTTATTTTTTAATAAATCATTATTGAAACATCATTAGGGAGATCACTCAAATAAATGAAAACTTATTTGTAAAATTGCCCTAAAGGTTTTAACATAGGACATAGGTAAGAATAGAATCAATCTTTTGACGACTCTTCTATTTCCATTGAGGGGTCGCCCACCACCGGGCCCTACACCCCCGCTGACTCTTCGATGTTTAAATTGTAAGGACGACTTAAATAATGTAATAGTCAAAATAGATAATAGTAAGATAAAATATATAAGTTTACGCATAAAATGTTTAAAAAATAAATATCAACAATACCCAGTACCGACATATAGGTACAGCAAAAATTAATTACATAATAAAATCCAGATTGTAGCAGTCAGATCCGATCGGAAAAATAAAAAAGCATCGAAATTGACGCTCTTGTACATTGAAACATACATCAGCATACGTATACAATGGTAATAAAGCACACGGCTTTTCGATGCCTATACGATGTATATTCTCCTATGGGACCGTTAACACGAACCGAATGGCCTGAATAAAACATAAAGGTGTCGGAAATCACCGTATTATTTATAACATTATACGACTAATAGCTACTTCGTATGGGCCCTTACTTTTGGATAATGTAACAATGCATTACGAAATACGCAACAATATTGTATAGCTAGGTGTTTACAGGACAGGGTCATGGATTTTTGGGTACTTCTAATTTGCCCTATCTGCAAAATGTAATGTCTTAAAATAAGTAGAATGTACCGGACCAATAATTTGGCTAAGAAAACTTTAATTTAACACACTACATATCTACCGCATAAAAATGCTACATGCTAAAGTACGTTAAACTTAAAAGATAATTACAGTAGATCAAACCCCATACAACCTTTATTATATTAAGAAGTTCCGATTTATGGTGACCCTGCAGGTTTTATTTAATATATATAATAATAATAATAATAGGCCCGCAGGGCAGCTTGTGGCGAGCTGTTGGGAGGTAGCGTTCCCACGGACCTGAAGTACTCCCGGGGGAAGACCCTGTTCCTCATCTCCGGCGCCGGAGTGAGGTCTGACGAGGAACAGTTCCCCCACCGCTGCCTTGCCTTCGCCGGCCGGGCAGAGTGGAGTCGCGAGAGCTATGACAGCTCGAGGGTGGACGTGCCCGTCAGTTAGTGGCGAGTTGGCTTCGGTTTAAAGTCCAGGGGCATCCCTCCACCCTAGCCGCTCACCAAATGTTGCCCCCTTTGTCGCTCCATGCGTGCGGCCGTTTCAGGGGGCCCATGAAATGAGTCGGCGAGTCACCGCCTGCCACCAAACAATTATGAGACTTAGTTGTAATGGTAGGCGTCCGTTAGTCTCCTTCAATAGCCCAGTTACCCAACCCCACCCAACATTCAGCCCCATAGCTCATGACCTTTGTTTCCATCCCATGACATAGATCTGCACTCCAATAGTCTTGCACATGGCGGGGACCATCGCCGGATGTATCATATTGTGCGGTCGGCGATGGTATCCGCCATGTGTATCCCACACCATATTAAAGTTCTCTAAAAAGGGCCTCTACATCTTGGCCACGGCCCGATGCACGCCTCTCAAAGGACCGGGACTCTGTAGTCCCGAGAATTTAAACAGAGATTTATTTATTTATTTATTTTATTTATTTCATCATCATCATTTACAGCCCTGAGAAGTCCACTGTTGGACATAGGCCTCCCCCAACAACCTCCACTCCGACCGGTCGGAAGCAGCCTGCATCCAACCGACGCCCGCAACCTTGGCCAGGTCATCCGTCCACCTCGCGGGTGGCCTTCCCACGCTGCGCTTGCCGATACGTGGTATCCACTCTAGAACTTTCCGACTCCATCGGCCATCAGTTCTTCGAGCTATGTGCCCGGCCCATTGCCACTTCAGCTTGCTGGACCGTTCAGCTATGTCGGTGATCTTTGTACGTCTGCGGATCTCCTCATTTCTGATTCGATCACGCAGAGAGATCCCAAGCATAGCTCTCTCCATCGCTCGCTGTGCGATCCTGAGCTTTTTTATGAGGCACATAGTTAGAGACCACGTCTCGGCACCGTAGGTCATCACCGGCAGCACGCACTGGTTGAATACCTTCGTCTTTAAGGACTGGGGTATCTTGGACACAAATAAGCTTCGTAGTTTCCCGAACGCTGCCCAGCCGAGTTGGATTCGCCGAGTTACCTCCTTCTCAAAGTTGGACTTACCTAGTTTGACCGTCTGTCCCAGGTAAACATACTCGTCAACAACTTCAAGCATCGAGCTCCCAACCAGTACAGGAGTGGGCGGCACATGGACGTTCGACATGATCTTCGTCTTGTCCATGTTCATCTTCAGGCCCACCTGTTGGGAGACTCGATTGAGGCCATCGAGCATTGTGCTTAGATCCTTCAGCGATTCTGCCATGACCACGATGTCGTCTGCGAACCGAAGGTGAGTGATGTATTCGCCATTGATATTGATGCCGAATCCTTTCCATTCGAGAAGCTTAAAGGCGTCTTCCACTGCATTTGTGAAGAGCTTCGGAGAAATAACATCTCCTTGTCTCACTCCCTTCTGTAAAGAAATCGGATTAATTTACAATAATAATAATAATAATAAGTTTATTCGTGTATCATAATAATATTTAAATATTTGTTATGAAAGATGTACTTACTTACTCATGTATTTATCTTTAATACGTACAATAATTTGCAGCAATACCACAAATATTTTATACTTCGATCTGATAAAATTTTAGTTTCGCATATTTTGAAGCATCCCTAGGCTCCATATATTTGCATTATCTAGAGTTGGACTATCGCAGCTCGCTTTCATCTCACGTTTTAGGTTATTTCAAATACAATTTGTGGTAGAAAATTTTGTAGCCACAGCCACAGTTCGCCCACGGTAAAAGGATTTCTATCTAAATTCATATTTTTAGCTGAACATGAGTGGCCAAAGGATTTCAAACTTGTTATTAAATTTAAAATGGAAATGTTTTTATAGTAGCAATAATAATATGTATAGGTCCGTGATGTTCATGAGTTTAAAGGAGATACTAAATTAGATATATTTATAACCCTTTTAAAAAAATTAAACTTACTGAAAAATACATCTGTAATATTATGTAGATACACCCATTTCTATGGATACACCCGTTAAACATGACTTTTGACAGCGAAATGTATTGAATTGGTGTCAAATTAAACAGTGTAGGTGTACTTATACAATTTCATTGGTGACGCCCTTTGCATGCTTTATACGAGTTGGAACACCACTTGTTTTAAATGCGTGATCGAATCTCGAATTAATTTTACCCTCGATGCTGTCTTGTTTTCTGAAACTCTGAAATAGTTCAGCCTTGAATCTGACAGATATTAATTAATAATAATATTAATTGGTGAAAGCGTTTTTCATGTCAAATTCAAAACAACATAATTGCAATAAAAGTAAAAGAACCCTTCCTACAATTTCAAAGAAAGTGGTTACATTAACAACAACAACGCAATTTCATTGCCCGTCTACATAAAACCAAAACGCCTTCGATTAGCGCAAACTCCTTACAAATAAATTGTCCCTTATCTCGATTCCCAGAGGTTGTTACACTGACAAACGTCGCACTTCATTACAATAGGCGTGACCGGATTGATAAAAATGCTAAATAAGTTAGATTATGTGGCTACTACCGCTTTATTGCCATGCCATTTGGGTAATTGCGTTCTTTTTTGGGTATTTTAAAAAATAAATTATGGTTTTTAGAATATAGCTAAAGTTGCACACAATAATTATCAAAGTTGGACTGCTAAGCATAAAATGTATAGATAATTATTGAATAACATGAAAGATGCAGCCACTAAGAAAATCAGAATAAACAAAAACAAATAATTTTCGAGATGGTAAATCGCCGTATTTACGATTTTTCTTAACGTAAAAGAACACCCAAGTTTATGCAGGTCTTTAAATATTTGTAGCTTAAGTCTAATCAAGTCTTGGAATTATCTAATAACTCCAGATTGCGCTTTCCGCCTAATTAGTACGTAAAGTAATCTCTATAAAATTGTTACTAACTTTTTCCTTGTTATTTCAAAACCTTTAAATCTTAGATTTTGCACTTAACTGTTCTGAATTGAAATCTTTACTTGACTTATTCTTTGAGTAATGTTGACGTATGTATGTATACAGACAAAGTGAAAGTAAAATCGTACAAAAAATTATTTTTTTAAAACAATTCTAAGTTATCATTTTACTTGATTCTAAGTAAAATTATTAATAAAGAAATGGAAAAAATTCCTCACCCGGGTGGGAATCGAACCCACGACCCCTGCTTCTAAGTATAAATATTTTACAAAGTAAGGTTTCGTTACCGGAAAAAGGCAGTCTCGTGTTAAAAAAAGTTTTATCTGTGAAGAAATAATCAAGATAATATGTAATAGAGAAAGAGATAATGATAAACAAACTAAAATTACCTTTTCTTCTCCAGGGTGATAGAGTGAAGGCATTCCAGTTGTAAGAGAATACACTGAAAAAAAAACTTAGTTGGGGAGAAACAAAATACAGAAGTAGCATGTAAGTGACTAAACGTATTCTCTTTTTACATATAAAATCCGAATTTTACTACTGCTGCATATTGTACTTACGTAATATCAATGAATCTTAACACCATTCTCGATCTTGGACCTTAGGCACACGGGGCGGGTCGGGTCGTGACCCGCTCGCCAGGTGCCGACTCTCCACAATGTAGCACGGACCTATCCAAAACGAATTTAGAATTTTCAGAGTCGTTCGCCGGAATGTAATTCCTGAACACAGTGTTATAGTAGGTATTTTTAAATATTGAGTACCTATATTGTAGCATTTGGTTTACTAAATAGGTAGTCTGTTTGTTTTACTTTATAAGGTATTAAATTAAAAATAATCAAGTCCTGTGGGGCAAGCACGAACCTTTCGATATTCCGTAACGCTATCGTTACGGTATACACTAAACTTATATCGCTTGCGAGTCTAACGCTACGGCGCGTAAACTGGTTCATGCTTACCCTACTGAAAGAAATTATGACCGCGATAGATTATAGAAAAAAATGTCTACCACTAAACGATGTCGTGTACGCACTGTGATTGCAGATATTGAATGAACCGGATAGCCTCTGAGAGGCTTACGTTTCATAACATCTCGTTTTTTGTTCCTACTTTAACTATCTATGAAAATTTTGTATTTCCGGCGCTCGATATCCCTATCGCCAAATTAAGCTCCATAAACCGCTTCCACCTGGAGCCCGAGTTCATAAAGTAATTGAAAATTGTTAATACTTGCCTCCCCATAAATAATAATGCAGGCGGTATGTCGTGACACTTTAATGTTTTATGCACAGCACCCAGTACGTGTTAATGGCGACCGATGAGCTCTGGACATAAATTTCGGTGCTTTTATCCCATTTTTGTGCCGTTTTCCAGGGCAATTTGCTGTAGATGTGCGTTTTTAATCGCAAGTGCCTTGTCTGAATTTGTAGTGAATGACTAATGAATTTTTTCAGCAGTTTTCGTATGAAAAAATGTTGGCTGCTGCCTTTGAAATTAAGCTAAGAACACCTAGTTTTAGGTTTTGGAATTATTTTCTAGACTGGTATTATTTTTGGAGTTCTTAATTGTTTCGTTTTTAATGCAACGTCAGTATCTGTATCATCAAATAAAGAACAGTATGTATCTATACTCTACTAATAAATAATTTTAAGATTTGATATGAAAGTTGGACGTTTCTTTCCAACATCGAACTTAGACACAAAATTAACATTATTATTGACAGTACAATTCACATTTTATTTAATTGCAGTCGTAACAAATTTACAGCGTGTTTTAGCCGAACGATGTGCTGTGTTGCTTTAGTGTCGATTTTACGATAAATAGCGCCATTTCTCTGGCGCTATTACAACTTGACGACGCATAGAATGGGCACTTGAAGCACTTTGAGATAAACTGCAGGAGGACAACACTAGATTGTATTGATAATCGCAATCCAATCTAGATGTAAAAGTTGGGTAAACATAGTATACCTATATTTCCCTGAGACTCGTTCATTATCTTTGTCTTCCTTGGGTTCTAATGAAATGATATTCACAATACTAATAAGGCTTGTAAAATCAAGCGATTTTGAAATAGCATTTCAACTTTTTCTTAATTTTTTCGGAGAAGATTAAGATTATACATAAGTTAACAACGCCAACAAGTGTAGACAAGTTGCAATGCTACTCTCGATTTGACTTTAGCATGTTTCGTTTCTGTTTTGAATTAAATTAAAATTGGAATTGCCATAAGGAGTAATCCTACGAATGGACTCTGCCGACATAATAATATATCAATGATACATTGAAGATGCGGGAACAAGCAGTATTGGGCTACCGTTGTGCGATGCATCGAGCCAAAATATTTTTGGCTCCTGTACTGGAAAGGTGGGCGGATGCGATTTGTTTTGAAAAAATATGTGTTTACTTTGTGTTGTCAGGTGTAATACAAAGTATCGTATTTATCCAGCTACTATATATTTTATTCCGGAAAATAAGTTTTAAAATGTTTTTCGGATTATCGTAAGACATGCATGAATACTTACAGGTTTGCTACCGCTGTATTAAATATATTTCAGATGTATAGGTAATTGATTTAAGAGAACGGTTATGTAAATCGAAATGCTATGAAAATAGCCCACTATACAGAGTCTATTCACAAAATTAGAAACTTGAAATCACATGTTTTTCCAGATATTATGAAGACTCTAATATGTGGATAGGTCCATAGCTTTCGGTGTAACACAGCTCTTCTGTTATATCCTATATAACAAGAACAATTTTCACTAAAATAAAACCCGCACAAAATTGCTGATACCTAACCAATCTTCTTCTCAATTCCACGAGTATGATAACAAGATAATATTGACATAACAGACTTTAGCACACGAAAATAAACCTAATTGTAAACAACAAACTATACAAACAAAATAATAAATTGAACTGAAACTAGGTTATAATGTTTTGCTAAGCCACAATTGAGTTGTTTTCGCTGCACACCATATATTATTGTACGGTAAACAAAGATTCTCTTATTTCTGTACATTTATTTATTTTTAAGTTTTAAGCTTTAAGTTTCTGCTTTTTCACCTCTGTTCATTATTTGTTTATAAAAAGGTTCTTATTTTCTGTTCTATTCGCTGTATGCGAAATATAAATGGTGTAACCCTGAGCAGGATTTTCATTTAGATTCCCATTGTAGAAGCTATACATCTCGTAGATGCGTCACATCAAACATCAGCCTTTTGTAGTCCATTGCTGGACGTAGGCCTCCACCAGGACACCCCACAATGCTGCCATATATTGGTTTTTGCTTATAGTTACCACGCTAGGCAGGCGGGTTGGTGACCACAGTGTGCTTTACGGGCTATGGTATCAACACGGGAAACGGTGCTGCCTACCTCCCGGAAACCCTTAATCGCCGCTTACGATAACCACGCACGGCATAGAGTAGGTACCATTTCCATAATCATGGTTACGCCACAGAATCTACTTCGATATCACCACAATTTGGGTTGGAAAACGTTATGATACTTATTTGAATTTTTCAGCTATTCCATTTTATAAACTAGCTAGGCAATATGTAGCCAAATGGGTCATTATTACAATATTATGCTAATGATCCTAGATATGTTACAGTTAAACTTGTCCCCTTAATAATGGCTCTCGTTGCAGTTATTATCGTTATTGCCCATTTTTTATATGCTTAAAAGTCTAGACTATAACCATATGTGATACCTGATAGTTGCTACAGTTTATGATTTTATATTCCATATTTATATTCTCTTTTGGGAGCTAGATTCTGTCGAATTTTCTCTTACTACGTCGCTAACTCACACTTGACTGTGTTGTACAATATTATTTCAATTTCTTTTTTTTTGTATAACCCGAAGGAAAGTCAAGAAAAACTAGGTGTATACAGCCATTCTTATTCTTTTTAGTACACAACAATAACATTGTCTTTAGTAGACTTATTTCTGACTATATACATACATAGGCAGAGCTACAGGATCATGAAGCTGATCCTTGCAGCTACGTTTATCATAGCGGGTTATCATCATCAGATGTTAATGATCAATGACAAGTTGCTAGCTTATCGCCTGGAGAAGTTCCGCATCTCTAAGCTCCTTAGTAGACTAGTAGATGCAAAGAGGACCAGTCCATAAAGACTTTATCAAACTTTGGCCTGATTTCGAGGTATTAAATTATTTTTCCATACAACGTAAATAGAATTTTCAGGCCTAACCAAAATGTAATGTACTAACATTTTCCTTTATTTTACACGTCAGGTCAAACTGAAGGGTCTAAACGATCGTTCAACGTTTATTTTCATTTCGGACCCTCCCCTTTACACCCTCGTCTTCCCTTGATACATTGTTGAAGGGTTGATGAAATATACTCTACTTTTACTTTTTTATTAAAACAAAGCCTTTGCACAGTGAAATAAATTTTCTAGTGCTTGGTTTTAGAATTAAGATTGTACTTTTATTAGCGAAGGTTTTCGGTTATTTATATATACTTAGTTAAAAATTTTCTGGATAAATAATTCAGTTAAATCTTTTTTGAAGTAGCGCATTTTGCTGGTAATTATCGGGAAGGCGTATTCCAGTATTATGGAAAACCTGGCTATATTCATTACAAATATAATACATTTCTAAACTTAGAATATCACGTCTCTGCACTAAACTTAGGAAAACATGTTGAGCATTTTAAAAGTACATTAATTAAATAACTTATAAATAAATAAATAAATAATAAATATTCACACACCACAGAACACATTAACCTAGTCCCACAGTAAGATCCCTAAGGTCTTGTGTCGTGGGTACTAAGCAACGTTATATAAATATATAGATAAGTATAGAAACATCCATGACTCGGAAACATTGACAAACATTGATATTCATCATATCAATGTTTGCACCTATCGGGATTCGAACCCAGGACCTATGGCGTCGCAGGCAGGTTGTTAAATTAAAAATACATATATCCCACGACTTTATCGTGGTACAACTGGCCAAATCCCCTATTACTTGTCCTATAATTAAAAAGAACTACATGATTTACTCAAGTTTGTTAGTTAAAATAGGCATTTAGCAATTTTATTGCCAACTATTAGATTGAAGAGCATTCTAGGAACACTTCTACTACAAATCAATTTGCGACGCATTTCAGCAATCCTCTCGTATAGTGACATACAGGTAAATGGAAGGAACTGGAATTTCGTTCCGTTCTCCAACATAAACTTAAGCACGGAATGGCGTCTGGATTCAATATAAATCGAGTTGGAGATCCTATTATTATAGTAAGGTGTCGGGAACTAAGTAAGCGTGGCATTTCCAAATGCCTGCTTACTATAGACTAGATACTCGTAACTGACAGAAGTGTATGTATGGAATGTAAAAAGTATATTTACCTATAACAACGGTCTAATACTCGTATTCGAGTATAAACATACAGATAATTTGGAATAGCTCAGTACCTAATACCTATTTGTCTCCGAATATAATTTTGTTACTGGTTTCTATCTTCCAAGTTTGACTTTGGACTTAATAGGCTGTCTGATGATAAGTGAATATTATTATTTGCATTCTTCTGCCCAGCCTCTAAGAGGTGGTTCTGGGTTCGCTCAAGATTCTTAGGTTCATTTTACAAAGTATTAGGTGGAATAGACTGTAGTAGGTATCACAACTAAGACCGTGCTAAAAATAAAAACATGATATTGAATTTGACAGATATTCTATACATTTTGCCATAGAAGAATAAGACGTCATAGAGTGCTAATGTCATACTAACTGTTTCGATGCACCATTAGACTTTTCGGTGCCTCACAATTCCAGTCCTTGACACTATTCTATTTATTCTATTAGTGTAATGTATAGTAATGTATTACTAAGGTATTATAACGTATACTCGTAGTAATGCAATCTGGACTGGAATTGTAAGGCATTAAAAAGTCAAGGACTGGAATTGTGAGGCACTGAAAAGTCTAATGGTGCATCGAAACTGTTAGTATGACATTAGCACTCTATGTCTATATCTTATTCTTCTATGATTTTGCTAACAAAACTGTAATATTTTTGACGTAATATAACTAATTTAACTTATCTATTGTATCATGCATGTTATTATATCTGACCCTAAGAATCACCAGCAATATTACCACTGGTCAAGAATTTAGAAGTTTCCTGAAAATATGTCGTAAGTAGGTACTTATTCAGTGGTAAGTAGGTATAGGTATGCCATCACAATGTGTCGCCTCTGAATCTAATCTACGCCAATGAGACAGCAATAAATTAGACAAATCCGATTTGCACGTGCGGAGGGAGGGTCCCTGACGGTGATCGCGTTCGCTTATTTTGACAAAACACATTTATAAATGTTTATTTCAAAGGCGTCGGGAGGGAAGTGATTTTAAGCTGGAAAAGCTGACGTACCATTAACATTGGCTCTATTTATCAGGATTTCGTATTACTCCCGAAATGTAAAGATTATTGTGAAACTGTGGCTTTTTTCAGCTATATTTGATACCGTTTCAAAACAATTGACCTAATCTGTATTGATATTCTGATTAATAATATGGTTTAAAAAAACGTTCCTAAATTAAATGATTATTACTAATTTTAATATTTATAAGTAATAAATTATTATTCTAATAGTGTAGATTAATACAATTACTGTAATTTTAACTTTAAATTATGTATTTTGCTTCAATATTATGGTACAATATTATACTACGATATGACTACGTTGTAATGTAGAAGAGCAGCTACGAGCGAACACGTGGCTTTGGTAATGCTACTCGACTACGCGTGCTACGAACCTTTTATTATTCATTAAATTCCGTGAGTACAAAGTCATACAACACATTTTATAAAAAGGGATATATTAAACTAAATAGGTATATTTATTTAAGATGTAAAAACCTATTTTATCTGGAATTATAGGTGTAGATAAAACTTCAGTATAGGGAACTTTATTTACTACGCATGTATGTGTAAGAAAAACACATGAAAAGCCGTTTATAATAAAAATGTGGTAATTCCGTTAGTGTAGTTAAATATACAGAGTGTTTGTGACAGCTAGGCAAATATTGATACCGTGACTTCAGACCATAATTCTGAGGCGGAAAACACTGAAAATATTCGCAGGAAAATTTCAAAATTTTCCCATATTTTTTAAATATTTTTAGGAAAAAAATAGTTCGATTAAGCCTGAGATAATGACTTAAAAATAAAATTTTAAGCAAAAGATCATTTTCCAAAAAAAATACCCTCAAAAATGTTTAAATAACTCATCAACCTTAATTGAGAGTCACAAGTGATCCAAAAAACAGTAAAGATTACTGATAATCAAATCAAAAATACATTTCCTGCGAGTAATAACACTGTCGTATAACTCAACACAATGCTACTTGTTCAGCATTTCAGTATTTATGCATGCCTGTCACCCACACCCTGTATTAGATTTATAATTTAATCATGTATTTTTTGTTTGCGAAAACATAAGTCAAATAAATGATATAGGTATATATTTTCAGCTGTCCTCAGTTGATACGGAGCTTCAGTAGAATACATCAGCTGCAATGTCTTCGTGCATATCGTAAGGGCATATGGGCCTATTACCTGAAATAAATGAATTTTGAATTTGAATTTGTAAGAGTCGACTAAGGAACACAAGTTGCTATGGTACAATCATACATCTGTCCGCTGTGCTAAACGTGACTGTGAGATCTTCTTTATAATCCTGCAGTTACTGCTATTCCATTTCGAGAACACATCCGTATCCATATGTCTATTTATTTTCATACTGCATCTTCCTTAAATATCAATCGATAGAACCAACCTTGCTATTTGCTTTCTATATACTCAGTAATATAACCTCTACCTTTAATAACAAACTGGGTGGGTAGGTAAAAAAAAATAAAGGGGAAAAATAAAAGCGAAAGGCGTAGGTAAGCTATGCCGAACACGTCCCTGAGAGCCGACTGATTTCGGCATCACGTACTAAGGAGAGAACTTTTATTACTTCCTCGCCTGTAATTGTTATGGAGAGTCCTTATGTACCGTTATTAGTTTAGTTCTTGTGGAATCAATCGTAGGTTTTTCTTATGTTTTGATGAGTTGATAAGCTGTAAATAGTCGTATTTTCTCCTAAGATATCTAGGGGGCTTATGTTCAGCAGTGAACTTCTATGGCTGAAAAGATGACCTAGAGATCTACTTTGTGCTCTGGTTCTCTCCATGCCTCTTTTTCCATGGTTTAGGTGATATAGATGGTTTTTTAATACGTTTTCGGCGAGAATCAGGTTTTAGGTCAAACACTCCCCAGTTATTATATTTTCTTAATGTTTACTAAACTTAATTGGCCTAATAATAGAGTGATATTGAAGTAAATGATAGTCATTTTAACACACGCTATTTATTAAGGACAAATTGTTTATTTTCCGAATAAAATAAATAAATAAAATAAACTTTTAGCTGTAATTTTAATATTGAAACTGCGCACTCACTCAACTTCTGTTGTTTAGTATTAACGAGCCTAGTTAGAGTCTACAATAGTGTTTCTGACCTTCACTACGGTACTGAAAGGCTGGATGAATAATCTTTTCAAAAAATTGTAAGTCGTACTTCGTCGTAGCTACTAAATAAATTAATAATACAGTTGAAATAAAGAGCTTATGATATTACGCTAGTATTTGCTTATGACTTCGTCTGTTCTGTGGGAAATTTCGGTAAATTCTTTCTTGTGCTCTCCTACACTCTTCAAGGAGCATACAAGGATTAAAAATTTTTCATCACGCATTTTAAATCACACGCTTTGGTTGGTGCCTAGATCACAAGAAAATTGGGTGAAAAATCTGTCCCCAATGTAAAATTTGCTCCAATTTGGTTTCCACTTGTGAAAATCAACATTTCCCCAGTAACTTTCCTTGAAATAATAGTATTAGAGCTTGGTGAATAGGCTAATAGCCTTAAATTGGCTTGTGACCAGTTATTACTCCTTACGAGTTAGGTCACGCTTGACCTCACCTCAACAGTCTTTGATTGAGCAATTCCGACCAACAACCTGCTCTTTAGGCGATAACTAACGTAGATTAACACGTTTCGGCCGCATGAAATTCATGTAATAGCATATGACGTAACCTGTGGCCGTGATCACACAATGCAGTAATTATAAAAAAACCTTGTTACCGGTAAAAGTTTTCTCTAGGACTCTAACCACATAAAAATATGGTCATCTATACTGTCAAATTAAGTAGTGTCAATGCATGAGAGCAATGATAACAAACCCACCAAAATAAAGTTAATTATTATAATGTACGTAAGTGTATACTTACCTTGTACCACCAGCACTAGACGACTTCGTCCTTCATAATATGTATAAATCAAGGTACATAATAATGTAGAAAAAAATACGTCGAGATAGCCGTATATCAAATACGGACTATAAGAATTTGACCGCAGAGCTTACGATATTTTGTAAAGTATAACTGGAAATTCTTCAACTCAAAATAGAGAATATTAAAAAGTTGTCGCAAGCCAGTCGACTCCTTAAGGAAATCAGCCACCGAGCAAAGCACGTAGCATTCAAAATTTACCTTACATCTCAAGTCTGGTGAAAGTTTAAAGAATATCCTTGGCGAAGCATTCTCGCGGTCCCTAACAATCGTTATAGTGCAGTCTTGTCCTAAGTTCAGAGCTTTGTGAAAACGGTTTTCATATTCGAGCGACAGCAAAATGTAAATAAAAAGTTATTTAGAATAAAATTTTCAAGAAATCTATTGGAATTATTAAATAAAATGATTTTTCGGTGGGTATTATGAAATGGAATGTACTATAGTAGGATCCTGAAATTAGACGGTGTGATTCATTTGATTTCAAAAGGAATTCAATAAACAAAATAAACAATGGTTAATAAGTAAGAAGTTACAATAAGTAATAGCCACAATTCATGAAGCTCCCGTTTATAATCAGCAATTTTATCCATTACTTTAATAGCACGTTGAAAATGTTTTCCCAAAGGATAAGTCTCCCGTAACTCATAATAGTTAGAGGTCGTGTCTTCCGCCGCAGTCACCGCGGCACCACCGCTTTGAGTTCACCTAAAATTCTAACTTGTAAAGGATGTGGCGCGCCGAGCGGTAAGGAGCGTGTGTGGAACTATTTGGTCTTATGTAGTGTACTGAAAACATAAAGAAAACAGGAGAGAGAGGCCTACGTCCAGCAGGACAATACATAATCGTAAATGGAGACAGTCGGTTCCTTCAAGCACTCGACTATTGAAGGTCACTCACTCATCTCCTGCTTAAAATATTAAATAGAATTTCAAAATTATTTACTGCTTTTTATCTTTGCGTCATATCTGAGGTAGCTAATTCTGGTGCGAAGGTTCTATTATATTATATTCTTATGTTTTATTGTACCTACACAGTAAAGTATTAACAAATAAAGTTTAACAACGAGGAAGATATATGTACAAAATCTAGAGACATTTCTTCCAACAGACCAATCGTGAAAAAGAAATAAACATAAGAGGTTTCTATGTTATAGTGTCTTCGTAATTTTTTAAATTACACTACGTAATTCTCAGGTGGTCAAATTCGGTTAAGATTATTCAGATTTCAAGGAGGATTCCGTCACAATCGTCCCTTCTACCGCAAACAATCTGCTTAAGGACCTTACAGTGGATATTCGGAGGGTTCCCACTGATCTTACCGATTTCTGCCTATTTAATAATCGATTATTGCTCAAGGGTAGGGACGGATTACCATATCAAAGACGCATGATCCATGTTCAACGTCAATTTAGTAAAACATTTGGGCTAAAGGCGCGAGTTGTAAGGAGTTTTATTATACGAAATTCCCAGATATTCTTACTCCGCTTTTGTGAGGATAAACTGTGTAAGCTGATTTCGAGGAGGCAACAATGTTGACAGTAAAAATATTGGTGTCATAAGTTTGTAATAATCAGCAGTTTTAAGTTTATTGTTTGTTTTTCGCTTGGTTTAGTCGTGTTTTGTTGTCAATTTATGGAAAAGTTAATTAATAAAATTATTTATAAAATATACCTACATTGGATCTAACAGATCATAATCATCATCATTTTTGGTTGAAATCATGAAATATAACTACATAAATAGAAATGCAGTACCTTGGCATACTCGTACATATATGTATGTCAATGTACAAGTAAAGATATGTGTGAAAAGCAATAGCTCTACCTTCTATTTAGCATTCTAAAGCCGAAATCCAGACACCGGACTACTCGAGAGTCTGCCAGATCGTATTGCTTTATGCAAAGGAAACGTCATATTATTTTTTCGACGTTTCCAAAGATGTCTGTGTCTGAAGAGCAGCGACGAGCGAAACGCCGAAAAAAATTAAAAGAAAAGGTGGCGTTTTCGCCATAATTTGTGGTGCTTTAGTTTTCACGTGAAATATTTCAGGCGCCGCTGTTAAGTGCAAGTAATTTCGTTTTGTAAGTTTCTAGACAGGTTTTTTGACGTTTGGCGTGGAGAAATAAATCGGTTCTTTAAACTGAAGTGACTTTAATAGTGCCAAAGGTATTTTATACTAGCAATCACGGTAGTTCTGTTCACTAGGTTTATAAATGGTCATATAAAGCCAGGAATGATTATTACTTTCATAAACGTATAAACATAATATTTAGTTAACTATCTGTCCCATTATTCTTAGATATACGGTGTAACCTACCTCTGTAGCATAAAAATATGGACATCGTTAGGGATGATAAGCCCTATTTTTTTAAGTTTAGAAGAAATTGGTTTCTACACACTTGCATAACCTAGTTTATGTTGGCTTTTCTTAGAACTTTAAAAACGGTAAGTATAAATTATTTCGAAATTCTTACGAAACCCGATTGATCGGGATGTTATTTATTCAACTATATATACACGAATGCAGGGAAATAAACAAACTCGTGGAGTTCGGAAGAAGCGTCTCTGATCGGGAATTCTGTTATCCGCAGAGGGAATGCCGAAGCACCACTCCAACTGGCTCCAGTTTGCGACAACGACAAATATACCTTGGAGAAACTTACGAAATCGAAATCCTTTTTTCCGATCAACCATAGACAACGTTTTGAATGCTGCAAAGTTAAAAGAACCAAGGATTTTATTTTCATACCTACTAGCGGGCCTACGACTTCCTCGTAAAATTTGGAATTTCTCCTTTTCCCATGGGATTTTTATCCTTCATCATCATAGATAAGATATTAAAATCAATAGAATCGGACAAAAATCTGTTTTATTTTATGGGAGCCCCACTTAAATAGTTTTTTTTCTTTTCATTTTGGTTTAGTAAAACCTACTTGAATTTGTCAATAAAATTATTTTGTCCCGGTATCAGAACATGCTCTTACAGCCTGAGCTAGATAATAAATTTAAATAAAACCTATTTAAACATTCTATGTTAAAGCTTTTTTCCTAGATTCAAAACTGAAGCTCCCTCAAGTTCCTGTACCGGTATTAAAATTCTTTACCCAACTTAGGGAAAGTTCAACCAAAAATAAGCGACCCAGATACAAAAAGGATCGCTTTGTACATAATTAAATAGATTCTGCACATAGCTCTAAGAAAGTTGTATCTTGGTAAATAATTAAATTCAAAACCTTTGGAAGTCTTTGAAATGGTAGGAAATATTTATTATTGAAATGGTTTGATTTTTTTTATTAATTTTTATATTATTTTCTAAAAAAAAACAGAAAGTCAAAACAAAGCCGCTACAGTTTTATCAACGTTGCAAAAATTACCATTTTGCTGGGGTAACGTTACCACAGCAAAATGTTTTTTTTCTTTTCTAAAGGATATTTTAAAATAAATGTTATGTAAATAATTAGATGAATTAGAAATGAATGTTAAAACTTAATTTGTATTCGTATTTGCTATGGCTGCGACGATATTCATCATGATTATTAATCCTGCTGGAGTAACGTTTGCGTATTTGCTGAAACCCAGAATTGACTGAGCGGATAATTATAATTTTTTTACAGGACATCCGGCTAATTAGTTATAATTTAGTATACAATAAAAGAATCTACAATAATACACAGTTTAGATGTTATTTCAGTAAATAGAAATGGGCTTTAATTGTTCCTAGCACTTCTAATGAGCGCTCCAAAGACAAACTTAAAACGTTATTATTTAGGTAATTCTTGCCCTTAAATGGTAGTGACATTTCATTAGTCTTCTATATCTAATTAAAAACTTATTGTGAATTTTATTTTGCACCGGCCACAGCGTGCACACAGATATTTGAAGACCGGTTAAACGAGTTTTCTGTAATAGTAGTATCTGAATGTTATATAAATAATTAGAAATACAGTTCAATTATATACTTGAGAAATTTCAAACTTGTATACTTATAAATTAACAAGATAATCTAAAATGAACATAAAAATTAGGTACACATGGTAACCCGGTCGGGTTATAATCTAGGTAGAATGTCATAAGAAACCAACCGTTCAATACTTTTGTCAACTTTTTAAAATTGGTTATAATAGTTGATACAGTCATGTATGAAATTAGTTTAATATGAAAATTAAACTACCATTCTAAATGTTTAAATAAAGCGGGATGGAGCCAGGGAGCAGCATAATTCACAGAGAAGCGCACGGGACTGACCATGAGTCGTGACGTAACCGAATTACCTTGTCAGATGTCGGATAGTTGAAATTTTTCAGCGTATGTGTGTTTTCTTCTTTGGTTATGGTTGAGTGCATCATCATCATCAGCCTATTGCAGTCCACTGATGGACATAGACCTCCCCCAACACAGGCCACAAGGCTTGACCCTCCGTTTTTGCAATCCAGTTACCTAATGCCAATTAATATTAGCGAGATAGTATAGTATGACGTATACATATTCACGATTACCCGCTACCTACCCTAAGAATCTATGTAACATTGGTGGCTTTACCTATGAATACTATTCCGTAGTTTGTTTTAACACTTACTAATTTAACTTATTTAACTAAATAACTAGGTAAAGAATAGATATTGTCTGTAATGAAGGTATTTCTTGTTTCATTGCGGTGAATATAAAAATATTTAGATAAGACAAAGATAAGAAAATTTGTATTCATAAGCATAGTAAGACGTTGGGGTGAGTAGAATTTGGTGAAGGTAATATAGGGAGGCCCCCTCATAGGTAATCGACTGACAAATGTCTAAGATATTTTACCGACAACTTCATTTTGCTAGAGGCGTGTGACGTGGTTCGTTCCTTCATTTTTATTACGTTGAATGTCAATTTGAGGGAATAAAATATCATGAGATATTTCATCGAAGATTTCATGTGTGATACCTAAATGGTACCATCCATTATGATTTTACTTCTATATGAAATTACTTTTAGTCAACCACTTATTATAAAGTTATACGCAAACACACATATCTTATATCTGACACCTGCTAACTAATTCTGTGGTAGATACCTACTGCTAGGTATTACTTAGCAAGATATACAGGTAATTAGGTACTGTAGAAAGTATTCACCGAGTACGTGAAGCACTTATTATTAGATATTCCACACCCATCACATAGGTAAATTTTCAGTAAGACACCAAAACCTTTCAGTCTCTTAGTAGCGCGACGCCGAATTTTTATGAAATTTTCCATTTTCTCAGCGCTCCGACAATAAGGTGCAAAATTAGGAGAAGAATTAGGATCCCCGACGCGGTACGTGCACTGAATAAGGGATGCAGGGTGCACGACGAATAAATTATACCTCCCACCGAGATAATATTGTATATTGGACTGATTATTGATTTATTCGCTAAGGGCTGTTTCTTTATTTTATGCATTATGGCTTTTTCGGGGAAAAGCGAGAGCGGAATAAGCAAAGCTCGCTGACATAATTTAATGAAAGTTTATAGCATAATTATATTATTAACTTAGACTATTAAGTTTAAATTAAATATTTGGTATGCCATTCATATTAAGGTTTTATTTTGCGACTAACAATCGTTTTCACTTAGAAATTTATAACTCTATTTGAATAACGAAAAATCTAGGTAAATAAGTATAAGCTTATTTAGTTTTCTACGCTAATATCAACATTGATCTAATATCAACATTAATAATTTTTTTTACTTTATAATATCAGCTCGAGTATTTATATAATTTAGTTACCTACAGCTTTATGATGATACTCCATTAGTACCTATTTATATAGATAACTTAGGTTAAACATTCCTTATCTCTTACAATCGCGAAATTGTATTGTAGCCACCAAACCAAGCACTCGTTCACAATTCCGTTCTATCGATTTCCTGAATCAATTTTGAAATTCGAAATATACAATTTCGGAACCGAAGTTTAACAAAGCACGTTTAACAAACCAAGAAAAATGTGATGTAAAAAGTCTTATAGAAACAAAACATTCCCTCCGAGGCTGTGTTTACAAGCAAGTGTTTGCCGTCCCGGGAACACAGATGTTATTTGCCATAAACCCTCTTATTAAGGATTCCGTATATACTCCAACCTTGTGTTTTTATTCGGCGACGTTATTAATATTTCCGCTATTACTTGCAGAACGGGTCATTGTGGGTTATATTAATAATGTAGGTATGTGGATAGTAATAAAATTTTCTCTGGATATTCGTCTATGCATGAAGTCGTGCTTCTTATTATTTTCTGATATCGTGATAATCGTGTCATTGGTTTAAGCATATTAAAAGATAATTAACTATCAAGAGGATCGTTTGACCGAACCAAAATGTGTGATTTAGGAGTGCATGGAGCAGGATAGACAGGGACTCAAAACGATATAGAACCTTGTGGAAATATACCTGTACCTAGTTTAAAACATCCCACTTAAATAGGTTATCCATTTGTTAGAGCACTTGATGTTAAAGAGGAACCTACTAAATGAGACTGGATTTGGTCGACTGCACCACGTGCGCCTGAAATGATTAACATGACGAAATCTGCACGTTAAATGGCGAAAAATTCATTCTAACTGTCAAATTATTATCTAATCGTAAATTTCCTTTTGATCGCTATCTTTATTCCCAATAAAGAGCAAGCGAAACCTAATGATATAATAATTACCGCACAATGTACGGCGTACATGCGATCAATGCACTGGTGGTTTTCCAGTTTACCCAACGACAATGATGGCGCGATATAGGTTTATTACATTCTGGGTTGTTTTAGTGTTTAATTCAAGTGTTAACCTTACGAAAGACTATGTAAGTAAACCTTAAAGAACTAAAAAATATAACCCAAACCAATGATAATCACTATAATCCATGGGTTCTAAGTTTTGTCTCCAATAAACTTATTACAGAAATCAGAAAATCGTAGTAAGTTACCGATATAAGGATTTATTTATTTACTAGTGGACGCCCGCGACTCCATCCGCGTGGACTACAGAAAAAACAAAATGTTGAAATTATCCGGGATAAAAACATTTTCCCTGGATAAAAAGTAGCCTATATGTTAAGTGGGACCTGTTACAATATATTCGTGAAAACTGCATCGAAATCGGTTCAACCGTTTCTGAGATTAGCGTGCACAAACGCACAGACAAACCGACAAACAGATAAAATTTTCAAAAATCATTGTTTTGGGTACTATTGCGTTGATAAGGGTCTCCTATAATATTTTTTTTCTCATATATCTTCCATGTACAGACTGCGACCCGTTACATTTTTATTATATGTATAGAAGATAAAGATTGGTTTAATAAATTTATATTTTTTAGGGAGAATATAAGTGCATTATAACAAATTTTATGGTTAAGTCACAACACGAAGAAGTAGTATCTCTGATTCAAAATGTGACTGCTTTCTCTGGTACTTATGGAGTTCAGTTACAATTCCATGCAAAACAGAAAATTGACTATCTAGGAGTAAGTAGCATTTTTTTAGTTGTTCGGTACAGTAGAGTGACTACATTTTATTAATTTACAAATCCCAATCTAATTGATTCATATTATTACTAGCTATTGCCCGCGGTTCCACTCGCGTGGATGTCGCTTATGTTGTGGAGTGGAAGGGGTATGAAAAATAGATAGTAGCTAAATCTCAAACCTACTGAATATGCATATAAAATTTCATAAAAATCGGTCAAGCCGATTCGGAGGAGTATGGTAACTAAAATTATGACACGAGAATTTTATATACCTACTTACTATAAGATACGATGTAAATTAGTGGTTCCCAAAGTGGTCCAGGTGGTGGACACCCAGGGGTCCACAAGAGACTCGATGGGGGTCTACGTTGGCGTGAAAAAAAGGATTTCATAAATAATTTGTATGTGGTGTAAGCATGTAGGGGGTCCATCAGAACCAGTTAATATTTTAAAGGGGCTATGAAAAATTAAAGTTTGAGAACCCCTGATGTAAAAGAACAATGCCCTAATTTGTACTTTATTTTACTGTATAGATATGATGTTGGTGATTATTATTTAAATCTTCCCCTAAAATTTTACATTTACAATCTTTTTTTCAGTTAAAAATACGAAATTTTAAGTGGAACGAATCACAACATAGTTATGTCCAAGTTTTTGATGTGAAAATTCAAAACATGTGCAAAAATGTTGTCACTGGACAAATTCTTAGTCTGGTATCCGGAATGAAAAACGACTGTCATATACCGCCAGTAAGTATATTTTGTTACTATATATTAAATAATTATAGAACTTTGAAAATTTGGTCAAGGCCGACATAAGGCCCGTCTATGGACGTATAAAATTAAATATATAAAGATTTATGTTGCACTAAAATTATTCTATGAAAATACACAAGTAGGTTATATACGATAAAATATATAAAATATTTATGGCTTATACGTTAGAATGATCTTATTTTTTCCTTTAGGGTTATTATAATGTGACTTTCGCCGATATAGAAAAAATTTCCAGGCTGTTTACCAACAATAAATTTCATTATGGAAAATTTATAGTGCTTACCGAAGTGTACGCAGGAAGAAAAAGATTTCTACTTACTAATACGTCGGCTTTGGTTACTCCTATATAAATATTACAGAGAATACATACCGTCGGGCCCTTGCCACCGCCACGGCACCATCTAATTTAGAACCAGTCGGATTGGTGCGCGGCGATGGCAGGAGACTGGACGGCATGATCCTCGTGCCCTGGGAGATGGGGCGCTCTCTAGTATGGGACGCTACATGCGTCGATACTCTGGCAGCTTCCCATGTCCCAGGCACAGCCATAAGAAGTGGCTCTGCGGCCGCCACAGCGGAAAACCTCAAACGGCGCAAATATGCAAACCTCAGTGGAGACTACATATATGAGCCATTTGGGGTTGAAACCATGGGGCCGGGGAGCCCATGCCCTCTTTAAGGGCATCTCTAAAAGACTGGTCGAGGCATCCTACGACCGAAGGGCTAGCCAGTACTTTGGACAAAGAAGTAGCCTCGCCATTCAGCGGGGCAATGCGGCCAGCCTTTTGGCCACGTTGCCGGCGGCAGAGGAGTTGCAGGCAATTTTCTACTTGTAAATATATTCTAGATTTTAATGAGATTTTAAGCTTTTTATTTCATATATTATTATCAACCCAACTATGTAAATTATGAATAAACTTTTACCGATACATACCTATATCCAGTTTTTATTCGAATAACCAGTGCTTGTTGCGTACATTCAATTTACTTTTTAATACAACTGAGTATGAATATAGTGAGAATACTAATAGTGATAATAATATTTTTATTGAAATCTAGAGATCATGAATATTGTATGCTAGAGCATACAATAACTATTCGAAGGTATTTACTACATACATACGTAGATACAAAGGCCCGCAGAATATTTAAAACATGTTAAAAATATACTGCAGAGAAATCGGTTTGATGCCTTGTCCATCCAAATTTTATCCTTCAATTTAATTTTCACAGGTAAATGCCACTTATATCTGTAACTGTATACAATAACAGGTCATTATTCTTTATCGACAATGCTAATATATTTTCACAGCGGACCATTTTTCCTCAAAAGTCGAGTGCCGTCTTAACAATTTCTCGAACCATCCTTGATATTTGTCATATTCTGGTTGGAAAAAATGGGGAATATATTTTACAGGCGGTCAGGTGTCGGGATCCTCGGGGAAATCTAACTTTCCCGGGGCGCAGACACCAATCGATTCTATTCAAATTTATGACAGAGAGAAACGGCTTGCGGAATTATATAGAGCTGACGTTACAACCGAACTGAACGGTAGGTTAGAATGGACTAATCAAGCTGCATTTCTTTGAATATTGGATTCATCACCAAATACTGCCGGTGTTATTTAAAATTGGACATGTATAATGACATACAGGGTATGTGTGACACCCAGGCAAATACTGAGATACTGAACAAGTACCATTGTTTTGAGTTATACGACAGTTACTTACTCGCAGGAAATTAATTTTTTATTGGATTATACGCAATGTTTGCTTTCCGCGCCAATTGTATCGGGCGATTCTGAGACTAGTTAAATGGGCTAATTGGTTATTGTGTGTTACATTTCTGTTTTTGGATCACTTGTGACTCTGTTGATCTGTTATTTGAACTTTTTTGAGAGAAACTTTTTTTTCGAAAATCATTAATACGTTAAAATTTTGTTTTGAAGTTATTATTTAAGGCCTACTTAAACGAACCACACAATTTTTTTTTTCTGAAAAAATTTGGAAAATTTTTGGAATTTTCCTGCGAAAATTTTCAATGTTTTTCATCTCAGAATCATGGTCTGAAGTCACCATATCAATATTTAAAAATTATTAATAATTCGATATAAAATTAAATATAAAAATTCAAATACCAATATTTGCCTGGCTGCCACAAACACCCTGTATACTTACTTACATAGACATGGATGTGTTCCCGAGATGGGGTAGCCAGAACTGCAGGATTATAATGTCGTATGGTGTCGGTAGATTAAAATAGCATCACCCCATGTCTGCCCGTGGGTATCGTAAGAGGCAATTAAGAGTTTCCGGGAGGTGGGCAGCAGCGCCTCCCCTGTTGACAACGTAGTACGAAAATCACACTGCGGTCACCAATCCTATACTTAGTGCCCAGGGTGGTGACTATAGCCAAAAAATCCCCTATGGACTTAGTAGCCTTGTGGCGTGCCCTCGGAGAGGCCTACGTCTATGTGTGTAAGGTAACACCGAGCGAATGTTTTAATTTTATTATCTAACTAGTGGACGCCCGCGACTCCATCCACGTGGACTACAGAAAAAACAATATGTCGAAATTATCCGGGATAAAAAGTTGCCTAAATGTTAAGTGGGACCTGTCACAATATATTCCTGAAAACTGCATCGAAATCGGTTCAGCCGTTTCTGAGATTAGCGTGCACAAACGCACAGACAAACCGATAGACAAACAGGCAAAAATTTCAAAGATCATTATTTTGGGTACTATTACGTTGATAAAGGTCTCCTATAATATTTTTTCTCATATATCTTCCATGTACAGACAGCGATCCGTTACATTTTTATTATATGTATGGATATAGATATAGATAGATATCACGCATAATAATTATGTAAAACTCTTCCATTACTGTCTGGCTAAATGACTGGCAAAAGAGTATAGGTACCTACTACTCTGGGTAGTTGAAGGAAACAAAGGAACTAATAACTATGAAAGGAAGGTAGTTTGACCAACTAGCAACTCCATAGAATTCCCCTTACATTCGGTACCCTATCAATAGCTGTCTGCAACTGGCAGGTCGGCGCCGACTTCTCACAAAATTCGCGCCCTATTTTATTGTCTTCTGTCCAAGATTAAACTTTTAATAATCCATTGAGAGAACAATGCAATGAAAGAATACGGAAGAATATACGGCTCGTATTTCGTATGTATTCGTGTTTCTCATATTGCATCTGCGTAAAACGGAATAGTAAAAACGCCTCTGAGCATGAACAAGTTATTGCTATGTTTTTAAGGTTCCGTGGAAAATGGAATAAGTATATTGATATTATTTAGGTATTATTAATATAATCCATTTACATACATACATAGAATCACGCCCATTACTCGTATTCCCCATAGAGGTTTGGGCAAAAGTGTGCAGGTCCCACGTGGTAAGGGGTGAGCCTACCGCCGTTTTTCGGGCACAAATTCAACAATCTAGCGACCGGTAACTAATCCAATGGGAAAAGTTTCCGTGCCATTTTAAATAGGTATTATAAGCTATTTAGCGTCAGTCTCGTCCGTTAAATAGCTGGGTGCAAAACGGGCGTTGTTGCGGGCGGGGTTGACTTTGGGTCCTACCTAAGTTATTAGTTGAACCCACTTATTTTACTTACTACTTATTTTATACTTATTTTAGCAACAAAATTATTTATAAATTAATTAAAATTATTTTTTATATATTATTTAAGAACTAAAGGATTATTACCTAAACATCATTTTCCTTTCATATAAACATTATAAATCTTTTGGAGTTTCTAAGCAAATTTTACTGGATACCTAACTATAAATATAAAAGTGGGATCTGGCTAAGTAGCTTGGGGGGCAACAAATCTCCATTTCACCGGAATAAAGCAACTCAGTGTTTTTTTAAATTATGCTCAGTTGCTGGAATATCTTATGGGGGTTCTAAATATTAAAATTATTATATCATCATCATCATCATCAGCCTATTTCAGTCCACTGCTGGATGTAGGCCTCCCCCAGGGCACGCCACAAGACTGCCATGGGGGGTATTTGCCCATAGTCACCACGCTGGGCCGGCGGGTTGGTGACCGCAGTTTGTATTTTGGACTATATTGTCAACACGGGAGGCGCTGCTGCCCACCTCCCGGAAACCCTTAATCGCCTCGTACGATACCCACGGGCAGACATGGGGTGGTACGAATTCTACTCTGCCGGCACCACGCGGCATTATTATATAGGGAGTATTAGATAGGGACCTTCAGTACCTCCTCCAGGTATTAAATGAAAGTTTCAAATAACATTTTGTGGAAGAAATATAATTGATTATCTATAGATCTTTTTTGCTATCCAAATTTATTAGATCAACATAAATGTTGTGTATCAAGAAGAGAGACCATCTCTCTGATTGATAGAGGCCTTAATAGGTACACGTTTATTGACAATTTTTAGGAGCATTTCCGAATTTTCCATATTCGCACTGATATTTGCTGCTCAGTAGCATGCGCTGAAGACATACCGAAAATCATATCCACCTGAGAATTTTGTCACTTGGAATGACTACTATTCTCTATGAAATAAACATAGTTAGACAGTTATTTTCAGTGAACATGAATGGGACGCTATCCGATAACAATTGGATCCCATGGCGGGCATTTATTTTGTATGAACTAGCATGTGCATGTGTATGGCGCGTGTCCCTAGCGTCCACGTTTACAAACACCGTTTTCACTGCAGAATGGGTGGAATTCATAGCGTATACGATATTTGTTTATGGATAATCTTCGGCGGGTTCCTTTTTAGGGTTCCGGATTGCAAAGGTAAACCTTATAGATTCTTCATGTTTGTCTAGCCGTCCGTCCTTATATACAGCCACTTTATTTATTAGATGTATTATTATTATGTATAGGTATTTATATACGTATTAACTCCTATATAGTTTAACATATTAGACAACATATAAGGTTGAATCAGTACTTTTCAATAACTAAATTAAAAAACAAATTGTGAAAAGCTTTGTGAAAAGCCCACTGTAGAGAACCTCTCCTAAAAATTTGAGACTCGAAATCACATGTTTATTTTTTCCAATAGTATGGAGAATTTTTAAATATATGTGATTTCGAGGCTCAAATTTTGTGGATAGGTTTACTACAGTGGGCTACTCACATAGCTTTTCGCTTAACATACCCTTTTTGTTACACCCTGTATATAGATAGGTACAGCGATTCTAGATTCCTTTGAGTATAGTAAGCTAAGGTATAAGTCGGTATTTACTTCATAAACTTAACCTTTGACTTTGTACACGAAATGTAACTAGATAGGTAGGTAGGTACTCGTAGGTAGGTACTCGTAGGTAGGTACATAAAATTCCCCTTTCAGTCAGCCGGAAGAATCTACGACCCTAAGAAAGGCATTGCAATTTCTTGTTTTAAGTTTTTAATAAAAGTTGCGAAAGTGGCATCAAAGTTCACGAGTGTTGTAAATTTTTATTCGATCTTTGTTGTTAGGGCAAAATAAATTATGAAACTTTTGCGTTAGAATTTTTTATTATTTATTATACGTAGAGGTAAGCTGAAAACCCTTGCCGTTGAGAGAAATAAAGCTGTAAGTACTTAGTACTTTCTTATAAATAGATGATTACCATTTTTTCCACATAAATAAAATACAAATGTAAATACTGCGAAGTAATAATTTCAAGTTGCCAGCAACTGATGGCTATTGCATACCTATACAAGAAGACAATAGAGCGAAATCAAGGCTCTAAAGTGTTCGCAAGAGAATTATCTATTGGGCAGAGTCAGTTGACGAAGCTGAAGACAGAGGACGGCAGTATAGCGTCTACCATAAGGGTGCTAAGGGAGATTGAGAGGTTCTATGGACAGCTATATACCTCGGTCGCTAAACCTGTTAGATTAGGCAAAGACCCAAGAGCCAAGCTCACCCGACACTATACTGAAGACATCCCGGATATCAGCCTGTACGAGATTAAGACTGCCCTTAAACAACTCTAAAAGTCAAAAACTCAACTCAGACGATAGAATTACATCAGAGCTTCTAAGAGCGGGTGGAACTCCGGTACTGAAGGTCCTCCAGAGGCTCTTCAATTCCGTCCTGCTCGAAGGCGTAACGCCGGAAGCATGGGGCAGAAGTGTGGTGGTGCTCTTCTTTAAAAAAGGCGATAAAGTCTTGCTGAAGAACTATAGACCCATCTCGCTTCTGAGCCATGTCTACAAGTTGTTTTCAAGGGTAAAAGGGGTCTTGCTCGCAGGTTTGATAACTTCCAGCCTCCCGAACAAGCCGGTTTCCGAAAAGACCATATCCACACGCTACGGCAGATTATACAAAAAACGGAAGAGTATAATCGGCCACTGTGCCTAGCGTTCGTGGACTATGAGAAGGCCTTTGATTCGATCGAGACTTGGGCAGTGCTGCAGTCACTCCAGCGGTGCCATATTGATAATCGATTTATCAAAGTGTTGAAGTGTTTATACAGCAACGCCACCATGTAGGTAAGAGTACAAGAGCGGAGCACTGAGCCGATTTCATTGCAGAGGGGAGTGAGACAGAGAGATGTTATTTCTCCGAAGCTCTTCACCAATGCAGTGGAAGACGCCTTTAAGCTTCTCGAATGGAAAGGACTCGGCATCGATATCAATGGCGAATATATCACTCACCTTCGGTTCGCAGACGACATCGTGGTCATGGCAGAATCGCTGAAGGATCTAAGCACAATGCTCGATGGCCTCAATCGAGTCTCCCAACAGGTGGGCCTGAAGATGAACTACTGAAGAAGGCGCACCCATAGTGAATACTGAAGAAGTACTGAAGACGAAGATCATGTCGAACGTCCATGTGCCGCCCACTCCTGTACTGGTTGGGAGCTCGATGCTCGAAGTTGTTGACGAGTATGTTTACCTGGACAGACGGTCAAACTAGGTAGATCCAACTTTGAGAAGGAGGCAAATCGGCGAATCCAACTCGGCTGGGCAGCGTTCGGGAAACTACGAAGCTTATTTGTGTCCAAGATACCCCAGTCCTTAAAGACGAAGGTATTCAACCGGTGCGTGCTGTCGATGATGACCTACGGTGCCGAGACGTGGTCTCTAACTATGTACTTCATAAAGAAGCTCAGGATCGCACAGCGAGTGATGGAGAGAGCTATGCTTGGAATCTCTCTGCGTGATCGAAACAGAAATGAGGAGATCCGCAGAAGTACAAAGATCACCGACATAGCTCAACGGTCCAGTAAGCTGAAGTGGCAATGGGCAGGGCACATAGCTCGAAGAACTGATGGCCGATGGAGTCGGAAAGCTCTAGAGTGGATATCACGTATCGGCAAGCGCAGCGTAGGAAGGCCACCCGCGAGGTGGACGGACGACCTGGCCAAGGTTGCGGGCGTCGGTTGGATGCAGGCTGCTTCCGACCGGTCGGAGTGGAGGTTGTTGGGGGAGGCCTATGTCCGACAGTGGACTTCTCAGGGCTGTAAATGATGATGAATAATGATAACCTATACTTGAAGGATTCACAATTAAATATGAAAGTAGTCATGTAATCTAGTTATCCTTTGGGAATATTGTTGCTATGGTAGTTACACCACTAACACCTCAGCAATTTGTACCATACATTTTAAGTTGAAAGGCTTTTAAGATCCTATAATTTTCGAGTTAATATCAAGCATTAAATTTATTACAGGGAAACACACGTAAAAGTTGGTTTTATTTAAGAAATGTTTCTAATTAAATTTTGCCTACACCTGCTTTTAATTAACATACCTACAAAATTATGAGTTTCCCCCCTGTATAATGTACATTAAGAAATTATTCGAGGCTGGCAAATAAGTCTTCAGAAAATTTAACATGGCATTTCTACAAAAAGGAAATAAGCCTATGTCTGTTTCGTTAACTCATAGATTAAATTTTAATAATATACTTTGTCTCATTACATTTTCAAAATATTAATCAGGTTTTAATCTCGATGTCTAGTATAAAAATGGGCTATTAGAAGTATATCAGGGTTCAACTTCTTGTTATCGTTATCACAGATAATGTAATAATACATAGTGACTAACTAAATTGAATGCGTTTCACTAAGGCCTTGTTCATTGCGACGCGGATGCGCGTCCGCGATGGACAGTAAAATGCAGTGACGTTATTATAGGTTGACGCGGGGTTTCATAATGAAATCTTTATAAAAAGTGGCACGAGTGTATCTATTTAAACGTAATAACTGCATTAGATTAGATATTTAAACTTGAATCTTATGTAGTTACCACAAGACTCGACGTTGCTTGTATCAATTTATGACAATAGCAGCTATTTGTCGTGGCATTTTTTGAGCGCTTTCACTGAATCTAGTTATAATTAATCTAAGGTAAAATGTATGAAACCTTACAGCGCGTTCAGTGCGACGCGATAAGATACATCATCATCATACATTTTACCGTCCGTCTCGGACGTCCGCGTTAGTCATCCGCGTCGTACTGAACAAGGCTTAAACAGTTCCTTATAATAGCGCTATTTCCTATGAGTACGACTACATTTTCTGTATTACCTACTGCATACAAAAATGTTAGTTCCGAAATTAGGTACTGGAGGTATTCTATAGTTATGTAACTGTATATTATTCATCTGAGTATGTAACGGGCTCTAACTACCTATCTTACTGGCCTATCGGCTATCTTTTTTGACTGTTCATATTGATAAATCACTCATTGAAACTTAACGAAATGAAGTTTCTACCTTTTATATTTAATTATCACTTTCCCAGATGGTTTGCTGGAAGAAATCTCTTTCAGAGATAAGCACGCCTTTGTACATTTTCTTTCATAATTTCTGTCTGTATGTAATTGTTGTGTACAATAAAGAATAAGAATAAGTTTCCCGTATGTGTGTGTTGCCAAATTTTCTTTAGTCTAGACATGTAAATATATATGCCACTCCTATTTTATTAAGTTTCAATGGGTGGTCATCACTATAAACTGTTAAAAAAGATAGCCGTTATTCATTCTGACCTGTCAAACAATTTTCGTAGGTAGAACATTATCTAGGTTTGATCAATTAAGATAAAAATGTCCAGGACCTAGACATTATACCTGAACTCATGGTCAAAGATCACATTGAACTTAATTAAAAGCCAGAACACTCTAGGTAACTTAAAACAACCGAAGAGTTTCCAACAAACGAGTAACAAAGTAACTTTTATAATTCCCTTTGAACAACCCTCTTTGAAGAAGATAAAAAATACAGAACAACGCACCTGTACTTGATGCTAAGACTATTAAAAAGTGTAAAGAAAAATTATTTTGTTAAGAGTATTGAAAACTTGGTAAAATTAATAGTATTGTCCACAAAAAGAGGAAAATATAAAATAAACTTTAAAATTTTGTAGAAATTGTTGAATTGAGATCACGGTATTTTTCCTTAAAAAGTCTATTTTTCTATGAACATATGGGTTCATATGTTCATAGGGAAAAAGACAATAAAAAACCGGGTATTGAGTTTTAGAACCGTCATAAGTGGACCACTAAATCCGCTCCGTGCGTATCTGCCGGTCCTACATACGAGGTAGGCAGACCCATGATTGTAGTCTAAACTATAGGAGGCACGAGATTTAAATAAAAAAGTAAATGTTTTAATACATCCAAGGATTTGATGGGTCACTGCCGTTGGAAATATATTTAAGTATATAAGAAAAATTATAGGTATATATCTTGCAACTTAGTTATTTACCAAACTTAATTTTTTAAAGAGTAAAATTATTTTGTTGTTCAGAACATAGTTTTGCGATTTGCAATAGTTGGTTTATTCCATTGTTTCTATAATTAAGCACTTAAAGTAATAAGGTTAAAACGCACAAATAGATAACAAAATACAAAAAGTTCGTGTTAAAACAGAAACTAGGTAACCAGGCACACTCTCATACATTAAGCCCGCCCTACATAAGACCGCCTGGCAAACACTGATATTAGTTTTCTGTGTAAGCAATTTTCGTAAGTGTCCCATGTTATTTCTTCGTAATACTACCCTAATTCCAATCTATATGATGCTTTTTCATTTATTAATATTTTATTGTTAGGTACAATGGTCTCGATACACGCAGCTGATGAACGAACCTTGTAATTCAGTTAGGGACATTCCATATATCTACTAGTAAAATAACCATTGAAATGACATCGCTTAAGCAATTTTTGGCAAACTACTAAACTATGTAAAATTATGTCAAGTACAACTAACAATAACATTATACATACATTGAGTCATAGCTACGATAAGTTTGAAGTAAAATAATTTTATGAACTAATTTCACTGGGACAACATTCTTGATACGCGATGCCTCAGGCTTCTGGCATTTTTTTGACCAAAACCCGAGCTCTGTTTAATGAAAACTGTGTACCCTAATATGCCGTAGGGAATTCTGTTACCGATTGTAGGTATTTTTCCATATTTCGTTGGTAATATTATTTTTTACTGGAAAACATTTAGTAATTTCTTGATGGCATTGTACAGTTTGAAGTACCTACGTGGGGCAGAATTTTCATAAAATTTAGGTAAGTACATAGATTTAATTATTATTCACTTATTCTTATTATATTCCATTATGCATATCTTTATAATGTTGATCACAGATTAAATCGCGCTGTTTAACTAGAATACAGTTTTTTCCAAAATCTTTTGCTAAGTTTCAAGAGACACCATCATTATTGGCTGAATCTAAAAAGTTGTACCTAATCAATCAATAAAAAAAACTACTCACCACTTTCCATAGGTTCTATTAGGTATATTAGTTTTGGAAATATTTTCCTTCTACAAATATTTTCTACAGAAAATCACACACAAAAAACATTGTTAGAACACTCTATAAACAAACGGTTAAATCTCTATAAATATAAAATTAAAGCACTATCCGTGTATCTTGATAATACCGGCATCGCTCGTAAGCCCCATCCATCTTCCAAGGCGGATACAATTAATAATACCTTACTAAAGGTAGCTTTAATAGCAACGCAAGGTGAGCATCGGAATTTACAATAAGCTCCACCTTTTGTCTCTAGGAGCCGCTTCACCCCGTTATTTCCCTGGTTCCCCGCATTTCATTCACTATATAGTGGAACACAGAAACATCTTAGAACATTTTTCTTGTAGCTGTGACAGTTGGCATTTTCTATTCGTTTTGCATTCAGTAGCATTATTAAATGTGGAGATACTTAGTTTATTTATGATAGTTCTTCGGTCCGGTTAAAGTTTGCTGTTTCAAAATGTTTATTTTACAAATTATGATTTTTGTAGGGGATACCTACTTAAGTATATTTTTAACCATACATATTGATGTACCTATTCTATAATGAGGCCCGCATCAGTAGGTACAGAACTTCATACTTTCAAAGATACTTACTATTAAATTTATAGTTGGAACTTCTACGTAAAGGTACAATTAGTAAAAACCAGGACGAAGGTCTAAGGTACCTAATAGATTAAAATATTTAATTTCCATTAAGCTTCCGCCTAAGTATTACAATGAGCTATAAAGCCCATATAATACTAAATATAGAAATAAAGTATGCAATAATTCCTTTTATAAAACAACTAATTGGTGCAGATCTGTATATCTAGATATCGTTCAGTCATTGTTTTTCGAATGAGGTCAATCGGTCCCTGATTGCCGCTTACGGTTCGTTAGAAATGTAAAAACTTGATGCCTTTGAGGCCAACTCCTTTAATCGGACTTTCCTATCGTTTTGATTTTCTTCCTTGGCTCATTTTGATTTTTAGGGAGAGAATAAATTTAAATATCATCAATGACAATAAGCTTCCAAATCAAACTGTCATTATGAATTGTCCCATACACCATATCTGTGACAGCACGCTCGCCTTGGTTTGATTTAAATAGTTGCATATGTTATTTACAGGCGTTCCGACAGCCAGATAACATATGAAGGCTTAAATTTGATAAGACTTCTCTAAAACTAGATCCAGGTAGAGACAGCATTAAATTTATTCTTCAGATAGGCTAGGTATCTGATAATTTAAAAAATCAACCCTTAATAAAATAAGATGTGTAGCGTGAAACATAACGTTATATATGGAAAAAACATTTATGAAAGCCAACATCCAAATAATTTCTCTTTATTAAATGAGTTTAAAAGTTTACACGTGTTACTACCCGTATGTCGGTACTTGACAAACCAATATTGTCATATCTAATAATAACCTAAGACGATTGGCTCTTGAGTCCCAATACAATATCTTTTTACGATGGCGGGTTAAGTTCCTTACCCGTATTACCGGGGTAAATCTGAACAAGGCTTTAGAAAAATAATTGGTTCCCTATACCGAAGGTAACCGACCAATTACATAGGCAAAAGTACCAATTTCGATTTACCTTGCGGCGTTTTAGGCAAACTTATCCCGAATTAAATTCTGGGGTAGATCCCAATTTACCACAATGTATTTGAATAAAAAATCTCTTTTAACTGCTAATCAGAGTAAGTCTATTATTTTATGGATTTCGATTTATTTTTATCTTTTCGCAATCAAAGCTTTTACCCTAGCTTTACTTTTGCCTAATGAAATTATAAGACTAAACAACCTATACCTAATGTTCATACGATGATAAAGTCAGCATCAAAAGTTGATGACCACATTCAGATTTTCAAAAGCACTGAACAGTATATCACACACAAATCGCGCATAAGATAGGCGCCAGTATTGAATAAACATCACCATTTGCCATTATTGATCATTATAACATTCAAAAACATCATAACATTCAGTTTTACAAAAGTCACTGAACAATATAAAATGCTTGATTTTGTAATCACGGTTATGTTAAACGTAGCGTGTACCTAAACTTATACTAAGTATCAAAAGTAGCTAAACTGTAAACTAGAAAAGTGCTCGTTACTATCTTCAGAGTTATAAATCCAGTCAAAACCAAATCATCTCGCGTAAAATGTGCAGCCACGGGACAAGACACAAGTCATCAGCCTGCACAGCATGTCCACAAGACTGTTCACTTCTGCACACTTTTGGAGTTCTAACGCGGATACAGCTACGGCGCCGTCAGCTGTCAGCAGCAGCGCGCACAGATCATCCATTAGACTGCCCAATCTTACACACGCGCCTGATGGTAAGCACCGTTGCAGTCTAAGATGGAGCGCGCTTGCCTAAAAGAAACTGGTTCAATACTCAATGCTCAATCATTTATTGCATACATTTACATAAAGCGTTCTACCTTTTATTTGTTATTGGTTGCCGTTTCATTTATTTTAAAGAGCTTAGTAGCTCTTTGGGGGACGGTTTATGTTAGGTATAAGTTTCATATTTGGCGTGCTTTGTCGTGTCAATTCCTTGTATTTCCTAATCCTTTCCTATCCTAATGGAAACGCGGGTAAACAAAGAATAGTATACCCAAACGTCAGCTGACAATGGGCTGGCGTCTTCGCATTTCGTCGGAGTATCTACCCCGGTTCGGTCGACATACCGACACTTTAATTATATGTTTTATCCGACCTCCGTGGCATCAGCCGTCAAACACAAAAAAAAACTTATGTCAATCTAATCTTATCTTATCATATTCCGTATTTCATTTTGTCCAGGGACTTTAGATAAAACGATGGTATGCTATTTTTGTCAAAAATTTGTTCAGAGACTTTAGAGACGAAGAATGATTTTTACTGTCATTTTGTTTAGCGACTTTTGAAAAGTAATGGTCACCTACTTATAATAATCATTCAATTCTGGCACTTGTCATGTTGAGCGATTTAGGCATAATACGGTGTACATCATCAACTTTTGATGCTGACTGTACCTATAAGTATGAACGTGCAGTTTTAAGAAATATACCTACCTATTATTTCTCTCAAGCTTCAATCTAATATAGGATAATATATAAAATTATTGGGGTATCTTACTACTGTGTGTTATCTTTTATAATAAAAAAGGGCTGTTGAACAAGTCCTAATAGACTTTCGGAAAATGAGTAAATTGGCTTTGAGCAACTTTTTTGCACTGTTTTTTAACAAGAACCCTTGCGCTCATCAACTGTACTCTACTTTAAACTCCCCAGCATGCAGTCAAATTGTGGAATTCTCTGCCTCACTCCGTGAGAGATTGCCAAACTGTTGCTAAATTTAAGAAAAGGTTAAAGAACCACTACCTACCTATCGCTTCAATAGTAATGAGTCTGTCCGATATATATATTTATATTCACACTTCACATACATACATATAATCATACATATAATCAAGCCTTTATCCCTTACGGGGTAGGCAGAGCATCAAGGGTCGATAGAACCACATGGTGCCACTTCTGACCAATTTTTAGGGTATAGTTGAGATGTACAAGTTCGGTTAGTAGTGACAGGTGGTCAACCCATCGCCTACAAAACACCAAGACCCTCTTGTCCCTCTACTGGCTTGTACAGTATGCCCGGGAAGAGAAGCAGCTGTAGTAATACACGTTATTTTGAAGACCACACTACCAACACATAGAAGACCACAACATAGAAGATCACACTTCACAATTATATTTAATTAATATATATTTATGTATGTTTATGTAGGTATATTTTATTTATTAGATTAGGGTATTTATTTGTTAAATTCAAATTTTATTATTGATTATGTATACACGCATATCTACCTTTTATATTTAATTATCACTTTCCCAAATGATTTGCTGGAAGAAATCTTTCTCAGAGATAAGCACGCCTTTGTACGTTTTATTTATAATTTATGTCTGTATATAATTGTATGTATAAAATAAAGAATAAGAATAAGAAGATATTATGTCCGTATCTCTCATGCGCTCCTTATTTGAAAAAAGAACCGACTTATCGTCAGTGAACTTCTAACAGTGCGTAAGTCAAAAATGTCTGTTCTTAAAAAAGCACTATTGAATCTTTTATCTAATGGTATTAAAATGTAGAAATCGTAATAAATTACTTACACACTGTTAGGACTTCACTGGCGTTATGTAGCATCGGCCTCTGAAATTGTGTTTGAGTTACAAAACTTGGGCATTACGAGGCCAACTTTTCCCTGCATCCACATGGCCGGGTAGCCACTAATGGAGAACTGTTTCTTACTAAAGTTTTAGCAAAAGAAAAAACTCCGCCTGGAAATAGCTAAAGACCTGTCCCATCCGTGTTTCCGAACTTCTCAACGTAATCCTTAAAGTTAGTGGTGATGCTTCGCAGTAATTTTTGTTTACGTCTGTTGTTTTTAGTTTCGCTAAGGTTTCCTGATACTTTCTCAAAGGGCACTTAAGAAATTTGTGATTACGTTACGAGATCCGGCTTCTTAATGTTGCTATGCGTTGATGAGTCATCACTCAATCAGGATTTCTCTATTAACTTACATATTAATAGACTAAAGTAATGCATATTAATGTATATTGTGGATTTGACTAACTCAATTATTACTACGTCTATGTGTTTAGGGAGTTGTCTCACTAAGACATTACATTGGCGTCACTATAACTGTAGACTTTTCGATTAAATCTGACAACGCAGAGGCAAAGAACTTAAGGACGACCTGAAATGAATTGAAGCTAGAAGCTAAAGACCAGGATAACAGCACATATTGGAAGCTCTTTGCCCCATCTACCTGTAGAAACAGGTACCTTCCTGGTAGGTAACTTAAAGGAGTTACACTTTATGATAGAATTGCGTATGGTAGCGTCGCCAAAGGGTGTTCTAATGAGACAGTACACCCTTAGCACTGTCACAGGTAACAAGATAACAGGTTTAATAATGACGTGACTAGCATGCCGATGAGTGATGTTAATTTTGAGGAAACATAGGTGTAAATGTACTTACCTACCTACTTGTGCGACTAAGTTCTGTTTTGGTCCAGAAACTTGAAATGTAAACCTAAATATTGTAAACTGTTTACATCTTCGTAGATATAGGAATATGCTCTCTTGTTTGTTAACGTAAACAGAAAGAGACGCCATGTTTTTAAAATTTAATCCTGAGATTACCAACTGATACTAATGCAAGTGGAGCTTAATGATGCCACGGTCTCCATTTAAGGCTCCAAAATCCTTATAATAATACAAAAGTAGTTTATTTCTAGTAGCTTTGAGATCTTATTGAGAGATTATGTTAAGTAATATTATGAAGTGTGTAAATATTTATTTATGTAAGTATTATTCAAACTCAATTCCAATGCCTCTCAAAACAATTTGCCTATCAATAGGTAGAAAATACAGCAGTAAATAATTTCCTTACCTCAAGCACGAACTTATGCATTCATTTACAAAGTAAACCCGAAGTTGCTCGAAACTCATTAAAAGTAAATCCAGTGCATTTTCCAAAGACGCTGAATTAAAGCTTCTTTTTAAAGGAATTTTCTTAAAACTGGGAGCGTGCCTCATTTGCCACCATTGAGGCATAGTTCCAGCTTCCCGTTTAAATAGAACTGAATATTGAATCGTTTCTAGCTTTGAGAGATAAAAAACTTTATCTCGCTACGTCTAGGCTTGGCTAAGGGTGCACTTCAGTGTAATACTACCTTAGCATAAGCCAAAGTATCGCAGATGTAAGGATAAAGTAACCATGATACAAATAAACTTCGAGTAAAGTTGTGTCAATAGCACAGCAAGAAAAAACATTACTGGAACTGGATTGAAACTGGATTTCCAGTGCCTAGCTTCTCATTATCAGAATGATAACCAATAAATTTACCTACATATTACGAATATTCAGAAAAACAGTTCCAAATTACATGAATGTTCACAAACAAATAACATTACTTTCATCTGAAATAACACAAATACATTGTCTAAAATATTTTAGTGAAGTACATAAATAAACAAATTAATAGAGTCGGTGTAAACAAACAAAACCGGGGTAAGACGGGGTAACTCCGAGCATTGCTGTATACGAAATGAAATATAGCTGGAAACACTCAAGGAGAGTACTTTTGCAGAAAACTAATATCAGTGTTTGCCAAGCAGTTCGCATTTGGAGAATTGGGGTGACAGTGTAGACCGTGGGAGGAATAGAATCGGCATAATTTTAATGTTCACTTTGCATTTAACTGGCGAATGAGTTTTTAAACTTGCTGAGTAGGTACGTGTGCAGGAAAAGCAACTAGCAAGGTTTCATTTTGCTGTGGGGATGTAGAAGGCGGTACCTACTTTATATTTACACACATTTTTTTGTCTTTAGTTAATTAAAATAATAATTAAGTAGAGTATAGTATTGTCATATCTGTGGCAAAGATCACTATGCTGAAATGTAGCTAATTTCTTAAGTGAAACCCTACATCATTCTGTTACTTACAGTTTTAAATTGTCAAAGTGATAATTCTATCGTGTAGTCAACACAGATCTAGCAGATTTACCAGATCTTGACTTCACGAACCATGGGTTAGATTCATAGCCATGTCTATCTCCATTCTCAGCGCTACATTGTTCCTGCAAGGCTCACAATACGCTTATCGGGCGAGCACAACGTTATTAAATAAACAGCTTGCATATGGACCGCCTCAGCTATCAGTGTATTGGAATGCTGCAGACTACTGCTATTTACATTATTTGGCTAGTTATGGATCTCAAGCTCAGCTTTGAATTTGACTTACACGAAATACTAAGATAAATAGATACGAAGGGTACCTACCAGAACACTTGGACTGACCAACTCATTAGTCTAGTCAGTCTAGAACATTTCTAGTAGGTATATATAGATAGTACCTACCTATTGGCTTAAATAAAAACAAACCTATTTTTAACTTACAAAATTAAAATTAAAACTTTTATGGTAGGTACGGTATAGTGGAAATTAACGAAATGGCAACCAATATGGTATCGGCAAACGCAGCGTGGGAAGCACGTGGGAAGGCTGTAAGATGGACGGACGACCTAGCCAAGGTCACGGGCGTCGGTTGGATGCAAGGTGCTTCCGACCGGTCGTAATGGAATTGTTGGGGGAGGCCTGTGTTCAGCAGTGGACTTCCCAGGGCTGAAAATGATGATGAATTATGAACCAATATTAGAGCAAAGAAATAAATTTCCTCAAAGAATCTATATACATATAATAAAAATGTAATGGATCGCTGTCTGTACATGGAAGATATATGAGAAAAAATATTATAGGAGACCTTTATCAACGCAATGAATCCCAAAAGAATGATTTTTGGAATTTTTGTCTGTTTGTCGGTTTGTCGGTTTGTCTGTTTGTCTGTGCGTACGGTAATCTCAGAAACGGCTGAATCGATTATGATGCAGTTTTAAGGAATAAATTGTGACAGGTCCCACTTAACATATAGGCTACTTTTTATCCCGGGAAAATGTTTTTATCCCGGATAATTTCGATATTTTGTTTTTTCTGTAGTCCACGCGGACGGAGTCGCGGGCGTCCACTAGTCTACAATAAAATGGATTTCAACGAAAAATAAAGTGAATCACGAAAGCATTCCACCATGCTCAATTCGCTGTACATATCCACATTCTAAATTAATGGACTCCTTTATTTGGTTACAAGTTAAATTACGTGTGAACGCGTAAAACCCTCAATATATTCTGAAAAGCTTTTATGATAAAGATGCGGGTTAACCGGAGAGCGTTAAGGTATTCTTACATTCTTACCTTTTACTTACACACTTGTAAGCACACTTTGCTGGCGATTCTGAGTCGGATATTTTTATAAAATCCTCTTTTGATGTGGATTTATTCGCATTTGGCAAAAAATTCGATGAATAGTCCGTTCAACCTAAATTGTACGTACCTATTACTTATAGATAATTTAATAGACTTTAGATAGACCAGATAGAGTATGTACCTAAAGTAATAGAAGGGGTAAATATGAATTTTAAAATTGTAGTGTACATCTCATCATCAGCCTATTGAAGTCCACAGCTGGACGTAGGCCTCCCCCGGGGTATGCCACAAGACTGAGGCGGGTTGGTGACCTAAGTAAGTTTGTATTTGAGACTATGTTGTCAACACGGGAGGCGCTGCTGCCCACCTCCCGGAAACATGAGGTGGTACGAATTCCACTCTGCCGGCACCACGCGGCGTGTACATCTATGTACTCCATAATTATTCTTCTGTCTTTCTACGTCAACCCGGCTGAGCCAATCTGAGTAAAATTTCACACAAAATAGGGTAAATGTTGGCTATATAGCGATAAAAGGATAAAAATGAAAATTTTGATTCCAAATCAACTTTTATTATAATAGATATTTAAAAAACAGTAACTTAAACCTTTAAAGCCTGTAATTTGGCTATAGTTATTATAATCAGTCCCTTTAATTGTGTCTTAATCAGTCATTATAAATCTCTCCTGAATACGTAGTAATATGGTGACAATAGGGTAATATTGTGATACCTTATTGGCAATGTTGTGATAATCTATTCTGGGGCTTATTCATCGTCATCATCGGCTGAATAATTACCAACGTCACAGTTTTCACAAAGAAATTGCGGTGAATAGCAATTCACGTATTTTGCACATTCCATACATTCAAATCAAACAGCACCATTTTTGTGGGCTACATCTTGAGAGTAATAGCCTCCGCATACTTTGCGCTTTTTTGTGAGCAAGGTCTTTTGTATCTGCGTGACGAACGTTCAGATCCTCTTTTGTTTTATGTGCAAGGCAAGCGGCAAGCTTCTCTGGAGTGTGCAGCGAAAGGCCATAACTTTGTTTAAAAGACCACCACCAATAAGGCCCGGCTTTACCCTTTGCATCGTTGAACTGATATACTTGGCCAGTTTTGAGAGCTAATGCATAACCGATACGCTTAATATTAGTCACACTTAACCCAAATCCAATTTCTTGAAATGATGTATGAGACTAATCAATATTTAATGTCCTTAGGGAATGTGAATAGTCTTCCCAGCTTTGGTATAGAAATTGAAGAAGGATCATTATTCATTTTCATTACTCACGTGCATTTTTAAAGGGGTCCATGGTATGCCATAGATGCTTTGAAAATAGACCAATTATCTGACAGCAGCTCTAAGTGAAGACAAATCATAATCGCGACGATTTCTTCCTTTCATTTGTCGAGGCTTACGCCCCGCTGAAGCGTTTCTGTAAGAAAAAACATCAAATTCATAAGCTCCTAGATTCACACTTGTAAGACATAGGCATATAATTTTTATATGGCCTTTTACGACGGCTATAGTACTATATTATAACCGAAATTCACGAATACCGTGTAGAAAATACAGTTTAAAACAACAAACAAGTGTCGACAGTAATATAGTGATATATACGTACCTATTTTGCTCCGGATTCTCCACAACGAAGTTGGCTGGGCGCGAAAATGACGTACATTGAACGTCGTGTCCGGTGGCTAGCTAAGGGGTGAGGTCGGGGGTATGCCATATTACACTTTAAAAGCGCGTACTACACGCTGGGCATTACAGAGGCAGTCAAAACCAAATTTGTCACTATATTACCATATATCACCGATAAGCCAATCTTTACCCTACATGAAAGATATCCACTAGGTAAGTAGGTACGTACTTGGTCAGTTAAATAGGCTATTTGTTCTCCCGTGAATAAAACAATTCTAACGTTAAAGTTAAATTTGATTAATAGAATAATGCGCTAACCTTTTTTTATTTTTTCTTTTTTTTTTAACGTGAGGGAATCCCTTTACGGATACCCGCGATACGCCCTGAGAAGGGCGTTGGGGCTGCCAGCGGGTTATGTGGGACTCACTTCCGGCCGAAAGATGGAAAATGGCCGGAGAATACCCACTAAACCCCCACGGTGTCCTCTTCGCCGCGTTGCACGGGGTCGTGGGACTACCGAAGCATTCTACCTCAGACCCCGTGCTGCGGCCTGTCCGCCCCACCTGGGCGGACTCTCCTCGGGGCGCTCCGGGAGCGCCCCAGGGCGCCTCTGGCGCCCTTTCATCTCGCGGCGCGTGGGACGACAAGCACGCGCCGTTCGACTTGAGGACCCGTGCAATGGGTGACAGCCTGCTGCAATGGGTGACAGCCTGCTGCAATGGGTGACAGCCTGCTGCAATGGGTGACAGCCTGCTGCAATGGGTGACAGCCTGCTGCAATGGGTGACAGCCTGCTGCAATGGGTGACAGCCTGCTGCAATGGGTGACAGCCTGCTGCAATGGGTGACAGCCTGCTGCAATGGGTGACAGCCTGCGCAATGGGTGACAGCCTGCGCAATGGGTGACAGCCTGCAAGCAATGGGTGACAGCCTGCGCAATGGGTGACAGCCTGCCAATGGGTGACAGCCTGCCAATGGGTGACAGCCTGCGTGCTAACCTAACCTAACCTAACCTAGTCCCACATTAAGATTCCTAAGGTCTTGTGTCTTGTCGTGGGTACTAAGCAACGGTATATAAATACATAGATAAGTATAGAAACATCCATGACTCGGAAACAAACATCGATATTCTTTTATGACATTAACTTATGACATTGAATTTAAGTGCACATGGATTAACTTCAATAACCTCTAGCAAACAATAAAATTCATGTGGAAATCTTGAATAAAAATTTATGTCCTAGTTGAAGTGGCTCTTACAATGGCGGGTTCCAGTTTTATGCTCAATTTTACGACTTCCGTGGATTTTCATCAATATGGTCTAGGAAAGGGTTTCTTAATGTTTTTTTCCGAGACGCCGGAAAAAAACGCATTCAATTATCCTTTTTTCCTTTAGATGAGTACCATAGTATATTGTAAGTACCTAAGTAAATAGATACCTACTTGAAATCTGTGTAGGTAAGATTAACACTCGTATTCATAGTGTTAGCTTCTCCCTTGAGAACACTTCACTGACAGATTTGCTTTCTTCGCCATAACAATTTTTCAATAATAATAATAATAAGCCCGCAGGGCAGCTTGTGGCGAGCTGTTGGGAGGTAGCGTTCCCACGGACCTGAAGTACTCCCGGGGGAAGACCCTGTTCCTCATCTCCGGCGCCGGAGTGAAGTCTGACGAGGAACAGTTCCCCCACCTCTGCCTTGCCTTCGCCGGCCGGGCAGAGTGGAGTTGCGAGAGCTATGACAGCTCGAGGGTGGACGTGCCCATCAGTAAGTGGCGAGTTGGCTTCGGTTTAAAGTCCAGGGGCACCCCTCCACCCTAGCCACTCACCAAATGTTGCCCCCTTTGTCGCTCCGTGCGTGCGGCCGTTTCAGGGGGCCCATGAAATGAGTTGGCGAGTCACCGCCTGCCACCTAACAATTATGAGACTTGGTTGTAATGGCAGGTGTCCGTTAGTCTCCTTCAATAGCCCGATTTTCCAACCCCACCCAAAATTCAGCCCCATAGCCCATGACCTTGTTTCCCATCGCATGACAGAGCTCTGCACTCCAATAGTCTTGCACATGGCGGAGACCATCGCCGGGTGTATCATATTGTGCGTTCGGCGATGGTATCCGTCATGTGTGTCCAACACCATATTAAAGTTCTCTTAAAAGGGCCTCTACATCTTGGCTACGGCCCGATGCACGCCTCTCAAAGGACCGGGACTCTGTAGTCCCGAGAATTTCAAAAGAGATACAAATAATAATAATAATAATAAATTCATTTATTTCTCACCACAAATGACACAATATTCAATGGTTAAGCCAATTGAAGATGGGGTAAGTTTCAGTAACTCCCCAGTTGCCTATTTCAGTCATTTCCCAGCGAGACCACAAACAGTACGTCTACTTAGATGCAATATGCAGTAGTGAGTATCCACCTGCCTCTGTACAGATATACAGAATGATTTTTGGTCGTCAATGTTCCAGAAAACTACGGAATCTCCTCATCATCACGATCATTTTTCTCCATGGAAGCATACCTGGGAAGTGTCTGGTTTCCAAAATATTAGGGTCCAAAGTTGAGTAAATAGACTGCGTTTTTCTACATAAATGCACATTGACGCGTGTAGCAAGATTTTTTCACGAGAAATAATTAAAATCTGTCTATGAAAAAACTAGCATAAACACTGGACATTATAAATTTCGCCCGATCAAGTAATTAAAAAAAAAACAAAAAAATTACATCGTTTCCCAGCATTTTTTGGCATAAACTTACTTTATTTGATGTATAGAGTACGTACCCTTCGTTAAGGGTGGCAACGAAAAACACCCTGTATAATAATAAGTAAGTAGGTATATAGGGACAGTCAAGGTTCATAAGTGCAGTAGCACCTTAACGTTTTAGCTTGTTCGGTTGGGCTGCGTCTATTTATGTGTGTAACTACCTAGGTACGCATACATAATACATACATATTTTTATAATCACGCCTTTATCCCTTATGGGGTAGGCATACATAATGTCATAAGTAAAACTAGTACGCAAACGATCGTTTAGTAGAATTGCTACTGGGCTTTTGAGCGTTACTGTACCTAAACTAAGTTATGGCAGACTATACTCTCATATGAAAACTTGGCTCAAATTCAAGTTTAAGCTCTTAGCAACCCATTGTTAGCTACCTGATTGGTAATTTATTGTTGCACTAGATTACGGCACTTTACTGCAGAAGCACTATATACCTACGGGTACCTTATTTAATGTTTGTTTAAAAAAATCGCTTGCAACAAATAAATAAAATTGGAGTGGCTGTTTGTAGGTAATATTAAAATAACAAACATTTATATTCTAAGAAGGAAAGTATACCGATATCTGACTTACCTAAGCTTAAACATGTTTCTGGTTACGAAATACCAGAATTACGCCGATTAATAAGTAGATATAATCTGATGAATCTCGCATCCACATCCTTTCCAAAGCCATTTTGTTTTGCTAAGCATTTAATTTGCTGGTGAAATTCCCATTCAATATATTATTATTAGCAATCTGTTTACTCGACGGGGCGTTACACGAACTCGTTAATTCACGTCGTTCCTTACACGGGAAATATATATGGCCGCTAACAATTTATTATTGTTTTATACGTGATAAAAGCTATGCCTCGTAGTTTGAGAAAGGTAATTTTTCAATCAAGTCTCTCCACTCATTTAAGATTAAATGAGTGGAGAGACTTGATTGAAAAATGTTCGATGTTAGAGTCGCACTTCGATGGTGTAAACCAAGAAACGTGCTGCGATCTGAACCAGAAGGGTAACCTTATTCGTCTATCTTTGTTTTTGATAGGTAAGTACACAAAAACGTGTGTAGGTTTTACAAACAAATGCATTATAAAACTTAATACCTACCGATCAGGACACCTTTGAGATTTGTAGGTAGGTAGAGTTTGTTTTGTTATACCTAATAATTTTCTATACTAGCGTTTCTTTGTTAAAGATATTAGACTGTTACACGGCCCTCTGATTACCTAACTTGCAAAACCATTGCTGCCGTCTCAGATCAAGAAATTCTTAATCTGAGGCTGCCGTTTTGTTTTTGCAAGTTACCTACGTAACTATCTGTAAATTATTATGGTAACACATTGACTGCCATCGTTCAAATTTTTTATTGTTAAAACGCCCTCTAAGTACTTATATCCTATTAGGTAAGTACCTGAAGTACGTACCTATGCCCCTAAATATTTTATAGTTAGATACAATAACCAAACAGTTTATCGCATTATCGTACCTACAAGGATTAAAAAAATATCTAGGTAATAAACTTTTATGCCTCAATATTTGATTGTGTAGGTAGGCACATACCTAACCCTCACCTTTTCCAAGCACGAGTTAACATAAAACCCTAAACAGAAAAAAGCACTTAGCACCCTAAATTTTCCAGGCCCGTGGCTCTATCCCATTATCTCATGAGCGCAATTATAATTGTAACGAACAAAGAAAAAAGTCACGTTAATTAGGATGTCAGCTACGCAAATAATAATTCTGGGCTCATTTCGTATGCGGGCTTGCGTAGCGGACAAAAAAATATCTCACTGGTACGGGAAAAGCACTTATTTACCCACCAATTCTTTTTTCTACGTCATCTTTTTTATGTTTTTAAAACAAAATGGGATGTCATGTTTTGCTATTATGTAGCAGAGCTTTCTGCAACGAGAAAACTTTAAACGGTAATTTTATTTTAAGGTAAACCAGCCTATTTGATATCCATCCCATACCTCTTAGGGATGAGCCGCAATGTAGATCGATCAATCTATGAGTCAGACATAGAATACCTACCTCGCGGACGCTCTTACACGATCTACAAATCTAGGTTCTTACTTTGGAAGATTGAGTACAAATGTGAGCTACACTACGGTGCTTTATTGCAGTAAATGAAATTGTATTAGACGTTACAGTTCGGAAGTTCAAACATTCACTATCAGATCCGAGGGTCAGTGGAGGGTGTAGGGCCCGGTGTTGGGCGCACCCATAGGTACCTAATTGAATGACCCAATGAACCCACCTACCATACTTTTTTGTTCGACCTGAAAATATGTGCTTAGTTCAGGCTATAGGTACATATAGTATTAGGCTACATAACCAACCAGCTACAAGTACTGACAAGAATTAAGCTTTCCTAAAATGCATTTTTATTTACATTTCCATTCAGCTAGCTAGATTTAATTAAGCTGATTACTTAGCTAAATTAATTTTGTGTCTGCGGCGTAGTACCTACCTACCCCGTACCTACGAGTACTATGGTGGTAAAATTAGGTATTTTCTGAGTGCATAAGAGGATTGTAAATAATGAAGAAGCGGCAAAGCTCTTTGGATTCTATCGTGCGATCCTCTTTTGTTTTATCTCCTAGGGTCCCAAAAGTTGAGTGAACTTGGGCTTGGAGCTCAATGTTGCGCTTGCTTGGTCTATGTTTTTAGATGTTGGTACTTCTACTTACCTATCTAAAGTAGGAAGGATAGATAGTAGGTACTTACCTAAAACATTTACTGGATTTTTTTTACCCACGCTCGACATGAGCATTACTGGTAGAAAATACACTGGAATTTTGTGGATAAGTTCTTTATATTTTCATATCATTTCGCCTATCATCACTTTTGATACACCCTGTATTATGTTTTAAGAAACAGGACACTCTAAGGACCGTACTACGGTTATTAATAAGTACCTGCTTAAGTAGCAGTATTCATTATCATCATCAGCCTATTGCAGTCCACGGCTGGACGTATGCCTCCCTTAGGGCACTGCCATGAGGGGTATTTGCCCATAGTCACCACGCTGGGCAGACGGGTTGGTGACCGTAGTTTGTATTTTGGACTATGTTGTCATCACGGGAGGCGCTGCTGCCCACCTCCCGGGAACCCTTAATCGCCTCGTACGATACCCACGGGCAGACATAGGGTGGTACGAATTCTACTCTGCCGGCACCACGCGGCCAATTACCAACAGTAGCCTATTACCAACTTACTATTAGGTACCTACCTACCTACAATCAGCCCTAACCTAAAGTAACCTATAATACCTACCTACTCAGGTGCAATTACTTTAGTTAGCAGAGTTCATTTCATTTGATACGACTAGATACTAGATGGAACGTCTTACCTTTCCTAAGAATACCTTTCCTAATTTACTTTAACCTTGGTAAATTGGTAACTCTACATATAACATATTTAACCAAATAAACTTTTTCATTTCACATATAGTTATCTCGCTATAGCTAATTAATAATAATTATAGTTAGCGGTGTGTTTATGCTATAGGTAGATCTCGTTAGAGAACTTTTTAGTAGAGTGTGTTTTACGAAATAATTCCCTTGAATGGTTTCTATATGCATAACTACCAGGGATTTGGTATCTTATACCTACTCTACTATAGAAATGTTACAAGCTGGAAACAGCGCTTCTTACTAAAAACTGCCTCTTGAAAATTTGACCGATTTGACCTTGAAAAACTAGACGGGGAAAAAAGTATTAACAACTGTAGCGAGTGGGGACTCTCATAGGCTCCCTCTGCGTGGCAACCGGGGTAAACTACCTGCGCGTTATCTATAATTTATAAGTGTTCATTGCATAGTCTATGTTTATAAGCTTTCATTGCATAGTCTATTTTGTTTATAGTTATCTGCTGAACGAATGAGGAAGCTGAATGAAACAGGAAATGATCGGCTCATTCACATCTAGAAGATGTTCGTTCGTTCTCGCTCTCTTGCTCGATGGCGGCCGCCGCGTACGCACGCATCGTTTGTTTTCCCGTCGTTCGGCCCAGCTCAGTTTTACTCTTTAAAAAGGACACACCCCTACAAATGGCGCCCAACGTGTTTAAGTTTTGTGCTTATGAAATTGACTGCTTGCGTGTTTGTGTGGAAGATATTACAACGCGCGCAGATCCAAGTACCGACTTCTGACTGGGTTCGTTTTTTGTTACGACGGAAATTTGAAGATGCCCCGAACAAGACGCATGTCACGCCGTGGCGATGATGCCGACATGGCCGACGTATTGCGTCAATCATCAAATGACATTAATGCGTCGGGAACCGCTGCACCAAATATTACGATGTCACAGGATAACTTTGGCGCGTTGATGGCGTCTCTTCAGCAATCACAAGCGGATTTTTGCCAGAGATTACTACATGAAGTAAGATCGTCTACGCCTTCGGAAGTTCCTGTGCACGTGGCATCGGTTGGCGCCAATTTTGCCAGATGCCAGGCAAGATTTAGTGGCAGAGCGGATGAGTCGGTGGATAATTTTATAGACGCAGTAGATATTTATAAGAATTGTCTAAATATCACCGACGCAAATACAATAAAAGGGCTTGCCCTTCTTTTGTCACACACGGCGGGCACGTGGTGGCAATCAATCAAAGATGGCATTATGTCGTGGCAGGATGCTATGGATAAATTACGGAGTACTTTTGGTGAGCGGAGGCCACCTTTTCAAATCTACAAAGATCTATTCACATTGCGCCAACAAGATGAAAATACTGACATATTTGTCGCCAAAGCGAGAGCAATGCTTACAAGAATACCAAAAGGCGATTTAACAGAGAAAGTACAGCTTGACATGATTTATGGATTGTTGGATGTCCGCGTGCGAAAGCGGATCGATCGCGACAGTATATGTAACTTCGAGGAGTTGCTGCAGCGTGCTAGGAGCGTGGAAGACTCTGTCAAGGAGGTTCGAAGCGGCGTGGCACCAGTACTCGTGTCTCACCGTGCTTCCCTGGCCCACGTGTCGACCAGCGTAGGTGCGCAGAGACCACGTGCTTCACAGCGGCTCCAGCTATCGGTCCTGGCGCAGCCACAGTGCGCAGAGCAGGATGGCAGTGTAAACGAAGGGGGTACCCATAAGTCAAAGCGTATGTATTGTGTTTATTGTAAAAAGACTAATCATTATAAAGAGGATTGCCTTAAACTTAGTTTTAAAAATAATGATAAGATTTCTTTGCCTGAACAAAAGCAAATTGCATGCTATGGATGTGGTGCAATAGGTGTAATTAGAGCTAAATGTTTGACTTGTAATAGTAATAATAATAAGGAGGGGAATGCTTTCTATTCACTGGATGTTCCGCCTAAGTCGCTATGTTTACAAAATGGTAATGGGCCTCAAGTACAAGTTTGTGCTCAAGCACAGAGTAACATCCAGGCTGTAGCACTTCCTTTTAATGGCAATCTTAATAAAATAAGTAAAGAGAATTTTGTTATTCCTATTAATTTGTTAAATACATGCAATAACAATAATGGTAATAATGTTAATGTAAATAGGAATAGAAGTAGACAATTGCATAGAATTAATGTTAATAATAGTAGTAAAGAGTTACATTGTTATAAGGTTAGTGGTTTTGCAATGCAGGGGGAGAGTGAGCCACATAGTAGTGAAAAGGGGAAGCCTGACCAAATCATTACACCACTTACCCTGCCAAGCAGTAATTGTAGTCGCCCAAGGTTAAATATTAAAATTTCAGGGGAAAAAGGTACTGCATTAGTGGATACAGCAGCTAAGTGCTGTATAGCTGGTAGCTCGCTGTATGTTTTCCTTCAGGAACGGGGATATACTTTTCACCATACAAGTAGGAATGTGAAACTTGCTGATGGTAGTGCTAGGCTTATGGATCTATTGACAGCTGATGTTAAGGTTGAGTTATTGTATAAAGTATTGTCCGTTCAATTTTTGATTTTTCCTGAAGCACTTAATAACCACTCTTTACTAGGTATAAATTTTTTGAAACAATCAAATCTTGTTTTTGATTTTGGTAAATCAAATTGGTATTTTTCTGAGAGTGAGCACATTAAGTATGATCTCAGCTATGAACCGGTTGTGGGCTTTCAGCATGTTAAGCATGTAGATACAGTTGAGTGTGGAATAATTTCTAAAATTCTCACAAATTTCAGTGATGTCTTTAATGAGACTGGAGAAGCTACCAGTTTTGCTGACCACGCCATAGACACCGGAGAGCACCCACCGATCGCAGTGCCGCCATATCGCCTGACACCTGCTAGAAAGGAGGCAATGATGGAGGAACTGAAAAGGATGCTGGCTGAGGATATAATTGAGGAGTGTGAGTCTGCGTGGGCCGCTCCCGCTTTACTGGTACCAAAACGGGATGGAAAATTCCGTTTCTGTGTGGATTTCCGTAAGTTGAATTCAATTACTACGAGTAAATCCGACGCGTACCCAATGCCACTCATCAATGAGCTGTTGCAAGCTACAAAAAGAGGTTGTCTTATGAGCACATTAGATTTGAGATCAGGGTACTGGCAGGTACCTATGAGAAAGTCTGACCAAGATAAAACAGCATTTACGACACCTCTTGGAACGTTTCGCTTTAAACGCATGCCATTTGGCCTTAAGAACGCGCCAGCCACGTTTCAACGCTTGATTGATCGGTTACGTTCTGGGTCTACATTGAAGGATATTGTCATTCTAGCATATTTAGATGACCTGCTTATTATTTCGGAAAATTTTGAAAAGCATATCCGAGATTTGAATGTGGTGTTTGAGCGATTACGATTTTTTAAGTTAAGAGTTAATAGAGATAAATGTGTCTTTGCTAGAAATACAGTTAAGTACTTGGGACATATAATAACCTCAGAAGGTATACTACCTGACAACGAGAAAACTCAAGCTGTTAGGGAAATGAAGAAACCAAGTACATTGAAGCACCTTCGAACTTTCCTTCAAACCTGCTCATGGTTCCGAAAATTTATACCTGGTTTTTCACAGATTTCAGAGCCACTTACAAGGTTAACCAGGAAGAACCAACCATGGCAGTGGGGCCAGGAACAAAGTATGGCTTTTGAAGAGTTGAAGAGACTGCTGACCTCTGCACCATTGCTGATCCAGGCTGACTACACCCAGCCTTTTATACTCAGAACGGATGCTAGCAACTTTGCATTAGGTGCAGTCCTTTTACAAGGTGAGAAAAATGATGAAAAACCTATTGAGTATGCAAGCAGACTACTCACTGCTGCAGAGAGAAACTACTCAACAACTGAGAGAGAGGCATTAGCTGTAGTATGGGCTGTTGAACGATATTGCGGTTACATTGAAGGGCATCCTGTCATTGTTGGAACCGACCATCAACCATTAAAATAGCTGTTATCGTTGAAGTCACCATCGGGTCGCCTAGTCAGATGGGCACTCAAACTACAAGCCTTTGACCTTCGTTTTGAATATACTCCAGGGAGAGCCAACTTAGTCGCCGATACCCTTAGTCGACCTACGTGTGACGAAGATACCTTAGCATCCTGCGGCGTCTGCTCAGTCATCATCGATTTGCCCGCTAAGAGTCCTACAGAGCTACGAGAGAATCGACTGGCTGATCCAGAGCTAATGAAGATTATTAAGGACTTAGAGGATGGACAGGAAATTAATGCGCACCGATGGACAGGACGGGGCTATTTAATGGAAAGAGGAGTTTTATACCGGTACAATCCAGATTCAGATAGTGAAGACCCGCAGCTTGTGGTGCCTGTGGACTCAAGGTTAGAGATCATGCAGGAATGTCATGATACTCCTATTGCAGGACACCCTGGTATAGAGAGAACCTACCACAAGATGTCGCAGCACTTCTATTTTCCTGGAATGAGACGGGCAATAATTGAATATATTAAAACATGTACGTCATGCCAGCGGTACAAAGCGAGTAATGAAAAGAGACCTGGCTTGTTACAGACACCAGTTCTAAGCCAACGTAATGAAGTTTTGGCTATAGATCTTTTTGGACCTTTACCACTAGGGGAGAATGGGGAAAGATGGATCCTACTGGTTGAAGATACGGCCACCAGGTGGGTGGAGTTGTATGCCTTACGCGAAGCAACAGCAGAAGCCTGTGCTAAGGTACTTATTGAAGAATATTTTATGAGATTTGGTTTGCCTCGTCGCATTATATCAGATAATGGCGTTCAGTTTATATCTGCGACGATGCAGCAATGTATGTATATTTTGAATATTAAACAAGAATTGCTACCAGTATTTCATCCTGAAGGTAATCCTGCAGAAAGAAAGAATAGGGATTTAAAGGTACAGTTGTCTCAATTGGTTGGAGCAGAACATAATTTGTGGCCTAAACAACTTGCTTCGATTCGGTTTGCTATGAACACGGCAAGATGTCAGACGACAGGGGTCACACCTGCATATTTAATGTTTGCTAGGGAGCTTAAATCGCCTTTAGAAGTTTGGAATGATCCCATAGCTATTTTAGAAAAAGAAAATTTTGTACCTCAGATTACCCCTTATTTAAAAAAGTTTATTAGCACACTTTCATATGTAAGAGATAAAGTGGAAGCAGAACAGGATAGAAGAAAGGAATATGCAGATCAATCAAGACGTTTGGGTGAGCAGTTTGAAGTTGGAGATTTGGTCCTGCTTAATAGTCATGTACTTAGTAATGCTTCAAAAGGACTCAGCTCCAAATTTGTACCCAAAAGAGATGGTCCCTATGTAGTTACAAGGAAAGTTAGCCCAACTACATACCTGATTGCTGCAGTTGAAGACCCCGGTAAAAATTTAGGGAAGTATCATGCTAAAGAACTCACACGGTTTTATGGTAGAGATCAGTATGTACCTGCACCTGTAGTTCCTAAGTTAAACCGAGGTCGCCCTAGGGTTCGTTCTCGTGAATCTCCTTTAGGATCAGCTGTCAAGGGAATTCCTAATGTGCCAGTTCATGGACAGGGTCGTCCTCGTGAACTGGAGGGGGAGTATGTAGCGAGTGGGGACTCTCATAGGCTCCCTCTGCGTGGCAACCGGGGTAAACTACCTGCGCGTTATCTATAATTTATAAGTGTTCATTGCATAGTCTATGTTTATAAGCTTTCATTGCATAGTCTATTTTGTTTATAGTTATCTGCTGAACGAATGACAGGAAATGATCGGCTCATTCACATCTAGAAGATGTTCGTTCGTTCTCGCTCTCTTGCTCGATGGCGGCCGCCGCGTACGCACGCATCGTTTATTTTCCCGTCGTTCGGCCCAGCTCAGTTTTACTCTTTAAAAAGGACACACCCCTACACAACAGTAAAATACGAACAGCCAACCTATAAAAAAAAACTAATAGTAATGTGAACATTCGGTTAAAAAAGATTGGTATCAAAATTGAAACTCTAGGTTATTAAGGGTTAAATTTGCCGTTTGAGTTTTTGCCTGGGGCCATAGTTTGGAAATTCAATTTTGTACTTACTAGTGAAATATTAAGTTGCAACCTGATTGCCACTCGCCTCTGCAACCACGAACAATACATTTCACTATCATATTTATATCAATACCACCAAAATATCTTATTTAGTCCACACAAATATGCGAAGCGATTCAAACAAATCGACTTGACATCACAGAACATATTTACTTGATGTGAATCTACTGCGTGTGCATGGTTTTATACGCAGGTAAGCCAAGTAAAACTTTAGCCGGAATACGATCTCTTCATGGGCCCATGTAAGTTGTTTCTGCAATTATTTTTCATTTTGACTAACTTTACACTTGTACTTCAGGATTTTCCCGACGTTTTCATTCATCATCATCATTATCATCCATCATAAATCATTTACTAAAGACAATGGCTGTATGGGCTTAGTTCCCCTTGCCTTTCCTTCGGGATAAACTAAACAAAAAAAAAAAATAATAACAGCTTAAAATACGGATTTTTTAGCTACCGCGAAGGTTTGTTTTACTATATTCTGTACACTTTATATTACAAATTACATTAAATACATTTCATTACTCTATTAAATATGTTAAACATTTTCAAAACGAATCCAAGTTTTTCATGATAATATTATATTTATGCCTTTGTTAACGTCTTTACTCACATTATAGGGTATTTTTTTGCTGTGTAAGGGATCCCTTGTGGGAAAACAAGGGGGGGAGGCTGTCATTTTTTCATGTTTCAATTTCTTGTTCAGAGCTTGGAATCTATCATAAGAGGAGATACCAAAAATTCCTGACTCCTAACCATAAAAAACAAAGAGAAAAAAAAACAACCAATGAAAATATACAGAGTTTGGCTGTTTGCTTTGTTAACGTCCATGCCCAAGTCGATGCGTCAAGTCAACGTTAAAAAAAAAATTTTTGTTGCTTGTCATCGCCGTCTACCGACAAACATTTTAATTTTAGATTTATTTGTAAAATACGCAGTTTTACTTGATTAAAGACTATCACAATAGCCTACATAAATAAAACAAAGTTAAACGGATAATAAATTATGAGTTCTATCGGAACTGGGGTAAGTATAATACCGTTTTTGTGTTTTGTAGGTTAGAATAGACTAGGATTTTTTGTAATTTCGTATAATACACTCGTATTTACTTAGATATAAACTAAATTATATACATATTTTCTATTATATGTTTCTAAATATCTACTATCGAGGATTTTTATCTAGATTGTAAGAGAATAATCAAAAAGTGCAAAATCATCACCACAGAGAGTAGTTTTGAGACAGGTACCTACTTTGTTTTGTTTTCAGTTATCTTCTTATTAATTAATAGCATAAAGATGTACATAACGAAGTATAACTTATCAACATAAACTTATTTTTCAGTATGATCTCTCAGCCTCACAATTCTCACCTGATGGGAGGGTTTTCCAAGTAGAATATGCAGCTAAGGCAGTCGAAAATTCCGGTACGGTGATTGGCTTACGAGGAAAAGATGGTGTTGTGTTTGCAGTAGAGAAACTAGTTACATCAAAACTGTATGAACCTGGTGCTAACAAAAGAATATTTCATGTTGATGAACATGTCGGTATGGTAAGTGTTTTGTTAGTATATAATTATTACTTTTCTACAAAAATGCCTAAATTTTTATGTGTAAGCAATTTCCATCATGAATTTTACTTTGTGTTACATTGTGTGTATCATGTTGTGTTATTGTACCTGACAAAAGATTCTGCAAACAATAATCCAAAACACAAATTTTGTATGATGAAGAGCCTTTCCTAATAATATTATATATAATATTAATAAAGCTATTTATTCCAATTAGTTCTATGGTTATTACATATTTTTTATTTGAAATTCTAGCTAAACTAAGTAGACCCCGCTTGGGTATAAGCCTCCTCCAACTCTTTCCACTTTCCTCTGTCCTTTCCTTTTTCTAGCCAGTTTTGTCCAGCCACTTCGACTATCTCATCTGCCCATCGTTTGTTTGGTTTTCCAGTGTTCCTTTTTCCTAATGGTCCAGTCCACTTTGTAGATTGCAATGTCCACCTTTTATCAGAATATCTTGAAATATGGCCTGCCCATCTACACTTCTGTTTAAGACAGTATTCAAGAGCATCTGTTAGTTTTGTCTTTTTTCTTATCTCTTTGCTTTTTATCTTTTTAATATTATTGGCCTAATAATATTAAGAAATTTATATTAATACACCAATGAGAAAGAGAAACAGTTGTTTTTATTGTGTTTTACTATTTTATATCCACGAATTAAACTATTCAATTTATTTTTCAGGCAGTAGCTGGTCTTATATCAGATGCAAGACAAATTGTGGAAACAGCTCGCTCTGAAGCTTCCAATTACAGGTAAAGTCATTTCTACTAAAAATCTGTCTATGCATACATCAACTATTAATCTCTATGTTGTCAGTAAGTGTGTTCCTTATGTAGATAGTACTTAACCTAGTTTGATATCAGGATCTGGTTAAAACTCATTTAACTAATTTAGTTACATACATAACACATTTCTTCTATGCTACTCTGGGAGTGAAAAAAAAAAGAATAATACTACAGCTGCTTCTCTTCCCGGGCATACTGTACAAGTCAGTAAAGGGACAAGAGGGTCTCGGTGTTTTGTAGGCGATGGGCTGACCACCTGTCACTACTAACTGAACCTGTACATCTCAACTATACCCCCAAAATTGCTCAAAGTGGCACCATGTGGTTCTATCAGCGATTGGTGCTCTGCCTACCCTGTAAGGGATAAAGGCGTGATTATATGTATGTATGTATGTATGTACATTAAACATGGCCATGTTCCCTTCCCAATATGGGTTAGCCAGAAATTTTATTACAATCTTTTGGGCTACTTTTGAATGGATAAGGATATCAGAAATTCAAAGCACATCCTATACCAAACTTCATATAATTTTTATTGTAAATACTAGTGGCTGCCCGCGACTCCGTCCGCGTGGACTACAGAAAAAACAAAATGTCGAAATTATCCGGGATAAAAACATTTTCCCGGGCGGGATAAAAAGTAGCCTTTATGTTAAGTGGGACCCGTCACAATATATTCCTGAAAACTGCATCGAAATCAGTTCAGCCGTTTCTGAGATTAGCGTGCACAAACGCACAGACAAACTGACTAAACAGACAAAAATTCAAAAAATCATTCTTTTGGATACTATTGCGTTGATAAAGGACTCCTATAATATTTTTTCTCGTATATCTTCCATGTACAGACAGCGATCCGTAACATTTTTATTATATGTATAGATATATACATTCTCACACCTTTAGAGTTACATGTGTATTTATACACCATTTTAATCTAAACATTCTCATTTTCAGGTCCCAATATGGTGTGCCAGTCCCGCTCAAGTATTTGAATGAGCGAGTCTCCATGTACATGCATGCATACACATTGTACAGTGCTGTGCGTCCGTATGGGTGTTCACTCGTCATGGGCACCTGGTCGAAGTATGAAGGTCCTCAGATGTACATGCTTGATCCCAGTGGAGTGTCATTTGTAAGTATTGAGTATTTTGTGAATTACTGTTTAGTTTTAAGTACTAAATTAATACACCAATGATGGTTTTGCACTTTAATTAAGTTGTGCGTGCTTGCTGGGATTTGATGTGATGGAAAAAGTCGCGCTGTAGCTGTCCTACTTTATCAGGCCTTTTTTATGTTTGCTATTAAGTATCCAAAAGGCCTAAACTACATGGACATAAGAAATTGAAAGCTATACATATTGGAAAATAGAGACAATAGTGCTAACTTCCATACAGCCCTTAGTATGGAAATTAGCACTATTGTCTCTAATTTCCAATTTTCCATAGTGTCTGCTGTGAAATCTTGGATAGTAAGTTTTCACAGTTTTATTTTAAGGTGCGAACATAGAAAGTAACATATATAAAATAACAATAGACAAACAAGCTTGTATATGCTTTCATGTCGAATAAATGACTTGAGTTTTTTTTTTCTAACTTACAAAGTTATGTGCCTAATGCACATTTTTTTGGTAATGCAAATGGTAATTTTTTTTTAAATCTGCTTAAATGTAATCAAAAATATATTTTCTAAATTTCAGTCATACTTCGGCTGTGCTGTAGGAAAAGCGAAGCAAGCTGCTAAGACTGAAATTGAGAAGCTCAAGTTGGCAGACATGACTGTCAAAGAACTTATCCGAGAAGCAGCCAGGATGTGAGTATTTATAACTATTAAACGATTTGTATTGCATTGTGAGATCTCCTTTCGAAAACACATACACAGGGCTTTCTCAAAATGGTGTAAATAGAACTGCAAAATCTCACAGTCATGTTTAGCATATTGGGGATGTATGTAAATGATCACTAACAATGCTAGCTTATTACCTGAGAAAATGCACAAGACCTTTACTGTGTTATTACAAAAGAATTTAAACATTTTTTTAGATAAACATGCCCTAAATTTGGCAGATATGCCATACATTTCGCTGTCAAATATCATATTTAAGTCGAGTCTAACTTTAGGCATTGTTTTGTAATAACACTGTTAGTGTCTACTAAACTAACATGTCTCAAAATTTGGAAGGAGATACAGCTGTTGTATTCTAATATCAGCACAGGACTACAACATGATAACAATATTTAAAATAATAAAATTTAAAATTTTATCTTTGTAGTTTAAACTTTTTCTATATCGTTTGTATGAAGATGATTAGATTGGTACTAACCCTGTTTCCGAATATGAAGGTTCTTCGTTTGAATGGGCTATGTGAGTTTTCAATTCGAGTTTGTTATGACTACGTGATTCGTTGAATAGCCCACTTTACCGCGATCGAGTTTAAAGTGAAAACTCGCGCTAATTCCTCACGTTACAACACCATAATAAGGAATACTGACTGGAAACAGTCTATGAGATCCCTTTTGTATAAAAAAAGCACGAGCATTCTGTGATTCACCAATTATTTCTAAATCACAAATTATTGGCACATTAATTGAGTTGTACAAATTACCCATCAACTGTTTTCAGCTGTTAGCTTATTAAATCCCATGTCCTTATCACGTGAGCTTACCGCCACTTTCCATATGCTAATACGTAGTAGCATACAGGAATAAGATCTCATAGAGTGCTAATGTCATACTAACAGTTTCGATGCACTATTAGACTTTTCGGTGCCTCACAATTCCAGTCTTTGACACTTAAATTCTATTACTGTAATGTATAGTAATGTTTTTACTAATATATTGTAACATATATTAATGCAATCTAAGTGTCAAGGACTGGAACTGTGAGGCACCGAAAAGTCTAGTGGTGCATCGAAACTGTTAGTATGACATTAGCACTCTATGTCTACATCTTATTCGTCTATGGTAGCAGTACACTGTGGTAGTCTCGTTTCTCGCTATGATCAGTTGTTCATACATGATATGAACTGGGATCCATTATCCGACAGCCAAGCTAATATTTCAATGGATCCTGGCTGTTTAGTTGTTACAATCATTAGAATATATTTTATGTTTTTCTATAGAATTCTAGACCACCGGACATATAAGTGCTTGTTTTTTTTCTTTTCAGATTTTTTTTTATTATGTACATTGTTTTGATCTTTTTTAAGCAGTCTGGTTTTTGGATTTTTTAAATTATGTTTTTTATGTAATGCGTCTTCCTGACATTCATGCAGATTGTACTCGTAATACTTAGTATTGTAGCAAGCTTTGTAGAGCCTCTACAAAGCGCCGTTTGACTTTAAGCGGAATTATAAAACTGTCAAAGGCATATAACACGCCGTACTACAAAACAGCTAGGCATATTGAATAATATGATTGACAAAATTCCTTCTAACACTTCGCCGGTCGCTGTTGCGGCACATACCTATAGGCTGACCTTCAACTTTCTACTTCCAGCATCTACCTAGTCCATGACGAGCTAAAAGACAAGCAGTTTGAGCTGGAACTGTCGTGGGTGTGCGAAGCCAGCAAGGGCTTCCACGAGCTGGTGCCACGTGACCTGGCCTCCGAAGCAGAGAACATAGCCAAGCAAGCCCTGGCCGACATCGAGGACTCGGACGATGGAGATATGTAGATTATTTTATTTTTAATAAATTCATGTTTGTAGCTAGTGTTTTTATTGTTAAGCAGCGAGTCTCTTTTCGGCAAATTTTAAGGCGCACAGTGTTCCGAAAACCCCGAAAAATGCACATCTCTGGCTGATCCCGTATATCGACGTAGTTCGACGAGAGAAACAATTCGCTAAAACAAACTACCTATCAATTGTTGATAGTTTCCGAGAAAAAAATAAATAAAGTAGCCAGTTTTTGGGAGGTCGAAAAATGAAAAATTTTGTATTATACTTTTATTAACGGAGAATGCACTAAATTTATTTATCCCTTAGTATTTCATCGTTTTGCGCGTATTTAAAGCTAAATTACAATCATATTAAATGCGCTCTAAATGTTGGGTAGGGACATGAAAGATTTTGTGAGAGTAGCCCCTTCTTTGGAGTTAGTCAATGTCCTACGTCAAATGAGGAGCGTTACGTACATACATTCTGTATGCCACGTTAACTAAGTCGCCGGTATCAGCTAGTATGGCATAAAATGACGAGCCGTTTTTTATGGGACAATTGTGTCCTAGGTACTCAACACTACTGCATAGCATAGCATATTGAAACAATATGACACGTTATTTGGATAAATTGTATTATCGTAAATGTAACTAAAGCATTCGGAGTTTCCACGAGTGTATTTCTAAGTGTAAATAGTTCTTATGATACAAGGAGTAACACATTCAATTTTCTAAACGTGTCCACATTCGATTGGCTCTTTCGTCAAAATCTATGTTATTCGAAAAAAATTCAGTTGAAATAAATTTCCTCAAGAGTATAGTAATTAGTTGATGATCGATATGTTCTTCATTCATGCAAATGGCTAATAATAGCTTTGCCTTAGGGCAAATAATAAGAATGATTGCATAGAGTTACACTGACAATTTAAAATAAATCTTCTTCGGTAATATTGCGATCCAAGTACCTACCTATTGAGTAAATGCAGGTCAAATGAGCGTATGAGTTCGATAATTTTTGTAATTTAAATTATTAAAACCACAATGAAGATGTGGGATTTGTTAATGACAATTTTCTACTTAATTACAACAATTACCTAGCATTATAAATTGTGAGGTTTCCTATGCCTACATTTTCTATACTATTTGTAAAAAAAGAATGAAGTATATCCTTGCTTCCCAACAATTAAAACCTACGATGTCTAATGATCTAATTAAGCCATTATATTTTTTAATTCGCTTAATTTTCCGTAAAGTCTTCCTCGTAGATGTTAGAATATTCCATATCATTTGAACACTAAATATTCTTCGAAAATGTCGTCCAACGTTATACCAACGGATTTCAAATCCACAATGGCGTATGCCCAAAAACTGTTCGATATCAGCGGTCTACCTTTAGTAGACGCAAACAAGCTTATATCAAGAAATGTTAGATTTGTATCCATAAGCTGTATTCTCTTGCCGATTATAATAATTCAGTTTTTGTATTTTTTCATGCGGTTGAATTCTGACACGAATTTCCTGCATTTCGCTAATAACGTTGCGTGTTTTTCTATGTATTTTCAAGGTAATTTAACTATTCATCACTCATCATCATCTACCCACCTTTATCACATTATGAATGGGGTCGGTGCAATATGGTTTCTTTCGAAATTAATATTGCGAAACATTTGGCGTTTGTTTTACGGCCGGCTGCCTGCCAACCCTTGTCGGGTATAGTGAATGCATCACCATCGGCCATTACTAGGATACCTATTTGCAAGTTTGGAACATTTCTACGGCCAATTTCTCTAGGAGTAAAAGCGATATTGAAATTGGCCGTTAGACTATAACGTTTATAGGAAAATGATACAAATCACTTTTTATCATACAATATAAAGCATTCAGGCTTTTTGGACTTGATACAACTAAGTAGATAAAAAATCAACAACTGGTATGTTACATTACTATTTGCAAGTTTGGTACATACCGTATGTACCAAACTTGTAAATAGGTATCCTAGTAATGGCTAGATCAAATATCTCGGATTTTTCTATTCCTATTTTGAAATTTTGTATGAAAACAATTTTGAATATTAAATCTGAGATATGCAAAAACATTCTGAAGATTAGTTATAGAAATTGGCTGCAAGAGACGTGGAAAATCTACCTTCACCGATCTGATAACTTGATGAGACATATTTCTTATCAAATATAATTTATAAACAAAAATGCCTATGATGACTTGCCTATCGAAGTGTTCATAGCTATTTTTATTTCATTTAATTTTAATCAATTTTCTTTTATTAGTGGTGCTGTTATTTTCTCGTCATTATAGACAAAGCAATGGTTATGTATTTATTTCAAATGGATCAATTTTAGAAAGTCTACCTATTATGTTTCAGACATTATTAAAATTCTTGTTCTTTTCACACAAAGAAAGAAAATCAGGCTACTTGTGTCAGAAATAAAAGAAATGTGGCCTTCAGATTTCGATGATCAACTCAAACGGTGTATTTTTCTCCGATCAATTCGAAAAATGATGATTTTCAATAAGAGTAAGTATGTATTAGAATTTTTGGAATTGTATTACTGTGATATTGTGCAAAGTGCCGCGTGGTGCCGGCAGAATAGAGTTTGTACCACCCCTGCCTGCCCGTGGGTATCGTACGGGGCGATTAAGGGTTTCCGGGAGGTGGGTAGCAGCGCCTCCCGTACTGACAAGATAGACCGAAAATCACACTGCGGTCACCAACCCGCCTACCCCGCGTGGTGACTATGGGCAAAACCCCCCGTGGCAGTAGCCTTGTGGCGTGCCTTGGGGGAGGCCTACGTTCAGCAGTGGACTGCAATAGGCTGAAGAATAAGAAGTGCAAAGTAAAATGCAGTCTACTAAGGGCCGATTTTACAATAGCCTATCCTAGCCTAAAGTTGATGCTATCTCTATCTTGTAAAAGTTTTAGAGAAAGACGGCATCAAATTTAACATTTCACATAGTCTATCTGTCCGTTAGAAATATCGGACCTAGATCAGAGTGGACTAAACCCCAATAGCAGACGCATATCTAAATAAATTTTTGCATCTTCTGTTTGTTATTATTACTACATGGTAAGTGGCATACGATGCAGTAGCCAACACACCTGTGGTGCTACGCTATGAATTAGCTTTGAGATATTTTTTTTTCAGTATACTACATTTATGCAATAACCGGCTATTCTGCCTTTATAATGGCTCCATTAATATTTATATTGTATAAGAATATAACTTTGGATCCGATCCACGAATATCTGCTACCACTGGACTTGAGCTACCCGTTCGAAATAGACTCCATTTCCATCTATTTGATGGTGTATCTGCAGCAACTTGGGACATGTAAGTACTCGTACCTCATCATCTTCTTGCTCTTACCCCATTATTTATGGGGTCCGCGCAATATGGTTTCTTTCGAAACTCATATTGCTATAGCTTTGGCAACCCTCCCCGGGTAAAGCTAAGTGTAAATTTTTTAGTGTATATTCAAATCGACCCCCTGATTACGTAAAAGCAATAGCAAAGCCGAAGCCGCGCGATCGCGATAATTGAGAGTGTATGCGTGCGCGCAACGAGCGCTCGGCGTCCTCCCGCGCATATACACACTATTATCGCGATCGCGCGGCTTCGGCTTTGCTATTGCTTTTACGTAATCAGGGGGCCGTATCTACATAACTAACTGGTATCGAACCTACGCATTCCGACTGAAAGGCGCACGATGAAATTTTATATGTACCTATACACAATTTGGTAGGTCTGAGAATAGGTCGTAAACTATTTTTTATACTCCTTCCACGCAATAAGCGACATCCACGCGATGCGGAGTTCATTTTTCATAATATTGATTTATTCTGATATTCTTTAAATTATGTATTTACACACAGAGAGACTGTACCTACAATACAAAAGTGACTTCACAAATTACATGATAAAATATACCTACCTAAGTAGGTACTTAGGAATCAGGCAATCTTGAAAAATAATTTATCATTTTAGTAATCGATCTTTAGCCATCGATTTTATCGTGAATCGATTCCTTAGCTACGATTCGAATCTATTTTTTAAATCGATATTTTTCAATAATCACCATCCCTACCAAGTTATTTTTTTTTATATGAGGGTATCCAGAAATCTTCAATAAACAAACACGTAGGTAAATAGTTGTCGTATCTACGACCTACCTATTTCCTCGAAATACATTCCAGCTGCGATGCTATACTGCATTTACATAGCCTGTGACATCTTCATAGTCTCACTGGCCGGTCAACTCAGTACATTGCTGCGTCTTTTACAACTCGATTTGGGCAGCTGCGTGGACGTTAACAAGGAAGATGGTGACTATGGACGGATTAGGACTGCGGTTCAGAACCACCAGAAGCTTTTAAGGTGAGATCATGAAATTATTTTTATTATGTTTCATTGTATGCTCATTTTGTAGGTGCCAGACATCCTTCTAGAAATGACAGTCCGGATTGTAGTTTTTTATTTAGATTTTAATAAATCGGTTCCGTTACCGGTGTAAATAGGATCGTAACAATTTCTCGTACCTAAACTGTGTGGCAGGCATCACTTTCATTTTCGTACGAATGTACCTATATACATACGAGCGTAGTAGGATTCCGTTGCTACCCGCATTTAGTAATTAGGTTGCTTTTGCAAGACCACAGTGGCTACTACACGTAAAGATGTGGGTCAAAACCGGCATTATAGTGATAATATTTCAATACTACCCTCATCTTGCGATTCGATTGCTTTCGCTTTAATCGCCTCGTCGCGAATTTCACGTTAAAAATATCAGTGATTTGTTTGTGTATACGATTAAAGATCTAAAGTATTTCTTGGGGGTTGCCATAAATTTTAAAACGTAGAATACTTAGGTACTTATTTCTATTTTGGAAACCAGTGGTCGTTATAAGCAGTATAGAGTGAAGTCTCGCTTCTACGAAGAGATTATGGCAATCCAGCTAAAGATGTGTGGAGATGATCAGGTACCTAGAAATAGCCGAAGACTGCACCGTCACACACAAGTGCCTAGGTTGCTTTTGCTGTAGGTATGTTTAGTCTAAGATTTTCTCCAATTGTGTTTTTTTTATAATATTCGTTTATTTATTCATGTAAATGTAAGTCCAGTTGTACGTACTCGTTTTACATACGTAACTTCACGCATCTTTTTGGGGGTAGGCAAAGATTGCAATTTTCTACCTATTTCGCAAAGGAAAACAATCCGTTCATTCTTACTTGTCGATATTAAAACTTTAATTTTTAAGTTTTGTACCTATGTAGTAGTAGTGTCGATGGGAATGAAGATGTTAGACCCTTCATAAAGTACCCACGGCACCACTGGCTAGTAGTGCAGAAGGGACAAAATATTCTCCGCGGCACTACCGGTAGTGTGGTCTGGTAGTGTCATGGGTAAGAATACAGATGCTCAACGATTGTATCTATTTCTAATCCTATATTTTTTTTTATGGGGTCAAGTAGATGGAACTGACTGACAAATACCATTATCCTTTGCATTAATAGTTCTGTGAGTAACTATACTTAGTTTATTTTTATTTCAGACTGGTGGACTCTTTGAATGACATCTTTGGTGTGCTCTTCTTACTGCAAGTTACAATAGCATCAATCAGTATCTGCTTTTTTGGATTCCAAAGTGTTGTTAGTACCAACCCACTTATTGTGTTTTTGTAATTTCTAAACATTTAAACATCTAGAAAAAAGTTACGATAGGTGTGTATAGTTATTTTTAACATTAGCGAATATTTTTCTCCAACTTACGGTGTATTTTTAACTATCACACAAAATACAATATTTTACACTGTTTAGTTTGGTAGTATTGTACATCTCAACTATACCCTCAAAATTAGTCAGAAGTGGGACCATGTGGTTCTATCGGCCCTTGGTGCTCTACCTACCCCGTAAGGGATAAAGACGTGATTATGTGATGTACCTATGTAGTTAGGTATTAATTGCGAGATAAACCTGCTAAGGAACTGCCGTTCTCGCAGTCACTGATCTTTTGCATCTGACCCCCTATGCTAAACCAGCAACCTGGCCGCGTGGTGCCGGCAGAGTAGAATCCGTACCACCCCATGTCTGCCCGTGGGTATCGTACGAGGCGATTAAGGGTTTCCGGGAGGTGGACAGCAGCGCCTCCCGTGTTGACAACATAGTCCAAAATACAAACTGCGATCACCAACCCGCCTGCCCAGCGTGGTGACTATGGGCAAATACCCCCCATGGCAGACTTGTGGCGTGCCCTGGGGGAGGCCTACGTCCAGGAGTGGACTCCAATAGGCTGATGGTGATGATGATGATGATAAAGCGAAATGCTATGGAAATAGCATACTAAAAGGAATCTACCTACAAAATTTCAGACTCGAAATCACATGTTTATTTTTATTAACCGACTTCAAAAAGAGAGGTTATCAATTCGTCTGATTGTTTTTTTTTACGTGTGTTACCTCAGAACTCCGTCGCTTATGAACCGATTTCAATTTTTTTTATAGTTGGTCATGGTATACTTCCAGGTTGGTCCCATATTCACCACATCACATCAGGATGATGGGATCTTGGAGAAATCGAGGGCAATCCTCAAATATTGTAGGCACATGTAGTCTGTTTTTATACTTTTACTGAGCGTTTTGATCACCTACATATAAAACATAATATCTGATGATGGAATCTCTAAGGAATCTAGGGATATCCTCAAATATAAAGGGCACGAGTAGTCCGTTTTTAGATTTTTATAGAGAATTTTGGTCAGCTACACATAATATAAAGGAAACGAGGGTCTGATGATGGAGCTGCCGAAAAACAGATAGTGGAACTTTTTCGTAACAAAATCCCCCTATGGCAGGGGCAGGCCTACGTCCAGTAGTGGACTGCAATAGGCTTATGAAGATGAAGATAATTGTGTTAAGTCGTGAAATTGTATGTTGCGTTAAGCCGTGTCCGAAGTAAGATGGTTATAGAGGAAGAGGCTGACATGAGAATAACGAGATGACGGATAATAGGGATGAATGAAAGAAGAGTACATACATATTGCACCGACCTCAAATTATTGGGAACAGGGCAGGAAGAAGGAATGTAATTATATGTTGCTTAAATAGGAGTGTACATGGCTGTTGTGCTGCCAAATCTCTTATATTCCTCCGAGGCGTGGTGCATGTACCGTCACCACATACGCACTCTGGATCGATTCCACCTCTAGTGCCTCCGATCCAGCATGAACACCAACTTAGCAATATCTAGGAGTAGAAGTGGTCGCCATGACCGAAATCGGTCGGAGGTCATCATTATCATCATCATCATCATATTGTCAGACGTAAAGTTTCGAAGCCTAGTCCTTTTGTCATGTGGCCTATTTAATCATTTGCTGGCATATAAATCTGACAATATTATGCCTCCTAAACTTCGTACACGGCTTAACGCAATATACATATATTGCCCTTTAGTAAAATTTTACTTTAATAAGTTCGAGTTTTGGGAGGAAGTCGGTTTTTCGTTTTAAAAAATTATTACAAATAGTATGGAGAATTCCAAATCAACTTAGGAATGTTCATATAATCTTGAAAAATAAACATTTGATTTCGAGTCTGAAATTTTGAAAATAGGGTCTCTATAGTGGGCTCTTTACATAGCTTTTCGCTTAACATACCCTTTCTGTTACACCCTGTATACTTATTTTTTTCATATTTTAGTATCTGACCGGCGGCGAAGCCTTGCAAAGTTACACGGCGGCTGTGGGAATGATGTACAACATTTACTTCACGTCATGGCCTGGGCAGATTCTGTATGACACGGTGCGTATTTTTGTAACACTTGATCAAGATCATCAAGAAAGAGATATAATCAATTTTATACTTTAGATAGCCTATGTGATCCATGTGATCATTTGTAAAATCGTCTCTTAATCATACGTGGTAAATTAATATGTCAAATTAATCAGTCAAAAATGAAAGGGGTATAGTAAACCTGATAGCATGGTACCTACATCTTGACCTTTAACGAATTAATTAAAAATTATTTTGGTTGTAGACTAGATCAAAAGTGATCTGCTACGGGAAGTTAGCAGCTCATTTTTTCAATTTAAGTTTTTCAGGGTAAAAATGCCAGAACTATTTATAAAAGGTATCAGGAACTGTAGAACTCACCTGCACTAGAATAGAACTCAGATTTATTTTTGAGCTGCTGGTAAATGAGCTGCTAAGTTCACGGACACATCAAGCCGTTAAGTTTTTATGTGAACATTTCCAGAGCTCTGGAGTGGCTGAGGCAGCATATAACAGCCGATGGTACGAGAGAGATGTGAAGTACAGGAAATACATGATCATCATTATTTGCAGGTAGGTGCATAAATACTAGAGTCAGTTTCGAAGAAATGCTCTCGTGCAGGATTTGGGAAAACTACATTTTTTGTATGCAGTCAGTCTATGTAGTCATTCAAAATACATATATATATATACAAAATATTATAGTTTATAGCTTACTTAAAGGCGTTTGATGGTTAGGTACTTAAGGCACACTTTACCTTAATAAATACTCGAGAAATTAACTGTATGGTGGCCCCTTCTTAGGCATCACTTTCGAAGTCAGCGAGATACCTAGTTATACCTCTATATATTCTGTAAAATTAAAAATTATTTTTTCTTTTTACAGAGCTCAAAAACCTTGCCGCTTGTCTGCTTTGGGGTATACAGATATGACATTGGACACTTTCTCAACAGTAAGTACCTACTAATCTTTTTCTGTTAACGTAATCGTAAAAAATAAAATAAAAATCATTAAGTGTAGGTAATTAGAAATTATAATAAACTAGTGGACGCCCGCGACTTCGTCAGCATGGACTGCAGAAAAAACAAAATGTCGAAATTATCGGGGATAAAAAAAAATTCCCGGGATAAAAAGTAGCCTGTGTTAATCCAGGGTGTCAGCTAACTCCATACCAAATTTTATTAAAATCGCTCCAGCCGTTTTTACGTGAAAGAGTAACAAACATCCATCCATCCATCAATCCTGGATACTTAAAAACTTTCGCGTTTATAATATTTGTAGGATTTGATGTAATATTACTTTTGTCTAAGACACGCCCTGTTATGAATATCGTTCTCATTTATTCCAGATTTTAAAAACGTCTTGGTCATATCTGTCACTTTTGAAATCAATTTACGAGAGATAAAACACAATTTATTATATATTAGAACAAAATTGGCAGCTTTAATATGATTCCTTCATCTTTATTCCACTGGGTTTGCATGTCGTAGTGATAAATTTGGATGTAGTAGAGAAATTAATAATTTAATTTAAAATTGATAATGTAATGCCCATTTGCACCGACATTACTATAAATGACGTCTTTCAGACGCGACGTCTCTTTCTGTTTGTATCTCTATAGCAAGACAGTATGCCGTTTGGTGCAAGTGGGTGTAGTATACCCGTTTGTGTATTAAAATAAATGGAATGTAGTAGAGATGCATGCTGTTTTATTTTGTATTTGTATTAATCGTACTGGTTTGAGAGTTATGCGTAGGTACGAGTTTTCGGAACGGTCACACGTACAGGGTGTGGGTGACAGCCAGGCAAATACTGAAATGCTGAACAAGTACCGTAGTGGTTAAAGGTACCTTAAAAAAAAGGAAATAAAACAGCAATGTTTAATTTCTTTGTAATCGTTTGTATTGTCAATTTATGTATTATTTCACAATATCTGCAAACATCCTAAGTACAATATACAAAGTTGACCAATATCTTATGACTCGCATATTGATTTCTTTATTTATAAAATGTACAATATAATCTCATTCGTTTGGACTCTATTTTTATATATGTATTTACAAAATATTAGATCTGATAAAATTGTATACAATATCTTTAATGTTTAGATTACACAGATATAAATACATAAGTAGGTACATAAAAATAAAAGTAGCTAACAATATTTACACGATATTTTCAAAAATCATAGACTATTCCTGCTGTGTGATTATTCGTGGATATAACTGAAAAGAAAAAAGAAAATGATTAATAATATTACGGTATATTTTAATTACTATGTTAGTATGGGGTGCTATAATGACTATTTTCGGGATCTATGGGTTTTAGTTTTTTTTTTCGTAGGAGACCAGCCTCTTTCATGAAAGCTAAGAGCGTCGTCATAACTGATGTGCAGTGCCTGCCGGGAATCTACGCCATGATCAATCAAGCAGCCAGAGGTCTTGGTCGGTTATCTGGTGTTTGGAGAAGGTGCTTGTTAGCGCCGGCGCCCTTTACATGGGGGGAAGGTGCTTATTAGCGCCGACCCTTTATACATGGGGGGACTGTGCTTGTTAGCGCCTACCCCCTTCAAATGGGGGGAAGAAGCACCGACCCCCTTTACGGGAAAGGGTGCCGGGTTTATAGGGGGGAAGGTGCTTGTCAGCGCCGACTCTCTTGAAATGAGGGGAAGGTGCTTGTTAGCGCCGACCCTCTTCAAATGGGGGGAAGGTGCTTGTAAGCGCCGACCCCCAACACATAGGGGGAAGGTGCTTTTTAGCGCCGACCCTGATCACACGAGCGGAAGGTGCTTTTAGGCGCCGACCCCATTTACGGGAAAGGGTGCTGGGTCTATGCGGGCAAGGTGTTTATTAGCGCCGACCCCCCCTTTCACATGGGGGGACTGTGCTTTATCAGCGCCGGCCCCCTTCACATATTAGTCTACGCCCTCCCCCTTTACTGAGGGGGACATTGTGCGCATACTTTTCACATAGGAGAAAAGTCTATGGTCTCCTCATAAAACCGCTTTTGCATAAAAATGGAGAATAATCTCACCCCAAGCAGGTTCCTAGGCACATAACCCTCGCTCCCACTATCGTTGCGACACCACCACCACTCGCGCTCGCTATCGTCCCCTTTCCTCAGCACTTGCATGCGCGCTCCTGTCTCGAAGCTCAGCTCGTCGCTCCTACCGGCCGTGTATGAGAACACCGCGTAGACAGTACCGCTGTTCATTATGCCCAGCTTCTCTTGGACACCTGCGGAATAAAAGTATAATTATATTTAACGATTTGGATTATTCTGTTATGTTATAAGTATACCATAGTTTAAAAAAATGAGATACAATAGAATACTTACGCTGCCTACGTACAGACTAACCAATTGGTTGCGGTATCCCCACATGTGGGTGTTTTTATCGATAAAATTAAAATGTACAACACGCCCTTAAAATATCGCTAACTCTATCCCGGACACACTGTATAAGGTGTTTTCAAAATTAGTGATTTGCTTTCAAAAAAATTGTTAAAAAGAAACCAGCTGTTCATACAATCTTGAATAATGCTGCCAAATTGTATCTTAACGGAACTGTTATGTATTATGTTGACTTTCTAATTTAATAAACTATAATAAAATAAAATAATTACTGCACAGAAATATATGGAACAGCTGATTTTTTTTCACTATTTCGGAGTTGGTCCCATAGTGAAGGTTGATTCTTTTTACCTACCTAGTTTCGTGTCAAAAGCCAATCACAAATTTTGAAAACACCTTATATAGTTAGCCATATTAGGATAGCGATACTTACTGTAGAGATATTCTGAGCATCCGTCGAAGCCTTCCTCTTCTTCCTCGCACTTCTCCGCCGCTGTCTCGTGGTCAGACAAGGTAGTTGCGAATATACACGCTCCTGAAATTATAAAAGTGGGTATTATTTCCTGTTCTTTCAAACTAGCTTAAAAAAATACTTATGTTCGACCATATATCTGTTAAGCGTAATACACACCTAATCCGCCGAACCCTCGATATATGTCTAGTAACTATAACGAAAATAATTCGGTATAACTCACTTTCATATACGTCGGGTTGTGTCGGCAGGTTGGTGGCTTTGGTGTGTATATTACCCACAGATTACCCCCTAAAGATACCGCATTATTGCTGTTTTGCACTAGACAAAACTCACCAAATTAGGCGGTAGGAAGAGCAGGGGGGGTACCTTACATCAGTGCTGTGATTGGTTCTTTCAAGGCCAGCAATGTTCTATAGTGATACAGACGAGTCGATTTGCCATGCCGATAAATATATCGATGAAAAATATTGTTTGATGAAATATCATAAATATGTATTTACTATGTATCATAAATACATCATAAATATAGTACCTAAATACACAAAATATCATGCTTTTTTTCTACTTACTAATTTTTTTTGTGTTTTAATAAATACTAATATTATAAAGCTAGAGTATGTAAACACTCTAGCTTTATGTATTAGTAAGTATAAGTATATATAATTACTTATTTATTATCAGTATAAAACAACAAACGTAACTAAATTTATAATTTTTTGTTAAAAATCATTACTTATATCGATACATTCTATTTCTTGAATTCGTCACAACACTAGTTGTCATTGTCAAACACTGGAAGAAACAAAGAGATAAACATACTAATAATTATTATAATGAGAGAAAGGGACTTTTCCAAAAGACATAAACGGGAGCAGTCATATTTCTGAACAACATTTTTTTGCCCAATATAACTTGATCTCCGTAGGAGATAATATGTAAAATGTTTTTAATTACCGATGAAAAGTTATGCTATCTTTCTTATAGCTATTTGTTCTGGAATTCTTTCCGCACCATTTTCGAGAACACGTTGTAATTTTTTTACACTTTTACGCGTAAAAATAATACAAAAAGTAAATTAAAATATATAACGAAATCACGCGCACGCAGATTAAATACTTGGTCGTTACTATGTAGTATGAAGAATTGAAGTTTGCGTTTACATGAGTGCAATTGCATATACTCGTGGTGCGCAACCGCTGCCTTGTAAGCGGAATCTTTTAGGGGGTGATCTGTAATTTCACCCTACGTAGAATTCTAAATCACAAGTTACTGACATAGCCTATAATTATGTTAACCTGATATTCCTAATAAAAGTAAAATGAATAGACCGTATTTTTATTTTGACCACAACAGCCAATCTAAACAAAGATATCAATTCAAAACAAAGATTCAAATTGAATTTCGCATGGGATATAAAAGTGCGCAAGTATGTACCTACGCAAACACAGGTGGACTCTATTCCCTCACTCTCAAAATCCGATGGGACGGAAATACGACTCGACCGCAGATGCGCGGTACCAACGAGTTTAGGTGCTTTCCGAGGCACAAGCTAGGTAACAATTTTACAACATTATACGAGTAATTCGTAGGTACATGAAATAAATATAGTCGTAGGCCCGTGCCTGGGACCGAACCTACGCCACCTGCACTGGGAGGCGCACGTTTAACCATTGGCCTTTAATACTACCAGCCTAAGCTAATTTTCATCGAAATTCGTTAGGTATAAGAAGTATTTTGAGTAAAAGAGTTAAGGTTTCTCCAGACTAATCGATCGATAGTAGAATAAATAGTTGACGTCGATCGATAGTTTTTATTAAAGCTACCAGCAGTCCTTATCTGAAGAAAATTTTGGTAACACACACATACATGTCACTTCCAGTTCAATAAGTTTCAATGAGTGATCATGACTATGAACTGTCAAAAAAGATAGCCGATACGGGGGCGGACCACTCAATCGACGTTGACCGATGCCGTCGATCGATCATCGATCGATTGGTCTAGTAACGCCCTAACAAACATCCTTACATGACCTTATCTTATATTCTAATAAGTACCTATTAATAAAATATACAAGTGTAACTTACCATTGTCAACTAAGAATCTGACCATGAGCAGGTTATTGCAAGAGGCGGCACAATGCAGTGGCGTCCATCCGTCAGAGTCCTGTGCGTTCACATCACAACCGAGCTCCACTAGAAATCTGGAAATATGGGGACGTTTCAGTAGATTACAGCATTGACAGAACTGCTGTGGAAGTGAGTTTCTATGATAGGTATCTGAAATGATGTTCATTAAAATCAAAATCACAAATATATATCTTTAGATATTTATAGACTACAGAAGGCTAGCTGATTTTCTCGACTTCGTTCGCGTATACTGTTGTGGGGTATAGGACCTACCCACCTAAAATTAAAAGCTATATTCTGAGTACTTGAAATGCTATACGCAGATACGCGTGTTTAGATTAGGTACTGTCTAATCTACACACGTCGTGTTCAAGCAGACGTTATGTAGTTCACCCGTTAGGTAGTCTTAGTGATGAGTAGATAGCAAACATCCATTCTCCCACAAACGCATATATATTATTGGTAGGATCTAATTGCAATGAAGTAACTAAAATATTCAACTGTTGAATTCATACTCACTTCACAATTTCAAAGTGCCCAGCGCATATGGCGTTATGAAGAGCTGTGATTCCCTCGTCATTTGCAGCGCTTGCATTCTGCACCTGAAACCGGTAATAGCCTTTTAGCGGCTTCTGAAGATGTAGCATAACTACAAGATCATAAAAGTGATATCACAGTCATGTTATGGGGGCATGTAATAAGATTAGTGACAAGTTGCTTGATAATCGCCTTTAAAACGTCCCAGAGTTCCTTATATTTCTCCTAAAACATGCAGCTAACTACCTATATATTCTAGTGATGAAGTAAAACAATGGACAGCATAAGGAAAAACGATTAATGTGTTATTAGAGCAAATAATAAAGAAATAGTTCATACCTGTGTTGCTGTTTTCTTAACTAATTCCAACTCTCCTTCTAAACTAGCATCCAACAATAATGCGAGGGGATCAAAGCTCACTCGCCTGGCTAATGGTGCTTTACCGCCTTGCTTCAAATTGCCTTTTTTGGACCGCCTCAATACATTGTCTATTATCTGACCATCCTGCCCATTCAAATCTACTGAATTGATATGATCTGCCATGTCTGATATATCATCATCTTGTCTATCTGATGATTTATCAGTCTCGTCTTTTCTCTTATCTTTGTTGTCGCTGGAATCAAGTGTCAAGTCCATTTCGGGGAATAAGAATGCTGGAGGCATTTCAATTCTTCTATTCAAACTGACGTTAATTCCGTTCTTGGATGCAAGGTTCCTAAGTTTAGGCTGTTCGCTCATTGGTTGCTTCCTAATGGTGAGCTTTGGACGGGCTTTGATAGGCCTTGTTTCGTTGTTGCTGCTACCATTACTCGACTCCCTTTGGTTTTGCAGATCTTCGTTGGATGTATCCGTTTGCTCTGATTGAAAACTAGGATCGTTGTTAGCTGATTGTCTCGGTGGGGTCTGAAAATTTAATTTGATACAATTACTGTATGCAATAATTGGCCTTGGAAATGAAAGATTTCACAAGAATCATGATGTTTTGAATCTACTGGCTACAGAATATTTTGTGTAACTTACCTTAATTGTAGGTTTAGGTGGTAGCGCCGGCTTAGGAGATTTATCTGTGCTAACATCAGGGGTGGATAGGGGTGTGCTTGCACTTTGCGGTGGTGAAAGTAAAATGCTCGATCCACTGAAGTTGCTTCCCGTTGCTGACAGCCCTGACGCCGTATTCCTAACGATCTGGGGTTGGGAAACATTAACTACATGATTCTGGGAAACTTGAGGCTGAATGTGGTTCTGTGGTGGAACATGATTTTGGGGTGGGACATGATTCTGAAGTGCTTGTGGCTCTACGGTCTGTGGCTGGACCGGTTGAATCTTAGTGGATGAAGTCTGGTAAATGGGTGAAGGTTTGCCCACAACTTGAACTGAAGTTGGGGCCACACTCGATACAGGTTTCTGTAATGAATGGGTGATGTTGATTGATGATATTTACATATGTGATAAGCTAATTACATGCGATAGGCTTTACTAAACACTTAATTACTATTTCTACTAATTAATTAATTACTATAATATTTCTAGTAATGTGCATGAGATGATATGAAAAATTAATATAATAATAATCTAATATATAAATTTAAACAAATAAAAACTCACTCCAAATCCCAAGGAACTGTTGGTAGACGTCGCATTTGATCCCAGACTTGGAGAGCTTCCTTTCAAATTATTAACTTGTGGACCCTTTCCATTTTTCGAAGTTTCACTTCCTTGACTATTACTTTGACTTAGCCTAGAGTTTTGTGGATATGCATGGTTTTCTTTCCCCTCTTGAATACATTTGCTAGAGGAATCAGATTTTTGTAATTGATATGTTTGTTCCTGTTGATATGTAGCTTCGTTTTGACTTAGAGGCGTTGCCAGACTTTTATTCACAACCGATAATGGCGTCGAGTGCACCGTCATATGATTTACATTGATGTTGGCTGCATTTTTGTCTTGAGGTTCATTACTCTTACTAGTTACCTCTGGAGGCTTCTTTCCATTTGTACTTTGAGGGAATTTTGTATTATAAGGTAACGTCTGATATTTTGGATCAGATTTGCTCGCAACGAATTCTGGCGGAAATTCTTGCTCGTTTATTTTTACATCTTTGCCAGGTTGGTTGCTGTTTGAGCTGCTTGTACTATTAGGACTGTATTGTGGTTGTTTCGGGTATTCGGGATACTTCAAGTGATCAAAATTGGTCTTTTGATCATATGAGTTGGTTATACCCTGCTGGACATGACTGTATTGGTCTTGTTTGTTATATTGGCCCTGATACTGGTTGTCCTGCATTCCTTGTGGCATATGATTGTATCCGCCGTTAACCATAGACTTTATCATTTGCTTTTGTTGCAAATAGTGGGCTTCTTGTTGGGTTAAGTGGCTTTGGATATTATCACTTTGAGTAAACTGCTTCAATGGCACATTGTTTTGTATTGAGTTTTGTTTCATACCCTGGAAATACAAATACATTGGTATATTAAAAAAACTGTAAGGAGTATAGAGATACATAGATATAGGATTTTTTGTACTTCAATACCCTCGAGCTGATGACTCGCTGATTATTGACACGTAAATACAAAAAATATTAGCAGCAGTATTCATTACGAGTATTTTGTTTATCGGAAGACAATTTACCTGATAGTTGTTGTTATGGCTAAGACTCGGCGCATGCGGCACGTGGTTATAAGGCTCCACAGCAGCGATGTTGCCTCGCGACTGCTGGTTCTTTGGTTGGCCGTTGACCGTGCTACCCGTGGAGTAGCTTGGCAACTGTTGCATTGGTTGATTTGTCGACCTGAAATCAGATTTTATTGATTTTTAACTATATTTATATCACTTCTATAATACCTATGCACCAGTATCTCAATTTCTATGCTATTAAACGATATATTAAAAACCCGTAGTTTTAACGAAACAAAAAAATACAATTATCATTATGTTTCCTTAGACTTGGATACCACGAGTCAATAAATAAAGGAGAAGCTAATTGATATAAATCATCAAATTTTCAATCAAAAGACGATGAAACTTGACATAGTCATTAACTTTGTGAGGGTGCTATTAGAAACCAATTTAGTAAAGTAAAGGTTAGGAACTAGAAGCGACATCATCTGTTATTATTTATAACTCCGCCGCTCCTTCAACGTTATTTTCAGAATGACGGATAACCAAAAATAAAATTATTATGTTCCTCCCTAGAGATCGCGGTACCAGACTACTAAAATAATGTAGGCACCATCCAAATACTAATGTAGATCCAATTTTCTCAAAGGATTTCATTGGAGTAAGGACTATCCTGCTTTGTTAACCTAGATGTATGCTACTTTTAGCGATTGTCACAAAATTAGTGCTGTTTTATTTATCCCACTATTATTTACATAGTATACCTACCTACTTACTGGCCAATAAACGATAATAATTTCCCCCAAATGCCCACCCATATCGCTGTCAATGATCTACTGTGACTTGATTTATGGAACACCCTGTTTATAAGGCCCAACATTAATTCTCTTATCTTACGACTGTATTGTTAATTCGGGTGCTTTTAGCACCCATTAATAAAAGTAAAGGCACTGTAATTTAATAACATGAAATAACCAAAACTTAGGGTCGGTTCATTTCTGACAGAACATGCGTCGCGTATTATCGGTCGCGTAACGCCAGAACAGACAAAATGTATCGAGAAATACTCGACCGTTCACACTCAAACGATGATACGTTAGTGCGTCGAGCGAACGTTTGCCTGTACCTGGAGATACACTCGACGCATCTTCCGTCAGATATGAACCGACCCTTAAGCTAGCAATTCTGGCTAGCCTATTTCGGGATTACAACAGGCGTGTGTAACTTTGAATTCAACTTTAAACCATTATCATAATCTTGAGTTCACCATATAAATAGCTACCTAGGCATTGGAAATTATTCCTATCTAATTTGATTGGGTTATCAGAACCTGCCGGTCAATAGTTTTTTTTTTCTAATTCATTGTACCCACCTCGGCTGCGGCTGCCGATGAGCTGCAGCGAGCTGACGGTTCAGTGCTCTCTTCCTCAGTAACCTGGCCTGCAATTCCGAGACTCTCCGGTCTATGCTCCTCATCTCTTCCTGTCTCACCCCCAGCGCTGCTCTTTGCGCTGACAGTCTCCCGTTCTGTTGCTCGTTCAGTTTATTGCGGTACTGGAAAAACGATTAGACAATATGTATATTAGACATGAGTTGCAGAAGATGGAATTTTTGGAAACCTGGCTTGTGGCTGTAGACTTAATTGTACAAATTGTGTTAAATAATCAATTGTTTTTCATACAAAATTATAATTACCTATGTATGTATATTCTACGTAGGTACCTACCTGTCTTAATCTCCTGTATTTAAGTACCTAAAGAGAGTCGTAAGAGTCGACTAAAGAACTCGGCCATTCTCTCAGGCGATAACTTAACAACTTGTCATTATTTTATTATTAACATCTGTTCCCACTATGCTAAACGTGGCTGTAGGATTTTACTTTACATTTCGGGAACACAGCCGTGTCTATATATACTTAAGTAGATCAATGAGCGTTACCGTTTGTTAATCGCTTAAGGGCCGAATTTCCAATGTCCAGGATAAAGTCGATGTTGTCTCTATCTATTAGGTTTTAGAGACTTTTAGATAGAATATCTACTAACCGTAGGAAAATCGGGCATTGAATATACCTAAGTATTTCATATTCATATCTGCCAACTTTTGAACGGTAAGTAACGGTAAACTGAAATGCTCAGTTTGTAAGGTCATTTCAGCTTACCGCATTAGATAAAATTAGCGTCATTCCCAACGGATGCGGCTGCATTCATTACGAATGCGGACTTTTATTGCAATCTGAACTTGTTTCTAGTTTTTACTCGTAAATAGTTTACCTGGGAATGCTAGATTTAAGACCTGCAGAATTTGCACTAGGTACCTATACGATACGATTGTTAGCAGGGAGATGCAGTTATCATGTAGATTGGTAGTTTAAAATCACTAAAATATCCAAAATATAAAAATCACTAAAATCGATCGGTGTATCATATAATCACATAATAGATACTACCCAGTTTATACAGATGACGGTTTTTCTATTAAAGAAAATAAATACTACGATAATTCTAGCGGAAAATTGGATATTCGAAAACTCCAATATCACGCGAAACGTAGCCTCCCCCACGTATGAGCAATGCCTGAGCTGGTAACATTCCATTACTTTAACCAAATTTGACGCATCAGCATAATAATACGCGAAAAAGAACAGCGTCTACCTACTCAATATCTTCTTCGATGATTCAGATAGTTTTTATAGTTACCTATAAGCATGTATTTATAGTATTATTCTACGGTTACATACTGCGAGTATAGAATTTATTTCGATACCTCATTTATTCGTTTCACATTTATTTGCATGCTTGTTGGGCATGTTAGACATTTGAGTTTAGGGCTTATCCATCTCGTGTAGCGGTGTTTGTAACCAAACTCTTCTGAAACGGCTTGATCGATTTTTATGAATGTTTATAACTTATAATTGGTAGGTATAAGAATAGGTTGTAAACTATTTTTCATACGTCTTGCATTGAACAAAACAATATCCATGCAAGCGGAGCCGCGGGCAATAGCTAGCAATGCATAAAAAATATAAAATATAGGTAAATGAATACCTTGTGTTTCTAGTACTCAGTATTAAAATTGCAAATTAGATGCTTTTCAACGTCATCTTGCATGGCTCAGATAACATTGGGATTTTAATTCATATCGTTATAAAAAACCGCAACCAGACCAAAGTACGAAACTCTAGGTATCGACAGTTACCACAAGGTAAATTAAAAAGCAATAACGCAGAAAGAGGCCTTTATTACTTCCACAAACCTAAATGATCCTCGGAGGAACCACAAATTGCGTAAATAAAACTAACACGAAGAAACAAGAGTTATTATTTGGCCAAACAGTTCCCACTTGCCTGTTATTTATAAACAACCTTGTACCTAAGTAAGTATGTCACTAATAAATAAATAAACCTATACGAGTACAACTTACACTAAGTACAAATACCTATGGAAAGTTTACATTTCCTTGAATGCGTAAAGAAATATCTGGATGACTTGCTTTCATACCATAACAAATTACTTACCTAGGTACTTACTTGTTTTAATAATATTTTGTAGTTTTTATACAAATGTGAGAAGTGCCTACAAATTTTTATTAATAATTGACTGTGTGTTTCTGTTTGGAATTAATAAAATTCCAAGCAGAAACCTTGAGCTCTCTTGTTTTAATTTTGTTTTAATTTTATCATAATTATACCTATAGAAGGTATATTAAATGAAAGCTCCAAAGGCCGCTCGTTACCGTTTTGCTGAAAGTGTTTTCATAAATTTTCTAAGGAACTAGTTTTTAATTTTACATCTCGTTCTTGGAGAATTTGTAAGTATGTATAGAGGTAGGTTTAAAAATGAACGTGTAGGTAAGTAGTTATTTTTTATATTTATAGCTAGGTAAGCATTTGCTCTTGATTTTGTCACCTTGGCCAATTTTTAAAGGTTTTTCAAGTGGTTCCCTATGTAGTAACAAAATTCCTAAATTAATTTAAAATAAATGTCATTTCATCATCATCATTTATAATAATATTTATTATCTTTCTAACTCCTTTTTTACTATGAATAAAAAATTATATAATATTAAATTATTTAAATAAAAATCAAGTCCCCTACTAGGTACATAAAGTCACAGACCCCGTCCCTGTTGAAAGAAAATCACTACAGTTAGGGTCCGTTCACAAATCAACACAACAGCATTGGGTATACTTATCGACCCATATTATTAAAAGTACTTGCGTTAATACACCCTCGATTTATCTAACCGCAAATCCTTTCTTGAGCTAAATCATTCCATGTGAATGAATATTTCCATGTCAACGGGTTTTCTGCTCGACATTAGGTCCTGATTCTTGTTTTTTGCATTCGCCATTACGCATGAGAAGAAGTATTGAATAAAATACAAATAGTCGACAAATTTCGTAATTATGTATTACGTAAACAACAAATACCTATATTCTGATTAGAAGAAACATTGATTCACAGATATTAAAGCCACAAAACGCACACAAGTGCAAAAGCTGACTTCACTAACTATTCTAGCAAATATTATGATAATTAAATATAATTTGCCGTGAATTATCCCTTCAACGTTATTATCAAGCCGTCTTAGTTTCATTTTGGGGGTATTCGCAAAATTGGCAACGTAAATTCGTAGAATGACGACGTTTCAGCGCTTATCCGAAGTAAGGTCATTAATCTAAAGGGAAGATATGCCTACTGGGGCTTGGGAACCACAGTACATCGCAAGGTTTACCTACTCGTACCTTGGCTGATTTTGCCCGTAGTTTTGACGTATTATCAAGTCTTAATATTAGTTCAGACGGGCTTATCGACTGGCTAAAGTATACTAATATCATGATAATGAACTTACTACAATATTAACTATTTTGGTTAGTGATTTTTTTCTATTAAAGATAGACATGCAAAGTTTCAATTTGCAAATTCGAACTCTGATAATTAGAACCGGATCTTCTAATGCAATAGGTCGATAGTGAAAAATTTCCCTATTGGAAACACTCATGTATCGTTACAATTTAATTATGTTGGTAGGCAAACCAATCAATGGTAGACAAAATCGATAAATATTTGGCAAAGCAGTAAGGAAGTTTTACAATTTTATCCCGGAAACTTAATAAGTTATAAATCATAAATTAATAATAAACCAGTAAATATTTACTTATACCTAGGTACATACAGAGATAAATAAATCATTAAAATTTTATTGTAGGTAATCAATCAATTTTACCTACATGTCCGAGATTTACTACGATTTTTCCGGCGAGTGATAGCAGCTGAGCATGGATGGTATAATTGAGATTGAGAAAAATGGCACAGTAATTCCCTATCTATAGGTACTCGTATATGAACATACGTTTATCAAACTCGCTGTCCATGACCATGAGAAATTGGCAGAGCACAACTAAATGTAACGTTTTCAAAGTCAAAGTTTATCTAGTTTATAGGTAGATTTATTTATTATAAAATAAGTTTACACGTACCTGTCCTCCATGACTAGCGTCAATTTTCGTAAAGGGAGCTTTTTATCAATCATAATAATAATTTGTTGATTTACAATAGCAAAATTATAACTAACCTCCTTATTTGGATCCTGTTATAGGAAAAATATCGAACCTTAAGATCTAACTATAACAGATAAACACTAGAAGTATATTAAGTATTGAATTTAACGGATATACCTACGCTTTTTTATACATATTGACTCAAAAAAAATAAACTGCACCCGCCTATCATCATACCTTTTATACAAAACACTTTAAACGAGCTTTCTAATAACTGCTGATCACTTCACTCTACGTTTTCCACTATTTGTTCATAAATATGCACATTTGATAAAGGTCACAGAGATCGCACCGAGCAATACGAATATCGCACTTATAACTAAATTGTCAAATTGGTGATCTGAATCAAAGAGCTGGCAGGGATCACACGTGGGTAAAGTCCGGCGAGCCGTCCAATGATATCACTTTCAATTCATCTTTAATTTAAGGTGCCAGATACAAAATTCTTTAGTAAGCATAAAGCAAAATAAAATATGAAACTTAATTAATTACATTAGGTACGATGTGATAATATTTTTCACAATAACTATGTCGGATGATTTATATTCTAAACAGAAAAGCCGAAAGGATCCTGATTTAATTAATAGAGAGATAATTCGGGAAGAATCTGCCTAGACAACTTTTTCTCCATAAAAACTTTTTTTTACTTCTCAGTCGTTCAGACTATCCCCAGTTAATCATTGTTTAATAGTCACAGTTGCGATGTCAGTTCAAACAGCGAAAGAGTTATAACGTCCAAAGATCGAGTTAGATTAATCTATAAATGAAAAATCATAGTATACAGTCCACATACGTAAGTAGCTACACACTTTTCAATAGCCAAACAAACTTTAATATCTTCTGTTTACTTTCGCCGTAAAATACCGTCTGTACCCAGCCGATTTGCGAGCGAGCGAGTGCCCGCAACCTACTTGGCTCCCGGAGAACGCAGCTGTATTGTTAGCTGGTGCAGGCATAGCTCAGTTAATTATTATATTGAACAGATGGGACACTCCCTTTACAATTTATACCTACCTATTTTTTATAGGGGTGTATCACTCAGGATTCGGTTACAGGAAAAATATATAGGTATTTTTGGTCAAGAAAATGATTCTACGTTACAGAAATTTGTTACAGGTAAGGTTACCTTTGTAAATCACCTTTGTTAAAAAGTAGTCTACATAAATTTGATAAAGTACAATTTATGAATATATAAAAGAAAAACTAATTATTAAAGAGCGTCATATATAATCTAGGAAAGGAACTTACCGTCCGTTGAGGATCTGTCTGAGACCTATTCCCAAAGCGTCCCTTCTATCTCACTCAATTAATTCAACAAATGCGACACGGTGTCATTGAAATCATCGGTTCAATACGTCATCGTAGATACTCCAAATCATTGTTGGTATTAGGGGTCTTACTAATAAAAAGAGTTAAACTAGGTGTAAGCTATTCACAGTTTAATTTGACCGTTATTTCATATATTTTGGTGTCAAAAGTCAAGTATAACAAGGTTTTAACTTTATTAGTAGGTAGTAGTATATAACTTTAGACGCAATTTTGTAAAAAAACACCGTAAATGTCAAATGTGTGTTTGTCTACTATCCAGTTACTCAGGGATCGAAGCGACCTAGATTGTAACCTAATTTTAATCAAGCCTCCAATGTGTAAGGAATCTAACGGAGGTTCTGTTGGACTGGGAACTAATTAGCATAGTTGCACTTTACATAACACTGTGGAATCCAAACTACAACAAAAAAAAGTTGACATAAAAAGAAGTTATTGTATTCTTATCGTAATAAATCTTTGAACATAAAACATTCAATTAAGTAGGTAAGCGGATTTCTGTATCTTCTTGGGTGAGATTTTATATCCCCTGTTTATTGTTACTGTTATTGAAGATAAGGGTTTTGTGGCAGGAAATATTTTTAATCTAAAATTTTGATGAGGTGAGGTACCTGAGCCACAAAATTGGAGTTGATATCAAAATTAACATCTTTGAATAGACGGGCCTTTTTATGATATCAGCTATTTAGGGGTTGGATACTTACATTATACCTACCTGCTAAACTTATTGTTTTGAGTTTTCATTGCTCTATAATAAAGTAAAACAGTTTTTTTTTTTAATTCAATTTTTTTTTAAGGGGGTTTTTACCCACGAGGGTACTCTATAATAAAGTATTATTGGAATCATTATACCTTAATATAATTATTTTCTTCTAAAATATATTTGAACAGTACAAAGATATAGCAAAATTACGAGATCTTTCAAATAAAATCCGAGAATAAAAATAAAAATCTGTCTTCGATAATGGCATTATATTCCCAATATATAGTCACGGGCCTGTACGAATGAATTTATTTCATGTACAGATTTTAATGTTGCAAAATTGTCACTTAGCTCGTGCCTCGGAAAGTACGTAAAACCGTTGGTCTTGCGCCTGATCTCTCTCCGGTCGTGTCGGCTTTCCGTCCCATCGGACTATGAGAGTAACGGAATAGAGAGTGCATCTGTGTTTGTGCACACACTTGTGCACTATAATATCTCCTGCGTACCTGACCAATCTCCATAGAGATTGGTCGCCTTGGCCGAAATACGGTCGGAAATCATCATATTCCCAATAGATATTCATTTTCTCGCCTTCCTTTATTATCCATTAGTACAAAATTTTTAAACATTCGTATTCTGCTATCGATTTGAATTTCAAACGAGGGGGTAGGTTAATATTTTTTCCCATTCGCTAAGTGGAAGGGTGGGTCTGGTCCTAAACTAACACCTACTCTAAAAGCGTACAGGAGACTATTAATGAATCGAACCATTTGCTAAATTTTCGCTGTTTTAAATTATATTCTCGCCAATTGATTTAAGGTTTGAAGTGCATTGAGAATGAAACATACTCCACGGATTCTACTGTTTTATATTCTACGTGAGATATATGCTGATGAGCCTGTCAATACACTTTACCTTTTTTCGATACCTTTTCCCGAAAACCTATATGAGATCAAAACACCGTTACAGTATTCAGCCTATTTCCTGCCTCGGGGATAATTTAATTTTATGCATGCCATTTGGCATTGAAATATTTGTAACGAAAATAAGAGAATTTTATTTTATTTTCCTTATTTAGGAAATCAAACAGCATTACAGGATAATATACTAATTAACATAATAATACGTAGTTACGCACTCTACCTTTTTTATACCTTTTTCCCGAAAACCTACATGGGATCAAAACACCATGATAGAAAGAAAGAAAGATCTCCGTCCGCGTAGACTACAGAAAAAACAAAATGTTGAAATTATCCGGGATAAAAATATTTTCCCGGGATAAAAAGTAGCCTATGTGTTATTATTCTAAAGTTTCGTAAAAATATACATATTTAGTACTTTTTGCGTTAAAGAGCAACAAACATCCATACATACTTACATACATCCTCACAAACTTTCGCATTAATAATATTAATAGGTACTTGATAGGATATCTACGGGGAATGAAACTGTGCCGCTAGGATTGTATACCAACAAATTAATATTAAAAAGGGTAAATAAATAAGCTTAAAAAAAGCTCATAACCCCATTTATATCTACATTACCCTGCTTCACAATAAATGACAATTGACCTTTGGTGGACATTGACGAAGGCTGACGGAGACGAATAAGTTTTCTCAACAAGGTGAGGGAGACCACTTACGAACAACCACTTGAGAATTTGAATGTTGAATGTGCAAGTGCTCTCTAAATCTGGTATTATTTAAGAAGTATATGTTTCTCTCCTTTTATTTCTTAATGTAATTGTGTAGTTTCTTAGAAATTGTTTAATTGCACATGTTACCCTGTTGTTAACAATTTCTCTTTACTTGCTTGGCTTGCTGGAAGAGATCTCTGGTAGAGATAAGCTTGCCATTGTACATGCATCTCTTCTTTTATGTTGTATGCCATAGGTATTTCTTTTTGTGTATGTGCAATAATGAATAAAGTATTTTCAGTAAGGTTTAGCTAAGAGACAATGGCGAACTTAATGCTGTAGATATACGTTGTACCGATGTACGGTTTACCCTTATGATGTAAAGAAAAATACCTACATTACAATAAAATTAGGAAGAATTGGTTGGAAAGAATCTCTTGAAGATATAAGTTCGCCATTCTCACGTGGTACCTTTGCCTCAAAATTGTTTTCTTTCATAATTATTTACGTGCAAATAATAAAGAATATCGTATTGGAATATAACGAATATAGTTCGATCGATTAAAAAGAACGAGTAAAATTTTTTGCGATAAGAAAGTTTTATAAATTTGTCTAGTTAGGTATTTACTTTACAAAGAGTACCTACATGTGAAATTTTAATTTATACGCTCATTAGTAAAACTCCAGCTAATATGTCGGTGTAAATAGCCGAGGGCGTTTAATATGGAACGGAACTGATTCGAATGGTTTTATTTGCCTTGAGCACACAAAACTGTATCCCAATCTAAATTCATTTGCACTGTACACGTGAAAATATTTGAGACACGAAACTAGAATATTCAAATATTGAATCTGAACATTTTGAAGTGGTATTTTACCTTTCATATGTATATTTACTCGTAATGTAAAGAGAGCCACATTAATTTTATGTATCTACATAAAATATTTGCCATTCAGTTTTATTCATCCTAATAATTTTGCTGTAAATGCTACAATTTTGCTTTAGTAGGTACTGTTAATATGAACAGACTTTTGGGAATCATAATTGGTGATTAAACGAACTTACCTGTAAGTGAAGTTCTATCACAATTATATGAGTACGTTTCATTCGAAGATATAAGATAAAACCCTCCCTTCCCAGATCCCTTAAAACTAAGAAAATTTTGTGATGCTCTAAAGAATGAAGGAAATTATCGGTAGACTAGGAATAGTGTCGTAAGTTGTAGGGTAGTTCTGTTTTCGAATTACCCACTCTGAAATTGTGCGAAGATGCCAGTACAATAAAAGTACTACATGTGTTAAAAATATATCTTCGAATGAAACGTACTCATATAATTGTGATAGAACTTCACTTACAGGTAAGTTCGTTTAATCACCAATTACATTTCGTACGTTTCATTCTTTGATATATTTTTAACACATGTAGATGTTTAGAGGTGAAAATTTTGCAAGCATCCTGGTTAATGAGTTGTATATCTAATTATTATTGTAATTATGGGAAAAAAGAACACTACATTTTTACAAATTTTTATTTATAACATAAATATAACTTTTTAAATTAGATTAATTTACAAGTAATAAATCTGCTTATAAATTATTTTAAATTTATGATGATTGATTGGACAGAAAGACTGATCTTGCAAAGTGAGCATCATCAGTCACTGGACGGTTATAGAATTTACCAAATGTCTCTGAGGCCTGCGACCAGCCAGCAGTTCTCCCAATAACGTCTAATGAGACACCCTGCGCTCGCGCTGTAGATGTGGCAGCGTGTCGTGTGCTATGAGAACTCCATGCTGTCACATCCACCCCGGCTTCCGCCAGGATCTCCTTAATCCATCGGCTAATGGTTTGGGTGCTAACAGACTTATATGGTCTTCTAGACGTTATTATGAGATTTTCGACTGTGTTCGGTCCCAAATCATTTGTAACTAACAAATAATCTTGCAAAACTGTAGCAGGACATATATTGATATTTTCTGTAAAATAAGGCAAGAACAGAATTGGCTGGTCGCGCCCAGCTGCTGATGTTTTTATAATGTCTGAAATTACAATTTTTATACCGTTTAGGCTGATTTGGATATTATTAGCTTTAATGAGAGAAAGTGTCTGTGCTCTATGCGCAGTACATAAGGCCAGCAATATTACGAGTTTCTTAGAAATTTTTGGCAGAGTTAAATCCTTATTAGGGCCCCATGAGGTAATATATTGCAAAACTGTATGAGGGTCCCATGTGGATGCGTATTTTGGAATATTGGGCCTTAATTTATATATACCTTTCAATAGTCTTTTAATTTGGTCATGAGATCCTGACTCATCTCCGAAAAGCAAACTTAGAGCCGAACGATGACTATTCAAGGTGCCATAAGCCGCACCTTTATTAAACAGTTTTGTCAAAAAAGTCAACATTCTTGGAACGGAACATGTGTATGGATCTATATTTGCCTCAGTGCAGTACTGCCACCAATACTTGTAGGAGACACCATATTGTTGCAAAGTATTTTTCGACAAAGAAGCCATCATAAGGTCCAATGATTCGATAGGGACACCTCGTTTCAGGAACGCGTCCCTGAGAGTTTGGCTGCACCCAGGATTTATAAAACTAATATCGGATGTAACCATTCTTTGTAACAGTGGGAACCACGGCTGGGAAGGCCAGTATGGAAATATTAGAATGCCTTCAGCCTTGTCCAATATAATTTTTTTTTCCAAAACCTTTAATACGAGTGGGAATGGTGGAAAAGCGTAAAAGTATACGCCCTTCCACGAGATAGTGAAGGCATCCACAGCAACTGCATCTGGATCTGCCTTCCACGACACATATCTTTGGCATTAGTGCGAGAAGCGAATAAATCGATATCTGGCTTAAATCCGTTACTAGTATATTAAATACTTCATCTGTTAATGTCCACTCAATGTCCGTATTAACCTTTCGGGACTCTTCATCAGCTTCTCTATTGTCTTTACTTTTAATATAAGAAGCAGATAACCATATATTTCGCTTCTAGCACCATTGCCAAATTTCTCGCGCTAAATCATTTAGATGAGGATACTTTATGCCACCCATGCGATTAACGTAACTCAACGCCGTAGTGTTGTCAATACGTAATACAATAGAACATTTTCGGATATTACGTGCAAAGCATTTGAGTCCAAAAAATACTGCAAGCAACTCTAGAAAATTAATATGAAAATTATTTCACTAGCTTTCCATTTCCCATTTACCTATTCTTTGATTTTTACAAAATGCACCCCAGCCAGACCTGGATGCATCTGTAAAGATCTCTAGTTCAAAACTACTCGATTTTAATGGGGTTGATGTCGATAAAATATTTTTTGACCACCATTCTAGGTCAGGCAATATTATAGATGAAGGACGAAATTTAGCTTCGTATGTTTTATATATTTGTAATGCTAAGTATTTAATTTGCTCGAGACGTTTAGTGTAAACCCAGCCGTATTTAACTGCTGGGCATGCTGCAGTAAGGGTACCAATGAGACAAGCAAGATCTTTTATAGTGCATAATGGTAAGGATTGAAATTTCTTAACTATTTTTAGTATATATAATCTTTTATCCATAGGTAATGATAATGTCATGTCAAGAGTGTTATAAATAAAGCCCAGAAACTTTGTCTGTTGTAAAGGTCGTAACGAACTTTTTTCATAATTTATAACAAATCCTAAGCTTTCAAGTAGTGCCACTGTTTCCGTTACATTATATAAACATTCAGAATGTGTGTGGCCGATGCATAAAAGATCGTCTAGGTATATAACAGATATAAATCTTTTGCCGCCGTTGGCTTTAGGAGCTAAAAATATTTTAGAGATAAATTGATCTGTCTGTGGCTCACACTTGTATATTGCGCCTAAGTCTAATAAATTGTTAATTGCCTTAGACATATCACGCATTTCTGCTGTGGTAAAATTATTACTATAGGGTACACTATTTTGGTAAACTTTTTTCGAAAAAGGTATTTTGTAGCCATTTTTTATCCAGGAAAGAACTAATTTATTATTAGTGATTTTCATCCAGTTATCATAAAAATATTGCAGGCGACCCGCATGTACCTGTTTATCTAATGTCGCGTGTAGGCTCGCTGCTGACTGCTCTGGTTCGAGTAGGCACGAGATCGTGTCAGTGTCGTCGTCGATGTGGCTCCGCGTCTGTATGATGTCGTTGTTCGTGGAAAGCCTCCGCGCCCCCCCCTGTTCCCTGATGTGTAACGAAGGGGGCGAATCTCGTTTCCCGGAAGGCGAGATCTTGAAGTGGATGGGCCATTTGTATGTGCAGGTGCTGTCTTATGTGTCGGTTTCTTAATTTGTAGACCTTGTCTGGAAATAGCCTTTGAGGCTTTTATGGTCTCCGATAGTTTATCACCAAAGAGCGTGCTGTCTCGTTCATGATCTTTGATTAATGGCGTAAAGGATTTATCGAGGCAAGGTGTTATAAGTTTTGTTCTGAGCTCTGTTTCTATGTAATGTACGTCAGTCAAGATCCTGCAGCTATCCGACAGTACCTCTATTGCTTTTATCTTGTCATCTCCAAGGAGGAGTAATGTAATGGCTTTATTAATTGCTGTTATTCCAAGCCCTAATTGGTCTTGCTTTAACTGAATATTTTTATCGCGATTTTTAGTGATATCAGATACAGCAGCTTTTATTTCGGCGTTTAATGTCGGTGCTTTTAGTAATTGACAATTTTCAGGTACCTGGTATTTTTTAAGCAATTTTTCCTTTGGGTCTTTATTTAGTCCCTTCGCTAATATAGGCAACCAACGTTGTGCCAGAGTGTGGTGAATTTTTTCACCAAACATCGGTTGCTCGTCCGTTGTATCATCCAACGCTAATAAAAGCTCCGGGTCGAGGTCAGGTGTCTCGTTTTGAGCTTCCGGGGTTATATTAACTTCTACCGGAGTATTTTCCAGTTTCTCTTGGGACTCTGTTGCTGAGGTGTATTGAATTACATCATCTTGTGCGGTTCCGTCTAGAACAATTATATGTGATTTTTATTTTATATATCATTGAATATCTGACTATACACACTATATTCTGAATACCGTCGTGTTGACCCACAGTCAACCTCCCGGTTAATTTTTTGCATCATGTTAAACCTTCGTGATACCCTCATTGTGATATCCTCCAGGTTAACTTAAAGATGCTTATTCTGAATACCGTCGTGTTGACCCGCAGTCAACCTCCCGGTTAATTTTATGCATCATGTTAAACCTTCGTGATACCCTCATTGTGATATCCTCCAGGTTAACTTAAAGATGCTTATTCTGAATACCGTCGTGTTGACCCGCAGTCAACCTCCCGGTTAATTTTATGCATCATGTTAAACCTTCGTGATACCCTCATTGTGATATCCTCCAGGTTAACTTAAAGATGCTTATTCTGAATACCGTCGTGTTGACCCGCAGTCAACCTCCCGGTTAATTTTTATGCATCATGTTAAACCTTCGTGATACCCTCATTGTGATATCCTCCAGGTTAACTTAAAGATGCTTATTTTAGTTCACAAAAAAATTATACAGAACTTGTCTTAGAACATTTTGACTCGTGTACAAGAATATTTAATAAGAGATCATTATATTTTCTTACCTTCATTTTCCTCAGAATCTGACGATGACGAATAAAGAATCACTCTAGTTCGCTTCTTGTTTTGGCTTTCTTTTAATTTCTTAATTTTATTTAAGTAATAGTTAATTTCACTAGAAGCTTTGCGTTTAGGCATGTTCTTAATACTCTGATAATAAATTTGAAAAATAGAATAAACTAAACTATAATACTAGAATTGAAAACGTGTGCTCGTTGCCGCGCACAAAAAAATAATGAAGGAAATTATCGGTAGACTAGGAATAGTGTCGTAAGTTGTAGGGTAGTTCTGTTTTCGAATTACCCACTCTGAAATTGTGCGAAGTTGCCAGTACAATAAAAGTACTACATGTGTTAAAAATATATCAAAGAATGAAACGTACGAAATGTAATAATAAATAAATGTTAGTTATTTTACCATTCTAATTACTCTTTATTATGGAGATTTACTGTGGTGTAAGTTTTTTGTTTGTGTTTTGTTAATAAATAAAATACTTATTAAATAATGAATGCGACAATGGTTACCTAACAAGAATACTCCACAACAAGAGACGACTAGAAGTCATTGTAAAAAGTTAAATTAAAGGGAAACTCTTAACGAATGTGAATGCGACATCCCCTGAGCCCATGTCTACAGATGTACTTGTCTTTATTTTTTGCGAATAAAGTCGTATAAATTTCGATGGCTTAAAACTTTGGAAGTACATAGGTACTTATATTCTCGATGTTTGTCGCTTAATTGATGTATTAGAATAATGTCTCTATTTACAAACAAGGCATCCTTCCTTTTAATTTAATATATGCTCAGTAAGGAATTAAAAATATAATGGTATCTCACTGGCCATTAAAATTAAGCGAGCACGGCTGCCCAAAGTAACTATGGGAAGAAAACCCTCATATGGCAGTAGCCTTGTGGCGTGCACTGGTGGAGGCCTACGTCCAGCAGTAGACATAAATAGGTTCATGTGTATGTATCCACCGCTGTATATTAGCTAATCGTACATTTAATCGTCATGGACTTACCATTAGTTCTCTTCTCAGCTTGTCCAGTTCATGAGCGGATGGCGGCGCCGGCTGGACCCTGCCTCTTCTTAGCTCCTCGAGCTGCCTCGTCAGTTCTTCCACCTTCGCCACCGCCACCGACAGCTCCTTCTCCTTCTCATTGAAGAGAGCTCGTATCGACTCGAGGTCACTCGCTGTGGACAAAAAATAATATCCTTATTAGTCTTTGTTTTTTTTTTTCAATATACATAATTGGTTTGTTGGTGTGTATTTGATTGTAGACTAAAAATTTTCTTCTTCTTCTTCTCCTCTAAAGTATTCGATTTCACTAGCAATAAATCTCACATAGATGTTTATTTACGTAGCTTATTATTACGATAAAATTTTGTATAAAATACTGTTATTATGGTCGATTCCGGCAGTCACACTTAAACCTTAACGTAAATTTAGTCCTACTTGGCCTTTTCTATTTCATCAATTTATGTTATGAACGGAGAGAGATAGATTAAGATTAGGTTTAGGTTTAAGTGTGACTGCCGGAATCGACCCTATTATTAATTAATACTAAAAACAACTGTAACAAAAGTCGATTTATAAAGTTGACTTAGCATATCACGTCATCGACCAAACTACATTTACCTTATCTTATACTTAAACAATGCTGTACGAAGTCGGTCTTGAAATTTTTAAAACAAAATGTCCCAAAGAAAATATACTGCACATTACCTTCGTGGCAGTATTATATTTACTTTTGTAATTTACTGACATCCAGTTTATGTGTCACGTGATAAAATATTGCCCCAGGGAAGATATCCATCCTTTTTCTGAGTAAATAGAATTATTCTCTGTCTTCTTTTTAGAGATTTTCAAGGTGGGATACATTATTATTTAACTATATTTAGAGTCATAAACGCAGTTTAAATAGATTATTCTGGAAACCAATAAAACATTTCTAGGTACATAAGTATAAGTATTTTAATAATTTTCGGAAACATTTCATCAGCTATTTCAATTCGTTAGCTATTTCTTTAATGTAAATCTAGGAAGTTTTAGTACAACAAACAAAATCGTAAACAATTTCATAATTCCTATTACAATGGGGGACAACACGGAATTTAATAAACACAACATTGCAGTAAGGACTCAATCACGCACGGAATGGGATCCACTTACCCTAATATCCAATTAACAAGAGACTTCAATAAAACGCGAGAGTGAATCGGCAATTGTGAAACTCGTGAGGCTATTTCCCAGTGTGATATCTCCAGCCAGATGCGACACATTTAAGAGTTTTGTCTACACGAGCGATTTTTTTTTCACTAGGTACAAAGCCTCTGTTGATTTTCATCGTGAATACCGCGAAAGTATAGATGCAAATAAGTAGGTTGGTATATAAATTATGTACATAATTTACCTATAATTATAACTGACTATGGACAAAACCCCCCTATGGCAGTAGCCTTATGGCGGGCCCTGGGGGTAGGCCTACGTTCAGCAGTGGACTGCGATAGGCGGAAGAAGAAGTATAACGTGCCCAATTGAACCATCAATTTATTTCAAATTAAAATTTCAATTGATTACATCAAAGAAAACTTGACAAGATACCTAATTCTCTTGGGCAGATTAGTTGTACTTAATATTGTTATAATTTACCGAGAAGACAAATTTCGGTTTTCATACGGGTACTTTTAATATCTTCTAACTATATCTTGATTCTTTCTTCGCGTCTTAAATTTATTGCAAAAATTAGGACAAGGCTGAGCCAACCTAGCTAGTAGGTTTATTTTATCAATATCTAGGTATATTACTTTATTCTAGATGATTCGTTATTTTATAAGTTTATAGATACATTGTCTAAGGATCCTCGTGGCTCCAGTCTACTGGTTATTTCTAACAACAATAACTGTCAAAATTGGTCTTCATCCATAATGAAAGTTGCCTACTTATTTTAATTATTGCTAACAATGCTTCACGAGTAGAAAGCTTTGTGGTTTTGTTTGTGCGTCATTCTCAGTTTTGTCTTGTATTTTGTAAAGAAAACAGTTGAAAAAGTCTTTTGTTTTTACAGATTTTTTATTTTTAGTTAACACCGTGTTAATTGTGTAAACAAGCATTAAACTTCCTAATGACTGGCACTAACGTTGCAGTCATAAGATTGAAGATAATCTTTATAAAATATTAGTGGACGCCCGCGACTCCGTCCGCGTGGACTACAGAAAAAAAACAAAATATCTAAATTATCCGGGATAAAAACATTTTCCCGGGATAAAAAGTAGCCTATATGTTATATGTTACCTGTCACAATATACTCCTGAAAACTGCATCGAAATCGGTTCAGCCGTTTCTGAGATTAGAGTGCACAAACGCACAGACAAACAGAGAAAAAATCCAAAAATAATTGTTTTGGGTACTATTGAGTTGATAAAGGTATTCTATAATATTTTTTCTTATATATCTTCCATGTACAGACAGCGATCCGTTACATTTTTATTATATGCATAGATGTTGAACGCACTAACTTTCCTGTAATAGGGTTTCAAATTTAATGGTTCACAGTCCATTCGCACATTAACATTACTCATTTTAATTTTATTTACAAGATTAATTAATTAATAAATATGCATAGATTATATTAATAAGAAAATGAAAAAAAAAACACCCGAGTGAGATTTGAACTCACGACCACTCGCATTCCGTGCATCGCTTTACCAACTGAGCTATCGGGTCACTTAACTCGGATGACGAATTTTACCATCTTACGACGTTTTTGGCAACGTTATTTTTTCATATCGATAACTATACACTAGCCAAATCTCGGTAAACAAAGCTGAATCCTTCAGTACAATGTTTAATTATAAAACAATCAACCATATCCTAGCGGATTATATCATGGAGAAGTATTTCATAAAATCTTACTTATTACTTAAGAAAATAATCTTTTTAAGCTTTTAAACATGTTAAAAAATTTTAATCACAAAATACGCTCGTGCCTACACTCAACCGTACTAGGGAAGTACCTACGACCTTTCAATTACAGAAAACAATAAAGAGAGCTTTATCTTGAAGGGTGGAGCCTCCGTTTTCTCAGACGACACTGTCTTGTAACGACATCTGAACGGACCTTAAAAGGCAAATAACAAGTAGTCAAGAATAATATGTCTTGTTTAAAGAAAGTATTGTTCTTTGATCAAGGTCTGATCCTCTTTCCGGCGCGCCGCGGGATTTGGGATTTACTTTAACTTAGAATAGGCATAAAGTGAAGGATTTTCAATAGTGATGTTATTTCTAGATTTTATAACATTTTCTCTGAATTGCACCACATTGGGCTAAAATATGGTTTACTAATAGCTAGTGCTAAGCCATCTAAATCAAACGACTGGAATTCTTACTCCATTTTTTATTAAATGAATCTGTGCGTTTCTTTTGCTCGTTAGGTAGAATGTATAGTTCTGCCGACTACAAAATTATAATTGGCTAATTAGTTAAGAGTTCATGATCATTAGGTTTCACTAAACTATTTTACGTATATTTGATAGCAAAGATTAATATAATTTATACTGATTGTCTATTTGTGCACCAAATATTCTAATAAGTATTTTAAATTTTACCCAGCAACATGAAACGTGTGCTCAACCGATCAAAAATTCAGTAAAATTCTTCAGTACATAACGTCCGTATTAATTATTATTCCGGTCCAGTGACAGCTGGCTAATACATACAAATTCAGGGTCTTATGGCGGTCGTTCAAAAATAAAAGCCGTATCGCGCCCTTACGTCGGAATCGGAACGGATACTCTCAAGGGATGTATCGCGTTATCTCTGACCCGGCGAAATTGATTTAACTGGGCCATCTTTGGATGTGACACTATTCTACCTATATATAGGTAGAAAATTGTCTTTTTGCTCGTAGCTATGTATTATAAATATTATTAAGAAAATGAAAAAAAAAAAATCACCCAAGTGAGATTTAAACTCACGACCTCTCGCAAATCGTGCTTTCGTTCTAACCAACTGAGCTATCGGGTCAATTATCTCGGATGACGAATTTTATCATCTCTTTTACATTAGCTATGTTTAATAGCTATGTAAGTATAAATCTCAGAATAATAAGACATGACTAATTATTCTATAGTAGGTATAAAGTTGTTGCCTGTACTTATGCGAGGCTTCACTAATCACATCTGCATTTCCATTACATGTATGCCGAAAGTGTGAAGGAAATTAGAGGCGTTCTCTCAGACAATGAGCAACTTGTCAATAATAATTTCTATTTATCCCCGCTATGCTACAAGTGGCTGTGGTATCTCCCTTTTAATCCTGCAGTTCTGGTTACCGCGTTTTATGTACACTGCCGTGTATCTGTAATATGTAGGTATAGTTGTGCAATGGTTTATACCAAAAATTTACCACAGTTGCGGAAAGTTACCCCAGCCCGTCAGGACGCCGAGCCATGCTTTTGAGGGATTTTTTTTTGCTGACCGCCGTCTTCCGTCGCCTCCGCCTTATCATCTTGCTGCCGGGGGAAAATCACCGCCAACCAGAAGACACGTTTTTTTATCCGAATATAATTTAATATTTATCAAAGAAACCAGGATCTGTCGACCCACGACCTGTTATTGCGATTTAATTTCTTGTTAATAATATTGTTCTAATTGCTCTAAATTTTCTTTTATTTTTTTCCTATAGTTTTAATTTAGTTTTCTTTTACTGAGCCTGTCCACTTCTTGCCTGTATTAGGGAAAGCTAAGCTAAAGCTAAGCTAGTAAAGTCGTAAGCCACATTAGGTGTATAATCAACAACATCAGGAAATCAACAAGAATGAAAAAATCAAGGGACAGCTATTAACTTAACTAGCACCCGTCGCCCAACTCCGCCTGATGTTAAACCAACCCGTATTTGTTAGGATTATACCCCGAACAACCGCAAAAACCGTGACGTGGACTGATGTGGGCAGAAACAAATGGAACTCGCCATTTTAAGGACGATTAGGTATAATGAAAAATCGCACCTCAAAATATTTGTGTCTATGTACAAAATTTGATTTTATGATACTATGTATAATAGGTTAATAACCAGTTTTGATTCTAATCGACAAACAATGTCAAATCATATTGTTACAGAGAACTTAGTATACACTTCGAACTCGTTAACGTTAACTAGGCATCTAACCAATCACGTAGTGCCGTTCAACTTATATTTCATCACGTCATCACGCTGTTACGTGATTGGTTGGCTTCTTTGGTGAACCATTAGTACGCAAACTAAATCTCAGTGTGCAGAATCCTATAAACCTTGACCTTACACGATCTCTCAAGAATTTCCCCAGATATTTCAACGAGGCGTAACCTAATTAGTACATAGACTAAGTTCCTACAGTGCCTGGAATTCCCAGGGCATGTTCGGAGCTGCCGCACGTAACGATGATGGTCATTAAGATGTAGTAGCTAGTTAGGTGCACTAAACATTCTAGACGCTTGGAATATGCGATTAAATGGTGCTATAGGTATTCCTATTTCAAATCTGTCTATTTTAATCTTGATAGGAATTTGCTAAGACTATTTTAGATTTGCCATGCTCAAGAACTATAGACCCATCTCGCTTCTGAGCCATGTCTACAAGTTGTTTTCAAGGGTAATCACGAATCGTCTTGTTCGCAGGTTTGATGACTTACAGCCTCCCGAGCAAGCCGGTTTCCGAAAAGGGTTTAGTACCATAGACCATATCCACACGCTACGACAGATTATACAAAAAACGGAAGAGTATAATCGGCCACTATGCCTAGCGTTCGTGGACTATGAGAAGGCTTTTGATTCGATCGAGACATGGGCAGTGCTGCAGTCTCTCCAGCGGTGCCATATTGACCATCGATATATCGAAGTGCTGAAGTGTTTATACAGCAACGCCAACATGTCGGTACGAGTACAGGAGCGGAGCACTGAGCCGATTTCTTTGCAGAGGGGAGTGAGATAAGGAGATGTTATTTCTCCGAAGCTCTTCACCAATGCAGTGGAAGACGCCTTTAAGCTTCTCGAATGGAAAGGACTCGGCATCAATATCAATGGCGAATACATCACTCCCCTTCAGTTCGCAGACGACATCGTGGTCATGGCAGAATCGCTGAAGGATCTAAGCACAGTGCTCGATGGCCTCAATCGAGTCTCCCAACAGGTGGGCCTGAAGATAAACATGGACAAGACGAAGATCATGTCGAACGTCCATGTGCCGCCCACTCCTGTACTGGTTGGGAGCTCGATGCTTGAAGTTGTTGACGAGTTTGTTTGATGATGTTTACCTGGGACAGACGGTCAAACTAGGTAAGTCCAACTTTGAGAAGGAGGTAACTCGGCGAATCCAACTCGGCTGGGCACCGTTCGGGAAACTACGAAGCTTATTTGTGTCCAAGATACCACAGTCCTTAAAGACGAAGGTATTCAACCAGTGCGTGCTGCCGGTGATGATCTACGGTTCCGAGACGTAGTCTCATAAAGAAGCTCAGGATCGCACAACGAGCGATGGAGAAAGCTATGCTTGGGATCTCTCTACGCGATCGAATCAGAAATGAGGAGATCCGCAGACGTACAAAGATCACCGACATAGCTCAACGGTCCAGTAAGCTGAAGTGGCAATGGGCAGAGCACAAAGCTCGAAGAACTGATGGCCGATGGAGTCGGAAAGTTCTAGAGGGGATACCACGTATCGGCAAGCGCAGCGTGGGAAGGCCACCCGCGAGGTGGACGGACGACCTGGCCAAGGTCGCGGGCGTCGGTTGGATGCAGACGGCTTCCGACCGGTCGGAGTGGAGGTTGTAGGGGGAGGCCTATGTCCAACAGTGGACTTCTCAGGGCTGTAAATGATGATGATGATGATTTTAGATTTGAATTATTGTAGGTATGTTTTAGGTCAGTTGAGAATCAATACTTATACCCATTCTCGAACCCACTTGAATACACACACAAAAATTCATCAAAATCAGTTCAGCGGTTTAGAGGGAAATCCTTTACAAACACACGTACAGAAGATTCTTGTATATAAAGATGTATTTGTTTATTGACGAGCAAATATTGATATGCTGACTTCAGACGGTGAGTCTGAAGTGAAAAATACCGAAAATTTATAGAAGAATATTCAGAAATTTTCCGATTTAATTTTTTCAGGGTCAAATTAGTGTAGTTCTTTTGATTAGGACTTAGATAATGCCTTATTAAAATAGACACTGAACGAAAGCTTCAGTATGTAAAAGTACTTATTCAGCATTTCAGGATTTTCCTGGCTATCACTGAAACCCATGCCTTACCTACTTACCATAACCTACTGAAGCTTTGTTACATTGTCTGTTTAATCCATTTTCTTCCTTTTAAAGTCACATTTTACAAAACCGTGTAAAACCTTATGAAGCCTGTACGTTCTGCGGTAAATATTGATTTTCGTTCATTTACCTAGAAACACGTCATTGTTAGGTCGATACCGTGTCATTTATGGCTTGGTACGAAGAAAAACCATTATTTATGAATGCCCGATGAAGGAAATCGATATACCTAAGTGGTGGTTCGAGCATGTGAATTAGAACAGTCCTATCTTCAATAATACACTAGCTACAGCTGTGAACTGCGTAGCACTATCACACAAACCTCGTTGGTTTTACAAAGTGCTATTGTAGCTAAGTTTTTTTTTAAACCATTTAAAGGATAAATAAATAAAAAATAAAAAATAAACTTATATCCTAGGTATATATATCATAGACAAAGCGTACCTATATTTTGTAGGTAGATACATGCTGCCTACCTATCTGTATCACGGGTTACCCACAGTCCGTGTGCCAATAAATGAAATAGCTTCTCTATGTGAGAGAAAATAATAACTATCTTAGCCAAATTCAATAAATGCTTGGGGAAAATGTGCCTCAATACTCCGTTACAACTCTTAGAAGAACGTACAAGACTTTCTTCATAGGTTACGTGAACGAAACCACATGTCAAGTTAACGATAGGTAGTAAAGAAACGTGTAATAATTTCTATTACATAAAAGGTTGGCTCATGGGAAGCCCCTGCTCACCGCGCTTGCATGCGATACTAAATAACTGACGAGGCAGCACCAAAACTTGAACTTTAAATTGCATAAGGTAAGATTAAATGTAGCGTAAGGTAAGGTGCCTTTAATTATGTATAAAATAAAATTAAAAGTTTCTTTCTAAAGGAATGAAAAGCCCTTATGTGTGCAAGTATTTTCACTAGAAGAATTTTCCCTTAGTGTTTATTACAATGAAAGTAAAATTTATAACATATCAGGTTTTGGTATACATAGATGAAACTACCACCTTTAGATAGATGAACCTTCACCTACCTGAACTAGAATAACTCGTAATTATAGAGATGTTCCTTATTTTTTTTCTAGGTAATATAGCTATATATATAGCGTGGTTGAAATATTTAACATATACATTCATGTAGACACGGCTTTGTATCCTAAAAAGGGTAGCCGAAAAAATCAGGATCGAATAGGAGATGCCACAGCCACGTTTAGATAACGGGGATAGATATAAATTATGTAAAAGCACTTAACATTGAAACAAAGTTTCATTAAACTCAGTTCCCATTGCACAAACAAACTTCGCGAATAACCACTTCCTTGCATTTCCTCTAAAAGGGGATTCAGGCCCTAAATCCATTCGTACCATTACTGAAATAAAGCATTTCATCAAATGTAATCTACGCCGAATTCTCGTAATAGTACCAATTGGTGTGAGTCCCGAAATTTTATTATAGCTCTTACGGAATCCGTCTAGTGAAGTGCTGTATTTTCCATACAAAGATTTTCCTTTAAGTAATTGGCAGAGTTATTAAGTGTATTATTATAATACATTAGAGAGGTAGTATTCGTTTACGCAACATTACACCAAATTAAGTAAAAGAGCACATTTCAAAAGTTCGTAAAAGGGCGAAAAATTTTAAATTCCCGACATGAGCAGACAGATCTTAGCTAACTTAGATTTATTAATGGATACCTCTGACTTAGGCACTATTTGTTTAATTTTATAGTATAACTTAAAATTACGAGAGGTCATGCCAATACATAGGTATAAGTTATTTGATTTTCTGGTCGTTTCAAATTTATTCATAAAATTCATGTATACCTAAGGTTTTTTTTTTTTCATACGGATCACTGGAAAGGACAAAACGCTACATTTTCAGAGATATATCTCGTTCTTTCCGCAACAATGAAGCTACAGTCCCAACCAAAGAAGGCCTCAGATATTGGCGCTAGTGTCTATATAATTTACTATTCATTTAATACATTTTGAGTTGGTTCTATAAACAAACGTCCTTAGATTGGGATGAGGTTCACAATAAAATCGGGTGGAATCCCTCCACAGATACTGATCTGTGAGCTCAACGCCTCGCCAGTGAGATATTTATTCAAATAAATTGCCTTCTTTGTTTTTTAATAAACATTCCTTAGAGATTTAACAGGCGTCACTTCTATCTATTTGCAATCCTATAGGAAAAATTAGAAACATTTTCCTGACATAAATCATTGACATATGAACAGAATTAGGTGTTAGTTATAAAAAAGGTATCTTAAGAAGTCAGTAGGGTCGATTCTGACCGTCACACTTAAACGTAAACCTAATCTTAGTCTGCTCTATCTCTCTCCGTTCTTAATATAAATGGCTGAGAGAGAAAAGGACGAGTGGTACTAATTTTAGATCTATAGATCTTTATTTACTTGGGTACTGTCAATTTAAAAAAATTTTATAATTAAATTATTATTACCAAACAACTAATACTAAATATTTACAGAAGGGTAGAAAGTTTTTAAGTTAGCTATAGAAATTTCTACCTTTAAGTACCTACTTAGTTTTATGTTTACCTTATAAAAATAATATTCAATTCTCTCATATAAATATCTCTGATTCCTGCTGGTGGTTGATTATTTAAAAAAAAATGATTTGGCGACTAAAGTATAATAATGTCGCAATACCCCTGAAATTGTTTTTGTATGATGTATAACAATATACCATTTATATTATTATCATTAGGCATACATAAATTCAGTAGACACATAAAAGTCGTCAATAGATTCCACGAAATTTACGCATACGATTTTTTATGGCCCTTTTACGCATTAAGGCTTTATTTTATGGCCCATTTTCCAATCAAAGTGTTGTATTTACGAAAGTAATTGTCGTTTTACATAAAAATAATTGAGGAGTTAACTCTTATACTATACATTTTTAGTTTTTTTATATATAATTCAATAGAATCTAAAAGATATCTACAATATTTTTTATAAACATATGTAACTTTAGGCAACTGGTGTAGGCAAATAAAGTCAATTTTGATAGCAACAGTTTTGGCATTCTGCACATGGGTCATATAGGAAACAACTAAAACATTATTAAACATCCCAATTATTATGTATACGAGTAGAATTTATATGAAAAAAAAAGTTTATATATTTTGGTGATGAATTACGCCAGCAGCGCCTCTGTGTTCCGTATTGAACTTCCGCAAATAGAGTGCCATTTAGATCTATTTCAGATCAGACAGAAACTGAAACCGTGACGAGAATAAGTAGTCATAAATATAATGCCAATACAATAGTGAAAAAGAGGTAAAAGGAACATAAAAATAATGTTAGGTGCAAATCCGGATAAAAAATTGTATGGAGAGGGACACCATAGTCATTCATTAATACCTGCCTATGTGAATGTATGAAATATACGAAAAACAACTTCATACATTCTCATATCCATTTCATATATGAAAAGATGTCCTTGGTCTTCAAGAATACAATACAAGAATTTACCCGTGGTATTAGCCAAAACCATTGCTAACTAATCCACGGAAGTAATTAAACCAGGGTATAAAACTACTCAATTGACGAACTAGTTATTAATTTAAGGTACATTGCGCGCTCCAAATCGAATCAACGCTACAATGCAGTGCAGCACCTACTGCGCGTGAAAGGTAATCACGAACTTGACTTATGTATATAGCACTTTGAATTTCTACGAGTACGTGAAATCATTTTCGTCCATTTCTATATAAACTTCACTTCAATACTAATAGATAATGTTACAATTGTAAAATTTTCAATTTCTGACAGTTTAACAAGATGAAATTACGTATCTGTACTTATTTTTCGTAACATAGAAATCCAAACGCAGTGTGCCGTATGTAGGTTTCAGAATTCCGAATGGATCAAAATCAAACCCTACTGCGTAAAATAGAACCAAACTATGCAGGTACTCTACATAATAAAAAAACTGAAAAGAAAAAAACAAGCACTTAGATGTCCGATGGTCTAGAATAATATTATTATGGAATGAATACTATTAAAGAAAATAAAATATTTTCTAATGATGTGACATAACAACTGAACAGCTAGGATCCATTGAAATACCTATTAGCTTGGCTGTCGGATAATGGATCGGCCCAGGCGTTTGGTCTGTATAGTGCTTCAAAGGAACATACACACATACACAGGCTGTTAAACACATTACCACTCCTTTACGTCGCGCAGTCGGGTAAATATAGCAAAGGTTACTCAAAACAATCAACTTACGGCTACTCAATAGTAAAGAACAAGCAGAATCTCGGATATTTTTACTCCTATTTTGAAATTTTGTATGAAAACAATTCAAGATTAACATTGAGAAACGGTAGAGTCGCCTAGAACTGCTCAATAATAGCGTAGCTTGAAACTCAAAACGTACTATCCCAAAATCGAATCATGGCACATGCTATGCAATGACATCTGCACTTGAAAGGTAATTAACTGGCTAATGCTCTCTGAATCTATTGCGAGTATTGTGCAAACAGAATTGTTTAGTATAATCACATTGCAGTATCTCTATGGGGGTAATATATGAGTATATCTAAAAGATCTTTAAAATAGAGAGTATTTATTATTGCAGGTTACGTAATTTTTCGAAAATTTGTCACCTGGAACTGAAAAATTCTAACATCCAGTGGGTCAAACATGAATCTTTCGACAAACCAACGCTTCACTTATTATTGTCATATTGTATTATCTAATAGATAGCGTTACTGAGCGTAAAAAAGTTCGTGCTTACCGGAGGTATCCAAGAAAACGACGTAACTGGAGAATTGGGGAAGTTCTTAAAGAAATTGCACGAATGAAATAAATAGGACATAGCTAGTTAAAGTCTATATAGAGACGTGAATAAAACTATTTTTAATGCACTAGAAATATATTTAATTAATTATTATCAGCATGATCCTAATAGAGCTGAAATTATCACCGCAAGACGAACACGTATAGAAATTATTACGACCGCAGTCACAAATATGAACGGCATATTAAATATCGAAAAAAACGGGATTAAAATAGATATTACATAAACTTAATACAAGAAGATAAAAGTTTAATGATCATCCCAAATTGTTTGGTTCCGTGACACCAGTTGCTTTTTACGGCCAACCCTAATTTACATTTTTTACACTCATTGTCCGGTTTTATTAATTTTTATCTTCGATTTCCAAAATCTTATTACGGAAGCTATTTCATATTTTACTGACCGTAAATCTTTACTAATCCAATTGTCAGACGTACGATACTAACGCTGTACCATAGTGTAAGAAATATAACAGATCGTCTTCCTAAATACAACAATCTTCTTCCTTCTTCTTCTTCAGCCTATTGTAGTCCACTGCTGGACGTAGGCCTCCCCCAGGGCACGCCACAAGGCTACTGCCACAGGGGGGTTTTGCCTATAGTCACCACGCTGGGCAGGCGGGTTGGTGACCGTAGCAATCTACATAGTCGAAACTAAAATAATCCTCAACGGAGATTAGCCAACTACGCAGGAATTATTGTAGTAAAATAAATGCACTTTCTATTCCTTCACTCTCATAGTCTCATAGTGTCATGTGGGACGGAGAACTATAACGACCGGAGAGAGATCAGGCGCAGAGCCAACAGTTTTACGAGTTAAATCACATTATCCGTACATGAAATAAATTCAGTAAGAACATATAGGCCCGTGACCGAAAGTAGCGATAGTAGGACGCTAAAAGGTTTCAGGAGGGCAGGGAAGCACTGAGAGCAGGGGGTCTACTCTGAAATGCCGCTTTCGAATCCTTCGGTCCGACCCTACTACGAAATTGCTTCGGATTCATTCATCTGAGTTCACAACTCATTCGGAACCATAGAGAATAATTCACATTGACTAATATTATAAGCTTTCTATTATCTAGCCTTATATCTGTCAAATAGAGTTCGATCGGACCGAATGAAAAAACGGCGCGACTGATCCGATCGAAGGAAGTTCGTAGTAGGAAACACCTCGATATTCGGCCGATACTTCGTTTATCGTCACTTCAGAGTAGATCTCCAGATTCTAAACTATTCATTAATTAAAGTCGCAGGCGGTTCTGGAAAGTCCACCAATAATAGTCATAACCAGTTAAGGTTTCTAATAAAAAGATATTCAATTAAATGTTTTCAGATGAAAAAAGCTGAAAATATCGTCAAAGATGGAGCTATTTTAAAAGATACTGTCACTATATTTAAAGAATATTGTACTGATTTAGAAAGACAAATACTGGCGAATTTCAAAACGCAAGACGGGTTGTCTGTATAATACACACAAGAACAACGCATAAACATACATTAACTCATACTTAGAAGATATACTTAGCTCCTTGTGCTACACGAGCTGATGACACTATATTGCCAACGAATTACTTTGTTTATGACACCACTAGTAATGAAACATCAGAACATATAGCTCGTAAAAAGCGTATAAGTCTAGGAGTATATCAATAAACAGATAATGTAGAATACCTTACACTTTTTTAACTTGTCGTGGCTTTTGCGTTTATATAGCCTTTCATATTTACCGCGAACCCTTATTTATCTGAAATAAAAGTGGGTTAAAGCCGGGCAACCTTTGCGAGGGTGAACGTATTGTTTTAGTCTGTTGATTTGTTTTCCATTTTTCACCCTCTGTAAACATACAGTCAAACAATGAAACGGGTAAAAGCTGCTTACATTCGTATGTAGAAACCAAAATAATGTAGATTCGATCGAGGTTGTTTTTCCAAACTAGACACATTTTTCGACGAAATATTATAATAATTATCATATAACACGTGTGTTCCTGAAATGGGGTAGCCAGAACTGTAGAAACGTATAGAAAATCCCACTGCCACGTTTAGAATAGCAGGGTAAGATGTCTAATAAAATAAAAATAATGATCAGTTGCTAGCTTACGTTCTTAGAGAATGCTCGAATTCCTTAATCGACTCTTAACGACATGCACGGAAAGAGATGCAGCTGATGTATTCCAGTGAAGCCCCGCATCAACACATAAATATTATAAAATAGTAAAGTATACTAAACGTGGATTTACCACACCATGACACCCCATTTTGGTAACACAGCCATGGATTTATGTATGTACCTATACATACATACATACATATAGTTACGCCTCCATCCCTTACGGGGTAGGCAAAGCCCCAAGGGCCGATAGAACCACATGGTGCCACTTTTGACCAATTTTGAGGGTATAGTTGAGATGTACAAGTTCGGTTAGTATAGACAGGTGGTCAGCCCATCGCCTACAAAACACCAAGACCCTCTCATCCCCTTATTGACTCTTACATTGTACAGTATGCCCGAGAAGAGAAGCAGCTATAGTATTATATGTTTTTTTTTTCACTCCCAGAGCAACATAGAAGATATGATATTTATGTATGTATTGTCTATATGTCAATTGAGTTTCTAGAACTCCATTTGCCTCTACCGGGATTCCAATCTAATACCTTGTGCAATCAACTACGCCAAACATGTCAATGCAATACTTGTTACTTGCAAAATTACTTAATTTAAATAAATATTATGTGAACAGGAGAGAGATAGTGATTAAATAAAGTGTAAACACAACCTACTTGTATTTTTATCATGGATCTGAGCCTTTTTACTTTTAAAATAACCAGCTTTTTCTATTTAATGGATTAAGCTTAAAACTATATAGCAATAATATCCCAATAATATACCAATAAAATGTAAATATGTAAAGATAAATAAAAATGGCGTCTTTGTTTGAATATGAAAAAAAACGATTTTTACTTTTATGCACTGTACATTTAACCAAAATTATTTTGTTATAATTTCTGTATGTTTATTTGTGCCGGCTAATATCTGAAACAGCGGAACCGAATTTGACTAGTAACTGGCAGATAGCTAATGTATTATAAGGAGTACCTAACTTAGGTTTATCTTTTTTTACCTAAAAAGAAGCATAACGTATAAGAGATCGAGGCATAAGATGAACAAATTGGTCCAAGTGGAGCTAAAAAAAACACAAACAGCAGACTTGGCTGTACTCTACCACTATGTTACTACCAAAATATTACAGAATAAAACACTATTATAAAATTTAAACTACAAGTAAAATATAATAGGTTAGTAGGTACTTACTTAGTGCCACATTCGCCTGCTTGTTTCGGTCGAGCTGGCCCCTGAGAGCCCGTAACCTCCGTAACTTGAGTTCCTGCGCCTCAACCCGCTCCCTGAGCCTTCGTAACCGCTCGCCTTCCACCGCCACCTGTGGACAAAAAAGAAAATTAAATTATTTTTCCGACTTAGGTACACGTATAGTAAGTACTGCTTACGTAGGTACAACTTTTTAGTATTCTCGGAGAGTTTGCTCGCAGTAAACGCGGAGAAATTCGAAGAATTTATATTTTCTTCTGAGAAAGAGAGTCAGCTATTTTTTTTGCACCTTTTAGTTTCTTTTTATATAAATAATGTTTCAATATTATATATATTGTTAAAAACTGGAAAGAAGATAGGTAGGTATGGTCAATGCAAATTTTATGAAAGAAATTCCCGCTCATGTAGAAATTCCAATCTTACCGGCCCATGACTATTTTAAACAAAATTTGGATCCACCATTACCCGAATAAGTGTCTTCCATTACAGCCAGTATCTATAATATAAATACCCACAAAAAGTCGTTAAAAATTATCATTGGGATAATGTCTAAAAAATAAAAATAAATGACAATGGTTCATTACGTCCAAAAGTCAATTTAAAGATAAAATTTCAACACGTCCCCAAAAAAATGGCGTCAGAATTGTTTATTTTCCGGACGTATTTTATTGCGGGGGCTTATTCTTGAAGCCGGTGATAAATATCGCATTAGGCTAACGTCCAGCGGCAGCAAACGCCCAGATTTATTATCAACGGAACAAAATTAAATTTTTCCCCCACCCTTATCTCGTTTCATTTTTTACCCTTTTCACAATTTCTATAAAGTAAACCTGGTTTATGAAATGAATAAGTTCGGAAAAGTTACGTTCCTTTGTTTTATTTTTAAATTAAGTGAATCCTTAAAGATATCTTTACGAAGTTATATTGTAATTTTTTTGTGTTTGTCTAGGTAATTCAACGTCAGGTCATAGTGTAGACATTTTTTATTATTTGGTAGGTTTGAGTTTTTTGGAGTTTCGTCATTGTTGGTTCAAATAGCGACAAGTCGGTAAAGCAATTAAAGTCTGTTATTACAAGATGAAACAATCAATTAATTCAAATAAGATTCTTGTTTTCTTACCCGACGTTCTAATTATTTTAATGTATTATTCCGGTGTAATGAAATGAATTATTTCCAACCATCCTTTTGTTTTGGTACCTCCTTTAAATGCCCTATTTTATTACTGAAGGGAGTTGAGAGTTTTAATTTCGCAAAGCTTAATTGAAATAAAAGGCAGGATATTATTAGTTACCTTTAGGAAGACCCTTGATATTTTTCAGAAGATAAATATAAACAATGAATGTTTATATTCTGTTTTGTTATTCTTACTTTGAATACCTAATCAGAGAATATCATTCAGCGGTACGAGTATTTTACGAGTATTTATATTATATGAATTGTCTGCTATACCTCATAGAAAGTATTCATTTGTGTAGTGGTTATTTAATTATTATGTCCACAATCCATGCTAAGATAAGACAATGATAAATAATCTACTTCTAACTATAAAAAAAACTTTGTTGGTTACTGAACGGTACTTAAAGATTTTTATTTTCACCATTAAGTTTGCAGCTAAACGTTTGGCATTAGCGCGACCGCAGACAGACGTACCTTCTGATGCTATTCTGTTAAAACTAAAACAGAATGGAAGGTAAGAATGCAATTACTTACACCACATATATGACAGACAATACCTACTTACTATCTTACACCTACCGATCAAACACACAGCCGGGGAACAAACATTATTTCAACTGTAGAAGAGAGATGTGTCGTTCCGTTTACGCTAAAAGAATGAAAACAATCCTTCTTTAAACGTTCATAACTACCTTATTACAAGATTAAAACTAGTCACTAGTTTTGCTACTTAAGTAAGCATATGACATTGTTATTACAAAACCGCGTTCAAAGTTAAACAATGTGTAAAAATTACATTTGACAACAAAATATACGGAATGTCAGTCAAATCAAGGCAATATTAACCTTAAAATTTTTTAAAATTATATTTAAATAAGTACCTATACATGGATAATATCGGGTATGACTATTTATTTATCTGAGTTCAATTCTATTCAATGTTCATTCTCCAATAATAAATCGAGTCACAGCAATGGGATAATTGTAGATGTTAGTTCTACTCTGAAAATAGCCCCCTTGCAGTTGGATCAATATAAATAAATACGTACTATTTTTAGTAGCTAAGCTTTATACTTAACTCTGCCTTTATTGTAAATACTGACTTTGTTTTATCTTGGCTAGAGTAAATAGAAACATTGCAATTCATACTGATTGTTTATTCGCTGATATTTTTAACGGCTGAGCCGTAAAGTTTACTGCGAATATGCTAATATTCGTGGAAATTATTCGGTGTTATGACTACAATGATACAAAATAAATATTATTTTCCTTTAAAATTTATGCGCCTTAAGTGTCAAAATGAGCAATTATGTTTATCACACTATTATGTTTATGTCACTTAGCTATACCCGCGGAGGGCTGGCGTCAGACAGGCAGTCGGTCGTAAACGAATGCCAAATCTTCGACAATGAGAAACCATATTGCGCCGACTCCATATACCTACCTACATAATAGGATAAAGAAAGGAATATGATGAGCAATTATGTTTATTTATACCACACTAAATTACTAACTTGTGAATTATTACAAAAGAATATACCTACTTACTTATAAATTTTAACCATTCATATACGTAGGTAATTTCCGTCGTGAGAGACGGGTCTCACTCGGGTGATTTTTTTTCATTTTCTTAATAATATTTATAACTTTTTTTAAAATAATACGACACATTTTCAACATTCGCAAGCCCCATTAAGAAAGAAACATATCACACGTAAGACTGCTAAGCTCAGTCATTAGGAGGGTACTGTATCGACAAGCTTTCAAATGGGTAATCCTCGCCACTTACACGCCCGTAACCGCACTACACAAACAGTTGATGTGATGGCAAATCTCTGGGGTTATTTGATACGTGCGCGGTTCAGAGAAACGAACATTTGTTTTGTACTAATTGACAGCTCTCAAAAGGCAAATCGTTTTTTTACTTGTAGAGCGACTTATTTCTATCGGAATAGAGAATCACTGAAGTTTATTCTTAGATAAATCGGTAATAAATAGTTTAATTTTTAAGATTGCTGAAACATGTCTAAGTTTTACCTGTGCTATACATACCTATACATAGATAGACCGACATAAATTTTAATTTAATCTACAATTCCTGTGCTTATGCGGGGGCTTCACTAGAATACATCAGCTTCGTCTCCTTCCGTGCATGTTGGAAGAGTCGACTGAGGATCGGGGCATTCTCACAGGCGATTAGATAGCAACTGTCACTGACCATTTACTCTGTCCTCACTATGCCGAACGTGGCTCAGTGATTTAGAGTAGGATTTTGCAGTTCTAGCTACCCCATTTCGTTATTACCCCCAGCCGCGTGTATAGTATGTACCTAAGTATCAACAATAAATTTCATTTCGACTTCAAACACTATTTGATTTTAGAAACGATTTAATTTGAATATAACCAAGTTGCCCGAAAAGCGGCGGTACGCTCAACACTTATCACTTGGTACTTAATAGGCTAACTGGGGAAAAGTGGGTGTGTGTAACTTGCACAGTTCTGCCCACCTCTTTCAGGATAATGGGCGTGACCGTCCCTACATAGTACCTTCATAACTATACACATACCTATATGCAAAGCTACGTTGATTAAAGTAAGAATGCAAAACAATATAAGTATGACTACAAGTATGAATATTACTTAGTCTAAATTTAGTCTCCATAAAACGAAGTGGCTCGTTATACTGTAAGTTATTATGTTAGTATAAAGTAGTTTGTTGGCAAGCGCTAATGCATAGTTGATAGGATTTACCTCGTTTCTTACAGCTTAAATAAAGTACGAGACTTGATACTAAATAAATTGTGTTGCTTTTTAGGTCCGATAAATGGATTTACCTACATCTCAGTTAGATTTGTCATTATTTAATGTGCTTTTAAATAGTGATCTAGTTTAATAGGAGATAGAAATGTAGAAATGTAAAAGTATTTTTCATCCATATAGATTTGTCACTCTATTGGCCTACAGACATTATCATACGTTAAAATAAAAAATATATACCCGTTTACTTATATCCCCGGACTATTGCAAGTTCTCCCTTAAGAGTACAATCATTTATATCAAAAGTCAGTACTATCTATCTTTTAATATAAGTACCAAAACTCTGAACTAAACTCATTTGTAATTATACTTTTTTTGTTCTTTAGTTTAAACTTATAAATGGTTTATTCAAACCCGTTAATTCAGAACATTATTTAATTTCATTAAAGTTACCTCGGCCTTATTAAATTAGGCTCATCTAATGTATTTATTAATGTAAACTCGTTTCCCACCGGATTTCATTAGCTTCGAATTACTTCTGCCTTCCATATTTTGTCTTAGTTAATTATTTATTATTGCTGAAAGTTATCCGGTTAATATCTGAGTTCAGTAAGAGAACGAAAACCCTAATTTGTATTCCTAAAATTACTACGTAAAATTTAATACCTCACTTGATTTATCTCATATTTTAGAACGGCGTTACTTTAATAAAATTGTAATTAATAGACTTTTAAATCTGTGATTTAATCCTAATATTATATATGCGAAAGAGAGTTTGTTACCTCTTTACGATTTATTTACGCGATCAATCTAGCATACATACAGTTAGATGTAAGGAAAAAATCGCGGACGAAGTCGCAGGTGTCCGTTAGCATAATATAGCTTCGTAAAACAAATTTTTTTTAAGAATCAAATGCCTCACACACCAATATGTCATTAAAACATAAGATTCGACCCATAAAAAGTTACATATCTGCGAAGAGAACAGACAACTTTATCCCTTAATAAATTAAGGTTCGAATGGAAAATAAGAAAAAAAAAACTATACACCATACTAAACCTTTAGGACTGAGCAAAGTAAGAACCCTCGTCTAGCTAGTTACAAAGACATAAATACTGCTCAAATATTATCTACAGCTATGGTTTCATAAAATAGCGGCATCGACAAAGCGGCTGTAATACAGCAGTGGTGAAATGACGTAACTAGAACGTTGTCTATCCAATATAGGTAATAGACTAATTGTCAGATTACACAGTGATAGAAACATTTGCGAAATAATTTTCTTAGAAATGTAATCGACACTGTTATTTACATAGAAAACGCTTCAAAGATAACACTCACCGTTTATTTATAACGACCGTCCAATTACGGCACCGTTATCCTTAGATACCAACCGTGTTATTACAAAAGAATTTAAACATTTTTTAAACTAAACATGGTCTAAATTTGGCAGATATGCCATACATTTTGCTGTCAAATGTCATATTTAAATCGAGTCTAACTTTAAGCGCTCTTTTGTAATAACACCGCTTAGGTTTAGAGGATATTTACCAAATTGTAACGCCGTAATTGCGAGAGATACACGTCGAAAGCTGTTAAAAGCTTGTACAAATCCAGGGTGACATCGATGTCAACATAACCCATATCGAGATCGGATCTGAAGTTCGCAAATGAGAGCCAAACCTTATGTGTACAGCCTACACTCACATACAGTCTTCAACGACAAGTTGACAATTTATGTCGTTGATTTTTGTTGAGATGGGTGTAGCTGGTTGTGGGTGAACTGTATCCGGCACAAAATATATTTGCTTTCAGGTGACTTATGTAACGTATTCTGCGGGTATGAAGGAGCCTTTACTTGGATGAAATACTAATATTTATTACTTTTTGTAAAAGAGCTGTAGGTTCATCACGGCTGATAGAATTTTTATCATTACAGACATTTCATGATACTCGAATATAAACTTTGAATCGTACTTATAAGGTAAGAGATCCCACAGCCATATTTAGCATAGCAGGGACAGATTTATATGGTCAGTGACAAATTGCTAGCTTATCACCTCAGACAATGGCCGAGTTCTGATGTATTTAGTAAAGTTCCACATGACTTGTAAGTAATAGGTAAATGCTATCGATTTTTGCGGTTATAGGTTAAAGCCAATCTTAAAGAATTTGACGGTGCTAATTTTCCAGTACATACAGGGTGTTTTTTCGAAGGGTACGTACTCTCTATACATCAAATAAAGTAAGTTTATGCCAAAATAAATGCTGGGAAACGATGTAACTTTTTTAAATTTCTACACCACATTTTTTCATTTATTTCTCCTGAAAAAATCTTGCTACATGCGTCAATGTGCATTTGTACCCTAATATTTTGGAAACCAGACACTTCCCACGTATGCTTCCATGGAGAAAAAATTATCGTGATGATGAGGAGATTCCGTAGTTTTCGGGAACGTTGACGACCAAAAATCGATATATTCTATTGTACAGTCACGCCCATTATCCCCCAACTAGATAAGGTCGTGTGCAAATTACACACCCACTTTTACCAGTTAGCCTATTAAGTCCCATGTGGTAAGGGGTGAGGCTACCGCCGCTCTTCGGGCACAAATACAACAATCTAGCGGCTGGTAATGATTCAAATAGTAAATGTTTCCGTGCCATTCTAAATAGTTATTATAAGCTATTTAGCGTCAGAGCCTCGTCCGTTAAATAGCTGGGTACACCACGGGCAGGTGAAGTTGACCTTGGGTCCTATAAAGGTATTAGTCGAACCCACTTATACCCCTCTACAATAAATAATTAAAATAAAGAAGAACCATACCTGATGCTGCCTCGCCTCCTGCTGCTTCAAATACCGCAGCCGCTGCTCCTTAGCACACAGCAGCTGGTGCTGTGTGTCGATTTGCTGCTGCTGCCTGAGGGCCATGGCGCGCAGCTCTCCCAGCGTCAACTCCACCCCTTCCCCCAACTGGAAAGATATAGAAGATGCCCTGAAGTGAGAACGTCGGAAAGGCATATTAATAAGAAACATAAAAGATGCCGTACACGCCTTTCTTCCTCCTGAAAAGTTTCTTCTTTAATTTTCACTCAAGAACATCGATATAGACACGGCTGTGTTCCTGAAATGGGGTAGCCAGAACTGCAGGATCATATGAGATCTCCCGCAGCCACGCTTTGAGAAGTTTTAGTTTGGATTATAAAAATCTGGCTGTATATAAAATTGTCTTTTTATATTCCGTGGATATAAGAATAATTATAAAACTGCCAAACTATGTCTATTAAAGTTATTTTTATTGGTAAGTGCATAAAAACCAATCAGTTTGTTTTATATTCCTATATAAGGTCTACCAAAAAGTACAAAATTATCTTTTGACACGAAACTAGGTAGGTTAAAAGAAACAACTTTCATTATGGGACCAACTCCGAAATAGTGAAAAAAAATCTGTTCCATACAATTTTGAATAATGAAACTGAAATGTATGGAACAGTTGATATTTTTTTCACTATTTCAGATTTGGTCCCATAATGAAAGTTGTTTCTTTTTACCTACCTAGTTGTGTGAAAAGATAATCAGTACTTTTTGGTAGACCTTATATATCAATAACAATATTACTTGAATTATAAGTATGCGCTTTAAATCTTTAAAAAGAGCAAGGAGAGGCACGAACTTTCTTTTAATATATCGCCGAGCCCCGTGTTGTCACCAACTTCTACAATCAATTTTTCCTTTACTTCCCTGCGATAGTATACTCAATTGAAACTTTCATGCGCTCAAAAGAACTTGCACAATATCGTAGCGTTTATTGCATTTATACGTAGATTATTTGTTAAAAGCATGTTTTTGTTGACAAGTTTAATAAAATATAACATAAATAATTCGATAATTGGACACATAGGTACTTGACTTACATGACTTTGTTTTATTCATAAGTTTGCTTTCTGGCGTCAGTCAATGAAATATATTAGGTAGATTACGAGTACAACCACATAAATACATAGTAAAAGACTGAATCAAAGCTCACATAAAACGCTTTCATCTTACCCATCTCGTATATTATTTGCTAGTATTTCTCATCCGTGAAGAGGATCAGGGCAGTGCTGAAAATATGAGTGTCCCCGAGAGATAGCTTCAGGTCAGGAAATGCCTTTATCCCTGCTTTGTAACAGCGGTGACATACGGCATTAAATTTCACATTTGAACGCAACGTTAAAAGGTAACCCGCTTTGCGAGTTTAAGAGAGTTATTTAATTTAACATTTGTATGTACATTCTTATTCTCTAATTGTAGATTGTAGATAAGACACCGCCATCGTCAGACAAATATATTAATTGATACCATACTCTAGCAATAGTTAAAATTAAAGAAAATGAAATCGGTATGATATAAACCCAGTATTTCAGCAAATTTTGTTGCAATTTATTAAATTATTTTATTTTGATTTTTTTTTTCTACTCTTTTAACGGACGTATTTTACATGGATATTTTATTTGTATATTTTTGCAAATACTTTTTTATAGTATGAAAAACTACATTTATATTAAAACTAGCGCCTACCCACGACTTCGTCCCCGTAAAGCACCCGTGCAAAGTCGGGGCTTGTTGCTAGTTATACATATAAACCTATATGTATATATTTATATATTCTACCTAAAAACAACCGCACAAAAATCCGTAGCGTAGTTTTAAAGATCAGCATACATTAGGACAGCGGAAAGCAGACAGTGGAAAGCAATTTAGTTTTATAATATGTAGTGATTTCATCTATAGGTACTAGTTATTGTAGCGTAAATTCGTCACAGTCAATCTTAACTATAAGGCCGGGTTCGTGGAAATCAACTCCATAACTCAGACCAGGGTTCTATAACCCTCGCATTGTAATGGTAATGTAGAGGGAGAACATACATAGGTATGCCAATATTGGAACATGAGATGTGTTGGAGATTTTGATAAATGTTTCCAGCTATGTATTTGGAATCATCATCAATAATTTAGAAAATTTTAACTAGGTTTGTCTTTGCAACATTGTCCGGAAAAGCGTGAAAATGACCCGTTAAGGCGATACGGTACCTGGAACGAAGTTCCTTACGGCAGGCTTGGAGGAGATAGGGATTTTGCTGCGCGACTGAACTGAAAAAAATGTGATAGTAAAACCGTAAGAAAAGGTGCGTGGTATAAAACCGTTAAATGAGACGTGCGCAGGCGCGACAGTCGTATACACAAGCGAGTAGTGTATAATACCTTTCTCTTTCTCCCGCTTTCTTTTCGTTCTCTCATCCCTTCTCTCTCTATTACTACTCCACTCCGCCAATGCATAGTATATACTCATGAATTCATGGACAAGCACGTGGCGAATACTCACATTATAGATACATTTGTGTCGATTCTACATTAGCCGAAGGAACTTCGTTCCTACCTGGTGTCCCACGACACCACATTTAATTTATTTATCATATATCTATCACACGTCAGCTTATTACAGTCAACTGCTGAACTGAAAAAACAACACATCAAATTCTTGGCATTATGCGTTTTGAATGATACCATATTGCGCCAACCACATGAATAATATGATAAGTGGAAGAAGATGGATCTACATCAATATCATATTTAAATGTACAAGATAATTTTAGTAGGTTTCTAGATTTTTCCCGGCGTTACAATCTACCATCAAATTGCCATTAGAGTACTTCGAAAAAACACCTCCAGTTCCATGAAATAAAAAAGGAATTTCTCACTGTTAAGTGAATTTTGCTATTATCATTTTTCGAGCCCCTTTCGTGACCGTTCATTTCGGGATAATATATTCAAATGGGCTGAAATAGCACCAATCATTTCGTATCCTTTATAAACGTCAATAAAACGGTCAAATATATTTCAGTCTCCATTGACCGTAACGTATAACTTTTGATACTCTTGGTTATATAGGATGTTACAAGATCGTCCTGGGTTCGAATCCCGATATTGGCTAAAATTGTTTCTTTTCGAGTGATAGACTATTTCATATGGTTATTTACACCGTTACAGTTACGATGTGACAAGAACTTAGGTAACAAACTATGGGACTAGATTTATATACTTTGATTTAATAATTTAGTGGCAATTATTAAATCTAGAGTGGATATCATGTATCGGCAAGCGCAGCGTGGGAAGGCCACCCGCGAGGTGGACGGACGACCTGGCCAAGGTCGCGGGCGTCGGTTGGATGCAGCCTGCTTCCGACCGGTCGGAGTGGAGGATGTTGGGGGAGGCCTATGTCCAACAGTGGACTTCTCAGGGCTGTTTATGATGATGATGGTGATGATGATGAGTGGCGATTATAAAAAGCCCCAGTACGACATGGATTTAGTTACAGATATTTAAATAAAGTAGAACATTACGTATCGTATTAAGTGTTTTGTTCCATACATTTAAGATGAAGGAAGATAGACGAAAATCTTGCACAGAACAGGATTTTTGAAAACAAAGAATTAACCTGAGATTGTATTCAGACACGTCACGAGCTTAACATTTATAGAATAATGAATTCGCTAAATCGGATGAATGTACCGATTTATGTAACAGGATATTATATAGAATATTGTACACAATGACTTGAATTCAAATATTTAAAATTCATCCTGTAGAACATTGGACATACGGTAAGGGATCTGCAAAGGTCGTTCGCGAAGATTTATCTGTGGCTCGACACTTGTTGATAGCTCCTCTCACTCAGTATTGGAATGATAAATTTTTTAGCAGTCGAATACCTTCAAGTAAAATGAGCTTTTATTTTCTAGGTAGGTATAGCCATGTAAAGCAAGAAATTTTTATATTGTCTTATGAGTAAAAGTCACTGCAAAAGTGGTGTTTCGTTAGGAACATAATAAACAAGATTATACCTATATATTTGTACTTATTATGCAGAAAACTTTTAAACGCTACATATGCATTTTTGATTAGTCAATGTTATGGATAAATAATCAGATTCTTCTTGAAGCACTCCTTTAATATTTATGATTTATTACGAAGCAGGAATATCAAGATACATATGTAGTGAGGTAATACAAGCTCGACCTACTATGACACAATTTAACTTTGTATTCCAATTTACCAAATCCTCGTTAACAAATTTGCGCATTAATTTTAAAACTTTCCAACTCAGTATCGATAGAGTTTTATTAGAACGATCAAACTATAAGCATTTTCGGACACAGTACCTACAGATTGACGGTATGTACGAGTACCTACAGTTTAAAACTTTTAGTACATGTTCAAACGCTTTCAGTTCCCGTTCGTCTATTGTTTGTGACTAACTAACTCTAAAATGTTACCTAACCGCGTTTAGGTCAAAGGAGCTCTCGAGAGTTAATTGCACACGTAGTAGAAGTTTTTTTTAGGGCGACCGGAATATAGAGGAATTTATAATGACTAGCAATATGGCCGATTCTGACCGTCATACTTAAACCTAAACGTAAAATTATTCCTACCTGTCCTTTTCTCTCTCAGCCATTTATGTTCCTACCAATATTTTTCTGTGCTAGACTAATTCGTTTTTATACAGAATATTTAGATATATATAATTAGTTAATACGCCGTAATGATGCCTCAGCTTATAAAACAAAATATATAAACATAGCTCGTTTGCACATATAAATGTATTAAGTTCGTAGGCGGTACTCTACGTCAGGCGCTAAGCTCTCCCGAGTTGATTAATGATTTTTATATTTAAAAACCCCTAGTATTTTCATTTAACTGAAACAAACGACTCCCTTGACGTTTTCTGAATAAATTCGCTCCATTCGGTTATTAGTTTAATTAATTACTAGCATTTTAAAATACAACTATTTCTAAATTTTGTTCTGAGCACTAGCTGTGCAAAAAAGTTGTTTTATGAACGGATTTTAATATCTTTAATGAAAACCATCTATTATTTTGAGAACACAAATTCTATTCTTTTTTATTTATACATATAGGAATAAGTTAATTTAAATTAAAATGTGGCCTTACTAGTATTTACAAGAATGACTGACTACTAGGTATAACTAGTTTTGACTACAGAAAAATCCAAATAGATTACCATGATTGCAATAAGTAATCATAATTTCCCAAGGGAGATGTTTTTCCGGGACTAAACAGCCTATTTGTTTTTTTTTTGGTTACTTTAATAACGGTTACATTAATTTTGCGCTACCATTGGGTAAGGTCTCGCTTACCTCAGATAATTAAATTTTAGCTCTAATTATTTTTGAATTAATGGTTAAGTTTATTAGTTAGGTATCAACCTATCTGCCCTATTTTAAGTAATAGATACTATTCTTCATAATACCTATGTAGTAGCGGTTCTAGCGGCCGGCCATGAGAATTTTGTCGTAGCCTAAGTTACTCCTTATTTACATGAGCTATCTACTCGTACCAGTGAAAATCTCAAAATCGGCCGTTTTAGAGACAAGCCAGGTCAAACAGACTGACCGACAGACAGACAAAAGTAATTAAATTATCGTATAGTAATGTTTAATTGTGTTCAAGTTTTTAATCGAGGTGAGGCATCATTACAGCGTATTAATTAGATATTCTGTATGTATAAAAATGAATTAGTGTAGCACAGAAAAATATAGTAGAAGATGCCACACTACAAGTACAAATTCAATATTGTTAGAACAGCTCAGTAAATAAAATCAAACATGTTTGTTACACTGCAACTTAGGTAATAAAGAAACATCAAACCAGAGAATGAATAAAACATTTGATCATGTAAGTTTGTTTAAGCAATGTAAGATAAATAAGTCATAAGATTTACACGGATTGATATAATTCGGTTCTCTGTTAATGTTCTTTTTTTAATTATTATATTGATAAATTACCAATACTAAAATCATTTAAGATATAATTCCGCATGTATGTAAAACCTGTAAGTCTACTAATAATAATTACGCATGCAATATTATATCCCATAGTATGGATTACTGAATACGAATAATTCATTCATTGGGAACCAAATTGCAGTAAAAAAATAACTAAATATTAGTACACATTTCTACACATTCGCTTCAATATCACGTCTTAAACCAAGCGCAAAAGGTAATGAATAACATTAAACGAGCATAGCGCTTTGGTATCATGAATTTATTTGAGACTCAACCTATGCGGGACCACGTAAAGAAAAAATGACAATTTAATAGGATTTATTTGGTTTGATGTGCCTAGATAATAATATATTTGTATCATTATTTAATCAATTTAATGTTCATAGAGGTGCTTTGGTGCCAACTCTTATGTACGGTAGTGAAAATTGGGTATGGCAGAAACCAAAACACCAAAGTCAAGTGAATGCGGTGGAAATGAGAGCATTGAGAAGTATGTGTGGAGTCCCTTTGAAAGATAGAATAAGAAATGAGGTTATCAGAAAGAAGTGTGGTATAAATTAGGACGTCGTGACGAAGATCGAGAAATCATAGATTTAAGAAAATCTTTTCTAAATCTCTGGAGAAAGGTATATTGAGATGGTTTGGGCATGTGGAAAGGATGGATAAAAATAGATTGACAAAGAAAGTGTACAACGGAAGAGTGAATGGAAGGTTTGGAAGGGGAAGACCTCGCCGGACTTTCACCGATCAAATTGGTGAAATTCTAGAGAAAGGCCAGGTCAAGAGTACTCTAAACCAACGAACGTGCATGAATATCATGAAAGTAGATGAAGCGAAAGAGGTGTGTCAGGATCTAGCAAATGGAGAACCGTGATCTCTGCCTACCACTCCGGGATAGACGCGTAATTCTTATGTATGTGTGTATTATAATTTGTATAATATTTATGAACCCGTTAATCATAAATAATTATAAAGTGCGTTTCAATTTTGCATAATTTATTGAGACAATTAAAGTACACAAACAATTTCCTCTAAAACATCAGTATAATCAAATGAATATAAATAAAATAATATAAACAAAATACTTTTAAAGTGTAGGTAAGCACATCAAATAGTAGGCTACAGAGAATGCGTAGATTTTAATTAGCTGAAAGTATGTTACATTCCCGCGCCGTGAAAACTGACCTAAAAAGTGAAAAGTTCGTGCGCTAAGGTCGCGTCCACATATAGAAATAACTTCACCACTGAGACACTTTTCCAGCAAGATAGCGTCCACTGTTTTTAGTCTCTGACAAACTACTTAAGCCAACGAGATAAGGTCGAAAATTGTGTGTGTTGAGGAACTCGAAACCTTGAAAACAAAACTATGTTAATGGTATGTACTAAACATACGGTGAAATTAGGTCGACTTTTTGCGGGTTTTCGTGAGTTTTGGACACGTGATGGTGCCTGTGGAGAGCACTTTTGCAGTAGTAGGTACGTACATACATACATATTCACTTAGCTGTGTTTGCAAAATGAAGTAGTCAGAAGCAGAAGAGATCACGTATATAAGGGCTTTTCAAAATTAGTGATTATCTAAATAGTGAAAAAAAAAAATCTGCTCTTCCATACAATCTTGAATAATTATTGCACTGAAATGTATGGAGCAGCTGATATTTTTTTCACTATTTCCGAGTTGGTCCCATAATGAAAGTTGTTTCTTTTTATCTACCTAGTTTCGTGTCAAAAGCAAATCACTAATTTTGAAAACACCTAATATGTGGGCAGATGTAAGAGATCAGTGACAAGTTGCTAGCCCATCGCCGCCGAGTTCCTTAATCTTTAGATAATGTCTCAATAACGATATTTCACAGATTTTTAAACTATGACCGAATAAAATTACTATACAAAAAATACTAAAATCTATAGGTATATGTATATATATATACAAGAGAGTCGTGTTAGTTACACTATTTATAACTCGAGAACGGCTCTACTGATTAGGCTGAAAATTAGAAACAGGAGATCGACATAGGTTACTTTTTATCCCAGGAAAATATTTATTCCTGGATAATTTCGACAATTTGTTATTTCTGCAGTCCACGCAGCCGTAATATCGGACGCGCACTAGCTACAAATATTTATGACTTAGATACTTCAATATTTGAATTAAGATGGTTACCTATCTACCTATAGCATTATGAAAAGGAATCTAGAATAACAACTTCCGTACCTACGCCGAACCGCCTACACAAACAGGGGGCCAATTCTCGAAAAGTCTCCAGTCGGAACGAAGCCGATACGGAACCGTTATAGACGCTCAGAACAAAGCAAAAATTACTTTACAGTGACGTAATTAGACACATTTCAGCTCGAGACCGATATTTATTTTTATTCTGTCATACTCGCGACCGATGCGTGCTAAAATATATCTTATTACTCAAGCGGTAAGTATATATTGCTTCGCAACGAGTTTCGTTAACGGTTCGTTAGTGGTTGCGTTTCAGCTCAAACTTTTTTAATAATTGCGCCCCTGTTAAATTATTAAAACCAATTATTATTTTAGGATTCCCTCGCCGTACGCTGGGTACGATAGTAATTAAGTTACGTAACTTACGACGTCACTATAAATCTAAATAGCTTTAGAATAAACCTTTCAATCGCAAATGTTCGTAGTATTTAATTTTTACTAATACATGTCAAAATTACTTTCTCAAATCAAAAATAAATCATTTGAGTTATGTACGTCTTATATAAAAAAAAAATTATATTAAAAACGAAATAACTTAGGTACACCAAGTTTTGAAGTAACATTTTGTATGAAATCGAAATCGATTCACCATCAATGTTTGCAACTATCGCGATTGTCAAGTACCTAATTAGTAAAATGATAGACACCAGCTTTTACTTACTAAAGTTTTAATTAAAAGGCTTTACTATACTACTGCGTTATTATTATATAATTAATATTTATAAATATAGAGCGCGTACGTGAGGAAAACTTTATCAATTAATTTCGTCGCGTCTCCATACATAACATAAACGATTTAAATTGTTGTACCAGAATATAAATTGCTTGCTTAAGATTAAAATATCACTGGAGTTTGATTTATTATTCCGGTTTCTTTGTATTATTAGACATTCTATAATAAATATACCCAATAAAGTATATTTACCTAAACACAAATGTGCGACTACGAAAACATAGACTATTAAAAGTCCATGACAAATTACTACTACGAAATATTGCTACGAAATTACTACGCCGCCGCGTAGTAGTAAAAACGTTCTCTTTTAACCGACTTCAAAAAGAGAGGTTATCAATTCGTCTGTATGTTTTTTTTTATTTTTATTTTTTATTTATTTTTTATGTGTGTTACCTCAGAACTCCGTCGTTTATGAACCGATTTCATTTTTTTTTTATAGTTGGTCATGGTATACTTCCAGGTTGGTCCCATATTCACCACATCAGGATCTAATGATGGGATCTTGGAGAAATCGAGGGCAATCCTCAAATTTGTAGGCACATGTAGTCTGTTTTTATACTTTCACTGAGCGTTTTGATCACCTACATATAAAACATAATATCTGATGATAGAATCTCTAAGGAATCTAGGGATATCCTCAAATATAAAGAGCACGAGTAGTCCGTTTTTAGATGTTTATAGAGAATTTTGGTCAGCTACACATAATATAAAGGAAACGAGGGTCTGATGATGGAGCTGCCGAAAAACAGATAGTGGAACTTTTTAGTAACAAAATCCCCCTATGGCAGGGGGAGGCCTACGTCCAGTAGTGGACTGCAATAGGCTTATGAAGATGAAGATAATTGTATTAAGTTGTGAAATTGTATGTTGCGTTAAGTCGTGTCCGAAGTAAGATGGTTATAGAGGAAGAGGTAGACATGAGAATAACGAGATGACGGATAATAGGGATAAATGAAAGAAGAGTACCTACATATTGCACCGACCTCAAATTATTGGAAACAGGGCAGGAAGAAGGAGTGTAATTATATGTTGCTTAAATAAGAGTGTACATGGCTGTTGTGCTGCCAAATCTCTAATATTCCTCCGAGGCGTGGTGCATGTACCGTCGCCACATACGCACTCTGGATAGATTCCACCTCAAGTGCCTCCGATGCCAACTTAGTAATATCTAGGAGTAGAAGTGGTCGCCATGACCGAAATCGGTCGGAGGTCATCATTATCATCATCATCATCATATTGTCAGACGTAAAGTTTCGAAGCCTAGTCCTTTTTCTCTTTTGTCATGTGGCCTATTTAATCATTTGCTGGCATATAAATCTGACAATATTATGCCTCCTAAACTTCGTACACGGCTTAACGCAATATATATTTGCCCTTTAGTAAAATTTTACTTTAGTAAGTTCGAGTTTTGGGAGGAAGTCGGTTTTTCGTTTAAAAAAAATTATATTATAAACGCTAATGTTTTTTACGCAGAGTATTTGTTATCTCGGATTCCTACCTACCGGAATAAAACACAACAAAAGTCCTAACTTCAAATTCAACTGTAATAAAACTTTACCAATACAATATTTTACTTAATATACAACAGAACCAAAAGGAAACAAAGTGGCATGAATATGAAACATTACACAAAAGTTCAAGGGTATATCGATTTTCATACTCGTATTTATAAATATGGCTGTACCTACTTGGAGCGGTTCAGGTGTGGCGGGTTCTAAATCATGTTGGAACGGCTATAGACTAATGCTTGTGCCAATACAGAGAGGTTAATCCTCAAATACACTGGGTAAATTGAATAAAGTCGCCTTGGCCGCAAAAATTATCATAGTAAAGCCGCGATTATGGCAGAACTAGCGATCGCACGCGACTTTATATGAGTGAACTTTTAAAAACAAACTCCTTACTATCAGGAATAAGTGAGGTTATTTATAGTACGGTAAAAGGCAATTAAGGGTTACCGGGAGGTGGGAAGCAGCGCCTCTTGTGTTGGCAACATAGCCCGAAAATCACTGCAGTCTCCACCTCGCCTACTGAGCATGGTGACTATGGGCAAAACCCCCCATGGCCTTTTCGCGTGTCCTGAGGTCGGCCTACGTCCAGTGAACTGCAAATAGATTGATGTGATAGATCACATATACATACCTATGCTACTTTCACGTATACAAATAACTTGTAATTGTAAAGTGTATAGTAAAAACATGCGACAAGTTTTAAACGTCTTCTTAGATATTGTATAAGACACGTACATTATCTATATGATAAGTTTCGTTATTTTGAATATTCTATCTAAGTGCAGTACAGAAATAGTAAGCTGAGACACAGAATCAGACCGCTTTATCTTTTTATGAGCCTACTTCAGAAACCCCAAAATAACTATAAGTCGAATATCCATAAAAACCTTTGTGGTAGCACGTAAAGAGGTGGAATAGAGGCATTATCACATGCTATAGGTAATCCTAGCTGGCAACCCTATATACCCTTGACCGAGTTACATATATTATTTTGTTAAGGCAGACTTTTCAAAATTAAGTTTTTAATTGTACGAGTGCCTACAGTTACCGCGGTCAATCTTCATGGTTAGGTAGATCTTAGAAGAAATTGGGATTAATTTTCAATTTGATGAATAAAAACAAACACAATGAAATTTATTAATTACCGCCAAATTCAAAATTTCATTTATTTAGCGCAAAAATGTGCTTGTTTTCTTATTATGTAATGAGGTATCTGCCCCCGTATCGGTTATCTGTTTAGACGCGGGCTGTACCTACTATTAAAGAATTTTTGATGTTATATTAAGGTGTGCGCGGATAAGGCAAAGAACGGTTGCGGCTAGTACTGTTTTGGGCAAGTGTAACCACCGGCCTATAACCTTTACTAACTGTTGATCGACATATTAAGGCGCTCCAATAGACGAATTTTAGGTATTTGAGGGGGTTGAGGTAGACGTAACTGCGGGGCGCCCCCCGCAACCAGCTCAATCTGCCGCGGACGTCCTTATTCTGTCGCCATCCGTATTCTGGTTGATTTCGGGATTAATTGCCGGGATTTTAATTTCTTTCCTGTATAATCAATTTTGTAACTGGGTTGCTTACTGCGTAAATTGTAAATATAATTAAAAAATTTACAGGGTGTAGGTGACAGCCAGGCAAATACTGGAATGCTGAACAAGTACTATAGGGTTGAGTTACACGACAATATTATAACTCGCAGGAAATGCATTTTTATTTTGATTATCCGTACCTAATGTTTGTTTTCCGCGCCAATTGTATCGAGCGATATCGACTAGTTAAATGGGCTTATTGGTTATTGTGTGGTACATAGCTGTTTTTTGGATCACTTGTGACTCTCTATTAGGGTTGATCAGGTTTTTGAACTTTTTGAGCGTAACTGGTTTTTTTTTAAATCGTCTATTGGTAAAATTTTTGTTTTTAAGCCATTTTCTAAGGCCGAATTAAATAAACAAAACATAACATAATGAGTGAGATCAACACTAAAATATCGTTTCATCAATTCGATTCTGAAACTTCGCCGGCAGCTGCCGCGGCACGCTCGTTCCGCTCGCTCGGCTCGTGCGTTGTTTGTCATATAAAGAGCATACTGTACAAGTCAGTAGAGGAACAAGAGGGTCTTGATGTTTTGTAGGCGATGGGCTGACCATCTGTCACTACTAACCGAACTTGTATATCTCAACTATACCCTCAAAATTGGTCAGAAGTGGCACCATGTGGTTCTATCGGCCCTTGGTACTCTGCCTACCCCGTAAGGGATAAAAGCGTGATTATATGTATGTATGTATGTAATAAAGTATATAAAAGATGAGATTAAATTGATGGGCGATTATTTGATGTGCAATTAAAAATATCTCCTAAACAAATAACTATGATCGGTTATAGCTTTCAGTTGCTGGATAATACACATTATTATTTATAACTCTTCTACCCCAAAGTGGTATTAAAGTATGATCTTCAAATTCTTCCTTCGGATTATAAATGCGAAAGTAACTCTGTCTGTCTCTGTGTTACGCAATCACGCCTAAACTACTGAACCGATTTAAATGAAATTTGGTACAGAGATAGTCTAGAGCCTGTGAAATAGGCTACTTTTTAATGCAAAAAAGAGATGTAAGGGGTTGAAATAGTGGATGAAGTTTGTATGGAAATTACGTCATTTTTTAAGCTAGAAGCTTAAAACTTATTTTTTAGGCTTTTCATTAGATACAAATAAATAAGACATTCAAAGTTTGTAAAAGAATACCCTAAAGGGGCTAAAAATAAAAATATAGAACAGAACAATACAGAGAATTAAGTAAGAAACTTGCCAAGCACTGCGCGCCATATGCAAAAAAGGGATGTAAGGGGTTGAAATAGGGGATGAAAGTTTGTATGGAAATTACGTCATTTTTAAAAGTTTTGTCTCACTACAAATATGCGAGTACAAGTTCATAATGATTATCAAGCAGGACAATATGCAACAAACAGCTCTTTTAAAAATCGTACTAAAAACGTCGCATATAAAAATGTACTTAAATAAGCTTAATAACTTATTTTAATGTACATGTGTTTTACTTGCAAAATAATTAGCCTAAAAAAAATTAAAATGCTGCCGAAAGTCACTATTCCACGCTGACGAAGTCGCGGGACAGCTAGGGATTCGCGGGCAACTTAGGGATTTATGTTCGAAACAATTTGAAATCATATACATATATACATAATAGTCACGCCCATTATCCCCCAAAGTGGTGTATATGTCGTGGCCATATTGTTAAATTGATCATTTCATGAAATGGTCGAGCATTTCATGAAGTGGTCGCATTTCATGAAGTGGCCAATTCAATTTGACCAGATCGTAAAATCGTCTACATTTCACGATTTTGTCATCCACGTTTGGCCAAATCGTATTAACAGGGTGTCCATAAAATCCGAATGTGGTAAGAGCTTACACCATATATAAGTATACCATAAGGTATGATGGTATGATTTTTTTTGCTATTATTTATGTGATATTTTCACAATATAATATTTAAAAACATAAAAGACTTTACAAAAGCGATTCGCATCTGGCACATCGCCGGACGCTGCCTGGGCACGCTCGCTCCGCTCGCTCGGCTCGTGCGTCATTTGTCATAGTCTAACCTAACCTAACCTAACCTATCGTAATCTAAGGTTTTTGTTTAACAATATTATTATAAACCACCATTAAGTCTAATATACATTATACAATATAACACACTATCCGTGAACTTCTTCTGCATAGTCACCCTACTCTTTTTAATTTGTTTTATAACCTAAAAAGAAAAATCCGCCATCTTCACACATAAATAAAACGCGCGCAGCGCCTCTACCGGTGATTCATGTAACTATTTTACGATATGATCAATAATCTTGACCACTTCATGAAATGATCGGGCGTTTAGTTGCCCATATCGAGAAACGATTTTTAATCATCGATCTGCCCAAACCATATCATGATGTGGCCAATAGACAGTTGAACTTTTCATGAAATGCGACCATTTCATGAAATGCTCGACCATTTCATGAAATGATCAATTCTACGATATGGCCACGACATATATACAGGATGTAACAAAAGGAGTATGTTAACCGAAAAGCTAAAAATATAACCCACTATAAAGAACCTATCACCAAAATTTTAGACTAAAAATCACATATTTATTTGTCCAGATAGTATGGAGAACACCTAACCCACTCAGGAATATTATGAACATACAATCTTGAAAAATAAACATGCGATTACTAGTCTAAAAATTTCGGGATATGTTATCTACAGTGGGTTGTTTTTATAGTATTTCGCTTACCATACCCTTTTTGTTACATCCTGTATATACTGCTACTTGTTATATTTGTTATTGATACTAAGTTATTTGCAGTTTAATGTCATAAAGAGGACTATACTAACACACGTAAACTTTTGCACAAAATGTTCGGAAAAATCCCGGATTTTTTCCCCGGGATTTTGTGGATCTAAAAAAACTAAGTAGATATATAAAATTATACTAGGTCATAGAAATGGTAAAATAGACACGTAATTACCTACTTATGAATATCATTTTTAAATACGAAATCACTACATATTATAAAACAAAGTCGCTTTCTGATGTCTGTCACTATGTATGCTTAGATCTTTCAAACTAGGGAACGGATTTTTTTGATGCGGTTTTTTTAATAGATAGAGTGATTCACAAGGAAGGTTTATAATAATGTAACTAGGGACCCGCCTCGGCTTCGCACGGGAGTAATGCACTCTCACGCGGGCAAAGCCGTGGGCGGGCGCTAGTACAATCTAAAACATACTATAAAGTATCTATGTAGGTACTTAATGTTTTCTACGTAAGTCTTTTTTACTTTTTTTAACTTTTGTTACACTACGATTTCCCAAGTCTACTTACTAATTAAATATAGTATTTTATATTATGTATTTGCGCGCGAAAAAACAAGCACAGAACCGGCGTTGACAGTGGTCACGGCGGTACTGAATGTTCCGAGCGAGACTGGCCAGTGCAAGGATTAGAACACAGCGTAGTTGTAAATGTGTTTTTTATTAATTGTTAATTATCTACAAAATTTACAAAAAATGTACTTTGGCCATAAACTAGATCTGATAAAGCGCTATACAACTATCCAAGTTTCGTGTTGATATTCACAATAGTTTTCAAGATATTTCGCTTATAAATACGTAAAAAAGGTAATTTTCAAATCGAAATTCTATCGAGAATTTTTTAAGTAATTGAGTTTCCACGTTGGCCACAAACTTGATAAAGATTTAAATAATAACATATAAAAAAATTAGAGCTGTGGTAATCGGACAAGTATTTAAAAAATCGATTCTAAAATGCCTCTTTTGTCTGATCACACCGCCTTAACTATGGATTTGATATACGTATTGGTAAGTTAGGTAACGTGTATAGTATAAACGTTGACGATGTTTTTGAGAAACCGGCGGTTAGTAGTATGCATCGAAGACAGACCATAGTTTATTATAAACAAAAAGAAGATGGTCGATTCTGGTCATAATCTTACAAAAATATTATAATCGTAAAATCGTGGGTAGGCACCTACTTGGTTGCATGTAACTATGAAAGTAAAAAGTAGGCCCGAGAATTATGACAAATATGAGTGGACCGCACCTGTGTTTCGATTCTGTAAACTTAGTGTAATCTATACATACAGGATGTATTTATTATGCAGAAAAACGCAGTCTATTTACTCAACTTTGGACCCTAATATTTTGGAAACCAGACACTTCCCAGGTATGCTTCCATGGAGAAAAATGATCGTGATGATGAGAAGATTCCGTAGTTTTCGGGAACGTTGACGACCAAAAATCACCCTTTATAATAAAAATGTAACGGATCGCTGTCTGTACATGGAAGATATATGAGAAAAAATATTATAGGAGGCCTTTATCAACGCAATAGGACCCAAAACGATGATTTTTTGTCTGCTTGTCGGTCTGTCTGTTTGTCTGTGCGTTTGTGCATGCTAATCTCAGAAACGGCTGAACCGATTTCGATACAGTTTTCTGGAATATACAGGTCCCACTTAACATATAGGCTACTTTTTATTCTTGGTAGGTACCTGACTATCTACACAACATTCGCTAATATAGATTATAGAACATATTAACTAAATCAGGTTCTCAGGGAAACGTGACAGAAGATTAATGATGATGAGTTACTGAATTTTACCTATTCTCCTTCAGTTATACCTTAAGTCGACAATAAGAACTCGTCTTTATCTCAATAGCATAAGACTTCTAATAAGTGTTATGATTTAGCTATCTTCATGAATAATATTGTATCCCCACAAAATATAACATATGCCTGCGACTCCATCTTCGAATTACAAAAAACATAAAAACCCGTAATTTTCTTGTAACGACAGACTATTATTAAGATCCGTCCAGCCGTTTTCTCATAAAAAAATATCCAAACAGAGTTACTTTTGATGGCATTAACAGCCAATTCCAATAACCGATCTCGAGAGATATTTTGCATATTTCAGATTTAATCTTCAATTGTTTTCATATAAATTTTTAAATTTGGAATATAACAATCCAAGATTCTTTTTAAACTCTAGTATTGAAATTGGCCATAAGTGGGTATGGAATTGTCAAATAAAGATTTATGAAGAATGGATTACCGAAAGGGCGTTATACGTGTAGAGGAAATTGTGCAGACATCTGGGAATGGTCACGAACGTGTTATAATAAAGTTGAAAACGTTTAATACAATTCTACGTAAGCCATTTAATCCATTTTACGTGAGCTTGTGTCTTATTTTCCTGGATAGGTGTGGTTATTTGTGACTGAACACAATAGGTACTTATATAGAGTTTAGGTAATGAGTAGAGTTTTTAGTTCTCACCTTTTGACCCGCTTAACTTTTGATTTCCACCTGTCTCCGCGTTGCTAAACGTGGCTGTGGGATCTCCCTTATGATCCTGCAGATCTGGCTACCCAATATTGGGAATCCAGTAGACGTTATTAAATAATCGTAATAGTCACATCTGATACCCAAAAAAAATTGCAATTTAAGCCCCTAATCATAACTTAGCAATCGAACACAAGATCGAACAACGCAACGCATGTTACACAAGTTACAACTACATCATATTTCATGGATAAAAGTAGGATGCTCCATAACAAAAGATACTAACTTGAGAATTAACAGCAGGAACAATATATATTCTACACGAGTACCGCAAACTCATATCTGCTACGGACCGTTAGTTTCACCCATAAATTATTCGCGCATCACTGGTCCTTAACTAAAGACAAACAAAACCAATGTTTTTACGTGTATGACATTATCTCCTGATTTTTGAAGAATGAAACAAAGTTAGTCGGTACTAAGAACTTAAAAATACGATTACACGTAGGTAGTTTATAAAATTTGTAGAAAATAATTAAATTAATAAGTAAAGGCCCTAACTCCATTTATTAATAGATAATCCTGATACATAACTATAACATAATGTACTCGTATGTTACAGGGCTATGTTAGTTAAATATAATAAGTAACACCCACTCCGCTCGCCAATATTTTAGAATCATACAAAACTCGACTTGATGAATGTAGAGGAAAACCTAGAAAGTGCTGGAGGGAATGCTGGAGTGTGTGAGTAAGAGTAATAGGGATTAGTAGATGAAGGGAAAGAAGAAAATAATACAAGGCTTGTGCGTTATCCCTTACCTTAATATACATATATAGTTGGATTGAATCTTCATAATTATCTTGATTCACTTCTGTTCTCCATCGTAATAGCCTCGTCAGATATAGCGTGTGCTTGCCGTTTTATCTAGGTATACCTACCGATCAGTAAAAGCGGTGATAGCCCAATGGTTAAGACGTGCGCCTTTCAGTCGGGAGGCGTGAGTTCGATACTAGTCACAGGCCTGTACCACTGAATTTATTTCATGTACGATTTTTTTTTCTAAAATTGTTACTTAGCTATACCCGAGAAGGGTTGAACTTTCGCAATGTGAGTTTCGAAAGAAACTCATGTTGCGCCGATCCCATAAATAATGAGATAAGGGCAGGAAGATGATGACCTACTAGTCATAGCATATTTAGTATTTACAGACGTAGCTACTGTATAAAGCTACTAAGGCGTGGCGTCGACGACGCCCGTGGTGATGTGGCCAAGCCCTATATGTTATAATGAACGATCCAAACATGTCAGAGTAAAACTTATAGGAATATATATAAAACTTACATAAAAGAAAGTTCACCGGGAATTTAGTAGTGCTCGTATACCTACTGTAGACATACATATCCTTTATGTCTAGTTAGTTTTATTTAAGTACCTACATACTCACCAAATTATAATGAAAAGCTGAAAAGTCAGTTTATTTCTTTGAATTGATAAATATTTATAGTATTGGAATATTGATTGGATAGTTCATGGTGACTTATAAGCATAAGTAGGGTTTTATTTTGAAGGTTGCCTGTTCCTGAAATAACCGAAAATGTAGTATTTACTGTTAATCCTGTAATTCTGCGCAATAGATCACGGTGAGACCAATTTAGATCTTAATTTCGATATTCCGGCCTAGCTGTGTCCATATTTAATAGGAATTTACCTAAATTGAATGAAATATCATTACAATTTAAGAAACATCGACCACAATACTCGAGTTTGAAAGAAAATCTAATTTTGCCTATCCAGTTCATAAGAAAAAAAAAAATCATTTATCTATATCTCGTTCAAAATATTAATTTATCATGACTTAAAGACCGGCTAACTTTTGCGGTTTTATTTGGCTCTTTTTCATACAAACATAATGTAGATCGTACATTTATATGTTACTTGGTTAATTCCATGGAGAAGAAATAAAAGAGGAGTAGCGGCTAAGTATATTTTCATAGAAAAATAGTGTGCCGCGGAACGGGGGTGAAGTATGGGATGAGGGGAGCATTGAACACTGTAGCCCTGCCATTTACATAGAAACCACCTTGTAGCGACTATAAATGAAATTGTATTAGGCGTTACAATTCGGAAGTTCAAACATTCACTATGGGTGTGCCCACCACCGGCACAATAATAATAAGTGTAAGTAATGTGTTGGGTTTTAGAGGTTCATAATAATTAGTGGTTTACTAATTTACTAATTTCTATAATCCTGAGGATGCCACGGTTGTTGGCGAAACATATGTAGATTATTTATCTAGTTTTTGATTTCGGAATAGTGCAATGTATCGTCTTGCATGCTAGGTGCTCGGGTCTGGTTTCTCATGGCGATTGTAGTTAGTGCAAGTGCCTGTTGTCGCAATTATGAGTTATCAGATCCGAGGGTCAGTGGAGGGTGTAGGGCCCGGTGGTGGGCACACCCATAGTGAATTGTAGTGATTAGTCAAACTACTTGCTCATTATCAATATGGTTCAAGATTGTTTTACTAGTGCAATTACTCATAGCTAGATGACAATATTGTACAACGTTTTAGTAAAAAAGTAACCTTATAAAAGCGCTAGTGTCTTTGTAATTTTAATACGGTTACATTTCGGAGCACAAGCGTGTGGTTACAGCTACTGCGCTGAAGCTCCGCCCCTATCATGACGTCATGGCCTCACGATTGCCACACGACTCAGTTCATAGTCCGACCTCCTCTTTTATCTTCTCCATGGTTAATTCCTAAATAAGTACCTATATATGAAACTCAACGTACTTTACAACGAGAAAACACCAAATAGGATCCTCAAAAGACACACAAAAAGAACGCAGGCTTTATTTTAATAGGCTGGAATCTAGGTATAATTGAATGGACTGTAGACGGTATAAAGTGGCAAACAAACGTATTATATTCACGGTACAGTCTTGACAACAATAGGTAACCCTGGCAGCCACTTCAGGGTGTTTTGTTCAGGCCTTCTATTCTTTCGGATGACGTTATTACTTACCCCCTTTGTCTTCTTTTGCCTTGTAAAGAATACTAGTGTCCGAAAATAGCTTGTCTAAATAGTGCTGTTCATCTCTTTTTTTAGACTTTCTTCTATCTAGCCCCAACATATTAATAAACGTAGTGGCAGATATAGAATTTACTCCAAAATTCTGTTCGGAAAAGTCTGTAAGGCTAGATTATGCTCGCTAGTCCAAGGTGTAGAAAATGGATTTTTATTATAAGGACCGTAGTACATAGGTAGGTATGTATATGTGTCTATTTTTAATTGATATAAGAAGTACCTCACTGCAAGTTTGAGTTTATCGCCCGATTTGAATATTATGAAAGTAATTTATCTCTACTAGAAAAGTCCGGTGGTCGAAATTCGACTGCAACATTCAGAATACAACATTAAAGTTGAGCAATATAGCTGTAGCCATGCTGTAGCCGCTGTGCACGTAGAGCAGTATCCAATATTTCACATTTAGCTCTGACCAACTCCTTTTCGTTTGAGATTTGACTTTCACACTCTTTTGTCCGCTGAATTTTCTTGAAAGGAGCTTGAAACAATCTTGCTTCTTTCATAACATTCTACCTTTCATATCCAAATTGAAATATAGCATTAATTCATAAAAATAAGCCTACATTATAATTCATAGTAATAGCACAATGACACCAACAGGTAGTACCAATTATACTAACTCCTGTTTCAGGATGTTTTTTCGTTGCCACCCTTAACGAAGGATAAAGTAAGTTAAAATAAAGTAAGTTTATGCCAAAAAAAAAATGCTGGGATACTATGTAAATGTGTTTTTTTTTATTACTTGATCGACCGAAATTTATTCTCGTGAAAAAATCTTCCTACGCGCGTCTTTGTGCATTTATGCAGAAAAACGCAGTCTATTTCATCAACTTTGGACCCTAATATCTTGGGAAGCGTCTGGTTTAAAATCCATGCTTGCATGGAGAAAATTATCGTGATGATGAGGAGATTCCGTAGTTTTCGGGAACGTTGACGACCAAAAATCACTCTGTACAATCATTTTATTTTACTCACAGCCCCTTGACTTGTATCTAAGCAATATGGAAGCAACAAATACGAAGCCCTACACTGGGATTTCTTTCGCCGCAACCGTTGGCAGACCCAGACACTTTTCTGCACTTAACTTTAGTAGAAATGTATGTAGTGCGGCTCGCGCACAGTGTGACCGCAATACGTTTATCTTGCAGATGAAATAGGACAAGAATAAAATATATTTCTTGTAAAGAGGCATGATATAAAATGCCTGATCCCTCTTCAGTATATTCGGAAAATAAAAGACTTTACTAAATGCTTTTTCTTTTATCATAATAATTTCACAGACGTAGTCTTGTCTCTAATTAGTTTCTTCAAAAAAGTATATTTTTAGAGTAATTATCCAAAAGTGTTATAATATTTAGAGAGTTTTGTTCAAGAATTATCCGTCTCTGCCCTATCTCAATTAGAGATCTAATAACCAATAAAATAATTCTTAAGCATTCATAAAACGCATAAGTACTGTGACGGCACTACATTAACTATAAAAAAATTTATCTCAATCAAGCTTCAAAACCCAGTGCCAATTTTATTATCAAAGAACAACAATTACTAATCACTCCTACATTTTGTTCAAAACCGCTTTTTGCCTTGCAAATTTTAGGCACTTGAAATAAAGCTCTATTGTTGGCTGCAATTACTGAACCCTTAATATGGGGGTGACTGAAATGTGAATTTATGGGTGCTTTATTTTTCTCCTTGGCACTTCTCGGTCTCCCAGCGATAAGATTTTCCGAGGCAACAGAGCGGTTATACTCCAATAGGATTTAAATTTTACTTCCCATTTATGATGCTGCTTTTATTATGTTTTTAATTTTCCCTTCAATTTCGGTCGAAACTTTTTACTGAAAATGACGTTCTTAATAAACTTACCGACTTGAAATCTGGTTAATAATATTTTACAAGGATTATGCTTTATAATAAAATAAAAACTTTACTTATAGAGAACCGAGATGTGGATAAATCCATATATCTACAGCTTATAAATAATGAGTATGGACTTCGAGTTTCGGAAGATTACCCACCGAAATTAGAAATGACATTGATATTTTTGTGTCTGTAATTAAGTTGAAATTTGGTGTTTTTTATGAATAAATTTCTTTCTTAAACAATTGTATTGTAAGTTGTGTACAATTTTATTGTTTCTACTTAGTGATTTTAGTGCTATTATCATATAACATTGATACCAATTAGTCTTTATTGCACATTTTTCTAACAAAAGCTTGTAAAAAATTAAAAGACTAAACAAGATCGTCCGAGGACTAATAAAATCAATATAAATCTTCTTCCTTTTTTCTAGGTCTGTAGAAACTTCTCGGAGCATTTTACTGGATATTTCAATTTGATGCTCTTTTTCTATAAAACTTGATTAGGATAGAGATCCGTATGATATGAAAAAAAATCACCAGGTACGATCATAATCAAGTACTATTGCGACGGCCGACATAAAATTGTAATAGACTACAATAAAAGATGGTCAAACTCAAGCTCGGAATAGCAGACTAGTTTCACAATTTCAGCAAAGTTACTACCTACATTTGTACGACGAATGTGTGTACTTATTTCGACTGCGAGCGAGACAATGGTGAAAAGTGCGAATTTTTCTGTTCATGCTATTTTTTTCTTATTCTGTTTATGGACATCGTTTGTTTATCTACCAAAATTTCTAATGCCGCTGCTTATTTGCTGACATTTTTGGCCTCAATAGAACTAAGTACTTAATAAAAAACGAAAATGATTTAATTATAAACTCCATTTAGCACCTCATTTGATTTATTAAGAGACTGTAATGACAATCTTCTTCTTCTTATATAAAAATGAATTGCTGTTCGTTAGTCTCGCTTAAAACTCTAGAACGACTGAACCGAATTGGCTAATTTTAGTCTTGAAATGTTCATGGAAGGTTTAAACGGTGATAAAATAGGGAAAAATTTATTAATAAGTTGAGACTGTACCGAAGCAAAGCGAGGACGGGCCACTAGTTAAAGATAATTAAATGAAAAATAAAAAACACTTATGTAACTGTTTGTCAGGTGAAAAACATTTCTTATTTCCGTAACTACTTAGGATGATTTCTTGTTTTAAATCTACAAATTATATCATGTCTGGAGCAAACCTTAGCGCAAGCGGTGTCTGTGTGAGTGAATATTGAGTACAGCACGGCTATTGAACAAAATTTATCGGCAATAATACGAGGGTTGGTCCGCTTGCTTTCTCTTGGAACTATTGTCAATCCAATTTCGAACATAAACCTTTGTGTACTAGGGTAAAAATCGTAGATACAGAAACTAAAAATGGCATTGAAAAAAATGTAAAATAAAAATGATACCTTTACAATTTCAAATCGATCAATTGAATTAGTAACTTGATTGACAATTGAGTTACAAACATTGAAACTGAAATATTTTTTTAATAATCAGTAATTTTTTATCTTCCAGTAGGTCACTCGGCGGGATAAACTTTTCACCCAGTTCAAAAATGCCTTCATAATTACTTAACCAATATTCAATTCGGGTACAGTAAAATGTTACGTTCTTCTCTTTTTCAGTATTATTAGGAGTTTTCTCATTAATATTCAGGCGAAATTTATTTAGGGTCCAAAATACGACCTGTTCTCAGGTACGATCCAATACAGTTAATTTACTTTGTAGACCGTACGGATGTGTAATAAGGGTTGTTTCAGACAATGGTGTACTCGCATTGTTGAAGCTTGTACGCAGTTGGGCTACACTCAAGTTCGAATTACCTTAATGCTGTGAATATTTAAGCGAATGCTGAATCTCGATGGTGCCATTTCTTCGGTTTTACGCAATCACCAATTAGGTAAGATATTCTACGTACCAACAGCTACTTAAGTATTAAGGCCTAATTATGGAGCTTGAAAGAGTGAGAAATAATACCTTTTTATCGTAAGCGTACCTATCAACCTATAATATGAATAGATATACATATATCTATAACAAAAGGATACGTGAAATATATAAGCTTTTTAAATACTAAATTTTATTATTTAAAGCAGCCTTTGTTAGACCTTTTCTATAAAATTATAATTTATCTATCTATACTAATATTATAAAGAGGTGAACTTTGATTGTTTGTTTGTTTGCTTTTTTTGCAGCGAATAGGCTCCGAAACTACTGGACCGATTTCAAAAATTCTTTCACCGTTAGAATCCTTATTGGACCCGGATGAACTGAATAGGCTATAGGGTTTCGCATAATTTCCTCTGGGCTGGAATAAATATGAATTAAATACAAAAAAAATTATCATTTGACTCACGGAGTTATAAGTTTGACATACACCATAGAATAACAAGTCCCCAGAAGGAGTCATCAAGGACAGATGTATTCCGGGTAGTGAAGCAAAAACGAGTCAAAAATCCCGCATCTTCCGCTCATCTTACCCGCCGATTGTTGCCAAATCGATAAATATTATTAGTTTTTTAGTTACAGTAAATAGGTTGTAAAAATTTTACATACTAAAAAGTTTTCCATTTCTTTATTAATAATTTTATAATATATAATATCTTGATTAAGATAAAAACACTTCTCCATAATATAATCCGTTAGGATATGGTTGATCGTTTCATCATTAAAACATTGTGCTGAGGGATTCAGCTTTGTTTGCCGAGATTTGGCTTATGTATAGCTATCGGGATGAAAAATAACGTTTCCAATAATGTAATTTCAAAAAGAGATGGTAAAATTCGTCACCCGAGTAATTGACCCGGTGGCTCAGTGGTAAGAGCGCTGGCACGGAATGCAGAGGTCGTGGGTTCGATTCCCACCCGGGTGAGGAATTTTTTCCATTTCTTTATTAATAATTTTATAATATATAATATCTTGATTAAGATAAAAACACTTCTCCATAATATAATCCGTTAGGATATGGTTGATCGTTTCATCATTAAAACATTGTGCTGAGGGATTCAGCTTTGTTTGCCGAGATTTGGCTTATGTATAGCTATCGGGATGAAAAATAACGTTTCCAATAATGTAATTTCAAAAAGAGATGGTAAAATTCGTCACCCGAGTAATTGACCCGGTGGCTCAGTGGTAAGAGCGCTGACACGGAATGCAGAGGTCGTGGGTTCGATTCCCACCCGGGTGAGGAATTTTTTCCATTTCTTTATTAATAATTTTATAATACTAAAAAGTTGCTTCAAAAGTGTGCGTGATCACGGGTTCTGGGAATTTATTATTCTGTGACGTACAGATGACAAGACACAAAATGACAGACTTTAGCCGGAATACGATCTCTTCATGGGCCCATGTAAGTTGTTTCTGCAATTATTTTTCATTTTGACTTACTTTACACTTGTTCTTGAGGATTTTCCCGACGTTTCCATTCATAATCATCATTATCATCCATCATAAATTCATTTTTCTAGATAATGATTCGGCTGTATGAGCTTAGTTCCCATTGCCTTTCCTTCGAGATAAACTAAACAAAAAAACAAAAAAATATCCCGAAGAAAGAGCATGAGGAATACAGCATCCATACAGCCATTGTTTTTAGTACTGATGATTTCTGAATTTATGATGGATGATAACGATGATGAATGGAAACGTCGGGAAAATCCTCAAAAACGAGTGTAAAATTAGTCAAAATCAAAAAGAACATACCTACATGACCCCACGAAGAAACGGACACATGTATACAAATAAATTTTAAATTTCACAAGTAAATTACACCCACTCCCTTTTGGAGGTTATATTCGTTAGGAGTTAGTATAAGAGAGTACTCAGATCGGATTTCCCAAAATTCCCATGGGAACGGGGCAGACAGGAATTCCAAATTTTTACCGAAATTTCCACTGTACCGGAACAAAAGCTTATTCAATAAGTATAAAATAAACCGTTTGTCGTATACAGATGAAATTTAGTGTGTATGTTTGTTAGGGGGTGTAAAAGACCATTAAGAACGGGTTTCCCGAAATTCTCATGGGAACGGCACAAACAGGAATTTCAAGTTTTTACGAAAACCACATGACATATAGAGATGAAATATGACAGGTATATTCGGTAGGGAGTGTAAGAAAGAACTGAGAACATATTTCCAGAATAGGGACTGCTAGAACTGATTTCCCATAATTCTTACGGGAACTGGACAAACGGGAATTCCCAATTTAAACGAAAACTATTTGACACAATATAATGATGAAATTTGGTAGGGAGTGTGAGGAGACACTGAGAACGTATTTCTCGAAATTTCCACCTGAACGGAACAAACGGGAATTCCATTTTTTACGAAAACCGCTACAAATATAAAACAGAAATCGGGCATGTCTATTCATTAGGGAGTACGAGGAAGCACTAAGAACGAATTTCCCGAAATTCCCACGGGAACGGGACAAACGGGAATTCCCAATTTTTACGCAAACCACTTGACACATATTGATATAATATGACAGGTATATTCGGTAGGGAGTGTAAGGAAGCACTGAGGACTTATTTCCCGAAATTCCCACGGGAATGGGACAAACGGGAATTCCAAATTTTAGAGGATATGTACCGAAGCGAAGCAAGGGCGGGTCACTTATAATTGAGAGTTATGTATAAGTAGTAAAAATTATATATCAGAAGTAGGATTAGCGAAAATTGTACATAAACTTCAGAAGTAGGATAAATATGAGACTGCATAGTATTTACTCTCACCCCAGGGAGAAACTTCATCAGTGAAGGAACGAACTTAATCCGGGAAGCAACGGATAATAACGTTTGCAGTTTAGATTTAATTAAATTTTCATGCGGAATTTTATTGAGGGCTTTTGGTGAGCATTTATCCATTGAAACGACTCCGTAATTTGTTAGTTGCAGTATTTGTTTTTTTTAATGGTGGTGTAATTTTAATTTCAAATAAAAATGTAAAAGCTAAAGAATCAATAAACATCAACAGAACATGTGATAATGACAAATTTCATATTCGCAAACCAAAAGGCTTTTTTTTATATAGAAACAAAATCTTTCCCATAAAGAAGAAATCACGTGAAAAATAAACTTAATTTAAAAAGTAGGAACTTCCAAGTGAACGAAATATTGTTAAATAAATCATGTTGCAAAATTTTCGTAAACAACAAATGTAATTTGAGAAATCCCAAAAACTTTTAACTAAAAACAAAAAGTGCAGACTGAAAAATCTCAAACTTCAGAGGTTTCCCCAGTTAAATGAGAAACAAATTCTTGCAACAGACTTATTTTCTACTTCGTAAAATCGGAAATAAAACAAGCTATTTCTAATTTATATGGAGCTAAAAGTAAAATGGAAATATGTTCGTTTTGGACAATTCAAAGACGTGACCCATAAACTAAATGAACATGACACATCCTACAAAATATGAACATTGAAAGCGGCACCAGTGTCTAACCTATACCCATTTTAGTTCATTATTTTTCTCTTGTTTCTTTTCTTGCCACATTCTCACTTACGTTGGTCTACTACATTCGTACTCGGCAGTCGGCCCGTTTTTCTTTTCACGGCTTTTCTAAAGAAATATGACTGCGCGTTTTCCTAACACCACTTTTAAATGAGAAAGGGCATATAAAATAACCATTTAAAGAATTCTTTAGCGTCCCTACAAGCTTTGAGCGATGATACCTTTAGAAATGTCGATGGACGTGTTTTACGAGCAATAAACATAGACAATGAAGAGGTTATTGAATGGTATAGAATAGATCATTATGGAAAGACTAAGAAAAGGAGGCCTAATAATGAATATATAACATACATCTGTTTTCACAGTGCTAGTCTCTAGATCTCCGTCGTGTCCTTTACTTCTGGATCTCAAATGGGTTCTCCTTTAGCCTTACAGCCACCTTTAACATAGCGGGGCCAGATGTAAAAGATCAGAGACAAGACGAGTTGCCGACTTGATTGTTCGTAGAAAACAGTGTCGCGCGTGATGGTCGGATTTTTTTTTACTTACTGGCTATGTCCCACTACTCGTACTCCTATTATCTAAGATAGGAGTACGAGCAGTGGGACATAGCCAGTAAGTAAAAAAAAAATCCCGGGATAAAAAGTAGCCTATGTGTTAATCCAGGGTGTCAGCTAACTCCATACCAAATTTTATTAAAACCGCTCCAGCCGTTTTAACGTGAAATAGTAACAAACTTCCATACATCCATACCATACTCACAAACTTTAGCGTTTATAATATTAATAGGATAAGAAGTAGGATAGTAGATTTATTGTCGAAGTAGCTATTGAATACCGTAATATTCGCTTTAGAACTGTTGTTAGGAAATTGTTGTAATTACTTTAACCGCAACAAAGCGGACCAAATCCGTGTTAACTTATTTTAGCACTTCATTTTGTTCTGGACTATGGTTAACGTTTAGTTTCAATTATCTTTTAGACTAACTTTAAGTTTAAGCGTTATTGGTTCTCTTTCAGAGAATACATTTAACTTTGAAACTTAATCAATGATACCCAATATTTTAAATAACTGAAGACCGCCATCAAATCCTACACCCTTAGCCAAACTGATTTCCAAATGCTACTTGGGTCCAAACTGACAATAAGATCATCTATTAATTTAAAATATCTCCAATTTCATTAGGAGAAAATCATACAGTTCACCCAATGGCCACTATGACTCTGCTCAATAAAGATACGGTTTCATCTACCAAAAATTAACATTAAGTAAGTATTTGAAACCAAGAATTTTGACCCAAATGCCATTAAACTTAAGATTCAAATCGCTGCATCCCAAAATGCAAAAGTTGAGGTAGGTTTAAAATTCAGACTATTCAAATATCTTGGGATGGCTTCCTTATTTAAATTGTAAGTTACCCTCTTAAAGTTTTGGCTTGAACGAACTAGTCTAGATCTCAGTACTAAGTACACATACATATATTAACACCTTTAATGTCTCGTTTTATTCTTAGTGGCGGAGCTGAATGCTAGCTTACTGCCACAGTGTGGAAAATTTGTTCTACCTGTCCTTTTTCTGTCTTGGCCATTTACATTAAAATTGGAGAGGGACAGACATACATACAGAAGTTTATGTTTTAGTGTAACATTCAAAACTAACCACAGTATAACGATATATCTTTCCAAATCTAAGTGAAACCAAGTGAAAAGCTTTTACCACATTTAGCCGTGACTTATTCCGTCCCTAAAATTAGCTGCGGCGAGTCGTCCCTTCGTTACTCTGATGTTCTATAAATTGTTGCTTGATATACTGTAGTAGCGATCTAAATCTGGTATTAACATCTTGATCGCAAAAGTGGGTTGAATGGCTATTGGTGAACTACATTACCTTTGTACCTATTATTTTTGATGATAGTAAGTTAACTGACTGCAGCTGATGTGAATTTGTTGCTTACCTGAAACAGTAAAAAATATTTATTAGCATCAACGTTTGTACCTAGGTAGGTATATCTATTTTATTATACTAAGGGCCGATTTTTCCAATGGTCAGATAGCTTATCTGAAAGCTGATGCTGTCTTTATTTTAATAAAGTTCTGAAGCCCAACTTTAACAAACTCTTTTATTAATATAACGGCTGATTTCTCTATAATCAGATAAATCGATTGGATGAATGAAGATACTACCTTTCTCTAAAACTTAGATCTAGACGAAACAGCATCAGCATTACTCATGAAAAATACTTAACAGATCACTGGAAAACTCTCCTTAAATGACTTCGACTTCTAAAACAACTACAAAATAACGAAAGTTGAGTTAAAGATGAGTCTTAATTTAAGACTATTCTACTAACTTCTTAGCCTGAGGTTCAATTAGCAATCATTCTTCCTACTATTATTAAATCGAAAGTAACAACCTGTCTGCCTGGCTGTCGCGCCTAAACTACTGTACCAATTCAAATGAAATTTGGTATGTAGAAATAACATATGATACTTTTTATTTATTATTCCGGTAAATTACGATAATATGTTTTTTTCTGTAGTCCACACGCACAAAGTCGCGCACATCTACAACTCCACTATGCATAAACATATCTACACAATATAAGTATATTAATAGATATAAGTCTACATACAGTGATGTATCATGAAAGTAAAGCACTTTTAATTATAGCCAAAGTTCAAAAAACCTTTTAATTAAAAGTGGAGCGAACAAGTATAATATAAAATACGACCTCAACAATAAATGAAACAGTACAACAAAATAAACATAACTTTTAGTAAAAGCATATTTCCAATAATCCGTCTGTTACTCGAATGTTTTAACGGCCAATCGATACGAGTATTGACCAGCGAGCATCAAAATCGGCTTCATTCAGGCCACAATAACTCTATAGAGCTCCATTTATGAACGGGAAATTGGGCATGGGATGGTGATAAGCTTAGCCGATATCGTGGCCCAGTTTTCACACGTTTTGCAATGGGTGGTGTTGGTATTGAAATTTGTGAAAAGGTGTGACAAGACTTGGCAATTAGGCTAATATGTACGTACCTATTATTTAAGAATCAAACAATGGGCAAATGTAGCCATGGGAGCGAAGGCAACTGAATGAAGAAGTTAGGTTAGGTTAAAGTTTCATTATGTTCGTAAAAAGCTCAGAGAATTAAATGACAAATCATATTTACCGCTTTATTTTATTATTTACAATATCTTATTTAGCTTGCTAAGTAAGAATGAGATGATAAAACTTCGTCATCTCATTAGTAAAATGCAACATATCTATTCCCTATAACGACTAACCAGGGTGTAACCGATGAGAGTCGCTCCGGTGTGTATAAGAGTATTTGCATACAGATTGAATTGCGCAAAGAAGTAATTTAGAACGTGTCGACAATAATAAAGTTAAGAGAGAATATTTTTGTTCAGTTTTCCAAATGCAAGCAAGATCGTATTCTATGAAAATAATTATTTTTCAATTTTATGTTAGGTAAGTACGATATTATAAGAAATAAGTGTTATGGTTTTTTATTTTAAAAAATCTGTAGATACAAGGGCGCCTTTCACCTTTATCTGTTTACAATAAGAAATTTTTATTTTGAAATCCTAATAATATAAACTTACCTCAATATCCTTAACAGCTATTCCTCTATCAGTCTTTTCTACATCCAATTGGTGAGTGGTCAACAGAACTTCATCTGTCATAGTACTCTCGTCAACCAAAATTTCTTTGCTATTTTTCCTAGAATGCTTAATAAGGTCAGGTTGTCCAGCGCTCATAGTATTACTAGAGTTCTCGTTAGCACAGTTTTCTCTTCCTAATTTGCCGTCCTGATCTGATCGAGATTTATTTTCGGTACTTTTCATTTTGAAACAAGATATCGTCTTTTTATCTTCCTTACCCTCGTTCCGACTAATTGCATCATCATTATCAGTTTTGGTCGGACCTTTTTTGTGATTTTTCCCATTTTCAGACTTGAGACGTTTCTTTTTTACATTCCACTTGGAAGTTTTCGGGTGGCTGCCGTCGTCACTCGTGCTGACACTATCGGAGCATACTGGGTTAACTAGGATTTTCGTTGACTTTGCTTTTCGTTCAATCTTCCTTAGATTTAGAAGGCTTCCCGAAGCCATATAGGAGGGTGACGAGGTTAACGATGGGGAACTATCTTTGGTTTCTTCGCTGAAACGGCGAACGAGCTTTGGTATTAGTTTGGAATCTTTTGGTTCTGTACTGTGGCGTATTTTGGTGCTGGTCCCGAGAGGACCTATTGGTACTGGGGGTCCTCCTTTGAATAACAATGCCGTTTCGGTTGGTTGGCATACACAAGCTAACATTTTTGATTGTTCAAATATCACTAACTCTCACTCACATTTTTGGTGTTTTGATTAAATTTATCTACTATAAGAAAATCTAGATTTCAATGGACTGGAAACCTTAGAAATTAAGAAAATTTAAATTAAATATATTATCGACTTATCCGTAGAACAGAGTTCGATGTGATCATGGAGCAAAAACGAGTTAAATAGCTAAACGAGATAAGGAATATGAACTCTACAGACGTACGTTTTTAGAATTTTCATATCTTATTTAGTTTTGGAAATACAGAATCGAATAACGTTCAATTTGAAATTAGCTCCGCGTAAAAACGCACCGAGTGATCAAGTGACGGCGCGCGGGACGCGGGGGAGGCGCGTGCGCCTCATCCGTTCGTCAGTCCGGTCGCTATTTGTTGGAGGTAGGACGTTTTTGTGCATGCGCTTAGCTTTTTTTTGGGTTGATGAAAACAAATTGTTGTCAAGTGTTTTGCATGTTATAACATATTTTTAGAGATGTCGCGATCACGAAAAATGGTGGATATGCTTAATAAAGACAGAGAAGAGCCAGAGCTTAGTTCATTATTTTCAAATGTCTCTGCTGTTTATACGAAGAAAAGTGTAAATCCTGGTAAGTTGACGATATTTCAATTGTAATATTTCGCAATATACATTATTAAGTTCTTAAATTAATAAACGGTATATATATTTGCTTTTTGGTCTCAGTCGTTAGTTGTGGGTGATCGATTTTTATATAAAACGTTTTCTGACGGAGAGTTATGAAACGCGTTTTTAGTGCGAAAATTGTACTGACGTGATGCATATTCACAGGGTAATCATTCTTTCTGTAATAATAAACAGTTAAAAGTTGAAGTCTTATGAAATATAAGAACGATTTTATACGAACTTTATTGAACTTCTAAGCGTTTAATGTGAATATAGGACGTTTTTGTACATAATCTGTGATGCAATTTGTGGGTTCGATAATAATATCGGACGTCGTTACTGGGATAATGAAATCAGTTAGGACGTTGTTCATTTAAAAATATCGTTAAATATAAATATTTTTTATTTAAAATTTGTTAAATCAATAACTAGGTACATTGTCTCGCAATAAACACATTTAATTTAAAGTTTTTTTTATGTTTCAGTTGTGAATGTTGATGACAACGGCATCACAAAACAAATGTCACCTTTGCCTCCTGGTGCAGAAGACATCAGCCATGCACTAGCTGATGTATGGGAAGAAATTCTGCATGAAGATGGAGCGACCAAGGAAATAACCAGCGATGTCATATCTGATCCGCCTGCTGAGGATGTTTACAGTAATCAACCTAGTACATTTTCTTTGGAAGTACCTTCTAGTTTCGAAAATTCACCATTAATACATCTTGAAGAGTTAGAAGTTTCTCACCACAGATCTACTCCGGTTAATTTAGAACTGTCAGTACCAACTCCTATGCCGTCTCCTACTAATATCCATTCCATCTGCGATAGCATATTCTGCCCTAACCATATAGACAACTTCTCTGTGATTTCTTCGTCGTCATTTAGTACCACAAATTCGCCTGCTACTTCGCACTCAAGCGATCGCGTCGCGACTCCTAAAACGACTAGAAAGCGACAGAGGGACCCAAAAGAATGGACAGACGTTAAACGCAAATGCCTTAAGAACTTAGGTAAGAAATACGTAACGAAAAAGGGAAAAGCCGTAGATAAGAAAACGATGGGGCCATCATGCATATGCCGTTACAAATGCCATGATAAAATATCTCAACAACAACGGTTGGACTGCTTCACAAAATTTTGGCAACTGGGAGATCGAGCTCTTCAGTGGAATTTCATTATCAAATATTCCGATAAAATGAAGAAGAAACGATGCTTGAATCAAGATACTCCTAATAATAGGAAACATACTTTTAAGTATTATCTGCCGCTAATTACAGGTTCCAATGAATCTCATTGCCAGAAAACTGAAGTATGCCAAATTATGTTTATAAATACTCTTGCCGTTTCAACTCATATCTTAAAGACTGCGTGGAAGAAATACGATGGAAGTGCTGTTGTAGAGGAGGACAGACGAGGTCGCCACGACAATCATAAGATTGTTATAGATGAGGCAAAGAAACAAAGTATTTGTGACCATGTTCGGGCATTTGTACCTGTTGAATCGCATTATATTCGCAAGAATAGCCAAAAGCTCTACCTACAAGGAGACTTAAGTATTGCCAAAATGTTCAAGTTGTATCTTGAATGGTATGACTCCGAGAAATACACCTCTAAGGCTAAAAAAGAACGCCAGTATCGTGACATTGTCAATTCAAACTTCAATCTAGGTTTTCATACCCCTAAGAAGGATCAATGTGACGAATGTCACGTTTTTCGATTGAAGAAGAATCCAACAGACCAAGAAAAAGAAGCTTTTCAACAACATCAGACTAATAAGAAGGTCACAAGGGATTTAAAGAGCCAAGATAAAAAAAACGCTGAGGAGTCAAATGGAAACATAGTTACTGCTGTGTTTGATTTTGAAAAAGTATTGCAGTGTCCTCATGGCAATATAAACGTATTTTATTATAAGAGAAAGCTATCTTCTTTTAACTTCACAGTTTTTGACATGGGTAAAAGGAAGGCCATTTGCTATATGTGGGATGAATCTGTGGCAAAACGTGGCGCAAATGAGGTTAGCAGTTGCCTCTTAGATTTTATTCAGGTTAATGTTGAGCAAGGGGCCAAAGAGTTTCGCTTTTGGTCAGACAATTGTGCTGGCCAAAATCGTAATCGCTTTGTATTTTCATTGTACATTTACGCCTCAAAAAAGTTCAACATATGCATAACACATCGGTTTTTACAAAAGGGACACACCAAAAATGAGGGGGACAGTGTCCACTCTGTCATCGAGCGAGCTTCTCAAACAAAAACTATCTATACCCCTCATGAATGGCGTTTACTAGTAAGGTGGGCCAAGAATGAAGGAGAACCCTATGCTGTTCGCAACGTAACCCAGAATGACGTGTTTGACTTTAAATGTCTGGTTAATAATAGAGTTTGGATGAAAGACATTACGGGCAAGAAGATTAACTGGAGTAATATTCGAGAAGTTCATGCAGACGGTAGCGATCACAACAAATTATTTTTTAAATATGACCTGGCTCAACCTGATTATAATATTTTAGTGATTCGGGGTAACACGAGGAATTCGGTACAAACTGAACTAAAACCTGCTTATTCTGAACCTATTATGGTTCCTGCTGCTAAATATAAAGACTTAATGGATATGTGTCTCTCAGAAGTTATTCCTTTAGAGTATCATCAATACTTTAACTCTTTGCCACATCACATCACTGTTGATGTTACTGAAGAATCGGATGACCTATCGGAATAAGATTTTTTTTTTTGCTGCTTCTTTTTAGAGCTAAATAATTCTTCCTACTGATTTAGTGAAACTATTAATTATAAAAATTACTCAACTAAGTAAAATAACGTAATACGTATAATTATCATTGCTTTAAGTATGTGCACCCATGTCTTGGACACGATGTAAGACTGATTTATAAATTATAAAAGCTGGTTGTTATTTAAATAAATATGCACACACATTTTACTAACACATTAACCTAGTCCCACACTAAGATCCCTAAGGTCTTGTATCGCAGGTACTAAGCAACGGTATATAAATACACAAATAATTATAGAAACATCCATGACTCGAAAACAAACATCGATATTCATCATATCAATGTTTGCACCTACCGGGATTCGAACCCAGGACCTATGGCGCGGTAGGCAGCGTCACTACCAACTACGCCAATCGGTCGTCAAAAAATTTCAAAGTAACCAGTGTGCAAGGTTTAAATTTCTCATATACGTCTTTTCCGCTGTTATGATTAATATTTACGTATACCATTATGTATACCGTTATACGATTTATAAGTTTAAAACTGCTAATGTAAGTCCGTGCCGTAGTCCTGTAGGTTACCTAGTTACCATGCTGTGATACAAAATGCCATTTAATTAGTAATTTAAAGGTAGTTTTAGGTATACGTACAGATTAATTGTTATAAAATTATTAATAAAGAAATGGAAAAAATTAATTGTTGTTAAGTATAGAACCTCGTCTTGATGCTTATGTTTGGGAAAATTATAAAGACTGATTGTTATTCTGAAAATTATCTGATTGTTCATTTTATAACTGATGTGAAGTTTATTTCTTCATTATCTGTAAGTTTTAGACTATGCTAATTTTAAGTCGGTAAAGTCTGTTTAAAGTAATGCCATCTAATGGTTTTGTTACTTATTTTGAGATTTTTTAAATTAATAAACGATTTTAAATAATTATTTCATTTTTTATTTAGTTTATGGGAGAGTAGTCATAATATGGCTAACTTATAATTTAAATATTTCAAGGTGGTTATTCACATAGGACTTGTAAGAGATGGGTAATTCCAATAAAAAACGACTCCTTTTTATATAGAACGTCACTTAATTCAGACGTCTCCGTAAAACAAAATCTAATGTTCACCACGGACCCCCGCTGTCCCGCGATAAAACGTTCTATGTTGATATGGAACTCACTATCTCGTGAAATAAAAGGATAAGAAATATATAATACAGCGTATTTAACTAAGCAGGAGCGCTATAATAACATACCAAAAAATATAAATATCAAGTCTCACCGTTTCAGAGTTACACAAGTCAAAAACTTCTCTAACCTCTACTGAAAACCATCAATCCTGCAGATCTAACTTTATTCTACGGATGAGTCGTTATGTTATACTTCTAACAGAAAATTGCTACTTGATTTTTTAGATTCTTCAACTGTTTTCATACAAAATTTCAAATTAGAAATCAAAAGATCTGAGGTTGTTTGCGATTAGGAATATTATTTTATGTGAAGTAATGTCACGGGATGCTAAGTACATAACCGGGTCGTAAAGCGGCATCCCGCATGCTCATACGTCACGATGCTGATATTAAACTTCATCTAAGCAGATACTTAGCTCGCATTGTTGTAAACTAAGTACGGATAAGTACCGCCTTGAAGCTGTCTCCTTCATTAAAATTAGTATAACATATTTACGGTGTAGGTAAATATAGATATTAAAATGTGTTAATATCAAAATACCAGTGGAACTGCATGATATACAAAAGGAGGATATTAAGCGAAAAACTATGAAGGTAGTTCATCATTTGATAACCTATTTACAAAAGACTCGAAATTACATATGCTTATGTGTTAAGATCGCATGGACATTTCTGAGTTGTTTAGGAATTTCTCCATCCATATTTTTAAGTGATTACGAGTTTTAAAATTGGATCGGATCAATCTAGTGGCCTATATTCATAGCTTTTCCCTTAATATAGCTCTTTTTTACACCTGTAGATTTGATAACTACGAATGGAAGTTTCGTGCTGTTTAAAACCACTAGGTTATTTAATAGGCAAGTACATACAATTACATCATAGTCGATGTATTGCAATAAACCAATATCCATTAGCCATTCTGTTTTCTTAACATTCTAATGCAAAAACTCTTCACATAACAAAAGCTGTTAAACTTTGGAAGACAGAATTAACTTATCTCATATTCTTTAGGTATTCACGCATACGGAGTATGCTAATATTGTTATAATAAACAAAATTGCAATTATATTTTTAGCTTATGAAAATTTCTTAATGTTTGCTTTTGAGGAGTTATCATGAATGAAGATAAAGCGAAAGAGATGTATCAGGATGTGGCAAGTGGAGATCCGTGATCTCTGCCTACCCCTACGGAAAACAGTAGTGATTTTATGTTTATATGTATGAAGTTAGGATTTTTACCTGACGGCGTTTTGAATACGGCACAGTTCCAATATGCATTATTTTTATGAATGAGGTAGATTTTTAAAAAACTAAGAAATGGATGAAATACTATGTAAGTACTTATGTACCTAGTACATACTGTGGAAGCCCAGGGACACAGGATCTTAAGTTAAGTAAGTCAAGTACTTATGTATACATACTAAGCAAAAGCGCTCTAAACAAATGTCACAAATATGTATAACATTATTAGCAGGTTCATAATTATTTTCCTCGAGTATCATTCAGTTATACGCTTTCTTGTGTATATATGTAAGAGATTGTAATTAAAAAATAGGTTTTAACATATAATTAATTGAATTAAATTAAGTTGATAGATAAGTAAGAATTATAACTAATAAATAGGTACCCGAGTTTGAGCTTCACCTTCGACATCTTTTATATTTAATTGACTATAATTGCAAAAGCCAATCTTCCCTTGTACTAATTAAAAACAATTAAGCATTGCATCGTTTGCTCTAAACAAGAAAATTTTCCTTTTGTACCCACAGGAACTCATTAAAGTTGGTCTACCAATAAAAAACTCCATTGAAACTGAAAGTTCTAACTGAATTCTGCTCGAAATAAAAGACCAGGAAAAGCCCATTAAAAACGTTATTATTCAAGCTAACGCTCTAGCGGAAAATTAAGAAAAATTTCACCACACAATGGTCGGTTAGTCGGTGAAATTGCTTGTAACTTGGGCGACCTGTTTTTTTTACTGTGACATCAATCATGAAAAGTTCAGTCCATAACCACAGGGTACAACTAAACGAAAGTTATCGGCGAAAACAACCTTTCCATCACTACGGGCACGCCTCCAATTTATTCCCATTTTACACCGAATCAAATCTATTATTTCGTGAGAATACAAATACTCAAATTTCAAGGGGCTTATGTAGACTTAGAAATCCAATTTCACCATTTGACGAGACCCTACAATGGAAATGAAGCGAATTGTTTGAAAAAAATTTGTGCCTATAACACATTTCATAATGTAAAAAAAATACCGGCTACGAAGCGGTACAAAATTTAATCCCGGCTGGCAGTGAGACATGTTACGCAAGGAGCGAAACCATTGAGTTTTACGTTGCAGTTTCCGTTTTCATCTGTTGAAAATATAAAGCAATAGCAACGAAAACGTAAATTACTTTACGTCTAACTTGACAAATTGCGTACGTCTTCTACCTGTGATGAAATATAAATATGATTATATAAAGAGGATAAAAAATTAGGGCAATGAGATATATTTTTTAATTTGGAAAAGATAGCTTTTAATGTAAGTAAGTTAAAGAAACAGTAAAAATATAAACGATGTGGTATTCCTTTGTTTTATTTTTGCAAAAACCCGAAAACGGATCTTTAATTTCATTGTGTACCGACCTAGATAGGTAGATTTCAGAGATAAAACCACAAAAGAAGTCTACCTTATAAGCCGAGAACCATTGAAATTTATAACTCGCGCCGGCATTTTTCAATTACACCTACGCACGATACCGAAATACCCAGAATACAGGAGGACCCCATTAATTTGGTCACATGGTATAATGGGAATAAGAGTCCTAACTGACTGGGACACCGTAGTGGCGCCACATGGTTATAGCAGGTAGATATGACGCACCGGCAGTGTGCCCCACGTGTATTACACTTCTGCAGTACTTAACTGTCCCAGTTTTTAATAGGAACTAGTGTCATCCTCTTAATATATTGATGAAGGTATATCCGCATGCCATTTGCCAATGCCTTTCATGTACTAGCTAATGCGTCTTATGTATTGGCCAATGCCTATTATTATATAGTTATATTGGCCTATACTTTTAAACAGCTGGATTAGTCTTTAGTACAGTTTAAAATGGTCATTGCAGAGGCGAAGAAAGTAGGCAAGAGAGAGAGAGGAGTGAATTAAAGCGCGAAGCTCAGAACCGAACGGGATGGCGGAAATTTCTGGAGGCCCTCTGTCCCAGCTAGACATAAGTCAGTTAAGTCATTGTTTACGGACAATCCGTTGGACCATTGCTTGAGCTGCCTGGTGTCTAAATGAGCTAGCAGTCTCACTGTGACCGTGAAAGCGATGGGCCATCGAAATCGATCCGCACTCAATTAGAAGAGGATTTCATTACGAAACCCGCGTGGAGTCACTCGGTGAATTTCAAAGCTTAATGGAGCCATCGCAATTGGAAATTCATCTGGACTGGGCATTATTACATGTAATTTTGTTTGATGGTAAAAACAGTTTGAAAAAAAAAACATTGATTATTAAACAAGTGATTTGCAATTTGTCAGGAATAAAGAACGGAAGATATTGTAAGGGCAAAAAATTTATTTTTTTAACAAGGTAGTCTAGAGTCTGAGATTGGACATAAGACTTTACCCCGCAACATAGAACTCGGGAAAAAGTCATATTTTTTTTTTCTGCAGTCCAAGCATTATGCAGTCTTGGGCGTCACTAGTTTTAGAAATTAAATCGATGAAATTATTAAATATTGAAACTTTAAACGAATAGTTTTGCGTATTGCACCCTGTGAAACCCTGTAAATATTACTAGCGTAACATAACAATGGTAAACTTTACCACAAAACGATCGACGAACTGTATGTACATTATCTTCTAATATATAAAATTCTCGTGTCACGGTGTTAGAAGTTAAACTCCCCCGAAACGGCTCGACCGATTTTTAACCGACTTCAAAAAGAGAGGTTATCAATTCGTCTGTATGTTTTTTTTTTTATTTTTATTTTTTATGTGTGTTACCTCAGAACTCCGTCATTTATGAACCGATTTCATTTTTTTTTATAGTTGGTCATGGTATACTTCCAGGTTGGTCCCATATTCACCACATCAGGATCTGATGATGAGATCTTGGAGAAATCGAGGGCAATCCTCGAATATTATAGGCACATGTAGTCTGTTTTTACACTTTTACTGAGCGTTTTGATCACCTACATATAAAACATAACATCTGATGATGGAATCTCTAAGGAATCTAGGGATATCCTCAAATATAAAAGGCACGAGTAGTCCGTTTTTAGATTTTTATAGAGAATTTTGGTCAGCTACACATAATATAAAGGAAACGAGGGTCTGATGATGGAGCCGCCGAAAAACAGATAGTGGAACTTTTTAGTAACAAAATCCCCCTATGGCAGGGGGGGGCTACGTCCAGTAATGGACTGCAATAGGCTTATGAAGATGAAGATAATTGTGTTAAGTCATGAAATTATATGTTGCGTTAAGCCGTGTCCGAAGTAAGATGGTTATAGAGGAAGAGGTAGACATGAGAATAACGAGATGACGGATAATAGGGATGAATGAAAAAAGAGTACCTACATATTGCACCGACCCCAAATGATTGGGAACAGGGCAGGAAGAAGGAGTGTAATTATATGTTGCCTAAATAAGAGTGTACATGGCTGTTGTGCTGCCAAATCTCTTATATTCCTCCGAGTCGTGGTGCATGTACCGTCGCCACATACGCACTCTGGATTCCACCTCAAGTGCCTCCGATCCATCATGAGAATCAGATGGTCCAACCGAGTGCGTAATACCGAAGTATTGCGTAGAGCCAATGTAAGTGTCATTGAGGCCTACTTAATGCGTCGGCAGTTTCGGTGGTGCGGTCATGTGTCTCGTATGGCGTAGGAGAGATTGGCTAAGCGCATTTTCTTTTCTGAACTGGAGAAGGGCAAGCGGAAACGCGACGGGCAACTCCTCAGATACAAAGATGTTCAGAAAAGACATATGAAGAGATGCAATATAGATCCATCTAAATGGGAAGTTTTGTCAGCACAACGACCAGAGTGGCGCAGGACGGTGATAAAGCAAGTACACGAGTTCGAGGAGCAGCGTCAAGCTGACCTTGACGCTAAACGTGATGAACTAAAGACTCGTCCTCCTGCTGCCATTATCTATAATACAATAATGGCGTACTAACCTGTCCTCTGTGTGCGCGGGCGTTCAGGGCGAAGATTGGCTATGTAAATGTAAGCCATATCCGAGAGCATGAACGCCAACTTAGTAATATCTAGGAGTAGAAGTGGTCGCCATGACCGAAATTGGTCGGAGGTCATCATTATCATCATAATCATCATATTGTCAGACGTAAAGTTTCAAAGCCTAGTCCTTTTTCTCTTTTGTCATGTGGCCTATTTTATATAAAAATTATATAAATCTGACAATATTATGCCTCCTAAACTTCATACACGGCTTAACGCAATATATATTTGCCCTTTAGTTAAATTTTACTTTAGTAAGCGCGAGTTTTGGGAGGAAGTCGGTTTTTCGTTTTAAAAAAATTATCGTAAATCTTAGCATGCATATCGGTTAGGGTGGAGAATCGGACAACATCTATTTTTCATCCCCCTAAATGTTAAGGGTAGTCCACCCCTATTTTTTTTTTGACAAAATTTTTTGTTTTTATTTTTTTATGATACAGCATACAAAAATACATACAACCATGAATTTTCCCCTTTTTTGTTGTTATGGAAACCTTTTTGAAAAAAGTCAAACAAAATCACAGAAATTTGACGTTAATCAGGCTTAAAACCATCATAAAACTACCCTTTTTATTTGACTATATTTAAACCATATCTATACAGCGTCTCACTCTAGCTGACGCCTAAATACGTTTTTGTAATAGATATTTTTTAAAACAAGCGTGCGATTGTGTTCCACCTGTTTTGTAATGACAAAACTTAGGTTAAACAGGCTAAGCATTGTCGTGTGTCAGTTTTTAAACAAAGTCTAAATATAATGGCTAAAAACGTTTTTGTAATAGAGATTTTTTAAATCGCGCGTTCGACAGCCGTCTAATTGTTTTGTAATAATACTGTAAGAAGTTAAGTTATTTTACTTATACATAAAAAAATCTATTCGTAATAATACTCTTAAAATGTTATACTGGTACCTTATGCATTTATGAAGGTTTGGTGGCTTTGAGGATTGGAGTCTTTGATCAGAAAAACAAATTACCGTGTGTCTTTTGTCTTTTATCTGAACATAAATACTTTAAATGGTAATATGTAAACGTTTTCAGAGTAGGTGCTCTTTTGTACGTCGCGCGTCGTTCCGGGTTTGAGAAATCACGTAGGGAAAGTACATACGCAGATAAATTATAAAATAGATATTAAAATAGAGATTCTGCGAGTTATTTTTAGTTATCTCTTCTCTCCTTAAATTTGTTAATAACAATCGCTAAAATATCTAAGTTAAACATTGATTAAGAAACACAAAGAGATAAATAAAGTAAACAAAAATATATAATTCTGAAAGTCGGAACATGTAAGTAAGTACATCGATAGATAAAATAAACATGTTTTGAAAATAAGGTACACAAATAAGAGTCTGCTGGGTGAATTTCAACAACCTCGATTTTTGACTAATTACGCTGGCGAAATTTTATATTCACTTTCTATAACTTTTTTGTATTCGAAGTAATAGCTAAAAATATATAATATTTAGTCATATGGTACACATTTTTAAAAACGTATTATTTCTTGAGATATCTGCATTTAAAAATTTCAATCGCCACCGATATTATTATCAAACCACCGAAATTGTTAATCTCTCCACTGAAATTTATTACAACCAGCGGAATTATAAATACAGGAGAACATCATACGAATTACCTGTTTATTTATTTTATAAGAACTTGAAAACTTTAGATTTTTCGTTTATTAGTTGGTAATAATGTTTATCATCATGATTATAGCTTAGAAACTATGATAACAAATTTAAGGAACACGTTAACAGTTAGGGAAATATTTTATTACATACTTTAAAATGCTTCCTAGTGAGTTTTTTCTTAGCATAAAACGTAGTGGCCATGGTATCTCCTTTAAGATCTCGCAGTTCTGACTAGCCCATTTCAGGAACCTAGCCGTATTTATTTATATGTACGTAAAAATCTTCGAAAAACAGAAATAAGGATCATTTCTTTTCACATGTGAAAGTGCACCTCGTTAGCTACCGTTATACGAGTATATAAGAAACACCCCATCCGGAAATTCACGGAGATATGACATTTTATGATTTTTTTTATTAAATCTCCTTTTAGAGGAGTAGAATGGCATATAAGAAATGAATCACATTTTATACTTTGACCTCCCAAAAATCTATCAACATGGAATGGTCAAGCAAAATTTGTTAAATGTTTTTGCCAATTAAGCCCCTACTCTTTCAAAATAATATACTGCGTCACGTGTACCCTTTATCAAACTAAATTCCTTATTTAATAAGCTACTCAAAAAGGTGTAACTTATTATGAGAAAGCTTACCAGCAGCTGACCAATAAAGGTTTCGAAAAATACATTCCGTGGCGCTACAGCCTATAGCAGTGTTATATTGAGGCAAGTAGAATGTAGAACTCTTCTGTTATAATCAAGCGTACTTGTTCAAGCTACTCGGGTTTATCGCAAAGTTACTCGGGTTTATTCGTAACTGTTCATTTATAGTAGCAATTTTGGGTGGTTTCATTGAGGTTGAACTGAAGGCCAAGTCATAATCAATATCACAAAACGTGGGATTGAAGTAGATAATAATTATGTGCATGAGTACATCTACTAGGCCAGTAGAACATTCAATATATAGACATTTTTTCTGAGAACAGTCAGGACTCGAAAAAATATTACATTCTTATTGGTCAGCTATTAATATTGAGAGATGAATCTTAAGTGCCTGGAAGAACTTAGTTCATTTAGGAACGGTTCCCTTCCTATGATCTTATAACGTCTACTTGTCGATATGTGTACTTATGCTGTCTATCGATTGACCTACAGTGCTCAGACTGCATCAGGAACACCATTAGGTTAGGTTACTTGTTAAAAAAGGTTGTCGCGCCATAGGATAGCACTTTTAAAATTCTTATTAGTCAGCTGTTGGTAAGCTTTTTCATATTTATACCTTTTGAATGTAGTTTAATGAAGTGTGTGAATTACGTGAAATCATTATTTTGAATGAATAGGAAAGAATCAGGAAAAAAAATTATAAACCTTTTGGTAATTGTACTTTGACAATGCCAAGTTGATGTCTGTTGTTTTGTCTCCAATAATTATTTATTTATCTAGTTGAATTACTGAAATATACACGTATTTTAGTTTTTTTTTATGCATTTCCATTTAATAATAAGGTAGTTAATATTTAATTTTAATTTTAGGTTCTATTATTGTTATTTTAATACTGTTATTATGAAATAAACTTAGTCAAAACATACAATTTTACCCATAATAAGGTGATTTTAAAAACATTACAAAATGGGGCATAACCCTGAAGCCGTAATTTTTTTAATGGTTCTTCCTACCCATAAAGGTAGAAAATGGGCTGTACTTTTACATCTCAATAGAAATAATACCCATTTTCCAGTCATCCTGTATACAAAAAGACAAAATAGCAATTACGGTGACATTATTAAATTACGGTGGCCCTCTTTTTTGCCACCGGAGCCACTGGAGTTGCGACACCGTACTTAGAATTAAGTAACAAATTTCAAATTATAACGGACACTATTATTTTAATTGTAATAATTCATTTGCAATTACGTCGATACATCTAATCTTTAATCATCTGTAAAATTTCTTTTTAAACAGCTTTTTAGTTTTTTAAATACACATGACACCGTTATATGATAAATTTGCATTCCTGCGCCACCGCAGGTTATACTTACGTTTTTGGCGGGAAAACTGTTCAGTGTATCAAATATCCTTGTACTTAGTATACGATGGCTTGACAGAGCAGTGCGGGGAAAGATAGCTTAGCATCTATCTCATTCATTATGATGAAATAGTGTAATGTTCAAAATGCGCCAGCGTTATTGACTTTTTCCGCGGGACATTTTTAAAAAGCTGTTACAGGTACTACCGGGTTAAGTTAAATTTCTGCTCATGGTGTAAATAATAGTGTCATTTAATGTATTTTTAAAATATGTATGTATTCTGTTAAATTAATTCACCCGAAAATTGAAAGAGCCAAATTTATGTTTGCAAATGAAGTGGGGACATAGCACCGCAATTAGATTTAGAGCCTTTGATAATTTTTTTAATGCGTAAACAAATAGATTTTGGTCTTAAGTTTTAAACGTTAGTCTAGATCACTGTCTGAACTTAATGAAAAAAAATTAATAAATGTGCATTTTGCACTTTCCACTACGATTTTCATCCACGCCGCGCTAAAAACGTACCTGGGAAATTCACCCTGCTAAGAGGTCACAACAAAAGGAAACAATAAAGTAAAGAGAAAATTACAATCATCAGAACTTAGATAATTGGAATAATTTACAAATTATTAATCAGATTGAAAAAGTTTTACTGGCCAAATTCTTAAGTACGGACATCGGTGAATTTCATCACTTCTGTTCGGCATAAATTCGAAACTTTGACGACTCTCAGATTCCACTGGCTTACCGAATTGTGATTAGGCAAATTTTTTGTTTTTTCTTCAGTACGTAAATAAAAATATCTGGATGCCTACGCAACAGGAAAGATTGCTTGAAATTTATTAAGTTTTTGTTCTGTCGCGAAGTTATTAATAAGTTCTACGTGGCTTTTTAAAGTTCTGTTTTCGGTTTAGGGTAGCGTTTTCAAAAAAATATATTATTAAAATATATTATTATTATTTATATTATAGTATAAATATTTTTGGTATATTTGACTTATAAAAAGGATGCATAGTTTTCACTTGAAATATATATCCAACAAAGAAGAGTAATATAAAGTCCTCGCAAGAAGAGGTAAACTTGATCTTCGGTTATTAAGAACTCCGCGATAGTACTACCCGAAACTGTTTTTAGATATTTGTATGGACAAATGAGTCAATTGTACCTATAGATATTTTATCGAGGGACGTGAGAATAAGAGCTCTTGTATCGGAGTATCTAATCTAGAAACATTGACGTTAATACATATAAGTACAAATAACCAACTAAAGCCATTATTAATTCTTGCCATGTTGTTAATCGACTTTAAATATTTCTAAGAAGAATGGCAATTTTAATAATTATTTTTGTCCGCACTAGCAGAACGCACTTCGGATATTAATCGGGAAACCATTAACCCCAATCATATAATCTATTACAACGGCACTTAGTTTAAAACTGATTTAAATCATTTTGGGCTGAAACCTCTAATCGAGTTTGTGAACAATTCAGATGGAAGTTATCTGTTAAAGCGATAGGTGATTCCCCTAAAATAGGGTACGAGTTCGGCTTAGCTCCTTGAAACCAAGTTCAGGAGAGATTAGATGAACTTAGACTGCCCAAGATTGTCGGGTCTGTACTTACGATACCAACTTTCAAGTGTTGAATTGATCTTAAACTCAAATCTCACTATCTTTTGTGTGATACTCGTAATTAAGCATGGAACTTATCTGAAAATTTCTGTGTTTAATAAACGAATATGATTTTTAGTTATGAGGTAGTTTTGATAAAGCATAAAGCGAATTTTCAACCACATTCGTCTATAGAATTTCCATACAGTGTGGGATCATGTTCGGTGAAACTGTCAACGCAGATATATGTGCGACTACCATCTCACCCGAACCTTTATGCAAATCCAATAGGTCCTATTTTTCCCTGCGGGAACACGTCAAAGGGAGAACACATAAAAGGAACTTCTTTGGAAACGAATGTAGTAAGCTACTCGCATTTGTTACGAGTACTTTGAGACCATTCGTAATCATTTGGTTTTCGCGTCTTTCAAGTTAGCGAGAGATTTAGGAAGTACATAGTTTGGAATGAATATCATGTCAAAGGACAACAACCCAGTAATATTTACAATAAATTACATACATTAATATTATTAAGAGGGTCTTGGTGTTTTTTAGGCGATGGGCTGACCACCTGTCACTACTAACCGAACTTGTACATCTCAACTATACCCTCAAAATTGGTCAGAAGTGGCACCATGTGGTTCTATCGGCCCTTGGTGCTCTGCCTACCCCGTAAGGGAAAAGGCGTGATTATATGTATGTATACAGGATGTTTTTTTGTGGCCACCTTTAACGAAGGGTACGTACTCTATACATGAAATAAAGTAAGTTTATGCCAAAAAAAAATGCTGGGATTTTTTTTTTTATTTAAATTCCTTGATCGTGCGAAATTTATAGTGTCTAGTGTTTATGTTAGTTTTTTTATAGACAGATATTAATTATTTTTCGTGAAAAAATCCTGCTACGCGCGTCTATGTGCATTTATGCAGAAAAACGCAGTCTATTTACTCAACTTTGGACCCTAATATTTTGAAAACCAGACACTTCCCAGGTATGCTTCCATAGAAAAAAATGATCGTGATAACGAGAAGATTCCGTAGTTTTCGGGAACGTTGACGACCAAAAATCATTCTGTATATTAATATTATTAGTTTCATTCCTACATCATTATGTAAATACTAAATTTATAGAACAGGAACTACAAATTCGGTAATTTTAAATTAAATCAAAAATAATTAAATTTATTCCAAAAATATGATTAAATTCGAAATTGTGGTTTAGGTTTAAGTATTTTTTTTTTTATTCATAAATTTAAATTAATTAAGAATCATCATTTTCAGACTGCGTATGCCAGACTATTTTATAACATCCAATTTCAAAACCTGAATTATAAGATTTATAAGGTAATGTCATGTCGCCTAAAATAGTTTTGCCAGTAATAAATTTAAGTAGCTTATAGTAAAAATCTTGTTACAGCTTTTAGTTGCAAGTTCTAACATACAAAAACATTGCACATTCCATGCATGTAACAATGAATTGCATAGACAACGAAAGAAAAAAATTGTCTCAGCAGTGTATAAGATACCTCTAGAACGCCAAAAGCTTTCAAGTGTTTAACTTAAAAGCTTTTCAACAAAAAATCAAGTATCTACACACACATGTTACTCAGATGAATAGACGCTTTTATTACGGTGCTGGATACTTCTCTTGTGGTACCCAAGATCACAGTATTATAACTTCACAATTTCACATAGAAACAAAATTCCCGGGCCTTAAGTGCAGACGTAATTTACAAACCCTCGTTAGTTAAATATTTGAATGAGACACCTTATTACGCTCGCACTGATAGGAATGCTTGTTGAATCACTGTGAATTTGAATAATTTGAATAACACAAGTCAACGCGTAAGTATTATAAACTTTTAGTATATGGCAATGCAGATATTGTTTAAATTTTATGTACTAGTAACTAAACGGTTGTGTAACTTCAAAAAACTTATATACAAAATCACTTCTCGAAATTGCTATAAATAAATAATTCCAAGGCTTCCAGTCTAGAAACTTACGCATACTTTAAACAAAATAACTGTGGCTACTGTAAAACAGTGCAAACTAAACTTCACTTCGTTATTTCACCGGCAAATCGTGTTCAGAGTGCGGCATCGCGGCGGTACAGGTCCGCCTCGCACAAAAGGCGAAAAGCTACTGAACGAACTGATCAACTCAAAGACCAAGACCCGGCAACCGGCAAGAATGAACGCAGCCCCCAACCCCTCCCTCACCAATGCACATATTAAAAACGAAAAAAGTTCAGAGGAATGTGAGAAGTGTTGCACGTTTCCATAATTACTTGGGCCGCAAGACTTGGCCTTTGTCTACGCGCGCTTTCTAACGAGCTAAGCCTTCGAATGAACAGGGGCGGAATGTGCTACCTGTAGTTACACCGGAATCCTTTTAAGATTAAGAATCCTTTATTACATGTCCTGATTTGATAACATGGAAACATTTCTTCATAAAATCCCACCTCAATATAGATCAGGATGAAAGTATTTTCAGAAACTCATTTGTATTAAAAGCAAAAGATATAAATATCGGCGTTGAAAGTAGAGACTTATGAAATGTTTTCAACGGCTCTTTCGGTATGCCCGATCGACTGAATAGTTGGTTAAAATTGAAATCTCTCCTTCGTAGTCGTTGTCGTCGTTGCTTTTGACGCGAGAGATACCTACTTCAATCCAATATTTCGCGGATACAAATATTTACTCATGCCTGTGGAATATTTGGATGTACGGGAGGGACATTTGTTATACTATAGTAATAGTGAAATCGTAATAGGTACTCGTAATTACCATTAGTAAATATGATACTCACGATGAATAAAGATGTACCTATAGATGTAGGTACTCGTACATAACCACCTGATAATTTATAATAACTGTAAAAAAAACACTTTAAAAAAACAAGAACTTTTTTAACAAGATCGAATAAAGTTTATTTTAAAAATTTTTAGAATAGAATTAATTTAAAAATTAGCAAAAACTCAAAAAATCATGAAAGAAAACTTTATTCGGTAGTAAATAACTTTCAAAGATTTCTTTTAACTTTTACTGTTTTCAAAAAACTTTTTCCAGAACATATCCATAAATAAAGAGAAAATCCAAAATTGGAAAATTTTAAGAATTTATTCTGTTAAATATAGTCTTCTTTTGAGTACAGATTTAACGAAAATTCAAAGGAATATCAATGCACCAAACTCTGTTTGTATAAATAAACGCTGATTGCAATACACGGGATCGCATGTCAAAGGAAGTTTTGATATCGTTGTTTGGATAATAGAGTACGGTTAACTTTCTTGTTCGTGGATTTTTGTACAATACCATCTTCAAAAGCTGTTTGGATTCGTTTTTTGTTAAAAACACAATTCTTAAACTTTACAATTAGTTAGAAAGTGTTTTTTTATTTGACACCCTGTCCGGGTGTTATTAATAAAAAGCACACAGGTGTGCGACCCTGGCTTACTCCAGCTTCTACTGACACCTACCAACTTTCCTTTTCCGTGTCAGTAGTATCCGATAAATTTTCCCATTCCTCCCTACAACCCCATAATCCCGTGTTCTTCTCTCCGTCCTAAATTTCCTTGTCCGCCAATCCGGGGTCTGCCGTGCTTATGGATGCGTGGCTATGGGCGAGCATAGTCATAAGCATGCCAATATGTCCTGGGACCGAGCAACCCAGATTATGACGAGCCAAAGGCAAATGTTTTGGGAGCAATTAAGAGAGGTTTTAAGGGTATGCAAGGCAAATGAAAGGTTAGTACTGATCACGCGTCACCGACCCCGTACAGTTACTAGCTATCTACCTACATACTTTAGATACCTTTTGTATTTTACCCATACACTCACACGATCTACTCACACGTTCACTCACACATGTCACTGACACCCTCAAAATTATAATCCCTTAGGACCACCACCAGTTTCCATAGCACAGGAATCTCCTAGTTTGGAAACTGTCTGTTGGCCAAATTTCCACTTGTTTGGTGTAAATTGATGTTCGTAGTAACAAATTCTTATGTGTTTGCAATGTAATGATGTTTCCGTTTTTATATGGATTTGGTTGGAAAATAAATTTATTATTATTATATCTCTGCTTAAATTCTCGGGACTACAGAGTCCCGGTCCTTTGAGAGGCATGCATCGAGCCGTGGCCAAGATGTTTTTAGATAACTTTAATATAGTGTGGGATACACATGGCAGATACCATCGCCGACCGCACAATATGATACACCCGGCGATGGTCCCCGCCATGTGCAAGACTATTGGAGTGCAGATCTATGTCATGCGATGGAAACAAAGGTTAAAGGGTTAAACCGAAGCCAACTTGCCACTTACTGACGGGCACGTTCACCCTCGAGCTATCATAGCTCTCGCGACTCCACTCTACCCGGCCGGCGAAGGCAAGGCAGAGGCGGGGGAACTGTTTCTCGTCAGACCTCACTCCGGCGCCGGATATGAGGAACAGGGTCTTCGCCGGGAGCACTTCAGGTCCGTGGGAACGCTACCTCCCAACAGCTCGCCACAAGCTGCCCTGCGGGCTTATTATTATTATTATTTTCCTTTTTTTAACTCATTATAAGTCAATGAGGTGTTTATTCATAACTGCGGGCTTATGGCCAAACGGAGATGAATTTAATATGGGTTTGATAAAAACTTCCTACTTTTTGCAGAAGGTAGGTGATAGATGGATGTATGTTTAATATATCAAGGCTGGTGCGGAGTGTTTTTGGTATGACGCCCGTCGTAGACAATACGATGGGTATAGTTTTTACCGTGTCCACTTGCCATTGAGTTTTAATCTCATTAGACAGATCCGTGTATTTGCTAATTTTCTGCGTGTACGTTGATGTGAGATTGTGTGTGTTAGGTATGGCAATATCTATTAGGTAAACTGTTTTGTTGGTTTTGTCATGAAGAGTTATGTCCGGTCTATTGCAATGAATCGTCTTATCTGTAATTATTGTCCTGTCCCATTATAGTTTGCAGGTGGAGGAATCGAGTACTGTATGTGGTGTGTACTTATAGTATGCTGTTTTTTCTGTGATGAGATGATATTTATAGGCTAGGTTATGAATGATGGCCGCGACCTGATCATAACGATGCTTGTAGTCAGTTTGTGCGATCGTCCTGCAAGCTCCGGTGATGTGCTGAATGGTTTCCGAACTGCTGTGACAGTGTCGGCATAGATGTGAGTGTTGTGCTACGTATTATGTGTTTTTGATAGTTTTTAGTGTCTATTACCTGATCTTGTATGGACAGCATGAATCCTTCAGTTTCAGGAAATAGCTCACCTCGTTTGAGCCACTCGTTTGAAGCAACTTTGTCAATATTGGGATTGACCAAAATTTATTTAGTATATACCTACAATAAGCTTGTTTACTAAAATCATAATTCACAAGATATAATATAATTCACCACATAAACAACGCTGGAATTATTACGAGCATAGTAAATAGGTACGAGAATAAACGCAACGAATCGAGCATCCTATCTTGAAAGGAATGAATTCAACGCCAGCCGGCAATGTAAAGATGCCCCACCTTGTGCAAACCCTGAATGGTGGAGTATCGGGCGAGAGGAACCCACACCTGATCGTAAATCAGATACCTTAGCGCACAAAGCAACTGGAAATAACAACCGTAACACATCAAGAAAAAGGTCTAGAATCAGCGTCTCAGCATGAGACTTTGTATCTTTTGGGCATCCCAAAAATGTGCTATTGAGAAAAGGGTGCTCGGAGATAAGGGCTTTATCGATGCATAAAGTATGCTATTATGAAGTTTGTCCGTCCATTTAGACGCCTGGCAAAAAGAAGAATGCGCCTTTATTCGCTGCGGTATTTGTGGCATCTTTTTATTGTCACCTGTCGTAAATTTCACAAGTTTGTCAGTTATACACGATTTAATGTGGGACATGAGAATATCTTTCAAACTAGATATAATAAGAGATGCATAATAATTAAAGAACGTGGATATCGCAGAAAATATTCCAAAAACTTGCCAGAATATAGAATTATTGTGTACCAATGCTATGAAAACTTTCTGATATAAAACCGTGGTCAAATTGCAATAAATTTACATGATGTAAGATGTTACTTAATATTAAAAACTTCATATTATATCTAAATATTCTGGTATATACAGGGTGTTTTTTCGTTACCACCCTTAACGAAGGTTACGTACTCTATACATCAAATAAAGTAAGTTTATGCCAAAAAAATGCTGGGAAACGATGTATTTTTTTTTTTATAAATTATTACTTGATCGGGCGATACTTATAGTGTCCAGTGTTTATGCTAGTTTTTTCATAGACAGTTATTAATTATTTCTCGTGTAAAAATCTTGCTACACGCGTCAATGTGCATTTATGCAGAAAAACGCAGTCTATTTACTCAACTTCGGACCCTAATATTTTCGAAACCAGACACTTCCCAGGTATACTTCCATGGAGAAAAATTATCGTGATGATGAGGAGATTTCGTAGTTTACGGGAACGTTGACAATCAAAAATCATCCTGCACAAAATTATCTTTTAGTTGCAAATGAAACATGTTTGAAAGGTCGGTAGGTGTACCTAATCAAAATATAATATTATTAGTAGATGCATGTATTTCTAAAAGCAGTCACCCGGCGACTTCTTTCATATTATGAACTATGTGCTATTATGATGTCAAAGCAAGTTTCATCTAAATCCGTTCAGTAGATATTTCGTAAAATGTAAGTAACAAACCTTCATTCTCACAATTTTTTACAATTAATAAAATTAATACAACTTGCCGCTTCTTATAGTATAATAAATTATACCACAAAGTATTCTAAATTCTTGTATAATTTATTTACTGTCATGATAGAACCTATTTAAATTTACTTTATGTCGTCAGACATGTGTACCAATTTCATCCTTAAATGAACATTAAATCTCTGAGGAATTTCTACATCTACGGAAATTATTTTGGTTGGAAGAGACAAGTATATAGCAATGTATTTATTTTATAAATCCTTATCAGAAAATAATATTATTTGTACTCGTAATATAGACGATATAATACAATATTTGTAGAACCCACTTAATGGATGGTTGAGAATTCAAATGAACACAGCTGAAATTTAATAGCCTTTATTCGAATTCTAAAGCGAAATAATATTAGGTAGGTATCTTATTCATTCTGAAAAAGAAAAGCGTAAATTAGTACACTTAAATAGAAATTTTAAATTTAAGAATTTTAAGATTTATAATATCATTATAATGTTTACTAAATTACTATAACTACATTATAAGAATTATGACAAAATCCTCATATGAAACTTCGTCATTTTATAGATAAGTATAGTTAGCCAGCAACCTCCGTTTACCACGACTTTTGTCAACAAAATATTTGAAATTGCTATCATATTAAATATTTTGAATAACTGTCATTTTAAATCTTATAGGTAACATGTTTAATTGTTTTATTAGTATAAGGTTCTTATAGTTTACGAACATTCTTTATTCTTTATTGTACACAAAAAATATATAGCAGGTAATTATATAACATAGATAATGTACAAAGGCGAGCTTATCTCTAATCGAACATATTCTTCTATCCAGATCTTTTTATTTGATCTAGTTGTAAGCTTCAGCTGTCACTAACTATCGGGGCCATGGACTAGCACTAATCGATATTTCCAACTCTTTGCGAGTATCTCAAGCAATTTTATAGAAAAAGTTGTCTTAGAAGATATAACACTGCATTCAGATTGATCGTTCTCTGTTTTTAAACTTGAAATTTGTGTTTGTTGTTAATTTTGGTGAGGATAAATGATAAGTTTTACTTTGTTTAGAATGGATCTATTAAGTTAGATGTTCCTAAGCTTTTTTGTAAGTACCTTTCTCATATTTCTAAGGTCGTAGAAACATAATTAAGTTAGTGAAAGTGAATGTAATTGGGTAAATACAGAAAAAAAACTTAAATCTAAAACATATTTACAAATAGAAGGAATTAAGTTAGTTAAACATGATTTGTTTTGAACCTCTTTGGAAATAACCGAGCAACTATTTGACTGACATGTTTAATTTCAACAACGAAAAATGCAGGCACCAGGAAATAAATCCTTAAAAGCTAAAAGAGTATGTCTTCTCGTATTTATATTATTTCTTTAAAGAAGTAAATCTTCACGTGATCACAATATCCCTCTACCTACCAAGAACTTGTTATATTTTCTGTCTTGTCTCTCTGTGGTCATTTAATTACAGCACAAGGATCCAGCTCGTTATAGTTTCAACAATTTGAGCCAACTGAAGGTAGAAATGTCTCTTTATAGCCAGAGATTAGGCGGGAACACGTCCTTAGAGAGCCCTTCCACAAACAGCTTAAGTTTCTGTTATTTTACATTGCGTAGGCCTAGAGTTCACAGAACAATCTTGGGAGTTATGTACAAGATAGTTTGGAACTAAATACCAGTCTATGAATATATTGCAGAGCAGTATTTTGAGGTGCATGTTGAACTATAGTTAGTTTGATTGAAACTGAAATATTTATGTATTTCAGATCAACCGTTGTTGAGAAGAAGTTATAGAAAGAACGTGCGTTTAAATTATTAATAAAAATTCATACATATAGTTAGAAAATATGTATGTTATTTTCTAACTATAGGTATGAATTTTTATTAATAATAACAACTCTTGTTATCACTTTATTTTAAACGGTAGGCTGGAAGAAATCTCTGTTAGACATAAGCTCGCCTTTGTACATTATCTTCTAAAATATTGTATCTTGTGTGTTTTTCTTCTGTGGACTATAAAGAATTAAGAACTACTAGGTAAAGAAATATATTGATAGTTAAATAGTTAGGCAAAAACTAAAATTATTTATAGATACTCGTAGGTATAGACAAACTTCATTGCAATAGTTAGCCAGGTTTTCAGCCATATTATAGGAAGCCTGTCGTGCATAATATTAATAGACAACGTTCCTACATAGTTTGTATCTCATGTTACACTTGGAATTTTGGTAACGAAGGGTAAACAATTCATAGCGCAAATGCTAACAAAATTTTACTAGAAGTACCTACCTACCGTTTTATTAGGTAGGTAATAAAATAACATTGCTAAAATATTATTACTAACTTTAGAAAGATAAATAGATAGAATATATATACAATGAAACTTTTAACACACAAATGTAATTACGAGTAACTCGCGCTGTCGCACAGTGGTTCCAATGTATGGGAGGTGCTGGACATTCGCATCCAAAAAATAAAATTGGTGAATCTTGAGAAACTAATTATGCCATCTTGTTTGGTAGATCAATGTCTTTGAAAGTTATTATTTAAAGTTTTTTTGTAACTGTTATATTTGAGGAGATAATTGAGAAATAGTATCTTCTTACTATGGAAATGGTCAAACTTACTTACATATCTCTTGATTCCGGCCTCGTTTCAAGTTGCGGTCTTCGGTATTGTGTTTATATTTGAGAGAACTACAATTAATGCTAACACACATAGTGCGCCAAACGTGCACTTTCTGCGGTACATAGAGATGTCTATTTTTATATACGAAAAAGTTCCATACTGAACACTACAATGAAAGTGATCTTGTAATTTTGATTTTTGACATGTCCAAAATGTAGGTCAAATGGTTTGAGAACTAAATTACACTAAAATTGTTAGTGGTAGTATTTATTTAATAAAATTCAAAAAATACGAAAAGCACAACATGCATTATAAATCTATAAAATAGTACAGATAAATTTAACTAAAAATGTCTATAAACACAGAGAGAAAGACCCTAGTTACACGAATGAGATCTTTTTATTAAACTGTAATAAAAAATTTATTTATTTATATTTATTTTAATTAAAATTTTAATTTATTTATGAATCGTCTTCACAATCATCATCGATCAATTCTGATGCGGAGTCTATTTCGATTAACTCGTTTATATCGACAAAATTAAATTTACCTGTCTCGGATATAATCAGTTCATAAAATTCTGAGAAACAAGATTTTTTAATAAATTTGTTATACATTGGGCGAATACTTGTAAGAACCGGATCAGAAGATAATAAAAGATTGTGTAGTACATCTTCATTACACGAGACACTGCTATGTTTTCTTGAATGTCCTTCGCGGTACTTTCTAAATTCTTTATTTCGTGCCTCCGAGGCTTCTTCGGACAAAAAGCCGATAGGCATCATTGAAAAGTTCTCAATGACATCTGGCCCATGGACCAGCAATTTGTGGAGACTAGACGGCATATAAAACCATGGATGTAATTCCACGTAGAGCAAAGTAGTGTCATTACAGAACATACGAAATTTGTCAATGTCGAGTTTCTCTCCTGAAGATATACACTGTAAAATGACAGCTAGCCTTCTTAAAAGTCTCGCATCTAATCCGGTTAATTCAGCAGATTTTTCTGGGTTTTCAAAAAACCTTCTAGCACAATTACCGGTGTTGGTGGTTCCACTCCCTTGCTTGACAACATCAAGACGCATTCCAGTTTCTTTTTTGAAGTTTTCTTGAATTGCTGATTTTCTTTCAGCAACATTCTTCTTTGCTTCATCACCTCTAGCTTGCCATGATTTTATGTCTAATCTGTATGCGATGTGAAGACAACACTCCATGGTCCGGATCCATGCATGGAGCGAGCTAAGTCCGTATTTAAACATGTCTTCGTGCACTTACACTTACGTCATCGCTCTTAGTAGGTTGCAGAAGCTTAATCTCTTCTTCGAATTCAGACATCTCCATTTGAACATTTTCTTTTGTTTCTTTGATGAACTTGATTAGGATTGGTCGACAAAGAGATGTTAACGAGGGCCGCTCATTTTCCCAAATTATTTGGCCAGTTTCGGATGTGAGCCGGATTGGTACAAGACTTGCAACAAATACACTGGCGAAATTCGTTTCCTCAGTTTCACTTGTTTTCTGGTGGTAAACACTTTGATCCGAAGCACCGTCAAAGCCCCATTTGCTCACGAGCACCAGGTTTTTCTCCTCAGTGGTAGAGAGGTTTTGGGTTTGTAGAAGTCTTGTCGTAGTAAGGTCTAGTAACGCTTGCAATTTGATTTTAGCAGAGTGTTCAGTAATTGTAACGTCTTCTTGTTTTGGGTAACATTTCTTTTTTTCTTTCAGAAGCATGTAATAACTGGGATATTGAGCTACTCCTTCTTTAGCATGAAAATCCCGTAAAGTCATATAACGCCATTTTGAAAGGTTCATCGACACAAACAAAGCTAGGGCCTTTAGTGGAGATATACATTTATCTGAATCTGTGGTACTCCGTCCGCCAATGAAATCTTTGATCTTAGAAGCTTCTGTAGGATTTTCCATTAAAAACTTCATAATATCAGCTACATCATTTTCCCCTGCAGCCCTAAGACTGCTTTGTGCAGAAAACATAATCTCGTCAGTGCTGCTAGATGCCCTAAGTACTTCAGTGCGTCTTTTCTTTTGACGAGGACTTAAATCTTCAAAGGGCTTACGAGGAGAGACATGAGTACACGTAGAGGCATCGGATTTAGAAGGTAAATTCGTCTGCTCAGTAGTTTCTTCTTCTATTGCGTTCGTAGGTAATACTTGTAAAGGCAAATTATTTTCCTTTAGGGAATCCGGCCACTGGACTTCAGACTGCAACCACTCTGAGTGTTTATTTAGAAACTTTCCTTCGCTTCTTCCAGCTTGAGACCATTTAGGATAGATCCGGTAGCAAAATCGACGACACCAGTTCTTTAAGTCTTCTTTGGCACCTTCACAAAGAGAAACGTTGCAATTCGTTTTAAGGACACCGAATAGATGATCAAAGTCACGTAGATCATTGTGTTTGCGTAAAGCGCAATAAAGGTCAAGATTTGTAACAAATCCACGGAAAGACATATTTATTAGAACGAAATAGAAATCAAAACTGATGTAAAATAAAGGATTACCAACCAATTTATACTACACTACCCTCATTACTGCGTACTGCGTACAATTGTTATTCTTGTAATGTTTTAGTACTAATGATTTCAATTAATAATCACCTGCATCAAATAATTGTTGAAAATGCTAAAAATTACTCTAAGAATGACATCTGTAATTGATAGAAATGCTAATGACTACTGTCTTAATGATAATGCAATAATTTCATTAATTAATTATTTAAAAGTCTAAGACCGTCTGTGGATCGATCGTTGCCCTCGTTTGCAAATTAATTAATTTAATTATTATTTTTTTATTTCTGCAACATCATTTATCGATACGCATATTTAGAGGGGCCCTTATTCCTCTATGATTTTAACAGAAAATTGTAAGATCCTTGTCATTGTAGTATATTATAATATAAAAATCAAACATTTCTATGTACCGCAGAAAGTGCACGTTTGGCGCACTATGTGTGTTAGCATTAATTGTAGTTCTCTCAAATATAAACACAATACCGAAGACCGCAACTTGAAACGAGGCCGGAATCAAGAGATATGTAAGTAAGTTTGACCATTTCCATAGTAAGAAAACACTATTTCTCAATTATCTCCTCAAATATAACAGTTACAAAAAAACTTTAAATAATAACTTTCAAAGACATTGATCTACCAAACAAGATGGCATAATTAGTTTCTCAAGATTCACCAATTTTATTTTTTGGATGCGAATGTCCAGCACCTCCCATACATTGGAACCACTGTGTGTCGTTCACTACAATGGAGTTAGTATGATAAAATTTTCAAAGAAATAAAAGAAAATTTTTACGTAAAACAATGCTTGTTTCCCTGAATTTATACCGGGATTAGGTTTCTGGCAGTCATTAAGGAGGATAATTCCGTTTCACAAAAATTCACATATTCTTTTGTGGAAAATATTTGAGATAGGGTTTGATCAGTGTCATTTTATAGGTAAAAAATGTAAGATTCGCATTGAGTTATGTTGCTTGTAAAAAAGTACATTAAATTGGGGCACATTTTTGTACGTAGGTATGTAACGCAGGCGGGACTCAGGTCAGGTCAACAGTTTAGTAAATAGGTAACTTAAAAAAAAAAAGATTAGGTTATAGTTATTGGTTGTTAATAAAACCTACTACTTATAATAATTAAGTGTTAACTGTTCTAGCTAGACCTAGCAAAATTATTACCCTAAACTATTGAAGTTTACAAACAATCTTTAAAAAATAACGTCAAGGAAAACAAAGTACCTATCTACCTATACTATCATCTCTCACCTGAGTCGTAGAGGATGCCTGAGTGTCCTCAAGGCTATTGCCTACCACTAAAAATACTCAAGCACGAGTCTTTATCCAAGTATTATATGTAGTAGAAGATGTAAAAGAACTCACGTATTCATTTAGCGAGTGTAAGAAACTTTTCGGTCGACCCATTGTACTGCGTTTACCTTATTTATTTGTTTCTAGTTACCAAAGATCGCTATTTACAATGAAACTGGATTTATTTACGTTGAAAGTAAGACAAGAGTTTCTTGTTTGACCTTGATAACTGTTGGAAATGACATACAACCAACCATGAGCTAAACAGAAACGAATTCCAAAGAATTAAGTTCACTAACGATTACCAGAGTACCTTGTCAGATGATTGACCTGTGGTTTAATTTATCAATTTCTGATTTTAATTTTCCAACAAACATCATCATTTGCAAATTCATAAATATCCCCTGGTTGATGATCACCAATGGCAAAATATGGAGATCGAGCCTTGTGGCGTACTCTGCAGGAGGCGTACAATCAGCAGTGGACTGCAACAGGCTGATGATGATAATAAGATCAAGCATATGCAGAAAAACGCAATGCCAAGCAAGTATTGTAACAAATATTTGTAATACAAAGAAACAAGTAACATATTCAAACATATCGAGCATAAAAAGGAGCATTCTAAAATCGTTCTCGATTACACAGGTTCCCACAGCCAATAAAACTTTTGCGCTGACTGTACAAAAAGGTATTTACCATCAATTACCGTAGCGGGGCTTAGAAAATCGTGTGTTATCCAATGTTTGCGGGTCATTAGGGGCTGTAGGCTTTGGTTTTTTCGTCTCGCCACATTTTGGCATGTTTGCCGCCGCCGCTCCAGGAAAACTGCTTGTAAATATTTGAATTTAAGATAATGAGTAGCATTTAATTTTGTCAAGCATAAAAATACATATTTTCTTTATAATATCTATATGCTAGCTCCAAGAAGCAGAATGTTCCACCACCATCCTAAACCACGTACAACTCTACATTAATCTAACCAATAAAACGTTATTTTGTAAAGTAATAATAACTTTATTGAACTATGTTTTCGACAAATAAATAACCATTCTTTCGTACATTTTTCATTCAAATTTGTAACTTAATTTTACGGTTTATCCAATTTAAAAGGATTTTTCAAACTCTCTATGAGTATACAAGTACATACGACTAGAGAAATAATAGACTAAATATTTTAGAAACTATTCCAGTCTGCACCATGTAGAGAAAAAACGTGTTACAAATTGACCGAAATGGGCAGTGTTTGGCAAAAAATGTGCAAATTTCCAAGAAACATTCGATATAGAATGAAGAATTTATCTGAACTATTGGAGCTTTTAGCTTATTCAACGAGATCCAACCTTTACGCTTTAACATAGAGTTCGCTTTCCTATATTCAGTTGGTATACTATAAAAACGCGATAGATCGGTTGTTGGCACCGCCTCTTTTGACCCACGAAAGCTTCTTTTACCCTGTTTTTTGTTTACAATCCATTTTAGCGTCGTAACAGGTCGACATGTCAAACATTGGACGAAAATAAAATAAAGATCTAATGAGTACATACTTTAATCTGCTTATATTTCTATCTTGCATAAGTCAGTATTACAAGTTATATTAGGTACAACGAAGGATGTGTATAATTTAAAATATAAATGAATCGCACCTATCTGGCTGTACAATGTGCTATGATTATTTTGTTATATCAGCACATTGAGAAATAACTATCTACACACCATCCCCCTTTCTAGCTTTGCTATAGACAGGTAAAAATTAAACGATTGAACTTTCAATAAACCGCCAACCATCCGAGAAATATCCAGAATTCGGCGTCTTAGACCGAGCACATTCCCTTATCTCGTACTTTATAGAAAACCATGTTTCTGCGGCCACTTAAACAAATACTCGATAATGGAAATCCAGACGACGCCCTTTAAGATATCCCAAAAACCCTTTAAGGTGTTATCGAGAATCGTAAAGTGTTTTCCTGGATATTTGGAGTTGTTGCGAGAGTTGCGACCCTTGTCACCTACTGACTGTTTTAGTCTATTTTTAGAAAGCAAACAAAGTTAGCTTTCGGCACATACGACTTAATATATCTCTTTAGTAACAGCCTTTATGAAAGAAATTACTAGAAAAAATTAAACGACGAAAATTCGAGGCACATTAAAGTGTAACAAAACTAAAAGCACTTTCTTAAACTGTCTCTATTAATTATGTTTCAGTTGTAGTTTTGAAGCGGCACTTTTAAAATGTCTTGACAGACTTCGCATTTATTTTATAAATAGAAGAATTAAATTAGGTAGCTACTGTACAGATATAAAGAAAGAAATTAATTTACTTTATTGTTTCAAAATGCTGGCTAAATTATGGCGTAATATTTTTGAAATTATTTTTTAATTAATTATTTCCGCACTCGCCGAAAAGGTCATGCCAGTATTGACTTTCTATTACATACATACCATATAATCACGCCTTTATCCCTTACGGGGTAGGCAGAGCACCATGGGCCGACAGAACCACATGGTGCCACTTCTGACCAATTTTGAGGGTATACTGTACAGTATGTCCGGAAAGAGAAGCATCTGTAGTATTATACGTTTTTTTTTTCACTCCCAGAGCAGCATAGAAGATATACTTTCTATTACGTTATACAACTACTCAAAATAAAATAGGGCCCACCACATAATTATCTACAAATTTGTTATTTTAAACATATCCGCGCAATGTATTAAGGCGCTCCAATAGACGAATTTTAGGTATTTGAGGGGGTTGAGGTAGACGTAACTGCGGGGCGCCCCCCGCAACCAGCGCAATCTGCCGCGGACGTCCTTATTCTGTCGCCATCCGTATTCTGGTTGATTTCGGGATTAATTGCCGGGATTTTAATTTCTTTCCTGTGTAATCAATTTTGTAACTGGGTTGCTTACTGCGTAAATTGTAAATATAATTAAAAAATTTACAGGGTGTAGGTGACAGCCAGGCAAATACTGGAATGCTGAACAAGTACTATAGGGTTGACTTACACGACAATATTATAACTCGCAGGAAATGCATTTTTATTTTGATTATTCGTACCTAATGTTTGTTTTCCGCGCCAATTGTATCGGGCGATATTGACTAGTTAAATGGACTTATTGGTTATTGTGTGATACATAGCTCTTTTTTGGATCACTTGTGACTCTCTATTAGGGTTGATCAGGTTTTTGAACTTTTTGAGCGTAACTGGTTTTTTTCTAATCGTCTATTGGTAAAATTTTTGTTTTTAAGCCATTTTCTAAGGCCGAATTAAATAAACAAAACATAACATAATGAGTGAGATCAACACTAAAATATCGTTTCATCAATTCGATTCTGAAACTTCGCCGGCAGCTGCCGCGGCACGCTCGTTCCGCTCGCTCGGCTCGTGCGTTGTTTGTCATACTCTAACCTAACCTAACTTATTATTTTTATCATTGTATGAAAAGGGAACTGTTACACCGATAAAACGTCATTCGTCTTATACTAGTTGTGCGCTAAGGTTAATTTGATGTGCAGTCAGTATTTATGATGAGATTGTAGTATTTTTGTACCAAAAGGTATTAATTTGTCTTGCATTCGAGGAAAACAGTTTATGTTGGGCTGATATTATGTATTTTCAAATTATCTGCTGTAGTTATTTTGTAAAACATTGAGTTTATTTGTACTAAAATAATTTAATTGCTATAATAAAGTATATAAAAGGCATACTGTACAAGTCAGTAGAAGAACAAGAGGGTCTTGATGTTTTGTAGGCGATGGGCTGACCATCTGTCACTACTAACCGAACTTGTATATCTCAACTATACCCTCAAAATTGGTCAGAAGTGGCACCATGTGGTTCTATCGGCCCTTGGTACTCTGCCTACCCCGTAAGGGATAAAGGCGTGATTATATGTATGTATGTATGTAATAAAGTATATAAAAGATGAGATTAAATTGATGGGCGATTATTTATTTGATGTGCAATTAAAAATATCTCCTAAACAAATAACTATGATCGGTTATAGGTTGCAGTTGCTGGATAATACACATTATTATTTATAACTCTTCTACCCCAAAGTGGTATTAAAGTATGATCTTCAAATTCTTCCTTCGGATTATAAATGCGAAAGTAACTCTGTCTGTGTGTTACGCAATCACGCCTAAACTACTGAACCGATTTAAATGAAATTTGGTACAGAGATAGTCTAGAGCCTGAGAAAGGACATAGGCTCTTTTTTAATACAAAAAAGAGATGTAAGGGGTTGAAATAGTGGATGAAAGTTTGTATAGAAATTACGTCATTTTTGAAGCTAGAAGCTTAAAACTTATTTTTTAGGCTTTTCATTAGATATAAATAAATACGACATTCAAAGTTTGTAAAAGAATACCCTAAAGGGGCTAAAAATAGGGGGTGAAAAATTTTGTGTGATGACATCGGAAAAAAGCTTAGGGCTCAGAAAATAAAAATATAAAACAGAACAATACAGAGAATTAAGTAAGAAACTTGCCAAGCACTGCGCGCCATATGCAAAAAAGGGATGTAAGGGGTTGAAATAGGGGATGAAAGTTTTTATGGAAATTATGTCATTTAAAAAAGTTTTGTCTCACTACAAATATGCGAGTACAACTTCATAATGATTATCAAGCAGGACAATATGCAACAAACAGCTCTTTTAAAAATCTTAAAAATCGTACTAAAAACGTCACATATAAAAATGTACTTAAATAAGCTTAATAACTTATTTTAATGTACATGTGTTTTACTTGCAAAATAATTAGCCTAAAAAAATTTAAAATGCTGCCGAAAGTCACTATTCCACGCGGACGAAGTCGCGGGACAGCTAGGGATTCGCGGGCAACTTAGGGATTTATGTTTGAAACAATTTGAAATACATAATAGTCACGCCCATTAACCCCCAAAGTGGTGTATATACAGGGTGTAACAAAAGGAGTATGTTAACCGAAAAGCTATAAATATAACCCACTATAAAGAACCTATCACCAAAATTTTAGACTAAAAATCACATATTTATTTGTCCAGATAGTATGGAGAACACCTAACCCACTCAGGAATATTATGAACATACAATCTTGAAAAATAAACATGCGATTACTAGTCTAAAAATTTCGGGATATGTTATCTACAGTGGGTTGTTTTTATAGTATTTCGCTTACCATACCCTTTTTGTTACACCCTGTATATACTGCTACTTGTTATATTTGCTATTGATACTAAGTTATTTGCAGTTTAATGTCATAAAGAGGACTATACTAACACACGTAAACTTTTGCACAAAATGTTGGAAAAATCCCGGATTTTTTCCCCGGGATTTTGTGGATCTAAAAAAAAACTAAGTAGATATATAAAATTATACTAGGTCATAGAAATGGTAAAATCGACACGTAACATAATTACCTACTTATGAATATCATTTTTAAATACGAAATCACTACATATTATAAAACAAAGTCGCTTTCTGATGTCTGTCCCTATGTATGCTTAGATCTTTCAAACTAGGGAACGGATTTTTTTGAAGCGGTTTTTTTAATAGATAGAGTGATTCACAAGGAAGGTTTATAATAATGTAACTAGGGACCCGCCTCGGCTTCGCACGGGAGTAATACACTCTCACGCGGGCAAAGCCGTGGGCGGGCGCTAGTACAATCTAAAACATACTATAAAGTATCTATGTAGGTAGGTACTTAATGGTTTCTACGTAAGTCTTTTTTACGTAAGGTCTCTCTTTTTTTAACCTTTGTTACACTACGATTTCCCAAGTCTACTTACTAAATAAATATACTATTTTATATTATGTATTTGCGCGAGTAGTACGGTATTGGGAAAGCTACTCCACTTTTCGTGTCGCATCGCTCACTACAAGTGGAGTAGCTTTCCCAATAACAGAGTGGAACAGGGCCCTAACCAAGGTTTTCGCTTCGCTCACTACAAGTGGAGTAGCTTTCCCAATAACAGAGTGGAACAGGGCCCTAACCAAGGTTTTCGCTTCGCTCACTACAAGCGGAGTGCTTTCCCATTAACAGATATAAATTTTAATAAACCGAACCTATTTAAATGTGAATGCAACAATTGTACAACATCAAAATCAGTACATGAAATAAATTTAGTGGAACAGGGCCCTAACCGAGGTTTTCGCTTCGCTCACTACAAGCGGGTGCTTTCCCATTAACAGAGTGGAACAGGGCCCTAACCAAGGTTTTCGCTTCGCTCACTACAAGCGGGTGCTTTCCCATTAACAGATATAAATTTTAATAAACCGAACCTATTTAAATGTACAATCTGAATGCGACAATTGTACAACATCAAAATCAGTACATGAAATAAATTTAGTGGAACAGGGCCCTAACCTAACCCTATGCTTCGAACTGGGTGATCTGTGTTTAACGTGTAAGCAAGCATATGCTTGCGTGTAGTCATAATTGTTATGCGATTGATTTTATTTAATTTTTATTTAATTTTATTAGGTTTATATCTTTTTCAACTACTATTGAAAACCTGACAATATTAAAACCACTATCATTCAGTCAGACATAACTGAAGTTTTCAGTTATATATAAGTGAAAAGTCTATTCTAATTATCAGCTCGCTCCACTTGTTTTTGGTTTTCACATTCGCATAAATAACAAAAAGCGATCATCGGTAGTACTCCGTCTGGTTCGTCATAATCTTCTAATTTGTGATTCGTTGGGTGTCCGTTACATGGCGTAAAGTATGGAAGAATATCCTTGTCTTCGATCATGCTTTGGGGTAATAAACCATTTATATACCATTTTCTGATGTCGTTAGTGAGATATTTTAGAATAATCGATTTATCTAATGACTGAATAACTTCTTTACATAGTGTCATGTTTGTACTTGCATTAATAATATTTATTCGTACTTTGCGTCCAACCACCTGTGTTTATATTACGATAGTGAGAAGATATATGAGAATGAAATACTTAAATATATATATATATATATATATAGGTAATAAGGGAGCCCTACGTCCAGCAGCGGACTGCAATAGGCTGATGAAGATATATAATAATATAACAAAAAATAATATGCATCATTCCCCCATTATCAACCATATTGGTAAGAAGACAATCATTATGAAATTTGTAAAGCAACCTCAAACATTAAGCGTTAAAAACATTTGTGTTGAACCGCAAAATGTAAGTCATCGTCATAACAAACTATTGCCGAATACAATTCGTTGTATTATTTGTGGGCCTTCGAATTGTGGGAAGACTAATTTAATGATTGGTTTAATTTTACATGAAAATGGGTTGAAGTTCAATAATATTTATGTTTATTCCAAAACTCTTTATCAACCAAAGTATATTTTTCTTGAATCAGTTTTGAAAAGAGTGTCTGGTGTATCATTTCTTAAGTTTAGTGAAAATGATCAAGTACTAAGTACACATGATGCCAAACCTCATTCTGTAATAATATTTGATGATATTGCTTGTGAAAATCAAAGCAATGTTCGAGATTATTTTGCAATGGGTAGACATAAAAATATAGATTCCTTCTATTTAAATCAAACTTACAGTAAAATTCCTAAACAACTAATTAGGGATAATACTAATTTAATTATTATTTTTAAGCAAGACGAAATCAACATGAAACATATATACGATGAACATGCTTACACAGATATGACGTGGTTTGAGTTTCGGAAAATGTGCGCAAAAATTTGGGAGAAACCATATAATTACTTAGTAATCAACAAAGATTGTAGCAAGAACAAAGGATGCTATCGTAATAAATTCGATACTTTTGTAGTCTTTGATTGATATTTACATATTTATTATGTACATAAATATATATATATATATGAATGTTTTATTCTTACCATATTATTATCAATTGACACACGGTAGATAGCATAACAAATTTCAAAATGGAACAATCATTAAAACATAAAATTGTGAACGCTGCTGAAGCTGTAAAGAGAAAAGTTCGCAAAATGCGTGACCTCGAAATGGATCGTAACAAAACATTGGAAGCGGTCTTCAAACCTGTAACAGATCCTCTTAACGAAATTGTTCAACACAAATACAACACAAAGGTTTATAAGAAATTAAGTGAACCCTTAATGTCATCAAAAATGGAGGATGAGAACAAGTTGGTTATGAATAAAACATTAAAAAGAAAATCAAGCATCACTTATGACGATTATGCAACAGAGGAAGAAGAAATTAATAACGATGAAACTGATGATGAAACTTCTGACGGAAATGAATCTTTTAAGTCTATGGATTCTTATGTGGGAAAAAATACATCATCGTGGTCTTTATCTTCTGAGGTACTAGATAACGTACCTTTTGGAGTAAGAATTACGAAGGGAAAATTAATGCTTGGTTCGAGTCCAATCGAATTTAATGATAACAGTATTGCTGTAGCAGGAAAGACGTATGAAACTACATCGGGCTTAAAACAACTTTTGCTCAAGAAAACCCCTGATCTAAGTATTATAACAAGTAACGATTTTAAAAAATATAAGACGATGTTAATAGATACTAATGCACATCGACGAGACTATGATCCAGAAAAACCTATAAAAAGTAATAAGGGTCAGAAGTACTTACAAATTATTAAACCACTATTCCGTATGAGTAAAGAGTCACCTAGTACTATCACACAAAGGAAAGGAGAAGGTTTACCTATTCAGAAGCAATGGAAGAAAAATGTAGATTTTGTATATTGGGATGATCCGAACGAACTTGTTGATAGGTTAAAGTTGTTGATTGCATCCAAAGATGCTGGTAACACTGGACTAGATAACGAAATAATATCTATTGTAGAAGAATTACGTGAGAGTGGTATTGTCAATCAATAAATGTTGATGTAAAACTTAGTTTAGTTCACTTTACTTTCAACCTTTCAGCTTATTTAATCTCAACATGAATATCGATAAATTCGGACACCACGTTCATAAAAGAATGCGATTTATGGACATGATTGTAAATGAAAATAATAATAATAATATACTGAAATCGGAAAATGGAGAATTTAATTTAAAATCAACAAGATTGAGAGGTGTAAAAATGCCTACTGAATCAGATGACATTGTAAACAAAGAATATGTTGACAAAATTGTGTCAAAATTTTACACGAAGAAGGAAGTTGACTCTTTGCTTAACAATTCATCTGCAAATATTTTACATAACATTGAAACAATGATAAAAGCTTTAAAAGCATCAATACCACATCTTATCGAACAGTATCTTCAGAATATTTACAGTAACACGAACATGGATCGAGTTAGACCCTCATAATGATAAAACAACAAGTTGTAAATGAAATTCATAAAGCTGCGCGAAAGAATTTCATTCGAAGGTCTGTTATGTTGAAAGGAATTGATGACTTATGGCAAGCTGATTTGATTGATTTCCAAGATTTAAAAAAGTTTAACTCAGGATTTAATTATATTTTAGTTGTGATCGATTGTTTCTCGAAATTTGCTTGGGCAGTACCGGCAAAATCAAAAACTAAAACCGAAATCTCAAATGCCTTCGCAAGCATATTACAAAAATGTCATCGTCATCCTAATTATCTACAAACTGATAAGGGAACAGAGTTCTATAATGATGTTTTTAGAAGGTTGCTATTGTCTGTAAATATTAAACATTATTCAACTTATTCAACTAAAAAGGCGTCTATAGTTGAACGATTTATTAAAACATTAAAAAATAACTTATTTAAAAAATTTAGTCTAAATGGAAATTATAAATGGGTAGGTAAGCAGCTGAATGATGTAATGTATACATATAATAACACAAAACATAGCACCACCAACTTCAAACCATCAGATGTCGATATTTCCAACACGGTACTAGTAATGAAAAATATTATAAAATCTCAAAATAAAAACAAGAAGAATAATTTCAAAAATAAGTTTGATGTTGGTGATTATGTTCGTATTAGTAAATATAAAAAATGTTTTGAAAAGGGGTACACACCAAACTGGTCAACGGAAATATTTACAATCAAAAAAGTTAATAATACCTGCCCTATAACTTATTTAATAGAAGACCAACAAAAGCAACCTATATTAGGTGCTTTTTATGAACAAGAACTTCAAAAAACTAAATATTATAATATTTATTTAATAGAGAGAGTTATTAAAAAGAAAGGTAATAAATTATTTGTGAAGTGGCTTGGTCTAAACAATGATAGTAATAGCTGGATTGATAAAAATGCTATAGTAAATTAATAAAGCCTATATATATTTAGCATATAATTAAATGTTCTAACATTAGTTATTAGACAATGCGTGGTGGAGGACTTGTTAACACAATCATAAATAATCTACCATTTGAAGCACATTTACCTGGATACAACTATTGTGGACCAGGAACCAGATTACAAGATCGCTTATTGCGCGGAGATAAAGGAATTAACGCGTTAGATGAGGCTTGTAAGCAACACGATATTGCTTATAATAATCCAGATTTACCCGTGAGACATAAAGCAGACTTAGTACTGCTTAATATGGCTAAACAACGCTTAAAATCGAAAGATGCAGGTAAAGGGGAAAAACTTGCATCATGGTTAGTGAGTAAAGTAATGAAAACGAAATTAAAGATGGGAGCGGGTGTTAAGTCATTTAAAGAATTAGTATCAAATATACGATCTCAAATTCGAAAAAAGAAACCTAAAAATACAAACACAGCTATAAAGTATGCATATTTAGCTGCTAAGAAACTTTTCCCTAATAAGCATAAAATCCGAGTACCACGAATCATTCCTTTACCCAAAACAGGAGGAATTCTTCCTCTAATACCGATATTTGCGGGATTATCAGCTTTAGGAAGTTTGGCAGGAGGAGCAGCAACGTTAGCTCGTACCATCAACGATATTCGACAAAATCGTCAGGGACCTGAATCACAACGAAAGGAAACAATATCAATAGGCAAAGGTTTATACATCAAACCGTACAAAAAAGGAAGCGGATTATTTGTAAATTGTTCAAAAAACTAATCACGAGGCTACCCAAGCGTGCTTTGAGTAATATAGATATTCTGAAGTATACAAAAAATATTCCTTATTTTCGCGGAGTGTTCATGAAAGATCAGTTACCACCAAAAGTAAAACGCAACGAATGCGGAATTGTCAATTTAGATAATCAAGTTAATAATGGTACTCATTGGGTAGCTTACGTCAAAGTTAATAATTATTGTGAATATTTCGATAGTTTTGGTAATCTGAAACCACCAACAGAACTAGTTCAGTATCTCGAGAATAACAATATTTTATATAATTATAATAGATATCAAAACTTTAATGAAGTTAACTGTGGACATTTATGTATAAAATTTCTAGAAAGATTTTGGAATAAACAGCAAACGTTTATATAAGTTAATCTTCGTTATTTTATTTATCATTTTCACAATGACCTTTACTCTATCCATAACTGGAAACTCATCTGTCTTATCCACGTTTTATTCACCCACTCTTCAACTTGATGGTGAATATGAATGTGCTCTAGTGTACTTGTCTACGTTTAATTCTATTCCAAATATTGACAATAGAAATAATAAATTTTATTATGACAAAAATAAATTAATTGAAATTCCAGAAGGAGTGTACGAACTTCAAGATATTAATGATTACATAAAAAGTAATATTAAAGATGTATCTTTTCATTTAAATTGTAACAATAATACATTGAAAACATCTATATTTTGCACTAAGGACATTCATTTTGAGAAAAATAATTCACTTGGATCATTGTTGGGTTTTGACAAACAGTCTCTCAAAGCTAATATAATACATGTGTCACATCTTCCTGTAAACATTTTATCAACGACAGTGGTAAGGGTTGAATGTGATATAGTAAGCGGATCATTCATTAACGGAGAACCTAGTCATATTATTTATGAGTTCGCTCCAAACGTGCCACCTGGATATAGAATCATAGAAGTTCCTAAAAATATTATTTATTTTCCAATCAATCAAAACAACATTAATAGTGTTAATATCAGGTTGTTGGATATAAACAATAATTTAGTTAATTTAAGGGGTGAGGAAGTACAACTTTATTTACATCTCAAGAAAAAATGATAGTCTATAATAAATATGTAAGTTCAAAAAGTAAAAAGTTCAGTTCACATCAAGCTATCTCAAAAGGAACACCTAAACCTAAAATTCAACTTACTCAGGAAAACATAAACTTTCTTAAACAAATCGGATTGATAAAATGAACATGTTGGATATATTGTCGACCCCAACCTATGATAATACAGTGGACAGCATCGAATTTCATTCTTATAAACCATATATAACTAGTTTCAACAGGAACGATGAGATTCGTATACCTATTAATCAACAAGATTTATACATATTACCATCAGCGAGTACATTATATTTGGAAGGCAAAGTTATCGTAAACAAAAAAGATAGCAAAGACGTAGCTACGAGTGTTCATTTTACAAATAATCCTTTGCTTTACTTCTTTCAAGAAATTCGGTATGAGCTAAATGGTATAGAAATTGATAAAATAAAGAATGCAGGTATCACTACTACTATGAAATCATTACTTTCTATGAATGAAAACGAGTCAAGAATGTCTAAAGCTTGGGGGTGGGATATTGATGGTACGAAAAATGTAAATTCTGGTTATTTTTCTGCTTCTATACCCCTCTCTTATATTCTCGGATTCGCTGAAGATTACAAAAAAGTTATAATAAACTGCAAACATGAATTAATCATGTTGAGAAGTAATACTAACCTGAACGCTGTGAAACTGAGCACAGGTGAAGTATTAGACGATATCGAAATCACCAAAATTATCTGGCGTGTTCCACATGTTAAGGTATCTGATAGGGAAAAACTTAATTTGTTAAAAGTTTTAGACAAAGACAGATCCATACAATTAGTGTTCAGAAATTGGGATCTATACGAATATCCTTTATTACCAAAAACCACAAAACATACGTGGTCTCTTAAAACTTCAACTCAAATCGAAAAACCTAGATATGTCATAATAGGTTTGCAAACTAACAGGAAAAATAATGCGAGTGCAGATATGTCTCGTTTTGATCATTGTAATTTACGAGAGGTCAAGGTTTATCTTAATTCGACTTATTTTCCATATGAAAACCTTAATGTAAGTTTTTCTAAAGATAATGTTGGTTTATTATACGAGCAATATGTTAAATTTCAACAGTCCTACTTCGGACGTCGCATGGAACCTTTACTTAACCTCAAACAATTTAAGGATATTGCTCCGTTGTTTGTTATCGATTGTTCTAGACAAGTAGATAACTTGAAGACGGGAGCTGTAGTGGACGTAAGAGTAGAAATAGAGAGTGATACTGATTTACCCGATAATACTTCAGCTTACTGTCTTATCCTTAATGATTGCATAGTCGAGTATAAACCATTGAGCAGTCTAGTCAAGAAAATATCATGACTCCTGATATAATAATAGTTGATATCCAAGGATTTAAAGATTTAAACAATAAATTTATCATAAAAGAGATGGCGATAGCTACTCCGTGTTATACACAAACATTTTTAATTAAACCGCCGTATTCGTTTAACTACTTATCTTCACAAGAAAAAAAGCAAGTGAAATGGTTAGAAAGAAATCGTGGCATTTATTGGAGTGAGGGACACATCGATTATAGAGAATTTAAACGTATTATCTCACCATACTTACAGCATAAAACAGTTTTAATGAAAGGTGGGGAAAAAATAAAGTGGTTGACGGAATTGACACCAAATTGTAATCCACAAGATGTTGGAGAAAAGGGGTGTAGTAATTTATTACAATTATGTAACCAATATTGTAAAGATTATGATTTTAATTGTATTTTTCACACAAAGCACTGTGCTTTAAAAAATGTACTTTGTATTAAAAAATGGTACATCGAAAATAAAAATATCCTCGAATTCGATTAAGTAATGAAAAATAAATATTATATATAATTGAGTTATCTATGTGTTTGATTTAAGCCCGCAGCAAACAGAAGACGTAATTAACGTGCGTTAGAGCGTTAAAGCATTCCAACCGCGTTGTGTTGTATTGAACTAGGCTATACCTATCTTGTCAAACAGAACGATACGCGATGCTCTAACACAGCGTTATGAACGGATGAACGGTATGAATAAAACGCTTACACCGTACCGCGCGTTAATAACGTTCTATTTTGCTGACGTCTTTAACTAAATCACGACTATCAATAAAGATTTTAAGTCCCACGTGGTAAGGGGTGAGCCTACCGCCACCTAGAGACTTACTTATTCCAAACGTGAATGTAATCTAGTAATATTGCTTTGGTCATCAAATTATATCCACATGAACAACGCGTAACACTGACCTATATTTCATTTCTGATCATGTTACAACAAGATTATGTAAGATGCGTATAGGTATACTATGAATAAGATGATTCATAGGTACCTACGCGACATATCTACTCATAGTTTTATTACTAGCAGCCGCACGCGACTTCGTCAACGTGAACTCAATAGTCTATGTGTTCAGATGTAATTTTAAGCTATAAAACTGCTAATTATCATCAAAATACGTTCACTGGATTTTTCGTTGAAAAAGTAACAATCATCTAATCATCTTTACATTCTATCAACCTTACATTTATAATATTAGTAGGTTATTGAGATTTTATCATTTTATCTTCTATCAATCTATTTTATTAGAAAAAACTGTCTTAATGCATACTTAGTAGGCATGCATAATTACATCTCGCTTCTACTAAAAATCCTATTTTAGAGTTCATGGTTACCCTAGGAATTTAAGGAAGGAATACAATACGCAAATAAAGAAACCTTAGATAGTTCTTATCATAGACCACTTTGAACGATGTCGCGTTGACAAATACAGCATAAGTTATTAGCTGAAATTGATACAGTCAAACAAAGCCTAACAATAATGGTGTTCACACAATATAAGGTTGCTTTGTAACAGTACGAGTATATTGGGTGATGATGTGTAGAAAAATATGTACACTTACATAATAATAATATATTTGATAATCAGCCTAGTCGATCGCCGCCGCAGATCAGCTCTATTTTGATGCTCCTGTGAAACTGGATACGGATCTTTTCTGTAATAAAATATAAAATGGTTATGATTGTTGTACTATTTTATGTGTGTTCATACTGTTGGAACACCACCTACATCACAGAAATAATTCTACATCCAACAGTGGTTACGAGAAAAAGTAGTCTAAAACTCTTTTAGACTAGTTGTTTAGTTAATAATAACTACTTTAAAAGTTAACATTTCAGTTTAGGTTCCTACTCAATTGTATTAGCAATGTTACTATAAATCCGTATAACTATAGATCTCAACAACGTAAATTGCTAGGTTTCTTCATTAGCTTATGATATCTATGTTATATAATACTAGCGGACACCTCAACTCCGCCCGCGTGGACTACCGAAAAAAGTGTCAACCCATAAGTATAAAGTGGTTTACGTACTTCTAAGTAAAAATCTGGTTTTAAAACCAAGGCGCGCAAATACGCACCATCCCTATAAGGAACTATAGGGTGTTCTCTCAAGCGATGAAGCTAACAACTTGTCACCGACATTATATATCTAACCCTGCTACGCTAAACGTGACTGTAGGGATCTTTTCGATCATGGTGGCCATCTCAACTAAGATTAGCCGACTGTGCAGGATATAATTATAGTGCGCAAGTGTATGCACAAACACAGAACAAGAACAGTAAAATTGATTTAACTGATAGTAGTAGGGAATTGGGTTCTCTGGCTCACGCTCTTTCAACATAATCGGAGTTTTAGTTTTCAGTATTAGGTGAATAGATCAACTAAGAGCGCACTGGGGGGGCGCGTGTGCCCCCGTGCACTGTGAGTTGACCATTCACCTATAACTGAAAACTAAAACTCTGATTATGTTGAAATAGCGCGATCCAGAGAGCCCAATTCCCTATTTTTATTTTAATGATATTAATTAGTTGTAAGTTGTACATTAGTACTGATTAAGTACAGTACCTAATTTACTAGTAATAATTACCTACGAGTACCTACCAACTCACGCTCTTTCATCACAATCAGAGTTTTAGTATTCAGTTATAGGTGAATTGATCAACTAAAAGCGCACCGTCATACAGCTCAGTACTAAAACTCCAATTATGTTGAAAGAGCGCGATCTAGAAAGCCCAAATCACGAGATTCTCGACTTGAAGGTGGACTTTAACTTTAGCTTTCGTTTGTCGGTAAATATAGGTAATCAACTCAATCAATGATGACAACTGAGTAATGTTTTCCTATGTAACTTTGTTATTTCAAAAATAAGTTCACTCGACGCACCTAGGATAAACAGTCCTAAATAAGTAAGTATAATATAGGCATAAAGAGTAAGGATTTCAGTGAATAAAACCAGATAATTATTTTATTTATAATTTTATTTACTAGCCACTAAAAACTTTGTTTTCAATACACCACTTATAACAACAAAACACATTTTTTAAAGCACAAATATTATCATGATAAATACAAGAAATCATATCTATTGAATTAGAATAATTATCATGTAGGGTTGATAGCTTAGGACATAATTTATCTTCTATATTAAAAACGTTATCATAGTTTAAAATGTCTTTTAACCATATAACTTTCTCATAGCCTTTAGTATATATATTTCTATCTCTTAAAATACAACTAATATGTAATTTATAATCTTCATAGTTTACAAATCCTTCATTCCAAAAATAATTTCTGTATTTTTGTACCCATTGTACATGTCGTCTTTCTTTTAAGCTTAGAAGGTGATATGGAAAAGGTGGTTTAATCAATAGTACAACAGCTTTATTTCCACATTTAATCGCTATTTCTTTTGGTATAAAAATATTTGGTTCAATTTTAAAACCTTGTAAATCAACAATAACATTCATGTTAGTTTTCTTACAATGTTGCTTAAAGGTCTGTATTCAAAAAGTCGATCGTTTATAATGAGACAGTAAGCTGTCGTATTATCTGGTATGTCTTGTAAGCATTCGATTTCTAACCGAACGTCAACTGGTCCAGTTTTTAACTGCTCGTTTTGTCTTGAACAGTCAATAACAAAAAGCGGAGCCTTTTCTTTAAATTTAGACAAATCAAGCAGGGGGTCAACGCTTGTGTTATAATAAGACTGCCGAAATTTCACATACATTTCATATAATATACTATATTTACCTTCATCAAACTTAAGATTGAGTGAATCATACGGAAAATATTGAGAATTTAAAAATAATTTAATGTTGGTAACTTGACAATGATCAAATAACGAGGAACTTTTTGTTACATTATTTTTCCTATTCGTTTGTAAACCAAATATAATATACCGTGGTTTTTCCAATTGAGAAGCAGTTTTAATGGACCATGAATGTTTTGTTGTTTGAGGTAAAATAGGATATTCATATAAATCCCAATTTCTATATGCCAATTGAATAGGTCGATCTTTCTCTAAAGTTTTTAGAAGGGATAGTCTATTACGGTCTGAAACTTTTATATGTGGTACACGCCACTGAACTTTATGTATATCTAATTCAGAACTATCAGTTTTATCCATTATTAAACAATCTGAAATAGATCTACTTCTATGTAGAATAAGTTCATGCCTACAGTTGATAATTATTTTATTATAATCCTCTGCAAAACCGAATATTTTGTTTAACGGAATAATAACACTAAAATGTCCATCTTTTTGTTTCACAGTTTTTAAGTTCCATCCCCAAATTTCAGACGCTTTACTTTCTGCCTCATTCATAGAAATATATGATTTTATAGTTGACGTAATTCCTGCGTTCTTAATGCGATCTATTTCAACTCCATTCAGCTCATAGCGTATTTCTTGAAATAAAAATAGGAATGGATTGTTTATGAACTCATGTTCCTTCTTAGTCATCTTTCCTGATATATCTTTATTGAATACTCGCGCATATCCTTCTATATAAATAGAGCTGGCTGAAGGTAATAAATACACATCTTGCTGATGAATTGGAATTCTGATTTCATCATTATCTTTAAAACTATTATTGTAAGGGTTATAGCTATGAATTTCATAGCTTTCAATGGAATTATCATGTTCAGCTGTCTCACTTATTTGAAGCATTTTACACTTTAAATCCAAGCGCACGTAGAAATTCTTTATTATTTTTCGTAATTTTCTTTGTTATCATACGTCTGCAATCTTTCGTAATTGATAATGAAATGTTAGGCTTTGGTTTGTAATGCGATGTTTTATTATTATTATTATTATTATAAACGATCATAATAATTTATTTCTTTCTTCAAGATAATACAATGTTTGCGTATCCAGTAAAAACAATGGACTGAAAGATATTACAAATCAAATTTAATTATATATAGGGAGGTACTTGATGTTTTCTCCAAAATGATTTAAGAAATTTCAAACACAAATGTCCACAATTATATGAATGGTTTCCCTGATAATTATCATAGTTATAGCCCATATTGTTACCTAAGTATTTAATTAATTCTTTCGGAGGTTTAAGATTACCATAGCTGTCGAAATATTCAATATAATTATATATTTTTCCATAGGCTACCCAATGAGTGCCGGAGTTTTTAGAAGAATCTAAATTAATTACTCCGCATTCTATCGGTAATGGGTTACTTGGTAATTCATCTCTCATGAAAACACCCCGAAAAAACGGAATATTTTTTGAGTGCTGAATTATATCAAAATTTGATAGAGCTCTATCTGGTAGCCTTGCATCTAGTTTTTGCGTTTGTAACAAATATTCCTAGTCCGTTTTTGTAAGGCTTAAGGTGTAACCCTTTTCCGATACATAGAGCTTCCATTTTTCTGTTCTGTCTTTCTAATTCCGCAAACTGATTCTTTGCTGCTTTATACTCTTTAATTGTCTTGGTAATTCCTGATACACCACCCGCAATACTACCAGTAGCTGATAGCCCAGCGAATATAGGTATTAATGGCAGATATCCTCCAGTTTTCGGTACAGGTATGATTCTTGGTAATTTGATTTGTAAGTCAGATGTTAATTCTTTAGCAGCTGCAACAGCTAATTCTACCATTGCTTTTTTACATTTAGGTTTCAAGTTCTTTAAATGTTTTTTTGTATGCGCAATCATCGCTTTAAAACTTGTTTTAAAACCCGATCCTGAGTAAGACTTTTTCTTTTTCTGCTGAGGGCCTTTTATCTCATTCTTAGTGTGATTAGACATATTTTTTATCTTTACCATTTTTTCTAACAATCTTAAATTGTATAGTGTTCTCTCTTACAAGAACCAACTGTAAATGACGAAAAGATATTTTCTTGTATTTATTTATAATTTTTTTTCACTTTATCGATTTTTACTTATCGGTTTATGAAAATGAAAAATGAAATGAAAAAAAGTTTATTTGGTTATTACAAGATTGAGTACTTAATAGAAAAAAGGTTTATACAATATTGTTTTTATTTATCCAACTATTTTCACTCACAGGGAGCCCTAACCACTTTACCAATATTTTATCTCCTTTTCGTTTTATTATTCTTTCTACTAAATAAATTTTGGATTCTTAGTTTTTTGAAGTTCTTCACTATAAAATGCACCTAAAACAGGTTGTTGTCTAGCGTCTTCTAATATATAAGTTGAAGGAATAGTATCCTGCACTTTTGTGATCTTGAATATTTCTGTAGACCAATTAGGAGTAAAACCTTTTTCAAAACATCCTTTATATTTGCTGATTCTCACAAAATCTCCTTCTCGAAATCTGCTCTTTTTCAATTTTGTCAGAGGTGCTAATGCAATATATTTTTGCAAAACAATGTTTTTATTATTTTGGTTAACTGATGCCGGTGTCCGTCTTATTGTTCTGTGGAAGCTATTATTGTATTCATATATTTTTATTTTGTAAAATGCTACCGATCCATTTGTAATTCCCATTCAGACTAAATTCTTTATATAGTTTATTTTTCAGTGTTCTTATGAATCGTTCTACGATAGAAGCTTTTTTCGTAGAATATGTAGAATAGTGATTAATATTGTACTTCTTGACTATATTTTGAAACATGTCATTATAAAATTCGGTCCCTAAATCTGTTTGCAAATTACGTGGTATGCGGGTTTTATGTAGTAGATTTTTGAAAGCATTTACAACAGAATTCTTGTTCTTTTGTTTAAGTGGGATCGCCCAAGCATACTTTGAGAAACAGTCGATTATCGTTAAAATATATTTAAAACCACAATTGAAATTTGATAATGATTGCATATCTATTAAATCTGCTTGCCATAGATCATCTATGTCTTTAAGAATAACTTTCCTACGGGGAAAATTTTTTCTTGCATATTTATGAATTTCATTTACGACGTCCAGTTTGCTCATAATGTTTTTTTAAAATACTACGAACTTCATTCAACTCAATATTCTTTTCAATTCTTTTTATACGATCACTTAAGCTGTTGATAATCTTGTTAATAATATTAATTGATTTATACAAATTATCTCTATTAGTTTTTTCAGTTCTATCCACTGTTAAACTGTCATCATTCATGGTTGATGTAGTCTAAACAACTGATTTATCTGGTGTGCTGACTAGTATTTTATAATTTTCGCTTCTTTTAGTTCCTCTATTATTGACATAATTTCGTTATCATGGTTACTATTTCCAGCACTTTGAGATGCAATCAATAACTTTAACCTTTCAACCAATTCATTAGGGTCATCCCAAAATACATAATCTGTGTTTCCTTTATATTGCTTTAATTTGGGTATGTATCCACCAGTCTTTTTTTCAAATAGTGGTTTAATTATTTTACGATATTTTAATCCTTTATCACCTTTAATTTGTCCGTTTGGGCTATAATTTCGTTTGTGAGCGTTAGTTATTTGAAGAATATCTTTGTAATTCACTTTATCGTTTTCTGTGACCAACTTTAAATTAGGTTTATTACGAATTAAAAGCTCATTTAGACCTGCAGTTAATTCATACTTTTTATTACTTATAGTTACATATTTATTTTTTAAAGCATTATTGGTGTTAGAAAATTTAACTGTAGAGTTACCCATCTTAAATATTTTGTTTTCACTGCGAATACCAAAAGGCACGTTTATATCATTATACATATCTATAACATCATCCTTCCCCAGAGATATTGTTGAATCATCCTTTATTTTGGTTGGAGTTTTATCATCTTGGCTATAATATTCTGAGTCATCTGTTATAGTAGCACTAAAATCTTCTTCTATAGTGGAGTTGGAATCACTATGAATCTCATTAGCACTAAAATCATCTTCTATAGTGGAGTTGCAATCACTATGCCTAACATTTAAGTTTATAACACCAGCAGTTGGACTATCTTTATTCTTAATTAATGTTTCTAATGGTTCTGTAATTGGTTTAAATACTTTTTTATACTTTAAATTAGCAGCGTCTTCTTCATTTTAATTAGTTTTATTTTGTTTTTTATACTGTTTTATTGAGTTTATTAGCTCCTTTTTAATGTTAGCCGCTTCCAACGGATCAGTGCTACTCATCATGTACTATTGGCAACAACTGCTATTTGCAAACATATGTTATACACTGAGTTAAATCTACCAAAACATATACTTTTTAAGGTTTCAAACGTGAATAAAAATATCAAATCCTTGTCTATATCTCCCATTGTTTAGTTCACAGTCTTTATTTATTATAATAAAAAAGTATAATTATTTCGCCATACAGAAGAACATAAGCTTTTAAATTTTTATCCATTCCATATCTGTATTAACATGTTCATTATACACATGCTTCAAATTAGTATCATCTTGTTTGAAAATTATTAATACATTAGCATTATCCCGGATAAGTTGTTTGGGTATTTTTTGACATATGTTTGAGTCAGATAGAAACAATCAATTTGTCGGTGTCTTCCCATTGCAAAGTAATTGCGAATGTTTACTTGGTTTTCACATGCCACATCATCGAATATCATAATTGAATTTTTCAAAGCCTCATTAGGATGAACTACTTCTTGGTTTTCGTTAAAAATAAAGAGTTTTGCTTCGGGAATATTTTTGGATTATTTCACTTAAGAAATGATATTTGGGTTGAAATGCTGTCTTAGAGCACAAATAAATATGTTTAAATTTTACTCCATTTTTGTGAACTAGTAAATTTAGCATAACGTTTGTCTTTCCACAGTTTGATGGTCCACAAATTATACAACGGATTGTATTAGGTAAAAGCACGCTGTGTCTGACTTTATTTAATTGACTGTCTAGCTGAATATTACGAATTTCTAAAGTATGTAGTTGCTTAACGTATTTCATGGTGCTGCTTGTTCAAAATCCTTTTATCGTCTGTAGTTTATAAAGATCTCATCATTTTATTAATAACAATATTATAGGGGTGAATAAATATAAATGATTTATTTATGTGGGTAGTACAAAGTCGATATTATGTGCATGAAATACACATTTCGATTAAGTAAAATTAATAGTTTATTTATTTAATATTAACTCTATATGTAGAGGAAAGCTTTCAGTTTCATAGAAGATAGGTATTAAAAATAAAAAGATAATTAAATTAAATGCATAAATGAACTTTATTGGAATATTAAAATGTATATACATATAAATTAATAATATAATTAACTTTGTTGCTATAATTTGTTTATAACTAGTCCTTTAAAATATTACAACATTTAAAATAATGTCTCACAATGCCCCCAAGGTAAAGTATCTGTTTGATTTGTTAGAACCTGTCTTTTATCATCATGTCTGTTTAATACAAGTTTGTTAATCGTCTGCGAATATAATACATGTTTCATAGATTTTATTAAATTCATATTACATCTCATATCAACATTTTTGTTTAAAGTGTTCATATAGTGTCTTGGTTTCAATTTCTTAGTTACTGATCTTGATACACCTTTTGCTTTCTTAATCTCAGTTTTTGTACTTTCAATACAGTATAGTTTTGCTCTCAAACCAATAAATTGTTTTATAATATCCCCACCCATTTCATCTTTAAAAAGTCCTGGAATTTTCGCATTTAATGCAGGCATTCCATAAACATTATTGATTTCAAAATTACTTGTATCATATTGAATGATATCTGACTTCATGTCCTTGTAAAAATCGTTAGTGTTTATTATATAAAGTAAACTGTCAGTGTCAGTATAGCATAACTTTACATTTTGATTATATTTCTTTTTGATGAAGTTATAATGATAATTGTACATGTGTTGCTTTGCATATTCAAGAACTGAAAATCCTATGTATATTGGCCTGTCTAAAGTGATCTTTTCCAAACTTAACTGAATTGCAACAAATTTATCTGAAAAAATTGACACACTTTTCAAGTTAGGTCTTAAGATTAGTTTTTCTGCACCAATTTCTTTATTTGTTTTATTAGTATTGTCTCTCCATTTTGTAACTAATTTAACATCTACTTGTTTTCGTCTATTTTCAATTGTCTTTCCAAATATAGCATTATTCAGAAGTTTAAAGAAATCCTTATCAAATTTAGATAACGAAGCTTGACGTAATCGTGTATTTAGCTCTATATACTTGGCCAGGAAATCTTGTTGCCGAAAACTAATTACACGATGAACTTTTTTCAATATAAGACCATTCTTTAAACATTCTTTCAAATACATATAATGAATAACATAATAAAATTTGTCATATAGGTTTGCTATAAGTTTTTTAGTTTTTCCACCTGGTGGAATATGCTTTTCAGGTGCAAATGGTAAATCACTATGGTAAGAATGTAAATAAGAAGGATAATCTAAATCCACTTCTAAAATATATCCAAATTCAGCATCATCAGAAATATTTAAAACATTTAAGTTTTTAATTTCTTCATCAGATAAAAATCGAAACTCAGATATTGGCATTTTTTTCATCATAGCGTAACCGTAAAGATTATTACAATCTAAGTAAACCAGATATGTTGATGGTTTTTCTCTATCATAGTTGGACATGTATTTATTATTCGCTTTAGCATGTCTTTGTGAACACTGAGCTAAACCACCACGTATTCCATTCTCTATCATTTCATACATTTCTTTATCATGTAATAAATCTAATTTAACACCTGTGTATAATAGCATTGCATCCCAACTTAAACCTGGAGAGGTAACATAATATGCAGGATCAAGTTTATAATATTTTAAACTACTATTTCTGAACTTTTCAAAAATATCACATAATAACAGCACATCACATTTCAAGTACAAATCTGTATATTCTCCAAGCGTATTTATATGAAAATTATTCCAAATACTTTGCGCACGAACATATTCCTCTTCACTGATGTTCTCACAAGTTATACTATTATAAAACTTTTCTCTATTTGGAAGGCACTTTTCGTTAAATCGTGACCATGAATCCATGTAATCATAAGGATATACGCCTTTTTGGCGAAGTAAGTTCAATTCTTTATCATTAAATATTGTTCGTAAATGTTTCAAATCTATGTCTGCCAAGTTTTTACTCAAGGTGTCTAAACTGGAGCTGAGAAATTGAAATGAATCTAAAAATTTGATCTGAATTGTGGAAGTAGAATTTGGATTTTTTAGAAACTTGGTGAAAGTAATATACTTTTCTTTCGTTTTTGGAATAATTTTAATATCACCTTCATATTTAGCCAACTCTTTTATGAATACATGAGCATCATAGTTTGCTAAATTATGGAAAATAACGGGAACAAAGGGACACACTCTATATAATAAGTTACATTTAGCATGAGCGGCACCTCTGTATTCACCAGTTATATGATCATGATCAGCGACTTTACTATTATAAATTGGCAGTTCACAAATATGACAGAGACTCGCATTATGATGTTCATTATTTTGTTCTAAAGTCATTGGTTTTCATAGGTTTCTTATTTCTAAGCACGCTTTCAATATACTTTACATCTTTGATCAAATATTTTATGAACTTTTCAACACAATCTGATCCTCTATATAGAACAAGTTTATTCAGATTTGCATCATGTGAGCAACAAATGTAATAGGCAAAACATGAAGGCTGATGTAATTTAAAGGTTTCAACATTATAACTGTTTTTTTCATAAATATTTAACAATAAACTTTCAAAATCAGCATATATAGCAAAATAAATTTTTTGTTTTCTTTCATAATTTCTGAATTGTAATTGACTATTTTTATTTGGTAAAACTGTCAACACGTTTGAACACGTGTGTGAATTATATTTCTCTTGTGTTATAAAAAATTGGAGACATCTTTCACATAAGTATGTTTTACCATGATGTTTGCTGACTTGTCGTCGAGTAAGTTTTACCAAGTCTTTAATCAAACAATAATGTCCTCCTGAGTTCTGTTCAAAATATAATAATTTATATGATTTTCTTTTCTTTGATTTGTCATATATAGAGGACCAGTTATTTGCTTCTTACTATCTAAACCATAAATGCTAATACTAATAGAAACATTGTTTTTCTCAAATAATCTTATATCTGTAGGCGATGGTGGGAAATTCATTCCTTTAATATTTAAAACTGATGAGTAGAATGGATATGAACTTGTTCGATTAGTATTTTTTGTACAAGGGAATAAGGCAGCTACTATACTCCATACAAAGCAATGATTATCAAAGTTTTTTCACATTTAGACAACTTTTTGTACTTCTGATTTCTTTAGGTAATTCTAGATAGCTACCACCTCTTAAGGGAGAGTACTTATTAATATTTATTTCTAAGTGATTGACAGAAATAAAACACCAGCCTGATTCACGGTGCTGAAATTCGCTCAGTTTAGAAATCAATGCATTCCAAGTTTTTGAATACAATTCAAATAAGTCAGTATTTATAAATATAGTCTCATACTTAGTATTAAAAGATTTAATTTGAATTTCATCTGAGTTCGGTAATTTGAAGTTAGCAAATAATTCCAAATTGAGCTTAAGACAGCCATGTTTAGACAAACTCATTGCTATGAGATTGTTCACATCATCTGTAATTTTAAATAAAAAGTCCTCAGGAGTAATACCCATATTTTCTCCAGTGTTAATTCTGTAAGTAACTATTCTTTCTTAAATGCTGTAGCTATTATATCTATGTTTTGAAAACTGGTTTTTAATAAACAATTACTTTTATGTAAATTTGTTCTCAAATGAAATCTATATGAGCTTTCCATAATTCGAATATTACAATCAGTACAAAACTTCATATTTTTAATCTTTGACTTTTCATTAATAGTTTTATATCTCTTTGACTTTTCATTTTTAGTTTTATTTCTCTTTAAGTTTTCATTTTTAGTTTTATTTTGGGTTTTTTCTGGAAGAAAAGAAACATGATTGTTAATTATTTTCAAATAGATAAGCATTTAATATTAAAACACACCAATAACAAAGTACATTCAAAAATTTTTTAAAAGCTATTCTAGAGGAATACACTTTATATTATTATATTATATTTATATTATAGATGAGGATAACAATAATAATAATATACTTAATGCATTAAATAGGTATAAATCACAACATAATGAATTATCAATATTTTTCCTCAGTTTATTATAGGAATACACTCGATTATAGATGAGGATAACAATAATAATATACCTACTTAATGCATCGCAGTTTATCCATATTACATGCTGGGTGTACTGACATAGGTAACTGGACAATCCTTGAAGTTATATTTTATTTCTTTTAAAAACTTAGCCAAATGCCGATAGGCAGGATTGTCATCGTCAATTTTCGTTTTTAGAGTCACCACAGCATGGCGCCATCTATTCATGGCTGAAATATTTTCTATTTCACTACACACGTAAAGTTTAAGATCTACGAAACGTAAGCCTTTGATATTAGGATTATATTGCTTAGATATACCATTAGAGCCGCGACGACATAAATATGATACAAGTCCATCTTTTTTATCGGGTTGCTGATCTTCATCTACATCCGTGTCAGACCCCATAATGTCTTTGGCCGTAACTCTCGCAGACGACGAGTGGGCGTGTGTCTGCAGAAGGCGCGCATCAATCTTCACCTTCTGTTTTCGGGCCTTCATAGACTTATCCTTATTTTCAATCTTGGACCTATAATTAAAGATAAAATAAAATTAAGTATATCTAATTATGAGTACTTAAATGGAAGAATAAAATAAGGGTAAAATAGGAAGGAAAGTAGAATTTATCACTGGAAGTGAAAAACTGCTTAGTCTAGATCAAAAAATGTTTTATAAAACCGACCTATGTAGTATAACATAAAAATATTAACTGATAAAGCTTTAGTTTTATAAAAGTTTAGTTATCCAATATAAAACGTATTACCCGCTAGTAGGTAGGTACTTAGTACTTTTATAAGTATACAGTATTAAGTACAATAAATAATAATAATAATGTAACCTATATTTTTATAAAACTGTAGGTACCTATTACATACAAATAATTTATAGAATGGTTATTCCCAAGATATGAATTCATAATAATGATAGGTAATTGCACTAGGTATTAATGCTCTGTATAAGACGATATTTGAGTAATGTAAATATTTAATTGAAAACTGTAGTTCTAGTAACATGTAGTAAGTATAATAAGATACCTTTTGCTGGAGGAGTGAGGAGTGTGAGTTTTCTTCCTCTTGGTGTGGCGGGCGGGCTCAGCCGCTGCGGGCGCCGGCGGAGACGGAGCGGGGGCCGGCGCGGGAGCCGCGCGCTCCGGGGACGACTCTCTACTGCTGGACGAGTCGCTCTCGGTCGAAGAACTATCACAGCTCTGATTGACTTCTTGTTTACTCGACCTAGAATATAAGAATGAATACTTAATTAATACAGCTTATTTAAGATAGATTTCGTTTAGGGTGAATACTAGTATTAGTAAGTAGGTATATTTTATTAAAGTAACTCTAAGATCACTCGTTCGGATAGCACCTAATTGTTTGAACACTTCTTACATTCTGAACAATAAATAAAACACTAGATATTTAATACTTACATGTTGAAAACAACTTCTCTTGACGCACTAATTTAAAACTGAACTTAGCTGAGAACTTAACTTTACGAAAATAGAGTAGGTACCTAGGTACTAACGTAATTAGGCACTGGCTGACACAAAAAAATTCAAACAAATAACGGGGTATGTACTCACCGAGACCTATTAATAGATTTTGAGGTTCATTGGTGTTAGTAATGTAATAAGATGGAATAAACTTACCCGATAAGGTATGGCCATGAGAGTGTGTGCATATACACGACAAGGAGCCTGGTCAGCAAAACTTCCTTAATCGATAGACAACCGATATTTTTACGAAACTATTACTTGGCTGTGGCTTTACTTTCTCAAATATTAATTTGCTTTTGCTTTCTTTAATAATATTATTTAAGGTCGCATACAAAACTTAGACCTAACGATTGTGAAAATTAAATGACATAGGTACATACAGTCTTACGTCCTTAAAGGTAGTTTATTTTATTGCGGACAATGTTACTATAGGTAAATACCTAAGTAAATACCAAAGTATATAGATTTTCCCTACAATTTATTAAGAGTTTATTTCATTTTGTTTTTAAATACTGTCCAGTAGAGACGTAAATAAATGTTTTACCGTATAACTGAAGATCAAAATAAGCTTATAATGTCGGTAAGTCCCACCCATTTTATATTATGTTATGAACTTGTCGTACCTAAGTAATTAAATAAGTATTATAGTTAAAAGTATATTATATTGATTGCAGGAATCGGAATCTTTGTTCAATTTTATTCCGTCTACCCAAATTAATAATGGAAAACAAAGTGGCGACGGATCAGGCATGTCAAGAAAAAGAACACAAGAAAACGAGATGTATTCATTCATTAAAATTCCTGTCCTAGGTCGTAAAATTATAAAACTAGAAATATATGATGCAGAACTATTTAAGAATGATGAAATATGTAAATGTACAGCAGAAATATGTTGCCAGCACATCGTTCAAAACTTATTTAAAGATGAAATATATACTGCGGCCCGCGGATTAATTGAGAAGATGAGTGATAAAATATGTGATGAAAACAGCAAGTTTTTTTAATATTATAATATCTTAATACCATAATTTTTCACACTTGCTGTTTTTTAAATAAATTCTCAATTAGCTATTCTAATTAAGATAGTTTTACTTTCATTATATTTATTAGGTATTTTAGATGTAAATATAGAGTTATGTATTCATTTATATTCGTAGTAGTAAGTTATTATAGTGTACATGTATTTTGAAACTATTTATTTATCATTAAAATAAAAAAAATTGGGAATTGGGCTCTCTGGATCGCGCTATTTCAACATAATCAGAGTTTTAGTTTTCAGTTATAGGTGAATGGTCAACTCATAGTGCACGGGGGCACACGCGCCCCCAGTGCGCTCTTAGTTGATCTATTCACCTAATACTGAAAACTAAAACTCCGATTATGTTGAAAGAGCGTGAGCCAGAGAACCCAATTCCCTACTACTACTACTGATACATACCGAAAATGATTTAACGAAGAACAGAGTGACAAAGCACTGAGACGGTCAGCAAAATCCCAGCTTCAGCTTCTATTCCAGAGTCGTGGTGTGGTGGTGACAGCTCAAGTCCAGAGACGGTGAACAAAATCCCAACTTCGGCTTCTACGGCGGTGATGACTTGCTTCAGGCTCAGAGCGCTTCTACTTATACTTTTAAACAAGGACTGGAACGAGTGAAGCATGTTTCGAAATGTTCGTGTTTTATACCATTCCTAAAATCGAATAATTAATTATTCAAACGAATTATGTTTCATTAAAATCGTTTGTACTTACTACCATTTGCTTTAAAACTACATAATTACAAATTTGTTAATGCGGATATTTTTTTACCTTCAAAGTAATAATCACATTTAGCTTGCATTTTTTGAATGAGTATTATATTGAATCACTTTTATATTACCAATTTATCATTGCATTTGGTAATTCAATATGGGTACACTGAATGTATCTAGCTTGCACTTTTTTAGCGGTAATATTAATTAGGTAAATATTTTAGGCAAACTAGAATAAAATTTGAACAAATTTAAATAAGCATTTGATTACCTCGATTTCATTGAATAATTATATTTAGCTTGCACTTTTTGCACGACCTCATTACTGTTTTTGTTTCACAAATTAGCATTTGCGTTTGGCTATTCAATTTATGTGTAGAAAATGCCTCTAGCTTGCACTTTTTAGCAGTATATTTGATTTTGTCAATATTATTTTCGCCAAACTAAGGTAAAATTCGTGACAAATTTATTAATGCAGGTGTTTTCCTAATAATTACAAGTTTATTGCATTTTTTAATCAACATCTTTATCTTTGTAAAATTCGACATTAAAAGGCCGGTTTAAAATGGTAAACCGTCACAAACAACCCGGACTCATCCAAAGGACTTCATTCAATAGACTCAAGTATAGCTGCACTCCTAGTCGAGATCCTGCGCCTGACCAAGCTGTGAACATCTAGCTACACTTCTAACCGGGACCCGCTCATAGCCAAGACAAGACTTCGAAGCCTAACAGCACTCATTGTAACGCGGTTACAAGTCAAGATCTTGCTCCTCGCCAAGAAGCCGTGATCATCTAGCCGCACTCATAGTGTAAGTATGTAACATGCCTATCCAAATTCTTTTCAGTTGTGATAGCTCATTGAGCTAAACCTTGGTTAGGGCCCTGTTCCACTAAATTTATTTCATGTACTGATTTTGATGTTGTACAATTGTCGCATTCAGATTGTACATTTAAATAGGTTCGGTTTATTAAAATTTATATCTGTTAATGGGAAAGCACTCCGCTTGTAGTGAGCGAAGCGAAAACCTCGGTTAGGGCCCTGTTCCACTAAATTTATTTCATGTACTGATTTTGATGTTGTACAATTGTCGCATTCAGATTGTACATTTAAATAGGTTCGGTTTATTAAAATTTATATCTGTTAATGGGAAAGCACTCCGCTTGTAGTGAGCGAAGCGAAAACCTCGGTTAGGGCCCTGTTCCACTAAATTTATTTCATGTACTGATTTTGATGTTGTACAATTGTCGCATTCACATTTAAATAGGTTCGGCTTATTAAAATTTATATCTGTTAATGGGAAAGCACTCCGCTTGTAGTGAGCGAAGCGAAAACCTTGGTTAGGGCCCTGTTCCACTAAATTTATTTCATGTACTGATTTTGATGTTGTACAATTGTCGCATTCACATTTAAATAGGTTCGGTTTATTAAAATTTATATCTGTTAATGGGAAAGCACTCCGCTTGTAGTGAGCGAAGCGAAAACCTTGGTTAGGGCCCTGTTCCACTCTGTTATTGGGAAAGCACCCCGCTTGTAGTGAGCGAAGCGAAAACCTTGGTTAGGGCCCTGTTCCACTCTGTTATTGGGAAAGCTACTCCACTTGTAGTGAGCGAAGCGAAAACCTTGGTTAGGGCCCTGTTCCACTCTGTTATTGGGAAAGCTACTCCACTTGTAGTGAGCGATGCGACACGAAAAGTGGAGTAGCTTTCCCAATACCGTACTACTTGCGCGCGAAAAAACAAGCACAGAACCGGCGTTGACAGTGGTCACGGCGGTACTGAATGTTCCGAGCGAGACTGGCCAGTGCAAGGATTAGAACACAGCGTAGTTGTAGATGTGTTTTTTATTAATTGTTAATTATCTACAAAATTTACAAAAAATGTACTTTGGCCATAAACTAGATCTGATAAAGCGCTATACAACTATGTAAGTTTCGTGTTGATATTCACAATAGTTTTCAAGATATTTCGCTTATAAAAACGTAAAAAAGGTAATTTTCAAATCGAAATTCTATCGAGAATTTTTTAAGTAATTGAGTTTCCACGTTGGCCACAAACTTGATAAAGATTTAAATAATAACATATAAAAAAATTAGAGCTGTGGTAATCGGACAAGTATTTAAAAAATCGATTCTAAAATGCCTCTTTTGTCTGATCACACCGCCTTAATACATTGCGCGGATATCACACCATGAGTTAAGCACCTAAATGCGTAGTTGACATGTTTATGGGTCCTTACAAGTGTTTCTAACGCTAACTTTAACAATTTTAAACTGAATAATTGTAAGTGTTTTGAAATTGATGCAAAAAACTAGGTGGGCCCTATTTTGTTTTGAGTAGTTTATTATCATATCTGTGGTTATACAAAACTAGACCAGTGACTTGAATTTAAATTATGCAAATTACATTTCCATTCAGTATGTTTCCGACTTAATTTTTTAATCTCATGACATGTGAAACGTTCATAGCATGTAATGTCATTACGAATTAATTCCATCATACGCTTTTGTGCCTGTGGTTGACGGGTGGTCGTGGAATTTCACGCCCCTCTTCCTATTTCCTCGTCCTTGCCCTTTGGGTTGCCGACATTCAGTGCCCTTAAAGCGTGTAAATATACGGACAAACTAAAACAGTTTTTTGTTTCAATGCAGAGCTAAACTTTATTCGTTTGAAAATAGAGACCAGTTTTCGGAACTATACGCAGAAGTTTTAGTTAGGGAAACATTTTTTTAAAGGCACGAGTAAGTTTGGAATGTTTGTGGATTCAATATATTAATGTTTTAGTTTAGATTCTCAATGGAGTGAATTTAAACAAACATATATTATTCATTCATAACATTCAGAATAAACCTGTTGTATTATAAAAGCGATATTTTTCTATGAAAAAGATAGAATAAGCATATAAACCAGATTTTTATTTGAACCAAATAGAGGGACAAAATAATTCTACGAGTATAATAATAAACGCAGTACACAAAACATAGTAAATTAAAATTAGGCTATTATAAATTAGAATAATACCAGCTTTGGTAAGTAATTTTACGTTGAAAGCGTCCCTCTTGAGATTGAGAGGGTGTTCCGGGATAGAGATACAAAAATATTCATTTCGTTCTTTTTTCCAATGCAATATTAAAGTCTTTTCTAATTTTGTAATGTTATATTATGTAAAGGCAAACTTAATGCTTCAAAGCATCTCTTCGAAATATTGGCGGAGGTCCATTTGAAGGTACCAATCATCTTACGTAATCATTAAAATTATAAACTTCCTGTTACTTGGAAGCTCAGAGCTATATATTTCAATAAAATTAAAATATCCGTACCATAATGGTAACTTTTTTACTAATGTTGGACATAAAGTCCAAAGCAAATTATAGATGAACCAGTCTTTAGCAACCAAGCTAATAACAAACAACATTACCTAAGAAAAAACACATAAAACCAAAAAAAGGTAGGTAATGGAATATTTAATAGATTGACTGTAAATTATTAGGTCTGGCAACCAAATTGCCCCTTTAAGATTAAATAGAATGTCTTTACTTACTAAAATGTTATTGTATCGAACAACAATTTATCAGTTTTATAGCCAGCCACCAAACTGCTATTAAAATATCATTAGTGGCCCATTTTCGTGGATATCGTGTAGGTATATATTTCACTAATAGCATGCATATATAATTTTAAAGTCGATTCTCGCCAGCTTGGGAATAAGCAACAATGATTCAAAAAGAGATATTACACAATTTCGTTTATCTGCTAAAATAGGTAATAAGTAAAATATAATAGACACTACAAATATCTCTCTCTGTATCAACTCTAAATAAAAAGATAGTACCTACCTATATGCCACCGAAACCAAAGATAAGCAAGCCTGTATGCATTTCTTTTGTAAATTTCTCTGTATTTATTGTAGTGTTTTGTATACGATAAAGCATTAATTTGGCCTTTGCATTATAAATATTTGTATAATAGAGAATTTTACCTATTTATCATTGTAAGGGATAAATATCATTTTATTACAGTTTCTTACTTAATAAACCTGGTCTACATCTGCAACTAGTTCTACATTTTCACAGTTTACCGTACCCGAACCAACATTTAAATCACAGGAAATTATGTCTGATCTCGAAACTAGTAGTGTAACAAGTATAGATGAAGATATAAGAAAACCCAGAGTTTCAAGAAAGAAAAAGAAGATAACTGATAATAATAGTGATGAGGATACCTGGAAAAATATTAATGAAATACTACCAACTTTAGACCCGCAACATAAGTTTCCGTTAAGTATTAATCAATTTATTAGTTTATTAGATAAAACCAAGGGTAAACAAAATATTAAAACAATTGTATTCGATTTTACTGACAAAATAGATGAATTAATAGAAATGTGCAATCTATTGTACCCTAACTTTAGTAAAGGAGTAAAAAATAAGTGTAGTAGATTATTGCGAAAAATTTATGAAATTAAAGGTTTATCCACATAGTGACACATACATCTACTACCCTTATTTTATATATAACATTCATTAAAATAATGCAATGGAATGTAAATGGTTATTACGAAAGACTAGAAAGTATTAAATATTTAATAACAAAGTTGGACCCCATATTTATATGTTTGCAAGAGACTAATTTTAAAGATAATAGTTGTGCTAATAATTTTAAAGATAACAGGATATGAGAATTTTTACAAAAACAGAACAGATTGTAATAGAGCAAGTGGAGGAGTTGTTATCTTTGTTAAAACATTTACTTTTCCCGAACCGGTACACATAAATAGTAACTTTGAAATCATAGCTGTGAAAATTAAATATCCTTTTGATCTTACGATTTGTAATATATACCTACCTAATAGTCAACCTTTTACACATCTCGATTTAAATAATATTAATTATATTATTTAAATCGAGATGTGTAAAAGGTTGACTACATGAACCATTTATAATCATAGGAGATTTTAACAGTCATCATTATTATTGGGGATCTTATAAATGTGACCAACGAGGTAATGAGTTAGCACTTTGGCTCGATGAGAATGAAAGATTGGTATTGTTGAATTCGGGTTTACCGACTCGCTTTAATAGTAATAAAGGAACCACAAGTTCCATTGATTTAACCATAGCTTCTCAAAGTATATGTAGCATCATATTTTGATTGGAACGCTTTGGATACCTTATATGACAGTGACCACTTTCCAATAATGATTAACTCTTACGCTAACGAACTCTCTCATGAGATACAGTCTATTCCATCAAGATATAAATTTCATTTAGCAAATTGGGAACTGTACCAAGATGAATTGATATCATCGTTGCCTTCGTTACCTGACATTAATAGTACAAATTACTCCATTACTGAGTTAATAGATAAATTTAATGATTACATAAGAAATGCTGCTATAAAATCAATACCAAAAACCTCTGGAAGATTAGGAAAAAGACAACTCCCATGGTGGAATAAAGAATGTATGAATGCAATAAAAAGTTATAAAAGGGCATTTAGACTTTATAAGAAACATGCGGCTACCGACGTTGACTATAAGCTAAAAATAGATTACAAAAAAAGAGGGCTTATGCTAGAAGATTGCTAAAATATACTCGAAATAAACACTGGGAAGACTTTGTTTCAACAATTAATAGTTCAACACCTATTAGCGAAGTCTGGAAGAAAATCCATATAATTAATAAAGGAAAAGTTATGAAAAATTTGATAATATTAGAGCAATCTTCAGGAGATTTGTCTTCTGATCCCATAGTAAATTCAAATCTTCTAGCCAATACGTTTTCACAAAATTCACACTCAAGTAACTATGAACCCACTTTTCTAACTTTTAAAATTGAACAAGAAGCCAAAGGAGTTAGTTTCGAAGCTGGACAAAATAATAATATAATTAATAATGATATTCAAATGTATGAATTAAACCAAATTATCTCTAATCTAGGAAATACAAGTTCTGGTCCAGATGAAATTCCAAATATCCTAATTAAACACCTTCCAGAGAGTTCACTACAATACCTGTTACAAATATACAATTTCATTTGGAAAACTCATATGTTTCCTACACAATGGCGACAAGCTACTGTTATACCAATTCTCAAGCCAGGAAAACTACCTACTGCTACGACCAGTTACAGACCAATAGCTTTAACATGCAATTTATGTAAAATATTGGAAAAAATCATATGTAAAAGATTGAGATGGTTACTAGAGACAAAAGAATACTTAACACCTGGTCAATTTGGATTTAGACAATTCCGTTCTACACTGGATCACTTAGTTAATATAGAAAACGAAATTACAAACGCCTTTGCCAATAATGAAAAACTTGTACTAGTTGCATTGGATATCGAAAAAGCCTATGAAATGGAATGGAAACCGAGGGTAATAGAAATTCTTCGTTCATGCAATATCGAAGGAAATATTTTAGCTTTTGTGCATAATTTTCTCGTAGAAAGATTTATTAGAGTTAGAATCAATAATACATTATCAAACCCAGTTCCTATTGAAAATGGATTACCTCAAGGTTCCGTACTAAGTGTTATATTATTTTTAATTGCTATAAATGATGTACTTACAGTAGTAGAAAAACCCGTGAAAGAGTATCTTTTTGCAGATGATTTAACTATTATATGTAGTGGGAGAAACTTGAAATCAACTTCTAATGTTATACAGGATAAATTGACAAATTTGGAAAAATGGTCTAACAAAACAGGTTTTAAATTTTCAAAGTCAAAGACGGAAGTAATTGTGTTTTCCAGAAATAAAGGAATCGAATCAGTAAAGTTATCAATTGGCCATAACATAATCAAACAGGTTGAAACATTAAGATTACTGGTTTTAAATTTTGATCGCAAACTAAATTGGAAAAGTCATATACATTCATTAAAGACAATGTGTTATAAAAGAGGAAATATTATCAAAATATTATCTTCGTTTCGATGAGGTGCGTATAGCAAATGCTTACTTAATACATATAAAGCCTTAATACGTCAGAAACTTGATTATGGTTCGATTATATATGATGCTGCCTCCCAAGAAACTTTAAAGTCATTAGAGGTTGTACAAAATAACTGTTTAAGATTGTCAATAGGTGCTTTTCGAACCAGTCCCATCGATAGTATTTTAGCCGAATCAAATGAATTTCCTTTATCTATCAGAAGAAAACAATTATGTTTAGTATATTTGACAAAAATACTTTCATGCCCAAACTATTCAATACATAGCTGTTATGCGAATGTTAACAATACAAATGATCATGAATATGAACTTCGCAAAACATTACTTAGACCATTAAGAATTAGACTTTTAGAATACCAAAAAGAATTCAAGATACGTTTACATACGCCTTTCGCCAAGGAGTTTTCCAGATTTGCCCCTTGGAATGTTCCGTCCTTACCTGTCAATTTAGAAATATCGGAACATACAAAAGATAATACTCCAGAGTACTCGTATATATATATAGACAATTATTTTTTAGTTTACTCGAACGCTACAAAGAATATAAAGTATTTTATACAGATGGTTCGGTTTTAAATGGCAGGTCTGGATGCGCCGTAGTATCGGGAAATGATAAGTTTAGGATTAGATTACAGAACTACGCCTCTGTATTTACGTGTGAAGCTGTAGGTATTATAAAGGCACTACAATTAATAAAAAATAACGGCTCCAAAAATAATATTATATTCAGTGATTCCAAATCATGTCTTATGGCTATAAGTAACTTAGGAAATACGGAGCCGATGATAAAACATAAACAAGAACTAATGTTGGAAATAATTAGCTCCAATAAAGTTATCGAGTTGATTTGGATACCTGGTCATCAGGGAATAGCTGGCAATGAAAAATCGGATTTTGAGGCTAGGGAAGCTACTAAAGTAATAAATATATGCGAAACGCATGAAACAAACCAAATGGACATGATTAATTATGTGAAGCTATGTGTTAAAATTAAATGGAATGAAATTTGGATAGATAAGAATAAGGAGTCTAAATTATTTCAAATACGCAAATCAATTTTTGATAAAAAACCAATATTGTTTACAAATAGAAATGATCAAACAGTGATAACCAGAATTCGTATTGGCCATACCAATCTTTCTCATATCCACCTAATAACAAAAAAGGATAGAAATAAGTGTGATCGATGTAATTCTGATGTTTCCGTTTCCCATATATTAATTGATTGTTTAGGTTATAGCCAGGAAAGATTAACAGTAAACTTACCTAATGGATTTATCGATTGTCTAAATGAAAATGGATATACAAAATCTCTAGAATTTCTTAAGCTAATTAATATTTATAACTTAATTTAAGTTAATTGGTGGTCGTTAATGACCTCGATGTTAAAACGACCTTAAATAAAAATAATAAAAAAAACTGGTCTAGGTAATTTAAATTAAATATTGTCTCGTTCTGCAAGATATTAATGTGTAAAATAATACATTTCTTACTCGTTCGCAAGCAATGTTATGAAAAAAAAACAATGACTATACTATACGCCAACCGTCGTGGCCCGCGCTGTCATATAACGTTCTATGACTGCGTGTGCCACGACGGTTGGCGTATAGTATAGTATTTATTTCAACTCTTTTGTAAATAAACAAATGGACATTACATAATTCATTTGTTCTGAAATTTTCGTAATGTTTCCTACAAGAAAAATATAAACATCGGCAGATGTTACTCTTTGCTATTTTGTTAACATCAAGTACATGAAATATATTATGACGGCCGATTGGTCTAGTAGTTAGTGACCCTGCCTGCGACGCCATAGGTCCTAGGTTCGAATCCCGGTAGGTGCAAACATTGATATGATGAATATCAATAAGGTTTAATGGCACCCTGAACCTAATTGTAACTCTTTTAAAAATCTGAAATAAATAAATTTAAAAAAAATATATATATCGATGTTTGTTTCCGAGTCATGGATGTTTCTATACTTATCTATGTATTTATATACCGTTGCTTAGTACCCACGACACAAGACCTTAGGGATCTTAATGTGGGAGTAGGTTAATGGTGTTGTGTAGTGTGTGAATATTTTTATTTATTTATTTATTATATAAAACCCATGCCGTGTAACACTTTTGAGTAACTAAAAAAATATCGGTTTACAAAACTATAATATCATACACATTTCTATTGTAATTGATAACTTCACTTTAGTAATTCATATAGAAAATAATATTACTTTATTTATGACGTAAGTAGATAAACTAAATTAAAACGAAACTTATGATCGTGAGTCTGAGCCTAAGTACATGTCTATTTTTTTTTTATTACAGGCCTCTATTGTGAAGGGCACAATAATGTCGCTAATGTAAAGACCATGTCTAACAACAATTATCAAATTTTATCAGCCGTCAAGCGACATCATCACCTTTGGGTACGTCTGTCATCTATCATTGATTTCAACTAAATTTATGTTTTCCATTCTACATCAATATCATCCATTACAAATTCAGAAATCATTCTACTAGATACAAAGGTTGTATAGTACCTACAAACATAGTTTCACTTGCCTTTCCTTCGGCATAACCGAAAAAAAGACAACACTTGTGACGTTTTTCCGTTTTTCAACAAACTTGTAAGTCAAGTGCCTACCTGTACGTCACTGCTTCCCAACTATTTCCATAAACTGAATAGTATGTATGAAAATTTCCACACTTCCGCGAGAAAGTAGAATTGGGGCAAATATCCGACGAATAGTTTCTATCGTGAAATGCTTTTATTGTTTTCTTAGCACGAACTTTGTGAGGAAAATTTAGATTTTGGCAGCTATTTTCAGGCTGATATGGGTTACCTACTTACTGCATATTTAAGCAACTACTTATGGGCGATATACCTACTCGGTGGCTAACTAGTTACAATATCTCTAAGACGTAGAGACTACTCACTTTTGCGTTAAATATAATTATGATGCTAGTTTGAATTCATTATGATACAGAATGCATATGCACACGACTATGTTCCTAAAATGGGATAGCCAGAACTGCAAGATAAAAGAGGTCCTACGGTCTTATTTTGCTAAACGAGTAGAAGCGGGGCCAGATGTAAAAGATCAGTGATAAATTTCTAACCTGACAGATGCCGCTAAATTTCTTAGTCGAACCTTACGACATGCACGGAAGGAGATGCAGCTGACGTATTCTACTGAAGCCCCGCATTAGCAGGGCATCCCATTCTATTTACTAATTTATTCAGATTTTAAAATAAGTGCATACCTTTATATATATATTATAATATACCAAAAATTTTAAAAACACTAGTTGTAGGTATATTAAATTACTAGTTACCACAAATTAAATTGCAGCTCACGTGTTAATAATGTAATTAACGCGTGCCAGCTTTTACGCAGGCCTAAATATTATCATAAATAGATTTTATTAAAAAAGTAAGTGTTGTTTTAACTTAGAGTAATTTTTTTACTAGTGAAATAGATATATAGTCAATCGACAAATAAATAAATGAATTGAGTGCAATTTATTCACAATTGTATGAGACGGTTAGATACGGTTTTAACAACTCTTAAAACAAGATCGTTGTGGAGGCGAGACGTCTCTATAGTCAGCATTGAAGATAGAAACAATCCTTAGAGATCGGCTACGAGATAGAAACAATCCTTAGAGATCGACTTCGAGATAGAAATAATCCTTAGAAATCAAGGTGATCCCAGAACGTGCTATTATAACTCCTAAAATATTTCAAATACCCACAGCCAAGGTAAGAAAATAAATGCATATAACAGTACATACTCACACTCGTATTTCCTGCAATATCTACTGTGAAAATTAAGACAGTGTTGCCTAATCCTTTAATTTATATAATTGAGTGAGATAGACACATTAATCCCTTACAATAGTGTCAGCATCCCGGAGGACTAAGCACTTGAAGCTACTTTAATTTTGCCATCAATTATGTTGGGTCCTTAAGGTGAGATGAAGTTTATTGCGTGCTTTGGGGGGCCTTATCCGTCAAGTTTAAGGACTGTTGCCGAATATAGACGTCGCGTCGTTTGCTGACTCCGCTGCATTGAAATATGGTAACATTATCTTTATACGCAATAATTAATAAAAATCACGGAATTTTAATGTTTTTTGTTAGTCTAAATTTTACACTCTACCTCTACAGAAATAGCCTGTTGTAGATTATTCGTACATATACAAGCAGTTGACTCCTTCAGGTAAAAACTGTCACTAAATACAGTATCAGAAAAAACATTATAATATTCGCAGTGCCCGGCTTATATTGACTTTGTACGAGCTTACGTCGTACGATAACCTAAACGTACCGTAAACTAGCCCATATGTCATTGAACCTTCTGGTCCAAGGCATTATTTTTGCCTTACCGCCACATTCAGTTTCTAATAAGACCATTTATATAGCCTAATACGAGTATAATGATCTTCCAAGTTATGGTCACATGCACGAAGTTTCCGGCTAATTCCAATGATATCTCTTTCTTTAAAAGTATCAGGTGTTTTCCCTATTACGACTTTTATCTAAATTATCATTCATATAGCTTATATTAAATTATACACCTATGCTACGTTTATTTATCTTTAACGGGTAACTTCAAGGGTTACATTAATGGGAATTGTTAGAATTAGTAAGTGAAAGATAAGATGATGAAAGACCATTCGCGACCTTTAGGGTCAAATCTAAAATAACTTAAACGGTTACGTCTCCAGAGAAGCCCAAGGGCGCTTCTCAACTACAAACTGAATATAAACTTACACAAATAGATGGAACTTTAAAATTGGATAATTCGTTTAAAATCTAAGTTGTTAGCGTCTAATTGGCGGTAACGAAATTGGATTAGACTGTTATGTTGTGGCTTATTAGTACCTATTTAATAACAAATAAAGAGAGAAAGGGCAATGCGCTCGGAAACGGAAATCGAAGCTTTTTTACTTTGAATTATATTTTTTATAAACATAAAAGGTACCTATATACTGCAAGTATTGCATATAACCATTTTATGTGAATTAAAATATTAAATTAATTGCTATATTTCAAAAATATGTCGGTGAACTTAGCAGATAATTTTCCAGCGGCTCAAAAATATAATAAATATGGAAAATAAATAAATCTTATTTTTACCGAAGCCATCCCAAAAATTATGCATAATAATACAAATTAATGTATGCAAAATTGGCTAGCTTTAGAAAAAGCAACAGCTACTTCTCATATATCTACCATTATTTCGTGAGAAGTGACATGTAAAAAAATTGCAAAATAACGTAAAGTTATGGCCCGAACGCGTGTATTTTGTAGCAAAATGGTTCTGTCTAATTTTGTTTTACTTTATAAGGATTTACGCGAAATCCAGGAGTCTACATGCGTGAGTTTATTTACAAAAATATATATCTTACTTAGCTTAAGATTACTGTAAGCCCGTATAAGAAGATTTATATTGGAGTTTAATAACGGAATTTATAGGGATATGTATCGAACACGTACTTTCAACAAGAAATTTTAAGGGCGAATAGAAACGAAACCTAATCATACAATGATTAGGTTTCATTTCTATTCGCTTAGTACTAAATTGATAATCATTGTACTTAGTACTAAATTGATAATCATTGTAGTACTTAGTACTAAATTGATAATCATTGTACTTAGTACTAAATTGATCTATCCAAACTATGGACGTAGAGTTGATTAGCTCTAAAGGTATATAAAAATTTGCACGAAGCTAGGTCCCTCAAGCAAAACTTATCATATTGACTCATATTTATATCACACTCAACTATTGAAAAATAATCATGTACTTTGTCAAAGAAAACAAAGGAGGTATACCTACTACGGAATATTAAGGGAAAGCTTAGGCTACCGAGGAATACGAGCTTTTCGTGCCAATTTCACCACTTGCTCATAAATTTGGGATAACCTATCTGGAACTTATTAGCAAGAGGCACTTAGTCTATTGATATATAAATACGTCGCTTTAAAGTAATTTTACATACATACAATAATCACGCCCTTATCCCTTACGGGGTAGGCAGAGCACCAATGGCCAATAGAACCATATGGTGCCACTTCTGACCAATTTTGAAGGTAGGTAGTTGAGATGTACAAGTTCAGTTAGTAGTGACAGGTGGTCAGCCCATTGCCTACAAAACACCAAGATCCTCTTGTCCCTCTACTGACTTGTACAGTACGCCCGGGAAGAGAAGCAGCTGTAGTATTATACTTTTTTTTTACTCCCAGAGCAGAATAGAAGTAATTTTAATTTTAGAAGAAAGTAATTTTATGGGGTTGTTTATATCAAATTTTATTTTTAGCCTACCCACGCAATCCAAATTTACCTAACCTTCCTTATATAATTTATTTATAGATTTAATTAGCTCGCCATACTTAGTAAATTCCTACTCGAAAGTTACAAATGTGCAAAACTTTAGGCATAGCAATTTGTTAAGCTAAACCTCAGACGCCCTCGATAGAGTCAAGGTCAACCAATATAGGCTCTTCCAGCTCATTGAAGATCTATAGCCTCATTTCTTTACGTATCCAGCGAAGAAGGTCAGAGTCCTAGATTTATAGGTACATATTAGGATTAAACCTAAGAAGTTTGTTTGTAAAATAAAAGTATGTAAATATGTATTTTAAAGGGAAGACGACATTGGCGTAATATCCAACTTTTTTGTTCATAAACGCCGTATTATTCAAATTACGATGATATGAATATGAATCTGAATTGAGTTACATTTCAAATATTTAACGTTTTTCCCTGTATTATAAATTCTGCTTTGTTTTATGTCACAAACAATTGCTTTACCTTACGTGATTGACAGCAATGCAAAACTCGTTATTATAGGTGTTTTAAAATTAAGAATGTACCTACATTTTATTATTATGTATGTTTCTTTTTAATATAAAACTAAGATATGCTATTTTTTTCCTATAAGTATCTCAAACTATATACTTAGTTGGGAAAATATATTCGCTTAATAGAATATATGTGTCTGTTAAAGAGCGTAAAATAATTCAAGTAAACATTAATAAAATCACACAATTTTGTCAACACACTAAAAACATCGTTTATTTAATTAAAACTTTAACAGATTCATGGACTAATTTGATCTGTGCAGTGAAATAGACACTACCAACCAGGGCGCCGATTCTCATGTTCTTCGACATATCTATCCACCCATTCATCCTCAACACTCGACTGATATATGCACAAAAATATCAAAAATCAAAATAGCTGATAAAATATGATCAGCTGATATTTTCCGTACGTGGTGGTAGATATATAAAATACCACCAACAATCGACATTCATCTCTAACAATATAAACTAGGTACTGTAGGTACTTCAGTGTTGGTAGTTGAAACCTGAGCACAACTTATTGATGTCTGTTGTTGAAATGACAGCCATTTTGTTTTTCAGATATTTTTATGAATATTTATGTCGATTTTAGATAAAATGTAAAGTGCATGATAATCGGGACCCAAGACTTCAAAGTCAACTTCAATAACTGCGTCCGAATTTCTAATAAGGTATAGGTTGGAAACTAAGCTAAGAACTTGGGTGCTTGTTAGTCGCTTCTGCCGTTCTGCCTCAAGTTCAATATTGTGGTAACATGTTCTATGTTGGTAAATGAAAATGTTTGTTATTTAAGATGCCATGAAATTGGGGAAGGTTATAGTTAAGTTTTTTGGAGACAAATTATTTTTTCTGACATTTAGGAAGAGAACCGGACCTCATTAAATTTCTAGTTAGAACTAAATTTGAAACGTAGCATAAAACATATTTGTCTGAACTTAAACCGTGATTATTTTTTGTGAAAAATATGCACTTAGGTTTCTTCGTATATGTTCATCATCATCATCATCAGCCTATTGCAGTCCACTGCTGGACGTAGGCCTCCCCCAGGGCACATTACAAGACTGCCATGGGGGGTATTTGCCCATAGTCACCACGCTGGGTAGGCGGGTTGGTGACCGCAGTTTGTATTTTGGACTATGTTGTCAACACGGGAGGCGCTGCTGCCCACCTCCCGGAAACCCTTAATAGCCTCGTACGATACCCACGGGCAGACATGGGGTGGTACGAATTCTACTCTGCCGGCACCACGCGGTCAACGTGTACATACGTATCTAGAATAATAAATGAATAAGTATATCTAAAAATACCTGTCATGAACTGTCCAAAATACGTAAACATACCTGCAACAAAAAAAACACAGTAAACAAAATTATTCGATTCGACTTAATAAAATAAACTGGACTGTTTAAATTAATAACAAAAACTCCGCTTAGCACGCCGCGGCTGAATAAACGACTTGTAAATGGGTAAAAATGAAATTAATTAGTTTGTTGACGACGTCAAAGAAAAAAGATAATTGAGCGAGACTGACGGAGGATGGGAACCTCCCTGTTGTCATAGCAAACACCATGAATAAAGCCCAAGGAGGAAATGCGCTTATTTAACTAAGAGCTAAACTAATTTTAATAACCGATCTATATTATCTGTAATTTCTTCCAAATAAAATCTAAAATAAAAAAATCTTACATTCTTATTTTTAATCGTAGTATTGAAATTGCCCATTAAGCTTCTTTAGGGCAATCGGGTGGGCGATAGTACGACAGATAAAAACTTTAACGGAAAAAGGGAACCGTTACTATCAAAATACGAGTAGACGCAGTACAATAGGAAATAGGAAGGTAACTGAGTCAACCTTCTAACCTTCTATACTTTTCTTTGCAAATAAAAATTGTTGGACCACCTCCTTTAATCCTTCCTTCATAGCGAACACCCCCTTTTGTACATTATCTTTAAAATTTGAAGAAAATTCTTTGCTTTTTTACCAAACGATAATTTACAGTTTGTGAAATTGTTGACACTAACACTCGTATTCTAAGTGGTATTTTCCCTTGAGAGCTCTTAAGTACTTTGTGTTCTTGCTATAGGTTGGTTATTTTATTTCTTTATGGTTGAGTGTGATTGAAGTTTGAGTAAACGATTATTCATATGGATGTATGTATGTGTTAATAAATATTATCCATTTAGGTACAAAATTAACCTTACCTACTTACTCACCTTCATCTCAAAATACATATAACATCGTGGCAACAATCTAATTTTTATGTTTTAAAGTATATGAGAACGTAACGCAAGCTAACGAATAGTCGAGAGAAATACGTAGTACCGTAACATAATCTTATATCGCGCTTGAGGGCTTTCGTTCCAGACAGGGGCATTATTTCGAACTCTATAGAGATATTATTGTTCCTGATGCAGCCAGGAGTTGGGAAAGGTGGTGAAGCAAATAAAATCACTCAGAGCGTCTTGTTCTTGCGTTTCTATATTCAATCTATTCTCTATTTTTATTAGCGCCATCTAGCCTCCGGGTCCAGTATCCGTTCGTATGGTCGATACATTATGGGTGCTAGAGTGATACAGTTAACCTAAGTTAAGACTAGATGGCGCTAGTGAAGGTTCTTATAATATAATATAGTTAACGCCAGATGGCGCTATTAAATAAAATAAATGTGGTTGTGTCTGTGACATGCTGCCACCACAAAGAATACAATCATTACATATGCATATCAATAGGTAGACGCCAAATTGCCAATTTGTGTGCGAATAATTACTTAGTAAATTATTTCTAATTATTTGTCTAATGGTTATTACTTGGACTAAGCATTTAATTAAATATTATCGGTAGGTGTCTGCCTTCAGATATGCCATGTATGCTAGGTGTTTTCCTAACGTTATGAATTAAACAACAAGGAAACATAGTTTATTGAAACGATTACAAATAAGAATTTCATAGGTACTTAATTAAACACTTAAATATTAAATGGACTCGATTGACTCTGACGAAAAGGTAATTTTAAACGATAGGTAGGTAAATTAATAATTTTGGTGTAGTCCTGTTGGAACCTTGCCGGGCCGCGTCGCTCGCCACCTGATGCAGCGCCGCCGCCGTCGCGTTGCTGCCGTCGATTCGATCCGAAGGTCGTTGGCTTGTTTCTTGATAGAAGTAATTGTAGGTAACCTTCAATGTGCTCCATCTATAGGTAAAGGACATATGTTGTTGAATGCACGCTTGATGACACCTCGTGACGTGCGAATTTCCGCCACCCTTATAACGTCATCTCGTCCCTTGCAGCAGCTGACAATGCGACCTAATCTCCATTGACAGGGAGGTAATCTTTCCTCCTTTATTAGTACCATAGTCCCGACGGAGAGACCTTGACCTTTACAGCTTCTCCACTTGGTTCGTGTTTGAAGGAGTCCAATATAGTCCCTGGACCAGCGCCGCCAAAAATCTTGCTGCAACTGCTGTAACTGTTGATAATGAGTTAGCCTTCTAGTGGGGACGTCGACATATTCATAGTCTGGCAATGAAATAGGTGTCCTGCCTATCAAGAAGTGTGCTGGAGTTAAATAAAATATATCATCGCTATTTGAACTAGGTATTGGACATAACGGTCGTGAGTTGAGTATTCCCTCAATCTGCACGAGCACAGTGGTAAACTCTTCGTACGTTAACAATGAGTAACCTAATATTCTCTTTAAGTGATATTTACATGATTTTACTGCCGCCTCATGGAGTCCACCCATATGGGGAGTGTATGTAGGTAAAAATTTCCAAATAATTCCCTCATTAGCAAATGAGGTTATGAGTTCATCAGAATTATTCCTTATAAAATTATACAGATCAATTATTTCGTTATTTGCCCCATGAAATGTAGTACTATTATCACTAAGCATTTCCCTTGGTTTTCCCCGTCTACAAACAAAACGTCTAAAGGCGGAAAGAAAACTAGCAGTTTCTAGGCTCGAAACCAGCTCAATATGAATTGCCTTTGTTGATGAACATACAAATATAGATATGTAGCATTTGCTACTCTTGAACCCACGTCCTCTCCTGTCCCTCAGGTTGAAAGGTCCCGCGTAATCAACGCTTGTTACAAGGAAGGGAGGAGAAGGGTTTACTCTTGATGAAGGTAAATTTCCCATAATAGGTATATCTGTCTTTGGGTTGGCCCTGAAGCAGGTCACGCATTTGTGTACAACTTTATTTACTAGTTGTTTACCGTGTATGGGCCAGTACCGTTCACGCAAAGACGATAACAACAGCTGTGGGCCGGCGTGCAATAATCTTAGATGAAGTTCAACTGTTATCAATTCGGTTAATGGATGATTCCGTGGTAAGATTACAGGGTGTTTTTTGTCGTGTTTAAAGTTAGATAAACTTAACCTGCCTCCCACTCTCATCAAGCCGTTTTCCATGATAGGATTTAAGCAAAGTAAATTCGATGATTTTGGTAATTCTTTTTTATCACTTAGTAAAAAGTATTCATTAGCAAACGACTGGATTTGTGCATATCTAATTAATTTATGTAAGGATTCATTTAGTTCTTGCACTGATAATGGGTTAATTAATTTATTATTTGGGTTTTTGCAATTGTGAATGAATCTCAACATGAATGCAAAACATCTGTTTAGTTTTGTAAGGCTTGACCAACGCTGAAACAGGGTTGTCACAAACTCGTTAGTAGTTATTTTTATAGAAACATTACAACATGTTTCAGGTATTTGTTCTATAGAATACAATTCTAAGGGTTGTAATATGGTTGACTGGGAGGGCCATTCTGAAGTAGGTAGGTGTAACCAGGATGGTCCCTGCCACCAGAGGTCACAAGAAGATAACTTATCCGCGTATAAGCCTCTGGATAATAAGTCAGCAGGGTTATCCTTAGAAGAAACCCAGTGCCAATGCTTAGTATTAGTTAACCTTCTTATATCTGCTACTCTGTTTTTAACAAAGGTAGGTAGTTTATTTGACTGCGATATTATCCAAGCCAGCGCTACGTTTGAATCCGACCATAGGTAAGTTTTTTTTATATCCGATTTAATAGTCTTGATAACCGTCTCATATAATGTTGACAATAGCAAACAGGCTCGTAATTCTAGTCTGGGTATTGTCTCGTTACTTGCAACCCTAGATTTCGCACAATATAATCGAACGAGTATTTTACCGCTGCTATCTATAGATCGTATATAGATAACCGCACCGTAAGCCAACAATGAGCTGTCACAGAACCCGTGGAGTTCCCCAGTGACGTAATTATTGATAAGGATATGTCGTGGTATCGTCAATGAATTAAGACAAGAAAGTTTGGTATATATCAATGTCCATTCATTGCATAACTCGTTAGGGAGCCTTTCATCCCAGTTGGTTTTTAATTTCCATAAACGTTGGATAAAACATTTAGCAATGACAATAACTGGACCTATAAGGCCTAATGGGTCAAAAATAGAGGAGGCAATGGATAAAACTTTACGTTTGGTTAAATTTGTAGGTATTGAGACTAATTGTATTGTGTATTGTATTGTATCGTTTTTGCTTGACCACCCTATACCTAACACCTTATTTGTGTCCGTTCCTATTGATGTTAATGTATTATCAATAGTTATGTTAGTAGATTTTTTTATTTCGTTTAGAATTGTAGTTGAATTGGATTTCCACTTACGTAAGTGGAAGTTTGCGCCACGCAAAATGCGGTGGATTTGGACAGCAGTTTCAGATACCTGGACTTCATCATCCCCCCCGTGCAATAAGTCATCCATGTAAAAGTCGGATATTATTATGGAGGATGCTATAGGAAACGCGGCCTTATTTTCAACCGCCAGCTGTTGTAGACATCGTGTAGCTAGGTAAGGAGCGCACTTGAGACCAAAACTAAGTGTGGTTAACTTATATGTAAGTAATGGTTCCGTAGGGTTTTCGCGCCATAATATGCATTGCAAATTTTGCTGTTCTGTGTTGACAAATATATTTCGGTACATTTTCTCAATATCTGCACTTATTATGTATTTAAATTTTCGAAAACGCAAAAGTATATTCTCCAAACTATCCTGGTTCACTATACCTTTACATTGTATATCATTTAATGATTTTCCCGTGTTTGTCTTGCAGGATGCATCGATGACGACTCGTAACGGTGTTGTAGGTTTTTGTGGGTTCAGGACTGCGTGATGGGGCAAGTAGTTGCAGGGTTCAGAAGTGGTTTTCACAATCATATGCCCTGCAGTTTTAAATTCTCTCATGAATTCTACATATTTTTGTTTGTAGATCGGATCTTTATCAAATTTAGACTCTAATGATTTAAATCGCCTGTAAGCTATTGGGCGAGATAAACCAAGAGAAGTGACTGGCTCCCGTAGCGGAAGAGTCACTATAAAGTTACCATCAGACTTTCTTGTGTGAGTTGCAAATGTTTCCTCACAATGTGTTATATCATCATTTGGTAAATCATATATTGGTTCGCTATCATTAAAAAATTACTTGTAGTAAAATTGCATCTCACTTGCATTGGTTTATTTTCCCCTGAAACGCAGCCTGAAACCACCCATCCTAAACGAGTTCTCTGTAAAATAGGTAAGCCTTCGCCTAGGCTTTGCTGCCCGATACAAAGGAGTTGGAAAAATAGTTCCGCGCCGATAATTATATCAATCTCGCCCCCTTTATAGAATGAATCATCAGCAAGACAAAAGCGGTTTGGTATGTTTAAGTTTTGCGCGTTTGGTAGGTACGATGGTAAGTTACAAATATTAGGTACAATGAAACAAGTTAATTTGGTTGAAAAATTATTGTCCTTTGAATAGATTGTTGCGCAACATATTTGGTTAATTTTTGTAACATTTTCATTGAAGCCAATGACCTCTATATCTAAATGTTGCTTAGGTAAGTGTAACTTGTTATATGCACTTTCGGTTATATAATTTGACTGGGAGCCCGAGTCTAACAGCGCTCGCATCTCGTGCATCTGATTGTTGTTATCTAACACATTGATTTGCGCCGTAGATAAAAAAACTGTTTTGCAATGCATTGGTAAATTTCCGCCAGCTTGGCTTACAGTTGTGTTTGAAACTTGTTGATTCGTAAACAAATTTACTGATTGGGTTTCCTGTTCAGGATTAGTTGATTGTACGTCATTCATGGTTGATAGCCGAGACGTAGTTTGTGTGTTGGGTTGTTGCGTAATATGTAAAAACGTATGGTGTTTACCTTTACAAGTTTTACAGCGTGATGCGCGACAATTAGCTAAGATGTGATTAGAACCTAAGCAGTTTATGCATAAGTTTAATTTTTTTATTAGTTTTATGCGTGACTGTACATCCAGAGCCAAAAACCTTGGACATTGGTTGATAAAATGAACTTCCTTGCAATTGGGACATTGATTACGGTAAGTATAATTTTTGGGTACCTTATAACCTGTTGATGAGGACGTGGTGACCAAGACCTTTCGCGCGGATGTGATTGGAGGCCCTTCACTCGAATTGGTTCTGCCTTGGTCCAGCGTCTCAAGAAGATCAGCTCGAACTCGTAGGAAAGATTTAAATTCCTGCAAAGTTGGAAGTTCACGTGAGTTTATTTTTTCCTCCCACCTTTGGCGTAATGTGTTATCAAGTTTAGCTGACAAAAAGAAAATAATTAATAAATCCCAACCGTCGGTAGAAATATTTAAAGACCTTAGGGTTCGCATATGTTTTGATATGTTATCAGCTAAGCTTCGCAAAGCTGATGCATTATTGGCAACAATATCTATATGGAATAGCGCTTTCAAATGGTTGTAAACAAGCACTCTTGGGTTATTATATCGTTCGCAGAGAAGCTGCCAAGCAATGGTATAGCTTTCTTCGGAGTACTCTAATGCACTTATAACCTCTAAAGCACTGTCCTTCAGACAGCTGCGTAGGTATTTAAACTTCTGAATCGACTTTAAGTTACTTTGATTTACAAGCGCATCAAAAGTGTCTCTAAATTCAATCCAATAAGTAATATCACCATGGAATGAGGGTAAGGAAATATCTGGAAACTTAATAGAATCATTGCAATGTGGGTTTTGTTGTGAATTTAAATTCGGTGGGTTGGATGAGGTAGGCTCAGAAACGCTTTTTATATAGTTTTTGGCCTTTGCAAAAAATTGATAGTAGGTGTTCTCAAACATTTCCCTCTCTATCATCTCTTTATCTACATCGGAACTTAATGTCTCAATTTTATCTTGAATTTCGTGAAATTGCGAAAAAACCTTACACATACAGGGTGTTTTTTTGTGGCCACCTTTAACGAAGGGTACGTACTCTATACATGAAATAAAGTAAGTTTATGCCAAAAATAATGATGGGAAAAAAAAAATTTTTTTTTGAAAAAAAATTTTAAATTCCTTGATCGTGCGAAATTTATAGTGTCTAGTGTTTATGTTAGTTTTTTTATAGACAGATATTAATTATTTTTCGTGAAAAAATCCTGCTACGCGCGTCTATGTGCATTTATGCAGAAAAACGCAGTCTATTTACTCAACTTTGGACCCTAATATTTTGGAAACCAGACACTTCCCAGGTATGCTTCCATGGAGAAAAATGATCGTGATGATGAGGAGATTCCGTAGTTTTCGGGAACGTTGACGACCAAAAATCACCCTGTATACTCTAATCTTAATTCAAGATCTATAATCTGTTCGGCCAATAATAATTTCGGATCTAAAGTTTGCACATATTTTTTGAATAAAGTTAATTTGGTTTTTTCTGTACCTCTTCTTTTTATTAAAGCTTTTAACTCTTTACTCTCAAAATGTTTAGACATTTCAGAGCTTGAATCGGAGTCTGATTCGTGCCTTTTAGACATTTTGAAAAAATAATAAAATACGATGTAGATATAAGCAAATACCTAGGAATAGCAATGATACACTAGCAATAAAACAACCAGCCACTTACCTGTAGACAGTAACCCAAATACTTAGCCAGACTTTCCTTTCTATTGTTCTCGGTACAATTTGCGCATGCCACGTGTAGGTTAATGAAGGTTAACTCTAGAATCTGGGTAAATCTTGATTTATTTTCTTCTTAATTGGTAAAAACTATATCGCTACAAAGTTCTTCGATGGTTTGCCACTCGATTTCCACCTTCCCTGGGTAAAATAAGGAATCTCCGTTTCTGGAAATTTCCACGTTGTCGTTCGCGTAGGCTTGACAAGTTCTTTTCGAGTATCTTCGGAAATTCTTATCGCCACACACGTTCTTACTGAAGAGTTGCAGTATAAAATAAATGTGGTTGTGTCTGTGACAATTATCGTACAATACTTGTTAAAAATAATAACATACTTTAATTACTTTATATGTTTAGTATTATTTTTTATTGTTTAAATTAAATTGGCATTATTTTAAAATGACTTCAGCGTCGCGAGTACATGTCAAATTAATTTATTTAACGTCATTTATTCAACGTAATTTATTTAACATCAGACAAACATATATTTTTGTTTGTGATACACAGTATGAAATAAATCTATATTACCTAATACTGCTTGTTTACATGTAGATTTTTAATCACGTGATAACATAATAATATATAATACCTATAGATAGATAAACCACAATGTAACTTCTCCGTTTTGCGATATCTACGAGAATAGTCCCCTATCCATAGGGGATATAGGCGCAATGTATCACTTGTAATCCCGCTAAATCAGGACTTTTTCAGCTTCTGCCAATCTTCCATATAAGAATTCATTTATCTTTTTCTCAAAATGTAAAATATTTAAACACTGAAAATGTTTATTGGAAATATGGTTATAATGTACCTACCTAAGTATTGGCTTGAAGGCTAGGTACCTTATGCCCGAAAAAAATGTTAGTAATACTGTAAAGAAAATTGTTATTCTTTCATATTAATTAATCTTACCTATATGAATACCATAAAGTAACTCTGTCTGTCGTACTTTCACGCCAAACTACTAAATCCATTTATATGAGGTAATCTAGAGCTTAAGAACGGAAATAGGTCACTTTTTATCCCGGAAAATTTAGTCATTTTTTTTCTGAGAATCCGCTAGTATTATAATAAATCCAAAATGATCAAAGATGCCCCTTTTAAATAACAATATGTATAGGTATTTCTGCGAAATATTCTATCGTATAACAAAGGCTATTCTTGCAATCAGATACGAGGCCATAAAGGAAGGAAAGTTTTTCTTTTTTTCTTGCTTTCCCAGTGGAATTATTTGATTTGTTGGGGCAGAAATCTATTTCGAAATCCATTTGATACTACTCCTGTGCTAACAGATTTCAGAAAGGGTAAATACAAACAAAAATAGGATTCGTAAGTTTACGGTTATTTAACATCACATGGGACTGAAAGACATTTTTGGGAATTTACAGTGTATTTCTCTAAGTCACTATTTATTTCGTAAGACATACTCGTAAATGCTATATTTCCGTAAAATTAATAGAACTTAATCAATGTTCTTATTGACTTTTAAGAAATCGTAAACGTTTATTACCTCATAAACTGTTATCTTAATCTAATTCTATTAATATTATAGGTACAGAAACAATTATACTTAAGTTTTATAGATTTACCTATTAGATACGTTTTCGAAAATAATTAATTATTTCAAAGCTCATATTTCTCATCGTATTATTCGAAATAATCACTCGCGGACTCTACCCACACCCTAAGTAATACGTACATATTTGATATAAGTTTTTAATATCCTATTTCATAAGAGTCCTCTATCTGGGGGGCGTAAAAATCTTATGTCATTGATGGATGATGTTGACCAGAAATGTTGACGAAGCAGAAGCTAAGCTAAGCGCACACGTGCGATATAAAATCGCCTATGAAAACGGAAATTTACGAGCTTGTTCACACCGGTGCTACGTTTATGTTTGAATTTAAACCGTCACTGAGCTGATTCATCACATAAAACCTAATTTATCTAGAAAATATGCTGTCTTTTAGTGGTGTATTTTGTAAGTTTTAACAAAAGACACCACTAAAAGACAGCACATGTCAAAGTAGCTAGATTTGCTGGGCCGCAATCAGACTTTAAAGCTGTCAACGATGATATGGAATTTCACCAACTAAATGTAATATATAAAATTCTCGTGTCACAGTGTTAGTTACCATACTCCTCCGAAACTCCTTGAAATTTTATATGCATATTCCGTAGGTCTGAGAATCGGCTACTATCTATTTTTCAAACCCCTAAATGATAAGGATCTTATATACCTATATAGTTGTTGAGGCCAATGATATCAATTGGGTAACACAATGTAAACAAATGATAAATATTTAACAAATGTTTTTTAAAGGATAACGTGCCTAGATAATAATTGCTCAGTCAGACTTTTGTCAACTAAGAAACTACGCTTGAAACTCGCAAAAAGGTAATTTTCAATATAATAATGTTGAAATTTTGCCAGAAATGTACGAAATATACCTATACCGTAACGAGGTCGGGCTCCGGTCAAATTAAAAATAGACTCGATTCCTCTGAAAACGCTAAATTGCCAAAGTGGAGAGTTCTGTTTTGATAACGTTTATCTACCCCCTTGATAACAAATAAAATTATTTCCATTTTTACATAATTTGGTTGGTATAAAACCTAATTGTTCCAAAAAATATTTTATTGTTGATAAGAAGTACCGAAAGATTTATGAGTCGTGACACAATTATATAATAACCATATACAAAATTTACTTCATTTTTTTGTAAAAAAATAAATATGTACTATTTCTTTTAACCTATTTAGGTATCCTTTTGGCTAAATATAACGAAGAATTTATAAAATGGCTTTTACAGTAGCAGCTTACGTATTCCATGCTAAATTGCCCGAACATGTTTCTCGACTGACTATCTATATTTTTTACCTATATTTTAGAAGAAAAAAGGTTTATCTAGTGATATTAAAGGCTCGAGCACACCGAATGCGTATGCGTGCACGTAAGCGTAGACGTACACGTACCTCTGAGTTTAATGTATAGAACTGTCACTGCTTGATGTCTATGCTTACGTCTACGCATACGCATCCGGTCTGCCCGTGCCTATACAGTTCCATACATTACAACTCAGAGGTACGTATACGTCTACGCTTACGTGCACGCACACGCATCCGGTGTGCTCGAGCCTTAAAAGTGCATTATGCATGCCACCTTACCTTCATAGATAATTGGATGTTAATTCACTTGAATACTTATATTGTACCAAGTAAGAACCAATTTGTAACTCGCGAAAGACAAATTATACAAATTAGTGCGTCTCCCGTACGTTATCTTTTATCTCTTTCGAGCTCAAAGTATTACCAAAGTGAGATCGGGACAGAGAGAGATAGCCTAATTACATCGTGTAATTAGTTAAAACACCCGATTTAACTTGCAAACTTTAGAAATCGCTTCCTTTTAGGCCGGATTAGAATCAACTTGTGCTGATGTATTTTTAAACGTTTCACGCAGTTTATTATCTTTCCCATTATTTTTTTTATATTCAAACTCAACTTTCAGCATTCTAAAATCAAAAACTAAGCGTCAAGCGACAGCCAACGTGACATTACGCAATTCCTACGATCTTTGTAGGGAAGTACCAAAATAAGTTGGATGGGCGTTCCGTCGCAAATAAACCCGCAGTTAACTTTCACATTCCGCGTATGGCGGCTTATGTGACGTTTGCACTTCGCCTTAGTTACGAAGTCCTTTGACATAGGCGTTTGAGGCATTCCAACTCTGATACCCTTTCTATTTTATTTAGTTCCATTAAAATCTAAGGGACTTACATTTAGACAGTTGGAATCAAAGAACGCGTTCATTTTTCATTGTAGGCGGAACATTGACAAGGGGCAGTGTATTTCAATAAAAAATTTTCACAAACATGAATTTAGTGATTCGTTTGCTAATCTCGATAATAAATAAATATTGACACACTTCACAGCATATTAACCTAGTCACACATTAAGATCTCTTAGGTCTTGTATCGTGGGTACTAAGCAACAGTATATAAATATACAAACATCCATGACTCAGATACAAACATCGATATTCATCATATCAATGTTTGCACCTACTGGGATTCGAACCTAGCATCTATGGCATCAAAGGCAAGCATAATATCGGCTAAACTTTTTCCGGCTACTAAGCCCATAGGTAGTCATTCTCATTATAAAATTATTAATAAAGAAAATGGAAAAAATTCTTCACCCGAGTGGGAATCAAAAAGTCATTCTCATGTAAAGATCTGAAGCACCTACTAGCAGTTCCAAGGATTATAATTAAGAGGGCCAAGATCGCCTCATCCTTGGAACGGTCTGATAAGTATTTCTTGCTTTCAACTTGATCTGTCTGGGCTACTGGAGTAAAAGTTGTTGAGACTTGATTGGTACGATTGGCAGGTCAATTGGCTGATAAATTGTCTTAGGCAGATAAATAACGATAGTAAAAGAGTGCTTTTCTAAAAAACGTCATATTTATTAGACCAGATTCTTTGCGAGTTGAAATATACCTATTATTTAAATGTAACTTTATAATGGAACATTAATTATGTATACGGAAAGGGGACAGAAGTAGATAACCCAAAAATAATATTTCCATGTCGTACAAGCAAACAAATGTCTTAATGTGTTATGTTATGAGCGTGAATAAAATATTCACATCATTACGTCTAGGTAATTTTTCATTTTAATAACTTTCTAAATAAATAATAATGTGGTACTATTTTAATATTGCAGCTTACCTACATTACTTTGGTTATTCCGTTATACGGTATTTTCTAATTCTCTCAAGCAATAAATAAGCAACTATTTTTTTATCCACACTGCTATGCTGAACGTGGCTGTAGTATCTCCTTTGATATCTTGCAGTTCTAGCTACTCCATTTTGGGTAATAAGCACTGTGTATATGTAATTATTGTTATATTTAATTTAGCATAACCAGGATTGGCCCACCACTCATTCCCGCCTCTGCAACTCCTGTGAGCCAGGATCAACAGAGGAGACTAGAAAAATGTATAACAAAGCATAGAAAATCCCGGGAAACCTAACTAGCTACTATAAAGTATTAAAACTAATAGAAAAACAGAATGTGAAGTATAAGATAGGTATGCTTAATATAACATTAAGCACTGACTAACAATATTATCACAATTGGAACATACGGCTACTTTATGTTACCTATAAGTTATTATGCTAATAATAAGTGCGACAAAATTCTTTGAAGGTACGGAAATTGTACTCCATATGGCGAACATATTAAACAAAATTTGTTACTTTCATATAGACTTAAATAAGTACGTTTAAATTTTGGTAACATTAGTTTAAAAACTCAATAGGTAAGTAGGTATATAAGAAAATTGGACGCATCCATTTAATAAAGCGAATTGGTTTTTTTTTTGTTGTGAAAGAGAGACAAATTAGACAAGAATAAGACGACTCAGAAACAATGAGATTATATTCATAAGTTTCCCATTAGAAGAATAGCGAGAGTTTTGGACATTCACTAAAGAAAAGAGTTTTAAAAAACCGGATAACATAATGATTGCATACATGTATTGATTACACTTGAATGTATTTATTGTGGTCGATTCCGGCACACACTTAAACATAAATTTACATAAAAATATCTAAATTTAAAATGAGTTTAAATCTAGTAAATTTAAATTCACTGTACGCGTAAATACATGTATAGGTATTTTGATCAAATTGGAGAAGAATCGCGCCTAAGATATTCTACTTTAAAAAAGGAACATCATGACATCTTTTAAATCACGATAAAATCTTTTATTTCTGCTTAAAACAATAAATTGTTGTTTGAATTTTTAATTTTAGTCGTTAAAGCTATTCTGACCGCACTCTTTATCCTAAACCTAAAAGCCGACACTTGTAAATTTAATAATCTATGTTGCCAGTATATGCCGTCAAAAAAAGAAAAGAGGGAACAAAAGAGCAAAAAATGAATGATAAAAGAGGAAAAAAAACTTTTTTTTTCATCCCGAAAGAAAAGCAAAGAAATCTATGGACCATGCGTCCATGTCCATGTCTTTAGTTAAAAAAAATATCAGATTATGAGAGATAGTAGTGAACGGAAACTTTGTAGAAAACATTGGAAACCGGTCTAATGTTCTTTAAACATCAAAATAAACAAAATAAAACTGGCACAGAAGGAGTTCACGTAGGAGTGGATAATCACTGGATAATCTTGTCGTCTTTTTTAATTGAAAAAAAAGTTGAAACGTCAAATTAACGTAATTTAAATTAAATTTAGTTGCCACCAAATGGCTTGCATGTGTCCGTAAAGTGATGTTTTCTGGTAGATAAGTTATATTTTGTTTACTTGTGATGTGAATCTAGTGCATGTGCATGGTTTTATATGCGGGTAAGGTAAGTAAGACTTTAGACGGAATATGATCTCTTCATGGGCTCATGTAAGTTGTTTCTGCAAATATTTTGATTTTGACTAATTTCTCACCCATTCTTGATGATTTTCTCGACGTTTCGATTCATCATCATTATCATCCATCATAAATTCAGAAATCATTTACTAAAGACAATGGCTGTATGTATGGACTTAGTTCCCCTTGCCTTTCCTTCGGGATAAACTAAACAAAAAAAAATTTGTTGCCACCAGTCAGAAAAGTGACTGCCAGAATAGCTTTTGATATGCTCAAACCTAAATTTTTAGGTTTAATTACGTTTAGGAATAAGTTGTGACTGCCGGAATCGACCTTATTACCAATATCTAGGTTAAAACAATACTAAGAAGGTACGCAAAATTGTTGCAGACCTAAATTTGCTCTGAATGTGGTGGACAAAGCTTAATTAACAATGTTCCTAATTTAAACGTTAAAAAGTAGAGCACATGTCTAGACGTATGAGCCTATTTCATAACTAGAATACCGTTGATGAAGTGACAAAGTTTTTACTCATATTTGTATAAAAATTTCCTCATTGATTTAAATAAAAAAAACCGAAGTCATAAAAAATTCGACCCAGTGTCATTCTTGTGAGTGAGACGAATCTAATAACACTTCTTGGTTTTCTAGCTATGTATTTATGGTTGCATGCTAGTTGCTTGGATTTGGCTTCTCATTACGACTGTAGTGTCTTGTGTTCATAACCATAAGTCGGCAGATCCCGGTGGTGGGCGAACCCTTGATGGAAATACGTCAAGCTCTCAAGCTCAGATGCTACAAGCCGTTTAGGGCTAGAGCGTGCCAAAGTCAGTTAAAAAAACAAAGGGTTATGTTTTTTAACTGACTTTGGCACGCTCTAGCCCTAAACAGCGCAGAATGGTAATGAGTACGGACTTAAAGCTTTCGTGTGCAGAATAACTGTTCTTTCCTAAAAATATTTTTAATATTTATGTTATAGGACGTATTGAAACTTCATAATATACTGCTTTACTTATACACTTTTTTGGAGTAATACAATTGACTTCTAGGTATGTTTCTCAGTTATCGTGATTATGAGTTCGAGGGTCAACGGAGGTCATAGGACCCTAGTGATTGGCGATCTCAAATAAACTTCAGAAATATGACACCTAATACGATTGAATACTTTTATACTTACAAAGGTTCTTGAACCAATACTCCTTACCTATGTACAGAAAAACGAGTCATTTCCTGCTGTCTGCTAGACAGCGAAGTAGACACGATACTTTAGTCAACACTTAACAAGCACCTTATTATAATAACAGTAGCGATGATATTCTCTTGGTCAAGTGTATAATTAGGTTTGTCATTTAAGAATCTTTCTTGGCAGCAGTTGCTATGTCTGCAAACGTGACGTCACATTACGAAGAAAACGTCGCGAATGTGAAATAAGCGCGGAACAAAGAAAAAAGGATAAACTGAAACTAATTTTAAAACCGCTTGGATGAAGTAATTACCAGAAGATTCATTATATAAGTAGTTATAGTAGATAATTAGGTTAGATTGTAGAACATGTAAGCAAAGTGAAATGAGAACGTCAAGCGTCTTTTCGAATATAACATTGAATTAGACCATAATTATACCCCCGTGTTAAAGCCTCTATTAAATAACAAGTTAAAAGATTACTGAAAATAATACAGATATAGAACACAGATTCGAAATTTAAGAATTTATACACATATATACGTACATAATCACGCCTTTACCCCTTACAGGGTAGGCAGAGCACCAAGAGTCGATAGAACCACATGGTGCCACTTCTGACCAATTTGAGGGTTGAGATGTACAATAAGAATTTCAAAGGCACATTATTACATATCTATTCCATTCCATAGATACAAATTAAATATAGAACTGTCGTTCCATTTAGAACCAGTATCTTGGTGGCAAGTATTAATTTCCAGACTGTCACATACATTTGTGGACACATATTAGAACATCGAAATAACAAAACGAAAGTATCTTCATTTTTCTATTTTCTCGTGTAGTTGACACATTTTTATGTCGTAAGGGAATATACTTACCTATGAGAAAGTCAATTATCTAAAAACATGAAAGAAAAATACACCTTTTTCTTGGTTTTACCTACATAGGCCCTAGGTCTTATAGGAAAAAATCTACTAAAGACAATGGCTGTATAGACATACCCAGTTTCGCGTACCTTTCTTTCGGGATAAAATAACATAATTAATTCTCATAAAATAACACACATTTTCGAAGCTCCAAGTGAAAATTTTGAGAAGATGAAAATGTCACCTTTGCCATCCATGCAAATATTCCGAAATTAAAATTCTCCGTCAAAGTTCCCGCGAAGTATTTTAATCTACCGCGAGAATGTGAATTATAATGTATGTGTGTGTTCCTTCAAAACTTTATCTTCCGAATCCGTATTATTTCTGGATAGGATATTATTGGTACGAGATATTACTCGTATGAGTGACTAACAAAGAACACACAACTAAAATCATGGATAGAACTAAGAAGCTAAAGTTTGGCATCAATGTTGCTAATGGAATATAAAACATTTCTCTAAAATTTCTACGGGAACAAGAAAACATGGAAATTCTAATATTTAGATAGGCAACCGCGTAGTGTTTCAATCAAAATAAATGCCATTGTGAAATGGCCACAACGACGCGCGACGCCCCAACAAATGACTTTGTGTTCAAATAAAGATCATATAACTATTATAAAACAGTGGACCTACTAGCAGCGGACTTGATGGCTGAAACAATGATTATAGAAACCCATTAGCCTTTAGTATCTTCAAAAAGAGATTCCCATTTCCACTTGCATAACAACCGGGTAACACTAGCATACGGCACATTTGTTCCGCATAGTAGCACAATAACGAAGCCACTAGAATTGTACAGAAGTGACACGAAGGAGTCGCCCAATTAGCACGCGCCTTTGTTCTTTGCAAGTTGTTCTATCAAAGTGCTGTAGTGAATGAAAATAAAAAGGAATTCCACGTTTTACTTGGTTCGTTTTAAAATAATACACTCGACTGAAAACTCTTTTGTGTCTATTGGAGCTGTTTTAAAGGGTCTGGTGTGAGTTCTAGATTGCCATAAATGCATTTTATATCGGGATTTTCTTTACTATATCATACTCACCGCCAGTTTTTTAAGGGATGTCATGATAATAATGGGACAAACACACTAAATCGATCGATGGTTCAAAAGTTTCAGACATAGACGGTCAAAAATAACATTAGAAATTACACGACAGATTGTTGCAAAATCTTTTCAGTTTGAACCCTTTGAGGTATTTTCCTTTCCCCCTGTCATATTCCCAATCCGTCATCTCATTACCCACTCCCAGTACACAAATAATATCCTCTGTACTTATTAAATAAACGCAAATATAATGTGTTAAGTAAACTATTTCAATTACGTTCTTGCATTCTAAAGCTAACTGGAAACGCAAATACATCAATAAGAGCTTCGTTCAACTTGCAACATTAAGTTTAGTTACCGAAGTAAGCGGCTTCCGGTACTGGATATTAACGGCTGTAATTAACGAACTAAGCGACGAATACACACGGTGACATTACGCAGCGCTGCAGCGCTAATTGAAAAGGATTTTACGCCGTTCTACATTGTGACTGAACAGACTTTATGAATTGTATGGCATTACGCTGTGCTCCCTCAGCCGACAACATTTGTGTGAAACAAAACTTTATGTAAAGTATATTTCGTTATGAAAAAGATTTTTCTACCTAAATTGAAGAGGATGCATTGTCAAACCCTGGTTATCTCATATAGTACCTACTCGGGAACGTATTTTAAAAATGACTTTATTTGCTACAGAATGTAGAATACATTGAAGAAAGAAGAAGAAGAGATTACTAATTTGGTGCATAGAGGACAATACAATCATATCCTATTTAATGCATACGATATCTACTAATATGAGAAAATAAGATGTAGGTACACAAGAACCCAACTGTAATAATCTGCAAGACCTACCTTCTTATAACTGCCCATCCTCAGAGCTCGCTGAAGTTTCGCGGCGCGCGACGTCGACAGATACACTACGGTGTCTTCGCCACCTTCCAATTCATCACCAAACTCGTTTACTGCAAACTTATAATCCTCAAAGTTTTTTGTCTCAGTCATCGGCGCAATATCAGTTATCTCTTTTAAAACTTTACGGAGCGGGACGAAGAGAGGATTGTCGTAGCATCGATTCACAACTTTAGCTGTCTCGTTTTCTTTTCCAGAGCGCTCACTGTTGATTGCTGAGTGGACTCTATCTGGAAAAGTTAGGTAACTACCCTCGCAATCGGTGATACGGCGTTCCGTGATTCTTGTGCTCGACGCTGAAGTGTATGCAGTCCATTTGAGGCCATTCTGAAGTGTTCCGTATTCCATTGTGCCTTGCGATTCTTCAGATTATTGTGGTTGTATCATCAATATGTATGTTTAATTCGACGTCAAGTGATGAAATGCGTCTGCCGAGTGGAGTGGGCGTATATGCCGGGTCAGATTACAATCGGCGTGCGGTTAATCACGGTAGAGTACTTGCGGTATTGAACACAAATTAGTGCGATTTTAATCAATTATTTCAATGGTTTTTCGACATTTTTATACACTGACACTATCGTTGTCTGCACTTTGTAAACTTTGATTTATTGTTATTGATCTCTATTCCAAATTCAACTTGCAGTTCTATTTAATTTTAGCCCTGCCATATGCTTATCTAGAAACAAAAGACCTAACATCATTAAAATGTATTTTAACCTAGTTGCTTGTAAATATTTTTTATAAAATTATTAATAAAGAAAATGGAAAAAATTCTTCACCCGAGTGGGAATCGAACCCACGACCACTGCAAACCGTGCCAGCCGCTATAACCACTAAGCCACCGGGTCAATTACTGGGATGACGAATTTTACCATCTCTTCTAAATTACATATTGGCAACGTTATTCTTCAGCCCGATAGCTATACACTAGCCAAATCTCTGCTAAAAAGCCGAATCCCTCAGCACAATCATAGAGGAATAAAAGACAAAGGAAGAAAAAGGAATTAATCTTATTCCTCTATGGCACAATGTTTTAAAGATGAAACGATCAACCATATCCTAACGGATTATTTTAATGAAAATTTAAATATTTTTTATTACTTATTCTGTTATTATTTATCTTAAGTTGTTATATTCAAAATCTGACATGTACTTCTGTAAATTTTCAGCCCTACACGATAAGACCTTATCTACCTCATACAACAATAAAATCTAATATGAACCTAGCTGATTGTAAAAAAAAATTTGTTTCTCCATTTCACCCTATCGCAGTCCGTAAAGTTTTCTATCCCTGAGCCGGGTGAACGCGTGCGTCTGACAGTCCGTCTGTCACCAACGGGCGCATGTTTGGACGTTTTGACAGCGCCGGATAATCCAACCGGCTGTCAGACCGGACAGGTGCTGAAGCAACCTGATGAGGGTCGCCGTATTACATCCCCGTCACAATTTGTTAAACGGTGCCATTTTCATAATTTGATACTGTTTCGTATATTACGTTTATAGTTCGAAGTGCAGTTACTCGTATACCGGTTAACCTTGAGTTAGGTTAAAAATTTAAGTATTTAGCTGTAATCATTTTGAAATACATTTCGGAAACTTTGTTAGTGTGAATGTTTTTTACGTAATATTTGGAACTCAACTGATTTTCATGAAATTTTTTTAAAATTATTTTTTGATTTATATATTTCTACATAACTCACAATAGTTCGTGCCAACAGTGTTTACATAAACCATTACTGGTATATTATTAGTTATCTATTTTACATCAATGTAACACAAAGCAATATGTATAGTCCGGTAGTCTAGTACATATAATTTGGTAAGCTTAATATTTAATAATTCTCGTGTCAGTCGAAACTGTATTAATTATGATATTTTTTTATTTGTGTACAATAAAGAATAAGAACTGTGCTATAAACATTATCATGCATGTAAGTAGGCAAACGTTATTCAGCAATAACCTAAACTGTATGTAACTTTTCAGCTATTTTGGTTTAGTCAAAGCTAAGATTGCGACGGGGAATTTGTCTGAGACCAAAGCACCCTACAGACTATCAAGTCTCGAATTATTGCGTGTAAAATATAGTTTGTCTGGCAATTTTATCGACATACTTAAACTGTCCATCATATCTTTGTCTAATCATTATACAATTTGAAATAATACCTAAATTTTGTACTTAGTATTATAAATAGTAAGGAAAAATATTTTTCTTGTGAGATTATTGGCATTTGAGCATCGAGTTTCTTGATAGAATGCGACGGTGTCAAAATGTTCCTATATCTATACTCAGCATAGTGAGTAGTTAGCAGGTAATTTAATCTGTGAGTGTGTGTGGTGCTTTATGTCCCGCATCGGTACGGACCGGACTTCAGTCTAAAACGTCCCGGTCGCAGACACAACATAGCAAAACGTAAATGTCATGAAACAAAACTTCGATCGGTCGTTGAACCGCCTATTAAGAGCCACTTGCACTAACTACCTAAATCTTAGATAACAGTTAACACCGCTTAGCTTTGTGGCGTCTTTTTCTTTTAGAAATTAACTGAAAGATACGGATGTTACGTTAGTATCTAATAAACGGGGATAATAAGGTATTTTTAAAGTCTTTACATAATAAATTAATAAAAATCTAGGATTAATATTATTGATTATATTAAACGTAGATTTAGGTATGATTAGATTTACATTCTACTTAGTTAGGTATATTTCTTTTACATTACAATAATACATTTGAACTCGATCTAACTGAACAAAAATGTATCTTCTAAATTAATAGTTAGTGACATTTGGAATTGGTAATCCAATTAATAATTTCTTGGAATTTTATATCTCTTCCTACTATAAATTTTATTTCGATACTAAAAATGTAGAGGTCATGTTCCTATTCATATTATTGTAGATAAAAAGTGTGCCAATTATCTAGCACAAGAATCATACATTTTGGTGTTCATAATAACGTTAAATCCATCAACGGAAAATAAAATAGCGTCCATAGGTCAGACAAATATTTTTCTTCGACAGTTTTGTTACAAAATATTTTTTTATTTCTGAATTCTCTGAGAATAGAAACATGGATATATCTCATAAAACATAATAAACATTAATTAATGTCAAAATATAATTCCTTAATCCCGGTTATATTTTAACGAAAGTATACTTAATTAACATGACGACTTCTTCAGTTGGTTTAAAAAACATGACGGTTGTTTTATTACATGGATTAAATCAAATCTAAAATTAACTGTCAATCCTACAAAAATAGACTTGAGGGATCAAGTATGGATCCTTTTTTTAGCCATATTAAGAATTATGTATATTTTCACATGATAAAACGTGTTAATTTCAAAATTGTGTCAAAAATCACGATCAAAGATCTAATTTATCATTGTGCAACAGTTGAATAAACTCCAGGATATCTCCTACTTCAAATAGTTCAATAAAATCTGATGACAGCTTAACATCAAAGGGATCGTAAAACGGTAGCAAATTTTACAGTGATGACGTAAGCACGTGTCTATACGGAAACGATATGCTAAATTAATACATAAGTAATTGCTAAGGTATAAAGAAATATACAGGGTTCTTGTGACAACCAGGCAAATATTGATATGGTGACTTCAGACCATGATTCTGAGATGAAAACAAATGAAAATTTTTGCAGCGAAATTCTAAAATTTTCCGTTTTTTTTTTTCATTATTTCAGGAAATTAAATAGTGTGTTTCGTTAAAATAGGCCTTAAATAAAGACTTATAAACAAAATTTTAACCAATGGATGATATTTTAAAAAAAGTTGCTCTCAAAAATGTTCAATTAACTGATCAACCCCAAAAGAGAGTCACAAGTGATTCAAAAAACAGCAATGTATCACACTATAACCAATGAACCCATTTAAAAGTCACAGGATCGCCTGATACCATTGGCGCGGAAAGCAAACATTGCGTATAATCAAGTAAAAAATTAATTTCCTGCGAGTAATAACACTGTCGTATTACTCAAAACAATGGTACTTGTTTAGTATCTCAGTATTTGCCTGGCTATCATGCACACCCTGTATTATTATAATAAATAGAGATAAAGTTAATATTTTTTAACTAGACGAAGTATAGTGAAGTCAAGTATCGGTAATTTTTGTTAGCAATTTACGAGTATAAAGAGGAAAACTTTTATGTATATTTTTAAAAGAAAACTTTATATTAAAGCGTGGTATAAAATTAAGATTTAATACTTTTTTAACTGAAGTTTTCGCATCTAAGTATGACTCTTCAATTTACTTTTAAACTCAAATATACTAAACAATTGACTTTGCTGTAAAAGCTTTGATGTACTAATTTCATCTTTGCAATATTTCATATGTAAGTGGATAAGTAAGTAGTTCTTATAGTTTTGTATTATTTTGCGGAATTTGTATTATCATATAATATGCTCTACCTATTGACTTTTTAACCTAAAAAAAATATTTTATTGCTACGTAGGTACTAGATAAATATTACTTTTTAGCACATGTCAATAATAAATGTAGGTTGACTGATTTAGCAAATCCGATAAAGTATCTGTGTGCGTAAAGTCATCTTTATTATTATTTCTTTTTTTCTATTATTATAGGTATAAAATATGACAGAACTAATAATATGCTATGTTGATATAAGACTAAACTAAACATCCTTCCTTCCGATGTCACAGACAGCAGTTACCTACCGACATATGTTTTGTAAACAGTTAGTTACGTACGACATACCAATCGTAGGTAGGTACATCACTTGGATAAGCTTTGCTAACTACCTGTCTATATATGTTACTAATTACTCAATAGATGTACATTATTAAACGATTCTACATAATATTTGATTTTGTACCTTAAATAGCGTTTTTGAAATACCGGCATATTATTAATGAAATATTTTTCACAAATTTTAAATCACACGTTAAAATCGCCACGTTAATATATTTGATACACAGAACATGAACCACATAAAACGATAATCAATCTTCCAATTATCGCTCTTAATTTAGTTATGATTAAGCCAATTTCACATTGACATAGTACTTAATACACGACTGCGCACGCGCGCGCTGGATCGCGACTGGACAGATGAACTGTTCTAAATTTGAAATCAACTGGCTTTAATAACATCGCGTAAATTTTCACATTTTCATGACGTTTGACATTCAGTGAGTCACCCATTCATGCAGTCTCCGAAAGACATGATTTCTTCCTATTCTTTCCAATCTGTAGGGTAAGCATGAACCTTATATAATTACGCTATCGATTCGCAAGCAGAATCTATGACATAAAATATGACAGTGTTACGGACGATAGTGTTACGGACTGTCTAGAGGTTCGTGTTTGCCCAACAGAACTTCATTATTTAACTCTTTGTCGCTCTATTTAAGGGGGAGATCGATTACCTGTCACGCTACATTCATATTAATTCATCGAATTTATCGAATAAAATATGATTTAAAATTGGCATACAATTTTCCTTAGCATAACTAATACTTAAGTATTACTATGTATTTAGAATCAAAGGAAATTTCAATAATATTAAATTAGAAAATCTCTTTCAGTGTATATAATTTCTTTTTAAAATAGGATTTGAAAGAATCATTCGAGAACTATATGATACACTTTTGAAAAAGATGGAAATAGACTTTGTTTTGTTCAGGCGAAATAAATATGATTGCAGCAAAATTGCAGATTCAATATAAAGTATTTTAAAACTGTTCTCAAAGCTCCTTGTGCCTTTACGAGTACACTATCAGCTGAATTTCGCTTAGAGAGTGAACCACCAAAAAGATATCGTAAATTTTTTTACGATAGTGTTATAAATCGGACCTTTGCATTCGTACTATGTGCTATAAAGAAGCTACTTAGTTACTAAAAATAGACTTACAGAATTTTTTCAAGCTGATAGGTACGTTATCATATTCTTGACTACTTTTACTAAAACATAAAAATGTTAAAATTACATTTGACTTTTTAAAGCGCCAATTTTTAACTATAAATTGTACAGCGCCTTCATTAACCTTTTCCGCAGCTGCGTTAAAGTAAATATCTTCATAGTTGCCAACAGATTCTAATTCTAAAATAAATAGTTTTAATTCAAGCTTTCCCCCGCGTAACTCATTTGACCATGAGGATGACCGGCACTGTTTTTGTTAAGATGGTTACACACATAACATTATTACGGACAATAAACATTATGACAAATTAGTCATTTTAATATACTAACATTAAATTTCCTACAGTTACATTTCGTTTTATCAACATTTGACATATTTTACTATAATAATGTGGCATAGGTATTCTACATTTAACATTTAAGCTAGTTAGCTTAGCCTTTATTTTATTCGGAGTGTTAAATCATTTGATACTAATACTAGGATGAAACCTAAATAGAGCATGGTTGCGACGAATGTCATATGTTACTTAAAAGTAAATTAACAAACAATAACGACCCATTAGCTGTACTACACCGTGTATAGCACGCGTTCATTAAAGTGTCAATGTCATTGCTAAGTCTTCGTTGTCAAGGATACGTAAAGGGTCCAAGAGATGTTCGCCATGTCTGGGAATAGCTTAAAAAGCGAGCTAGTGCAGTTGAAATAATTTTATTATGTAGTAACCGCGACCTTCTGGCTTCTTGGGTCAATGCCAATGCAGACTCGTCGCGGATATTCGAAATATAAAACAGGTAAACAACTAGATACTGTGTTATTATAATCTGTATTTAAACTGAGTTTTAAATTAAAGTGCACAAAGCGTTTAAGCAGTGCCTAACAATAAAATAGACACTGAATCTATAGGTATAAATATTGCAGATCTATCTACTTAATCGTCAGATAAAAATAGGTATTTTTAGAATATTCAATCAAAAAATTTGACAGCTTTCGTATATTTATGTAATAGGTACCTATAGAAGCACGTAAAACCGTTGGTCCTGCGCCTGATCTCTCTCCGGTCGTGTCGGCTTTCCGTCCCATCGGACTATGAGAGTGAGGGAATAGAAAGTGCATCTGTGTTTGCGCACACACTTGTGCACTATAATATCTCCTGCGTACCTGGCCAATCTCCGTAGAGATTGGTCGCCTTGGCCGAAATACGGTCGGAGATCATCATCATCACCTATACAAGAAAAAAGGTAGGGAATATACGTATACTGTTTTAAAATTTATATTTATGTAATAAGTATACAGGAAGAAAGGTAGGGAATAACATACTATTTTAAAATTACTCAACCAAGTTATAAAAAATAAGTAGGTAGTTACCTACTCACTACTTCAAGCGACCTGAGAATAACAATTTTGTCCTGAGAACTTAATACCCTCAATTCATAAAGAGGCGGCGTAATTATTAATGGCGAACCTTTGGGTTGTAATTTTCCTTAATGAAATCCCTATTTCACGAAGTCCCGAAATCAAATAATTTAGTTACAACATGCAGTACAGGTGAATTAATATCTTAAATTATAGCTTACTGTACCTTTTGAGTGGAAAAAGGGTTTTTTTTATATAATAATTGTCTTAAAGTCACAAAAATTAAGTGATATTTAGGCATTTTTCATTTATCTTATTAGGTATTTGTGCTAACACTGTGGTTTTACTAACTCTTTGTTTTTACGCTAGTCACCCATATTCATAGTGGGTAAACTGTCTTCATACTTCACTTTACTTTCTAACCTGTATACTTCTAAAGAGTAATTTTGTAAAGATGTGTTACTTTACAATAAAATGCATTTGCAATTAATATTGCTTTCATCTCAGATTATAATTTTATCAACTGATATTCGAAGACGGTTAATTTAACTCAACTTAATTTTACCTCCTGCCACAAACACCCTGCAAAACGCAAGCGTAATCTAGTACGCCAACTCAATAACAATAACGCCGTTTAAAACTTGTATCGCACATGTTGTAAGTAGACAACTTACCCGACTACCTAGACAAAAGGAGGATATGTTTTCAAGAAACTAAATCGTTTCCTTTCAGGGCCGGATTGTTGTCTATCTGCCCCATTAGACAGCATTTATCCTTTTACTAGGGATTACCAACCCTGAACACATAAATATAAGGATGGATAAGGATTGACACGGTGCCAATTAAGGAGTAGCTTATGTAATAGCCATGTCTATCGTGAGTTAATTATTTACCGTCTTAATTACTCTGCTATTTTTAGGAGAAAGCTATTTATTTTAATCAATTGAACTTCTATAAGGACTGTATAAGATTTGTTATGTACACTACACAAAATGAAAAGAAATATGTCGTCGTAGGAGTATACAATTCAATAAATTTTCGACATTCAAACTGACAGAAATAAGATGGTAACAATATATACTCAGTTTTACATTACAATACCTGTATTATAATTAAGAAAGTACCTATAAATGAATGAATACACATACCTACCAAGAACTACTGAATTTATAATCTGAGTAAATTCTCCCTTTGCGTGTGAATCTTAATGAGAGACCTTCAATTTGCATGTCAGTATCGGCTTCCAGACAGTAGCAGTTAGGGATTAGTTTTAAGAGCTGAAAATAACCTAAAATAAGTGGAAATAACCCAAAATAATCTGAGCCTAATAAGGAACACGAGACTACACGACACGCACGTCTCGGCTCGTCTTTCGCACGCTATCCCATTGTGCATTCGATGAAGATCGAATTTCATAAACATTCAGACTCTTGTGATTCTAAGCAAGCCAACGGATAAAACTTACTTGTACTAATTCCTTAATCCTGCAGATTTGGCCAGTGGAATAAGTACCTATATTTATATTTTATTGACATTCATGAATGCAATTGGATCTTACAGTCTTCTACTGTTAGTTTTCTTTCTGATAGCTTTAAAATCTAGACACTGAAAATTTGAGTTATCTACAATCTATTGCAAGGCTGCTCAACCTTTTGAAGAGTCGGGCCACACAGTGGATTCAGTTGTTAACGACTGGCCACTTACATCTCCTACTCAGTTCACTTACTCTCAGGACAAGCGCAATAAAAACTCAATTATTATGAAAATAAAATTGAATTATTGTTTATTAGGAACAAATTGTATCTTATTCTAATATGTAAGTATGTATCTTCTCAAATCTAAATTTAGGATAGGTAACTTATTGATACAATCAATATGATTTCTGACATTGTTTGTCTTTTAATATTGAATTGTATCAGGCGTCACTATTCGGAAGTTCAAATCTCTATGTATTTATGGTTGCATGCTAGGTGCTTGGATCTGGCTTCTCGTTGCGACTGTAGTGTCTTGTGTTCGTGATCATGAGTCGGCAGATCCGAGGGTCAGCGGAGGGTATAGGGCCCGGTGGTGGGCGATCCCTCAATAGATGTCTTTTAATAATTTCCTTATGTTTGGCGAAGATTGTTCGCGGCGGGATTTTTGAATTTGGTGCGTATTTTCAAACCATACTTGTGCGGACCACTTAAAATTCTTTCGCGGGCCACACCTGGGGTTGATCAGCCTTAATCTAGTACTTATAACTTCAACGTTCATTCAGAGTATTACATGTTTTAATAAATGATTTTGATTCCATAACTCCATCGAACTAAACTCGAAAACATATGAAGTATGAAACATATAAACCCCTGTTACACGATCATCTATCAATCAACACAGTCATAACACTCGAATAAAGATATTCAATGAACTGCCCGGGACAGGCCCATCACTCATGCCTACTACAGGCCCGTATCTTTTTATAGTCGTAAAAAGTGACATAGCTTAGTGTACATATTTATGAGGGGTGTAACTGATACGCTGAAGAGACCCCACATTCATCAAATGCCGTAAAAAGTTATGGCGAAATCCTTCGGCCTCATATTTGGGTCATAATATTATTATAGTCAGCTTATAATTTAATTGAAAAAACTATACTATATTATATAGTATTAAAATCACTCGTATTTTATTATGAAGACTGGTTTAAATAATAATTCACAATAATACCGAAATTCGAGCATTTTGAACGTTGTCTTCCACTACTTGTGTCACATTTATCGGATAATCAGAAAACCAGTGATGTTTTAGTCGTTTGTTTTTCACAAGCTCACATTTATTTGGCAAGTTCGTTTTTTGTAGGAATATAGCTCTACCTCATAAAGGCGTAAAGTTTAAGATAACTTTTTACTGAAAATAGAAAATAAAATGAAGAAATACCTTAAGTACGAGTTTTGAAACACGGGAATAATACTAGGAAGCAGCTTCCCGGAACAATTTCGCAAATTGTCAAGTTTGCAAACTGGCAAATTCACAAATTGTCTGATTCGCAAATTGTCAAGCGGTTATCTATTTGAAACAAGCCTTAATATTAGCATTAATGGACCGTACAAAGATATAAATAGTATTTTAATTTTCAATTTTATATGTACATAGATAGTTTGTCATTAATTTAAGATATTCGCTTAAACGATACGTCTTACGCATATTTTTTATTCATCCTCCAATATTTATTTATTTATTTTATTATTTTCATGAGACACAAACAGTACTATTACACAAATATATTTACAATTCATAAGTAGCACATACACCAGCAAAGTGTCTACCAATAAAAACACAGAAAAAACATTGAAGCTCCAACCAAACACATCACACTGAATCTATGAAACCCCCACAATCAACATTGATCAAGGGCCGCGATATTAAAACACAATAATTTATATCTGTGTAGGTCCAGTCATGCTTATTTTAAGGATTGCTGCAAATAGATAACCGCTTGACAGTTTGCGAATTTATCAATTTGCGAATCTGACAATTTGTGAATTTGCCAGTTTGCGAACTTGACAATTTGCGAAATTGAATGATTGCGATCACTTGACAATTTGCGCCTAAAGACTCAATTTGATGTAGTACGTGCCTCCTGTTTCTTTTGATGCAAATATGCTTTATTTATCACTTAGAGAACCTATCATTCAAACGTCGTTTTCTCGTCATTTATCCATAAATTAATAAGATGTGACATCAAAGAGTAGGTACGTTATATATTCGGTGATGAGAAAAACTGTAGCCTCTATATGCGTGATACTAATTTAAAATGCTATCATTATCAAGTAATAATAGGATAACACTGTTGTAATAACTTGTACCGGATAAATAAAATACCTTATTTACCGAGTTTTGATTCAATATATATTTATTTTATTATTTTAAAATCTTTGCTTGTATGTTGCTCTGGGAGTGGAAAAAAACGTATAATACTACAGCTGCTTCTCTTCCCGGGCATACTGTACAAGTCAGTAGAGAGAACAAGAGGGTCTTGGTGTTTTGTAGGCGATGGGCTGACCACCTGTCACTACTAACCGAACTTGTACATCTCAACTATACCCTCAAAATTGGTCAGAAGTGGCACCATGTGGTCCTATCAGCACTTGGTGCTCTGCCTACCCTGTAAGGGATAAAGTCGTGATTATATGTATATATGTATGTAAAATCTTGAATAGGCTATTTGAATAAGTATATTTATATACTTATTCAATTTTGGTACTATTATAAAATAAAAATAGGTGATGACACTTGAAATAAGATAATATATAGAGTAGTTTCTTCATACAAAAATAAATTCATATCACAAAAGTTAGAAATCTGAGCAAATTGTACAGTCATATACCTATAGAATAAACGTACTCGTAACTTTATTACACAGAAATTGGAAAAGCAAGTATCAATAGACCTTAATCCAGTCAACCTAATAGAGCTAACAAAATAATCTAGGCTAGCTGTATCGCTTCGTTAGTACTATACAAATGAAAAGCAAATCTGTATGCAATAAACATTGCGAATTTGTATGTCACGACTGACAGGCGACGCACATCCGAAATTACTGGATGTGGGCAGCTGATCGGCATGTAGGTTTATTCTTTGGGGACTTGGCGAGTGAAGCGAAGCAGAAAAGAGCGGATTTTAGAAAATTCTCAGTAGTAGCAAAAAAAACTTAAAATTTACTCTACGCAGTAACGAGAACCGAATATATCGAATTCTGGGGGTCTACTCTGAAATGCCGTTTTCGAATCTTTCGGTCTGATCGAAGCCCGACCGAATCGAAGCCTTTGACCCTACTACGAAATTGCTTCGGATTCATTCATCTGAGTTCACAACTCATTCGGAACCATAGAGAATAATTTACATTGACTAATATTATAAGCTTTCTATTATCTAGCCTTATACCTGTCAAATAGAGTTCGATCGGACCGAATGAAAAAACGGCGCGACTGATCCAATCGAAGGAAGTTTGTAGTAGGAAACACCTCGATATTCGGCCGATACTTTGTTTATCGTCACTTCAGAGTAGACCTTCAGTTATCTTTCACTCAACGATTAAAACCATACAACTCACTAATAAATTACGAGCAAATGAACAACTACTGTGCAGTTTATTAGTCAGGTACTACTAGGTACTACATCATACTGTATATCCTAATTTCCTTTAGTTATGGAAAAGTTGCATTAACTTATTATTTCACGTAGAATATTTTATTAAATCGTCTTATTCTATTAGATTAGATATCCGTTCTAGTACTAACTACTCGTATCTGTATATTTAACTCATCCATCAAATATACTCGTATATTGTGTCAGTTCAGGCGCGTTTATCATAGTTTTTATACATATTGTTTTTAGAGGAGCCATCATTTTTCATTCTTTCGATAGCATTTTGCGAATACAAAATATCTTCTGTTGAAATTCAGTACAAGCTTTCAAACAAAGTACAGCGTTTTTATGTCAAGGGTCGACATATTTTTATAGAGATAGGTGCAACTTTGTTTCAAACGGTGTTAAAATTGAAACTGTTTTATAAATCTATCTGACTCTGAATTATATTGCAAGAAGTTGTTTGGATCATTATTAATTAAGAGAAAGCTTATTTCTTTTTCCCTAATTTGATTTACATCTGGTTAAAATATTCCGGGTTTCCTTTAGTCACACCTATTCACCGAAATATCGTTTAGTGTGTCATCGTAGACAGCAGAAGCGTATGTTATAAAGGGCTCTTTTCTAATTTCTTTTAAACTATTCCTAACCTTTCATCACAGCTATAAGGTTCATTTTACACTCTTCAAAATTAAAGGCGTGTAGCTAAAGGGCTTACTGTTCTTTTACTGTGTTAAAACTTTACAAGAAACGGGGACACCTCAGACAGTTAGAAGTATGTATGTCTAAATTTAAATAAATAACACGCTAGCGTCTAATTAAAAGTGTGAAACTTATAATAAATCCTATTCTTTTTATTATTGACTTGCTTTTATCTAACTGGACAAAATGATTCAAAGATATACCATCACTTGCAACAGATGTGTAATCCTATATTTCACTTTATCCGCGAATAAATACGCACGCTGTTTTGCATTTGCTGCCTGCCGCTTGCCTGAGTTGATGCGGGGCTTCACTAGAATACATCATCTGCATATCCTTCCGAGCATATCGTAAGAGTCGAGTTGTGTCAACTTAGGAGCGTTCTCTCAGGCGATGAGCTAGCAACTAGTCACTGATTTTTAACATCTGACCCCGCTATACTACGTGGCTGTCGGATCTCCTTCCCCCTTCCTGTAGTTCTTCTGCGTGTGCATATGTAATGTCTTGTTTTTGTTTATATAAATAGAAAGATGTGATGGACTTCATTTAAAATTAATCCGAAGATTATCTAAAGAGTTCGTGCGTGTGAAACTTAGTATTACAGTCTCGGGAAAATCTTTCACCGAAGGTTATTTCTACATTCGTTTTATTTATTTATACTAACGTACAAAGCAAGAGACATTCAACTTTTGTACGTTTTCCATAAACAACATACTATAAGTAAACATATAAGTTTCGGCATAACAGTGTTTCATGTTAACAACTTGTAATTTCCCAAACGTTTGGAACGTATCCAGAAAAGTTTGGGAATTTTAAAGCATTCTCAGTGTCACAATTATTTATTGATTGTGTACCTATTTGGAGTAAATAAAAATAAATTTCACTAAATATCTCCTATTCTGTGATAGTTGGATATAATTTTATTTGATCTATTATTGACTTTAGTTTTTATCTGACTGAGTAATTTTATGAGTTGCAAATGGATTCTAGCAACTGAAATATACTGATATGTTTATATAATTTATTTTTCTATTGAATAGGTAAATAAATAAAATATAACTATTGAGTTTATCTAATACTACACACCTGTGCTAAGACGGGACGGGTCCCTAGCTATACATATAAACCTATTTACAGTAGAACGCCGATTATCCGAACGCTGGTCCTAAGCGTAATATAAAAAATTAAAACCAAGTAATTTTTGTTTTGTTGTAACAAGTTTGAAATCGCTGGAGTCCATATATATTTCAACTATTATGGTTGAAAGCTACAGTCAAGACGATGTTTTGCATCGCGCGGCTTCCGTGAAACGAAAACAATTTTTTTTTTCAACTCAATAATATACGTGTTGAATTTTCTTTATTACCAGACTATGTCCGAATTTTCGATTATCCGAATAGACCCCGATCCCAATTAATTCGGATAATCGGCGTTCTACTGTCGATATATATTTGTGTTAATAGTACTGACTACATTATGTCTGTGCATAGATAAATATTATACAAACTAAAGGATAAAAATAACATCAAATGTAATTATTTTTATTTTATTTATTTATTTATCAAGAAGATTAATTCGGATAATCGGCGTTCTACTGTATATATATTTGTGTTAATAGTACTGTTTATGTCTGTGTCTTATGAAAATAATATAAATATATAAATAGAGACAGATAGCGGGAAGCTATTATATGTTATTATGTTATTTGACTGTGTCTCTTCAATAATCGACGACCCACTTTCTTGCAGGAAGTATTTCAAATATTCGATTTTTTCATTTATTTCCATTAAAAATTTAAACGCCCATGCCAGAGCGTTAACAGATGACCTGTCAAAAGCGGCCATGATAGATGATGCCGATTGTCCCGATTGTTCCCTTCATTCGAGTTTAATTGAACGTGTTTATTTGCGTTTATGACTGACCTACGCTTCGGTGGGGTGTTTGACGATTTATTTTGCAAACCCAATGTCAAGCTGGATCAGCTTAATCTGAATTTGATAGAATCAAAGACTCTGATCGAAATCGTTTTATATTTAGCCTTTTTGGAAATAGCAGTTAGGTATTACTAACCTCATTGCAGAAAGTAATGATTGGTACAAAATTAAATAGATAAGTAGAAATTTAGAGTTATGCTACCGATTGAATTAGTACAAATGGTAAGGTAAGGTACGAGTTTTTGCTGTGAAAATCCAAATAGTTTCAGTGTGAAACCTTCTCATACGATATATCACTGTAGGAAATCTTAAAACGGAAAGATTTGCAAATCCGCTCAGTTTGACTAACATGAAGTAAGGAATGGAGAAGGCAAAATAGCTAAATATTTGGGCACAACTACTCATGTTCTTGTTTCTGTAGATCAAATGACGTAACGTATAACAAGTCTATCTCTTTAGTGCAAATTAATAAATGTGATATTTTATTGGTAAGTACTAAAATATTTTATTACGTAATCAATATTATGCTGTGGTTCCATTTTCTACCAAGTAACATCAATTATATAAAACACAATACAAATTATTTTCCGGATAAACTAGATACCATATCCGCCAAAATCTTAATTCAGCAACAAATCCGTTTGCGCCTATCTCAAACGGGATTCACAATCGGCTACAAAGCGGCTGATTTCTCAGATCAATCGGGGCAACAAAGGTAATGCGCGACGTCGCGTCGACAATAAAGACAATTGTCGTTCTCTCTTTATCCGGTAAGATACTTCTTTTTTTGGGGATCTTTTCCATAATACCGACAGAACATTGTACCTAAGGTTTACGGATATTAGTCGGCCCAGAAATTTTCATACTCCTAGCAATATTTTAAAATTTCTTAGATATCATAGACAAGGATATAAGGAAGTCTCCCATTCAATCAGACCTATTTGTATTTAGTACTTAAAACTACTGCAAAGCGCACGCTTTGAAGCTCCTTACAAATATGTACTGACTCTGAGTCCTAAACTACTTTACTAAAAGTCTATAGCTCAAAGTGGGAACTCATTTTTATTAAAACTCAGAAATTCACGAGTAAACTAACTTCGAGACGCGGAAATGGCACGGAACTGATTAAAGTTTTCCGCGCCTTGATAAGTTCTTTGATTTTATGTGGTTGCTTGATACTAGACCTTTGCTGCAGATTTTCTTATATGGTTTAGAATAAAAATGTTTTTAATCATATTTTTTTTTGTAACTAGACATAACTTCGATTGATACGACAACGCGACGTTGTGCGACTTTTATCGCTTTTTGTTCGCTTATGATGATAATGATCCTCGTCAAAATTTTGAAAATGCAATGCAACAAAAAACTGGACGTGACCGGTAATACAAATAACACTTCAAAGTACATACCAATTCCTCAGGGGATCCCGGTTCCTTCATACCATTGCTCTTATCTGTGCACTCCGTCTCTGAAACAAACACAGAAAGATTAAGGAAAAATCCAAGTTTAGTGCTGATACGAATTTTAAACTAGAATTTGAAAGTATATGGCACTCTTATATGAACAAACCCATGAAAATAAGGCTACGTTAAGGTGCGTTCTTTATTACCTCGCAATCACAGTATAATAACTTTTGAAGAACCCGTGATCATACACACCTTTGAAGCAACTTTAAGTCAGTCAAATTGACACCAGGTAATTTCTATTCATCTCCTCTATGAGTCCCGTTCACCCTTTCCTTGGACATACCTATGGGTTATTTATACAACCTATGTGTTACATTAAAACTCTAAAAATTCATAATATTTCCTGATTGGGCAACAATCCGCGGTTTAGAAGAGCGAAAGATGCGGGAATTTCGCCAAGTTTTTGCTTCACTACCCGGCATACATTTGTCATTGATGACTCCGTCTGGAGATTCGATATTCTATGCATCCTATATAAAACAGTGAAACTCAAAAACAGTTCAATCATTTCGCTGATTAAGGGGCAACTGACGTTCGTTCGACCATTAAGAGCAAGTCCCGTAAATGCATCAAAAGCGCATCGATTCGCAATTCAATGTTCACATTTTATCCAATTTATTTTGGAACTTAAAGTACTATTGTGTGACATTTAAATTAATTTAAATTCCAGGATCAGTACCTAGATGAAGTTCACAAGGTTATCTACCTATATCTCTACATGTATCATAAACATAATATCTACCTACATTTATTAATAGGAAAAAAAATCTAAAACTACATTATTATTATTATTTGTGTGATTACGATATCTGATAAATCAATTTTTTCTGATGTTATATTTCTCTATATTGCATGCATAATATAATTATCAGCAAATGCGTGTACATTTAAAAAAATATATAATATATAAATAGATAATCTAGCTACAATAGGAAGAATGAAATACCGTTTTCATTCTAAATGAGTGAATGGTACCGTACAAACCGAAACCAAGTAGTGTGACGACGAGTTATTAAGTTTGTCACAACTGAACGCCTCTCAAACGGACGATAATTGCGCGAGAGGCAATCACAGCTGTTTGTAGCCTCGTGTCAAAATTTTAACCAATTGTCACTTTAAATCGTACCTAGTTAGGAAAAACAGCGTTATAGACATTAATATTATGTAGAGTTTTCAGCATGTTTTTTCATATTCAGGGCCTATGTTTCTAATGGTCAGATAGTCTAAATAATGGATAAAGTTGATGTTGTGGTTCTTAAAATTTGATCAAAATAGAGTGTATCAACTTTATTCTTCAGATAGGTTATCTGACCATCGGAAAAATTGGCCCTTAGTTAAGGGTATATTAGGTAAGGTATTCTGTTGTTTCTCTATATTTACAACTAGTGGCCCGCCCTCGCTTCGCTTCGGTACATATCAGTACATTAGCTACAACTTCATATGTAGGTACAGCGGTTTTCGTAAAAATTTGGAACGCCCGTTGGTTCCCTTCCCGTGGGAATTTCCTCGGGGTCCCAAATAAATATATATGCCCAACTTCAGATTCATATGTGTAACCGTTTTCGTAAAAAATAATTAATTCCCGTTGGTCCCCTTCCCGTGGGAATTTCTGGAAATCCGTTCTTAGTGCTTCCTCGCAGTCCCTAATGAACTTATATGCCCAATTTCAGCTTCATATGTATAGCGGTTTTCGTAAAAATTATGAATTCCCGTTTGTCCCCTTCCCGTGGGAATTTCGGGAAATCCGTTCTCAGTGCTTCCTCGGGGTCCCAAATAAATATATATGCCCAACTTCAGATTCATATGTATAACCGTTTTCGTAAAAAATAATTAATTCCCGTTGGTCCCCTTCCCGTGGGAATTTCTGGAAATCCGTTCTTAGTGCTTCCTCGCAGTCCCTAATTAACTTATACGCCTAATTTCAGCTTCATATGTATAGCGGTTTTCGTAAAAATTATGAATTCCCGTTTGTCCCCTTCCCGTGGGAATTTCGGGAAATCCGTTTTTAGTCCTCCCTCGCTGTCCCCAATGAACATATATGCCCGATTTCAGCTTCATATGTATAGCGGTTTTCGTAAAAAATATAGAATTCCCGTTGGTCGCCTTCCCGTGGGAATATCGGGAAATTCTTGTAGCCTATGTTCATCCAGGTCCAATAAGGATTCTAACGGTGAAAGAATTTTTGAAATCGGTCCAGTAGTTTCGGAGCCTATTCATTACAACCAAACAAACAAAGTTTTCCTCTTTATAATATTAGTATAGAAAAATACCTACGTGAATCAATGCACACTGCATGCTTTTCCGAATATCCATATAGCGGCTGTCTGTCGACCACGTTTAACTGAAACAGACGCTGTTCTATTTTTAACAAGAGAAAAGCGAAATTCTGTTGAAAATTCTTCCACAGAAAGAATATTCGATTTTATGTGAATCTTTTTCTAATTAAGTTAATTTGACATATGAAAAGTAACAATATCCATCATCATCAATATAAAATGCAAACTTTAAATTAAATTAAACCAAACGATGTTTTAATCTCAAACCTTAATCCTTTAGTCAATTTATTAAAATTACAAAAGCAAAATAATGAGCCAGCCACAGAACTTAATTAACTAGGGGTCAATAAACAGTATATTTAATATTAAATTTTCGACGAAACTGCACAGATTTATGGTCCTGTTACCGTAATATAATAATTTGTACCCTTAAATTTAATGATGCAATGAAACAGTAAATTTGCATGCAAATTAAAACTTAGAAATAAAATCGTTCAAAAAATCGCACGCATCTTTAAATCGGATAGGGAATTAATTTAATATCAGACTACGCTACTATTGTCCCTACTTTATTATAGTATAGCAAATATGGACCTAAGTCAGCCAATAGTACAAAACTATAGTTTCCTAGGTGAGCGATGCCGTTATATAGGTATAGTGGCCGCGGGTAGATACGGGAGACCCCACAGAGACATTTAGCATATACTAAATAGACTAGCTTTTAGTTATAAATATGTTTTAAGAAATGAAAAAATTCTCCCACGACCTCTCGCATTCCGTGCAGAGCTCTCACCAACTGAGCTACCGGTTCAATTACTCGGATGACGAATTTTACCATCTCTTTTAAATTACATTATTGGCAACGTTATTTTTTCACCCCGATAGCTATGCACTAGCCAAATATCTTTTACTAACTTTTAGTTATTAGGTATGTATATTCCTGAGCTTGTTCCTCTTGTTATATTATGTTGTTATGTACATCATTTAAGCCCGGCAAAAGGAAAGGTAACCAAGAAAGTACTAAAGATATTTTTTATTGCACAAAATCTTGCCTAGTCAAACAAAGTTACCCTGTTTGCGAGGGACAGTGAGACGTCCCTCAAGGCAGATTTAATTAAGCCGCCAACTTTCTTAGACGGGTTTGTTACAGGTAGTAAGTATGAGGGATTTGATGCTAATTTTCGAAGGGTTTAAGTTTTAATTGAAATAGTTCGAACTTATCAGAAGTTTGCTTGTTGCGAAGTTTTCCGAAAAAGTTGATCGATTTAAGACACGAAATGGTGGAGCTGAGTTTCGATTTAAATATCATGAATCAATTTAAGGTATAAACTACTAACGAGACGTTGTAGATTAGAATAGTATTAAAATAAATGATAAATTGTGGGAACGTACGAAATGGAGATCGGTCGGTAGACTTAGCCCACCCTATATGGGACATAAGAATGAGGATATTCATGTATGAAAATTATTGACAATAATAATTGCTGAAGACTCAAAAAGCTACACTAAATCTTCAGGTAAGCTAATTCCCCCTAAAAATTTACTTTGAAAATAAAGAATATAAGTAATATTTAAAGGGACTAAAGAGACGACCAAACTTTGTAAAAAATATTCTTTATTAACTTAGGTATTCGGTTAGGATATTTTTCTCACATAAACAATGTGTAAGCCCTACCTAAACTGGTGTATTTTCCCTACAATCAGAAGTAAGCATCTAGCAGTAGCGTATGTTTTATCTTCAAACTTGGAGCATCCTCCGGGAAACCTAACTTAGGGAAAAGTTGGGATTTATACGATTCTCGCGGAAAATGCTGCTAATTCAGAAACTTTCGTGACAATATGGTAATAGTTTTGATGTAAAAAACGTTAATAAACTAAATTTAATTATTAATGTTGCTAGATTTACATAAGTACTCATATTAATCACTAATGCATTTTGGATATAATCAGTATATTTTATCAAAATTCTTTATAAAATACTACTTATAAAGTTATTCTCCCACTTAAAATCTTCGTATAAAATTCTTTCTATTTCCCATATACATGTCTAAAATCTGAAACCTCATCAGAATAACCATTAAACCTCCCCGACAAATGACCTTATTTTTCCCTGGACAGAGTAATAAAGTGGCAGTAGCAAGATTTGCGTATAAAGTGAAGTGTGGGCGAGCCAATGTTACTGGAGTAAACAACTACTATGACACGTGCTGCCGCCACGCGGATTGACACCGCAATTTGTACGACGAATACTGTAGTGCCACAGCATAGTTGAACAGTATATCAAAACAGTTCCGCAATCAATGAACCTAGGTATAAGGCTGTAGCACAGGACACGTTCGTATCTATAAATTCTGAGATACGGTAGCGCAAAGATTTGAATACAATTATTTCTACATACATTGTTTTTGTTTATTGTGTACATATCTACAATACTTTTTACCTACATTACATGTTTTTTCACAATTTGTATCACTACATTTAGGAAAGTAACTTCAACTACATTACACTTACAGCTGTATCGTATCCCGGGCTTATCCCGAGGCAAATTGCAATATTCCACTCTTTTCTGTAAGCCACACAGGCGAAGTCACTGGAAACTCATTGTATGGCGTATACTCGTAACTACCCATGTGAATTGCTTGCAAATTGGCATTTGCGGGGCCATTCATAGCGTCACCCTACGTGACATGTAATTACAGATTAATTGGGTTTAATGCTCAGAATCAGCCATCCGAAACATGTTTTGCATTTCCATAACAGTAATCAATGGTTTTAACAAGATTTATTAACACTTCGCAATTTATTATACAGGGTGATTTTTGGTCGTCAACGTTCCCGAAAACTACGGAATCTCCTCATCATCACGATCATTTTTCTCCATGGAAGCATACCTGGGAAGTGTCTGGTTTCCAAAATATTAGGGTCCAAAGTTGAGTAAATAGACTGCGTGCATAAATGCACATAGACGCGCGTAGAAGGATTTTTTTCACGAAAAATAATTAATATCTGTCTATAAAAAAACTAACATAAACACTAGACACTATAAATTTCGCACGATCAAGGAATTTAAAATTTCAAAAAAAAAATTTTTTTTCCCAGCATTTTTATTGGCATAAACTTACTTTATTTCATGTTTAGAATACGTACCCTTCGTTAAAGGTGGCCACAAAAAAACACCCTGTATAGACAGCACAAAATAACGAATTCCTAGAAACAGTCATTATTGACAAATGTAAGCCGGGTAGTGAAGCGAAAAACGAGGCGAAAATCCTTCGCATCTAATCAATCCAACGTATTTTCCGCTGTTCTAAACCGCAGATCGTTGCCAAATCGAGAAATATTATTACTTTTCAAACTTGTAATATAATAGACAGATTGTAAACATTACCCAAATACTGATTAGGTCGTCCGTCCACCTAACGGGTAGTCTTTCCATGCTACTATTATTCACAATACAAAACATCATACCTAATTATGTTTTACATGTTATTTTCAAATAAATAATAAATTTTATGGACCTAACTTTTCATACAAAACTTCAGATAACACTAGATAAGCGTAATTAATTCGTGAATTCGGAATTATAGAACTTACTTCAAGTTTTATTCACGATTCAGTTAATTGTAATTTCCAAACGTCAAAATTAAATTATGCCCTCTATGTTCGTTCACCTAGGCAATTAATTACTGAAGACACTTGTCGTGATCAAAGGACAACTCAAGTCAATTGTCGTACTCAAGTAATAAATAGATGAGTCAAATCAGTTAAAATAGGAGAAAATGAAAATAGAATAACAAAGTATAGGTAACTAAATATTAGCAGATATGTGATGGACCGCTTAGAAGATAAAAAAATGAGAAAGGCCATCGCTTAACAAGGTTAATCATAGAAAATACCTAGGTATCTCCGTGGAGACATGCGGCAGTGTAGGTACTCGTAGGTACTACATGCAAATATCAGCCAGTGATTGGTACATGCTGCGTTTCGGTGCCTACATTAACGGTTCCAATTGAACATCGTATCTCCTAAATATGTGCGCAAAAAACCTTGTTGGCTTTCCAATAAATAATGAGATCCATAGCAGTCGACGACCTACAAATATTTTGGTTATAATATAACTAGTACGCCCGCCTCCATTGGACGAAAAACAAAATTCGAAATTATCCGGGATAAAAACATTTTCCCGGTCTTGTTTATAAGTTAAGTGGGACCTGTCATATATTCCTGATTCGAAATCGGTTTAGCCGTTTCTGAGATTAGCGTGCACAAACGCACAGACAAACCGACAAACAGATAAAAATTTCAAAAATCATTCTTTTGGGTACTATTACGTTGATAAAGGTCTCCTATAATATTTTTTCTCATATACCTTCTATGTACAGACAGCGATCCGTTATATTTTTATTATTATAATAGGAAATAGGATGAGTATAGAGGTGAACTTGTGGACGCCCGCGAATTCGTCCGTGTTACATTTACAAATCCGGTTTATTTCCGTTCCCTTGCGAATTTTGGGAAATCTTTTCTTATGCCATACGAGTATAAAAACACATCCTCTAAGTTTCATGTTTGTACGATCTGCAGTTTAGAGAGAAGGACGATCCATCACTCATTCAGGACATCATTTTTACTACATGTATGTAAGTAAGAAGTATGTTTATTTTTGTATACAATTTCAAGTGAGCAATGCTTTACGCAATAAGTCGAGCTTTTGTCCAATTTGTAGCCTTCCAGCCTTTTATTACTGAACCTCTGCGCATACCTCCTCCGTTCCCACGTCTAATTAACAGTTAGAAGGCAACAAGAACATCTGGAGCGGTACTCTTTACAGGCCTTATTAAACTGGGATTAACCTAGATGTAGCTACATTGAAGGATTACCTACGGTTAACAAGATTTTTTTGAAACCAAAGTTTCAAACGAAACGAAAGTAACTAATAGATTTTCTCTGTTGATGCCCGGACATCATCCAATAATAGCCAAGCTAAGTTTAGAGTCGAGATAAATAATAGACTGCAATTTTTTATCAAAATCTATTCGGTATTACAATCACACTCAACTATTGAAAAATGTCACAGCAAACTATAAGCTCTCAAACTAAATGCCCTCAAGGGGAAACCGAATGAAACTAATAGAATAAGTACGAGCGTAGGTATATCTCTTTCTTCAAGATCTATAGGCACCATGGCAGCCAAATGTTTGCCTAGCTAATTGTAAAAAAAAATCTACACCCACTTTTAGTACAACTGCTACAAAGAAGTCTCACGCCTGGTTCTCACACGGAAATGAATTGGGAACATTGTTAATATATCCGATATGTATCAGCTACAGCCGCTAGTCGATGACCTAAGCGTTTTAGAATGTGCACTAGCGTTTCGTTCACGACTATTCTTACGATAGATATTAAAGGGATAGGTAACTAAGTTATGATTTCTGAATATAATTAATTTACTTTGAAATACCTGACTGGGATACATAATATTCTAATGTTGGCCATATTATCTCCTCAAATCTCAATGTTGAGTTGAAACTATAAAGAATCATCTACTGTGAAATTTTACATCTTACCTAACAAATGATGAGCCTAACGCTGCTTTTCTGGAATAAACATGTTTTTTTTATTTCAAAACCTTCGTAACATTGCAATGTAGACAATAACGTAACAAATATTAGTAGATAATAAAACAAAATAAGTCACAAAAGTAAAATAGGTAAAAACAAAAGGACACATCATATTTTAGTTGGTATGTAGAACTCGCAGGCATTCGTCTTTCTACCATTCTCTTGCACTCTATCATCAGGCTCCCAATCGCACTTACAAACAAGAAAAGCTTAAGCTAGCTCTATATATAGCTAGTACATTATGTACCTTAGATAGAGGTGAAGAGAATATCTACCAATGTTATGTTCGTGATATGTTCTAATTACGAAGTCCCGTGGATTTCAATGTAACTAAATAGGTAGGAAAACTAAATTAAATCATCTCAAAGGTCTAACGACACTAGCGCCTTTATAGAGAGGACTTCCTAACTTGAAACGAAGTACAGTAGCTAGCCTAGTAGTTAGTTGCTGTAGAAATAACCGAAGCGGCGACAGCTCACGACCAACGTGACCGATATGTAGCGGACTAGCTCTTGTTAAATTAAATGACGTCGAAAGTTTGAAAGCGTTGGTACTCGTATTGTGTCACATTGTTACGTCGACGCCGCCGCCATCAAGTCACTAGGGTTGTCACAAAAATTTTTTGTTTTGTAAATGCATTGGTTATACGACGTGTCATCTCAAAATTTTTATGTGGATGTTATTTTGATTTTGATGAATTTTTATGTCAATCTTATCATCAATGAAGCAGGCTTCAAGTAGTCGATCTGAATACCTATCTAAATAAATAGTAGGGGAGACCGGGGATGGTTGACCAATTTTCAGCTTAGAGGTGTCTATTTTTATTTCTTTGCAGTTAATTATTTTACAAACAGGTCCAGTTATTAGATTGACTATTAAGCTTTGGAAATAAGTGGGAAAATGCACGTTATTCATTATGATATAGAGTACAAACCAGCTTTTGTACAAAAGAAAAAACTGGTCAACTTACCCCAGGCTTGGGGTAGGTTGACTATTCAACTGGGGTAAAGTGAACAATGATGTTAAAAGGGCAAAAATTACGAGGAAATAGTATAAAATACACAAAAATGTATATAAAATTATTAATGAAATTCAATAGACGGTTTTCCCCAACTTCAGATTAAACACAATAAAATTCAAGTTATAAAAATAAAACAATCAATTCGAGTACCAAAAAACAAACAAAGAACTAACTTATTAAGTATTTCAAACAAAACGAGACAACTTGTATATTACAACTTGTATATAACCTTTAACTATTTGGTTATAAATAATCTCGTATAACTAATGAAATTATATTTGTTATTTGGTAATAGTCATAATATATATAGTTCAACCAGCCCCATTATACATTATTCTACTAACCCCGAACCATCTTTAATTTTTTTTATCAAGGGCCATAACCTCAAAACTGCGTCCAAATGAAATAAAAGAAAAAGCATGAATCAAACATTCGTTACAAATGTTTGAACAATCAATGAACATGAATAAATAGGCATTATTACAAATAACATTACGACAAAAATAGTTATTAGCATGCGTTCTTTTTCAATATTACTTCCTTCTCTCAAGCGACTTGCGTGTGCAACGTCGCCTTCTTGGTGATTGAGCGGGGGTCAGTGACGGACTCTTGTGCATCACTGGTTGCCTTAAAGCTATTGCACTGAATGAGTTTTTGACAATTAGTCTACCTACCCCTATAGTCAACTATCCCCGATCCCCTAATAGTGAGCAAACAAATAATATTGAAAATATATAACGTAAGATCAAAACAAAATGGAGTCCATAATCGCAAAAGGAAATATGAGTAATTTCTCGGTTGGATAATGTTTCGGACTATCAAAGATAGATTTGCAATGACTTTCCGCTGGCGAATGCAAAAACATTTGCCGGAATAAGTTTTGCATTATTCAACCTTACAAATAAGTACCACAAAGATATAAAATCCTACATCTACGTCAGATGGATTCCATTCAAAAATGTGGTTAACTGTACCTAAGTACGACAATAGTGATCGGTTGAAGAGAATTCTATCTTACAAATATAGAGTGAAAATTTCAAACGCATTGTAGTGATATAATTCACGGTGCGTTCCTGCGGTTTTTCTAATGGAACATTATTGATGCCCTGTAACTGTATTTCACAAAGAGATATTGTCCTAAGAGTTATTGTGATTAGCCGCGTGGTGCCGGCAGAATAGAGTTTGTACCACCCCTTGCCTGCCCGTGGGTATCGTACGAGGCGATTAAGGGTTATCGGGAGGTGGGCAGCAGCGCCTCTCGTGCTGACAACATAGTCCAAAAATCACACTGCTCAGCAGTGGACTGCGATAGGCTGAAGGAAGACGATTATCCTAGGTAGTCCTAGGTAGGTAATATTATGAAGTTCGCAAAATAAAACTCAACGATTAACATAAAATAATGACATCGTAAATGCCAAACAAACCGTAAGCAAATAAATATATTAAATTTATCACTGATACACACAATTCAAAATTAAATAATTCAAAAAAGTATTTCTTTTATTCTAGTATTTTAAAATTTTGTGCATATAAAAATCTGTTTCAAGATTGTTTTCACATCGCATAATGTACATTTTATTATTTGGTCTAATCAGAAGACGAAATGAAAGCTAAACAGTTTGATTACAGAACATTTACCATTTTAACAACTTTAGCATGAACATTGTAATTACTTACAATGCATATTAATCCAAGCAGAAAGCCAATTAGGGGGCCTAATTAACCAAACTACCTTACACGTAATATTCTCGCCTAATTTAGTAAAGAAACCTTAGCAGAAACAAGAAGTTTCGTAAAAGCCTTCGAAAATGTTTCGAATCGCGAATTTGCTACTTCAAGTTAGATTCAACAGGTAGGTCGTTGAACTTTTTCAATTGAAATCACTTTATCTTAGAAAGCTCCTATAGCCGCAAGGTTGACACAACCAATTAATAACTGTGATGGGCAAAAGGTTTTCTGACAGTATTATAAGTTTTGCCATTATTACATTTATTTGGCGTGTTGTCCTACGTCCCGCTGCTAAACAAAAGGTACATCATTTTACAATTTGTGTTTTTTGCTGCAATCACCTCTGCAATTACTCGAATATTTACATACGTTAATTGTGTCATTTGGCATTGAAATAAAATGCTCAATCATAAAAGATATAGCTAATTAATTAGTTCTCACGTCCTTTTAGTACCTATCCCGTAAAGCTTATAATTAAAAAGACCACCAGGGAAGATTTTAATGCGTAATCGATAATATCTTCAATAATCAGAAGCAACATCTTAGATGCCGATATCGAACGAAGCACAGGAATTAGTGATGTAACTATTTTTATGGCATTCATCAATTTTGAGATCATTAATCCAAACACAAGTTTATACGTTGACCGTAGAATTGACTCTACGTTTATTACAATGTAGATGAGAGTTCTTTCGAAGATATTTTATTTAACTTTGCTTGTATTTCACTAGCCAATTATTTAAAAAATGCATTTTCTCTTACTCTATTAGTCAGAGATTGCACGGCCATTACAATCAAGATTTATTACTTTTCATTAAAGCAGAACGCTAACAAAAAGTGCTGCGGGCTATGCAACGTTTTTACAAATTAAACACATCTCAGCTCATCTATGATGAAGCCTACAAAAAGAATATATATCTGAACAGAGATTCTCACTGCTATGAGCTATTAAATAGATAGATACCTAAATTCATGTGATACGTAGTTAGTACTATCAAAGAACACAGTGTAAATCTTTGGTCCTCAAAAATGGTGGAGTCTATTAGGTAGTTTAACTGAAAAAATATTACTCAACAACGTAACAGTACAATCAATAGCTCCTAATCAACTAAATACGTATCTTTTTCTATCAAAATACATTTAGTAATAAAATTCCGAGTCTAAAATACCCTTGTGATAATTACCTACCATCTACATAGATTGTAACTAACAGTTTCAGGCAAGTTTCTCTGTTAGCAAGCTATGTAGGTACCCATCCATCGCCGTACAAACGTTGTATATCTGTTTGCCTATTTACTCATGTTCATGCAGGGTGAGTCTAAGAATGTCGTCGGGCAAGGCTACTTCATAAATATGGAGCTGGTGATTAAGGGTGCCATTCCAGAAGCCCTGCGACGCTAAAATTTATACTCATGTTTAAAGATTGTCTTGCTTTTATCTAAGAATATTAAGGGTTATCTGTGTTTGAATTCCAATAAACTAGTGTAATAAAATTCCGAGTCCCAAAATTCTTCTTATTCTAATGAGTCCATGAGTACCTTGAGTCGAAAATTTGGAAGAGTTATTAGTAATTCAGTCTAACCATTTTCAATTCCAGGCAACATTACTTTGTCCTTTAAAATTTTTCTCTTTCAAATTTTGTAAATTCTATGCGGACAGTAGAAGTTATCAGAAGTTTTAAAATTTGTCCTTTTCTGATGTACGCTTGAAGTTAGACAAAGACAAATCTTGCAACGCGTTTACTGGAGTGTTTCAAGTTTGGTACATAAAGCAGTCCTTCACACTGTCCGTTCACTTGTAGAAACTCCTCGAAGTTGAAGCTGTAACTTTAACTGATCGTTCCTTCGAGACCAGCTGTTCAAAGTCGCGTTTATTTTTAGCACTATTACTATTTCCGCAAATAATATATAATAGCCTTCGTGAAACCGTCATCCCCTTAAAAATATTTTAGAAAATCTGGAGAGCGCAAAAGTAGGTAATAGTTACTTAGTCGGTAAATCGGTTAAAAAATATATAGAACTAGGTAAAATATTTAAAATACTAACCTACTACTATTCACGAACTCTCCTAATGTATATAAAGAGTGATGATAATGGATTCTGAATTAAGCGTTTTCAAATACAGCTAGCTAAGCTTTTTCTACTCGAATTACTGGCATTTAGCTCAAGAAAACATTAGTGGTTATCTTAATCACCAATGCTGCAACCGATCTTTAGATAAATCGGTGTCTTTAATACTGGATTCCAAGAACTATGCTCTATTGGAGCTTTTTGCAAGTGTAGTGGTTAGTAGTTAGTAAAGCTCTTACCAGACAGGGTTTTTCACTAACAAGCCACTACCTAAGACTCCTATATCTTTGTACATTTTAATATAAGTATGTAGATAGTTGTAATTTTAAAAACTATCAACGTGTTAGGTCTAGGGTTAGGTAGGGTAGGACAAAGTAGAGTTATCTGCTATTAACTATGTTTGAATATTAGATTTAACTCAAAGAAAAGTGACGGTTATTCTAAGATGCAACCATGTAACTATTGATTTGTATAATTAACTGATAGACATAAATTCACCGAATATATATGACAAAAAAGAGAGGTAGAGGTTGCCTAACAAGATCGCACCAATACAAAAAAAATCTGTATTGGCCGACTACAATTTTACAATACCACATCTTTGCGTCGCGCAGTCGGGTAAAAATAAAATTAGAGTAAAGTTACCTAAATAAAGTTTCTTACATGCTCTCCTCAAAATATCCCAAACTCAGTTTTGCAACTTCCTATATTAACGATTACCCGAAAACTGTATTACGGAAAACTATTTCTATTTCAGGTAAACAAGCTCTTTACCTATGTTTAGATTCTGATTACAAAAGTTTGATTATCCGTATTTGCGCTCCTTTTACGGTTATATTATTATAGAATAAACATAACAGAGAATCCACTCTACGTTTACTGAGTTGAAATTTTACCTATCTATACATATTATACTCGTATCGGTACGTCTGCGTGACTAAATGCGAATGGGACGAATGCGGTTACAGCTGGAAAACAAGATCTAATACTAAGTTTTAGCTGACCAAACTGCAACACTTTATTATGTGTACAGCAACAATTTTATTACCTAGTTGAAGTTCTGCGCTTAGCCTGCTTGAATAAAGCTTATCTCCAAAACTAGATGAGCAACTCTAGAATTCTAAAGGTATTCTTGCAATATTATGAGTAAGATTATTATAGTTCCTGATTCGTGGTTTCATGGTAGCGTTATGCTACACGTGTAAGGATCCTTAGCCATAGTACATTATGTGTACCTATGCAAGAGAGCATGTTACGATAAGGTGACATGCCTTTAATCTTTTAACTATGACAAGCAAGTCACAGTTGCTCAGGGACATTAATGATGTTAGTAAACGCCGAATTGTTCATCTTAGGCACAGTACAACTGGCGGTAACTGTATTTGCTCTGCAGATCCCTTTTTCTTTATCATCTTACGGTTAATTAAATTCATTTTCTTTCTCTATGTCTATCTCTCCAGGGACCTTTATATTACTTTTGTGATAATAATTGCCTTTATTAAAGCTTATGGCGATCTAAGAATTGCTACAATGCTTATAATAAAATTTATTGGTTATTTATTAAGTAGGCCAGACGAAGCTCGCTGTTCCAATGGTTTTTTTGGGTACTTTTATAATGATTGTTTCTCTCTTATCAGTCTATATTAATGAGTAGGTACTTTAAACGTTTGCATTGCATTCTTAGGTATATATAGGTAGGTATTTATTCTAAATATAAAAATGTGTTGGGCTTCGTGTGCTTGTACAGTAATACTGTATATTTTCCTTTCGGTCAACTTATACATACGATTACAGATTCGCATGTGAGTATGATGAGGGTCGGCTTTTACTTTTGCTCGATGACCTTCGTGATAAACGAGCGATGCACGCCGGCCCATGGAGAAAGTACGTGCATAATTACATGTGCGAAACCAACATTCCAGTTTTTGTAAGGGAAAGATAACGTTTTCAAGGGAAAATAAATTGTTAGCTAATGTTTTCAGCGACACTGTATTTATAATTAAAGAAATGTGGTTGGCCGCCACGACGGTAAATAGTTTCACAGATTTTACTACTTATAATATTAATAGTCAATAAGAAATATAATGATATTTAATATACGAGTATTGTTCTATTGCAGATTAAATCAGGCATTAATACAATAATTCAAAGATGTCATTGTCTCAATCAACAATAACATAACCTTTACGACTAAATACCACTAAATACTCCCTGCTTAGGATATATTCCTAGCGTGTAAAATTATGATAATGATATAATGATTGTTGTATTAACAAAATCAGCGACGCAACTTCTAGTTCTCATTTTAATGTGTAAATTTAAGTACCTGGACGTCTACTCTGAAGTGACGATAAACGAAGTATCGGCCGAATATCGAGGTGTTTCGCGCCGTTTTTTCATTCGGTCCGATCGAACTCTATTTGACAGGCTTATAATATAAGTCAATGTGATTTATTCTCCACTACTCTGAAGTGACGATAAACGAAGTATCGGCCGAATATCGAGGTGTTTCGCGCCGTTTTTTCATTCGGTCCGATTGAACTCTATTTGACAGGCTTATAATATATGTCAATGTGATTTATTCTCCATGGTTCCGAATGAGTTGTGAACTGAATGTTGTGAATATCCGAAGAAATTTCGTAGTAGGGTCAAAGGCTTCGATTCGGTCGGGCCTCGGTCGGTCCGAAAGATTCGAAAGCGGCATTTCAGAGTAGACCCCCTGAACCTAAGCAAAAGCCCGTTATATTAGGTAATACAAAAACTTTAGGAGTTACTTTATCGTCTGATAAAGACAACCATAACTAATACATATTATAAATGAGAAAGTAACTTTGTCAGTTCGACATTTTGTTTTTTCGGCAGTCCATGCGGATGGAGTCGCCTGCGTCCACGAGTACTTATACCATTCGCTATTGGCACAGAATAAAAGTATGACGAAAGATCAGACAGGACCTCAAGCCAAGAAGGGACTAAATACCTTTTACTCTTGAGGTTGCTATATAGCTGATATTTCTGGAACGTTTCATCATCCTTTAACAACGATTCATCTCGAACTCTTTTTGTTACAACATAAAAAACATAAACACAGTCTAGTTACTAAAACAGATGTAGTTTCCTCTTAATTAATAGCATTTTTTATAATCATTGTATCATATGAGCCGCCAGTCCTCAGAAACAGGCATTTTATGCAATAAGCTAGTTTTTCCATATAAGGGAACTGGATAGGGGCATTGCATAGCAGCACTCCACACATATAAGATCAAGCAGTTTTTGCTGAATTTACTGTGGGAATAGGATACATTTTAATTTTGTTGTATAATATACCTAAGATATATTTACCATGGGAAGGGAAGAAAAGGTTAAATAAAACATCATAGAAAGAAAAGCTTATGATTAATATTCGATCGAATCGCATACGACATAGGGCTCAGATATTACAACTAGTTGATCGGTTCAGTTGGTCGGAGTAGAAAGACTATTTAAACATCATTGGGTAAACCAAGAAGTATGTACACCCATCGTATTACCATACATGAAACAGAAGTAGATGGGTACTACTATAAATATGAATGTTTATATCGGTACCTACATCGAAAACTAATTTTAAGGGAGTGGCGACGCAACTGATAGAAAGTATGAGAAATATCAAATATTTGGAATATAATGGAAATATCAAAACAAAATTAATTATATTTCCGTTCCATAAACATCATCCACAAATATCTATTGTTGCATAATTTATTAGATAAGTGAAAGTACCTTTTATTATTCGTCATAAAAGACAGATTCACATACGAGTAAAATATTCATAAGCTATTGTTATATGTATAGGAAACAATGTTGTTCGTCTCTTGTACAGTTTATGGTATAGGTATTGTATTCAGAAAGATTATCGTATACTTTTTTCTCTCCAATGTTTTATAGTAGACTACGGATTTATGTGTATACGTGAGAAGAAATAAAAGTACACAAAGATATTATTTAAAAAAAAAAACTAATTTTATTCCAGCCATAAAAATCTAGGCAGAATTAGAAAAACAGCAAATGATAAAATAATATAAGATAAATCAGAATATAAATTGGGCAATCTAAAGGGTAAGAAATATGGATTATAAAGATGTAAAAAAGTACATAGATTTATTAAATACTGCAACCGAAACTGGTATTTCAATGAAAACTTTGCAGTTGTACCTTGCGAGTTCTGCGATATAAATAGTTGCCTATGCGCACATATAACGGGTCAAACGAAATTCTGAAAATATATCTCTTTACATAGAACTTATGTGTGAATTTAGACTTAAATCCATTTAAGGATTTGACAATGGGAGATCTGGAAAATCGATTATTTCAATTTGTAAACTTGATGAATAATTCTATTTCTTTTTGGGCTAATATCGGTCAATTGAAATAAAGATAAGATCCTAAGCATCCCTATTCATAGAATATTCAAGAACGTTGCTATTACAGTCTGTCCCTATCAGTAGGAGCCTAGAAATCCAATAATGGTTGGTTGATGTTTAACGACTTTATGCGAGAGTGAAACATATAATGGACTTTTATTTTCCTTTATACTTTAGAAGTACTTGTTCCAGAGACATAAAACAACAGTTAGAAATGTAAAAGTTTATTACATCTTACTATGACTTCGGCAATTTTTTATTTCCATTTTCGTTTCATGTAGATTAGATCCTTATTTTTATATCTCCATTAAAAATAAAATTATCAACTTAATAACGCAAATAATCCTTTATAATTATATCAATGAAATTAAAATAAAGTCATAAATAATACATTTCGGAAGTTAATATTCATAGAACGGTTTTGATCACGTTCTTGGCGTAACATTGCCGTTAAATTGCTAAGCAGAAAATTGCCCATATCTTTTAAATTTATTACATAAAGCCGTCCCTAGATGCCGAGAGACCAAGCTGGGACATCACTTAGCAAGATATTAAGGGGAACATTAGACGAATCGGGAAGATCTCCCGTTATCTGCCATGAGATAAGTGGGTTGCCGCACGAGAAAAATGTGCCGATGATCGGGTCATAGTAAACTACGTTCTTTGTGGGCTGTGGCTTCCTTAGATAAGATTAATTTGTATTGAGAATATACAGAAAATACGGTACATAGTATTGTCCATTCTGGTAAGATAATAAATGTGAAAATAATCAACTCTTCTCCCTGTTAACTTTCTACTGGAAGAATTAATTTAAACAGTAGGTAGGTACATACAGTAGACAGTACCTAAGAGAGATAGCCCCAATAGAGATATACAATGTAGATCTGTTTTCTTGCAAAAAATGAAATATTTAGAGCATTTAAAGCAAAGAACTAGTGAAATTACAGCTCCATGGTATGCACATAACATTTATAACAACATGTTAAAAAGAAAACACAAATTCCGAGATTCGATCTTCAGCCTTGGCCTTGACTCGCGACTATGTGGCCGGCCTTGTGAGCTGTATTCAGGGCTTGGACATTTCTGCAAACACCCTCATCTCGTCTCGCTCTGCGAATATTAAGAAGGAACGAGACGGAGTATACTAACCAGTTCTAAAGAAACGCCGGAAGCCTTTTTCTTGCATGGTTGTAGTTTATGATAGACTTGGTTTGATGCTATCTATAAGTGAATATAAAATTGTTTATGACATAAATATGAGGCATGTAAATAAAGATACCCACCTAAATATAAAAAATAGGCACATTTCAGATGACAAAGTTTATAATATAGAAAAAAATTATAATTACTTGTAAAAAACATAGGATCTAAGTAATAATTTTCGGATATCCGAGACTTAAGTTGTGTCAAAAGGCGCTATGATTACGCACCTTTAAATAACTAATACGATGCCTCGTTTAAATAAATTAATGATTTCGCCAAAGATACATTAGTTCCTGAAAAATTATAATTAGTCAATTGGAAAGAAATAATATCTTTAATAGTGTAACTCAAGATCTAAGGTTTAAACTATATGTATGATATTTTGAACCCATCTTAGTTCTATGAAGGCCTTTACTTATATGATGACATTGTTTTAGATACCAAGCAATTAATGGATTTTACTTCTTTATAACATTAGTTTAATTGGCCGCGTGGTGCCGGCAGAGTAGAATTCGTACCACCCCATGTCTGCCCGTGGGTATCGTACGAGGCGATTGAGGGTTTCCGGGAGGTGGGCAGCAGCGCCTCCCATGTTGACAACATAGTCCAAAATACAAACTGCGATCACCAACCCGCATGCCCAGCGTGGTGACTATGGGCAAATACCCCCCATGGCAGTCTTGTAGCGTGCCCTGGGGGAGGCCTACGTCCAGCAGTGGACTGCAATAGGCTGATGATGATGATGATGATAACATTAGTAGACTAAAATACCTACTCAGTTTACAAAAAGTATACCGTTGAAGAGTTTATAGACTGCAAATCAATCCATCTGAGTTGATCTTTCTGTTGCATCTGAACGTATCTGAAATATGATGATAAGTTTCTATATACATATATTTACCGGTTTGGTGTAGTGATAAAGCTACGGAACTGGCAAAGAAAAGGCCTTCTGATCCTATGTGAGATGGCGAGCACTTTCGCACTCGTAACTCACTATACAAAATTTCAACCAGATATCTCTTTTTTTGAGTATGGGTACAACACTATAGGTTTATCTAAGTAATTCATTAAACGTTTAATTTATATTATACACCACTACAGTTACGATTAAAAACAAGATCCGAGAATCTAGCATAAATAACATAGGCACTAACTGCTACTCCTCATTACTTTCAATTTAGTATTTTAATATTTACCTTGCACTTTCTATACCAGATTCCACCTTTTCGACAGTGCTACCTGCCTCACTGAGCAGCCTTGCAAGGCAGAGCGCTAAGGATCCCAAAATAAACACGTAAATCCTCGATTTTAAGGGCCCCATGTCGAATATATGCAATATATCGTTAACTTATATTTTATCCTTTAAACTAGGACCTTAAATTGTACAGCTGTAAAATAAATCAAAATAAAAAATGATTGTGTTTGCATCTTTTGATTTTATGACGTTTATGACAATTTTTGAAATATTTCATTTAGTTTTAAGCTGGTTTTAAGCAAAAGGATTCATGGAGTATTTAATAACAAAAGACAGCTTGAATCTTCAGGGGCGATATTGGAAATGGATTCATTGAAGTGGATACTAAATGAACAAGGATGCCTTTCTGTAGTCTACTGTAGGAGAGTGTAGCGCGCCATCCTATCTGACAGCGAGCGCGTTCGCGAGCGGCCTCCTCGCGTGTTCCGTTGCCCCGCTCGCTACCGCTAGGAGCTCTCTTGCCCAATACTTATAATATTTTACTTTTATAGATTACTGTTTATTAGTTTGGTCATTAATATATCATAACGTTAAAACCAGTGTTTTCTTACTGAAGAAAGATCACGCCCATCGAACCGAAGCATAACATCTCGCTTCCCACAAACTTTATTAATATAACTAAAGGTTATTAACTTAATTACAATACTAACTACATTAAATAAACCTAAAAACTAATTTAACCTACACGAAATTATATATATTTACAAAGTTGCCGTCTACCGGCAAAGTCATAACCAATTACCCAATGATTGGTAAACTTATATTAACTTTGATCTTCTATTCTATCAAAAAGTAAAGTCATTTCCTTTGCCTTTTTCATAGTTAAGGGTGTTATTTTTGGCTAATTTCTTCTACAATTAATTCACGGTTGTTGTCACATTCTAGACGTGTTTTCAAACAGGAAAACTAGATCACGATCCACCATCAAAAGGCAGGCACGTTGTGCAATACATCAATCGTTAATGACAATTGTGAGCACGTAACAATATACATAGCAACATAAATATACCATTGGAATGACTAGATTCGTGACCGGACGATTTAGCCGGCAGGAAAGTTATTATCGACACACTTAATACAATACACCTAGTACACGCCTGTGACTTTGCTTGTCTCATTAATGTACTTGTTTAGTTTAGAATCAATCCTTAAAAGGGCGCTTATAAGCAAAAGCAACCTAAGCATTTACTGTATTATTTTACTTATGGTGACATTTTTATTTAATTTGTGTACCTAAACTCCCTATTTTACTAGTAATCCTTCATCTTAGTGCGAACATAGTTCGACCTTAAACAAAGACAAAATGTCCTTTTACAACTCAGATTAAAATTATCCCATCTCTGCGTTCCCGTGTTCATAGATATTCCTTGTTGTTTTATCAGAATCTACGAAAACTACTATTTTCTAAAACCTACAAGTAGTATAACCACCGTTCCACCGGTGGAACGGTTTCATCGTACTAATGCAGTAGACGCACAGACAAAGCTACTTTAGCATAACAATAATAAGTATAGATTTAAATGTAATAAATAATACTACCAACCACATTAACAATACGTGGGTGCTAGTATAACTAAGTAGGGCTAAGACACAATGCGTGTAATTTTTTATTCAAATCTGGGTCCCATGAAATCACAAGCGGACTAAATAGCTTAGCCGATTCTTGAGTTCAGCCCGATTCTTAAGATTGCCGAATACTAATAATTAAATTAGGAATAGAATCAACCTTTCTAAAGTTTATTTCATCTTAGAACTTTATGCAAAGCTATAGGGAAATGGTCAATGACCTAGAGATTATATTGAAGCTTTGATATAATGCGTGCACTATGATGAGGCCTTTACCTATGCCGTAGATTGTCTGCAATTCTGCATGTGTACGATAATCATGATTCAGGGAGCAACAAACTTTGTGAGTCATAGCACAGCTTTGTTTAACAGCTCATCTAGCCACTTTCCATTTTGATGTGGTGGTAGCGAAATTTAACATTTCCAAGTCTGAAGTTGATTTTGAAATCTACATTTTTAAGGGAAGTAAAATAACATGTGTGTTATTCTAATTGTATCTTCGTACAATCTAGAAAAATAAACATGTGATTTCGAGTTTGAAATTTTATAGATGGGTTCGCTATATCCTTGTTGGTTATTTTTATTACCTACATTTTTTGTTACACCATGCTTATTAAAACATCTATCGTATCGTAGAAAAGCCTACGAATTGCGTTTCTGGAACTGCTTAAATATTACTTTCCTATGTTTTGTAATCGCTAAAATCGAAGTAACCAACACCAATTTTACCAATTCGTTATCTTAAACTACACTATAGTATTTAATCCGTCTAGATTAAACACGTGTATACCTAGATAACAAGCTGGATAACTAATGAAGAGGATCTAAGAGCGAGTCTAAATAGCCTGACTTGGAGCCAAGAGCGCCGGCTCGAGTTGAGGTTGAGGGTCTCTTCACTCTGGCCTACAAGGCAAGGAGGCTCTGTGTACGTAAGTGTATGTTGCTAGAACTAAATTACTGTATACAGCGATGTATAATACGTAAAATGAATTTTACAAAACATTCTTATATTTTCGCTGGTTATGATTTAGCAAAATATTCATTGTAGATAGATTGGTTGTATTGTTGAGCGAAAATTAAGGTAGGTCTTTACCATTTGGGACTTAATAGCCTTAATTCAGTACACGACAAAAAGGCATGTTTGTTGTATATGAAACTCTTTAGCTTTTTTTTAAATAAAAATTATTAGTAAAGAAATGAAAAAAAATTTCACCCGAGTGATATTTGAACTCACGACCTCTCACAAACCATGCTTTCGCTCTAACCAACTGAGCTATGGGGTCAATTAACTCGGATGACGAATTTTACCATCTCTTTTACATTACGCTTTTGTAATCCCGATAGCTATACACTAGCCAAATCTCGGTAAACAAAGCTGAATGCCTCAGCACAATGTTTTTAATGATGATACGATCAACCATATCCTAGCGGATTATATTATGGAGAAGTGTCTTATAAATTTATCTTAGTAAAGATATTATATATTATAAAAATTATCAATAAAGAAATTAAAAAAATTACCCAAGGGAGATTTGAACTCACGACCTCTCACAACCGTGCTTTCGCTCTAACCAACTGAGCTATCGGGTAATTTTTTTTTGTATATTGTTGTTCTAGCAACAGAAATAGCTAATCTGTAAAAATTTCAACTGTCTAGCCATCACGGTTCATGAGATACAGCCTGGTGACAGACGGACATACAACAGTTACTGATGAACATCGTAAGTAAAACCATAGGATCCCGTATGAAACCCTCTGGATATATACCCTAAAAATTATCAAAAAGTGGTCTTAGATATGATCATGAAAGTATCAAGGAAAAGTTACTAAGTGCAGTGTCAATAATCCCTTATTAGGATGATTGATGGGCCACAACTTCCGGGAAAGTTAGGAAAACTGTCAACTGATACCAATACCGTACCAACCTTTGCTAATGGGTGTGAAAAGCGCAGCATAATATTGCAAGACAGTTTCGCTATCAATCTGTAGATATTCTGTACAGTCTTATTTTGACAAGAGAACTGCATATAGTCGTGAATGACCTTTTCCATACAAACTGGGGTTAACTTTTGCCTCTTTTAACGCTCGAGAGAAGAGATCCCTTTGGGCCAGGTTACTAATGCGGCCTGTACCAATACATTATTACATCGTACTTATTCGTATAATATACCTATACATAAACTTGAAACAGTATGATGTTCCTTCAGAGGTACTAGATTTACTGTGTCTACATACAAATTGCTCAAAAAACCCGTATAAATTGGCATTAACAACAACCTATCCCATCATTACCAAATCGTACACTTGGCAAGAAAAATCGCAAATCACATTGCATCGTAAAATCGTGTGGTAGAGTTCATATTCTAAAAGGTACGTTCCACTTCGGGCGCACATATATGATCCTAAGTAAACAATCCGCGGCGGGAACAGGCTGATCTCGTTTACTATTTACAGAGCACTATAAACAAAGGCTCCTTTGTAATCCGATATACCGGTGCAATTAACATTGAGCCTCCGTTCCGGGGTGTGATCGCTGGCAACAATCTGAAGAACTTTCTAGTTGCGAAAGTGTTGTGTTTACGACTTGAGATGAGTGTATGTTTGTACACGTACCTAACGACCAATTTCAATACGAGAGATCAAAGAGAATCTCGGATTTTTTTATTCCTTGTTTGAAATTTTGCATGAAAACAATTGAAGATTAATACTGAGATATCCAAAAAATCTCTCAAAATCAGTAATAGAAATGGGCTGAGTAGAACTGAGCGGTATTCTCTATCTGCGCCTCAAAACAAATTAATAGAATGAGATAGAGCCAGGGGAAAAAAGCTCTGAATTTTGTACTACAGCTGGGGTCTTAGGCAAAGTAACATTATTTCTCGATCGCATCGATAGAGATTTGTCATCGCCACGTTTGCTCTAATAGGAAGCCTTCATTTACGCGCGTTCGTCAAGTCACATGAAGAAGTCTATCTAACAGCTATTGGTGGGAGTTAGCGATAACGAATCGATGTCAAATGATATTACAGTATCTAACACATCCTGATAGTAGTAGTAGTATCATTGTTTATGTGTGTTTATACATCTAGGTCATATGCATATGATACATATGGGATGTGCAAACATTTCTCATAGATACATACAAATACTGCGGTCATTAAGCAAACAGTGGAACTAGTATACTATACACGATATCGAATGTGACATGATTACTCTAATAACATGAATTTAGTATGTTTGAATACTGTTGCACAACAAGGAATTATTAAACAGTCTATCGCCTAGTATTTATATGCTAAATTGAGTAGCTCTACGCTATGCAATTTTTCTATTTACACCTAAAATTTACAAAAGGTTGCTTCTCTATTTTCATTCGGCTGTCTATCAATAATTTCTCTGCTATGCAAATTGGCTGTTTTCCCATACGTATAACCAGGCAACTGTGCGAAACAAAAATGTTATTTTGCATGCAATGCAATGCGATTCCACTTGGAGTGCATTTCACCAAATAGGCCCTAGTTGCTAGGTCTTTTTGACTACATTAGGGTCGATTCCGGCAGTAACACTTAAACCTAAACTTAATCTCAGTCAGGTCTATCTCTCTCCGTTCTTACATAAATGGCTGAGAGAAAAAAGGACAGGTAGGCCTAATTTTTTGTTTAGGTTTAAGTGTGACTGCCGGAATCGACCATATTATTTGTGTAACTACATCCATAAATAACACTGTTTAAAAAATGCTAGTTCCAAAATCATGCACGGGAGTTTTTCTATGAAATATCCAGCGACATTATAAACTGTTCGATATTTTCGTAAAACACAACAGCGATTATCGTAGGTACCTAAAAGATCATTACCTGTTAAAATGTACGACAGGCTGTAATATTTAGGTATTAATAGATACCTATCTAATTAGCAGAGGTCGGAATTAGGTAGAGTCATTTATGTACTTGCATCGAAATGTTGATATTAATGTGGACCTTCCCAGGATTTCTAATGGACAATCCTGTGTGGCCAACAATATTACAAATAAATAATAATAAAACCCTCAGAGATAGACAAATAAAACAAAGATAATTAACATAAAATTTCTGCTCTTTAAAATTAATACCGGAATTTGAGGCATATCCACTTTATTCTTTCGCTGTATGAAATCAGTGCAAGTACATAAATGACTCTACCTAATTCCGACCTCTGCTAATTAGGTACGTTCCACTTCCACCTGCTATCTACCAAGTCTGTGAGTGAACATTGTTTGATTTCCCGTAATTGGTTTACGTCAACAAACACCATTATATTGTTGTAAACAAATCAGCTAATTGCGTCATTATGGGCGCCGCAATATTGATATTCACTCGAATCAGACAATTATTTCGTACTTGGGGCATATTGCGTGCGTGGGTTTTTATTATCAGTCATGTAAATTTGTATGAATTTTGGTACAAAGGTAGGTATAGTCATTAATTTAAAATAATAATTGGTTTAGATAATAATTTATAACAATTACATATTAGGCATCAAAGTTTGCATTAGTATTATCATCAGTATTATAAAGGAAAATATTTGATTACAATAACATCTCGCCGACTTTTCCAATGACCTGATAACTTCAATGAAGGATATTGGTAGCTGTCTTTATCTTGATCGAGTTTTAGAGGAAGGCGGCATCAACTTTATCTATTCTATTCATATTCTTTATTGTACACAGTAAAGTTTCACAAATAAAGTTTATAGCAAGGAAGATGTAGGTAGGTACTCAGGCTTTTTCTTTCAAATGGGATTCTAAATAGACCTAATAATCATATATCCCTCCATAAATGCGTACCTACTAATATCTACTATCTCGTCACTTCAACAGATAACCAAGAGAAAATATAACTTACGACTTAATATTATTACCACCATACACTTTCACATTTTGTTCATATATCGCAGTGCTTAAGGCTCAGGTTTGAGGCCCTTTGTCAAAAGAAATAGTGAGGCCCTCAAATAACACCGGTATCTACGAATTTATTGGGTTCATTCACACCTAACCTAATATAAAGACACACTGTATACATAATCTGCAATTTTATGTATACTTCTAGAAAAATAAGAGATAAAAGTAATAAATAAATACAGATTTAATTAAACCAATGGCAAATTTTGCATTTCATTAAATCAATTTCTTTGCTCAATAGGCTGAAGACGACGATTTACATAGCCGAACATGTAGGTACCTACTAATTTCGGGATTACATAACCTATTAATATTATTTGTGTCTATGCTAATATCTCCAGCTCGTACGGAGAGTATTGGGACACAGCTACATCAATTAAAAAATGCCCTATAGGATAAGCAAAAAGTTATGAAAATTACTGAGATTTTTTGATTTACTATCTGGGATAAAATGTGATTTCGAGTCTCAAATTTTGTGGACAGGTTCTTTATAGTGGGCTATATTCATAGGCTTTCGCTTGACATAACATACTTGTATAATCTTGATTAAAATCAGCTAAATGTCTCAAAAGAGCAGTAGGCCTAGTGTATCCTACAACGCCTACAGGACAGAGTGACACTGACAGCGGAAGCGGCGACACCCGTCGTGCGCCGAGACGGCTTGCGACATGTCACACACCGAGTTGCTAAACTGCTTTTAAGGGTTTGTTAAGCTGTGAAATCGCTTACGGCATTTAGCTAGATAACTTTTAAATGTGATTTTTAGGTAGCTAACTAATCTTGCCTGAAACAATTTCGTTCTCGAGAAGATATTTTTGAAGAAACTTATTAAGGAACCTTGTTTATTAACTTATGTAAAATTTAACCATACATTACATTCTTACGGCCTTACGGCGAACTGTGATCGAGATACGTCCATAAAGTTAATATTAGGTCTGCAAATAATTTTATTCTAAAATAGTCTGTGAGTTAGCCAGTAGGTCTAAGCTATAGAACAAAACGAAATTTTAATGATCTATGGTGGTAACATGTAACAATTTCAGGGTATATTTTCCTATATATCTTCATCACGATCATATCAAAACAGTTCAACAGTTCAAGGAGCTCTCGATGAGTCGAGTAAATACCTTTTAATATTATAGACGTGAGAACGTATACAATTATTTATCTATTCGTTTTGGTACTTGAATCTTCATGTAGACGAAAAACTGTACTTGAGCGAAATACCATACTACATTTTAACATCTACTTACGCAATAACTTTGTGTTTATAAATAACATTTTTAGGACATATCATAATAAAAATTTAACCTATAAGTAGGTATATATTCTTCACAGATGTTATACGGATACCAATTTTATTTAAGTACGAGAATTTAAGATTTGTAATTACTAATGACTTTTTTCAAATATCCCACCCATGCATCTTAAGAATACCTCTATTTTATTTATGAATGGTACCTACCAAATGATGAAATGAAATTAGATGCATATTTAAAACCACAAACAGAATATTAGTGCAAACAACAGACATCTTAGAAAATATAAAAAATGATTCATTATATTTTTTCTACTCGAGTATTGACCTCGTGTTGTAAGGTCAAGAATTTGTGCTTGATGCCTTGATGAATAATGATAGCTATTGTACCGCAACATTACCGATAATATTTTAATAACAGATTTTTTTTATTATTTTCTATTGAATTTTCCTGTAGTAGTAATCTTACTAATATTATAAACGCGAAAGTAAGTATGGATGGATGGATGTGTGTTACTCTTTCACGTAAAAACGGCTGGAGCGATTTTAATAAAATGGAACTAGTAATAATTGGTATGGAGTTACCTGACACCCTGGATTAACACATTAGGCTACTTTTTATCCCGAAAAAATATTTTTATTTTATTTCATTTGTACGGATAACAAACAGTGATATTAATCAATTACATGACTTATTAGGAGACTGTAAACCAAATAGGTCTTCGCTCACAAATAGCTAAAACTTATTAAATGCTATCAACAGAAATAACAATGGCGCAATGAAACGCAAACAATGTAACCAAAAATCACAATCAGGGATTCCGTTCAAACCAATCACTGGCAATAGCTTGCTTAATTTTAGTTGGCTTTGAAATAAAAAAATCTAAATTACTGATGTCGAGGAACTTATTCACATGAGTCGCTGCTCTCACGAGAAAAGAGTTTTGTCTATAATTTGTGTGACATTGATTATCATCTCGGATAATTTCGACATTTTGTTTTTTCTGCAGTCCACGCGCACGAAGTCGCGGATGTCCACTAGTATAATAATATGTATGTAGTAGTCCTGTGCTGCTGCGGGGCTTCACTAGAATACATCAGCTGCATCTCCTTCCGTGATCCTAGTTCTGGCTACCCATTTTGAGAATACAGCCGTTGTATATGTACGTAACCCTTGTAAGTAGGTAGGTATGTATTGAATTATTGAAGTCATATTTTTCCAAATGCAATTTCCGTTTAGTCTTCTTTACCTATTTTACCGAATGGAATTTTATCTGAAATGATGATGTTACCTACAGTCTTACGGCTAAATGGATTATTCAATTCAATTTTTATTATTAATGGCACCCATTATTGCGTCGGGCAAAATGGATTATGATAAAATTGTGTTCACGTGTTTATTTAATATTCATATATGAATATTAAATAGTATGAAATGCAGATAAAGTCATAGGCAAATGTCGGTAGGAAGATCTACCTACCTATATTATAGTATCCTATATTTTTTTGTTACATTTTGTACCTCCTATCCCAAAATGTCACAAACAAGAATGTCAGATGTGATAATCCGGAAATCCGATCGATTTCCATAAAGGATTCGATAAAGCTCATTTTCGCCTGAGGTAAACAAGTTCCCAAAGGACTCTATCGCTGTGTATTAACTTACTCAAATGCGAATCGCGTTTTAGCCCTAATAACACTCAACCAAAAAGGTTTCATTAGGAAGTGGTCGCCCTTTAATGACAGTGCCACAGAGGGATTCGACTGCAGTGGTTTCACCTCCTCCCAATTAGCAAAGTGACGGGAACGGGTAGTAAATTTTGTTAATGGCATATTTTGTTATTTGGAAAGGACCATAGTGAAACAGGTAAAGTATGACTGAGTTGTTACAACGAAAATGCTAACAGAAAATGACAACTCTATTTAGGTTTATCATCAAAAAATCTAATCCGGGTAAACTGTAGTACATAGGTTCATTTTATTTTGAACTGAATAAGCAAATAATTGGAAACAGGCTTAGACGTATTCTTAGTTTTTAACCGACTGCGCCCGATATTTTCGTTACGTGTTTCTAGATTGCGCATTTATATGCAAAAAGCGGGTCCTACTAAGTTAACTGGTGAGAAGTAAATAGATGTATAATTTGCACACTATTCTGCCCAACCTCTTTTGGGATAATAGAAGTGATTGTATGTATAAATCTCGATTATGATAACGTTCTACAAAAAAAATATCGGTACAATCTCGAGTACAATATATTCCACAACAAAATACTTATCGTTACTTAAGACGCTGTTTAGTATGGTCTATATGAATCAAAGTAGAGTCCAGGAAGTGGAACGTGAAGTGGGGGCGACAGCTATCTGCATACTGCACCGTGTCACTGCTCTTTTGTGACGCCTACAGAGAGATTACACTATCGAAAGTTGGAACTACCCACATCATATAGGTAAGTATAATACTATTCTTACTTCCGTCCGTAAGAGACTTTTAACGGTTATTTAAAATTCTTAGTAAAATGTGAGAGCTAATATTTCTCTGTATTACCAATTGGTCATTGTAATGACGGGTAATGCCTTTTTTAGCATAGTGGGTTCAGATGTCATGGAACCGTGACAAGTTACCTACCTACTAGCTATTTGCCTATAGAACGCCCCTAAGTTCCTTGATCGACTCTTACGACATGGACGGACGGAGATGCCGCTCATGTATTATAGCGAAGCCCCGCATCGGCATAGGACTAAGGAACTTATTTAACTCTATATCTGTGATATTTACGTTATCTCTTCCTCTCTATATATAGGTAGGATGCCAAATGGTTGCGGAATGTACGCATTGTCAAAAAATCTTCATTGTTTGAAATGGTATACTCCCGAGAGACACCCATTAAAATTTTCCGTCCCTAAGGGGGGAAAATTTGAAGGTGGAAAATGGTTCTTGATTTTAATTTTAAATAAAAAATGCTACCCAGTAATTCTATTTGAAATATTTTAGCAGTTTAAAAAATACATTGTCTGTTGTTTTTTTTATTATCAAACTCTGTGTTCTCACAATAGGTAGCTAAAACTGCAGGATCAGAAAGAGATCAAAGCCACGCTTAGCACAGCTTGAACAGATGTATATGATCAGTGCTGAGTTGCTAGCTCATCGCTTAGAGAATGATAATAGAGATATACTTTAAATCCTTTTCGTACTCGTAAACAAAGGTATACTTAAAATATATACATAAGCCGGAAAGCGGAAGTAGGGAGTAACGGATATGACGTCACAAAATCGAACCCTCCAGCACGAGCCACACTTCCGGTGGAAGTAGCACATGTGATGTGCTTTTATTCTGATTATTATAATTTTATTATGAACTTGCCTACATTGTTAATGCTGTTATTTTTTATGGTACCGTTACACAATGTGTAATGACATGATAATAATAACTATTATTAAAACACCTCTTTAAATTAATTAATAAATAAAAGTTCAGTGATAGATAACTAGGTAATAAATTTTCCTTGATTTAATATTTCAATCACAATGTTATGTTCGATTTGGATTAGAACTTTCAAGAAGCGCTTCAAAACTGAAAGCACCTTAGTAAAGTTAATATAAGCTTGATGCCAAAACAACGATAAAAGATTTGTCATACATAAATTTATAAATGAATTTTACTTGAGAACTTCAATCAACGTATTCTACCGAAATAATTTAGCAATTTAATTAAATAATTCTGATGCATAAACTTGAGTAACAAAATATTGACATACACAATAAATTTGGATACCAGAATCTTTCCTAAATCTAATTAAAAGTTATCTCTTTACTTACTTTACTCTTAAATTAATTAATTAATAATCCGGAAATAATCATTAATTATAGGTTTCGATAAAATTCGGATTCATTGCATTTTTTATTTAAATATTATAAATCATTTTATTAAGTTGCGCCACTTTTACTTAATTGCATAAATGCACATCAAAACCCTCCACATAACGTGACCTGAGTAATACAAACTAACAAGAATTCTAACCTGGGTGTGACCTAAGTAAATTATACCTATGAATTTATACCAATGTAACTCCAATTATACTTTGCTCGTGGCGTGATTCTACTGAAAACGGCTTAAAGTTTACTTTAGCCTAAATCTCGATCACTGGCATATACTGGAATTCGCAAAGTAATTTCGACTGCTGTAAAGATAATATCGCGGCTGGGTCGCATTGTTGCGTCTGGGTTTCATACGTGATCCTAACGCGAAGTTTCTGGTGGAATTTATGTAGCTTTTCGGTCAAATGTAGCCTATTTCGGCTATAAAACAGTGGTACATACATGCAGACCTGAAATCACGTATACATAGAATTATGTCCGATTTATTACCAACAGAAATGTTCAGGTTAATTAAAACTACGGTCTAAAAATCTGTCTAGTTCAACATAGCAAGGCAATATCTAAAAGATTAAATTAATCGACTCTTATGAAATGCATGGAAGAATATGCAGCAGATGCATTTCAGGTAAATTCCGCCACCACGGACTTTTGAAAATTATACCCAGATGAAAGTCATTTGCGAATCCGAAGAGACCCTTCACCTTTCGGCTCGCAGTCTCATACCAAAGGTTTCTGCAATACTTTTGCTAAAAAGATGAACAGTGTTGCTGGAGGCTGAAAAACGCTTCGCTCGTGACTCGCACGGGCGACCCCAGGTACGTTAGTGCAGGGACACACTACTTTATTTATTCATACGGTACTGAAGTATAACAGCGAAGTTGCAATCAATCTCTAGCTAAGCTATTCGAAGTAAACACATAACGAGGGTAGGTAATTGGTTTTTGACATAAGTGTCGAATGTAGCTATTTGGGGCCAGATGCTTGTCAATATTACATTTAATGCGTAGTATTTATATTCCACTTTTACATTTAGTTTATAGTCTAAAATTCAGTTTGATACAGTAGCTTTTTCAATTGGCACATTTTCCAGCCTTAAAAGCAAACAAGTGATATTATTTTCAAGTTTTGGCTGGGTATATTATAAGCTCTTTTGGTCCATATTCTCTGCCTACCTCTCCGGGAATTAGTTGTTATTTTATCAAGGTTTGTATGAATGTTTGTATGATACATATTCAGCATTTCGGCTCAGTATACGTCGCATAGTGTGTCCGACACTAACCGCGCCGTGACCGACCGAGCAGCCCTCGCTTTAGTAATAACTCGGAACAAGTTAAGCGTAATTGCATAAAATCGCTTTTGTAGGAATTTTACTTGCTCAATCCTTGGTGGGTCTTATTTCTCTTATTTGGAAGAATCACAATTTCATCGGTATTCTAGTGTATGTTTGTATCTTATGCATTCCACAAGTTGTCTGCTTTACGCAACTTTTATATCCATATCATTGAACATTGACTCAAACTCAACTGCGTTACTAATTTATCGCATGTTTCTATTACAAGCGTAACTCAGCAGTAAATCAAAATCTTATCCACCAGAATGAGATAAGGAGTAACTTGAAACAATCAATTTTACAATATTCAGCAAGTCACAATATTCACCAAGTAATCTAAAACCGCACGTGTGTCTTGTTTATAAATATATCAAATGCATTGCAATCGATACGTAATATTATCATTTACTTAACCTACATTCTGTTATTTCAATCAATAAAGAAACAGAACTGCTGACAGTTAAGTTACTTTTTAACCGACTTCAAAAAAGAGAGGTTATCAATGGGTCTATATGTTTTTTTTTAGTTTTTTTTTTATGTGTGTTACCTCAGAACTCCGTCATTTATGAACCGATTTCAATTTTTTTCTATAGTTTGTCATGGTATGCTTCCAAGTTGGTCCCATATTTACCACATCAGGATATGATGATGGGATCTTGGAGAAATCGAGGGCAATCCTCAAATATTGTAGGCACATGTAGTCTGTTTTTATACTTTTACCGAGCGTTTTGATCATCTACATATAAAACATAACATCTGATAATGGAATCTCTAAGGAATCTAGGGTTATCCTCAAATATAATAGGCACGAGTAGTCCGTTTTTAGATTTTTATAGAGAATTTTGGTCAGATACACATAATATAAAGGAAACGAGGATCTGATGATGGAGCCGCCGAAAAACAGATAGTGGAACTTTTTAGTAACAAAATCCCCCAAGGCAGGGGGAGGCCTACGTCCAGTAGTGGACTGCAATAGGCTTATGAAGATGAAGATAATTGTGTTAAGTGGTGAAATTATATGTTGCGTTAAGCCGTGTCCGAAGTAAGATGGTTATAGAGGAAGAGGTAGACATGAGAATAACGAGATGACGGATAAAAGGGATGAATGAAAGAAGAATACCTACATATTGCACTGACCCCAAATGATTAGGAATAGGGCAGGAAGAAGGAGTGTAATTATATGTTGCTTATATTGTCAGACGTAAAGTTTCGAAGCCTAGTCATTTCTCTCTTTTGTCATGTGGCCTATTTAGTCATTTGCTGGCATATAAATCTGACAATATTATGCCTTCTACACTTCGTACACGGCTTAACGAAATATATTTGCCCTTTAGTAAAATTTTACTTTAGTACCTAAGCTCGAGTTTTGAGAGGAAGTCGGTTTTTCGTTTTAAAAAAAAATTATGACATTACATATATACGTACGTACATACCTAAACATTAAATCACGCCTCACCCCCGGCAGAAGGCAGAGATCACGAATCTCCACTTGCTATATTACTGACAAATGTTATATATTCTTTATTGTACCCACGCAATATTAACAAAATACAGTAATTATAAAAGAAAATGTACAACGGCGAGCTTATCTCTGAAAGAGATTTCTTCCAGCAAACCAAAAAGGGGCAGTGAAAATTAAATAATAAATAAGGCAAATCACATGTGCACACATATTAAAAATGTAAATTGAAATCTTTTTATAAATTTATGTTTATTTGGATACTATTAGACGTCCGCGACTTTTTTGCGTAACCGATGGATTACTTAGTAGGTGGGTACGTATGCAAAACTGTCACGAAACATCTAACTAGGTATATCAACCTTGAATCTCAACACGAAACGTCCATACACATTTAGCTCAACTATCTCAAATTTATTTACGATTTTCGCTCTACATTTATGAATTCTGCAAGAAAAGCCATCTAACTACGTGTGAATGGTACCAAACAAACGCCTCTAAACCAGTATCCCACAGTCCCATAGTAAACGCCAGGGTAATTTTACCTGTCGCTTACCCATGCATGCAGACAGTCACAGAATAACTGTGTTTTTTCGTCACGCCATCACATGCGTAATGGCAGGTGCCACATGCATATATAGAGGGTCTATTAAATCGTAAACACGCCACTATAATCATGTGAGCTGAAGTAAAGATGTGCTACTTTGTTAATTTTAATAATGAGATCATCAACATAAGTTTTGTTAGAGGGTTGGGATGGCGGCCGTAAAACAAACACCAAATCCTTAGCAAAAAATCTATACATACATATAATAAAAATGTAACGGGTAGCTGCCTGTACATGGAAGATATATGAGAAAAAATATTATAAAATGATTTTTGTCTGTTTGTCGGTTTGTCTGTTTGTTTGTGCGTTTGTGCACGCTAATCTCAGAAACGGCTGAACCGATTTTGATGCAGTTTTCAGGAATATATTGTGACAGGTCCCACTTAACATTCAGACTACTTTTTATCCCGGGAAAATGTTTTTATCCCGGATAATTTCGACATTTTGTTTTTTCTGTAGTCCACGTGAACGGAGTCGCGGGCGTCCACTAGTTTATAATAAAAATAGAAAAATAAATAGAAGGGCAGAAAGATGATGATAAAGATAAGCTGCAAGAATTAAAGATATTATTTCCATTATTTATAAATCATTTAAGAAGCAGAAATATTATTACAAAACCGCGTCTATGTTTAACACACACGTTATTACACAGAATACTATGTAATTTTAAACGTGTTTAGCTAAAACAATGTTTAAAATTTTTTAATGGTTTTGTATGGTAGATTGATCACATTAATAATAATTAAACTTCAAACTATCATTGTAGAGTTCCTCTTACACAAATATTATACTCTAATTGGTATTATAATGGAAATACTATCAAACAAAAACAGTATAAAGGTTCATTTACACGTTACCACAGCTGCAAGTACACAGTGGCACCGGCTATAGTTAATTGTGCACAGCTGCAATGGCACGTGGACGGTAATAACACCTTTACTGCCCTTAAGGGCACTTGTCCGACAACAATGATACCAAAAAAAAACAGCATTTGATGACACTGTTTAACGGACACCGGACAACCATAAAGTAATTCATGACCATTATGACTAATAATGCAAAAACACTCTGGTAACGTTTTGTTGTATTGTAATAACTATGTGTATTATACATAGTTGTATTGCCGTTTGTTTCTGTTATATATGGTTCTACCTAAGACTTTAATAATCATATAAGTACACACCTAGGATATTTCCTCAACCTCATATTAGGTAAGGCTGCATACCCAAACTACATTAGGTAGAGATAAGGCGAAGAATACGACTGAATATTGTCAAAAGGGCCCCCGTTTTTTCCAATTGTTTTTCCAACTTTTTCTTACAATGATTTATGTAGCTTTTTAGAATAAAATAAGATATTTAGACATTCTTTAATTGATTTCCTGAAAACTTTTACCAGCAGTAACGCTAATAGCTGTCATCCTCGCCATTATTTCAGTTATGACAAGTCGCCCCCAATAACCTCTATTGTGACCGATATTATTCATCATTCCGTAATTTATTTCCTGAAAACTTTACAGTATTTTCAGTAGGTAATGCTAGTAGTCAGATTGGCTGGTTGTAGATTATTTTATATACTTGGCTACTGCGCAATAAAACGTGTACGAGCTATAAACATATTTTGTCCTAAAGCTATTTAAACACTGATAAGAACAGTTTGACCATTGAATATTGATTTCAAATTGCTATGTAGAAACGCCACGTACTTAAATGTCTACCGTCTTGCAAAATGGTGTCGCAGTGACTTGAAATTCCCTTCAATATACCTTATCTTAACAAGCAATGTCCGAGATATCTATTGAACGTTGTACTAAATTATTGGGCCAGCAAGCCTAGTATGACCTGCAAAAGACGATATGATAAACCGATTTATCGACATTTAGCCTGTCAAAATACGATAAAAATATAGCCGCCATGTTGAATTTAGTATAGAGACGATACGATATCGTACGATACGATACGATGGTCATGCTAGGAGGGGCTGGTATAAGATAGAATGTAAAGATTTTCAACGAAACGTTAATAAAAATAATGTTTGATTTTTATATGTGGTTACTCTTTTAAACTAAAGCAACTGACCAAACGGATTTTGATGAAACTTGACAGTTTTGTAGTGTGTTGTATCATGTAGATTAGATTCTGCGTGTATATGATTCATCAATCTTAATCCCATGTACGTTAGTATGTGAGAACTCTTCAATCGTTTGCATCCGAGAACTAGTTCCGAAGTAGGCCGAGTCGTAAACTTAATAAGGTTGTAAATCAGACGATATCTACGAATACATTATTACAGTGCTATTAAAAAGGTACTGTTAAACTAACATTTATATTATTATAGTAAATCATTGTACTAGTACCATATTTAAAACATCACACCATCTTTGTAGGAACGTACTGAATATTATTTCAGAACTTCAATATCCTAAATCTATCTATCTACACACAATAAATTATTTCTGATTCTGATGTATAGACACGTTAAATATCCCTAGGTAGAAATGTTGAAATAAAACACACTCTATTTACCAATTTAGTAAGTATACTAAGTGCCACATTGTATGGGCCTATCGCCGTTTTTCGATCACAAATTATAATAGGTAAAGCAATCTAGCGACCGGAAACGAATCCAATGAGAGTTTTTACCAACGTTATTTTAGTATGTCGACCTATGTAGGTATGTAGGTACTATCTGCAGGTATCTTATAAGGTTTGACATAGGAAATGAAAGTATAACAAAGCGTATAGTATACAGGGTGTAACAAAAAGGGTATGTTAAGCAAAAAGCTATATAAATAGCCCACTGTAGAGAACCCATCTACAAAATTTGAGACCCGAAATCACATGTTTATATTTTCCCGATAGTATGAAGAATTTTTAAATATCTCAGGAATTTTCAGTTCTCTCTTGAAAAATAAAAATGTGATTAGAGCTAAATTTAGATACACACATAGCTTTTCGCTTAATATACCCTTTCTGTTACACCCTGTATAAGGTCTTCTCAAAATTAGTGATTATCTTTTGACACGAAACTATACCTATACAGTAGGTAAAAAGAAACAACTTTCACTATGGGACCAAATCCGAAATAGTAAAAAAAAACAGCTGTTCCAAACATTTTAGTTTCTTTTTACCTACCTAGTTTCGTGTCAAAAGATAATCACTAATTTTGAAAAGACCTTATTATAGTATTTGAAAGAAAGACATAAGTACCTAACAATTTAAATTTACCTAAAATCTAATAGGTATTTCGCTGCAAAGATAAAACATCTGTTGTCCATGTTGAATGAAAGTCTCATACCTATGTAGTTTTCAAATAAAACCCGAAACCACAAGAAAATGTAAGCAATATGAATATTTTCATTCAGGTAAATATACCGATACCTTCAACCAAGAATAAACTCAAGAGTAAAAGTATCGCTTCAAAACTAAATAACTTAGACTTACTAATAAAAAGCTTTGACATATCTTATACTTCTTATAGGGGCTTATTCACAAGATTATTGTAATGTTACGTAAGATATTTTATAATACCATATACATAATTTAACGGACGCGTGAGAAGATTATCCACTATTTTGGTACCAAGAGAGAATAAATTATGTAATAACACAACTTGATTGATAGTGCTTTTTAAGTAAATGCGTGTTGTAGGTGAAATTATGTCGCATTAAAGTTATTAATGTACACCTGTTATATTAATCTTAGTATTAATTAAAGTGATATGGGAGGCAAGTCTTATTAGCCGCTATTTGATAAGTACGTCATTTCATAATAGAAACAAATGGATCTACATTTTTGTTTTATATAAAAAAATTATAATAAAAATTAATATTATATATTCACAAACTATACAACAAATTAACCTAGTCCCACACTAAGATCCCTAAGGTATTGTGTCGTTATGCATCAGAAGATATTATACTTTTTTTTATTAGGGTAAATACAGTGTATAACACACATTTTATTATTCTGTTACCTCTAAACCTGGATAGGTACTTATACATACATATATGGTTTATAATCTACACTTTACACCATAAGGAAAAAGACATTTCACTTTTGTCGAAGGAAACAAGAACCTATTCGAGATAATTTTTAAAGTGGCTGCCTATGATTCTGGACTAGCTCTGAGCTGACGACAAACAAAAATTACTACAAAGATTACCTAGAGGTAATGTTAAATGTAGAATATCTCAAGAAAATGTTAGATGGTTCGAACAAAATTAAATGCATTGACCTAGCATCAGCATACATTATCATCGGTTATTAAAAGACTTCCGTCAGTATTGTCTCGGCAGTTGTCTTGAACAGTTATTTTCTGAATACCATAATCAAGGCCGCAATTAAAACATGAGTCAGGTAGAACTAATCCTTTATCCCTTCCTCTTCAGGGATTACTCCGGACCATTGTTCCGTTGCGTGAGATTCGAGATATCAGTGACAATGAGACCACAATAATTGAGCGTTTGCAGATAGCTAGAACAATCCACAATACGTGAGAGATTGCATGGGATTTTAGTTCTCATTTGAATAACACTGAGTACAAGCCATTCTCTATGGTTGCGGATATGGTGCGTATGGCATAACTAATTGCGAAGCAATTAATTTGATTGCTGTGGTGGCGCAATGATCTTTTCTCTTTATGGTAGGTAGCAGGCACGCATTCATATCCGTGTATCCCGCACAGCCTATTTTAAATGTATTATAATATGGCTTGTTCCGGCAAAGCGTATCTTTTATATGACATACATATACAGAGTGTAACAAAAGGGGTATGTTAAGCGAAATGCTATGCTAGATAGTAAGTACCTATGGAGCGTATTAATTCCTAAGCAATATTCATTCACATTAATCTTGAAAAATAAATATGTGATTAAAAATATCAGCTTTCATATAAACTACGGTCGTTTGCAGAAAACAAATAAACTTCAAAACCATTACTTGCATACCTACCTATAGGTGAAATTTCACACACACACAACAAAACACAGTATAGACTAACCAACTGATTATGTAACTATCGCAATAGAACTAGACACAATAGTTTCGCAGCTATAAGCTTAGTATTATAGAAAGAGAACGCGATAAGAAAGTCACGTATGCTCATAAGGAATCTGATAAGGCAAATGACCACGTGAAAGCATGACCCGCGCGCGTGGATTTGTGGGCGCGGCTAACCATACAACTAAAAAAACTCGGACACGTCACAAATACAACGTAGGTACATACCACCATACACACACGACCGTATGCAATTCTTATCGAACCTCATTGTAATTCCAGTGGCAAATTGCGAGTGGCATATAGCTACATAAGAAAACAATGCGATACCAAATGTTGTACCAACTGTGTTATGTGGAAGGTGATTTGAGTAAGGCTAGGCTATGGCTAAAGATTAATACTGAATACTAATACTAGTCTAAAAAAAAACTAATGACATTCCAAACATAAGTCGACATACGTAATTTATGACCGAAGATCAAGCGAAATTGATTACTTCGCTCATTGAAATCAACACTCAAGTTCACGTCGCAATCACGAAATGCCCAGTTTATGGAGCGTAGTGGTTATCAGATGAGTTAAATGGTTGTTTGTCGCTTCCTGGCTCGCCGTCGGATACACTTGCCGATTCACCAAAACTGGTTTCGAGTCCATCCACTTGATCTTGGCTTGGTGTTGGCCAACTTTCACGAGATTCCACTCGGGGCCCGCGACGGGTCGTCCGTGTGAACATGTGACGGTATCGACAGCGATAGGTGCTTACAACTCTATTGTTCCGACATTGTTTCTTGGTACAGACAACGAAAATAAGTTACTTGAGTAGGTTTGTACTTTATATATTAATTAACTCCTTGACAATATTATCCTGAGATACACCCTTTAAGCTGTGAAGTGAGATCTAGGAAGCATGTTAGCTTTCGTTGACAGTTATAAAAAAAACTTGGAACACCTACTGCCTACATTAATGTAGGTACCTAGATAAGTAGCTAAAAACATTGGGTCAAAGATTCCCCTGATAAACTCATAAATGTACAAACATTCGCGTCCTTAAATAATTCACAATGTCTACAATAAACTCTGTCTACTAATTACATGTGACGGAGCTTTAGGAGCTATTAAACTGTCGTGTACTCATTAAGAACTAGCTTAGACCTCACTTGCGCCTAGACAGATGCTCCATGAACTAGTTCTCAATGGCTATTGCACTCCCGGTCAGTGGAAAACTAGTCTAGTTCCATTCTAACGAGAGCACATCCGTTTATCTTGCTATTCGAGCAAATTATTATGTTTATCCTGTATTGAACTCAGCAAACTAAAGAGTACGTAAATGTCAAAAACCAAAGGTCGGTCTATAAATTACAGCACCACTTAAATCAATTTAGGGCCGATTTTTTAAATGGTCTGGTTCACTATCTAAAGGATAAAGTTGATCCTATCTAGATATAGTTTTAGAGAAAGAACAGCACCAACTTTACCCTGTAGATAGGCTTAAACGGTTTCTTTCTATTTATTTAAAAAACACGACGGCGGCATATTACCTACTATGTGCAAGTGGGGCTGAGGACTTCTACTATTATATGATTTTGAGAACCATCGTTGTAGCTGATAGGTATGTATACCTAAGTGTAACTCGGAGAGCAAAAAAGAGGCACATCATAGCTAAAAGATACTTGGAACCTGTCACTTGGCCGACCGAGAAAAAACTGTCACCGTTATATCCAGAACCTTTATGCCTACCAAATACAGGAGTTTGGCAAAGATTACTAAAAGTTTTGTTATCTCCAGTCTGTAGGTACGCACGCCTTAAAATAATTATGTCCGGCACTTCAGACATAACGCTCTGTGTAGTAGCTACCTCATATCATGAGCGTCGCATAGAGCAGAGCACTGAAAAAGCATTCGCATCCCACTTTATATAATATATAAAATCAGATAAAGTGCAAGCAGGACAGCGGTCTTTTGATGTTTATTATAGGACAAGCTATAGGATTAGCTGACGGGCCAGTAATCCAGCTGCTTAGTCAGTAACGAGACTGTTAGTCGAGAATCTTCGACCGCAACCTGTCCAGCATGTTAGGGTTGCTTGGCTTTAAAGCGATTCCATTTTGAACTTAGTAATAGTATGGTAGGTATTTTCGATGAAATAAAATAATATTTCGTTTAATAAAGTCATAAAAATATAAAAATTTGTAGGCAGGTCTAGTTTCAAAAATAAGTATTTTGTAAACACTCATGGCACTGACTGTGATTATAGTGATTAATAATTATCCTACTAATATTATAAACGCGAAAATTTGTGAGGATGCATGTAAGTATGTAAGGATGTTTGTATGAAAAAAACACATAGACTATTTTTTATCATGGGAAAATATTTTTATTTCGGATAATTTCGACATTTTGTTTGCAGTCCACGTAAATGCAGAACACGCAAATATGCAGAAACTGCTGAATGTAACCTATATGTACTTCTTCGTACCCCCAACTACGTGTGTACAAAATTAAAACACAAATAGTTGAGTAAATAAAATGTAACAAATAAACAAACCTACTTTCATCTTTATAATATTTGTTGATAATCTCAGTATTTAAAAAAAAACTTGCGGCTCAAGTCAAGTCAAGATATATGTTTTCACTAGATATAGCAAATAAATTTTGGTTAGGTCATTTGGTCCAGCTACAAATCTGCGCATAACATTACGAATTTATGTTGAGCTATCTTTTTTACATTTATTTATTACATTGGCTTTCTACGCGCTGCATATTTACGATCGGAAAAATTTCATTTTGTATTCAAATTCAACAACATGTCCCGTTGTTATGGACTACTTCGACGATACAATTATGACACGAATAAGTATTATATTTAAATTATATAGAAACTGGAGCGTATCAACATGTTGTCTACTAAAATCAAAAATAGTACGCACCTACTACTTACGGCCAATTTCAATACTACAGAGAGATCAAGAAGAATCTGAGATATTTAGATTCCATATTTGACTATTAAATCTGGGATACTTATGCAAAAAATCTTTTAAGAACGGTAATTAAATTGGGAAAGGAAATACATATTACATAGGTAGACTAGGTAGATATTGATATTAATTATTATCTATCTATATAGATACTATGCCAAAATCAATCACATTATTTCGAGTAATCGAAAGCGCTACCGGTCCTAAAGGGGCACTGATACCAAAAAAAAGACAAAAAATATAACTCGACTCCCTCTGTCGCAGACGGGTAAAAATACTACAGAAATTAATTAAATACACTTAACTAGCAACCCTAGCATAAAAGCTCAATACCTCGACAGAATGTCACGGAGACCGCAACGGTACCGCGCGCCTCTAATTAGAAGCATCTCGGGAATGCGTCGGCGCCAGACCAACGTTACTCTATTACGTTTTTAGTTGGTTTAGGAAATACCTGGCGAATTTCTGGTAATAAAAGTTCGATGTTTGCTAGTTTTTCCCCAAGCCTCACGGCTTATATTCGTTAATGTAGACAGCTCATGTAGCAGTAGACTTCTCATGACTAATATGATGGGGTAGGTATACCTATGTTACATAGATACAGACATATTACCAAGAGTGCTTACTATTTCTTTTAGGTATCATCATCATCATCAGATATCTATTAGATATTCTATAATACCTACGTAATTACTAATGAAAGTTAATGAAAATAGGGGTGTGCCAATTTCACGCAAAAACTACTATACGGATTTTGATAAAATTTAGTATTTATATAGTTTATTTATACATCACAACAGCACATGAGCTACATAGTACATAGATGAAGTCGGATGAAGGAAGGAAGTAAGGAAAATAAGAGCACTTCTTTTTAGTTACAAATCTACTGTCGGATAGTTAATATTTCTATGTATAGGTATTTAGTTTTACGGCAAATATATAAACAACGACCTCCCCTATAGGTCAATAATAAAGGGCATAATATATCTAGGTAGGTACCTGTGCCCTTTTATTAAATTAATAATGCAATGAGGACAATCATTTACACACTAACGACTATTTATTGGTTAGAAGGTTAAGTCAAGATCTTTTAATAACAATTTTTATTTGCTGTGTCGTTGAGAAATAAGATACTTATATATTTTATGGCTGTATTTATTCCTGTACTTACGTACTAGAATTAATGAAAATATTCAGAAAAAATATGTTTCCTTTAAGATTTATATTTTTAGTCATAGGTCAACGGTGTGTTATGGTTATGATTTGTCAGGGATTAAAACTTTTCCTCTCTAACTTCGTAAGCTTAACCATTATAACGCGGCTAACCATTATACGAGTACCCATAGTCCATACTTACTGTCTAAATTTAGAAAATTAAAAGTTAGAGGTATATCTATACTGATGGTTCTGAAGTTACACTTAGAAAAACTTTATTCCACGTTTTATGAGTATGCAATCCTCTACACTAGAGTAAAGGTATTATGCGGAACCCTTTTACTAAAAGGCTGAGGTATTTGTTTGGAATGTGCTGCGCTGGCCCACATTATTTACGGTTCTCTTCACTCACAATTTTTTTCGTGAATTCCATAATGAGGCTTCAACTTTACTTTATAAATAAAGAATTTTCTGTCAGTTATTATTAATTAATGTATTTCCTGAATGTTATATAAAAAAATAGTTTTTTTATCTTAAATTTTACTCATTAAATCAGAAACAAATAAGTACTTCAAATATAATCTTATAAAACATGTCATTTATAATTTTTCGACCTACCTACTACACCTACATATAAATTATGATATTACCTGCAGACTTTATCGTTTATTCCTCTTAAGCATTTTATATTCGTAACATGTAGCTTTTTCTAAACACTTGTTATGCATGCAGCGCGTTGATGTCTTTAGCGGGAGATACGATAATGTATTCCGAAACATATTTATAAAATTATAGAGGATATCTAGATGTTGTTTAATTAAAACCTATACTACTTGGAATTTATAAAACTATAAATTGAAAAGGTGTATTACACATTCATTCGTATGTAGGTAGGTACTTTGTAATACTTAGTATAAATAATCTCCTAAAGAAATATACACAATAGTTTTGACTGTACCTAACTATGTATAGTTACGTAAATACTATTTAGCCCTATATTTATAATAATTTAATTATCAAAAGGTTTAAGTATAGTAACGTAGGTATCGCAAACGATTCAAACTCGTTTTCGAAATCGCTCAACGTCTATGTAGAAAGTGTCACAGATTAACCTAGATAACAGCATCTGTTGGTACATACCCTGTTGTGTTGCAAAGCCAATCTCTCAATCCGTTCATGCAAACACTTATTCACACAAAACACTATATCACACACAGTGCAACGAATAAACTTTTGAATCTCGGGCACAGATCCGAACTTACACTTCGCACAGGCACTTTTAACGAACTACAAAGCACGGAGGTACATGGCGTGATTTAAGCCAGCATTCGCGGAGATGAAGGCTCTATCCAAAGCCTGTAGTCACAAACGTATGCGTATATCACTCATTCACTGTCACTAAAACACAAACAACGTCCCCTAATTCAAATAGTGACGTGTTGAACACAACATTGCTGAAAAACGGCAGCTGAATCGTGTAAAACAATCCGCATGTTACGGCGTTAAGTTAAAACTAACATAGGTCCGCTACGAAAGACCGTTGATCCAGTTGGGTTGTCGGTAAAACAGTGCCAGTTACCGACGCCGGAGATCGTAAAAGGCAAGTTTGCTGTCCCGCTCGCACGAAAGGCTTTGTAACGCGTCTACCTGAGTGCGAGGGAGATGGTTTACAACCTGCGTACGCGCATGCAAGCCTCTCAAATTCTCAATACAAACGTAGTAACAGGTGAATTATTGTACTCGTGTGAGTTGTGGTTGCGAGATCACTTTTCTGTGTGTGAAAGAATTCGTGATTATAGTTTGTTGATAAGGCAGTTTCCTATTTTTATCTGCGGTAACGTTTGGAATGCTATTAACATTATTTCTAATTTATTCATATGCTATTAAGACTTCGTAATTACTTATTAAATTTCTATCGTTCATTATTGTATGGAAGTGGCATGTAATCAGATCGCGTAATGTCAAACATCACATGCAATGATCAGTTGTTATGGTAGGCGTATCTGTTAAAACGCAGCTGGATCTAGATGCCTTATCTAACTGGTCTACCCACGGTTAGCTCCTACATAATTTCATGGGCAACATTCCTGATCATATATCTTAAGGCACGGTCCTTTTAAAGCTATCAGGCGAATACTTTAATTGGGTTGCTGTGAAATATTGCGAAAATGAATTTAAACCATATACAAGACAAGTAAAATAAAATTTGGGCATTAACTTAATTTCCTGTGATAGTCAGAGATAGGTAAAGGTATATATATATATTCATGTGGCAAACATTTCATTAAGAGCACACTAGAGTGTTTGTGCCCGAAAGCCGGCAGTAGGCTCTATCTACTACGTATGACAAGATAGGCTGACTGGATATTTGATTGCTTACCCCCAGATCATCATCATCATCATCAGCCTATTGCAGTCCACTGCTGGACGTACGCCTCCCCCAGGGCACGTCACAAGACTGCCCATAGGGGGTATTTGCCCATAGTCACCACGCTGGGCAGGCGTGTTGGTGACCGAAGTTTGTATTTTGGTCTATGTTGTCAATACGGAGGCGCTGCTGCCCATCTCCCAGAAACCTTTAATCGCCTCGTACGATAGCCACGGGCAGACATGGGGTGGTACAAATTCTACTCTGCCGGCACCACGCGGCCAATACAGACACGATAAAAAAAATAGCTAAAATCTCAGATTTGAGGCTAAAATACTTATAAATATCATTTTATGTTATCTACACAAAAAGTACGAAAAAGAAAGGAATCTAACATTCTCGAAAAGATAAATTCATTAAATATTTACAGTATTTACAAGTGAAGACACGGGGAACCAGTAAGTTGCAATATATGTTTCTCACCTAATGAGTCTCAAATCCAGGAGAATAATTTGTTTCCCTTTAAATTGAAAGTCTTAAGGAGGCTTATATTGAGGACCGAATAAATAAGGAAAATAGGTCAATTACGAATACTTTTCTTCTTTCGGGGTCCTTTGGAATGGCAGTCAAAGACCACTTTAATCGTCTTTGTATCAATAAAGCGAAAAAGTTTAATATCTTATTGCACATGAAGAGTTATCTGCTCCATTTTTTTCTTCAGATATACGAGTACATATACCCGACAGAACATTTTATTATTCGGGCTCGTTCGGCCTAATTTAGAAAACCTGTTTACAGCAAAAGTCACAGCCAGTAAAAGAATTACACAGAAAGTTTTTTTTTTTTGAAATTGATCTGTAATTTCATTAAAATGGTTTCACTAACAAAATTTCGAAAAGAACAACCTTCTGTATCTTAGCTACACCTGTGATATATATAGGTACACCATAGACAGCAAAGTCAAACTTATAACACCCTGTAAATGAGAATTAAAAATAATCGCAAACCGAAAAAAGCTAACGAAATTTTAGTGTTCTGGAAAGCCAATAAGATATTGTAATACAATCCTCCGTAACAAGGTTCCGTGATGCTCAATATCGTCGAAAGGAAACCTAATAAACTGGCCGGAATTGAAGACCAATTTCTGAGAGAATATCCAACATTTATATCGTAGTTTTTCATTGATGTCCATCATTGTATTTTGCTATAATTGTTTTATTCTCTTGATTATTACAGTTGTAGTGTTGATAGTGCAGGAACTTGGCCAACAATAACGATGAAGGTTGCTCTAGAGTTTTATTGATCTAAGCACAAAATTATATCCGGGAATAGAATATGGCGGACAAGAAAAACCAATCCAAACTCAAGTAATGGGGCTTAATGACTGAAATATCTATCTTTAACTATTCAAATATTTATAAATATCACTTATTTTTTGGAGTCGGTGCCAGCCTAGGTAACGTAGTCTGTTGTGTTGATAGACGCGCGCGGCTGGCAAAGCCACACACACGGCAAAATACAATACGGTGTAGTAGGTAGGGCACGAGTTTATGCAATTACCTATTCTTAGTTTTACTTTGAATTTTAGTGTCAGTTTTCTTAATTACATTTATTTGTTTGGCTGGCACGGCTGGCACCGACTCCAAAAAATAAGTGATAATTATAAATATTTAAATACATAGTTAAATAGTTAAAGATGACTTTGTTAAAGTATTAGGTATTAAGTAATGAATATTTATATAATTTTTGATATTTAATATGTATTAAGTAGATAAATTAGTTACGATATTTATCACTTTTTACCGACTTCAAAAAAAGGAGGAGGTTCTCAATTCGTCTGTATGTATAATATTTTTTTATGTATGTTCACCGATATTTCCGTCAATTATTGACGGATTTCAAAAATTTTTTTTTTGTTGGATAGAGTTCACTTCTGAGGTGGTCCCATTTTCACCAGGTCAGGATCTGATGATGGGATCCAGGAGAAATCAAGGGCAACCACCGAAAATTGTATGCACGCATGGTGCTTTTGTTACGTAATCATGTCTTACTCAGGTATATGCTTCAGGGTGTCAACATCTAATGCTGCTGTGCTGATGATGAAGCTACAGAACTCCTTAACGGTTAGGAGTTTGGATACAGTACTGCAATTGGTCAATGGAAACTATTTAGTAGTATGTAGGGCGAACGTGTTACTTGAATCAACATCTGATGCTGCTGTGCTGATGATGAAGCTACAGAACTCCTTAACGGTTAGGAGTTGGGAGACAGTACTGCAATAGGTCGATGAAAACTATTTAGTAGTATATAAGGCTAACGTGTTACTTGAATCAACATCTGATGCTGCTGTGCTGATGATGAAGCTACAGAACTCCTTAACGGTTAGGAGTTGGGAGACAGTACAGCAATTGGTCGATGAAAATTATTTAGTAGTGTGTAGGGCTGACGTGTTACTCGAATCAACATCTGATGCTGCTGTGCTGATGATAAAGCTACAGAACTCCTTAACGGTTAGGAGTTGGGAGACAGTACAGCAATTGGTCGATGGAAACTATTTAGTACTATGTAGGGCTAACGTGTTACTTGAATCAACATCTGATGCTGCTGTGCTGATGATGAAGCTACAGAACTCCATAGTACTGCAATTGGTCGATGGAAACTATTTATTAGTATGTAGGGCAAACGTGTTACTTGAATCAACATCTGATGCTGCTGTGCTGACGATGAAGCTACAGAACTCCTTAACGGTTAGGAGTTGGGAGACAGTACTGCAATTGGTCGATGGAAACTATATAGTAGTATGTAGGGCTAACTTGTTGCTTGTGAGGTATACTTGAATCAAAATCTGATGCTGCTGTGCTGATGGTCAAGCTACAGAACTCCTTAACGGTTAGGAGTTAGGGGACAGTACTGCAATTGGTCGATGGAAACTATATATGTAGGGCTAACGTGATACTTATACGGGTAGATACTACTCCTGAGATGGTAATGATGAAAACCTTAGGTATACATGGTGTTTTTTCGTTGCCACCCTTAACTAAGGGTACGTACTCTATAAATCAAATAAAGTAAGTTTATGCAAAAAAAATGCTCAGAAACGATGTAAATTTTTTTGAAACAATTTTTTTTATTAGGTACTTGATCGGCGAAATGTATAGTGTCCAGTGTTTATGTTAGTTTTTTTATAGACAGATATTAATTATTTCTCGTGAAAAATCTTGCTACGCGCGTCTATGTGCATTCATGTAGAAAAATTCAGTCCATTTACTCAACTTTGGACCCTAATATTTTGGAAACCAGACACTTCCCAGGTATGCTTCCAAGGAGAAAAATGATAGTGATGATGAGGAGATTACGTAGTTTTCGGGAACGTTGACGACCAAAAATCAGCCTGTATAAACTAGCATCTATTTAAGTCCACAACGCATTAACACAACTAAAAATCGAGAAATAAACTGATTTTTAAAAAAAAAATTAACCGACTTCAAACTTGAACTAAAAAGCGATAAATAACGTAACTAATTTATCTACTTAATACATATTAAATATCTCAAACTATTTAAATATTTACAACTTAATACCTAATACTTTAACAAAGTCATCTTTAACTATTTAATTATTTATAATTATCACATATTTTTTGGAGTCGGTGCCAGCCAAACAAATAAATGTAATTAAGAAAACTGACCCACACTAAATAGTAAAACCAAGAATAGGAAATTGCATTACCGCTGCCTACTACATCGTATTGTATTTTGCCGTGTGTGTGGCTTTGCCAGTCGCGCGCGTCCATCAACACTACGTTACCTAGGCTGGCACCGACTCCAAAAAATATGTGATAATTATAAATAATTAAATAGTTAAAGATGACTTTGTTAAAGTATTAGGTATTAAGTTGTAAATATTTAAATAGTTTGAGATATTTAATATGTATTAAGTAGATAAATTAGTTACGTTATTTATCGCTTTTTAGTTAAAGTTTGAAGTCGGTTAATTTTTTTTTTTAAAGTCAGTTTATTAGTTAAAGTTTTTGTCGTTTGTGTTATTTGAAGTCGGTTAATTTCTTTTTTTTAAAGTCAGTTTATTTCTCGATTTTAAGTTATGTTAATACGTTGTGAACTTAAATAGATGCTAGTTTATATACTTAAGGGTTTCATCGTCACCATCTCAGGAGTAGTACCTACCCGTATAAATATCACGTTGGCCCTACATATATAATTTCCATCGACCAATTGCAGTACTGTCTCCCAACTCCTAACCGTTAAGGAGTTCTGTAGCTTCATCATCAGCACAACAGCATCAGATGTTGACACCCTGAAGCATATACCTGGGTCAGACATGATTACATAATAAAAGCACCATACGAGCATACAATTTTCGGTGGTTGCCCTAGATTTCTCCTGGATCCCATCATCAGATCCTGGTGAAAATGGGACCACCTCAGAAGTGAACTCTATTCAACCAAAAAATTTTTTTTAAATCCGTCTATAATTGACGAAAATATCGGTGAACATACGTTAAAAAAAATATTATACATACAAACGAATTGAGAACCTCCTCCTTTTTTTAAGTCGGTTAAAAACGACGGAACGCTTGGAGAAAAAGTTGGCCTCGCACTTGGGGCATCTTAATAAGGGCACTGATTCGTTGACAATGAATTACAATACCTGCGAGTAACTATACCTGCTAAAAGTATGTCTAGTCTACCCAAAGATAAGAAACTTTCGGCGTGAAGTACATACTAAGGGCCTTACTAATAAAAAACTATGTACTAGGTATAAGATTTACCTACACGGCTGCTAATAAATCGCGCATAAAGTTATGTCCCCGTTATACATGACTTATGACTTTATGACATGACTTATGACAGCATAAGATGAAATATCTGTCAAATTAAGTTACGTTGTAACTTTACGCGTGGTTTATTAGGATCAGGGTAAAACTATATATTTTAGTTGGTAAACAAGTATTCAATATCGTTTCAAAGATCGGCAACAAAATATTTTTAATAACTGAACAGTCCACAAATCTACGCTGGAAATAGCAAATTATAATAAAAGCCAGTAACGCAAACCAGCCGAAATCCGAGCGCAATTCTGTAAGAGCTGCTCGCCATTAATCTCTATCCATCCATCAGTCAAGCGAAATCGGACTATAACAAATGAAATTGAATTATAGACGGGGCAGCAAGGAGTGACAATAATCTGTGACAAATTAGCCAATATAGAGACAACTGAAGCGGAAAACTGGTGGTAATTGGTTTGGCCTTTTTTAGACACCCTATAAGTATTCATGCCTAGGACATAGACAAACATCATGTACCTTAATGGCTGCTGTTTCTTGCTTTTGGGGACACTAGTTATACCTGCACTACTAATTGACCTCTTTAATTTTTAATTTGCTAAAAGAATTAAAAAATAACATCATCATTGCGGGGGGGGTTGCCAAATATTTATAATTATTGTGGAAAAGTCGCTATTAATGCGTGTTTTGGTAATTAATATGACCTAGAAACCGTAACACATTATGGCAGTCAAAACAATGTCTAAAATTGTCTTATTCATATGGTATCAATTGGTGACGTACCATTACGTATTCCGATGAAAATCGGGGGGTAAGCACGAATTTTTTTATGCTGCGCAAAGCTATCGCAAGCCATCTATGAGATTTGATAAAGTGTGAACTACGAACTATCCAGAGGTCTGTACTCACCCTACCATGCGGACTTACAGAGTTATGACAAAATGTTGTTTCATTTTAATTAAAGGGGAACCTAAATCCAATTTTGTAAAATGTAGGTAAGTAGGTACTTGACTGAATGTGACAATCCACTTCTTACGGCATTCACAATAAAATACGTAATAATTAGGGAGTCTGATAACCGGAGGCTCCTCCGACAGTTTTATGGTTGTCGACATTAAGGGGGCATGGGAGGAACAAATAACCAAAGCAATTAAGGCCAAGCTGCCGATAAATAAATACCAACTTTATCGGAAACGTTCGCTTCTAATTATTTTTGTACCGACATTGTTATCAGTGTTTCCTGAAGTATTACTGAGGATATTACTTTTTGCAATTTAGAGCGTTTGCAAACAGCGTGGCGTAGTTGTAATATAAACACAAAGTCATAGAATATAATTTATACTAGTAGATAATTATATTCAAAGAAACAGGGAGAAGTAGCGGCATAGTGGAGTAGCTATGAATTGCTCCTTACAATTTATTATACGTTCCGCTACTACATACAAGTTTACATAATTTAAAATGTACCTACATTCATGGTGCCTTTGAAATTCTTATACATAACATTAAATTCATTGATGTTTGATAGAGATAGAGATAACCTAACTTATTATTGGAAGTTTAGGCACCTGTGTGGTGTAGGATTCTCCCTTGTAAAAGTAGTGATCAGTGACAGTTCATAGTGATCATCACTCAATTGAAACTCAACAACTGGAAGTGGCATAATGCCTTATCTGAAGAAAATTTTGGCAACACACACATACGAGTACATGTCACTTTCAGTTCAATAAGTTTCAATGAGTGATCATGACTATGAACTGTCAAAAAAGATAGCCAATACGGGTGCAGAGCTCATTTAACTATGTATGTAGTAAAAGGAACTCACCAATGTCGACGTATTTCAGCACAAACTGGACCTCAGGACCCAAAGCCAGGGCCACCTCCAGCGGTAATTCTTGGTCTCGCAGGGCTTGCACTGGAAACAATACGAAAAGTTTTGATTTAAGTAATGTTATGACCCTCAAAGAAAATAGTGTATTTAATAACGGTAATAATTAACCTAAAAAATATTATATATAAATTTTCTTAGTGATTTGGATGAACATCATCATCATCATTTCAAGTTCACTGCTGAACGAAAGCCTCCTGAATAGGGATGCAAATAAGCACGCGGCATCTCTCCTTCCGTAAATGTCGTAAGAGTCGACTAGACTATAGGTCTATTCCACTTTGATCTCCCAGGTGATATCAGTGATATTGATTCAAAGGTGATTATAGGATATCAAAATATATTTTTTATATGAGTCGCCTCTGATCACCCAGGTGATTATATTCGCGGGTGATCTTTGGACACTCAAGAGTATCACCTGGATGATCAAAGAGGAATAGACCGAAATTTCCGTGCTCTTAGGCGATGAGTTCGCAACTTGTCACTGATCTTTTAGATCTGATCCCGCTCTGCTAAAAACGTGATCTCATTCGCGATCCTATAGCTCTGGAAACCCCATTTATATTTATGTATATGAACCTACGAGTATCTTCTTGAGCCTATTACAGTCCACTTCTGGACGTAGGCCACCCCCAGGGCACGCCACAAGACTACTGTCATATGAGGGTTTTGCCCATAGACCACAGTGTGATTTTCGGACTATGTTGTCAGTATGGGACTGCCCACCTCCCGGAAACCCTTAATCACCTCGCACGATACCCACGGGCAGGCAGGTGTGGTACAAACTCTACTTTGGCGGCACCACGCGGCTAAGAACCTATAAATATGTATAAATATAATTTCCTTTTTCTACGAAAAAGTGTGTATATTAAGCACATATTTTAGTCTCCATTTTTATTCACACAAAAACCTCGACATCTTACCGAAATACAATGTAGTTATCTCTAACAAACCTAAAGATCCACATTCATTATCATCAACCAAAATTATCAGATGTTTAAATTGTAAAGGAAAATAAGTCGAGTTTTTCGTCTCTCCTATAGAATTGAGCTCATTATGGTGTAAAGGGACCGCTGTCTATTCAACTTCTGCATTGTTTAAACCATGGAAGCACGAAAGGCCAGTAGAGCTGTAATAATACTAAAGTATCATTTTGACATCATGTCCTGATGCAGAGCTCCACCAGAATGCATTAGTTAGATGAATCTCCTTCCGTGCATGTCACATGTCGATGAACGATGTGACATTACCCGCTATGTTAAATGTGGCAGTAAGAGCTCCTTTATGATCCTGCAGTTTAGGGTACCACATTTTTGAGACCACAGCCATATAGCCGGTATGTATTAACTTTTATTACTTTCTAGTGGACGCCCGCGACTTCGTCTGCGTGGACTGCAGAAAAAACAAAATGTCGAAATTATCCGGGATAAAAAGTAGCTTATGTGTTAATGCAGGGTGTCAGCTAACTCCATACCAAATTTTATTAAAATCGCTCTAGCCGTTTTTACATAAAAGAGTAACAAACATCCATCCATCCATACTTACAAACTTTCGGGTTTATAATATTCGAAGGATTAATTATGGAAGAATGTAATTTTTTACATAATTTTATTTATTCTTTATTCCCATAAAACTACTTGCGCCGTTTGACTGTGGGATCCATGAGTACTTACTAATTGTTTTTACAATTACACTGTTTTAAAATATAAAAGAGGATTGAATTAACTGCATACTATAAGATAATTAGGTCTTTATTGTTTCTTATAATCTTCCCTTAGTATGAAGCCTACCTACATAAAGACCTTCAAAACTTCTGAAGTTTTACATAGTATATTTGAAAGAGAGTTAACTTTAAATAGGATAAGTCAACTCAAATTATATCTCTAACACACAGTATGAGAGAGCCCTAGCTAAGTCTCATCAACCGTAAAACTACACTGATCTAAAATAACGACTCCAAATTACTTCAATCTTTCGAATTCATTATCTACGTGTATATAATAATCTGCGACAATGGTGGAAAGAAAGACGACATTATTAGGGTTTGTACGTTTTATTCTTAAATTTCTACCCATACAGAATGAAACAAAAGCTTTATTTGCAAATATTTTATATTTCGTTCCCTTGAACTGCCAAATGCAATATGACTAATAACAATTTATAAGTTCGTGGAAATGGAAAACGTTTTCACAGTAAAAGCGCCTGGTGGAAATTTGTAAGCAATGATAACTGTTTGATGCTCTTGTTGAACCTACTGTTGAGCAGGTGCTTTTGCATACGTAATTATTACGTTTTTCAGTAAATTTTATATATTAAAACATACTTATATCTACCAGCATAGATCGAACAATACATTTCAATTAGAGTTCCTAGTTGCTACTTATTCTTCTACTTTTAACTAACGTGAATATCACGTGATAATTATATTCTTTACTAATATTTAGTTATCTTAAATAATTGTGTTTATTTTAACTCATATAAAATACATAGGTAACTGTCTACCTAATTATTGTAATTAAGGCTAATATTATTTAATAAAGTGTAATAAAGCCTATCTAATTACGAGCGCAATTAGCTTACAAACTCGCGTTTCACAAACAAATACTTATGGTTGAAGATACGCACATTCTTTTCTTAGTAAATAATGTATGTTTTCCGATTCCGACCATAATTCGGCCCATTTTCGTCGCGTGCTAACTTATCGTGGTCATTCTTCGAATATGAGTTCATTATGTCAAATTACGGTTGTTAAATTGTAATTTGCGATTGTATGTTTCGCTGATGGCTGGCCGCCATTGCTCAGTTCCCATGGAGTGTTCTACAGAATTAAAGTAACAAGATCGTAGGTTGGATAGTGGGTTGATTAAATTTGTGATAGTTACAAGACGTTAACGATTACAATGTTCCACGTATTGTGATAAAAATGTTTTCGTCGATTATTTCCGCACTTGAGTTTTCTAAATAAAGAAATTATAATAGTTAGGTATTGTAAGCACTAGGTGGCGTGAAGCTTTTATTACGTAATATAAAGTCACAAACGAAGTACTGTTCTCAATTTTTTTTTATATAATTTTAAAAAATGCAGTAGGTACTAAAATTTAAATATTTTCTCTCTCATTAGCAATGCACATGCCGAAAAGGATTATTGCCATGGACTTACGTAATGAATGTAAAAAGAAAAAAACTTTACACTAATGCAAGTTGACACTGATGGTTTTTGGTCATACTCGATATCAAATTCATCTTTTAAGATCGCAACAAAGTAACTTCCATTGAAACCAGTTACACCAAAATAACTTGGTACTGATTATAATATGGCATAGAGTTAAAACAGTATGACCTTCATGAACTCACCATGTCAGGCATCAGACATTATATGATCATATGACTCTGTAATAAACATCGATAAATACATATAATTCATCATATCTATGAACAATATCTGCCTCTACCGGGATTCGAACCCAGGACTTTCGGCACGGCACATGATCTCCAACTATGCCAATCAGCCCCCCTAGCATGACCACACATCGTGGATATCGTATCGTATCGTACGATATCGTATCGTCGCTATGCAAAATTCAACATGGCGGTTATATTTATCGTATTTTGATAGGCTAAATGTCGGTAAATCGGTTTATCATATCGTGTTTCGCAGGTCATGCTACTTGGGCTGGCCGACAAGAGTCATTACCCAACTGCACCAGAGAGAAGGTTATATTTTTTGGCTCTTTAGTCAACTCGTCCCGCTTCAAACTTATCCCGCGTTGTTTTATTAATACGTACTTAATACTACGTGAAATCAGTTCTCGTAAATCTACTGTGAAACAATTTTGTTCGTGACTGTATAAATCATAAAAAAGTATCAGTTGGATGAGTTGAACGATTCAAAACATTCATTAGGTCAACTCATCCCGCGGGATGAGTTCGGGCGGCCTGAGTTGACTAAAGAGCCTATTTTTCGAGTAGGTATAGGTATATTTATTTATTTGCCGCGCTCTAAAGCCTGAACGGCATGTCGCATTTGAGCAGAGGAATCATAAGACTTGTCTTCATGAGAATGACACAGGTTTTTACGCAGTCGGGTTTTTTCTTTAAATAAATGAGTTTATTTACTTTTAATTTTGGGCAGTACCCCGTCTGTATTTATAACTATTCTTTGACCATGACAACACCACTGCGACTTTAGTAAATATTTATGAGAATAGTAAATTTTCTTCCCCTGTCACAGAAACACCCTGGCCCACATATTGGCTCGGTAAATTAAGTGAACATCTCGTAAAAGTGTTCTATAAAACAGATATTTTATTGTGTTCCCCTCAGCTTTGTCTGTACCTTTAGGAGTGTAGTTGCTAATTAAAGTTAATTGGATTTTGAGAGTCGTGATTTGGAATTGTTATTATTGTTTACTGAGGAAAGATAATAAAAACGTTCATACAGGGTGTAAAAAGACAACAATGTTTTTCAAATACCACATATTCTTTGTAAGGTTACGATCATTTTCTTCTATGGAACCAACCCTGGGAAACGACATAAAAATCATGAAAAAATACTGTCATTTTATTGCATGCAATGTATTCGTTTGATGCACAAAGTACAAATGTACCTACAAAACTAACATTATAACATTTTGACATGGTATCTGTGAAAAAAATGTTTGTTAACCGATTTAAGATGGATTTATGTAAAAAAAAATGATAATATTAATGTAACTTTGGACCTCAATATCTTGGAAACTTTCCCAGGGGTGCTTCGATAGAAAAAAATGATCGTAATGTTACAAAGAATACGAGGTATTAAAAGAACAAAGTTGTCTTTTTACACCCAGTATATACATACACGGCAGTGTAGGTACCCAAAATGGCGTAGCCAGTTATGCAGGATCATAAAGTAGATCCTACCGCTACGCTTAGCATATCGGCCCCCTGATTACGAAAAAGCAATAGCAAATCCGAAGCAAAGCGATAGCGAAAATTGTACAATATTCGCCTTGATATGTCAAAGTTCCTTTGAAATTCATTTTACGTAATACGAATTTGACCTGCAATCAGCGATTTTTGTACAATTTTCGCTATCCCTTTGCTTTTGCTAGTTAGGTAATAAGGGGTCCGGGGACATATATAAACGATCAGTGACAAGCTGCTAGCTTATCACCTGAGGAAACATATTTTAATAAAACACATTTTTTTACATTCTCATCCTTACTTAAGTATAATGCCAGTTGAATGTGCCAATTATTAAAAATAAATACTTATGGACTTACTTTTATGCGCACCTTTTATAACTACTCGTATAATATACGCACTGGTCATTATTTTACAGAGTATAAATTTACATAAAGGGAAATTAAATCATAGTCATAAAAATATATAACCGCCTACTTATCAGACATCTTTTAATACCTCTTTTTTGACCGGAAGTGCAAAATGGCTGCATTGTAAGGGGCAGAATTAAAACAGTAGAGTGCGTTTCTTTAAATAGTTCCTTTTAAAGATGGCGCTAGTTGTTTAGTGTATGACGATATAATCCGTGTATCTGCATGTAAAAAATCTTAGTTCCAAAACCGTGCACGGGAACTATTCTGTGAAATGTACTCTACTTACTAGTACGCGATACCATCAATACATTTTTACTGCCGAAACAGACGGCTTCAAGGTTGTATGGATATAAAGTACTTACACTCCGTCATGGTAAAAAAAACCAAGCTGCTACTTTAGCTCCTTGTCCTATTACGTATATCTACGTATCTCGCAAAAATAATGCGAAACCAAAATTGTACTATGTATTTTTGCAAATCTATAATGATATTCATTGTTATTACAAAAGAGCGCTTCTTACTAAAAACTGCCTCTTGAAAATTTCACCTTGAAAAACTAGACGGGAATAAAAATAAGAGGAGTAACAAATCCCTGGACTTAATTTAAATATGACATTTGACAGCAAAATGTAATGGCATATGTGCCAAATTAAGGCATGTTTAACTCAAAAAATGTTTAAATTCTTTAGTAATAAATAACACGGATTATGTATAATACTTTGTCCTGAATGACGATTAAACAGCCTAAACCGCTAATCTTAGGTTTACGTTGAACTAAAAAATAATCCCCGAAAAATTGTAGTAGATATAACTGCAATATAAAATACAAGGCTTACATAAGGAAGAGGGTTACCCTGAACTCTAAGGAATCGTATATTTATTGTGAAAGCGAGATGCCGCTATAAGTGTAAAGTGCCATCTCGCTCCCATGATAAACAATCATGCTTTTAGAGATTACGGCAACGCAAATGCGATACTATAATCCCAATTCCATTTTATAGCACAATTATAATATAAAAAATGTAACTTTCCCAGATGTGAGAAAAAATAAAATTATGCTGCACTACGAAAATTTTACATACTCGTACGAGTTATCGTTGCAGTTTAAAAACTACAATTCAGAACGTTCCATGTCATCAATATTTTCCTGGCTGTCACTTTCATCCTGTATATTTTATGGGAGTTTGTAACTCAATTGGCGTGGTTTGTAACAATTGAGAAACTACGTTATTACAACATTTACATGTCTAAATACCATGAATATTTATGGTTACCTACATAATTAAGCTGTAAAAATATAAAGGTTGTTTCGAGCTTGACCCGTGTTCAACTTTGACGCCATTAAAATAGCTCGGACCAAGACAATGCTACATTTTTGCGATAGCGAGATTCGCTAACTTTTTGAAACATTTCCACCAATAGCTATTAAGTTATTTAAGAAGCGCGCTATAGGCTTTCCATTGGTGGAATTTTTCGATAACTTTGCGAAATTTTCCATCGTATCACTAAGTACCCTGGAGACTGCAAGGTTTGATTCTGGCCAATGTCAGATTTTTGCCAAGTTATCTAGCTACTAGGTATATACAGGATGTTTTGTCGTTGCCACCCTTAACGAATGGTACGTACTCTATACATCAAATAAAGTAAGATTATGCCAAAAAAATGCTGGGAAACGATGGAATTTTATTTTTATTACTTGTTTATGCTAGTTTTTTCATATACAGATATTAATTATTTGTCGTGAAAAAATCTTGCTACGTGTATCAATGTACATTTAGCGGAAAAATGCAGTCATTTACTCAACTTTGGACCCTAATATTTTGGAAACCAGACACTTCCCAGGTATGTTTCCATGGTGAAAAATGATCATGATGATGAGGAGATTCCGTAGTTTTCGGGAACGTTGACGACCAAAAATCACCCTGTATATGATAGTCATCTTTATCTTTTGGAATATAAATGTATTGTCTAAAATATACCTATTTAATAATGTAGGTATCACGCAGGTCTCAGTGACACCACAAAAACTCAACACCGTGGTTCCGTGCTACATTACCCTCTGTATTCTCTTGAATGCTTTCTCCAGCGGAATTATTTTATCTCAAAAACATCCAATAATGCATTATTGATTACCGAAAGTGAAATCGCAAATTGGGAATCCATTGATACATCGCCGCTGATTACAATCTTTCTTCTTCTTCAGCCTATTGCAGTCCACTGCTGGACGTAGGCCTCCCCCAGGCACGCCACAAGGCTACTGCTACAGGGGGTTTTTGCCCATAGTCACCACGCTGGGCAGGCGGGTTGTCAGTACGGGAGGCGCTGCTGCCCACCTCCCGGAAACCCTTAATCGCCTCGTACGATACCCACACTCTTTACTGAGAATCAAATTGAAGTAAAATGTACCCACCACTTTAATTTAAGGACACACTTGTAGAATATGTATCGCTCAATAATCGCGTGTAAAAAGATGACATAAATATCTCTCGTAGGTGTCTAGTATGCTTAGAAAGACAGTAGAGAACCTATTTAGCTTTGCTCGTATTTATTTGTCGGTATGCTAATTTTTTGTTCAGTGGGGTAAGCACGAACCTTTTTACGCGGCGTAACGCTAGCGACTCGCAAAATCTATGTGATTTGACAGTTTGACGCTAGCGTTACGGACTATCGAGAGGTTCGTGCTTACCCCACAGTAGTTGACATTAGTCATAACATAGTATAAAACAAAGTTGCTTCCCGCTGTCTGTCTGTCCTTATGTATGCTTAGATCCTTCAAACCATGCAACGGATTTTAATGCGGTTTAAGAGGAAGGTGTTTATGTATAGTATCAGCATTGCACCCGTGCGAAGCCGGGCGGGTCACTGGTAGTTTATAAAACTTCAAAAAATAGTGTCTAATAGCTTCACTAAATAAATAAAAATTCACACACTACACAACACATTAACCTAGTCTCACTGTAAGATCCCTAAGGTCTTGTGTCGTGGGTACTAAGCAACGGTATATAAATACAGGGTGTTTTTTTGTAGCCACCATTAACGAAGGGTACGTACTCTATACATCAAATAAAGTAAGCTTATGCCAAAAAAAATGCTGGGAAAAAAAATGTTTTTTTTTTAATTACTTGATCGGGCGAAATTTATAGTGTCTAGTGTTTATGTTAGTTTTTTTATAGACAGATATTAATTATTTTTCGTGAAAAAATCTTGCTACGCGCGTCTATGTGCATTTATGCAGAAACATCCATGACTCATAAACAAACATCGATATTCATCATATCAATATTTGCACCCGGTATTCGAACCCAGGACCTATGACGTCGCAGGCAGGGTCACTAGTGTCACTACCTACTAGACCAATCGGCCGTCATAATAGTCTCTAATAACTAATAGTCTCTAATTTTAATAAAACTATAGTTTCTCATTTTTAACTAATAGTAAGTTTAACTATTACTAATCGTAAACGTTGCCAATATGTAATTTAGAAAAGAGATGGTAAAATTCGTCATCCGAGTAATTGATCCGGTGGCTCAGTGGTGAGAGCGCTGACACGCGGAATGCAGAGGTCGTGGGTTCGATTCCCACCCGGATGAGGAATTTTTCCATTTCTTTATTAATAATTTTATAATATTACTAATCGAACAATTTGCTCTTAAAAAGACTGGTTTGACGCTGTTATATCATACTCGTACGTTGTTACACAACTTTTAAAAAGCCTTATAAAAAGCTAGTAAAAAGTATCAATATAATAAAAATTTGTACATAGACTCCTTGTGACCTAATACTAGTCTTTTAAAGGAAAAATAAAAAGACATACAAGTCCTTCTAAAGCTGGTACTCGTACTGTGTTCTGTGACCGTACCATTGACGACGCTACGTTTTACAAGGCAGTGTGTCGAGGTAACCCAATGGGCGTTTTTCCACTAGACGACACGACAATGACACGACCACGATATTTCGTCATCTAGTAAAGCGGACCGTGTCGTGGTCGTGTCATAAACGAGCCATTCTATCTATTATATTTTTGCTTCACAAAAAAACTGATGTAGTATGGAGGGCCGTGTTATGGTCGTGTCGTCTAATGGAAAAAACGAACTACACTATCTAATCTAATACATTTATGCTTTCAAAAAAGCCGTGGTCATGTCGTTTGCCGTGGTCGTGTCGTTGCCGTGTCGGCTAGTGGAAAAATGCCCAATGATGACAGCACGTGAGTTAAAATGACATTTCAAGCATATTTTTCCCACGAAGTCTTCTGTGCCCGATCGCTGCAATTACCGTCCCAAGTTTTTTGCATTAAGGAAATGTGTAATAAAGACCTCATTTATCTTCGAAATCGGTGTGTAAGAGAGGAAATAAATTAAATTATAATGGAAATAAAAAGGAAGAATTTTGCAAATAAAAAGGACAAATTTTTATTGATATTTTAATGAGGAGAGAGACAAACCAAAAAAAAACATGGAAATTTTGGTATGAACTGTTGCATTATTTCTTACATGTTAGCTATAGGAATAAAGTTATAGATCCATAATTATAATATTTGTTTGACATGATTCTGGGTCTAGCCTTAGTACTAAGTACGTCATGTACCTATACATTATCATTCGGTTTATAGTTCCTGAACACACACCTAAATGAAACCATCAGAATGTCATTATTTAATCAATAAGGAATAATAATATTATTTAAGACCTTACTTGCACCTATTCTTAACAAATAAACTATTTGGATTTGGAACCTTCGTAGAACTATACAGTTATAGCCTATTCCACTCTAATCCACTAGGCAAATTCATTAATGGATTAAATTCCACTTTTTGTATAGATTATTTTCAGACAAGGGCTATCTATCTTAATTCTATTTCCAAATTGGTATGATCATAATAAAGGAAGACGGTAACGGACAGTACCCGGTGGTGATTTTTGCACATTTGACTTCTAATAGATATCGGACAGTTCGCTTCATGCTAGTGATAAACTCCCTACGGAGTCTAAATTAGTCGACTGTCTCATTGCAAACGTCGACATCAATGTGCATTATTTATTACCGGGTACTGTACGTCGCAATCACCGATTCTCTACGGATTGACAACGGCTGCGATCTAAGGCCCATAGTACACGGCGTATTTTAAACGCGCCGACGACGCGCAGATAACGCGCGTATACGCGCTTCATACGAGATTTGAACGCAACCTCGTAACCTAAGCACACGTAGCGATCGTAAAACGCGCCTGTACTTAATTAATTTTGAATCTTACATCATCAATCTTATATCATCAATGCAAACGCAACAAGCAGCGTCTACGGCGCCGAAGACGCGCGTTCCTGAAACGCGCGTCGTCGGCGCGTTTAAAATACGCCGTGTACTATGGGCCTAACTGTTTCCTAGTATGCAAAATAATAGGCGAATGCGATGATAATACAGTTACAATGGACATCCAATATAGTCGTTAAAGTTAAGGGTAAAGTTACACTGATAAAGAGATTAAAGCTTTCGAAACAGTCCCTCTCCACATTCTACCACCGCTTAGGCACAGTAATTCTGACGTATAAGTTATAACAACGACTGCCAGGTTCCATTAAAAGTCGCACTCTTACTATACAGAAATACCTACTGTACTGCTGTGTTTCCGAAATGGGGTATAGAACTGCGGGATCATAAAGGAGATCCCCAGCCACGTTTAGCACAAGCTGGGACAAATGTAAATCATCGGTGACAAGTTGCTAGCTTATCACCTGAGAGAATACCCGAGTTCCTTAGTCGACTCTTACGACACGCACGGAAGATGCAACTGATGTATTCTAGTAAAGCCTCCTCTCGTCTCCTTTCTAATGGGAAAAAGTGACTTTATCCATGATACTCATTTGCTATATTCAGCATATATGTTATTGGATCCTAAAAGCTTTTCATAGCAAATAATAATCAGTGGAGCGACACCCTATGCTCCTAATGATTTTATAGGGTAGGGCTACCTGGAGTAATGGGGAACAGAAACTGATTACGCAATGCCTTTTATCATTAAAATATTGCATTTATTTTATGTGTATATAGTAAGTAATACGTGCTTATAATTTTGTATAAGAAAATGGACAGAGAGTAATTCAAGTGCTTGATTATCTATCAAGTCACTAACTGGGAAAGTTCGGTAAAGTAGTCCTTAATTTATTCCGAGTGCAAGAGTAGGTGCGTCATATACCGAAACCCGAAAAAAGTCATATTAATGTGAAAATTATGAATGGAGCTAAATAATTAAGAGCTGCAGCTATAAATAATCTAGCTAGGAAGTATTAACAGCTCATCTATAAATAAAATAAAATAAAATAAAATAGCCAGTCATATTAAGCATAAATGCCAGCATTATGTCGCCTTTCGGCGTAGGCCAACATTGAGATCAGCAGCAACCCTAATCCAGTCTAAAGATATGCCAGCATTTCGCACCACATAGAGTACAGTAATCCGTCCCCGACTCCCACGGAACAGGGTCCAACAAGCCAGCACAAGCTGTCATTTACTGTTAGTGTAAATTAAAGTGTCATCTACCGACATTAAAACCGCGGTTTTTGCGTACACTACGGTACGCCATATTAGCTCCACGGCTGTGTTCCTTGTGTGGTCAATTACTCGAGATAATCTTGGAAACTATGGTGTTGGTTACGTATTATTTAAAATTGTCGGTCTATGGGAAATTCCATGATGTTCTTTCATTTAGAATGGTTTAGTATTTTTTATGTAGACGGAATGGTGGTTCCTATTACTAGGCAAAGGCATTTCTGTTCAGAGCACACATTATTTATTTACTTACCTCTATCTATACAATAATTACGTTTTTCTTAAAGGTATGACGTCACGATATATTTATACAGTATTTTTATACGCTTGGGCAATCCATTAAAATTGGACATAGGGCAGACATGGGGTGGTGCTCTTCTACTCTGCCGACACCACACGGCATGTAATGGCGGACTTACTTACCTACTTACTGGACTTACTGAAAGGCCAAATTTACCTCCATGAGTCGGATGCACGCTGAGAAGCAGGCACGGCTCATCGCCAGGGTCGCGACAGCACTCGATGACGTCACGGGACGTGGTGTGCGGCGTCACGGGCACGTGGGTGGGAGACCAGCCCGGGCCGTTCTCGCACCACACGCGGATTATCATCTGGAAACGAAGGAAAAGGTATGTTAAAAGTTTAACATTTTTTGGGCACAGAATACTTCGCAGGCTACCTAATTTGCAATTTGCAGTGAATTAAAATGCGAAGCTTAAAACTGGGCAGGATGGCGGTGAACTGTGGAGGCCCGATCTAGGAAACACAGAAATACAATAAAGTCATCAGTAAAATAAAGTTACAACCCGAGTGCCATGAAGGGAATAGTTTACTATTGAGAATTTGTTTTTGTTAAATTTGTCACATTCGAGAGTGATCTGAGGTTAAATATGTCAATGTGCTACTGTGATGTATCACAGGGTAGTCCCTAATAACTTACAAAATAATACAACAATACATAAAATATTTGAAACTGCTCAATTGAAATAGAAGCTCCCAAAGGCACCGAATAAGAAATAGTACCTACAGACCGTCCCCTAAAGGCTGAAGTGTGCTCATTGCATTATTATTGACCTTATTAATCAAATCCAACCTGACCACATCAATAATCTGACCATTTATCTTTTTATGGCCACTAGAGACATGTTGTCAGTTTATTTCAAAGTTTCTTATCCTATTCGTAAAGAGTTTATGTTTAATTTCGTGAAGTTCCTATGTACATAAGAGAGGCCTCCCAGCCTCCTTGTGTACGACCCTCGTGACCTAAAACAACAGAAGTTAGAAGTTTTAGGTCGAGTAACTTTAACAACACATTGGAATGAGTCTAGCAAAATATGTATGTCTTGTGTAATTCAAACACATTAACTAAATTTGTCTTAGGTTCACTTGTGGTAAATGCTAAATCTAGATTTAAACTATGTCGATGATGTTCTTTATACACGCTCGTCTGTTTTTATCTGGAATTTCTTAAAAGAATTTCCTAAAAAAATTATTTCGGTAAAAGCTCGGCGAGGTCACACCCTTCCATCCAAAATTTACACGAATAAAATATTTGAAAAATTTCTAAGATTTACTTCAGAATTTTGCCTCTATGCCACTATGTTCCACAAATTATTCAGTCGTTAGCAATTATCGCCTGACATGCGGTCATCTATCAATCAAGCCGGGTGATGGCGCCCAGCTGCCGACCTAGACATACTAACGAAATATATTCCTATTTTTTGTCGTAAATTATAGCAAGGAGAAAGTCTATCTAATTTAGGTATATTTGGTCATATTATACATACATACATATAATCACGCCTTTCTCCCTTACGGGATAGGCAGAGCACCAAGGGCCGATAGCACCACATGGTGCCACTTCTGACCAATTTTGAGGGTACAGTTGAGATGTACAAGTTCGGTTAGTAGTGACAGGTGGTCAGCCCATCGCCTACAAAACACCAAGACCCTCTTGTCCCTCTACTGACTTGTACAGTATGCCCGGGAAGAGAAGCAGCTGTAGTATTATACGTTTTTTTCACTCCCAAAGCAGTATAGAAGAATCATATTTTTATTTATATATCTCTAGTCGGTTCATCATTACCTACTGAAGGATCGTGGTCAGTGGAACTTTTCAAGTGAACAATTCTTCTCCGTCGATTCCGGTCAGAAGGATATTATTTATTCAACAACCTTAGAATTTTATGACGATTCTTGCATCCTAACCCTGACCATTTAAATCTGTCCTCACCATTCTAAACGTGACCATGGACCTTCCCATTTCGGGAACATAGCCGTGTATGTGTATTGTCTATGTATGTATTTACTAATATTCTACTTCTACTCTAGTTTATGAAACGTAGTTTACTATTACACAAAAAAATAATTTGGATTCAAATAATCTACGAATTTATTAATTGAACGCTTGTCAGGATTTCTCTTCTTGGCCTTATTGTTGTGGCTCTTAGTACACTACACATATCGACGAAATGGCTAGTTAATAATTTGGTATAAACGAGCCTAAAATTAACAACTCTTAATTTATTCTCGCGTATTTTTACGCGAGAATTTAAGTAAGTGTCTTAACACGAGCCGTAATAAGACCCTGTCTTTCCTTATTTCTGAAACAGACGAAATTATGCTAACAAAGGGCAATTCCCAGTAAGGCTAATTGACTAGGAACTCATTTACATTCCTTCGATAATTCGTGAGATCTTACAATATAGAGTCAGGAATTCAGTTCCGTATAAACAAATTAAGGTAACTACGGTTGTTAGATATGAAGGGCGTTATTACAAAAGCGCGTCTAAAGTAAGTTTTAAAATGATATTTGACAGCAAAATATATGAAATATAGCAATTTAAGTTATCCAATGTTTAAATACTTTTGTTATGACTCGGCTAGAGAGTAAGAATTTTTATCTAATATATTGTTACATACATAGATTTAAATATTTCAAAGAAATCGTGCTCAGTATCCTCAAAACGTTTAAGCCTCGAGCACACCGGATGCATATGCGTACACGTAAGCGTAGACGTACACGTACTTCTGGAACTGTATAGGCACGGGCAGACCGGATACGTATGCGTAGACGTAAGCATAGACGTCAAACGGAGACAGTTCCATACATTAAACTCAGAGGTACGTGTACGTCTTCGTTTACGTGCACGCATACGCATCCGGTGTGCCCGAGGCTTTAGACAGTATAAATCATATCCTCTTCACCAAAGAAGGGAAAGAGATTAAAATTAATAACAGCACACATTATTATAAGAGCTAACAAAAATTCCGGCCCACCTAAAATACAGTGAAAATTAAATCCTGCACAAGATTTATATGGGCGTTAATAGCCTTTATTGTTTAGGATTCCTTACGTAACCATAATAAATGCGTCATAATACCTTCTCCCTTGTAGGGGAGGGATTTAAAAAAACAAAGGTTAAGTTTGAAAGGGCACCGGAAGCGAAGGCCGCTATTCATGCGTGAATTTTTAATCCTTTTATTCACATTCCACACCTTTTATTAACCGACTTCAAAAAGAGAGGTTATCAATTCGTCTGTATGTTTTTTTTTTTTTTTTTTTTTTTTTTTTTTTTTTTTTTTTTTTTTTTTTTTTTTTTTTTTTTTTTTTTTTTTTTTTTTTTTTTTTTTTTTATGTGTGTTACCTCAGAACTCCGTCATTTATGAACCGATTTCAAATTTTTTTTTATAGTTGGTCATGGTATACTTCCAGGTTGGTCCCATATTCACCATATCAGGATCTGATGATGGGATCTTGGAGAAATCGAGGGCAATCCTCGAATATTGTAGGCACATGTAGTCTGTTTTTATATTTTTACTGAGCGTTTTGATCACCTACATATAAAACATAACATCTGATGATGGAATCTCTAAGGAATCTAGGGATATCCTCAAATATAAAAGGCACGAGTAGTCCGTTTTTAGATTTTTATAGAGAATTTTGGTCAGCTACACATAATATAAAGGAAACGAGGGTCTGATGATGGAGCCGCCAAAAAACAGAGAGTGGAACTTTTTAGTAACAAAATCCCCCTATGGCAGGGGGGGGCCTACGTCCAGTAATAGGCTTATGAAGATGAAGATAATTGTGTTAAGTCATTAAATTATATGTTGCGTTAAGCCGTGTCCGAAGTAAGATGGTTATAGAGGAAGAGGTAGACATGAGAATAACGAGATGACGGTTAATAGGGATGAATGAAAAAAGAGTACCTACATATTGAACCGACCCCAAATGATTGGGAACAGGGCAGGAAGAAGGAGTGTAATTATATGTTGCTTAAATAAGTGTGTACATGGCTGTTGTGCTGCCAAATCTCTTATATTCCTCCGAGGCGTGGTGCATGTACCGTCGCCACATACGCACTCTGGATCGATTCCACCTCAAGTGCCTCCGATCCATCATGAGAAACAGATGGTCCAACCGAGTGCGTAATACCGAAGTATTGCGAAGAGCCAATGTAAGTGCCATTGAGGCCTACTTAATGCGTCGGCAGCTTCGGTGGTGCGTCATGTGTCTCGTATGGCGGAGGAGAGATTGGCTAAGAGCATCTTCTTTTCTGAACTAGAGGAGGGCAAGCGGAAACGCGGCGGGCAACTCCTCAGATACAAAGATGTTCAGAAAAGACATGAAGAGATGCAATATAGATCCATCTAAATGGGAAGTTTTGTCAGCACAACGACCAGAGTGGCGCAGGACGGTGATAAAGCAAGTACACGAGTTCGAGGAGCAGCGTCAAGCTGACCTTGACGCTAAACGTGATGAACTAAAGACTCGTCCTCCTGCTGCCATTATCTATAATACAATAATGGCGCACTAACCTGTCCTCTGTGTGCGCGGGCGTTCAGGGCGAAGATTGGCTATGTAAATGTAAGCCATCTCCGAGCGCATGAACGCCAACTTAGTAATATCTAGGAGTAGAAGTGGTCGCCATGACCGAAATTGGTCGGAGTTCATCATTATCATCATAATCATCATATTGTCAGACGTAAAGTTTCGAAGCCTAGTCCTTTTTCTCTTTTGTCATGTGGCCTATTTTATATAAAAATTATATAAATATTATGCCTCCTAAACTTCGTACACGGCTTAACGCAATATATATTTGCCCTTTAGTTAAATTTTACTTTAGTAAGCTCGAGTTTTGGGAGGAAGTCGGTTTTTCGTTTTAAAAAAATTATGTATGTATGTTTGTTTGCTCCTTACAGCAAACTTGCCTTAGTTTTTAGGGTTCCGTACCCATATAGGACCCTTTTGCCCAGGCAGCTGTCCGTCCGTCAGGATGTATCTTATGAACCGTTATAGTTAGACAGTTGAAATTTTCACATACGAGTATGTATTTCACAAAACTTATACGAGTACTAAAACAAAATATTTAAACTTAAACTAAAATTAAAACTTTAGATTTTTGCCGTTTTTATAGATAATGGTATGTAACCCTTTGTGCGCGAGTTTGACTCGCACTTGGCCGGGTTTTGTAACTTACTTGTAGTGTACAGTTCCGTTAATGACGGAAGAGAATTTTGTCTACTATCTAATAGCTACCAAGAATTAACGTAATCTTCAATGGGTACATGCTACACATAGAAGATATATAGACAAAATACTTTATTGTACTTAATTTTTTTATATAAGGGAGAGCTTAATGCCTACCATAGCATACCCTTTATTTTCAGTCCTATTAAGAAAGACAACGCATATATTTACGGACTTTAATAGCACTGCCTCGATCATTATATGACGACATTACAACAATAATAGGGCTCGCTTAACATACATCTAGCTAAACGTAGCAATAAAAGTTGTCTTTTCATATATAAACACGTCATAATATTTGCATATCAACCTGCGAGACAATAGAACGATTTGAAAATTTATCCGCAGAGAATACAGAACGATGCAAATGTTCACTTTCAAGACTGGCGAAGATTTATCGAAGATACATAGAAGATAGACAACTATGTAAATACGTCGATTCTTTTCCTTTCGTTTTAAACGTAACTCGAGTTGACGAAGTCCTATTTAATATTTATAAGAAATCTCTAAAGTTAGCCTAGTACCTATTGACACAAAAGGACATCATTGAACCTATTTAAAACAAAAAATGGGGCTATATCGTTTTTGCCTTTCTGAAGTCGATAGTTAACGCTAGTCTCCGCTAGTTTATCAGTTTTATCACCGATAGGAAACCAATCTGTCTTTATCGACATTAGAGCAAGAGACGCTAACGTGGCGAGACTTAGATTTTTCAGTTTTGTGTACAGACTTGGAAAGGGAACTCCAAGATTGTTACACAAAACTTTAAAATCTAAGACATCCTAACAGATATTTCACGCAAATGCATAAGAAAATAAAGAAAATCCAATAACACATCAGCCGCAAATGTGCATCGCAGGTAGTTCCCAACTCGTTACGGTGCCATCCCGCCGGAGAATTGCTTGTCCTGTGCACTTTCTTCATATTTCAGGAAAATGCTTTGTTGTTAGAGAAATTGTTACCGAAAGAAAGTAAAATAGAACTGAATTTCAGAGGGGACCGTGCATATTGTATGAAATATTCTGAAGTCGTTCAAATTACCCGAAGCGCCATAAGGAAGGTTATGTATTTCGAGTGTACTCGTATGTGTGTTTGTATGTTAATTTGTTTGGCACGTACTAGAGTCTAAACGGCTTTTCGTATTTAAGTTTGAGAGGTATCATTAGATTCGTCCTAGTCGCGAGAATGACACTGTATAAAAATGTTGACTTTTTATACAGTTTTTGGGTGTTTTTCTTTAAATATATGAAATATACTAGTGGACGCCCTCGACTCCGTCCGCGTGGACTACAGAAAAAAAAAATATCGAAATGATCCGGGATAAAAAGCCTATATGTTAAGTGGGACCTGTCACAATATATTCCTGAAAACTGCATCGAAATCGGTTCAGCCGTTTCTGAGATTAGCGTGTACAAACGCACAGACAAACAGACAAAAATTCAAAAAATCATTGTTTTGGGTACTATTGCGTTGATAAAGGTATTCTATAATATTTTTTCTTTTATATCTTCCATGTACAAACAGCGATCTGTTACATTTTTATTATATGTATAGACGAACTTGTACATCTCAACTATACCCTAAAAATTGGTCAGAAGTGGCACCATGTGGTTCTATCGGCCCTTAGTGCTCTGCCTACTCCGTAAGGGATAAAGGCATGATTATATGTATGTATGTATATGAGGTTATTTTGACTTATTAAATTAGAAATACTTTATTATTTATAATTTGGTAGGCATCTAGTTACGATTTATGATAATATCTCTTGGAACTGGCAATAAATCATGTCATTTATGCTTCTCTAGAAATATATTTAATGCGCAATTATTAGCTTCTTAGAATGAAATAAATATATAAATACTAATCCAATTACAATTAGAGGGCGCCACACATACAAGTGACATTAAAATTGGTCTTTTGATCTCTCTAATATTAACAATATTATACCACACATTATTATATTAATACTATGTTTATAATCCTCACTAATTATCATTAGACACCTGAGGCGTGTCACAACCGCCAGCATATTGCACCGACTAATTAATTTAGTAGTAATTAGTGCATCTAAATGTCACATACATTGTACGCCCTATACAAAGGGAATTCTCGTATGATATTAATTGCGAACAACGCAGTTTTCCTTTGTATGTGTGTCAGTATAGTTTGTCCTCTGCGAGTATCACAGCGTATTCGGGGATTTTAATTAGTCTAATTATGTCATACTAGGTGTCTCCCGTAACTTTGTCTGGGTACCTAGGTTAGTAGAAATAACTAGATATAATTTAGTCGTCCTATGCTGATGCGAGGTTTCACTATAATACATTTGCTGTGTATCTCCTTCCGAGCATGTCGTAAGATTCGACTAGGAAATTGAGACATTTTCTCATGCGATAAACTAGCAACTTGTCATTGATCATCTGCTCTGCTATGCTAAAAGTGGCTGTGCGATCTCCATTATGACCTTGCAGTTTTATTGGCTACCTGCTTTCGGGAACACAGCCGTGTATGTATGTGTTATTTAATTATATCGTAATTTTCCTTTTACTTAATACTTTTTGTAATAAATTTATAAAAAGATGGACACAAAAAAACCAGTCGTCATATTATGCTAGATTGCGAGAAATATAGGTATAAAAAATGCAATCAACAAGTGAAACATAAAACTAAGTCTAGACTATTATTTATTTATATATATCTTTTTTAATAATAATTGAGCGGCAGTTACGCTATGAAAACTGGCCATGAATAATACTATATTTTTTAATAAGAGAGCGGCTTATTTATGGTGACCATGGGATATGGCTACTTACGTACAAATATAAAGAGAATATGGTTTTAAGTTGTTCATAGAAAACGGTTTTACGTCCTTTAATTTAATCCTTAAGTTAACTGATGGTGATGATGATGGAAGGCGATGATCAAAGGAAAAGCAGGTAATAGTGTTTTTTATATAAATAAATAAATATTTAGAATCTTTTCTACTAATACTATTTTATGTAAAAAATATCACCTTGTGATGGGTTATCAAGTCCACGCTGAAATATTAGGACGGAAACTATTTTTCTTCTCTTTACTAAAAAAATCATGAAAATGTAAATGTCTTATAAATAGTACTACAGGACTGTACTAAAATATATCTCCTTAAATAATAACATTACGTTTGGTGAGAATAAGTATTTGTAAGTAAAGTTCCCATGATTAAATTGAAATCATAACAACAAAGTAGAAAACACGATGAGTGGGTCAATATATCTTGCCATAAAATTTTTATACATTTTTGTTGCACGCTGACTTGGTTAAGGAAATAATGGTCATAAAATATATTTACTATCATAAAACACAGAGAGGCTACTTGAATTCCCCTCTCAATCGGCAAACATAGATATGCACTTTATGGAATAACTTCAGTCTTTTGGCTTTGGTATTAAGGTTTATGATGTTTTATTATGTAGTTTTTTAGCTGTGTATTTATGTGGGTTGTCCCTCAGCGTAACCCACAGACGTATCTGTTTTGACAGACAGACGGCTACGCAGAGATGACGGTGATTACTACTATATTTGCATAAGCTTCCCTTTATCTTGTTATGTGGACGAACTTAATGCAAATATTCGGAATAGTATAATATAACAGTGTGTTTTTGTGTCGATAGATTTTTATGTATGGACACGGGTTTGTGTTGTTGACTTGTAGTTATACTATTTTAGACATACCAAAGTGAATGTAGAGTTAAATCCAAGGTATATAATATATCAATTTAGCTAAGTATCCAAATCGTTGATATCTTTCAGGTAAATCTTACGGGCGTAAGACCTTAATTTTTCATAAAAAAATTATTTATTAATTATCCGTATTATACTTAATTTAGATTAATTAAGTTATTAATATAAAACAGCAAACTCCCACACACAGACAGAAATCCAATTAAGTAATAGGTAAATTAATAAGTTGTTTTTTTTTATTTGAACTTCCGAATAGTGACGCCTGATACAATCAACTAAAATAATAAGTGATTAAATATGATTTTATTTACTTTGCCTTGATAGAATAGGCTAGGCTTGCATTCATAAACTCATTTTCTTGTACAAAAAATGTGCTTCCTTTGTTATTCAATAATCACTTTTATTAGGTACATTCGCAATAAACCCGACAGCTGCTGATGTAATTGTATAAAGGGTGACTGGCAAAGGAGCCTGGATTGTTTTCTTCTTGTTAATCTCATTTAATAAGAGCCAACCCGCTTTCAAAATAAATGGATTTCAAATGAGGAACGGGATTGTAATCAGAATTGGGATTGGAAATGAATTGACGTGATAAGCTGTTTTATGCTAAATCCGCTAAATCACAATCAGCCCCCCGATTCTGTTAAATTTTGGAACTGTAACTAAAACGAAACCGAGCGACGTGTGAAGCAAAAGGAACTTTGCAGTAAAATATATTTACACATTGAAACATGCTACAGACATATTATGGTTTTATAATTCAAATTTATTTTATACTAGTGGACGCCCGTGACTTCATCCGCGTGGACTGCAGAAAAAAACAAATTATCCGAGATAAAAATATTTTCCCGGAATAAAAAGTAACCTATGTGTTAATCTAGGGTGTCACCTAACTCCATACCAATTTTTTTTAAATCGCTCCAGCCGTTTTTCGTGAAAGAATTACAAACATCCATCTATCCATACTTACAAACTTTCACGTTTATAATATTATTAGTAGGATTTTATCCCAAAAATAACACAAAAAAAATTGTAGAATTTCCACTTACCGGAATCATGTTCGGGGGACATGTGTGTTGCCTCCTTTACGATACGGCTTGCCTAAAACAGGAGAAAGATATATTTTTTTAAATCACTGTTTACATCTAGCCCCACTATACTTTTATATACTATTTATATACCGTTGCTTAGTACCCACGAGACAAGACCTTAGGGATCTTACTGTGGGACTAGGTTAATGTGTTGTGCAGTGTGTGAAATTGTGAATATTTATGCGAACCGTGGCTGTGTTGTCTCCTTTGTGATCATACAGTTTTGGCTCTCCCATTTTGACCGACAGCCGTGTTTTATAATATACCTGTTCCACAAAATGTCTATGGATCCTATCTTATATGATTCCATAGTCACGAAAAGCGTTACTAAACTCTCCTAAAAACAAAAGAAATCTACATTATGGCAAAATTACAGAGCCCTTTTACATGAGCCACTTAACCCACAATATTTAATTCTACGTTCTAAACGCTACCTTCAAGATTGTCCTATTAACCGTCCGGGCAGAAACCACTATCAAGGCCTCAAGCTTATGAGATAAGTGGCACTCGGAGATAGGTGTAGTAAAAGCGAACGTTAGAGAAAATTATACAGACGTGGAGTGGTTATGGTCAATAACCGGTACCTACTACTGCCAGTATCCTAGGATGGACATACGGGCGGTATGAATGTCGAGTTAACGATAAACATTTTTCTTATATTATGTACATTTAACAGTCTATTTAAATTTCTGGTGTTGATGTGATAACTTGATTAGAAAAATGCTAATTATGATTGTTCATTTTTGATAGATACAAAAAAGTTTAATATCGTACTGTCTTCCCTCCATTTAAATAGCGAACACTCAAGGTCAAATTGTTAAAATATTAGCAAATTTTTATGTATATTTGCGAAAAAGGGGGAATTTTCTAATCAAACCTCATCCTTCTATAACGAAAATTTCCATGAACAACAAAGAAACTAAAGTATTTCAGGCCGCAATCTATACATATAATAAAAATGTAACGGATCGCTGTCTGTACATGGAAGATATATGAGAAAAAATATTATAGGAGACCTTTATCAACGCAATAGAACCCAAAACGATGATTTTTGGAATTTTTGTCTGTTTGTCGGTTTGTCTGTGCGTTTGTGCACGCTAATCTCAGAAACGGCTGAACCGATTTCGATGCAGTTTTCAGGAATATATTGTGACAGGTCCCACTTAATTTTGTAGGCTACTTTTTATCCCGGGAAAATGTTTTTATCCCGGATAATTTCGACATTTTGTTTTTTCTGCAATCCACGCGGACGGAGTCGCGGGCGTCCACTAGTCTATAATAAAAATAAAATAAATATACCATTATCCAATCCAATTAATTTGTACAGGATGTTAACAAAAACACCCACAGGTAAACATCAAATTGTTCAGTATCAACAAAAATATATACACAAAATGTTCTCTGCAAAGTTGGTCCGTATCTCCATGGATCTAATGACAGGTACCCGCTACCGTTGAACTACTTTCTTCGGTAGTCGCGGTGCCCGATATTCAGAGCGACCACTTAATATTATTTGCTGTAGGAATTATTCAGAAGTCAGCTCATAAATTAATTAACGGGCTTGGACGGAAATCAGTGGTTTGCAGTTTGAGGACGCCATTACGTTAAGTTTACTTGCTGGTGGAGATAAATTAAGAGATACCATAGTATTATATATAGTATAGTATATAGTACTAGTGTCACGGGCACGCTGCCATCGGTGGAGGATTTGCAGGCCGTCTTTTATTTGTAAATATTTGGGGTTAATAGGTAGTTAATATTTAATTTTAATTTTAGGTTCTATTATTGTTATGAGTCATAATTATTATAATAAAACTTTGCTAGTACTAGTGTCATAACAAAGTGTAATAGGTAAGTACTACAAGTACTCCAGAAATATTTAAAGAGATTTGCTCATCATCATCTTCCTGCCCTGTTCCCATTTATTTGGGGTCCGCGCAATATGTACATTTCTTCCATGCATCCCCTTAATTATCAAGTTTTTAGAAAAATGTTCAAGTTTTATATGAGAGACTAGGCGCCCGTGACTTCGTCCGCTTGAACTTTATAGCATATGTGTATTCTGAAACGCTTACGTTTATAGTTTAAGTATAGAATAAATAACTAAACTATAAGTATAGTCCATCCATCTCACAAATCTTGACATTTATATATAAATTTTAATACAAAATTATTAAATGATTGTGTTTTCATATCTTATGATTCTATTACAACCGCTTGATTCCCATGGTTAAAATTACACAAGCAAATATCTGTTGGTAATATAAACCGAGTAAGGTGGTTAAAAAATAAGTATTCAAGGTTTGTTGCTTCTATCCTACCTCACAATATTTACTATAGTTAGCGAGTTACTCTTTAACAATACCCAACGTACTCTGTTGTGTTTAGCAAAGTAATTCACTGGGCTCAAATATTTTGTTTCGTAAAACTAGCTAAAGCTTGGTAATGTTTATCATGTTTATTGGGTAGGGACAGCCAATCTACTTTGTTACTTCTACTCAAATCAATTTGGCATACGTAGCCAAGTTACTGGGTACTGTCAATCGTGTTCATTGGGTAACTATAATTAAATACTCTGTTCTTTCTAGTCAATTAAGATTGGTAAATTTACTAAATAGCCAAGTTACTTTGTATTATGAGGCGGGTTTATTAGGTAACCATAGCTAAAATACTTTTTTCCTTCTAGTCAATTGAAGTTGCTATTTTTAGCCAAGTTACTTTGAATTCTTAAGCGAGATCGGTAATCATAGCTAAAATACTTTGTTGCAAGTACCAATTTAAACGACACATCTAAATATACAGGTGTTGCAAAAATATCCGTAATAACTTTAAGGGGTGTTTCTACTCATTATTATGATGAACTTTTACTATGCGACCAACTCCGAAATCGCGAAAAAAAATCAGTTGTTCCATTCAAATGTTCATACCCAATTCACAGACATGGACTTCAGTCCAGCTGATTTTTTTTCCGCGATTTTGGAGTTGGTCCCATAATAAAAGTTGTTCATAATAATGAATAGAAAAAGCCCTTAAAGTCATTACGGGTATTTTTATAACACCCTGCATATTTTTAGTATAAGGTGACCTGTGACTGTTCATAGGCACGAACAGTGCGAGGTAAGCTTACTGAAAATATGTACTTAGTTCGATATGTTGTCATTTGTACCATTGTTACTCGCAGTGCAGTGGGCAAAAATTTGGCATGTCGAAAAAAAACCAATGAAACGTTCATAGTAAAACAACAGTCATTTTGCCGTAGAAGAAACTGAAAGAAAAATATGCACATTAAAATAAGCTTTATTGTGTACTCGATACAATAATTTCAAGCTAAATAACATAATACACTTAAATACTACTCCTCTTAAAAATAGTACTCAAGAAACGAAACTGATTTTTAATTTTCGCAATAACAGGGTGAAATTTGCAAACTTTCATGGAGTGACTCAGACCACGAACCTGAACTTTAATTATAGGACAGACTCCAACATCATCATCTTCCTGCCCTTATCCCATTATTTATGGAGTCGGCGCACATGGTTTCTATCGAAACTCACATTGTATTTGTTGGTTTTTAAAATCTTTTTCTAGCTGTGAACAAATAAAAGAAACGTGATTATATAAAAGTACACTAAAGCAGACCAAAATAAGAAAACTGAACTCACTACCAATATCCTTTGTAGAGCCGCATATTCATCGAAGTATTGAGCTATGGTTAACTCTTTTGCAGCAATTAACCTTGACTCTGTGGTCTCTTCCCACTTTTATGCTACAGCTGTCCAAGGTTCAGAAGAATTTTTGAGCCATAAAAGTTTGTCTTCTGCATCAATCTCTTCAGTTAGTCCGTCTGGTAAACGTACCCTTGGAGATTGAGGTGAAAATCCTCGCGGTACAAAAAAGTAATTGTTTATTTTGTCACTTCACTGTACTTCCTACCCTACTGTTATAATAAAATAAACCGGTGAAAAGTGTCTTTAAGGCTTTAACATTAACATACACGTCGTTACTATGATTTGATAGAAATGACGAATTTTCAAGCTACACAGCCGATTCCTTGTTTACAAGTTACTCGGTCAAAAATAGTATTAGCTTACTCCATTGTTAATTGCCGAGCTGAGCTTATTAACAATAGACAAGTAACTTGTTTGTTTTACTATATGCATCGTAGCAAGTTATTTTATTTTAGCCAACTATGATTATGTCAAAATTAAATGACTTACATATAATTAAATAATAATGTACGCTTGTCTATTTTTAACCAAACTTTGAGTAAACATTAGCTAACTATGATTGTGTGTAAAATTAAATAACTTACTAATCATGAAATAATAAAGTAGTTTGTCTAATCGAAATCGTAAGGGCAATATTTACCCAGCCTGTAATTTTGAAATAGATAAGTACTATGTTAATAATAGCCAAGAATTTTAGCAATACTTGATAATATTAACAAAGCTTTATTGCATTTTAAATATGTCTTGATTGAATGCAGCAGAATAATTTTTAACCGAGCTAAATTGGTACTTTGCTAAAGATTTTTTTTTTCAGTGATGATTCTATTAGCCCCATGGAGCTATAGGATACAGAACCACAATTTTTAATTTCTTTCTTTATTGAAGACATAAATAATGTTAAAATTATCGCCTTTGCTACATGTGTACCCCAAAGATAGAGTCATCAAAGTTTCTTAAATAGGTCTTGCTACACAAACCTAAAGTTACATTAAACGTCTCAGTAGCTATCTATGTATCAAGCATTCAATATTGTATAATTCAATTTCATTTACCTATCTTACGACATTTTACCGATCAACATCGATATTACCAACATAATACGTATCAATTATGTAATACGCTATTGGCCTCGTAATTTTTCTTGCTTACTCAATTTGTCGGTACAAATCATACCTAAATATTGCCACCTAATAACATGTAGGTATGTTTATATTACCATAGAGGAATAAGATGTAGACATAGAGTGCTGATTTCATACTAACAGTTTCAATGCACCATTAGACTTTTCGGTGCCTCACAATTCCAGTCCTTAACACAGATACGTTACTATACGTTACGATACATTAGTAATGTAGTACATTACTATACATTACACTAACAGATACTAATTGTCAAAGACTGGAATTGTGAGGCACCGAAAAGTCTAATGGTGCGTCAAAACAGTTAGTATGACATTAGCACTCTATGACATCTTATTCCTCTATGATATTACATACGTTTGATTGAGTTACAAACCGGTTGCACAACATAACATTACAATGGGCTCGAATTTAAAAATTTGTGTTGCCTAAAAGACAAGCTGAATTGGGAGATTTGAACCTAATAATAGTTAAAATTAAGTGGTAGACGTGAATATACGTAACTTTTTACATACAAAGGTGACCATGATATCAACATACCTACCTACATTGTTTTTTTGCCACCCCTGCCCGCCCGTGGATATCGTACGAGGCGATTAAGGGTTTCCGGGAGGTGGGCAGCAGCGCCTCCCGTACTGACAATAGTCCGAAAATCACATTGCGGTCACCAACCCGCCAGCCCAGCGTGGTGACTATGGGCAAAACCCCCCTGTGGCAGTAGCCTTGTGGCGTGCCCTGGGAGAGGCCTACGTCCATCAGTGGACTGCAATAGGCTGAAGAAGAAGAAGTACAAAAGTGAGCTTATATCTAACATAAATTTCTTACAGCCAACCAGTGTAACACATAATAAATACTAAATCATAGAATAACTATGGTTATTTTATGAGTCCCCTGCATTTTATACTAAACACGTAGTTACTCTCATTAAAGATGGAGATACTTAACATGGATATAATGTAGTTTACAACATCCATCATCTACGAGTACGAGTATGCACAATTGCACATCACTTGCACCTTATGCACTTAAAATTACGAAGTAGAATCGCTCAATTTGACTTCGAAGAAAGTTAGTGTGATTCCTACACAGTATGCCCACACTTCAACAGTGGGTGCATAATGCATAATACTGCTGTCTATTGTAGTTGTCGTTAGTGAATTATGAACATAGTTAGGGCCTGTCTAATAAGTCACTGTGCCAGGTCACGTAGATAAATGCCTATAATCTCTACCCGGGTAGGCGGATGTGACATATTAGACATTCCTATTAAAGTTAGACACATTTTGGCAAATAATAGGTTCATCACTGAGACTGGTAGGCATTGCAAAAAAAAATTCAATCTCACTTTTTTGGTAATATCCCATTCAAAAATCACTGTGTTCCTTTTGATATTTTTAAAATGCCAATTATCAGATTATTTCATATTTTTTTAATAACTTCCTATAATGGCTATAAATAAATATGAATATAAAACATATCGCATAGTTTAAGGTGCGTGGGCACCATTGTTTGTCCCCAACTAAGCCTCCTACAAGAACGTATTAAAATATAAACTTGTTTATTATAATCAAATCCTACATCAATGCGTGCCCATTTCGTTTCTAGCTGTATTTATTTTACAAGTATTATAATGGGAATTAAATCACCTACATACTCGTTGTTTGAAATATATTACTTTTAGGGACTGGGACAGTTTTTATATATACATATACCATAAAACCACAGAATGCCATGGTTGTCCAAAGAGAAAACAAGGTAAAGTTACGTACACACTGTGTTAAAAGTGAAAAATTATTCAAAATTTTGCATACCTAAAGTATGTTACATATCTTTATTTATGCAACGAATTCCTACAAGAAATAAACTGCATATAAATTATAAAGATTATTTCGTTTCAAAGTTTTCATACTTCACATATACGAGTACAACTTCAACATTTTAAATTGACACTGCACACTGGAGGGCAATCGCGTTAAATGACAACGTTTTTACTTTCCTTTTAACGTTTTTGGTTATGGTTTAGCTATGGTTTGGCTGTCTTCATTTGACAATGCTTCAAATATTTTTTTACGTCTCTTTTTTTGGATTTAAACGTTCGCGTTCTCTAAATTTAGTACTTTTGGTGAATACTTTTAACAATAACACACGATTGCCCTCCAGGCCCTTGATATGCCAACCGACCCACTAATACATACCTATAGGTAACACATCACAGTATAAACTACATATCGTCGGTTAATGATTTCATGTTAAACGTCTACAAACACCGGTGTGGGCGCAGCTTATAATTCTGCAAGTAACGTGCCGCCATACATATGCAAATCTCACAGACGTTTCACCCAACTCTTACTCAGCACTAAAGATGCAATGCATAAAAGAATCCAAACGTGTCTATGTGGTCCTGCTGCTAAATATTCATTTAGGGGTGTACACTATTACCTAAATTAACCGGAAATCAAGAAAATTTGCCACCCAACATTGAAAAATGTAACAGTGTTTTCAAAGATAGATTTGATTAAAAAAATGTTGTTTCCTAAACAAATAACCGAATCTTATAAATTTTGAATTACAAATCTCTATTTAATAAACGAAATTTTAAATTGAATAGAATACTAACAAAAAAAGCATAATAATATTTAATGAAAAAATAAAAAGAAAGAAATAATAGCCGAAATTCCAGAAACCATTATCTACACATTCAGCAATGTAGTATGCAGTGACGTGATATGTGATCACGTTGACATGTTGTCTATACCATTAGCCATAATGCAAGGCGTGACAGTTACCTACTTTGGGTAATCCTGTGTACTCATACACAAACATCAATGTGTAGGTTTGGCACAAGCATATTAAGACTTCAAAAAGACAAGCATGCCCAATATGATATAACTGATTAATTGAAAGATACTGGCTATTGTAAAGGTGAAGTGCAAGACATGATGATTGAGCTAAATTGATATACACGTATTAAGGCGGATAATGCCACTAGTGAAGGTAGATGCAGGACAGCCCTATCGATTATAAATTGGCATGATATCGATTAGCTGTATACAATCAAAAGAAGAACAATCAATAAACAGCTTGAATGTGGATTTTCATTTTTAATACATTACTTGCTGATTTAGCTCTGACTTACATAAACGATTAAGATTTAATAACTAGCTAAACAGATTCGGGGTAAAATAATTGTAGAGTAGATCCTCCTTACGGGTCCGATTTCAAAAGTGCTACTACGTATGTAGTTTAGCTGACGCAATGATTTAAATAAAACCTTATTGAGCTGACGTAAACTCTAGCGATGCTACCAAGTATTTGTCAAATTAAGCATTGATTAGTCTGAACAATGCTTAATTTTTAATACTCATTTTTGACAAGAGTAAAATTTTAATGGATTGGTGTATGACGAGTGTAGTATATGCAAAAAATGCGAGAAATATCTAGCTCGTCATTTAGCAGGATGCTCGATAGCCTGACTCAAGCAGGACGTGACAGAACAAAATTACAGTGCGAATGACAATGACGGTTTGTATACTCTGACAGGCAATTTGTCTTTGCTTTTTCTGAGCGGTGACGCGCGCTAAATACACGTAAAGGACGTGGAAATATAATGGCAACGTTAAGCCGTTGGATTTCCTTTTCTGCTGTTCGCCGTGTATTTATCGTCCATTAGGACGTTCAATAGCCGGCTTGGAAAATACTTGTGACGAAGTATAATGTCCCGTGATGAGCGTTTAAAATGGAACATACATGAATAGATCGAGAATGTGCATTTCATAAGTAGGTGATGCCAAGAGATTTCGCCACAAAGATAATTGTACACATGTATAGTCACGCCCATTATCCCCCAAAAAGGTTGGTCAAAGGTGTGCAAATTACACACTCACTTTTCATCTACTTGTATGCCAGCCGGGAAATAGCTTTTACCAGCCCCATTAATTATCTCATTCTGGTATCTGCATGTAAGTGTAAAAGAAAGTTTGTAGGAATGGCTGAGCTGGAAACCATTTCAGTCAACCATACGTTTTGAATTATGCATATTAATGTACCAATTAGATTTTTAAAATTTTACGCTAAATAAAAATCACCTGTATTGTATTCCTAATATCAATTAATAAAAACTAAACTACTTGGGTATTCCTAAGGATATAAATAATTACATCATCACTAACCTCAGCAATCCCATGACTTCCACGATATCTACACTAACTTCTTCTTCATTCCTACAGTCTGCTTCAGAAGAAGTAATGGTATGAAAGATGGTCCAGGCTATTAGGCAGACATGGTCGCTGACGGTGATTCGTGATTCAAAGAGAACTTACAGTTACAAAAACTGTCAATTTCGTGAATAACACAAACTTTCTGACAAATCAAAGATGCGAGTAGTATGATTTTTATTTATTTATACCAAAGCCAAGGCAAAGAAATCTTTCTCTATAAAGTCTGGCAGATATTATTGAGATTACTGTCATTATATTAGTGGTAAGTAGTGATGTAAAGATGGCTTAATTAAATCATACAACAACCGAAATTATAAACATTAACCAAACAGAATCAAATTAAACGTATGCCGCATGAGATGTTTACCGCTAAAAATACCGCAGACTAAATTAATTCTCGTAAAATCATATACAAAAATACAGCCCAATTATTTTACTACCATTTCGAGTGACAGAATAACGGCACTGTTGCACACAGCAGACATAAATAACTGTCGGGCATAAAATTGATATTGCTCGAAATTCCGTGCGTAATATTTTAACGTGTGCGCGACAAATTCAGTGGCACGGAAGGGACAAATTGGCGGTTCTGGTGTTAGGGCACCGTCGCACTAGAATGTTCCGGTGGCGCAATCTGTTCTTTCTATTTTCTTTTTTATTCTGTGACACGTCTTCGTATTAGTTACTCGATTTTTCCACGATGCAAGGAAGGGTAATTGTATTTCAGTCTATACCTATTTTGTTCTCGTTATTCTTATTCCACCTGTCACTACTAACCGAACTCGTACATCTCAACTATACCCTCAAAATTGGTCAGAAGTGGCACCGTGTGGTTCTATCGGCACTAGGAGCTCTGCCTACCCCGTAAGGGATAAAGTCGTGATTATATGTATGTATTCTTATTCCTATGTGTGGAGTTGTAGATAATTTTGACGGTGGCTCTGAAAGGAGTTAGGTTACCAACATTTTTAAACTAACTTTTCTTTATGTAAAACAAATGACAATGAAATAAATCTGCATTGCAATACAAAAACGATGTGCGTGCATCACTTATCGAAATGCATTTAGGGAAATCTTTATAAAGGGTTAGAACACAGTTAGGTATCATTTTATGAGTTTCAATTGAAATAGATACTAAGTACTTGAAGTCATTCATGATGACTCAGCCTAACCGTATTCATCATAACATGACTGGTTGCGCAACCAACAATACTGGTCGTTGATATCCTAGTGTAACAGAGGCGTTAAAACAATGTTCTGCCGGTAACTGCTGGACTTATTTCCCGAGATTTTGGGTGGATAGTGGGTTTCACGAAATATATCCGTTTTAGTCTAAACAAATGTTTCTCTGGCAAGTGAGATTTATGAAATGCCTTTGTAAAATGAGTTTTTGAAACTCGATAATTTTGTAAACAGGCGCCCACGACTTCGCCTATGTAAAAGTTGGGATTTTTTTCATGTAACCACTGGTAGGTATTATGGGAAATGTTTTGTTAGTATTATCCTAAACTTCTCAAGGTATGTCTATGCAAAATTTAAAGTAGATCTTGTCTTATTTAAAGAGATATATCATCTTTTATACAAAGAATACACCCTCCAAGTTTCAAGTCTGTATGATCAGTAGTTTAGAGTGTGTGTTGATCCGTCAGTTATTCAGGACAAATCATTCTACTATACTTACATAGATGAAGATATACCTTTCCCAGTGTCCATCTCATCGTTGAAAGTAGATCTAGCTAGGTTACTTGTCTATTCACATTGTCCCATTGAATTATCAATGTTCTATTATCGATTCTGGTAAACTAATCAAAATTAGAACGATAGAGAGCCAAAATCTAATATGGCGACTTCATAATACCGAGGACTTTGCATACTAAGTTCCAGAATTCTAAGCAAATATCGCTTTGAAACAAACCAACATTTGCATACAGACCCCCGAAGTTAACCGCTCTCTATGCAGCAAAGTTAGTCATAGTGTCAAACTAGACACTGTATAGGAAATACATTTATCGAATCATTCAAATAACGACAAAATACTTCAAAAAATAATTTAAGAAATTTTTGGGATCCACAAAAATCAATAAACAGATACTTATATGCATGGGCAATTGAATTAATTTAAAACTATAATTATATTCAAATCAACGCACATATCAACGTTAAAAGCAGCATGCAAAAACGCAACAAAAAATGACGCTACAGCCCGCTACACCTACTTTTACGCCATTTATTCTACCACAGAAACACAGGAATAGATAGTAAAAACTTAAGTTAATATTTGTGTAAAGCGAGTGTAAATCCGATACTAGTAGATATGTGGTGTAATTTGGGCGGCCCACGCATCGTCGCGAACACTCCGGGCGACTCCGGTTTCCCACTATGCCATCTTACTAGCGTTTTATAGCCGCACTATAAGTTCTTTCTAACATAAACGTCCAATAATATTTATTTATAAAATGTTAATTAGCTGTTATACATCTTAATAACATTGAAATAAATCGCAAGGTATTGAATGTTTTCTATATCTATGAAAACGTTAGTACAGAGTTATACCTACTAAGTACATAATCTATGGGATATTTACTACGCTTATAAATAACCGAAATGCAGTTTTAACGTAGACTGAAATATTAGTAGAATAATACGTTTATAAAAGATCCTTGCAAAATTAATTATGTCTAATATGTTATTATGTCTAACATTACTTTTATTATTTGATTCTTTGGATGTATGTATCTATTTATGTATGAATATTTTATTTTTGTTTATTATAAAGTTACTTAGTTTGTACACATTACTACCTCTATAAGTATTGGACTCACTTTGCTTTCTGGTATGCTAGAAGAAATCTCTTGCAGAGATAAGCACGCCTTTGTATGCATTCCTTTTATAATTTTCTCTGTATTTATTGTTATGTTTTGTGTACAATAAATAATAAGAATTAATTAATAAACCATCCATAACATAAGAAGCCATAGATTCCCACTATTCCTATATCTATCTTATTTAAATATCTTCCCAACTACTCCCGAGTGCTGATAACATTGAGCACATAACTTGCCTATGATTTCCATCTTTTGATGTATACAAAGTATTTTATGTCATGTAACTCATGTACAATAAAAAAGTCAAGTCTTGCTGTAACGGGAGCAACCTGAGTGAAATATTTGGTAGCAGGGCGCGGACCTATTTACATACAATGAACGTACACAATAGAGGGTGCGACTCAAGATACCTCGGCGTAACAATTCGGAAGTGCCATTCTTGGATCATCCTGTATATATCGTAGGCTGTTCTTACTCTGGGAAAGTGACTAAAAGCCATTTTCAATGCTAGAAATCAAAAAGGATCGGAGAAAAATTTAATGAAAAATGAAGTAATGTAAAGTAACTATATTTATAAATCTCTCAAGATCGGTTATTGAAATTGGCTGTAAATATACCTATACTTATTAATAGAATTAAGGTGAATGGTTAAAAATACCTTTTTAAAAAATAGATAAGTAAAACAAGTCAAAGACCACCCACCCTGACAGTGGTTTTTATTCCCTTTTAAAATAAAGATTATGTCACATTGGTGCTACTTTATACAGATCAAATTATTATAATCCTTCCATTAGCTAATGTTACGTCTTTTATATCCATAATTTTTGATGAAATACAATTTTAGGTTAAATAAAAACTCGATCCGGGCACACCACAAAAGTAGCTTCAGCAAAATTAAATCATCGTCTGAGCATATATTTTTTCACAGCTACCTTTATGTCTTTTAGCGAATATAAAAGGTTCATTTCCGTGAAAACTTGCTAAACCAGGGGTCAGGTCTCACTACGGCGATTCGTGAGTAAACGCCAGGTCTAATGGAGGCCGGATACTTACACACAATCATGCTGTCAGCCTGTCGGTCCGTCCGCGATCGACAGCTAAATGTACGTACGATTTTACACGAATCTCATGCGAATTGCTGAGCATTACCCTAGACTACACTGACCTGAATTACTACCGGACTGGCCGCAGTCGGCGATTTTTTATTTGTTTGCTATTTGAGCGCTGATGTCTATAGGTATATTTTTCCTTAATGGGCTTCACTACAATACATCAGCTGCATCTCCTTCCGTGTATGTCGTAAGAGTCGACTAAGGAACTCTGGCGATAAGCTAACCATTTAAGCAACTTATCACTGATCATTTAAATGGTAAAAGAAAGGAATACAGTATAAGGTATGGTTATGGTTTAGGGCTGACTGTTATCCTAAGTAAAACTACACAACATGCTAATGCTTAAACTAAGAGACAGGACCCGTTAATCAGATCCGCAAAAGAGTTAAAATACTATCATACGATAGTATTTTAACTGTTTTATGATCCTACAGTTCTAGCTGCCTTGCATTTCGGGAATAAAGCCGAGTATTTATGTATGTAATGTATAGGTAGGTATGTATCTCTATATGTATAACTAGTGTGGCGAGTGTCCATAAAACGAAATAAGTACCTACATTTAATATTGGCGCAGCTGGGGCTTCTAATTGCTACAAAAATTTGGCTGTTTATGTATGGAAAAGCCAGCCCAATGGTAATATATAAAGGTCACAGCTTAGAACAGTTGGTTGAGAACGCATCATTCTGCAGTAAATGTAAGTAAAGTATACTCGTAGTTGAGATAATGTCCATGTACGTTAACTTTTTATTTGTTTGTGAATGTTTACTTGCGTATGGATATTTTAAGATAATCGAGGCTATATGTGAAGTCTGCTCCATGCTTGTAACATTTAATGGCCAGTTGCAATCTAAGATGTCGAGTTTAAGTTTGCATACTTTCCTATTCTAAATACTGTATGAATCTGAACTCAGTATGTATTTGCACCTCGTTGTGGGTGTATCTGAGTATTTTGTATTACCATTTCGTAGCTGCGTTCTAACAAATCTGAACATGGCTTTGTTAGGATATTGTGTCGATGTATGTTCCCAAAATGGGGGAGACGCTGAATCACTCCTTATAAACACGTTTGGCATAGCGGGGTAAGATGTTAATGATATAATGATTAGTGACAGTGCAAGTGCCTGTTTTCGCAGTTATGAGTTATCAGATCCGAGGGTCAGTGGAGGGTGTAGAGGCCCGGTGGTGGGCGCACCCATAGTGAAAAATATGATTGATCTGTTTCAATAAAAAGCACCCATAAGTACAATTAAATAAAATCGATATTTTTTTCCCATCACTAAACAATATGAAAAACTGCCATTTTTCAGTGCGGTATGGCGTACATAAGACCCCACATTTTATTTTACCTATAGAATCTAAAGTAAATAATTTTCCCACAGGCGGCGGCAGATTTAGGTTAATCAACTCATTGATAATAATAATCGCGATAAAAACCGTACAATTCGCCTTATTTGGCGCCAACAAACGGATTTTTGTCTCCCGGCGGTGGGGTTTACTAACAGCCAATTTCTATAACTGATCTTGAGAGTTTTTTTGCATATCTCATATTTAATCTTCAATTGTTTTCATACAAAATTTGAAATTAGGAATAGAAAAGAAACCTGTAAGGTGCGGTACGAGGTGTGCGGGTACGAGGTGTTCGCAACCTCGTAACGCACTGTATTAAACTTTTATTTATTCAGTGTGGTACGAGGCCTGAAAAATCCGGTATTAAGGTAGGTATACCAAAAAACTCGGCATCAATAGCACATCTCAGATATATAGTTATCTCTTTCCTAGACCGAACCAGACGGAACTTACGCCTCTCGCACGATAGAGAAGTTTAAGTTTTTCCTTACCGCTATAAGGACGAGACACGGACGAGGTGTTTCAAGCCTCGTTTCGCACTTATCGTGTTAAGGAATACCCATATAACTTTATCATTAACTCACAATATATATTGAAGGTTATTTATTTTTGAAAGTTCAACACTGGATCATAAGAATAAAGATGTTATGATATAACCAGACCAAACGCTCTTGCATACGCGAAATCCATTAAAATAATCTTAAATTATTAAACACATAAAAAGTTTCAACGTAATTAAACGTCAATGTTAATTACGGGATTTCTTTATGGATTTTTTAATGCCCTCCGAGGTTATGAACGACACAATCTCGAAAGGCTCTTGAAGATTTTTTCAACAGTATTGACTTCTGACGAACATGTTTATAAATCTGTCGAAACAATAATTGTTCGCCGTCAAAAAATATTATGGTAATTGGGATAATCCGAACTAATGATTATGCTTCTTGACTTGTACAACTCATGACTCTTTATATTCCTATACAAAGAGTGATGATGATTAATATAATAATACAAAAAACATCAATGTGAACATAGATATAAGATTTAGGTAGGTACCCACTGATCGTGTATAACTAAGTATTTTCGAAACACGATTTATACACATAGTATGTGCAGTTATTTAAAATAACTCGCTTTCATTAAAGATACTTCACATATTGATAAGTGTTTTATATTTCAGTTATTCAAATTCTGACAATTTGTCGGATTTCCCAAATTATGCAACAATGCGATAATCTACAAAAATACATATAATTGAAAGCGAACAATAAAATTGTTCCAAGAAATTAAGCAAATACAATGGCAGCACGAAATACCTACCATAATTAAATTTAATTTTGCAACTATCGTTTTATGATCTAGCAACTCATCTGAATACTCGTAGATTGCTTGTAATTTATTCTAGCAGTTATGAGTAGACAATTTATTTGTATTACTTTACTTTTGTGTTTAAATCACATTTTCTTTTACAGTTTAATTTACAAGTTGTTAGCTGTATAATTAGTTATGCAGCTTATTTTATAAAACAGCTAGTTGCTCGTGACTTCATATGCGTGAAGTCAAGTTTTCCCTGCATTTTACCTCCTCTACTTACATTAACCCGCATCCCTAGATGTCATTTTTACAGGTGAATGGTTGGACAGCTAGATCGGTGGCAAATGTAGAAGTCAGAAGTGAAATTCTTTCAATCATATATACCTATGTAGAGAAAATCTAATAATAAGTATGATTGCCCTACCAACATTCTGAAAAAATATTTGTGGAGAGATTGAGAATGAGGTTCGTTTTTTTCTCTTGATTTTGACATAAATTCCCGATAGTAACATTATTCCTTCTAAAGATATCTAATATACGAAAAAATATAACAAAGTTAGGTACCACTAACTTACCTATCTTAAATTGCGGAAATAGCCTAAAGCCAAGGCCATTTTGTGTGATGCAAAAACAGAGGTCGAGGCACTCTGCGGAAATTCTATACCAGCAAAAACAAAGAAACCTAATTATTTTGAGGTTCCTGACGAAATAATAATAGGTATTTGTTAGACTTGTATCGCATTAGCATTGCAAAAGTTCTTCGCCTGATTCATTGTCGGTATTGCACCTACCTCCATTTTAGTTTTCTGAAATTTTATAAGAATTTTGAAAATATACTTCCTGCGCCTACATATGTATATCAAGCATAAAGTTAGTATATACCTACATACATGCTATAAAGAATCATTTTTGTTTTTTACTGCTTATTGCATGTAGCGCCTATACAAGCTCTAGCGCTTATATTGATAAACCTAAAGTAAATACGCATTTTGTATAGATAACTTTAAGTAGGTTACTGGATGAAACTAAGATTACCTTATTTATCCATTCATACAGGTGATTTGTGATTAGTATCAAAGAATCTTTGTAAATATATAATTCAAATTTCTCATCGACATAGGCAAATTAAGACTATTGCCATCTCAGCCCATTCCTAAAAACGGCAGATCCCAAAGATATTATCACTCCGAACAAGTCTTGCCAATAGGTACCTACCTACATATACGTAGGTATGTATGTTTAAAGAAACAATAAAAGTTACAAGCAAGACTCACAAGACAAATCTGCCGTCCCGGCCAAAATCCATCACAATAACTGTGAATCTGAATAAAGGCGATTGTTCCGAAATCCTTGAATGGATCATAAAAAACGCACATTATTTATTTTATTGTGTACCAAACGAGACGTGTCACCTTGAAAGCAACGCACCAACTTAGCCACTACGAGTAGAAGCGGGCCTCACGCAAAGCTAACGCAGGTAAAGGTCTGGCCACACTCGCTGATATACTTTTAAATTTAACTATCTTATATATACTATACTTATACATACGGCTGTTACTAAAAATTTGGTAGTCAAAATAGCAGGGTCGCGAAGTAGAGCCTACTGTCACATTTGACATAGCGGGGAAAGATGTCAAACATCTGTGAGAAGTTGCTATCTCATAGCCTGAGAGAACGCCCCTAAATTCCTTAGTCGAAGGAGATACAGCTAATATATTTAAGTAAACAAAAACGTAAAAGTTATGCCAAAACGTAAAAGTATTTGGCTGCTTTCTACCTCTCGTTAGCCAGAAATTAAATTATTTTTATCCTATTTTAAGATTGACTAATATTTTATAGTTAGGTAAACGTCGAACCTACCTTTAACATTCTCACCATTAGGTACTCGTATGTCATCATCATCATCATCATTTACAGCCCTGAGAAGTCCACTGTTGGAAAAACAAACTCCGATAAGCAGCCTGCATCCAATCGTATGTATTCACAGTGAAAAAAAATTATATTACAAATTGTGCACCAAATTTATACAAAACTACGCATAAGCGGTCATCATAGTAAAGCCTTTGCTCAGTGGGCCGGCTCAAGATGTTTTATGACTGCGAAGGTCAGGCTATTATGGTGGCGATCATGAAGGAAATATAAGAAGGAGATCCGATAATCCGCGACCGCCTATTTTGACTTGAAGCGCAGTATAAACCATTGGTTGACATTTGCCTCCCACCATGGTGCATCCTGTCTACCGCACGGAGAATAAAATCATTTACAATTTAGCTAACGTTGTTAGACCGTATTATCCGATCGGATATCAGGCCAAGAGCATATAAAATCCGATAGGCATTATCCGATTTTTTTCCATTTTTTTTTCTTCGCCCAATATCGTATCTGATCGCTCTAGATGCCACCTCTCTTTGCCCTTCCTCCACAATGGCGTTATCCAAACTCGAGTCTCCCAGAAACCTATTGAGGAACCAGTTTATCGGAATCCGCCTTGCGTCACTGAGCCACGTGTAAACATATTAATTGATGATATGCGGAAGACAAAAAAGCTCCGATAGAGCTCTTTTTACACTGGATTTGGTGTATTTGAAGCGTGAATCGCCGATGCTATCGCTTTAAAGATATCAATGTGGATTTGCTTATCGATTAATCATTATGTTATTGATAATATATCGATACGTTTCATACCATATCAAAGTCGATATACTTAGTTGGATGTTCGCAAGTACCTATTACAGTCATCAAAACATTGCAGTGCTTTAGTACACTATGACATATAGGTAGACCGAAATAAATACCTAGGTGCTATTTAGAGTAATATAAGTAGCTACAGACTATTATAATCCCGGAAAAAGCTCAACTTGTATCGAAAAATTGTGACGTATTGCGAATGTTGAGTTACTACAAACAAACTATGCATACGGTACAGTTCACATTGAAAATATCACACTTCGAATAAAACTATAAAATACGGTTCGATGCCTCGACGCTGGAAAGGTTTTTGGTTTTATTTCCACATTTCGTTGTCATATAAATAATGATTTAGTTCGAATATGGTTTTGACTTCCGAGTACAATAACTTGATACCTAATAGATGTAGGAAGCTGCAATAGGTGCAATAGGTAGGTATTACAATGTAAGTTCATCAAAAAGCAGCGTCTATGTATAGACATTAGCTATTGAACTCAATTCTTCTACTAAAAACTGTAACTGATTATATTTTTTAGGCGGAGCTTAACAATTTAGAAAAATCTACGAAATCTAAAATATTTATAATCATAAGTAAATTTAGTTTCACAATGTAAATGAAATCTACTTACATGCTCCTAATTTATAAAATATTGATTTCATTATTAAAATACCTTTTGGACGTTCTGATACATCTTTATATGTACGTACGGCGCGTATTTTTTAAGAGAACGGAAGTTCCGGCACTCCATTTGCCGGTTTCTTTTCTACAAGATAATTACATCGCCCATTGAACGAATTACTTCGGCCCTGATATAATTTTAATTAAATAAAACGTCAACAGATAAATTGCTTTCAACTTTTTTAATTTAAACCAACAATGAGTTACTCAAGTCAATCAAGCCGATTTTAACTGAAGAAAATGCAATTCAACATTACTTTGAGATATTTTGGTAGACTTTTTATACCACATATTATGAGAATATTTATATTATAATTATAGATAATAAAAAAAGGTACTAACGATACTTTATTAGAGCACCAATCTGTTCGTTCCATGTGCTCGTATAATTTTCCTTAGATATGTAATAATTGCGTAGGTACAAACATTTTCTCAAATGCTCATTTTTGCGTATGAGATGAGATACCGTACCTATTACGTATTCGTCTGTATGTACCTAGACTTCAAGGCCACAGGTAGAGTGCGTTTCAGCAAATAGTTCCTTTAAATAATGACGCTAGTTACTATGTGTACCTATGTCTATATAATTTGTGTTACTGCTTCCAAAAAATGTTAGTTCCGAAATCAGTGGGGTAAGCACCTTTTTACGCGGCGTAACGCTAGCGACTCGCTAGCAAAATCTATGGGAATTGACAGTTTGACGCTAGCGTTACGGACTATCGAGAGGTTCGTGCTTAACCCTCAGGCATAGAGGTTATTCTATGAAACGGGCTCTACTCTAGGTATATCCTATCAAGGCTGCCAATCGTCTCACTAATACGTCACGCGAACATCAAACCACGCCAAATTGCCATGAAATGCGGAGTAGGTAGCAGACGATTAGAGTGCCATGAGTTTACTACGTTTGATCGACACGTAATTTCGCTTTTCTGGCTTGTTGTGTTCATGAGTCGAGAAAATCATTATTTTAAGAGCTTATTTTGTGTTTAGCTTCAGGTTAAGCTATATTTTCATTTTCACTCGTTCATGTTGACTGTACAAGCAATATTTTTCACTTTGTAAATCGCTTTTTGCAATTGCAACTTAGATAGGTAGTCACTTGAAAGGACCAAGATAAAAACCTTCACTTTATTTCAAGAAGTGTATTAAGGATAAATAGACTGCTAGATCTACATAGAAAGGAATGACGCATATCATAATATATTTAATATTCCACATTTACCTTAGAAACCAAAGAACTACTGAATTCGAAAATGAGTCCATCATTTATTCCAAAAAAAAAGTCTAGAAAGTAGAAGACTTCAGAGTAATTCGGATCAGCACGAACGAGTAAATAAAGCTGCGGAATTAGAATGCAGGATTGCATGCATGCAACTTCATCAAAGAACCATTCAAGCTCGCGTGTCCGCAATTTGGTCGGTGACAGATTTACAACTCGATTCACGTCCCATGAAATGAATGCTTTATCTAGTTCCATGCGGCGAATGTTTACACTGTATCACCTAGTGACGCTCACTAGTTTTGTAAGATACTAGTTGTTGTGCCCTGTGGCTTTATACTCTTGGATTACAGAAAAAATAAAACCACTTTATACAATACATCAATCTACTTGCTTAGGCTCAACGGACAGGTTAGTCCTTTTTACCCAACTGCGTCAGATGGAGGGTTATGTTTTGCGAGTTATGTATAGATATTTTCTTTACGCTCGTCGTAATTGAGCTTGAGAGCTTGGCATTCGTCTTAGTCGTAAGAGTGACACTAGGTCAAAATATTTGCGCGGTCGGGTGATTTATTTGAACATGCTTCCTACTCCTGTTAACCTGTTAAACCATCTAGTCACTTCGGATATAAGTATTCTAAGAAGTATGATAATATAGCAATATCACTGAAGCAGTGAGCATCATTCAAGTATCAATGCTTTATCGCCATCGCCATGGGAAATAATGGGAATATAGATACTAGAAGGTCCACCTTTATACAAAACGTGACCTTTGCTTTGACGGTTTGATAGTTACGAGTGTTTGTTGTCCATAAAGGTGGTTTATGTGTTGACACCAGTTCAATTCCGTTTGAATGAATAATTGTCGGTACTTGTCAGGTTTATTGTCTGTGGTTTGTGTTACATTTCAGAAATATTCAGTGCGGGAATCACAGGTGAGTAAACTCAGAGGTACGTCTACGCTTACGTGCACGCATACGCATCCGGTGTGCTCGAGCCTTTAATACTAAATTTTTACCTAGCTTAACGTAGCTATAGAATCTCCTTCGTGATCCTGCAGTTCTGGTTCAGCACTTCAGTGTTTGCCTGGCTGTCACTCACATCCTGTACAGGTCACGCGCATGAAGTCGCAGGTGTCAGACGGTCAGCACATTATCTAATACGAGTATTCAAAGCTATCGTCAAAATCGACATGCCCCAATATAAAGTATCTTCATTTAAAAGTACATCTCATTGATATAATCGACAGAATCAGATTATTGAGATTAATCAGCAGATGATCTGTTTGTTTACGCAATAAAGGAACACAAATTCGGCAGAATCATTTTCTCATTAAAATTTGTAATCAACTCACTCATCATACTCGTATCAGATCCATGAGAGCAATTTTATGTGATGCATATAAAATACATTGCATATATTTTATAGTTGTCCCAGATATGGCTACATACATAAATTAGTGTTAATAGGCTTTCATGTCAGCCGATAGAATTTATCTAAATAGTTATTTTATATCTTCCTGAAGCATGATGTTGAATTTCTTCAAAAGCACTAAAATCATTGAAGTATCGTCTCCGTGGGACTTTGTGATTGTGGTCCCACTATGGTTGAGAATATCAGTTACAATAATGCCATCAATACAATTAAATTATCAACTTTATCAATTCTGCATTGTGATTCCGCATCGCGTGAGTTTCCAGTAGGTACGCGCATATTTATAAATTCGACAGATTGTCGAATTGAGCTCACAGTATTTTTTACATATTAATTCTAAGCCTACTTCCATCAAATGTCAAGTAATCATAAAATGTTATTTTAACAACGGATTATAATTAGTATTCGTATTGTAACTCCCTTAGCCTATGACGAGTGTTGAAAATATTAATATCTTAACAACTACACTACAGCTACAGTCTAATGGGCATATTAAAATTACAATCATCCATCTGATTAAACGAGTCACATACAACTGCCACATGAGAGCTGATAAAAGTTACAATTTGTTCCCTGACAAAAGTGACATGACATAAGAATGCCTATTATTTTGTAACAGTTTCTTCACACATGTATAACAAAAGGGCTTTATAACTTACGTAACAAAGATTAACATTTTTACAAATGGACGTTTAATTAAACCAATTAAAAAGAATTCGCACGATTTCGAATGAGATGCTTCATTAACATTTTAATATATAACTTTACCTTTAGGCCTATGCTAACATGAAGTAGAACTTCATGATAATTAATAATGTTAACACAAAAGTTAGTTTATTATTAAAGCTCACATATGAAGATAATCGTGTTAATGAGATAGCTAGTGATAATTTATTAAAACAAAATTATTATAGTCAGTCTTACCTTATATGTTAAGTGGGACCTGTCACAATATATTCGTGAAAACTGCATCGAAATCGGTTTAACCGTTTCTGAGATTAGCGTGCACAAACGCACAGACAAACAGACAAACCGACAAACAGACAAAAATTTCAAAAATCATTGTTTTGGGTACTTTGCCTTGATAAAGGTCTCCTATAATATTTTTTCTCATATATTTTCCATGTACAGACTGCGACCCGTTACATTTTTATTATATGTATAGATATGTATAGATTGCTAAATAAAAGACCGGTGTAAAATGAAGTAGGAACTGCAAATATTTAGGCACTCAGGATTGCGATTTGTTAGAGTGCTAGCTACACCAAAAAAAATACTCGGCTAATTATGTAAAGGCTGAATGATTAGCGGCAATAGGCTCACCCCTTACCACGTGGAACTTAATAAGCTAACTGGTGAAAAGTGAGTATATAAATTGCAACTTCTGCCCAACCTCTTTAGGGGATAATGGGCGTGACTATATGTATTTCAAAGCGAATGTTGTACAATTTAATCAGCCTAAGCGTCGATCGATGTTATGTAGAATCTGCCTCTTTAATAAGCCTCTACATAACAAAGTTCTGCATCATTCCACCGGGCTCATATCTAAAAGGTTTGTTATTCAGTTATCTAATTCCTACTTATTTAGCAAGAATGCCGTCGCAATTTACAAAACACTTTTTTCTAAGTTAAGCTTTAGTCTGTCCAATGAGCAACAATTGCAAATGGCCCCTTCAGGGTGCTGTGACAGTCGTCATTACTCAACATCCCATCTTCAGCCAGACCAGTGTAGCCTGACCTACCAATAGAAGGGATGCTTATAGCTTGTCCCATCGGCTAGGATGAGCGAAACAGAAGTAGAGCTAGAAAATAACATGTATTATTTTCGACACCGTTTTAAATCCGACTATACCTATACAGAGTGTTTGTGACAGCCAGGCAAATATTGACATGGTGACTTCAGGCCATGATTCTGAGATGAAAACCATTGAAATTTTTTTCCAAAATTTGCGACTTTTTTACATTTTTGCAAGAAAAAAATAGTGTGGTTCGTTTAAGTAGGCCTTAAATAATAATTTAAAAACAAAATTTTTAATTATGAATGATTTTCAAAACGAAGTTAAAAACTAGCTGATCAACCCCAAAGGAGAGTCACAAGTGATCCAAAAAACAGCAAACAGCAACACAATAACCAATAAACCCATTTAACTAGTCACAGGATCGCCCGATACAATTGGCGCAGAAAGCAAACATTGCGTATAATCAAAATAAAAATTAATTTCCTGCGAGTAATAACACTGTCGTATAACTCAAAACAACGGTAGGTACTTGTTCAGTATTTGCCTGGCTGTCACACACACCCTGTATGTATACTTCTTTGAGTTTGAGAGGTTTCATTAGATTCGTCTCAGCCATATGAGTGACACTGGGTCAAAATTTTTACGCAGTAAGGATTTTTCTTTGAGTATTTTTTGAAGCAAGTTCTTCGTTGGCAATGTTAGAGGCAGCGATGGCCTATAAATATAGGATGTTTGTGACAGCCAGGCAAATATTGATACCATTCAGACTTCAGACCATGATTCTGAGGGAGAAAACATTGAAAAATTTCGCAGGAAAATTCCAGAATTTTCCCACGTTTTTTAAATATTTTCAGGAAAAAAATAGTTTACTTCGTTTAATTAGGCATTAGATAATGACTTTAAAAAAAAATTTACCCAAAAAATGATTTAAAAAAAATGCCCTCAAACAAGTGCAAATAACCAACCCTAATAGAGTCACAAGTGATCCAAAAAACAGCAATGTGTCACAGAATAAGATACGATTGGCGCGGAGAGTAAAGAGAGTAATCAAATAAAAAATACATTTCCTGCGAGTAATGACACTGTCGTATAACTCAAAATAATGGTACTTGTTCAGCATTTCAGTATTTTCCTGGCTGTCACCTACACCCTGTATATGCTTCTCTTTGTTTACATGAAGTTTTGTAACTTTTCTTGCGCGAGAAGTTAGTCGCTTCTTCGCCAGCTGTGTGACAACTGCTTATAGCTTAGGATACCATCCGTATTATGTGTCAGTCGTTCAAAGAACAATAGGATATCTCACAGTTTATCCCTGTCAAGTTAATGTCGGACTCTCTTTAGGATTATCTAGCTTACCTAATACTTTGCACTTATTTCGGGATTTGTTAGGTTACGCAGAACTTGTGGAGTGAAGAGATTGAGTAAAGCAATTAAAGTGAAACACGTAAAGTTGCATGTAAACCTACCTTTACGAGTACTACTTTTGGCAGAGTGATCTATCTTTCCAATCCGTCTTAATACTATATTTGTTAAAATTTGTTAAATTATTGTTATTAGGAAGATCATAACATAACACGATAATTACGAGCCTACAGTAAATATTTTTGTTATATTATACCAGCGAACGGACTCCCGCGACTTCTTACGCAAGACCTATATAGGTAATGTATAGCCTGTGTCATATATGTGTGTGTATAGTCTCTCTCTCTCTCTGTCTCAATCTCTCTCTTTCTCTCTCTTTTTCTCTCTCTCTCTCTCTCTCTGTGTGTGTGTGTGGTTGTATCATGGCCGTGTCGTCTAGTGGAAAAGCGCCCAATTTCCTCGAAATCATCAAAAATATATTATGCCATTTCTGGTTAACAACCAGAGTAGGTCAAACTAGATGTGCTTATAGAAACCATTTCGCTATGCAAAGGGCAAAGTAGCATTGTCCGGATTCCAGCGTGGGTTCCTTATAGTGTTTCCTTGAACACTAACATATAAATTATCGCGTTACTAACATTTCGTTTAACTGTTCAGTTCCAACAAAGGGTTTTAGGATTATATTTTACGATTGCCTCGAATGCGTATTAATGGCTGTTTGCATAAGTTGTGCTGATGCAGGGCTTCACTAGAATCCATTAGCTGCATGACCAGAAAGCGAGATATCTTACATTTATGCGACAAATCCACAGAACTATGTAATAACTAGACAGAAGTACTGTGTATGTACCTACTTGTACTCGTATGTATTCAGTACTAACGAATCTGCTTTTACACGCATAGTTCATACACAGAACAATGGTCAAAAACATGATATCCATAGAAAAATAGGAAAAAAATACATACATACATATAATCACGCCTTTATCCCTTAACTGTAAAATGTAACTCTATAATCTAATTCCTCCGTGAGAAAGGTAATGGGTTAACGGGTTAACCTATTAATTACTTTCCATCTTGGTTTAAACTCATTACTTTATTTCTATCCTGATTTTTTATAAAGTATCTATCACTTACAGTGCTCAATACTAGATTCAAGACAAGAGTTTGTGATATAATTTCCCAGTGTCGTCGCGTTTTGTCAGTGGAACACTTCTGGCGACGACTTCTCGCTGTGAGCCGGCAGGGGGCAAACCAATATTGTACCAAAGTTACGTTTCTTTCGTACCATTGTCACGTCATTCGTTAAGCAATTTTGTCAATAAAAAGAATCCTACTAATATTATAAACGCGAAAGTTTGTAAGGATGTTTGTTGCTCATTCACGCAAAAACTACTGAATGGATTTTGATGAAAATTCACAATAATATAGCTTACATATCAGAATAACACATAGGCTACTTTTAATCCCGGGATTTTTTTTTATCCTGGATAATTTCGACATTTTGTTTTTTCTGCAGTTTACGCGGACGGAGTCGCGGGCGTCCACTAGTAATAAATAAATAGAAGTGAATTCGTCACAAATATCAGGTAGATATCGAGGTCGGGCCGCGGTCGGTGTCCTTGCGTTTGAGATATCGGATTACCGTCTTGCGGTTTACGAGACCAACGGTCTTATTAATACTTTTTTGTTTATATCTTTGACGAAAGGTCAATCAGGCAATTCTCTTCTTGTTTAAAGACCAGCTATTTTACGCTTCACTTTCGTGCAATGAGAGATTTTCTGCGATTTTTTTTATTGCAGATGGCGGGTGATGTTTTATCTCCAAAGAGGACGACGCGTAGTGAACTACGTGATCATTTACATAAGTAACAGTCACAGAAATATTTACTAGTAACGGTCTTTAACTTATTTTTATTTATTATTTTTTTATTTAACGCCATCTACCCAGGTTATTTGTTTTTTTTTTTGCAGATACGGTGGCAGATAGTGACAATCATTTCCACAAGATGAAAATAATCAAACACCCCATGAAAGTCTGGAGGTGCCATACCTATGTAGGTGCTATAACACGACGCACAAGATCATCTAGACTGACATTATCTAGCCATATAAAGTATATTTTTTTATACTATAATCACTTTAGCTCGCTCGCAAACTAATCTATACCTACCTTAGCCAATTACATATATAAATCTCTCAACAACAATTTTGTTAATTTATACGCTTATTTCCCTATCAAGCCAAATAAAACAAACCGCAACAATGAAAATTCTTATAACTCAACCTGTGGCTTTGCTGAAATTTACACTCACGTGACCGCAGGGACTCAAAAGTTTATCGAATTTTGTCTTTATAAATCGCATCCGTGCTAGTAAACCATGCGATTTTGTCCTTTATTCATCTGCTACTATAAGGTTCGAGTGAAGTACGTGAACAATATAGCTCAACTGTAAATAAAATAGCACCGTGCAGCAACAAAAGAGCTGTTGGAAACATAAAGTAAGGATCAAGAGGATATGTGATACCCTGTAAACAAGTAAAGTGCTAAGTAGCCTACTAGCCTATGAACTTGTCATTTATGAAGGTTGCTCTGCCTTCTATCATACCCACTGTATTTCCTAGAACAATTTGTTGTAGTGATGAAATTCGAATCTTTCGAATAATTTTTCGTGTTCAGACTACCTAACTCAAAACGAATTTTTTATTTGAGTACAGATTTGTAGATATATTACTTTATAGGTACTTTAGTACCCACGACACAAAACCTTAGGGAACTTAATGTGGGACTATGTTAATGTGTTGTGTAGTGTGTGAATATTTATTATATTATTATTATAGGTAGAAGCATCATTAATAGTTGTCATCAGTTTTCTATTGTAAGCAAGTAAGGATAGGATAACTCTTCAATAAGTGAGAAATTAATCAGCGATTTGAATTACTCTGAGAGGATCCGAATAGATATCAACGTTTCGAGTCTCATCACTAATGTGTTAGACCACGTCCTCGCCCTCCTTCCTTCATGTTTGGAAATCGGGCTTTCAATAGAGGTCAACGACTTGCATCCGTTCAGGATGTGCGCAGAGACAATCAAGAGCTACAATAGACATACCTATCTGTTTTATAGCATGAGCGCCTACTACTGGTCACATGTATTATGTGATGGTTTTGTTCGGCGGAAATAAGCGGATACTCTAACTTGAGCTTTATGGTGAAACTAGCGGTCGCCCACAACTTCGTCCGTGTTAACAGGGACTTCTTGATATTTCCCGCTCCCGTAGAAATTTCGGGAAATCCTTTCTTAGTGGACTACATTGTCACAAGAGGAAGCCACGGTCCAAATATCATCTAGCTGCAACGTCAGTCAATCACAAGTTTTCACCTTTTTTTTAGATTAATTTATTTTGAAAAAATTTAAAATGCGTTTCGCCTAGATTAGTCTTAACACCACGTTTTCTGGAAGACACTAAAAGACTGTATGTATATTTTAACTTAATCCTGAGCTTTTTATTACCTAAGTTGCGAGAAATTGTAATATAAGTGAAAGCCAATTTGTTCGATAATCTCGATAATTCGAACATAAAATCTCCTAATCTATAGACAGATCATAAACATCGACAAAATATGGTAAGGATTATGAACAACCTATAATATCGTATCGCAAAGTGAACATTAAAATAAAATTTTACTACAATATAAAAGAAAATAAAGGACATTATAAAAGCCAACCTATGATATCACTAAGTGCCACTTAATTCAAATTGTATCTTACTTAATGTAAGCTCACTACGTAACTTAAATTGTATGTAGTTAGTGCTTACGGGTTAGGACAGTAAAGCAAAGTGAAATTTGTAAGAGGCAACAAAATGTAATAACAAACAATAAATACGTTTTCTTATTCGGTTTTTATTACTTTTCCCCGGCGGCAGACTCAACTCTTACCACGTGAGCCATAATAAGCTAACTGGTAAACAGTAGGCATGTAACCTCTTCGGAGGTAATTGATGAGACTACAGGACTCTTTCCATGCTTTTTCATTCTCTTATTAGAGTCCAATCTATTGGTTATCTGTCTACCTTCACCCACAGATAACAGATGGCGTTAACAGTCCAACGATTTTATTACACCTGTAAAACCCTTGACTTTAATACCTAATCTTAACACACAACCGACCATATCTAATGATAGGTACATACTAAATTGCAATCAAGACAACCTTTATCTTTCGCCTGTAAGACAACTTCGATAAATAAATATTGCATATTTCAATGAAAATAAACTTGGGTTCTACTAGGCTGGCTTTATTTCTCCAGCTCTCTGCCTATTCAGATAAAGGTGTCGTCACATTGCATGATATTCGCGACCTGAGGTTACTCTCATCGTAAATCGTGTGACCTTTGGATTGGCAATGCATTTATTTAAAGGGTGTCTTAACGTCATTGGTTGAAGTCGCTTCTAGTTCGCGTTAACTAATGACCTCATTTATTATAAGTGGCCAAAACAGATAAAAATTTGTATGTATTTACGAGGAAGTTCGATGATTATTGACAAGTTTCGGTTACACTTTTTCTTAATGTAGGTAATAATGTAAGGGATGAAAGTCAATAAAGCAAAACTAGACTAAAAGGCCTAGACTGCGTGAGAGCGGAAATTTACTAGAATACATCAGCTGCATTCGGTATCTTCCTCAGTGCATGTCGTAAGAGTCTAAGGAACTCAGAGGCGTTATCTCAAGCAAACTGTTGAAACTATAGCACTGATGATTTACATCTTACCCTGCTCTGCTAAACGCAACTGTACGAACTCCCTTGGAGTCTTTCTAGCTATCCCATCTTGGAATCATAACCGTGTGTAGGTATCTAGTATATAATTTTCTTTTTCTACATATATAATTTTCTATATAATCTTTATCATCATCATCATCGGCCTATTGCAGTCCCGTACTGGACGTAGGTCTCCTCCACGGCACGCCACAAGACTGCCATGGGGGGTATTTGCCCATAGTCACCACGCTGGGCAAGCGGGTTGGTGACCGCAGTTTGTATTTTGGACTATGTTGTCAACACGGGAGGGGCTGCTGCATCTCCCGGAAACATGATAGCAGACATGGGGTGGTTACGAATTCTACTCTGCCGGCACCACGCGGCATAATCTTTATGTTTATATAACAATGCTGTTAATGTGAGAACGTCCTAAAGTAGTGAGGAAGCGCCTGCAGCGGTCTCAATTTCACTTTGATCTCACATTGAAATGTGACAGTTAATATATAGAGCGAGCGAGTTTCTAGCGCGAACTCGGATTGGGTGTTATTTCCGTTCATTCGAGTTGTATTTCTCGTAGTAGGAATAGATTTTTAATAAATACCTCCTAGTAACGTGTTCCTATGCTGATGCGAGTCTTCACTAGAATACATCACATGCATATCCTTTCCTGCATGGCGTAAGAGGTGACTAAAAACTCGGGCATTCTATCAGGCAATGAGCTAGCAACTTTTAACTAATAATTTAAAACCTACCCGCTATGGTAAACAAGGCTGTATATTGTCCTTTATCCTGCAGCTCTACGTACCCCAATTCAAGAACACAGCCGTGTATATGTCGTGGCCATATCGTAGAATTGATCATTGTTCAACTGTCTATTTGGCCACATCATGATATGGTTTGGGCAGATCGATGATAAAAATCGTTTCTCGATATGGGCAACTAAACGCGCGACCATTTCATGAAATGGTCAAGTATATTGATCGTATCGTAAAATAGTTACATGAATCACCGGTAGAGGCGCTGCAAGCTCTTTGTTTATGTGTGAAGATGGCGGATTTTTCTTTTTAGGTTATAAAACAAATTAAGGAGCGTAGGGTGACTATGCAGAAAAAATCCACGGATAGGGTGTTATATCGTATAATGTATGATACACAAAATTTTTTGATTACTATAGGTTAGGTTAGACTATGACAAATAATGAAAAAAATCATACCGTTACCATAAATAAGCTCTTATCACATTCTGGATTTTATGGACACCCTATTGATAGGATTAGGCCAAACGTGGATGACAAAATCGTGAAATGTTGACGATTTAATTATCTGGTCAAATTGAATTGGGCACTTCATGAAATGAGACCATTTCATTAAATGCTCGACCATTTCATGAAATGATCAATTCTACGATAAGGCCACGACATATACAGGGTGTAACAAAAAGGGTATGTTTAGCGAAAGGCTACGTAAATAGCCCACTCTAGAGAACCTATCCACAAAATTTGAGACTCGAAATCACATGTTTATTTTTCAAGATTGTATGAAAATTCCTGAGATATTTAAAAATTCTCCATACTATTGGGAAAAATAAACATGTGATTTCGAGTCTCAAATTTTGTGGATAGGTCCTCTACAGTGGGCTATTTACGTACCTTTTCGCTTAACATACCCTTTTTGTTACACCCCTGTATATATCATTTATAAAAGGATGGACGACTACATTTCCAAACCAACCATCATTTGCGACAATACGCATTAATTAAGATACGCCCTAGGGTGAAACTGAAAAAATTCTCGAATATTCCTAAATATACGTCCCTTCACGTGACGTCTCGTAAAGCTTGACCCACAGTGGCCAAGATTCATGGTAACAGTACACGTTTGCCCGATTCCGATTCGGTCATTTTATTACATGAACGGTCTGCGCGCGTGCCACGAAATTGATTTGGCGTGTGCTCACGTACATGACAAATTGCTATGGAATTGCTCATAATACCTACCAATACATACATCTTAGCATCTATATTCAAGTATACGGTTTATCGCCGTCGTAAACGGACCGCTTGGACGCAGATTTTGGTTAGTCGGTCGTTGGATGCAGAATAACGGATGTTATGTCTGTATTTTGTAGTAAAATTTTTGCTTTGTTGTGCGTTTTGAATGACGTTGTGTCTTGTACTTTAGTTGAGGCACAGAATGATAGTGGTTGTATTTCTAATATAGAAGCAAGTACTGCCTATGTACGAAGAGCAGAAATGTTGTGCCACTTATAGAAACAAATATACGTTCTCATCAAACCTGGTTGTAATTAAAAGAATATTGTCCTGCTTGCATAATACGTGACGGTAAAGAACTTTTCCGGTGCTCTTTTTATTGTGTGATAAGTACCTGAAAAGAAATATAAATAGCTTGTAATTTCTATATTAGGCAAACAGTAATCAGTACACACATAAACAGTATATAAAATATCTGTTTACAATAATAATAAAAAAAGAAATCCGTTTATTAGTAGCTCGTCTGCACATACCATTGCGTTGATATTTCTCATTGAAATAATAGACGCAATTTTACGGTTGATAGAAACGCAATGGTATAGCGGTTTAGTATTGTTTACTTTTCATAATATATGGGATGAGCAGATTATCAAGACATGACGTAATGCAAGCGATGTTGCTAAAAGGAATTTAGCTCCATTACCTGTAATGCCAATGAAACGCTGTCCCCTTCTTCCCCTATTACAGGCAAGAAGTGGACAGGTCCAGTTAATGAATTTAAACAAAAGAAAACTACGGTAAAACTAAAGGATTAAAATAAAAAAACAATTTTTGAACAACGAGACTAATTTATTAAAATGAACGCGATAACAGGTCGTGGGTGACTGATCCTGGTTTCTTTGATAAATATTAAAATTGTTTACAAGAAAGACAACGTAACTTTGGGCGAGACGTATCCCCGGTAGCAGCCGATCTGGTAGGCAGCGATGTGAAAATTCCTCCGGGATGCTCGGCAGGTGTGGGTGAGCTCGGCGGGTCATTCCCGTTAAGGTAATTTTCGGGTCTAGGGTAACTTGATGGTAAAACCAAATCCTTGGAATAATCCAAATCGCCACCGAACCTAGTTCGAAGTGGCGACACTTATCACAGTTAAATTAATTAGTTGTACAATTGCGACTATTTGAATTACAAAAACAGCAGAAAAGGTAATACTTATAATAAGTAAGGAACGAGGAATTAAAACTTAGGCTTCAAGTTAGTTCCTAACCCTTTGAGACAAGCTTTGGTAATCTACGTGGTAAATTACATGAATATAGGTATGCAAAAGTTTTGACTCCAAATTCAAATTATATGTAAAAGCGCTCAATATTTTTTTTGTATTTATTTTGATCGTTTAGTAAAACAGTTGGCCCTCAGAAGGGAATTGCGCTAAATGACAATATTTTTCGCAAACCGAAATGTGCATAACATACCTAATGTTTGTGGCTTGGTTTTACAAATATATATGAAAGATAAGCATTCTATGCACACATATACAGCATAGATTTAATAATAATATCCACAGTGAATAAACTATCTGTGTGAAAAACTATCTGAAAAGGTTATAGACGTACGTCCAAAGGCATTAGCGAAGCCCTACTGGAAGCCCCGGGCTTGAGTAGGTAATCCATCTAATGCCTAGTACTCGTAACTCCTAGAGAACAGGCGTAGCTTATATTATGGTGCACTTAGTTACCTTAGTAATACCATTGTGGAATAAGATCTTATTCCCCTATGATAATACTATTATTATATGTACTTTAATTTTTTATTTAATACCTAATTAACCATTAGAAAAGTCAGCCCATAATGAAAAGTACGAGACATAGTACTATACATTTTGATTTAGGGCCGATTTTCGAATAACCACATAACACAGCCTATCTTAGGGCCGAAACACATAACCGCGTTGCGGCGCCGCAACGCTAAAATCGGCAGTTTGCCGTTTGCAGTTTGTCATGGTAGGATAACCATGATTTTTGAGTGTGGATAGACGTCTCTCTGCCTTTGTAAAGATAATTGTTTGATGATTGATTATCATAAATGATTTCACAAATAAATGCTTTTCCATGCCTCTTGTTTTATAAATTTGTCTTTATAATTTTCATTACTAGAATCGCACAAACAAGCGTTCTTGAATCAAAGATATTAATATATCAACATCAACGTCAGACATTTTTGATTTTAAAACTGCTTCCGGGTTGACGCGTATTGTTTGCAAGAGTAATAGAAACAAACTGAATCATTGTCAACATATACATCTCTCGTTAGAGAGTAGGTAAGTATATTCTTTGATATATATTAAGGCCATCGGGTTATCAAAATTTTCTTTACATTAAGAGTTTTTTTAGAATAAGTGAATCATTGTCACCAATGCAACGCGGTTTTGTGTTTCGGCCCTTAAGGATAAAGACGGAAAAAGCCGGCACTTAGTCCTACACGCTTGCACTATATATGCACTAAACACGTACGTAATATGTAGCTGTCATATGGGTTATACTCGTACGACTACTCGCATGAATACGAGTACTCGTATGAATACTCGCACGGCCAGTTGTACGAGTAATACCCATGTCTATATCTACATATACAAGACAACAATGTTTTTTTAATATCTCGTATTCTTTGTAAGGTTACGATCATTTTCTTCTATGGAACCAACCCTGGGAAATGACAGAAAAAATATGAAAAAATACTGTCATTTTATTGCAAGCAATGTATTCGTTTGATGCACAAAGTTCAAATGTACCTACAAAACTAACATTATAACATTTTGACATGGTATCTTTGAAAAATTGTTTGAAAAAATGTTACAAAGAATACGAGGTATTAAAAGAACAAAGTTGTCTTTTTACACCCAGTATAGGTAGCGCCCAATCCGGAAGCATTCCTGACTCGTCAGCGATTATTCCAACAGCCCCCGACATCTGTCACGTCGACTATCAAATTCATTTACATGGAAAAGGCTTTGCATAAATCCTTTATCTGATACCGGCCTAATTGTAGACCTAAATATTTGTAGACGTGGCAAATTTTAGACATTTTTTTCTTATGGTATAAATATTCTTCTTTATGATAATCAATATTTTTATTCGAATATGTACAATAAAGAATAAGAATTAAATTATGAATTAATAATAATTTAATTACGTTATGACTACACATAGGCACTGCAGGTATCTTATAATCTAAGGAGCAGATTAGGATTACCTACCTAATAAGGAAGAATATAATAAGAATTTCAAAAACAATTATAAACAGGTAAGTGCTTGATCTCGATGGTGGAAGAGTAATCATTTTTTATTTTCTCCAAATATCCGATAAAAAAAACATTTACGGAATTCCACGTAACACATTTAATCAGACTACCAACTTACCTACTGCGTAAAAAAAACTTTTTCAACCGCCACATTTATAAAGAAACGAGTTCTCATTACTTCTAGGGATTTAATTAAATAAGCCCATAAAACTAAGATAGGGCACAAAAAGTGGAGCGAAGTAAAACCACAAAGTACAGCTTATACAATGTTGCCATCCTATAAGCGCTAAAAGTATTATGGGTGCACTAGGTACCAGTGTCGCCATTTGTAAAAGATCGAAAAAGTTATATTTGTAAGCAACTATTTTTATCAGTGTGTGCTGATATGGGGCTCCACTAGAATACATGAACTGCATCTCCTTCCGTGCATGTTGTAAAAGTCGATTAAAGAACTCGGGCATTCTCTCAAGTGATAGCTGGCACCTTGTCACTGATCATTTACATCTGCTATTCTAAATGTGGCTCCTTTATGACCCTGCAGTACTGCTACCCCATTTCGGTTCAGTTTATACAGGGTGTAACAGAAAAGGTATGTTAAGCGAAAATCTATGTAAATAGCCCACTATAGAGAACCTATTTCCAAAATTTGAGACTCGAAATCAAATGTTTACTTTTCAAGATTGTATGAATATTCCTGAGTTGTTTCGGAATTCTCCATACTATCTGGAAAAATAAACATGTGATTTCGAGTCTGAAATTTTGTGGGCAGGTTCCTTTTAGTGGGCTATTTACATAGTTTTTCGCTTAACATACCCCTTTGTTACACCCTGTATAGTGTATGAATGTAACTATTTTAAAGCAATGGTAGTACCTACCGTAGGCCTTGATAGACTTTTTTTGAAAAATGGGTGTATTCTATTATCATTACTCTTTGTGTTTGTTATTTTTCCACGAAAAACTACCAACCGGTATTCACGAATCCCGGCAGTTATAGGTTATATATCGACAAAATAACACTATAAGATACGATCACTCAGACAAACTTGCGGGCTACAACTAGATAAAAATAAGAGGTCACAACTCATAGGCGTGGATGTATGATAGAATAACATTATTGATAGGCGAAACTTTTTAACATTTTAAAACCACCAGAGGCCTTTTATAACGACATAATTATATGCGCTGTTAAAATTTCACTATATTTTTTTGACAATACCAATTAGGTCCGTTCAAAATTAAACTTCCTCTTGCCTCGGGTTACTATGGTTTACGACGATGAGTTGACGTATAGTTTCCTAGATAATTTCCATACCATTTGCTGTGAAACAATCTTCCTGGTTGTTATGCTTATTGCATGTTAACTTTATGAAACTGTGCAAAATTTTCACACCTCGCTAATAAATAAATACCTACTAAAAAATAATAGGGTGTCACTGTTATTGATTGTTAACGTAACAAATATGCTTTTAAATTAAATTCACTCTGTGATTACGATAGGTACCAGCATAATAGTTTCAATAAGGTATTTTATTGCCTATAATGAATTAGTATAAATTGCCTATAATGAATTGATTTAGTGTCGATATAGTTATAAAGTAGCGGCGATGGGCTCACCACTTCCCAGTTAATATACTAACTGGTGAAAATTGGTGAAATTTGCACACTTTTGCCCAACCTATTTGGTGATAATATGTGTGACTTTTTTTTACTTATTCCATAGGTGCTAAATATACCTATCAGAAGGTTATAAAATAATATCACAATCTCTAATTGAATCCGGTTCCCACGAGACGCTCTTGACCTAATAAAAAATATTGAAATGTGAAAATGAACGGCACAATTTTTTATTTCCAGAGCTTTTGACGATCGCCGAGATAATAGAATGTCGCTTTTTGTGAGCATTAATGTATTTTCCACGGAAAAATCTTACATTTCGTATCTGATTTGGTATTATAACCATAAAAAAATATTTACCACGTGTCTGAACAATCAAAGTGAAAATCTGTAATTATCAAGTTCAACAACTACTTATATACTTGTACATAAGGTATTTTCAATAATCTTTACACTTTAGTGCTCTAGATAGGTGCTTAAAAAAAGAAGCAACACAGGAACAGTTTTTATTATCAGAATTCGTCCTACAGTTCCTAGCAGTTTATTTTTACCCATCCGATAACCTAAAATAATTTAAAAACACCGTGTATATATGTATGTATGTATAGCATAATGCTTGTGTGCAATATATGTGTTATATATTATAGGAGTAACCAGAGATAAAGTAAAAGGACACAACAGTCGGATAAATAGACGGGAGCTTTAAGATCTACTAGGTACCTAAAGACCGTTACACACGTAGCTATAATATACAGGCTGTTTTTTTGTGGCCACCTTTAACGAAGGGTATGTACTCTATACATCAAATAAAGTAAGTTTATGCCAAAAAAAATGTGCAATGTAAAGAGAGATATGCCGAATTAATAGCTTTACGGGTATTGGTAACGTGATAGAAGACTTATATATGAAATTGAATGTATTAAATACTAGTGGACGCCCGCAAGTCAAATCCGTCTGGATCCATATGGACTACAGAAAAAACAAAATGTCGAAATTAACCGGGATAAAAAATATTTCCTGGGATACTTTTTATCTAGAGCCCTTAAACTATCTATGTGAAAAAAATCATTTAAATCAGTACAGTTGTTTTAGCGTGAAAGCTGCACATATAACACAAGAGTTACTTTCGAATTTATAATATTAGTAAGGATCATTATAGTCAGCTCTAAGACTTCGAAGCTCTGCGAGTGACTCACGGCGCACAATAAATTACCATCAACATTGTCACAAGGAATTAAGCATATCGGCAGCGCATTTAACAGTCTATTAGTTTTATGTTTATTTAAGTATTGGCAATAAAGCTGTTTTCATTGATTAGTGCCAACACTGCCTGGATTTTGTTTTCATCGCTGCCGGGCATCGATTTTCTGTCTACGTGATTTGCGATATATTTATGTTATCTTTACCATATTTGTTATGGATACAGTTTCAATTTTGAGGTACCTACTTGCCCAACTTGTAAGATTTTTTCTATAGGTACTATAAAATCATCCTGAAGTCACCAGCTGATTAGCGTTCCAGAAACTGATAGTTACACTAGGATTCTCAATGTGGCCTGAACATTTGTATGGGAAATTCATATCTAGTGCAGCTTATGTATGGCACCAAATCCGGAGCATTTTATAAAAAGTTATCTGGTCCGTTTGGGCAGTAGTAAATAGTTATAGGTACTTACATAAGCACGACTCATTAGTCAATCCCACGCATCTGAGACAACATTGACGTGCCATTGTTTACAATGTCGTAACTGCGTTGGTTAAGTTTACGGGAGTTAGGCCACCAAGCTAGGAATATAATGCATGGAAAAGATAGAACAAGTATGTCTTCCTAAGTACTGATAACAGTATACTCGTATGTTGATTGGCTTCTTTGCTATCTTTTTTTCTATGCTCCTCTCATAATGTTTTTTTACTAACCTGATTTACTTAAGGGAAAAAAATCCGTCTGTGTAATAATTTTAACCCAGTATCACTCTCAAGACTAAGAAAAGTCGAATGATACCTCTCAAACTCAAATTGGACAAACAAAGAAATATACATACAAACATACTCGAAAAATATAATTTTGGCCAATGGCCTAAAAAATAAAACCTCTTTGATTTTCCCCTTGCGTAATTATTCGTTCTATCGGCCCTTGGTGCTCTGCCTACCCCGTAACGGATAAAAGCGTGATTATATCGAGGGGTGAAAGGCTATTTGGGATAAGCGCCATATATATAATGGCGCTTATCCCAAATAGCCTTTCACCCCTCGATATGTATGCATGTAATTATTTGTTGACTCAAACTTTAATCACACTCAACCATGGATATATAACTCTTATCTTATGTCAAAGACGACAAAATACTTTCCATCTCATCCGAATGCCCTCGAGGGAAACTTAGCACTAAAAATATGAAAAGAGGCAAAACCCGCAAAACTATCCAAGATTACGAGGGGTTCTCACCGCAAGACTACTCCTTATACTTGGCAAACTTCCCCAAATTAACAGTGTCGTCCATTTAAAGGGCTCCCTATTAACTTCGCAAAAAGGTTTTCAAGTAAAAAGTTTTAGATTGGACACAACCACGGCGAAACCGCGTAACTCTCAAAATGGGGAACTCAAATTTACGACAGTTCTCTCTTTTATTGGAATATAAAACGTGATGCACCTAGAGGAAGTGGGCGTGGACATAATTTGGTAGGATGAGTATAAAATATATAGTTACATAACTACATAAATTTTCTATCGATATTACAGGTTATTCTATAAGGCACATAATGTAGGTAATTGTGCTTTTAGGTATGAGCTTTTCTATCCTCAGAAATTTGTGGACGGGGCCTTCAAACTAGCGGGAGTAGAACTCTATCTGTTTGGCAGTCGCGCTTTTACGCCATAACACAAAACACAGAGGATATAAGGTGACACTCTACGGTAATAGTTGCCCTTACCACATAGTACCTTACCTACTGCTTTGCATCTATTAGGTACATTTTGCACAAAATTCAAAAAATTGTTGTGGATATACTCACATTGGTCTTAAGCTTAAGTTCTCAAGACATTGACCTTCGTAAGTAAACATTATGTAAAACACGTTCGTAATTCACGCTCTATTGGTCGTGCAAATTGATCAACAATAAAAAACTGGCGATACAAGCCGATACACACACATCCGTTTTTAAATGTATTATTTAAAGTGATGCATGATTATATAACATGTGTTTATGATAGAGTTCATTGTTAATAAGTACCTAGGGTAGTATAAATATTACTTAATTAAAATTAAACTACTTATGTTGACCTTTCGAAGTGACGACGACTGGTTCTGGGAAGTTATAACCATAGTCCAGTTAATGGGTTCAATTCCTGGTTCTTCCTTTTTTTATGCATTTCAGGCGCAGGCAAATGGTACGGTAAAAAGGTCGGACTAAAAATGTTATATTTATTTAATTACTAATTTAATTACCCGCGTTTCTGTCCTCGGCCTGCAGCACAGAAAAACTAATTTTAAAAATTCTACAACCGACATTTGGCGATATTAGTGTTTCAGTCTGCGGGTTGGCCGAAGCCAGAAACAATTGGACAGCACGGTGCCCGAATGTAGACCTGCCTAAGAACCCATCCTCTCAGCGACTAGCTGTCGGAGAGTGGGAATCGGGACTATGGCTGCAGGCCCTACCATCACCGCATACGGGTACCATGCTGGACAGAACCACATTCCGGATAGCTGCTTCGCTTCGTCTCGGGGCCCCAGTAACAGTCCCCGATATCTGCCAGTGCGAGGACAGTGTGGGTCAACTTGGTCACCACGGTCTTTCATGCATAAGCAGCTCAGGCCGCCTCCCAAGGCATGCAAACTTAAATGAATCGATCCGTCGGGCCCTTGGAAAAGTGTACGCGCCGGCAATCTTGGAGCCCAGAGGCCTAGCGCGTGACGATGGGAAAGGCCCGACGGTATGACGCTAGTGCCTTCGGAGATGGGTCGACCGCTTGTGTGGGACGCTACTTGTGTTGACACACTTGCTGCGTCCCACATCGGCGGAACATCAGTTAAGGCCGGTGCTGCCGCATGTTCAGCCGAAAACGCCAAGCGCCGCAGATATGCAGGGCTCCCAGGAGACTACATGTTTGTGCCGTTTGGCGTCGAGACACTGGGACCGTGGGGACCAGACGCTCATCGCCTCTACCGGGAAATTTCAAATAAATTACGCGAAAACTCCCGTGACCAGAATGCTGCTCTCTTTTTTGCGCAAAAAATTAGCATTGCCATACAACGTGGCAATGCTGCCAGCATTCTGGGCACCCTCCCGGTAGAAGGCAACTTTGTAAATATATTTAATTTCGTGTAGATTAATTTAGTTTTTAGTTTAATATAATGTAGTTAGTATTTGTAATAACGTAATATTTTATATTTTATAAATATCTTATGATTCTATTATTATTTATTTAGAAAATTGCATATTTTCATTACTAGGCAATTATTGCAACTACTTTTTGTATCATCTATCATCTGTTGTGATTTGTGGCCCTATCCACCCCAAGAACTCTCCAAAATTCACACAATAAATTCAGGAAAATTTATACGAATATCTTACACCAATGTGAGATTCGTTGGACGTAAACTGTGTTCAAAGTGAAACATTCATAAAACTAAAACATTTAAAATTACTTATTAGCCGTTGAATCCCTAACCAGAGCGTGCCTACGAAATATATTATGTACGTACATAGAAACATGCATACACTCGAAATATATAACACTTTTGGCGCAGTCGGGTAATAATTCTAATTCTAACATAAATCCCGTTTTTTAAAAACCAAACCTAACAAATTAGTAGTCGGTAGATACGTGTCCAATCAATTAGCCCCACATAAGCACTCACTCCAAAGAGTTCCATTCCAAACACCTATTCAAGCACAATGCTGTCAGTGACCGGCTAAACCTCGAATTACGGTTTATAATAATTAAAAAAACAACGGTATTCCGTTTCTAGCAAACTCGGCGTGATAACACGAGTAAACTATGATGGATCTCTCAATTCATAATTTTAATATCATGTTCCGAACAGTGAACAGTGCTTCCATTTACTGCTGGTAGATATTTAGATAATAACTGGCTGTTTCCAGCGGCTCCGCTTGCGTGGATCTCGCTTATTGCGTAGAAGGGTTATGAAAAATAGATAGTAGCCGATTCTCAGACCTACTGAATATGCATGGCAAGCATGCAATGGTCAAGCCGTTCCGGAGGAGTATAGTAACTAACACTGTAATACGAGAATTTTATATATGTAAAAGATGACGATCTTCCATTTTCAACTGACCATAAACATAAGTACCTAATATTTATTAACAAAAAACATCGTAATCACAAGTACGGTATTTAAAAAAACGACAAGGTTGTATTAGATCTTGAGTAACAAAATTATAATTAAATGAAATCATAAAGGACCAAAGGAAAGCCCTCTGACTCGACCTTTGCGTAGTCAGCCGCTTAATAAGGTTGGCATTTGAAACGCTTGACTACTTTCCCATTCTGGCTTACTCTCAAATACAAACAATACTACATTACAAGAGATACCTTATTGGGGGAAACCTTTCCTCATTCGCAGAACTGGCTGTTCTTCTGCTAATTTGCTTAAGATACTCAATCCTCTTATCTACTACCTAATTGCAACCAAAATATAAGTAATTTATATTTTGGTTGCAATTCGTAATTTCTGGATTATTTCTGAATAAGGATAAAATATTTACTTAAATATGTTTTAGTTTTTTCTTTAACTCTATGTTAGTAGTGAGTAGGTACTAAAAGGTATTGAGGCCCACTTATAGTAAATGTTAAATCTAGATTTAAGTTAAATCGAGAATGGTCCGCCGCCGCGAGTAAGTTTTCCGCCAGAAAACCACTCGGTAGTTTATATCGAAGGAAAGGTAAGGGAAACTATGTCCATACAACCATTGTCTTTAGTACCTAAAATGATTTCTGAATGGATGATGGATGATGTATGTTATAATTTTAACAGTACGGTTACTTTTGTCTTTTAAGTAAGTCTGTCTTAGTATATACATAGGTACTTTGACAGCTATTTAAATTTTGTCCTGATCTAGCTTAAATGTCATCTTGTTTTTCTAATACTCGTATAAACAAAAAAAACATCGTGTATGACATATGTAATTGAAAATTAAATCTAGTAAGCAAGCAAGTGGGCCTTAATCATTTAACTAAACATGCACCATTCATACATCATTTGTCACAACATCTCATAAACCTTTCATTACATTCACAAAACAATCCATCAGCAGAGCGGAGAAAGTAAATAAAATCGAATGAGTAAATAACTGAACCGTTACCATTAAGGGAGAATATACATGTCGTTAAGTTGCATTAATTTGAGAAATTAGAACATTTCATAGTTGACTTAGAAAGAGTGTTACAAGTTATATTGCCGGAATCAAACTATTCTGTAGTGTAATTATTATAATAATAATAATAATTTATTTTCGGAAAGAATATTACAATCCATTTGTTAGTAAGTAAGTACATAAAAACACCACTTAAAATCTATGTTAGTAAGACACAATTTAAAATTATTGTAGGTAATTAAACTATTTGAATAATTTTCAAGACTTGTTACATTGATAAGGAATATAGTTAGAAGCGAAAACTTGTCTTTCCAAATTGAGACTATCGTGAAAGATTTCTAGTACCCAACTGCGCCAGAGGAAAGGTTATAAATTATAATACTAACCTAATACTAATTTCCTTATTCCGTAGGATCTACGATACATATTACAATACCATTTTATCCAACACCATCCCTTCTCTTTTATCGCTTCGTTCTCTCATGTGTAGTATCCTCAATCGTGATTGATAGACAATACACAGATAAAACAAGGCACTGGGCCTTAAATCAAGTCAAAGTGCAGTCTAGGTGAGGTGTCGCGGGCCTCATTAGGTCGAGCGTGAGGTAACTAATGAGGCTCGATGCTATCTCATTGCACTTTCACTTCTAAGGGCAAACAACGGAGTTGTACAGACTAAATAGAATTCAGGCCGTAGTTTGTTGGCTCAAGTCGTTAAATATGAAGTACATGTTCCTGATTTTGTTCTATTGGAATATGTAGGCTTAGTTTTTTTAGATGTAGGTAATAAAAATAATGAATGAACTACGACTGGGCCTCCAGAGATTTTTACTAGGTATTTTTTCCTATCTCTTTGCCGGAATATTTTTATTGTATCCTACCTCTATCTATCTAGTGTTAGGTCACATAAACGGAATCGCGAGCGGTCATAGGCACTAATTTTGACTCGACTACATCTCCTGTCTACTCACCTTTCCGCAGTTTGTCTAATCTGTGGTCAGTGAACAGTGGCATAGTAAAATTTAAAGGTAGTTTACGAGTATATGCTCTTATATAACCGGTAATTAATTACCCTAGCACTTATCAGGGTAGAGTGGAAAATACTTTGAAAGAAAAGCCCACCTAGAAATATTACTAACATGCTCAAAACCGCCTAGCCTGTTTGCATGGCTGGGGATTATTTTTTTAGTATTCTATTCGACTTCAACATACCTCTATTCACGGAGGTAAAAGAAAAAGTATAGAAGCTCTAACGTCGTTTGTGCCTACATATTACTTTCTAGTGACAAATAATATTGCAATCGCTTGTATACTTTTTTACCCGACCGTGCCGAAAGAGGGTTATGTTTTCGAGCCTATATATCTATGTACGTAATTATCTATATATCTTTAGCATTTAGTTTTTTTTTTCTTCGTGCCTCCTTTATAATAAACATAAACAACTTGTTTGATTAGACCATGTCTGCGGCAACACGGGTAACAATGAACCGGCTATATATCACCGCGGTCGGAACATGCGGTTTTCCATATTTAGCGGTTCCCATAGGGGTCTACATACGGCCTTATGGCTTGCCTGATTCAGTGTGATTGATCCTTTGTGCATAATCGACGACCGGTTCATCAAGTGGATGGGTTTGCATCTAGGGCCTACTTGTAGAAGTATCTATCTTGTTTTTTTCTTTGTATAAACTAAAGATATTTGATAACTGATTGGTAGGGGCCCTAACTGTTGCGCTGTGAGTCCTGGGTTCCGATCCCGGTAGGTTTTTTCGAGTCGTGGATGTTTCTATTATACAGGGTGTTATTTTCGCTGCCACCTTTAACGAAGGGTGGCAGTGTACTCTATACATCAAATAAAGTAAGTTTATGCCAAAAAAATGCTGGGAAATGATGTATTTTTTTAATTACTTGATCGAGCGAAATTTATAGTGTCTAGTGTTTAGGCTAGTTTTTTCATAGACAGATATTAATTATTTCTCGTGAAAAAATCTTGCTACGCGCGTCTATGTGCATTTATGCAGTAAAACGCAGTCTATTTACTCAACTTTGGGCCCTATATCTTGAGAACCAGACACTTCCCAGGTATGCTTTCATGGAGAAAAATGATCGTGATGATGAGATTCCGTACTTTTCGGGAACTTTGACGACCAAAAAACATCCTGTATATGTACCTAATCTATATACCATTGCATAGTACAAGCCCAAATGACACAAAACCTAGGTAATCTCAATGCGTAGTGTGTAAATATTTATGACAGGTACATATTTATATGGTATGACAGGTAAATATTTATAGTGGCAGGTCCCACTTAACATATAGGCTTCTTTTTATCACGGGAAAATGTTTTTATCCCGGATAATTTCGAATTTTTGTTTTTTCCGCAGTCCACGCGGACGGAGTCGCGGGCGTCCACTAGTATTATATAAACGTGTGCTTAGCAGAAATACAACAAACAAATTACCTATCCAAGACTAAAGCAGTTGGTAGGGTTGTATTTGGATGTATCTGATCCAGTTATATGACAGTTAACTTGAGTTGGATCATTCTTGTATCTGTGCAACAGCTGAGGATTGAATGTGCAGACCAATAGTTTAATTTCAGTAATAAGTGAAAAAATTCCTAGATCAATAGGTATTATAATTTCACTTTGTCAAAATTGTGCCAAAAATACGTCAAAAATGTGATAGCTAGGTATTGAGTGAGTAAGAAATATGCATTAATTCTCTATATCGAAAACTAACTTCAACTAGGCGACTCCCCAACTGTTTCAACCGTTGAAAAGTTCACGCATCTAACTCACGCAAAAGGCCATGCAAATTGTAATCGTAATACAGAATCAAAAACACAATAGACTAGAAAGCAACCGAGAGCAGTCACCTCTTACCTAGTTACCCACCTTCCCACTTACAATCCATCTTTTCATCGCTCAAACCATAACCGTACCAAAATATTATAGTTAACTGAACTCTATCGTCTGTATTTTAGAGACTAGTTTTATGGGAAGATGTAGTATGCGTTGTTGTTATAATCGTCACGCGAAAGGTTTGTTCGAAGGCAATGTTTCTCATTCTGGATATGGCTACATGCGCTTGTATATTATGCTAGTAGGAGCTATTATATTAATAACTATAGTTAACTAGCAAGTCCCTGTGTCTTAGCGTGGATATAAAATTACTAACATTAATTTTCTCAGAATGATAATTTCCTTGGGTTTAGGTCTTATGGCAATTATAAATCGAAAAGCTATAGCCATTTGATATCTTTTTAAAACTTTTATAATACGTTATCTATCAGAACAAGGTTCCAGAGTTTTGACTTGATTTCAACTAATATTATAAATGCGGGTAATAAGTAATTCTGTTTGTTTGATATGTAGGTATTAACTCTTCACGCTTTATTTACTCAACTAATCTTCTTGAAATTTTGCATATATAGTTTTATAGCATTTATAGTTGAGAGTATGGTAAAGGATATAGGCTAGGGTTGCCAACCGTCCTGTTTTCCCAAGACATGTCCTGCTTTTTGGGGTGTCCTGGATAGTTTTTAAGCATCGTCCTGAGTTTTAAAGTCCTGACAGATTCGCTGTCGACAGATTTTCTAAGGGTGCCGACATCGGGCAAATAAGCATCAGCGGCACCTCTAGAAAGCCTAAAAGAATGCACTGAATCGCAATTTCCGTAATTTCTCGCCTGGACATTAAAAGAAAAAAAAATATTTTGAATATTCCATAGAGGTAATAGAATATTCTATCTAGTACTCATGTTTGATGTAAAGTTTAGGCAGTTTCCGTGTGTTTGGGCCTTTTGAGGAAATTGCCATATATGGCTAGACACGATTTAATAACGTCGTCAAGCTCTTAAGTAACCAATAGGTGCCCCGGTAGTTAACAAACTAGTAAACCCACATTCATACTGTAAAGTCAACAGCAATGTTACAAGTAAATTGTTATAACAAATATACTTGTAAGTGTATACAGTAATGTGTTTACAAGTGAACACGCAAGCTCGGGAGGACTGTGTAACTTTTTTTATTTACGTAAAGCTGCCAACTAACTATCAGTTTGCATGTAGTCTTGACAAAAATCATTAGGTTAGCTAGAGAATGGTAAAGTAAGATACCGCCACTAACTTGAGCTAACGATAATAAGGAAGATAACCTAGGAGCTTTTGTTAGCTAGCTGTAGGTACTAGTAGTAGCTGTACGGATTTTTGTTTAATAAACTAAACTAAATACTCGTATCAATCACAATCACATTTTTTTACAAGAATATAGTAGAGTCAATTCCATCTTCACCAAAGAATACCTTCTCTCTAACGAATTTATTAGGTACCTAGGTATATGTTGATTTGATCTGAACATGAACTGTAAAATAATAAATTAATTATGATTGAATCGTGTGACTTTTATTACTACAGTGAGGTGACTGATAGCCTGTAGCTCGATTTATATTACTCGGGTACAGTGAAGTTTAATCGTTGAACTGATGGCCTGTAGCCCTCTTTATCATGCTGTTACTCGTACACTGTCTGTATTTGCAGTGCAAGTTCTACACGGATCTAGGCTAGACAACTACGTGCTAGGTTTTCTTAAATTCAATTTGATGAACCTCACTTGCTTCACTAATAAGATAACACGAATACTTATATATATGTACATTTCTATTGAGGGATCGCCCGCCACCGGGCCCTATACCCTCCGCTGACCCTCGGATCTGCCTACTCATGATCACGAACACAAGACACTACACAGTCGCAACGAGAAGCCAGATCCAAGCACCTAGCATGCAACCATAAATGCATAGCTGCTAATCCGAAAACCAATTAAAATTTTAATCGACATATGTTTCGCCAACACCCGTGGCATCATCAGGATTAGTTTCCATGTTAGTTCTATCTACCGAACCAACTTTTTTTGGAAGCAAGAATGTATTAAATAGTACCTATGGCTCGTTTTTCCACTACACGATACGACTACAACACGGCCATGTCGTCTAGTGGAAAAACGCCCTATTAAGGAAATATTAATCTGTTGCCGTTCCACAACTAACGGCTAAAATCATAAGCGTAAGATCCCCTATATTTGATTGAATAAATATGTACCTAATATTTTAGTGACGTCATTTAACCGCTACATTACGGACGCTATATGGCTGCGCCGATATCCTAAGCATTATAGCTTTAGCTATTACTGGCTTTGGTTTCCTTGAAAACCAGAACTATGATATCGTGGTCGTAAAAGAACTTTTTACATGTTGTCACCGTAAAGACGGTTGTCTTTTTGAGTTCATACGACCACTATAGGTATGACGGCAACACTATCGAAACCATAACTTAGTAGGTAAATATGAAGCGTATCTTTATACTTCACATTCTGTTATTTCTATAGTTTTAATATAGGTAGATGCTTTATAGTCGCTTTGTTAGGTCCCCCTGGGGTCTTGGCCGTCTCCGTTGATCCTGACAGGCGTTGAGTAGCAGGAATGAGTGGTAGGCCAATGCCAATAAGTAGAAACATGTCCACAACAAAAAACCTGTAGGTATTACTTCCGACAAAAACAACGAAGAGTTTTTTCTTACTAAAACACAGCAATTCAATCTAGCTACACCTCCACTCACACGCAGCATGCCGTGAAATTATTGTTTACTCATAATTATTACGTCACACCCGCGCCGCCATCATTCACGGGATGCATTAAATAAAAATAAGTGCATAATCACTTTGTCGGCGCAATGCACGGGAGCTTCAGCAAGCCGCCATTTTACTTCATTAAACTCTTGGACCAAAGTAAATATATTGTAGGCCTTACTTAAATTGTGTATCAATTTGTCGCATCAGCAACCAACATACTCGTAATAAGGATGAGTCGATAGTATTGAGGCAATGGCAATTTTTTGTTAATTGAGATGTCGTCTACAGGTATTCTCTTTAGTCTAAGATTAAGGAATCTGTAGGTATCATCCTGTTTTTTTGGGCAAAGCTGAGTTTTCAATCGAACCAATGGTACAATAACATGAAAGCTTATATGTGCATTATTTCACTGCTTTTAATTAATATTTTAACTAACCTACCTTCCTGAAGTAAGAACAGGTAATATAAAAAAACGTAATAATTTTCCGTAAAACAGTATTATCAGTTTATTTTATTTTCACAAAGTTAAACCATAACTAGAAGATTCCATCAAAGAACAATTTTCCCAGCCGGCTTCCCACATATTCTCAGATACCTCATAACATTGCTAATTGAAATGGAAACATCTGCCCACTTTTACTTTTCCTAAGCTTTCTCCAATAGCTCTGCTCGTCCCTCTAATAGGAGAAATCATCCATTCAACCACAGATAACTTACGTGCGTGAGAACCTGAGAAAGGAGTTCAAAAATTAAAGATTCTTCTTGCTAAACCTCAACCAACTCTAGTGTAGGTACTAGTTGCCATATTAGGGACGATCGCCGCAGGCCTCTGATTAAGTGCATTGAATTTATCGTATGCGCATACAAAAAGAAGCGATGCAATTACATCACAAGCAGTAGCAATAGCGTATAATTGGCGACCAGACGGTAAGTCATTAGGCGTAAAATTATTCTCAGACGCTCTGATATGGGCAGGTGCGAGCATGCGCAGAGAATCGGATAGAATGACTCTTGTATCTTTATGAAATGACCATTCACCTACAATATTCAACACCTACCTATGTAATTTCAGCAAAGGACTGCTAGACTCCCAAACTCTTGCAATATTTTGAAACAGTAAACATCTATCGAAAATTGTCTACCTAGAAATAACGCGCCACTGTACTGTATAATAATATGTTAAAGGTACCTATAACGTAAGTACTTATTTAAATATTCAAATTGCTTTTGCATTATACCCACAACACAACTCACTTCCTTGTTTCTCACTTTTTTGAGAAATTTAAATTTCGCAAAATCCAACAACAAAACTAATTTCAAATTCAATCGAACTCACATGGGGAACAACACGAATTTTCGATTTTAAGTAGGTACCTATTAAGGGTTTGCTAATGAATTCATATGACCTTTACGGATCTCGGCTCTCAGCCATTGGATTAAACTAGAGATGGGCGAATGTGAATGATTCAATCGTATATGTATTCGAATTATTCCCTTGTTAAAAAGAGCTAGCTATTCGAAATGTTTTAACTTTATTTTATTAAATTACGTGTTTGAACAGGCAGTTCTGCTAGTGGTGTATATTTTTCATGATTATCTATATTTTCATTTGAATTAATAATTTCGGTTAATAAATAATTCGAATTGTCATTCGAATACCACAAATTGAATTATTCGAATAATTCGATTGTTTGGCACAATCGCCCATCTCTAGACCTACACCTTGTCTTACGCGCCTACTTAATTATGTATACCCAAATTATTATTATTCAAGTCAGTGTTACAGATTAATTTCTCATATTATTTAAAGCGAGTGCAATTTACTTTGCTCGGCTCTTGTGCAGGTTTAATGGTGGGTTGAACCCACGGTTGGACGTGATCATTTCATTCTACCTATGTATCTGATTGCTCTGGATTACGTGGGTATAAAATAACGGTGTCTATCATATGACTGGTATCACATTGAATAAGAAAAATCACTCTTTCTACCATGAACGTATAAAAACAACCGACGTAATGCTGTCAATGCACAGATTGAAGTACCGTAATGCTAATGCAGTCTAATGAATGTGCTGTGTACGCTGCTGCAGATATTTGACGGCGCTGGAGCTGTTAGCGTTGGACCTCCAAAAGTGGGCAGTCTAATGGATGTGCTGTGCACGCTGCTGCTGATCGCTGACTGCGCGGTGCCAGAGCTGTATTCGCGTTAGACCTCCAAAAGTCTGCAAGAGTGAGCAGTCTAATGGATGTGCTGTGCATGCTGCTGCTGACAGCTGACAGCATCGGACCCGCGTTAAACCTCCAAAGAAACAAAGTAATGTTCAGTAACTTTTGTCATATACCTATGATGTCAAGTTATTTTTGGACATAGCCGTGTTTGCACTAGATAACCAAAATAAGCATTTTATATTGTTGAGTGACTTTTGATAAACTGAATGTTATGATGTTTTCGGATATTATAACGATCAGCAATTTTTGACAAAATGGTGTTCAGTGACTTTAGACGAGTAGTGTTCAGTTAATTTTGAACTATAATGATGTTCATTCAATAGGTACTGGCGCCTATCTTGTTAAGCGATTTATGTGTTACTAGTGGACACCCGCGGTCACCAACCCACCTGCCCAGCGTGGTGACTATGGGCAAATACCCCCCATGGCAGTCTTATGGCGTGCCCTGGGGAAGGCCTACGTCCATCAGTGGACTGCAATAGGCTGATGATGAGTGGACGCTCGCGACTTCGTCCGCGTGGACTGCAGGAAAAAAAACAAAATGTCGAAATTATCCGGGATAAACATATTTTTCCAGGATAAAAAGTAGCCTGTTAATCCAGGGTGTCAGCTATCTCCATACCAAATTTTATTAAAATCGCTCCGGCCTTTTTTACGTGAAAGAGTAACAAACATCCATCCACCTATCCATCCATCCATACTCACAAACTTTCGCGTTTATAATATTAGTAAGAAAGATATGAAAATTACTTTTTTTTTATTGTGATGTGGGACAACCAGTTGAAGTGGTCGAAGGTACTGCAGGACCAAGAGGCGTGGACTCAAAAGAGCGAGACCTTGGCCCACCAGTGGGGCTACATAAAAATACCTTTAAAACTAAGGTAAGCTTAGATTGGGTAATAATTTGTTACCTAATAATTTGTCAACAGACTACAAAAAATGTAATAAGTAAGTACGATTCGCCATGTTTGGTAACACCTTTATTCCGGTGAACTATGAGTTGACATCACGACTTCGTTTTTTGCGAACTTCAGTTACATTACTTACAAGAAAAACAATGATTTCCTTTTTCGGCTGATTAGGTTAGTTTAGTCACCTACAGAAGATCTAGAGATATAGAGTCGCTCTCTAAAATTAAAAACTAAGGGCTGTCTATCATTTTCTAGTGTGCTTGAGGTAAAATTTTAGGTTTGTTTCGTACCTAGTTCGTTCAGGACCTATGTATTTATAATTATAGTGCCTACCTACTTTCGTCTATATAATTTGCAAATGTATACCTATCGACATTTTTTACCCGACTGCGCGACGCAAAGGAGTGGTATTGTGTTTAACAGCCTATGTATGTTCCTTTAAAGCACTACACAGACCAAACGCCTCGACCGATTTTTATGATTCATTCATCAATCGATTTATCTTAGTCTGGGCAGTGTCACTAAAGACATTACGTTAGTGAAAATCCAATATGGCGACTACTGGACGCCATTTTGTGAAAATGAAAAAAATTAAAATCGACAAACTATATCGAGTGGAGTATCGTTGAATAGGTATTTGAAAAATCATTATATTAGGTTTCTCTCAACATTTTTCGATTTGGACCAACCGTTTAGGATCTATATCGATTGAAAGTTGCGTAACAACCATTCTCACATATAAGTTTTTAGACAGCAGCAAGACGAAAACTTCTTGCTGCCGAACATGTTGAGCATATTTGTTAAAGCGTACCTATTAGTAGGTACTCATAACAAAAAAGTATAAAATAAAAAAACATTATTTAAAAAATCCAAAACCCCGACTACTTAAAAAAGAACCAAATAATGTAAGTACATAATAAAGAAAACTGAAAAGCTATCTCTCCAAATAATTTATCCCACAGGTTTTTAAAGTATAAAATAAAAAAACATTATTTAAAAAATCCAAAACCCCGACTACTTAAAAAAGAACCAAATAATGTAAGTACATAATAAAGAAAACTGAAAAGCTATCTGTCTCCAAATAATTTATCCCACAGGTTTTTCCAGGTTTTCCCTATCATGCTAAGTAATATTGAAAACCAGCCCAAAAGATTTTGGCTCTACATATTATGATTTAACTGTTAAACGATTTCCACATTACTTACGTTTACATACCTAATAATATGTCTAGTAAAGACAAAATAAGAATTTAAAAGTGTACAAATTGTACACAAGACCTTGACCTGAATGGAAACTTGTATGTTTTGTAAAGACGACCGACGGTGTTTGAAAAGAAAAACAATGGTAGTCACGTACCTACATACCTACGTGGATTATGGTCTATTTAGTTTAATGATTCCGTCCTAATTGCTTTGAGGACAAAGATTAAGCGAAGATCTTTCTACAAAGCTTGATTTTTAATCATCACATCATCATAAAACAAGGTCGCTTCCTAACTTATCGGAAAAGTCTTGTGTAAAAAGGAAGTTGATTGAATAATAATTACAAACGTATATGTCGCAAAAGCAAAGTAACAAGGCTTTAATCTACTACGATTCCCATGGCCTTGTTACGGTAATAATGAAGTATTTAATAATATAATAGACATAATTATCTAAAATGCGCTTGTTAATTAGATAAGTACTTAGTTTAGCGGCAATAAAAATATAGAAGGCAGTGTTAGTAAGACGCAACGCAATGGACCAGTTTATCCAAAATGTAGGTAGGTTGGTCTAGATGTACCTACCTAGGTACTTATAGTCTTACTTATTTTTTACTTTTTTACACTAAACCTTTTTTTACACAAAACAAACACGTAGGATGTTGATACTGGTACATAATTCCGCAGAGCCCAGTAGGTAATAACTTTCCTCGCAGACCACTCCATTTCGCTATTTGCTGTACAGTTGCGTCGTGAAGTGTTGCCATGTCAATATTTATTCACTCCTCACTGGGGGCACTAGAGGCAACCTGAAAGGTGCCTCCGAATCCATTGCAGACCTCTCGAATTGTTTGTTCACGATCATTTACCTCGTATGAAAAAACTGGTAGGCGTGTAATGTTCCTAGCTGTATTATTTGCTTAATGGCATAATATTTCATATACCTATAGCGTTATGAAAAATTTAGGTAATTTATATTTTGGAAGTCAATTTTTGCATAAGAACTGTAAATTTAGGTACCTACAGCGAAATCCGATCAATACCAGAAATTGCGTGCCCACTTACTCGTACCTACTACTCCTTATTTATGGCTGAACCAAAAATAAAAAACAATTAAATTACTACATTTGTAGGTTGTTTAGATATCAGCATAATTTCTACATATTTATAGGTACATTCTATTCTACACGGCTAAGGGCCGATTTTTCCAAACTTTAGATAGCCTATCAGAAGAATAACATTGATGCTATCTTTCTCTAAAACTTGATCATGATCATCAACAGCATCAACTTTATTCTTCAGATAGGCTTATCTGACGTTTGGAAAAATCGGCCCTAAGTATACTTATTTAAATTGATTTAGTTAAAAAAAAAACAATTTAGTTACTTATATAATAATTTATTTTGTTAGGAGATATCACTTCTCAACAGAAGAAAGAAAGGCTATGAAAAAGACACCAACTAACAGGTTCAATGTACTTGTGTATGATCACATACCTACTGAGTAGCTAGTTTGTTGATCTTATGTTCTATTTGTTGGCGATGACGAATGTACTAGTAAGAAAATTAATAGTAGCGCTAATTTTATTTGCGAATATATAATATCAACAATTTAGTGAAATAAGCACTAGTTTATCTACAGGGTGTAAGTGACAGCCAAGTAAACTTGATATGCTGTCTTCAGACCATGATTCTGAGGCGAAGACATAGAAAATTTTCGCAAGAAAATTCCAACTTTTTTTTATTTGGTCAGAAAAAAATAGTGTCGTTCGTTTATTTAGGCCTTAGAATAATGGCTTAAAAACAAAATTTTTCACTAATTACACTTAGGCTGAATTACACTAATTCTGAAAAAAAACAGAACTTTTGGAATTTTCCTGCGAAAATTTTCACTCGTTTTCGCCTCAGACCTCACCTATGAAGTCAGCATATCAATATTTGCGTGGCTGTCACACACACCCTGTACAACACCTTTTATAAAGACCTAGTAGATAGTACCTTCAACATACGATTAAACCTAGGTAGAAATAAATAGAGCACTGCAACGGGAAAACAAATGAGAGCGGATACTGCAGAATCCGGGCGCGTATTTACAAAACCTACGTAACTAATTCGAACTATTAGGTAATTTGAATAACATTGATAGCTACCACTTAATCACCTAAGATAAAATTCTTTAAATGTGCGTTTTTTTATGTCGTCTATTATTTCAATGCAGCTTCATACCAACCACAGCCACCCTACCTCACACTTATTTGGTATGTTTTACTACCTACCTGTAAAAGACGAGACGAATTTTCTCTCAGCATCGTGAGCATTCGCACTGTGATATGAGGTAAATTAAATCGTTACATAGCAACGACAAATTAATAAATAATAATACTGTACTTTAATAAATCTTTCTGAGTGCAGAAATAAGTAAGCAGGTACTTATCAACCGACAATATGAATAAGAAATTATTAATTCAGTATAGAATGTAACGTTTCACAATGTAATATAATCAAATAGAAAAAATATACTGGAATGGATTCCAGCTCAGCTTACAGCTGCAGACCAAAACAAATGGTCTGCAGCGCTGGTTTTCAGCTGGACAATGTAGTTTGATAATACGCAGTCCATCGCCACTGCGTCAATCGTACGCACTTGCTCGTACAAAAAACCATAGAAAAGAACCGTCCGATCTTATTAGAAGAGTCGCCGACTACCAAACTAGTTTAGTGTTTACAGTTATGGCAGCGATTCGATTCTGCGACGATATAGTGTGGCGAAGGTCGCGGGAACACGGACGGGACGAATTCGGAATTCATTTCGGCCAAGAATGCTTTGGACTTTTGTTCGATCTATAAGATTGTTTTACTAGCTACCTGGGGGGTTATTGTGTAGTTTCAAGATTTGCAGCAAAAGCGTTAATCTATTCTACTTAGATAGTAGAATAGGGAGATAATAGGGTCGATTCTGGCAGTCACACTTAAACGTAAACCTAATCTTCATCAGGTCTATCTCTCTCCGTTCTTAAATGGTTGAGAGAAAAGGACAAGTAGGACTAAAACGTTTAGGTTTAAGTGTGACTGCCGGAATCGACCAAAATGTCATTCAGAAAAAGTCCTAAAATAAGGTACTACCCTAAAATAAAAGTACTATAAGTAGGTATATATGTTTCTCATAAATGTGACCTCACCGAACCGCATATCCGACTGTTTTAAAACAACATACCTTATTAATTTGCCGTCAATAATGTAAACATCGTTAATAACGTTAATAAATATACCTACTTCGGGCGATTTTTCGATGATGCACCATATTTTCAGCGTAAAAGCGCACCGGCAAATTTATAGCGAATTTTATGGTAATTGAATACTGTTGTAATCAAAATTAAATTATATATAGGTACAGGTCGGTACATTAATTTAATAATGAAAAAATTGTTAACACTCATATCACTAAACTTATCGCAAAATAAGAGGTCCATTTACCGCAGCGCTATCTTTGCAATCTGCACCCTGTTCCATTCAAACATTTTTATTTAGTTCGTGAATAATCCGCCGGACTTCTTATACCGTGATTGGTTTAGGTTGGTATGTAGTGTATTTTATTATTAAATATGTCCCAATATTTATTTACACATAAGCTACCTCATATTAAGTAGTTTTTCATTTCACAGATTTAGTTTACGGTTTGTAAAAATTTTCCCCCAAGACTCTACCTAAGGGTTTTCTTTCACCCTACATATGATCCAAATTTGAAAATAAAAATGTTCACCGCAGCCAGGAATGTTACCCAGCACACAGATATGATTATACCCAGCAGGACCCCCTTGGTTGTAACTTCTAGATTTTAACGTAATAAGCTAAACGCAAATAGGATATAAAAATTCGTGTTTTCATACAAAACGACATGCCATCAAATTAACTGGGGCAGCGGATATGCTGTTAACGATCATTTACATAACTAACAACCTATTCAAATTCTATTCACTTCACATATGTGCGTTTTTGTTATGTAGGTATGTTTATGGGTAGGGGGCCTATGTTTATGGGTAGGGGGCCTAGAACGTGCCTATGCGTGATTTGCACTGCGCAATAAGTAGGCATAAGTATAATTTTATTTCCGCACGGTAGCCTAACTTTGTTTTGATATTGGCATGATCATTATAATCTAGCCCCGCTATAAAAAGGCAGTACGATCTCCGTCGTGATCCTGCAATTCTGGCTACCCCTTTTTGGGAACACAGCTGTGTATGATAAAATGGCGATTTATAAAACGAAACTTAGGTATTTGAGCGCAACTTTTTTTGAAAATTATCTATTGGTTATGCACTATAAGTTATTAGTTTGTTGTTATGCCATATGCCATTTATCTAAAGCAAACGAACAAGAACTTAGGTATTTGAGCGCATTTTTTTTTCAATTATCTATTGGTTATAGTGCTTTTGTTGTTATGCCATTTACCTAAAGAAAACGAACAAGCTATTTTTGTCCTAATGAAAAAAGCCGAAAAATGGAATTATCCTGCGATAATTTTCAGCATCATAGTCTAAATCATGGTCTAGCAGAATCATAGTCAAAATCAGCAAATCAAGATTTGCCTCGCTGTCACTTACACCCTGTACATGGTCTCGCTTCTTCTGATTACAAACAGAAAAAGAGGTGCGTGTGACAGACGTAATTCAACATTAAATCTAGATTTACGAATTCGTTACCATTGGCCCTAAGTACAAACCTTAAAATATGATCCATCCATAGTAATCCGTAATTTGATGCACCGAACCGGATGCACTCAAATAAGTGACATTTTAGGCCCGCTGATGCTGAACAATAGGTACCTACCTACTCTCATTATATTGTTGTTTCATTTTAACAGTTTCATGTTAACACCGGATATAGAGATGGGTACGTATGTACATATAAGGTAAACTTATTTATGTTAAAATTTATGCAGAATTCCTTTACGGATACCGTAGTTACATTAGCGTTAGATTCATCGTTTTGGTAATTAAATTTAAGAGCCAAAATTCTGTAGTCGCCACTTTTCTGATTGGAATGTTTTATAATGTGTGAATCTACCTACTAACTAAAACTCACTACGAATTGCTTATTTAAGGAATGTAACTAGCTAGTATTCGGTACTAGGGACAAGGTAGGTACCACTTGTGACTGGTGGTACCGACCTCCTCGCTCGATTGGGACGTTTACAGTTCGTGGGTAGGAAAATAAAAATTTGTATGTATAGTGTAGGTACATACGCTAACAATTTACTAATTTATAAATAGGCAAAAAGCTACTTATAAACAAACTAATGCAAACTAAAGAAACTACATTAACATTTTATTTATATTTCACCGGGAACCTGTGTAAAACTGAAACACCAAGTTATATCATGACTTCAGTGCCTGACAGACTGTTTTCATAAAAAAATATTTTTTGTACTTTATTTCCAATCAATACGTTTAAAATTAACGTTATTAGGTGTCAGGTAGAGTCAGAGAGTACAGCAATTTCAGTAAAGTTTCTATTGAAAGCATGAAAGCAATAAAATTAATGAAGATTGAAGATTAAATGACCATGAATACCTTATGCTTTTCAAGTAGCACCTTCCGCACTAACACAAAGTATACACCACACAGCACTTATTAAATAAAAACTACCAAATAGAGGTTCCAACACAATTTAAGCACTCAAAGTTCAATTGACGGAATACCCGTCTCTCTTTCGATTAATAGGCCTCTAATTATCGAATAACAGCACTTTATAATTATACACAATATCGATTAATTTAATCGGATTATGAATCGATTTTCGTATACCTAGTTGCGCGCGAAAACCTTCGAGATCGCGGCGCGGATGCGCGGGCGGCGACGGGCGTGCGTGCACTGCATTGGCCGGCAGCTAACTGAGCGAGAATCGCAATAAAATTTTAACAACTCGACAATTACACGGTTCAAATTCGCTAACAATATGAACCACGACAGTTACTTGATATTGATGGTTTAAATCGCCAATCGTTAAAAACAGTTTTTTTCAATGTTAAACCAATGACAAAGTTTTAGCATTTGTTAATAATGCTCCTCCTATTTGTTTCCCGAGTTATAAAACGGCAAATAGGTTACCGTACAGATGTAACACGTGAAAATTAAGAGCTACTGAGATCGATTACGTATCTTGCAAAGCAGCAGCAATACAACTGCGAAAATGTTATAATCTTAATTTTAATTTCCTTTCATCATTTCCTTCAGCGTTAAAATCTTAATTTTAATTTCCGTTGATATTGCTGTTACGTAATAGGTACCTACGAATTTTATACGCAATCAGCAAGTATTGCACAATTTTTGCTATCCCTTGTTTTTGCTAATCAATATGGGGGCCGAATGTAACAAAAGCGGTAGGTTAAGCGAAAACCTATGTAAATAGCCCACTAAAAGGAACCTACCCACAAAATTTCACACTCAAAATCATATGTTTATTTTTAGATAGTATGGAGAATTCCTAAACAACTCAATATTGTTCATACAATCTTGAAAAATAAACATGTGATTCGCTCAACAATCTGTAGTAATCTAGTAGGCAAGGCAGTAGAGTTAAGATTTAGTAACTTAATAACAAATCATAACGAAAACTTTTATGAGTTACTTATTGTATTCAAGAGCAATGTTTGTCGAAAAATTCCTTAAAAATTTTAGTGTCACCTTACCCTCAATTTTTCAGATAGTAATTACTTAGGTTGATAGATACAAAAAAAAATTTAAATAATTATAGGAAAATAAAAGATTTTATATAAAACAGCAATGGATTGCAAAAAACAGGTCAGGATAACCGTAGCAGCTTCGTAGCTCGTAGCATGTGCTACGGAAAGCACTCACACATTTAGGTAGGACTACTGGGTAGGTAGTGCTACTTATTGCTTACTTCCATCGCTTACTTCGTTTTAACATAGATACATTGCGGCACGACGTAATACAATAATCTTAACGGCCTCTCTAAATAACTGAGGCTCTTTATAACTATAGTAACATCATAGCTATGACCAGAGGGCTTAGTGCGAGTTTTCACTTCGAACTCGATCGCGTTAACGTATTCTATTCAACCAATCACGTAGTCACGTAGTGCATATGTTCTCACTTTTATTACAACAAGTCATCACGCCATAGCATAATTGGTTAGCTGCTTTAGGAGTTTGAACTGAAAACTCACACTCAATACATAGGTACACCTAGTAGGTACCTACTGTTTTCCAGTTTAAAATATTTGTGTACAATAAAGAGTAGGATAATAAGTATTGCAACAACCCTAATAGAGGTACCTACTTGTTACCTACCTAGTAGCATCTAGTCTAAACATTAATGAAATCGATATTTGAATCCCCGCAAATGCCTGCAATGCTCAAAAAAACAGTGTTTTCTACTAAGCGTAAACATTATTATGTAGGGATTTCTTACGTGCAGTGCGACTTACTTAGATACCCAGAGCAGTGCGGATGATGTACCGTAATATAATAAATAGCTGAGATTTACTTGCCTCGCCGCAACTAGGCATGATTTGTGTTCAAAACTGTGTCGAATTTACAATTGCTTCTGAGCTGTGGCGTAGTACCTAGTATTTAGTATGGTATTATAGAAGATGATTCAAGTAGATTGCACTGCCTGTAGGTTTAAAAAAGGCCACAAAGGTGGTTTTGTGTAATAACATACGTAGGTACGTAATTGAGAGACCTACTCCCTTTTTAACCGACTTCAAAAAAGAGAGGTTATCAATTCGACTGTATGTTTTTTTTATGTGTGTTACCTCAGACCTCCGTCATTTATGAACCGATTTCATTTTTTTTTAATAGTTTGTCATGGTATGCTTCCAAGTTGGTCCCATATTCACCATGTCAGGGCACTCCACCAATCGAGGGCAATCCTCAAATATTGTAGGCATATGTAGTCTGTTTTTATACTTTTACTGAGCGTTTTGATCACCTACATATAAAACATAACATCTGATGATGGAATCTCTAAGGAATCTAGGGATATCCTCAAATATAAAAGGCACGAGTAGATGGTTATAGAGGAAGAGGTAGACATGAGAATAACGAGATGTCGGATAACAGGGATGAATGAAAGACGAGTACCTACATATTGCACTGACCCCAAATTATTGGGAATAGGGCAGGAAGAAGGAGTGTAATTATATGTTGCTTATATTGTCAGACGTAAAGTTTCGAAGCCTAGTCATTTCTCTCTTTTGTCATGTGGACTATTTAGTCATTTGCTGGCATATAAATCTGACAATATTATGCCTTCTACACTTCGTACACGGCTTAACGCAATATATATTTGCCCTTTAGTAAAATTTTACTTTAGTAATTTCGAGTTTTGGGAGGAAGTTGGTTTTTCGTTTTAAAAAAATTATTAGTAAATTTTAATTACTTTTAATAATATACATAATATTTATCCATACCTATGCAGGAATACCTCTGTGGTTTAGGAAAGTAGCCTAAGTAATTCTCTGGATCTGAGTCTGCTTGTTTGTTAAATTTCATCAACATCAATCCAGCCGTTTTGACGGTTTATGCAGAAGATACAAATATACTTTCGTACTACGTAGGGAAGTAGAATTGGAACCATACATGACTTTTAAACAGGCATAAGTATAACATGAACGTGGCCGTAGATCTCCTTCGTAATCCTGCCGTTTTGGCCCCATTTTGGGAACATGCATGTACATACCTATATATAAATAGCAATAATGCGCTTAAGCTTAACCTAATAGTTCCTTTGAACGGTGGTGCTAGTTCCTCCGCGAATTACCATAATCGGCACACAAACAATGTTAGTCCCATAATCGTACGACGGGAACTATTTTATGAAATGGACTCTAGTATGGAAATACAAGAACAGAAGTTTACTCATCAAATTATTGTAAGACAACAAATACGAAATAGAACGAGAAAAAAATATATTTCATTGAGTATTTTTAGATTTTTATGCTATATGTAACTACCTATGTAGTTCTTCACTTTATAAGGTACATAGATAGTTCTGATGCAACATTGTAAGATTTGCAAGTACTACATTGAAAATTGATCAAAGAACATAGTGGCAGTATCATGACAATATTTTATAATACTTATTTTGTTTATCTACTGTAGACACATAAATACCTACATTACTGCTAATCTAAGTACATCAGTGTAGAGGCAGGTATAATGTCGTGGCCATATCGTAGATTTGATCATTTCATGAAACTGTCTATATTGGCCACATCATGATATAGTTTGGGCAGATGGGCTGATCGATGATAAAAATCGTTTCTCGATATGGGCAACTAAACGCGCGACTATTTCATGAAGTGGTCAAGATTATTGATCATATCGTAAAATAGTTACATGAATCACCGGTAGAGGCGCTGCAAGCGCTTTGTTTATGTGTGAAGATGGCGTTTTTTCTTTTTAGGTTATAAAACAAATTAAAGAGAGTAGGGTGACTATGCAGAAGAAGTTCACGGATAGTGTGTTATATTGTATAATGTATATTAGACTTAATGGTGGTTTATAATAATATTGTTAAACAAAAACCTTAGATTACGTTAGGTTAGGTTAGACTATGACAGAAGCTCGAAAACCTTCATAAGAAGCTCGAAAACCTTCATAGTGTGAAGCTAGAAATCCAGTTGAGGTGTCTTCTGAAAGGTCTCGACGTGCCCGATTTTTCGACGTGCCCAAATCCCGGATATTCGGATATCCCGATTTTATATCCGGGTTTTTGGGTTTTTTCTTAATTTCGGTGCGCAAAATTCGAGATCGCGTCGTTATTTTCAGCAGGGCGCCAATTCTGGCAGAGGCGAGCGCGGCGCACCCGCCCGTACCCTTAAACCCCGGATATAGTGCCGTTTGTGTTCTATAATCGGGGTTTAAGGAGTGGTTTTTTGAGCTTAAAAACTCATGAAGTTTGCGCATTTTTAAATGCGACAGGGCGACTCCGAAGAGGAGTCTTTTGAAATGGGACCACCTCGGAGACAGCCTGTCTGACCCCCGAAGCGGTTCCGACGAGGGCTCCACCGGATCGGGAGGAGTTTGGGCCGAATATAGAACGGCGAGCGCGAAGGGATTCGCGGGGCTTGAGGGGCCTTCGCCCGAAGTCCAGTCAGACGTAGGGAGTGCGCGGCAAGTTGCCGCGGGACTGGGGGGGCTCTTGCCCGAAGTCCGGTCAATGGCGGAAGGCGCGGATAAGGGATCTGCGGGTTCCGGGGGGCATATGCCCGAAGCCGGCCACGGCTGTGTCAGCGGCAGAAAGTCGCAACAAAATGTTGCGGGGACCCGGTACACCGAGACGAATTCAGGGGAGCCTACTCCAGGCCCATCTGGTGAGTTTCGTGTGCCGGAGGTCCCACAGAGGGCAGGCTCTGCGGCAGAAAAAACTGACTCTGCATCAGTTTTTGACACCGCGAGCGAGAGGGAGGTTGTGCTGCTGAGGTCCTGCTCATCGTCATCGGAGTCGGAAGCAGTCGATATTATGTCGGTGGCGTCCTCCTCGACCATGTCCCTTGTGTCCCGCAAGAGGCGGTACATGAAACGGGAGTCGAGGTCCGGTGGTGATGACGAGGTGGAGCATTCACCAGCTCGAAGAGGTCGCAGTAAATATACCGCGACCTCTAGCAGGGCGAGAGGGAAGGGGCCTACTGGCCAAATCAGGGCCAGTGAAAGGGCGGCTCGGCTGTCTCCAGAGCAGCGGATGGAAAGACAGCAGGACGCCGAGAAGGAGGTTCTGGAGTTGATGAGGGCTCGTAGTCGCAGTGACCTCGATTCCTCGTCGGCTTCAGAGTCTCTAACAGCCACGATAACGGCCACCGACCCCATGGAGGTCCTCGACCAGGGAGTGGCCATTATTGAAAAGGTGGCGTCCAGGTCCGGGAACCTGAAGGGCACCTTCATAAGAGCCCTAAGAACGGCGGCCAATATGGTACAGAGGGCCGGAGTTGGGCTGGGTCAACGAACGGTCACCGAGGTGACGCAGAAGCTGCAGGAGGATGTCCGCTGCCTGAAGCTGGAGCTGGCCCGGCTCACAAAAGAGCGGGAAGCGGAGCGGAAGGCATCAGAGGAGCTGAACGCCACACTCAGGAGGCGGCTAGAGGCGATGGACCGCATAAGTCTGCGCCCGCCTCTAGCAGCGGACAGGAGGAGGGAAGCGGAACGCTCCAGTTTTACGCCTCCGCAAGAGGATTTCCCCTCTCTGCCCTCTCCAAAACGCCCGACGCAGCCATCCCCGGCTGTGTCCCGGCGGCCGGTGCGGGCCCAAGATCCGACTCCTGCGGCAAATTGGCCGCAAGCACAGGACGCTCGCCTTCCTATGGAGGTGGCAGCCAGACAGGCGAACCCTGGCCCTGCCCCCAGAGCAAAGCGAGGCCGAGGGCGGCGAAGTATGGCGGCAGCCGAGGCTATGGCTGCCGCTGCTCCACAGCCCCGTGCTCTGCCACCTGCGCCCGCCAACATAAACATGGCGTGGAATGCGGTGGCAGCGCGTAGGCGCAGAGGCTCCAGAGGCAGGATACCCGAGGCGGCTCAACCCGCTCAGCGTCCGGCTCCTCAGGGCAAAAAAAAGAGGACTAGGGCACAAAAGATGCGCGCCCCCCGATCTTGGGCTGTGGTAATTACACTGCAGCCCGGACCTGAGGAGAGGGGCGTAACTTTTGAGAAGATCCTGTCCGAGGCCAGGTCGAAAGTCGACTTGCCCGGCCTTGGACTAGAGAAGGGCATCCGCGTTCGGAAGGCCGTTACTGGTGCCCGTGTGTTAGAGGTGCCAGGAGCTACCAGCGGCCCGAAAGCGGATGCCCTTGCCCTGCGTTTGCGCGAGGAGCTGGACGGTGAAAATGTCCGCATTACGAGGCCGGAGAAGTGCGCCGATCTGCGCATCCCCGGCCTCGACGACTCCGTGCGGAGTGAGTAGGTTGCAGCCGCGATTGCTAGAGTCGGCGGCTGCGCAGTGAGGGTAGGCGAGATACGCCAGGGACCCTCCGGCCTCGGCTCAGCGTGGCTGCGATGTCCGATCGCGGTTGCAAAGAAGGTGGTGCAGGGCGGTCGCGTTCTCGTCGGCTGGGTCTCGGCGCAGGTTACCCTGCTGGAGCCGAGACCGATGCGGTGCTTCCGCTGCCTCGAGGCCGGGCACGTCATTGCGACGTGTAAATCCGCAACGGACCGCAGCGACCAATGTTACCGCTGCGGCAAGCCCGGTCACAAGGCAGCCGGATGTAAGGAGGCGCCGCACTGTTCTGTGTGCGCGACTGCCCATAAAGGGGCGGAACACATTGTGGGCAGCAAGCTCTGCGCTGCCCGCAATCCACCAAAACGACGAAAGATCGCCGCCGAAGGCCTCCGGGCCCCCTCGCAGCAGCCGATCCGCCCAGCTACGGCCACCAGTGCCGCGGCAAGGGCTGCTGAGGTTGAGAGTATGGCCGTCAATTAATGGCCACGCCGACACGCATCCTACAGGCGAACGTCAACCACGCCGCCCGAGCTCAGGACCTGTTGGTCCAAAGTATGGCGGAGTGGTCAATAGACGTTGCCGTAGTGAGCGAGCCGTATTCGGTCCCGCCCAGGGACCACTGGATCGGGGACCGAAACGGCGTCGTGGCCATAGTCCGGACGGCCGGATCTCGACCCTTCGAGGGGGTAGTGAGGGGGCAAGGTTTCGTCGCCGCCTCAATGCGCGGTATCGTCGTGGTTGGGGTATACTTCTCCCCCAACCGCAGTCTATATCAGTTCGAGGAGTATCTCGAGGAGCTGGAGGCTGTGGTTGGGTCTTTTAGCCCTAACCACGTGCTGGTCGCTGGGGATCTAAATGCGTGGTCTACCGCATGGGGATCCTCGGTGACGACCGCGCGCGGGAGTCTACTGGAGGAGTGGTCTGTAGCCACCGGGATGTGCTTACTCAACCGGGGATCGGTCCACACGTGTGTGCGACTACAGGGCAGTTCTATTGTGGACATCACTTTTGCCACACCTGCCCTGGCGCGCCGTGTGCAGGGCTGGGAAGTACTGTCAAGTGTGGAGACACTGTCGGACCATCGATATATTCGGTTCGACGTATCCACACTGCCAGGAACTCCGAACAGCCCGGGCCGTCCCTGGCGTGGTGACAATCCACGCTGGGCGCTGAAACGCTTCGACCGCGAACTGTTCTACGAAGCGTTGCAGGTCGAGGCGTGGAGTAATTAGGCGCCCGAAATCCCGGTGGACGTGGATAGAGAGGCGGAGTCGCTGGTACAGTCATTGACGCGTATGTGCGACGCGGCCATGCCCCGCCTCTCCGGGAACTACTCCCCTAGGCGCCAGGTGTACTGGTGGTCGGAAGAGCTGTCGCGGCTGCGTCAAGCCTGCGGCACGGCTCGCCGCCAGTACACCCGATGCCGAAGATGGCGGCGACGAAACCTGGAGATGGAGGACCGCCTGTACGAGCTGTACAGGGTCGCCACCAAGGCCCTGCGCGTCGAGATAAGCAGAGCCAAGGAAGCAGCGGAGGAGCAGATGCTGGAGACGCTAAACCGCGATCCGTGGGGGCGCCCGTACAAGATGGTGAGGTGCAAACTGCGCCCATGGGCGCCCCCGCTGACGCAGGGTCTCCAGCCGGAACTCGTGGGAAGAGTGGTTGAGACGCTCTTCCCAGCGGAGAGGGATCGTCCCCCTCCACCGTTTGCTGCGATTGGTGGCGACTCCGACGACGAAGCCGTGGTGCCGGAAGTCAGGCGGGCGGAGCTGGGGGCTGCGGTGTGGCGACTTAGGAGGAAAAACACCGCGCCCGGGCCGGACGGAACTCCCGGACGTGCCTGGGTCAACGCCCTCAGCTCGCGCTTGATGGAGCCTAGAGTGCGTAGGGTTTTCACCCAGTGCCTTGAGCGGGGCCGCTTCCCGACAGTTTGGAAATCGGGGATGCTGGTCTTGCTGGCCAAGGAGGGGCGTCCGGCCGATACACCGTCTGCATATCGGCCGATCGTGTTGCTTGACGAGGCGGGGAAACTCCTGGAGCGTATCATCGCTCACCGCCTCGTCAAGCACTTAGAGAGGGTTGGGCCGAACGTTAGCGAAAACCAGTTTGGCTTTCGCGCTGGTCGGTCCACCATTGACGCCCTTCAACGGGTGAAAAATATGGCGAAAGATGCAGTCGACCGGAGGGAGGTTTTGTTGGCGGTGTCATTAGACATCGCCAACGCGTTCAATACGCTCCCCTGGGACTGCATCAAGAACGCACTCGGGCACCACGGCGTGCCACAGTACCTGCGTCGGATAGTAGAGGACTACCTCGCGGATCGGGCGATCCGTTATCCGACGCAGGGAGGATGGGGCCATAGGGCTATGTCGTGCGGTGTTCCGCAGGGGTCGGTTCTCGGCCCCCTATTGTGGAACATCGGCTATGACTGGGTGCTGCGCGGCGCTAACCTGCGGGGTGTCGAAGTCACATGTTATGCGGACGACACCCTTGTTACCGCCCGCGGCACCGATTTTCGGGAGGCAGCCCTACTGGCCACGGCTGGAGTGGCACACGTCGTCGGACGGATCCGGAGACTCGGGCTGGAGGTCGCCCTGAACAAATCCGAGGCCATTTGCTTTCATGGGCCTCGGATGGGACCTCCAGCGGGGGCCAATATCGTTGTGGGGGGTGTCTCCATCGGTGTCGCAGGTACTATGAAGTACCTCGGCCTTGTCTTGGACAGCCGATGGACCTTCGTGCCCCACTTCGAGGGGTTGGCCCCAAAGTTGCAGAGAGCCGCTTTTGCGCTGGGAAGATTGATGCCGAACGTCGGGAATCCCAGGGGTGGATGCCGCCGCCTGTACGCAGGTGTGGTGCGGTCCATGGCCTTGTATGGCGCACCCGTATGGGCCGACCGCCTGACCGCCCGAAATAGGGCCCTGTTGCGCAGACCGCAGCGGGTCATGGCGGTCAGGATGGCGCGGGGCTACCGCACCACCTCCTACGAGGCGGCGTGCGTTGTAGCTGGAACCCCACCCTGGGATCTGGAGGCCCAACTGACGGCAGAAGTCTACCAGCGCAATGCAGAGCAGCGGTGGAGGGGCGACCTTCCCTTCCCGGAGGAGACCAGGCGGTACCGCAGGAGTCGGCGGGAGTTTCTCCTCCGGAGATGGAAGGCGCGGCTCGAGGAGCCAAACTACGGCCACCGAACGATCGGCGCGATCCGGCCCGTTCTAGAGGAATGGGTCGATCGCAGGCGAGGCGTGCTCACATACCACCTGGTGCAGGTGCTCACCGGGCACGGATGCTTCGGCCACTACCTGCACCGGGTGGCGAGGAGAGAGCCGACGACGGCGTGTCACCATTGTGACGCCGATGATGACACCGCCGATCACACGTTGTCGGCTTGCCCGGGATGGGCGGAACCACGAGCACGCCTCGTGGCCGTAGTAGGGGCGGACCTCTCGCCGCCGGCGCTCGTGAGAGCCATGCTCGGCAGCAGAGAGGCCTGGGAGGCGGCCATCGCCTTCTGCGATGGCGTAATGAAGGAGAAGGAGGCGGCGGAACGGGAGCGAGAGATGGATATCTCCGCTGACCCGGTCCGCCGCGCTAGACCTCGCAGAAGGCGGCGTCAATACGATCGCCTCCCACCCTAGGGGGCTTGGGGCGACGGTGAGGCGACCGTCGCCCTCCCATAATGAGCCCCCGAGCCGAGCGACGTGTGCAGTGTTCCGCACGTCGCCGACGTAGATGGGCGGTTGAGATAACAGCCGCCCGGGGCGTCACCACGACGCCCCAGAGAAGAGCCCGCCGCGAGATTGGCGGCGGACGTGTCGTCTTGCGGGACCTGAGGTAGAATGCTACGGCAGTCCCACGGCCCCGCGGACAGCGACGACGAGGAACACCCTAGGGTTTTAGTGGGTATTGCGTCGGGCTTCTTATTTTCCCCGGCGCCGAGTCCCACATAACCCACCGCGCGCGCCTCTCGCCGGTGGGTATGCGTAAAAGCATTTCCCCAGGTAAAAAAAAAAAAGTTAGACTATGACAAATGACGCACGAGCCGAGCAAGCGGAGCGAGCGTGCCACGGCAGCGGCCGGCGATGTGCCAGAAGCGAATCGCTTTTGTAAAGCCTCTTATGTTTTTTAAATATTATAGATTGATGATTATAGATATTATTAAATTTATAGAAAAATATTATATAAATCATACCGTTACCATAAATAAGCTCTTACCACATTCTGGATTTTATGGACACCCTATTGATACGATTCGGCCAAGCGTGGATGACAAAATCGTGAAATGTAGACGATTTAATGATCTGGTCAAATTGAATTGGCCACTTCATGAAATGCTCGACCATTTCATGAAATGATCAATTCTACGCTATGGCCACGACATATACATATCAATGTTACGTAGGAACAGCTAATGTGCAAAGTGAAATAATAGGTACCTAGTACCTACAGTTACCTAGGGTGTGGGGGATAGCCAGGCAAATACTGCAATGTTGAACAAGGGTCATTAACTTAAGTAAGACGTCAGTGTTTTTACTTTCGCAACTTTTTTGAGGATCATGTGTATTATTTTAAATGTTATTTCTTTGGCATCAGCTTGGTTTAGATAATTAAACGATTTTGGTGCGGAAAAATTATGATTTTCAGACGATCTGTGGTTTTTGCTTAAGAATCATGCATGATCAGATTTTTCCCCGGTTATGTTTTTAAGCGCACTTTGAACATTGGCCGTAACATACAAATAATCATCTCATTATGTATGGATTGTTGATGTTTTACAGTAAAAATACTAGAGTTCTACATTAGTGCAGTTTCATATTTAATTTACCACCTAGACATACTTAGGCTGTGCCCCATTAGGCGCACAGTAAGCGGCTGACTGTTCGGTGACTGACTCTGAGTGGCGTATCGGTCGCTAACTCAATATCAATGAGCGGCGAACTAGAGCGTATTAGCCGCAAAGCGCTTACGAAATATTGTGAGGGAAGGTAAACTAGTATAAATAACTAGTATACTGACGCCACGGGAGTGCCCTGTATGAACACTCCATTTAAAATATATAGGGAGGCAAATTGGAAGCAAACTGTCAGCCGTTCACTGTTCGCCTAATGGGGACGCGGCCTTAAAAACTTAAACTGTTGAATTTAATTCACTTTACACTTATAAATATTTTTCAATTTTCACCAAAATGGTGTAATATAAATACATTCTTAATAAATGTAGGTAAATTGTTATGTTTTCATACTGACGTCGATTCTCGCAGTCACGCAACTTAAACCAAAACTCGCGCGCGCGCGCGCGCCTTCACTTTCGTTGCGCCTCTCAGTTTAGTGGAGCACTCAACGACTCGCACAAATGCTAGACTGCTTTAAAGCTAAAAAAATAATAATTGGTTGTAATTGTAGGTCAAGTAAATTATGTTTTACTGCAATATAGAATATTGCATACAACCAATTTCAATCCAATTTATGGGTGATTGCGGTAATCGATGTAAATATTAAAAATATGATTAGATCATAGATTTTTAGCAAAAAAAAACACAATATAGTAACTACTAGCATAGAGGAATAAGATGTAGACATAGAGTGCTAATGTCATACTAACAGTTTCGATGCACCATTAGACTTTCCGCTGCCTCAAAATTCCAGTCCTTGACACTTAGATTGCATTACTATACGTAACAATACATGAGTAATGTAGTACATTACTATACATTACACTAATAGAATCTAAGTGTCAAGGACTGAAATTGTGAGGCACCGAAAAGTCTAATGGTGCAACGAAATAGTTGTATGACATTAGCACTCGATGACATCGCTTATTTCTATGCTACTACATAGTACTGTAGGTGTACAACATAGACAAATTTATACATCACTTACAATAATATAGGTAGTAAGTGCCAGGATACATACATATAGTATCATCATCAGCCTTAATGCAGTCCCCTGCTGGATGTAGGCCTTCCCCTGGGGCACGCCACAAGACTGCCATGGGGGGTATTTGCCCATAGTCACCACGCTGGGCAGGTGGGTTGGTGACCGTAGTTTTACAGTAAAAATTAGAGTTGGACTATGTTGTCAACACGGGAGGCGCTGCTGCCCACCTCCCGGAAACCCTTAATCGCCTCGTACGATAGGTACCCACGGATAGACATAGGGTGTTACGAATTCTACTCTGTCCGCACCATGCGGCGACATAGTATAGTATAGGTACATAAAAATATAAGGAATGCTAGTTCCAGTCTATAATACAATCTTTATAATAACAATTAACTTAGCACAGACATTATAATACTGGCTTTAACATATAAACTATTTAAGATATATTGAGGAATATTTAGTCATTTCACTTTTCCATACATATAAAACTACTTTAAGGGCCGAGTTTTTTGAGCCTATATGAAGGATTAAGTTGATGCCGTCTCTCTCTAAAACTTAATATCGATAGAGACAGCATTAACTTTATTCTTAGCTATCTGACTAATGGAAACATTCAACCTAAATCAACAAATTAATCACATTTTACATCTGTTTACACTTTAATTAGGTTTTTAAGAAGGTAATTGATAAGAATCCTTTAAATTAAGTTAACATTCATTCCTGTCACACCAACGTTTTTACAACTGGAGGCAACATTAACAAAACCATTATACTTGGCATCACAATTATTGTAGCTTCCCGAATCACTATTAGAATACTGACCATTATCACATTCACTGTCTGTCCGTTTGTTTGCGATCTCATCGATAGACTCTAATAGATGCACAAAAAAATTTGGGAAATTATCGTAGCTCGGAAACACATTGATGTCTATAACTGCATGTTTACCAGTTTCATTATCTATAACCACGTCAAAACCTGCCAATAACAGCCCGATTTCCCTCCTCATTACTGTTATAATGGACTTTACTTTGTCCTCATTTAAAGTTGGCTGAATTTGAGGTTGGTCATGTGGATCCAATATTGAAAGTGTGGATTGGCTGTCAGCTTTACATACTTCACCGGTACTATAGAAAATTGGTTCTAAATCATTTGAAGCATAAAAGTTTTTCAAACTAGGTCGTTCACGTATGTTATACCTGAAATAGATGAAAACAAATTATGAGAAGTGCAGGAGAAAAGTAATTAATATTTAGGAAGCCCACTACCTGAACATAGGCTTGCCCCAATTTGATTTCATTTTCATCATACATACTTTCAAACAATCATATATTTTATATATTTGTAATTTTTATTGATTTCTTAAAAATAAAAAAATAAAATGAACTAACTTTAGTAATTAGTGAGAGTACAATTTCACAATCTTGATGAATTAATGGTCTTGATGACGATCTTGATAAAGAATGAATGAAAAACAATCTTACCTGTTCCCTATTAAAAACACTTTGTGAAGCACAGCATTGTGGTTGACAAAACTTTGCACAACACAAGGGGGTTTACAAACTCTCAGTCCATTCTCATTAAATACTAAAATCATTTCATGTGCTGACTTGGAACCATGAGCTACTGTGGGCTTGCATATTACAGGAAACTTAACACCCCTTTGCCTCAAAATCTCTGTGTTTAAATTAATATTATTTGTTGTGAATTCGGCAAATGCAGGAGTAAATATACCAAGTTTCTGGAATGAAGTCTCATCTTTGAGTATGGAGTAGTACTGATATCTGAAACAGTGGTTATAATTATAACACATTTTGTTATAATTAACTAGCTGTGTGTTTCTCATGGACATTATGTATTACTAGTGGACACCCGCGACTCCGTCCGCGTGGTTTGCATAAAAAAAACTAAATTTCGAGATTAATCGGGATAAAAACAATTTCCCGGGATAAAAAGTAGCCTATATGTTATAGTGGGACCTGTCACAATATATTCCTGAAAACTGCATCGAAATCAGTTCAGCCAATTCTGAGATTAGCGTACACAAACATCAATCCGTTACAATTTTATTATACTTATAGATATGTAGATATCATAACATAACTAAATTTTGAGATTAAATATTTTGAGTAAATAGTATAATATCTAATAGCTCTATCATTTAAAATGTACAGTTTCTATTGTCATTTATACATAGCAATAAGATAAAGATTCATAACTAAATATTTATTTTGTAATAGATTTATTAATTACATACCTATTTAGTAATATCCTTACTTTTTCCAATGGATCTATTACTTTAATATTTGGATGGTTGGACAAAAATTGCTCAATACGACCAATAATGCATGATGCCTGTAGAGATGATTCACACATTAGTCACAAAAAACATCATACTTTTTAGTAGGTACTTTAAACCTACTAATTAATAAAATATTTTTAAAAATTATTGCCTGTGCTGATGCAGGGCTTCACTAGAATACATCAGCTGCAATCTCCTTCTGTGCGTATAGAAGTTGACTAAGTAACTTGGGCATCATTTTCTCAGGAGATAACCTAGAAACTTGTCACGGATTGTTTACATCTGTCCCCACTTACAAGGGATCTCCTTTATGATCCTGCAGTTCTGGGTACACCATTTTAGGAACATGTATGTATACATACATTTTTTATACCAAAAATTTGTAATAAAGATATTTTACTTCACTCAAAAGAGTTGGCTACTACTCTATTGGGGTTATTTTGCAGATTAGCACATAGGTACATGCAGTTTTATCATAGACTTTAAGCTAATATAAAGACCCTAAGAGGTTCAGGGTTTGGTCCATGGCTTAAAATTATACAATGAAATTAATTTAAGAATATACCTTTGTATCTCCTTGGTCAGCTGCTGCAATGACATCTGTTAATTTGTGTAGGAACACATCAAAATGGCCCTGGTCTTCCAAGGGAAATTCCAAATCAATCTACAATGTAAGCAATTATCAAAGTTATATATAATAATTAGACACCACAATTATAGCATGCAATAGCAGAGCAGAGTAATATTTTTGGAATAAATAAATCCTATACTCCATCATTTTGTGCCAATGCAGACTTCACTAAAATACATCAACTGCATCTCCTTCCAGGCATGTTGTAAGAGTCGACTAAGGAAGTTGCGCATTCCTTCAGGCAATAAGCTAGCAACTTGTCACTGCTAATTTACATCTGCCCCCTTTCCTAAAAGTTTTTTGAGGCGATAACCTAGAAACTTGTCACTAACCGTTTAAATCTGTCCCCACTTAGCTTAACATGGCCGTGGTATCTCCTTTATGATCCTGCAATTCTGGCTAGCCTATTTTGCGACCTACGAGGTATATTCTTTAAAAACTGTTATTTAATAATTAAGGTTGCTTACCTTTACCAAGTTATATCCATACAAAGCACAAGCTCTATAAAGCTCTTTCCAATTAAGTTTTTGACTCTTCTTATCAGACATCCAAACTCCTATTACTTTCTTCTTAGAATCATTCATGTTGATTTTTTAAGACACTAATTACCTTAGTAAATTATTGTACTATTATCCTAAAGGTAGCATTAAAAGCCTATGTTGTCGTCCTCTTAACCACGAAATTAAATGACCAACTCACGCCAAAACTTTTACCCATTTGTCGTACATATCGTATCTATTTAATAAATACCTAGACAAAGTAGAAAGCTATGTAAATAATTAAGTCTAAATTAATTAGAATGCTCACTAAGCATCACAGAACAGAGAGATTAAGAACAGAGATTATTATATTTTTTGGAAAATGATCGGAAACGAAAAGAAACCAACACAGACTGCACAGACTATTTACTGCAAACAAGGGGAACTAAGCCCATACAGCCATTTTTTTTTGATTTCTGAACATAATTGGATGATAATAATGGATGAATGGAAACGTCGGGAAAATCAAGAACAAGTGTAAAGTTAGTCAAAATGAAAAATAAGAAACAACTTACATGCGCCCATGAAGAGATCGTAATCCGGCTAGTTTCACTCGGTTACCTGTACCATGCACACGCACTAGATTCACAGCACAAGTAATCAAAATATAACTTATCTACCAGAAAACATCACTTTACGTTTTACAAATAATTTTTGATTTTCACAAGAAAATTATGCACCCTTCCAGCTTTTCCCGCCGAATCCAGACTATTTACTGCAAACTAGTATTTTAGGCACAAACCATATAAGTAGAGATTTTAGGATTCGGCGGAAAAGCTGTGCAGGTGTAATTTTCTTGTGAAAATCAAAAATTATTTGTAAATGGCTTGCATGTGTCCGTAAGGTGATGTTTTCTGGTAGATAAGTTATATTTTGATTACTTGTGGTGTGAATCTAGTGCGTGTGCATGGTTTTATATGCAGGTAAGCCGAGTAAAACTTTAGCCGGATTACGATCTCTTCATGGGCGCATGTAAGTTGTTTCTGCAATAATTTTTCATTTTGACTACTTTACACTTGTTCTTGAGGATTTTCCCGACGTTTCCATTCATCATCATTGTCATTCATCATAAATTCAGAATACATTTTACTAAACAATGATTAGGCTGTATGGGCTTAGTTCCCCTTGCCTTTCCTTCGGGATAAACTAAAAAAAAAAAAAAAAAGTAGAGATTTTAGGGTTCCGTACCCAAATGACAAAAACGGTTCCCTTATTCATAGATTCGTAGTGTCTGTCTGTCTGTTTCCCTACTGTCTGTCTGTCCGTCCTTCCGTATATCACAGGCACTTTATTCCAAAACAATTAGGACTACATAGTTGAAACTTGGTAGATGTATTCTGTGAACCACTTTACAATTTTTATATAAATAGTTATTTAAAATATGTGTGGGTGTCCCCCTCTATCTTTTGAAGTAATCTACAATCTTAAATACATATTACAGGGTGTGGGTGACAGCCAGGCAAATACTGAAATGCTGAATAAGTACCATTGTGTTGAGTTATACGACAGTGTTATTACTCGCAGGAAATGTATTTTTGATTTGATTTTCAGTGATCTTTGCTCTCCGCGCGAATTGTATCGGGCGATCCTGTGACAAATTAAATAGGCTTATTAGCTATTGTGTGACACATTGCTGTTTTTTTAGTCACTTTGTGACTCTCCATTAGGGTTGATCAGTTATTTTAAATTTTTTGAGGGCAACTTTTTTTTAAAATCATATTTTGGTTAAATTTTATTTTTATCTCATTATCTAAGGCCTAATTAAACCAACAATTTTTTTTTTTTTTAAAGATGTCGGAAAATTTTGGAATTTTCCTGCGAAATTTTTCCGTGTTTTCCGCATCAAAATCATGGTCTGAACTCATGGTATCAATATTTGCCTGGCTGTCACAAACAACCTGTATACATTATTATTTTTGGAAATCACACTATCAACGAAATTTGTTTTAAACAATATGTGGCTGGTAGACTTTTATCAAATTGTAAATAGATCTTTGTTATTCATACAAACAATATAAAATACAAATAAATTTTTGGTACTGAAATACGACACCTGTAATTTGGTTAGATGCTGTTATCGATATTATGTTATCTACTATTTAGGTACACTATCTAGCCTGCGGAACCTTAAATGAACGTCCGACTTGCACTTGCCCGCTTTTTTATTTTACTTTATTTTGTTCCGAAGGAAATGCAAATAATTAAGCTATGTCTATACAGCCAAAAGTATAGCTACAGCTAGAAATCTTTAACTAAATGAAAGTGTCAAGAAAATCCCGATACGCAGCAAAATATGTTTTACAGTAAACTAGTGGCTGCAACTGCAGAAACAACTTACATGAGCCCATGAAGAGATCGTATTCCGACTAAAGTTTTACTCAGCTTACCTGCATATAAAACCATGCACACGCACTAGATTCACATCACAAGCAAACAAAATATTACTTATCTACCAGAAGACATCACTTTACGAACACATGCAAGCCATTTACAAATTAAATGTTGATTTTCACAAGAAAATCACACCCGCATCCGTCAAGCTTTTCCCGCCGAATCCTGTCAAATCTCTGTCTGTCAACTTGTCTGAGCTGTCCTAAAGACCATTGTCTGTATGGGCTTAGTACCCCTTGCCTTTCCTTCGGGATAAACCAAACGATCCAAACAAACGAAAAAAATAAATAAATCAAAAACATGTCTATTGGTAGTGATGAACTCTTTAATACAAAATTCCTAATATTGGACATATTGAATGGTCTCGAAGACTGTGATTTAAAGACAATTGAACAATGGATTCGTACTGAATCTTATAAGAAAGGTACCCACCTACAATTTCTAACCTATATTGTGACAATAAAATGTGTTTTAACATGCAGCAATACTACCATTGATACTTACTTACTGTAATATTTATTGTAAACTTTTTCTTAACAGACTTGGAAAAGTTTCAATCAGTGAAAAAATCGCAGAAGCAACTAAAGATTATTGGAAAAACTATTAAGAAATATGTGCCCTTCCATGCAGAGATGTTAACAGAAACTATTGTCCCTCCTGCAGTAGGAGATCAGGCTGACTGCAACGTTGTGAATACTTGCCATATTGATGGCTTCTTATATGATGACGATGAAGTAGAAGATCTTGTGAAGGAAGGAAAACTACATAGACATTATTGCATCAATTGTAGTTCTCGTAACATAAAGGTTATCTTATATTTATTGTTTAACATCTTCTGTCTTCATATTAAGTATGTTTTTTCATTACATTATTCTATTGCAGGATCTAACATTTACATCACATTCTATGTCTAGAGAAACAGTATCTTTCATGTTCAAAGTTTTGCTTCCACCAGACTTGATGGATAAACAAATATTAGATGTGGGATCAAGATTAGGTGCAATTATATTTGGTGTAAGTATATTTTTGTCTCTCTATCCTCAAAGTTGGTCAGAAGTGGCACTATGTGGTTGTATCGGCCCTTGGTGCTCTGCCTACCCCGTAAGGGACAAAGGCGTGATTATATGTATGTATGTATGTATCTAAAGGTTGGTGTTGATTGGCATTTATACATGGTGAAATGTATTCACAACAAACATGACAATGTTATGTGCTATGAACATGTACCTACCAAAATTGGTGTAAAAGTTTCTTGGTGGCTGATTATAGTATAACCCGCGGAGATTAAGAATTGATCTGAAAATGGTGGCGGTGACAGAAGGTATGGTTGGCAAAACCATAACTAAATGTCACATTATATAAAAAGCACTGTAACAAGCACGTTTTAGCAAAAAACTACACTGGAAATTTACTTCGAAAGAGTAACCTTAAAGTAATTACCAATTGAAAATCTGCATGAAAAAATGGGCTTTCAGACATTCAACAACAATGAGATTAGTCAAAGCAAAACCAGTTTTTTTTTTTGCAGAGTTACTTCACTGTGTGACCATAGGTGTGCGATAGATAAGAGCGAGATCAATTCTTTATCTGCGGGGCTTATATCATTACATGCTGACTTCATGAATACTTGACTTGTATTACACAGTATAATATCAGTCAGTAGCTTTATGACATTTGTTTTGAATATTCTTCAGTTTTAATTTTTTATTTTATAAAACCAAGGTTTCCAATCAAGACTGGCTATAAACTGCTTTCATAAACCACCCTCAATTACAGGGGGGTAGTCAGGCAAAAGTTGAACGTATTTATTAAAGCTTAACCACAACCAAAAATGTTATATTATATTATGCACATTTAAACTTCAACTTTAAAAAATACTAGTGGACGTCCGTCCGCGTGGACTAATTCGAAATCATAAAAACATTTTCCCGTGCCTATATGCCTGTCACAATGAAAACGCAAAATCGGTTGAGATTAGCGTGCACAAACGCACAGACAGTCCCTTGCGGGAGAGTCTCCGATTGCTTCACATGACAGCGGTTGTAAAAAAATTGAATTCGAGTCCCCTTCCCGCGGGAAATTCGTTCTTAGCACTCCCTCGCATCCCTAATGAACGTACCTAATTTCGAATTCATATGTATCGCGCTTGTCGTATGAATTCCCGTTTGTCCCCTTCCCGTGGGAGTTTCGAAAATCCGTTCCAGTGCTTCCTCGGGGTCCCAAATAAACAAATATGAACTTAAGATTCATATGTGTAACCGTTTTCATAATAATTCTGGCCCCCTTCCCGTGGGAATAAATTCGTCCTTACTTACTTGCAGTCCCTAAGTCTATGCCCAATTTCAGCTTAATATGTATAGCGGTTTTCGTAAAAATTATGAATTCCCGTTTGTCCCCTTCCCGTGGGAAAAATCCGTTAGTCCTCCCTTGCTCTCCCCAACCATTTCAGCTTCATATGTATAGTGGTTTTCGTCAATATCGGGAAATTCTTATAGCCTATGTTCCCAGGTCCTATAAAGTTTTTTAAAATCGGTCCATAGTTTTTGAATTCATTAGTTTTCCTCTTTATAATATATTGATAAATGGCTCCGTCGACTATTGACGATTCTGCCAACGTGAAACAAGACACAGTGCGGTAAAAAAATAATTTCATATTGCACTAAATTTTGACAACGTTTAAACCTTTAGGCGTAAATTGTCAAGTGCGCAACTTGATTTGCAGAATTACTGAGACCACTATAAAGGCATTTAAAGCCAAAGATAGACATTAAAAATTTCTGATACACTGTCAAGTGAACAGCCAAACCAAAGTTAAACCAAAACTCAACCATAACCAAAAAGTTCCATTGAAAGTTATAAATATTGTCATTTTGCATGATTGCCCTCTAGTTGTCTGTGATCTTAGAGATATAATAAATAAGTACATAGCTAATATCATTTTATTTGCTTTTCAGGCTTACAAATTATCAAATGCATCAACAATTATTGGTGTTGAAATGAATAAAGAATTGTGTGAAGTTCAAAATGCAGTTATTACTGAACATGCCATGGACACAAACAGGATAAAAGTTATTCATTCTGATGTTACTGAAATTGGTGACATTGTTAACAAAGCAGATATTACTATTATTAATGTCTTGGACTTCTTTGTTGATATAGATAAGCATAAACAAATGTGGTACTTTTTTAAAAAAGTTATTAAGAAAGGAAGTTACTTAGTCTGTAATCGTAGTATGGTCTCAACATTGAATGCTTTAGATATTTATGAAGATTTTATGGGTTGGTTAAATGTATGCAGGCCATGTCAATTAAAAAATGAAATATATTTTAACACTGAAGATGTTGGGGAATTGTATTTATATTCAGTATGTATGTAAATAAAAAAATTTGGGCATATATTATCTTTTCTTTTTTAACACAAAACACCGTATTACTAAATGCTAATATGGCGATGTTTTAAATAAAATGCCTTATTTCAGACCACGTAAGTTACAGACACGGCTGTATGGACATAAACTTCTTTGGATTTTTCTCATTACAAGAAAAAACAGTGGTGACAACTTTGGGGTTTTACCCCTAAATTTAGGGGGAAACTTAATAACTAGGGGGACTTTTAGGGCAGAATTTTTCTAGGGGTTAACGTGTGTTATTTCTGTATCACTGCATACTATGAAACGGACGCAATCCTACCCCCCCCCCCCGCTCATGAATTATTTATTTAATTAAGGCAACACAACAGACACAAAGTAAAAATATTTAACATTTCAGAAAGAACAGTACAGTTTTTACCCTCACTTAGTGTCCTAGGCGTGTATGCACAATTAATTAAGCTTAACCGAAACAGTAACATTACAAAAATTATACTAATATATTCATGCTACCTATGCTATAAACTTACATACTATGTGCAAAATACAGTTACGTTCATGTACAGATATAAAAATGGAATTCAGTGGTTTTAAGGGCTAAAAATCTTGGGGGTAACATTGGATCAGGGATATAGTATCTTCGGCTTAAGGTTCCAGGCCAGCGTAACATTTAATAAAATAAAAAGATATAGTATCCATTGGATGTGGGTTGGCGGGAACACAGGTGTAAAAAAAAAGTAAATGGCTTGCATAAAAAGATAAGTTATATTTTGATCACTTGTATGTGAATCTAGTGCGTGTGCATGGTTTTATACGCAGGTTAAAACTTTAGCCGGATTACGATGTGTTTAATAATTTTTCATTTTGACTAACTTTACACTTGTTCTTGAGGATTTTCCCGACGTTTCCATTCATCATCATCATTATCATCCATCATATGTTTCATACTAAAGACAATGGCTGTATGGGCTTAATTCCCCTTGCCATTCCTTCGGGTTAAACTAAAAAAAAAAAAAAAAAAAGGATGTGGGTTGGCAACATTGGAAAAAAAAGTAAAATAAAAATGGCGTATTATTTTTTTTGTTTCGTGATGTTTTATTTGGGAAATAAGTTTTACAGCTTAATTTGAATGAAATTATAATATTTAATTAAATTCGATCGATTCAACATTCATTCAAACATTCTGAGTTATTATAATAAGATATTATTATGTGGCACGAAGCAAGAAAACAGGAACGGTTGATCCGGGGCATGATAGTGGACTATCGTCGTCGGGCTGAAAGACGCAAAGATTTCTACGAGAAAATTGTAAATATTTTCGCTGTTTTAGTCGCGACACATACCTACATATTCCTGTAACTTTTACGTAATCATTTAGTAGTAGTAGCATTGTGCTGTGGTACTGAATACCTTTATCCAAATCCAATCTAACAACTCGGCTAACGACTGCACTTATTATTATTCGAGAGCTTCAAACTTCAAGCCATAGGGTCTATCCACAAAATTATTTTTCCTTTATTTTGTCTAGCCCTCAATAATAACAATACACAGTTTCCTATTCCTGTTTGTCTTTAGCCTATTACAATCCACTGCTGGACGGACGTAGGCTTCCCCCAGGGCACGGCACAAGGTAATGCCATAGGGGGGTTTTGCCCATAGTCACCATGCTGGGTTGGAGGGTTGGTGACTGATATTCCTATTACATTATTATAAAACAATGGGTAAATTATTAGTTTTTGTGATACCTACTTAATACCTAAAAACTTTTTGGTGTATTGCAATTGAGATACATATATAAATTATTCATGTTAGAAAAATTATTCTCATGGATTGTTTTATAGCTATCATTTATTTTGTTTAAAATCAACAATAATAAAACCTAATATAAAATATTAAATTAACTACCTATTAACTGCAAATATTTACAAATAGAAGACGGCCTGCAAATCCTTCACCGATGCCAGCGTGCCCAAAAGGCTGGCAGTGTTGCCCCGCTGTATAGCTTGTCTAATTATGTGATATAAAATTGGTCATGTAGAGTGTCATAAAAGGGACTGAGGAATAAAATTTAAGAAGTTGCAATTTTATTTTCGTAGAAAGCAGAACCAACCCAGTTTTTACAACTTCACGGAAGGCCATGTAAGATACATTTGGATCCTGCAGTGGCAGCATCGGGAGAAGGCCCAGCTATTATGTCAGTATATTAATATCAATGAACTACAATTGAATGTTGTAGATATTATTTAATTTCTTATTTATTCGTGCCGATATTGAAACTAGAAATTTTGAGGGTAGTTCATTCAATTTACATTTATGTTGCTTCACAGGATGCCCTGGCAAGGTGACACAAGCAATATGATTGATCGTTTTGATGTCCGTGCACATTTGGACTTTATACCAGAAGTAAAAAATCCTGATATCCCACCAGAAGAGTTGAATCAAGAGGAGAGACAATGTAACTATGAGAGATACAGGATCCTGGCACAAAACTCATTTTTGGGAATTGGTGAGTATTTTGCATAAAGTACTTGTGTGTGGCGTTATTGTGACAAGTTCATCTAAATTTTTTTTTACACTTCTACTACTTTACACTTCAATCTTTTAATAAAATAAAATATAGAAAATTGTGTATTATTAGATTAGAAATGTATTGACTCAAATGTCATTCACACACACAAGTACTCTATTTTTAAGGGAAACACCACTCAGACCCCCTGATTATGTAAAAGCAATAGCGAAAATTGTACAATATTTGCCTTGAAATGTCAAAATATCTTTGACCTTCATTTTGTAACACGAATTTGACAAGCAATCAGGGATTTTTGTACAATTTTCGCTATCACTTTGCTTTTGCTAGTTAGGTAATAAGGGGGCAGATATACCTAAGCATTTCACACTTTGAGGAAGGGGGTCTAATCTAATCCCATGTACAGATCGATTGACATGACTACAATATGAACATCATTTTCAGGTGAAGATAAATTCCTGCAGCAGCTGGCAATGGAAGAACAGTTTGGTGTGACCCTGGAAGAGAAAGAGATGCAAAAAGAAAAGTTAAACGAAAAGAAAGGGATGGGTGCTGCAATAGGATACAATTATAGTGATCCTGGAGCCCAACCCTCGTCTTCCAACGGTAGATTCAGCTTTGCTTTACCTGTGACACCCCAAGGCATTTGCGGTTATGGGTAAAAAATCCCATACTGTATTTTTAGAGCAGTTTCATGGTTCTTCATGTTAAATTACAGGCCCGGAAAGTAAGAAAGAAGAGCCAAAGGATTCTGATGATGAATCAGATGTTGAAATCATTGACGTGGACTTGAGTATTGATGTCAATAAGATGGAGCCTACACAGGTAATTAAAGTTGCTGCCTTTCTAGCTGTTTATTTAACTAATCTATGCTATATGTATGTACTACATACTTTAGATGTAATTTTTTTTTGTTTCTTTGGATATCTGTTTCGAAATTCCTTGGAATAAGAGTAGTTTCTTATAATTGAGGGGAGTGGCTCTCTAATTTATTATTCAATTTTATTACATGCCTAGTTATATTTGGGCCAGATGTTTCCAATTAATTTATGAGAGGTAGTTAGAATGTTTGTATGCATGAGCTTTATACCATGGAATAATAGAACTGCATGAAATGTCTACTATAAAATTTTTACATAAACAAAAAACTAAAATAATGACATAATGGCTGTTACTACCATTTAACCATATCGCACCTTCGGTAGAACAAAGGCACAATTTGCTTTTGCAATCTTAGACAATTGTGCCCTTGTTCTACCGAAGGTGCGATATAATCTCAGTGATGTAGACTCCTTGTAGCTTCATGCTGAAAATAGTACATTATACCTCTAATTTTTATCCAACTGCACCAGAAGGAGGTTTATGTTTTTGGAGTGTATGTTTGTAGATATGTATATTTCTTTAGCACGCTCTAGAGCCCACACGAGTTGCATTTAAGTTTGACAGGTATCATAAGATAAACGTGAGAGTGACACTGGATCCAAAAATTTTACGCAGTCAGCCCCCCTAGCATGACCACGCATCGTGGATATCGTATCGTACGATATCGTATCGTCTCTGTACAAAATTCACATGGCGGCTATGTTTATCGTATTTTGACAGGCTAAATGATGTCGATAAATCGGTTTATCATATCGTGTTTCGCAGGTCATGCTACTTGTGCAGCCCCCGCAAGCCCCCTAGCATGACCACGCATCGTGATCGTGGATATCGTATCGTTTCTATACAAAATTCAACATGGCGGCTATATTTATCGTACTTTTGACAGGCTAACTGTCGATAAATGGGTTTATCATATCGTGTTTCGCAGGTCATGCTACTTGTACAGGTGTTTTTCTATAAATAATAACATATTGTGGAGTACAGGCACACGAGTTGAACGCAGTGGGACCGCTGTACGGAATGGCTGGTGTGGATCTGTTCTCATTCCTGACGGGAGACGCGAATGACGCAGAGCATCAGAAGCAGCTTCTGAGGGAAGAGAAGGAAAAGGCGATGTTCTCTGGAAGGAAGAGTCGGAGGGAGAGGAGGGCACATCGGTTAGTAGGACATAATATGAAAACGTGCTATAGTGTAATTGACAACTTAAAACCCGTATCACCAATTTACCCAATACTCCAACCATGCTTCGCCCTTAAGACCTTAACCTATGACTTGAGATTCGAATGCAATCGCGAGATCTCGTCAAATTCGAGTTATAACTCGTATTAGTATAAAGGATCGTATTTAGTCTGTATTTATGGGTTATGGACCATAAATACAGTCAGAACCATCTCGCCCACGAAAAAACTCGACCGCGAGCCAAATGTCCACATTTAAAAATGTATGTAATGTATGGCTAGATTCGCCCGAATCAATGTGGAAGATCGAACCAGATATCTCCTATATAAAACTAAAGGGACGTTTCGGTAAAATCGTATATTTTTACATTAAACTAGTGGACCCGACAGACGTTGTCCTGTCCTACGCCTTAAATGCTAACTTTCTGAAATAAACTGTAACAATATGGACCGTTATAAAAACATTGTCTAATTGACTGAATTGTGAATCTAAACCATTTTCGAACCCACTTGAACACTCTAAAAAGTCATCAAAATCGGTTTAGCTGTTTTAGAAGAACTTCAATTACAAACACACGAACAGAAGATTTAATTTATTATACAGGGTGTAACAAAAAGGGTATGTTAAGCGAAAAGCTATGTAAATAGCCCACTATGAAGACCCTATTTCCAAAATTTGCGACTCGAAATCACATGTTTATTTTTCAAGATTGTATGAACATTCCTGAGTTGTTTAGGAATTCTCCATACTATTTGAAAAAATGAACATGTGATTTCGAGTCTGAAATTTTGTGGGTAGGTTCCTTTTAGTGGGCTATTTACATAGCTTTTCGCTTAACATACCCTTTTTGATACACCCTGTATAAAGATAAAGGAAACATTTCCGAGATATAACAACCATCTACCGGGCGTAACTGAAACTAAAGTATCCTTGTGAGTAATCGACACAGCGATTACAGCGCAGTCTGCCAGATCCTATGTGAAAGGTTCTCTAACATCAACAACAATACAAATCTTCTGTTAGTGTGTTTGTGATTGAACTCCTTCTAAACGGCTGAACCGATTTTAATGAAATTTTTTGTGTGTATTTAAGTGGGTTCGAGAATTGTTTCGATTCACAATTCGGTCAAGGACATTCTGTTTTTTCTGCAGTCCACGCGGACGGAGTTCAAAAACATTATTCAGTTGACCGAATTGTGAATCTAAACCATCCTCGAACCCACTTGAACACACACAAAAATTTCATCAAAATCTGTCCAGCCGTTTAGAAGGAAATCCATTACAAACGCAAAAATAGAAGATTTATTAATGTAAAGATATCTAATACCTGATCTTCCGAGATATTCATACTAAGGCGTAACTGAAACTAAAGTATTTGTAAGATAGTTTTATGATGGTCGACACAGCGACTGCACCGCAGTCTGCCGGATCCTATGTAAAAAATCTTCTTTTCTTGTAGTTTTAATTGAACCCCTTTAAACGCCTGGACCAATTTTGATGAAATTTTGTGTGTATGTTTAGGTGGGTTTGAGGATGGTATAGCTTCACAGTTCGGTCAACTAAATAATGTTTTTGGACTCCATCCGTGTGGACTGCAGAGAGAAAAAAAGTCGAAATTATCCGAGATAAAAACATTTTCCCGGGATGAGAAGTAGCCTATATGTTAAGTGGGACCTGTCACAATATATTCCTGAAAACTGTATCGAAATCGGCCCAGTCGAGATTAGCGTGCACAAACATCGGTCCGTTACAATTTTATTATATGTATAGAGTTATATATTAGTGTCCAAACAATTAATTATTAGTTTCTTTGATCCCACATCGCTATTATCTCGCAAGATTGCATTCCCTACGCACTATGGCAGGCACTAATACGCACTCAAATAGATGTAGTGATCAAGTAACCTATTTATTAATTATGCAGTGACAAGAAGTTAGCATCCCGCGTGCTAGACCCGCCGAGCTATGCGGCGGTGTCGGCGACGGTTGCCGACGCGTCGCCGACACGCTCGCCCAGTAGGAGTCCGTCGCCGGAACCCGTCGCCGACACCATCGAGTTTATTACGTCTTTCTGTAACACTGAGCAGGATAAAGGTACGTTATTTTGGTGTATTTCGTTTTGACTATTAAGTAATATGGGCGCTAATGTGCTTAAAACTCTATAATATTTTTATTTGGTTACATTAAACTGCTCACCAACACGCCTGCCCAGCGTGGTGACTATAGGCAAAACCCCCTATAACAGTAGCCTTGTGGCGTGCCCTACGTCCAGCAGTGGACTGCAATATTCTGAATACATACATTAAAATCCGTGGGATTTCGTTAATGAAACAGACAGTAATAATAAATGCAGTCATAAAACAATATGAAATAATCTGATGTAATCAAGCTTGTAGCATTATTATATTACAGAATATGGAGTGTACCCTCAAAATTATTGTCTCTCAACCTTGTACAATATTCGGTGAAAGATACATTGAATAATTTATTACATAAGTATTAATTTTTTTCTTTCACAGTGGAAACTCCAATTCCGACATATTCGGAAAAGTTGAAGCGCAACCTTAAAAGAGTAGAAACATACTCTGAGATTTTACAAAAACCATCGAGGTAGGTAAATTAAATACTTATTAAATTTATAACCTACTAGGGATCCATCCACCCCGGCTTTGCACAGGTGTAATGCCCTTTCACATGGGCAAAGTCGTGGGTGGCCGCTATAGAAAAGTGTTGTTTTTAAAGTGTTTCAGGCATTTAAAAAAATCTCTTCGTAAGAACCATCCTTGTACTTCAGGGAATATTCTAAAAAAGAAATCAGTGATATCGGTACAGCCATTCCGGATTAATAACCTTTATGGCTATACATTTCATTATGTGGCTGAGAATTAATTTCTAGTAAGTAACCAAATAAATACATTCATAATAATATTTGCAGGTCGTCTGAAAGGAAACCAATGGTTGGTCCAAGGCGAGCGGAATCGAGATCGCGGTCTCGATCGAGTTCCCGATCATTCTCGAGAAACAGATCGCGCTCTCGTTCTAGGTCCAAGTCTACTTCCAAGTAAGTTGTTTTTATTTTATTTATTTAAACAAAGTATTTCCAACAAGATAAATATCACACATTATTGATACATACCTACTTTCATCATCATCCTATTGCAGTCCACTGCTGGACGTAGGCCTCCCCCAGGGCACTATTTTTTTGTAATCTGTTTTGATGATAGAGAAATGTGGATGCAGTATAAGGAGGCTTTTGTCCAACAGTGGAACACTTAATGGCTACAAAAAAATGTTTGTTTGTGTGGGTGAATATACCTATAGAATTAAATTTAACAAATGCCAGTTTATTCTAAATGTAAGAAACAACCACGTATGTATACTCCCTTTTTTAACTGGTGAATAGTGGGTGTGTAATTTGCACACTTCTGCCCAACTTCTTTGGGGGATAATGGGCGTGACTATACAGGGTGATTTTTGGTCGTCAACGTTCCCGAAAACTACGGAATCTCCTCATCATCACGATCATTTTTCTCCATGGAAGCATACCTGGGAAGTGTCTGGTTTCCAAAATATTAGGGTCCAAAGTTGAGTAAATAGACTGCGTTTTTCTGCATAAATGCACATAGACGCGCGTAGCAGGATTTTTTCACGAAAAATAATTAATATCTGTCTATAAAAAAACTAACATAAACACTAGACACTATAAATTTCGCACGATCAAGGAATTTAAAATTTTAAAAAAAAAAAAATTTTTTTTTTCCCTGCATTTTTTTTGGCATAAACTTACTTTATTTCATGTATAGAATGCGTACCCTTCGTTAAAGGTGGCCACAAAAAAACATCCTGTATGTATGTAAAATTAGTCTGTACCAAATTGTTTGTATTTCAGATCTCGATCGCTGTCTCGTTCTCGCTCGGCGTCGTACTCTCGCTCTCGCTCGAACTCTCGACATCGCCGCTCTCGCTCGCACTCCCACAATAGGAGTAGACGGTCGCGCAGCTTACAAAAGTTTGTATGGGCATTTTATATCGTAACTACCTAAGTGACTTCACTTACTGGGCTGAACTATGCGATTAACTCTTCCCTGGCTGGATCCACACGGAAAAATAATTTAATCTAGCCATCTTCCAGTTTTACCGATATGAAGCTTATTTTGAATTATAAGAAGATTAAGCGGGATTGGTAAGCCAAAGAGTTAGTTATTTACCGTGTTATTACAAAAGAATTTAAACATGACAGCTTTTTAATACATTTTGCTGTCAATTGTCAATTTTAAACAGTGTCTAACTTTAGACACATTTTTTAATAACATCGTGTTTTGTCCCAACATTTAATAAATTGTTCACTCAAGTCACATTATATTTCTAACTAGTGGACGCCCGCGACTTCGTCCGCGTGGACTACAAAAAAAACAAAATGTCGAAATTATGCGGGATAAAAAGTAGCCTATATGTTAAGTGGGACCTATCACAATATATTTCTGAAAACTTCATCGAAATCGGTTTAGCCGTTTCTGAGATTAGCGTGCACAAACGCACAGACAAACAGACAAAAATTACAAAAATCATTATTTTGGGTACTATTGCGTTGATAAAGGTCTCATATAATTGTTTTTGTCATATATCTTCCATGTACAGACAGCGATCCGTTACATTTTTATTATATGTATAGATATAATATATTTCTAATATAAGAAAATTGCAGCTTGTAAATAATTTTGCATAAACAATATTAATATTGCTATATCATTTTGTTGTTAATCTAAAATTTTATTTTATTTACAGCTTTGGCAAACGCAATAGACGTAACTCCAGGTCTGGGTCTTTTGAAAGGTAAGATAGATATAATAATAATTACAAGCACACTTTAGAGGATATTATATAGAAATCCTTTGGTTTGTATTAAATAAATATCTGCTAAATGGCCCGAAACACTAAGGGCCGAAACACAGGGCTAAAATCCGGAGTTTGCGTTACGGCGCCGCGAAAAAGAACGTTTTACTGTTGTATGGTAGGGTAACCATGATTTTTGAGTGTGGATAGATGTCTCTCTGCCTTTGTAAAGATAATTGTTTGATGATTGATTTATAATAAATGATTTCACAAATGCTTTTCCAATCCCACAAACAAGCGTTCTTGAATCAAAGATATTAATATATTGACATCAAAGTCAGACATTTTGATTTTAAAACTGCTTCCGGGTTGACCCGTGTTGTTTGCAAGAGTAATAGAAACAAACTGAATCATTGTCAACAATATACATACATCTCTCGTTAGAGAGTAAGTATATTCTTTGATATACTTTAAGGCCATCGGGTTTCCAACATTTTCTTTAAATTAAGTGTTTTTTTTAAGATTTAGTGAATCATTGTCACCAAGTATGGCGTTACAATGATAGAATTCGCGTCGTGTTGCGGCGTCGCGCCGCTATAATCGGCAGTAACGCCACTGCCGATTTTAGCGTTGTGGCGCCGCAACGCGGTTTTGTGTTTCGGCCCTAATTCAGTTAATTTAAATTTTAAGGAATGTATTTTGCATTCCCTTAGACAAATAAATTGATGGTAGGAGTTTACGTTATTTAAGAATGCACACAATCTTATAGAATAATTAGGTTATAGTTCTCACAGTCAATCGGCGGCGCAACTCTCCATTAATTATGTGAAACCTTGCCAAAACAACTATTTAATCAATGTAATCTAGGATTTTATATGTCTGCCTCCTAGCTATGCCCTTGTTTTTAGCCAAAGAGAACCCCTTTTTCATAACTAAACTTATTTGTTGTCAGCAACGAGAAGGCCGTAGATAAGAAGCCTCTACCGCGATACTACGGGCGCCGGCAGGAGGACCGATCCTCGTCCGAACTGTCTCTGGACTCCGGCTCCGACTCGCACGACGACGACAAACACAAGTGAGTCATTGTCATAGACACCTGATCTATGACCACATCCACACTCATACGACGACGACAAACACAAGTGAGTCATTGTCATAGACACCTGATCTATGACCACATCCACACTCGCACGACGACGACAAACACAAGTGAGTCATTGTCATAGACACCTGATCTATGACCACATCCACACTCATACGACGACGACAAACACAAGTGAGTCATTGTCATAGACACCTGGTCTATGACCACATACGACGACGACAAACACAAGTGAGTCATTGTCATAGACACCTGGTCTATGACGACGACATCCATAGACACCTCTATGACCACATCCACACTCATACGTGAGTCATTGTCATAGACACCTGGTCTATGACCACATCCACACTCATACGACGACGACAAACACAAGTGAGTCATTGTCATAGACACCTGGTCTATGACCACATCCATACTCGTACGACGACGACAAACACAAGTGAGTCATTGTCATAGACACCTGGTCTATGACCACATCCACACTCATACGACGACGACAAACACAAGTGAGTCATTGTCATAGACACCTGGTCTATGACCACATCCACACTCGTACGACGACGACAAACACAAGTGAGTCATTGTCATAGACACCTGGTCTATGACCACATCCACACTCGTCTGAGCTGTCTCATATTCCCTGAGGCAGGGCTCCATGGAGCGAGCATTCGTCGCTCGTTCTGTGTGGACGTACCCCGGTCCAAGCAAACTCTGCGTGGATGTGCCTGTGTCGAGGCAAGATCTATGTGGACGTACCTCGGTCGAGGCTAGATGATGATTGTCCCCAATATATCAATATATTCCGGGTTACCATAAATTACAGCCTAAATATAGGTAAAATATACTTATGTATAGGTTTTTCATCTACATATACATATAGGTAAAATGTTTTGTCATGCGGATTGACTCACGGATGAACTGGGAAATTTGGTGGCCGAGTTCTTCTGTTGTAGGCATCTGATAAGTAGGGACTTCCTGTGGGCATTCGCTAGTCAAATTATAGGATTTTTTGTATAAAGGTATTTTAGAATTTTATGTCATTTAAATATAGTTTAGACTACTGGACGCCCGCGACTCCGTCCGCGTGGACTACAGAAAAAACAAAATGTCGAAATTATCCGGGATAAAAAGTAGCCTATATGTTAAGTGGGACCTGTCACAATATATTCCTGAAAACTGCATCGAAATCGGTTCAGCCGTTTCTGAGATTAGCGTGCACAAACATCGATCCATTACAATTTTATTATATGTATAGAAAGTTATACTCGTATATTAGTGTCCAAACAATTAATTATTAGTTTCTTTGATCCCACATCGCTATTATCTCGCAAGATTGCATTCCCTACGCACTATGGCAGACACTAATACGCACTTAAATAGGTGTAGTGAGTGCGTGCACAAACGCACAGACAAACAGACATAAATTCCAAAAATCATAGTTTTGGGTACTATTGCGTTGATAAAGGTCTCCTATAATATTTTTTCTCATATATCTTCCATGTACAGACAGCGATCCGTTACATTTTTATTATATGTATAGATTGCAATGGAATTTATATTTTAATACCCCATACACACGGCTGTGTTTCCGAAATAAAGAAAATACCACAGTCTTATATAATAAATTATGTGATTTTATATGATACTTTTGTTTCAGATCGGCGGTTGGCAATAAAACCAACACAAACCAGAGTCAGTTACGATTTTCTGGATCCAGCTCCAAAGTCAGTAAGAATCATTTGTTTTTACATTTCTGTACGCTTTCGTTCTATCACATATTAAAAGAAACTATAAAAATATAGATTTCATTTGTGAGACGGGACACATGCAAATGTTTCGTTATTACTAATGTTTTCTATTATTTGCACAGAAATTATGTTTGTATTAGTTTATTTTTTATCTTAGGTTTTGATATGTCTTGGTTGGTGGTAGCACTGGGAAATAAAATATTTTATAAAATTATTAATAAAGAAAATGGAAAAAAATCTTCACCCGAGTGGGAATCGAACCCACGACCACAGCAAACACACACTAAGCCACCGGGTCAAATACTATATTTATTTACAAGGATAATTTAGTGGTTATTTTATATTATAGCTAAGACTCAAAATCTGCAAATGGTCAAGCGAGATAATCATTAGGAAATACGTGTTTTTTTAATTTGTACAACCTACACCGGGCGATAAATATAGCTTTTGACATATACGTATACATTGTCAGCTATACAAATAAGGGGTCGACGGCCGATTGGTGTAGTTAGTAGTGAGAGTGAACCTGCCTTCGGCGCTATAGGTCCTGGGTTCGAATCCCGGTAGGTGCAATCATTGATATGATGAAATTCGATGTAAATTCGGTGTTCAAGATTTTGTTTCCGCGTCATGGATGTTTCTATACTATGTATTTATATACCGTTGCTTAGTACCCACGACACAAGGCCTTAGGAATCCTAGTGTGGGACTTTGTGTTATGAAGTGTGTGAATATTTATTTATACAGGGTGTTTTTTTGTGGCCACCTTTAACCTACGTAATACATGGTAAGATGCCAAAAAAAATGCTGGGAAATAATTTTTTTAGATCTTTTATAGTGTCTAGTGTTTATGTTAGTTTTTTTATAGACAGATCGTGAAAAAATCCTGTTCTATGTGCATTTATGCAGAAAAACGCAGTTAACTCAACTTTGGACTAATATTTTGTAGGTATGCTTCCATGGAGAAAAATGATCGTGATGACGAGGAGATTCCGTAGTTTTCGGGAACGTTGACGACCAAAAATCATCCTGTATAACCTACCAAGGGATAGCTTAAACTTTGTTTTGTTATGATGTCTTGTTCATCGGGCAGTTAATATTACTTAGTATAAAAACCAACGCAGTCAAATTGAACCTCGTATGATAGGTCAATTATAAACACTATAATAGTGGTTATAGCGGCTGGCACGGTTTGCCGTGGTCGTGGGTTCGATTCCCACTCGGGTAAAGAATTTTTTCCATTTCTTTATTAATAATTTTATAAACACTATAATAATCAATTTACAAACGCAAAATTTTATAATAAAATGTATTATCATATCAGTGCAGACCATTTCCTAATTTGTAGGCCCGTGGACTCAACACCACAATCTCCTCTCCACATCCCAATAACGTGGATACTTCCAATGACTTTCCATTTGCTGTAGGGTTGAAGGTGAATGCTTTTGAAGACATTTTGTCGCACATTTTATCTTTATTTATTAACTTTCAGAGGGCTTAGTGCGAGTTTTCACTTGGAACTCGATCGCATTAACGTAAACTATTCAACCAATCACGTGGTGCCGTTGTTCTCACTTTTATTACATGACGTCATTACGCCATAACGTGATTTGTTGGCTGCTTAACGTTAACGCCAATGAGTTGGAAGTGAAAACTCACACTAAGCCCTCAGATGTTATATGTATAATCATATTTATTTATATTTATAAACCCAAACATTTATCTTAACTATGATTAAGTATGAGTTTGTGAAATAATATTGAGCTTAATCCAGGTATGAATTGGCTCTGTCTAGTAGTTATTTGTTCGTAACATATATTATTAAAATTACAGGGTCCGTCTAGAGAAACGCTAAGCTTGAAGGAAAAGCTGAAAAGGAAAATGCAGGCGCAGCTGTCAAGGCAACGTGAGTTCTCAGTACAAATATCTTATGTTATACATCGTCCGCTAAATCTCCTAAATAATATTTCATTGATTTTGCTTGCGAGTCGTTACCTTTACGGTATCGCGAAAAAAAAAATCGTCTTTGTAAATGATTTGTGTAAGTCAGAGATAGTCTCTCAAATGTTCTCTGGGACCGCACTATTAGGTCTGTTAACGCCTACTTTGGACAAGAATAGTGTGAGGTAAGATATATAGTAGCACGAGTGTTTGTTATTTTCGCAAGCAATTACTAGGGAAATAGGGGTTTCATATTTATACAGGGTCTAACAGAAAGAGTATGTTATGCGAAATGCTATTAAATCAGCGGATATTGTACAATTTTCGCTATCGCATTGATTTTACTAGATACCTGATTCGGGGGCCTGTTGTAAGTTATACACGAGAGATTAGTCTACTAGGGATAAGCTCGCTTGGCGTCACGCCTTCGTATCATTGCACTGCTACACTGGTTTTCTGTATAATATGTTTGTGCACAATAAAGAAAGGATAAAGTAAGCTGTGTTGTATCACAGTGAAAGCAGACAAGCGTGCAGAGGCGGCGCGTTTGGAACGTGAGAGTCGACGCCAGGCCGCGCGGGATGAACAGATGAGGGAACTCGCCATCAAGCTGCGACGCAAGTCTGTACACTAGACTACACAGTCATGTCATGGCTCAGTCTGTACACTACATACATATATCTACTACTACACTTAGAGTCCGTATCATAGAGTAACTCCTATTTCGGAACTAACATTTTTTGCATGCAGAGACACCGATAAATGTAATGAAATGAAATGATTATTTATTTGCTTAAAACAACTACAAACAAACACATAGTAACTAGCGCCATCATCCAAATGAATTATTCAGTGAAACGCACTATTCACACTGTAGTGTCGACACACTAAATCCAGTAATAATTTTATCAAAGGCACGTGAAATAACGCGTGGTCTTGTGCATGTAACGTAGTACGAATTCTGTACCAATTTACTTCATATACGGATTTTGATATTTTAGAAAAAACCACAAAATTCCGACCCTATTAATTATACATAACGAGAATTGGACATTTTAAAACCGTGTGACATTTTGGGAATTTGACATTCTAAAGGAAAAAATGGGTACGCGGCAGCAGGATTAGAAGATATAATTGAAGTTTTGTTTCAGGCAACGTGAGATGCGACATCAGCAGAACAGACGCTCTGATGACGATACCTCGGACAGAAGTAGGAGTCGATCTACCTCTAGGTATGTTTTACTGTTGCATACCTATTTGTGCTTTAAGTTATAATTTATTTCTCCCTTATCACCATCATTATTACAGATTACCTAACCTAACCCAACCAGATGTCAGCGAGCATTGTATATTATTATATATATTATGTTTCCATTTAAGCATGTTGTCTCTTTGCAAAAACAAAGTGGTATTTTATAACCAGATTATAACCAGATAATATAACCAGAGGCGATATGTATTTTTGTCTATTCGATTGTATCAGTTTTGAATGCATTTTTTTCTGTCACTAACAATATTTAAAATTATTATTTATCACCATAAAAATGTTTGTATGATATATCTTACGAATATATTTCAAAGAATGCACTTTGAAATATTTTTAAAAAGACTATCATAACAGTTAATAAAATTGTTGAGATCTTGTACAGATAGATTAGGTGATGTATTGATTATTTTCCTGCATTTGTTACCTAATAATACTGCGAGCGACTGGACTAGAACTGTATTCTTTTTTCTATAGGGAATCAACAACGTTTGATAAGAAAGAGACAAGCAGATCCAAAAGCAAGTCTCCTCCAGAGAAGCGGATGCCAGTTTGGGAAGCAAACAAAGAGCCGGCCGTTTTTAAAAGCCGCCAAATGGACTCAGATGGATACCACAACATGCCTAGAAGACGTTACGAAGAACCCTATAGGGAAGAGAAACGGAGTCAAGACTATCCCGACAGGTATAGAACGGATAACAGAAGGGAATACCGTCACGATGATAATCGGGACTATAGGCGGTATGATAGCCAAGCCGAGCAATCTCGAGAATACAACGATAAAAGATTCAATCGATACGATAACGGTAGGCAGGATAATCGATGGGAAGAGCGCGGTTACTCCGGTAGAGGGCGTTACTTTTCAAGAAGCAATAGAGGTGGCTATAGATCTGAAGTTGGACCTTCGTGGCAGCCGAGTAGAGACTATTCTCCTAATAGGGACTCCGATCAGAAGAAGAAAGTGAAATTAGTAGATTACTAAAGTTTTTTTATATTTCAGTAAAGAGATGAAAGTTGTAGCGATTCGTAGTTCGGAAAGTTTATAGTGTTGTAATATGAATGTCATGTTGGATGTGTAATGAAAATTTTAAATGGGAAAAATTTGTGTTGAACAATTGAGCCTGATGTCGTGGTTGTTCATTTACATGATACGATTGTTTTTCACTTGTAACGTTATAGCAATAAAGAAGCGACTTTCTTCAAATTTTCGTCGCGTAAAGAGAGAGCATGAATAGCATTCAATTTTGGATAGTGTTGGCATGGTAACTATGGTTAACACATTAGTTTGTTGTCATTATTGTATTCTATAGGTTGTATTCAATGTTTTGTCGTATTGTATAATAAGAATTGTGTAAATGAACATTTTCTTCATAGCTCTATCTTATGTGGATTGTTATTTGTAATAATTGTTATGTTGTCAGTTCAAATAAATAACAAGCAATATTGTCACTTTCCATGTCCATAATATAACTCTATGTATATTCTATCTATATTTCTTCATTATATTTATCGAATAGAATATTTAATTATTAAAATAAACGCCAAATAATAAATGGTTAGTAAGGCAAGGCAGGCCAGTTTTATATGATGTTTAATTTTAGATTGTATTATAAATAACATGAAATTTTTGTATATATCGAACTAAGGATATGAATTTTATTACTTCTTTCTTGTTTAGCTTAAAATTTATTATTCCAAATTGTTTCATATCCATTTTTTTATTAAACTTTACTGAAATCAGTCTCATTGATTTTAATTGTTTTATTTTTCACATACTTAAAGATTTTATTGTTTCTTGAATATGACAACTATAAAGGATCAAGATACATAGAATGACAAAGGAAATATACAATTTATTTACCATTGTTATTGCAAATATATGAGACAAATGCAGATACCGTATTTAAAATTAGCTGAAATACTGGAAATAAAGTAAACTATTTAAAAAAAATTGTCTTTTATTTTCTTAACTTAGCTATGTTTATAAATAATACTTAACTATGTACAATGAATATAATAATAATAATATACTTAGAATCTATTTCATGTTGGTGCGGCTATTTTCGCGGAATAATAGCATTATGTAGGTATGTACTTACATGCAAGACTACGTTATTTTTAAACCCACTTGCGCTTCTTGAATCACGATAAGTTGTTTTCTATTATACGAGTATAAGGTCTTTTCAAAATCAGTAATTATCTTTTGACACTAAACTAGGTAGGTAAAAAGAAACAACTTTCACTATGGGACCAACTCGGAAATAGTGAAAAAAAATCCATACATTTCAGTGCAGTAATTATTCGAGATTGTATGGAACAGCTGATTTTTTTAAAACTAATTCGATCTATGATTTCGCATATAACGCCGGACAACGAACTGGATTCTCAATTCCTAAATTGTCGTCTGAGCAGGCCCTCATAATATATGTATATTTCAGGTACCCTATTCCCGGATTTAACTGAATGTGAGTCCTGGATTTTTTGAAACTTATGCTAAACTTTGCCGAATCAAATTAATCGCTAAGAGTGTCAACGTCGACCTCTTCGTTGTCGTCCATCACGCCTTCCACTTCTCTTTCCGGCAATCCAGTCGGTCCGATGCCGGTCCGGCCTTCCTTCGTGTGACGCCACTTCATGCGGCGGTTCTGGAACCATACTTTGACCTGTTGAAAAATAATATTACTTAGTTTGTAAGTACATACAGTTTACAGCAAGTGGAATTGCGTACCAAAAATGTTGCTGTCGAAGTAGCTCAACGTTATCCCCGATCTTAAAGTTAAGTTAATTTAAGATCAGCGTCGGTGGAAAGTATATAAAAGAATAATCAAAAGTTTAACAGAATTATAATCAAACAATTAAAAGTTAATGATTAAAATAACAAAATTAATTGACCCGGTAGCTCAGTGGTTAGAGCGCTATCACGGTATGCAGAGGTCGTGGGTTCGATTCCCACTCGGGTGAGGAATTTTTTCCATTTCTTTATTAATAATTTTATAAAATTAGGGGAATCTAAATAAAGTCAGAGCGGTTGTGAGTGCGCGCGCCGGGCTAGGACTGAGCCCTTGGCTACGGTGCATGGACCGCGAGACCATTGTACGAAATGCTTACTAAACAGTGAACTGAAGAAATTAGTTAGTGCCTAATAATTGGTACCTTTAACTTTGATACTTAGCTGCTTAGAGCATTACGTTGTTTCTGCTGTGTATTTCTTAGACCAAAGTAACAGGCGTTTGTTATTATTACCTATCATCATTTGAAATGCTTATAAATCTAAAACGTTTAACGCTATTACGTATGTGGAGGCTTTACTGGTTAGGACTAGGAAAATAAAAAACCTCGCAATGTTGCGGATAACTAATGAACTAATTTATTTCATTTATTTCGATGATAGATAACAGATGCTAATGGTAACATCATTAACAGATGGTAACAGTGCTACTCTCAAATCAGGTTTTTTTATTTTTTTGATCAGGCTTTACTTACCTACTACTCGTACTAATATTTGTTGCACTCAAATCTTGGATAAAGTATTTGCCACTTGGTAAAGTGCGAGTGGTCACGCCATCCTGACGTCAAAACGGACAACTTTAAAAATGTAATCATTTAAAAAACATTACGGTACCAATTTTCAAAGTAAAGGTACCAATTAGTACTAATTAGGTACTAATTTCTTAAGCTAACTGAGGCGATATACCTATCGCACAATTGTAGTCTCGCGGTCCTGACACTGACAATTTAACAGCTGTGGGATTTCACAAGAGGCCTAGGATTCCACCTAAAGCGAAATAAAAGTTCCTAAGCGAACGCTCTACTTTGATATTTAAAAAATAGTGTCGTTTCTCCCTTACCTATCTTCACTACATTATTATAAAACAAAGTGGCTTGCCGCTGTCTGTCCGTCCCTATGCATGCTTAGATCTTTCAAACTAGGGATCGGATTTTGATGCGATTTTTTTAAATAGATAGAGTGATTCACGTCCACGAGGAAGATTTATACAGGATGTTTAAGGTATGATACCATGACTTCAGACCATGGTTCTGAGGCGAAAAACACAGATTTTTTTTTTCATCTTTTTAGCGAAAAAATAGTTTCGTTCGTATAATTAGGCCTTAGATAATGACTTCAAAATAAAAAATTACCAAAAGATGATTTTCAAAAAAAGTTACCCTCAAAAAAGTTCAAATAACTGATTAACCCTAATGGAGAGGCACAAGTCATCCAAAAAACAGCAATGTGTCACACAATAACCAATAAGCCCACAGGATCGCCCGATACAATTGGCGCGGAGAGCAAAGATTACTGATAAATCAAAATACATTTCCTGCGAGTAGGTAATACCTAACACTGTTGTATAACTCAACACAATGGTACTTATTCAGCGTTTCAGTATTTGCCTGTCTGTCACCCACACCCTGTATGTATAGTATCAGCACTATACTCGTGCGAAGCCGGGGCGGGTCGCTAGTCTAATATAGATATAAAATTTTCGTGTCGCGATGGTAGTTACCAAATTTCTCCTAAATAAAAAATAAAATAAAAATAATTTATTTCAGACCGAAGATCCATATTGGGGTTAGTGAAAATACAATCATGTTGGTGTTAGTAATAATAAAAATAAAATTTAATTAAATAGGAGAATAATAATGCACAGCTACAATATAGGAAGACTATTGCGGACAGGCACAACACGCCCCGGCAGGTCTCCCGTCCAAGAGGAGAACAATAGTCGCAGACTAGCTGATCACCCCTCGCACGAAACACCGCCACATTGGCGAGTCATACCTATCCGCAACAGTCTCCAGGATGCTGTTTGGACTGGCCCGAACTCTGCGTATCAGGGAGGCTGTTTTTTTGCGTATGATTGCATGGAATCCATCAATTTGATACTCAGCAAACATCCCTGACGCACTACAGAAACGAGGCAGCCCCAACATCATCCTAAATATATTATTATATTGTACGCGAAGGGTCTCCAGCGGCTTTTTGGTGTAGTTGACCCATAGATTTCCCGTGTAGAAGCACTGGCAATAAGCTTTGAAGAGCGAGAGTTTGGCCTCCTCACTACAACGGGAAAATCTACGAATCAACATGTTACCTCTGACCGCTAAAGCCCTACGCTCCCTTTCAATATCTTGATTGTCTTTAAGGTCGTCAGTAATGATGTGCCCAAGATATTTAAATGTGTAAACTCGATTGATTTTAATTTCATTAAGTGTTATCTCGGGCACGTACCCCACATGTTTACCTGCGGCCTTAAAGACAATGAATTCACATTTTTTAATGTTATAAGTAAGGCCGTGTGAAGAAGCATAGCCAGCACATACTTTTAACATTTTCTGAATAGATTCCGCAGTCGGGCCCAGCAGCACCATGTCATCCGCATAGCTGATGTTATTAACACTAACACCATCCACGCGGCACCCCACACGCATGCTGCTGAGCTCCACTATGAGATCATTCATATATAGGTTAAAGAGAGAGGGAGAACTGATACCCCCCTGTCGCACTCCACACTCCAACCCATAGGATTCAGACTGAGCATGAGACCATTTAACAAAATTGGTTTGTTTTCCGTACCAGTACTGAAATATCCTCAGTACATCTGCCGGCACACCTCTATCCCTTAACTTCTCCCAAAGCACCTCATAAGATACAAGGTCAAATGCCTTGGAAAGGTCAAGGAAACAGGCATACACCGGCGTCTTGCGATTGATATAGTACTGTACAGTGTGCTTGAGGCCCAAAATTGCGCTTTCGGTTGATAGTCCAGGACGAAATCCGAACTGGGCGTCATGTAGTTTTAAATATTTCTGTAGAGTGGACTCAAGCACACTGTCCAGCACCTTAGCTACAATAGTGGCAAGCGATATCGGACGATAATTTCGCCTGTCCGAGATATCCCCTGTCCTGTTCTTCACAATTGGTACCACTTTCGTTTTCATCAGGTCAGGAGGTAAGTACGAATGACTAAGACACATCATGAGACAGGAGCCTCGGCAAGTGAATACCCGCATTCTTCAGGTGCTCAATGCTCAATCCATCATGTCCGGGCGACTTGCCTGTGGTCATAGAATTTATTATTGATCTGACCTGCCCAGCAGATATGTGTAATAAACGGCTTGTCCAATTTTTATGAAATTTTGTATGTATATTGGTCTGACTGAGAATAGATCGTAGGTACACTATTTTTATATTCTTACTTCCACGCAATAAGTGACATCCACGCGAGCGGAGCCGCGGTTAACAGCTAGTTTTCATTATAAAAATAAATAAAGTGGTTATATAAAAACGAAATAGCGGGAAGACCCCTACCTTGGTTTCTTAGAAAACATGTTTTTTTGTGGCCACCTTTAATGAAGGGTACGTATTCTATACATGAAATAAAGTAAGTTTATGCCAAAAAAAGTGCTGGGAAAAAAAATTATTTTTTATTTTTTAAATCGTGCGAAATTTATAGTGTCTAGTGTTTATGTTAGTTATTTTATAGATAGATATTAATTATTTTTCATGAAAAAATCCTGCTACGCGCGTCTATGTGCATTTATGCAGAAAAACGCAGTCTATTTACTCAACTTTGGACCCTAATATTTTGGAAACCAGACACTTCCCAGGTATGCTTCCATGAAGAAAAATGATCATGATGATGAGGAGATTCCGTAGTTTTCGGGAACGTTGACGACCAAAAATCACCCTGTATAGATATATGAAGTACTTAGATTTAAGTACACAATTCCCTGCGCACTTATTGGCAGGGAAAGCAGCAGATCGTCACAAAAAAAGACCCCTACCTGTGCATCAGTAAGTCCAAGAGTGGCAGCCAGCTGCCGTCGGTCTGGCTTGGTGATGTACTTCTGTATCTGGAACCGTCGCTCCAAGCCTTTCCTCTGCAGGTTGCTGAAGACCGCTCTCGACCAGGACCTCTTCCGTTTCCCGCTGGATGTGACGTCACAGCGAGGGTTCTGCTGAGGCGGCGATGAGGACGGCATTGGCATTCGGTATACTGGATGGGAAATTAAATAGATAATACACTTTTTGTGAAGTTTTGAACCGGGCGGATTAGGGAGTTTCTATTACTTATTTGAGAGCGGTATCTTTTTGTCGAGACTTTTCCCCAAAGTGTTGAGCCGTGATAATATTTTATACAAAATTTATTGCTACAATTTATATTCTACTTATGTATTTACAAAAATAGGTACAAGTTGGGTACAAGGTACTATATACCTACTTACCTATTGTTAAAGGTACATACACACAACGCCACTATGGGACGTTTAAGTTTAACCAGTATGGCGATTTGTTACTTACAAAGTTGTTGCAGTATCTTAGATAATCATAGAGCTATTTGAGAGTTGACGTAAGACAACAACCGACCATCCTCCCTCACCTTTCGTTCTGCTATTGCATAAATCGTATAAAGATCACCATCAACTGGCACCGACCGACGGGGTGGCACAAGACTGCTTCCGCCAGAGATAGGCCAAGTTAAAGCGAAGGTGGCAAAGCGGTACAAATCGTACCCTGCCAGAGGAGGCTTTCCTTTGCCCAGCAGTGGGCACATCACAGTGTTATTACAAAACCGCGCCTAAAATTAAAAAAGACATTTGACAGCGAAATGTATGGAGTTTCTGCCAATAGTAGACAATGTTTATTTTATAAAATTATTAATAAAGAAATGGAAAAAATTCTTCACCCGAGTGGGAATCGAACCCACGACCACTGCATACCGTGCTAGTTGCTCTAACCACTGAGCTACCGGGTCAATTTCTCGGATGACGAATTTTACCATCTCTTTTCTAAATTACATATTGGCAACGTTATTTTTCATCCCGATAGTGCGATTTGGATAGCACTAGCCAAATCTCGGCAAACAAAGCTGAACCCCTCAGCACAATGTTTAAAGATGAAACGATCAACCATATCCTAACGGATTATATTAATGGAGAAGTGTTTTTTATAAATTTATCCCAGTCAAGATATTATATATTATAAAATTATTAATAAAGAAATGGAAAAAAATTCTTCACATGTTTATTTTTTTTTTGTAACAACAAAAATCTATAGGTATCTACATTATTATAAAAGTGTAACTGATCGCTGTGTATACTTACCTATATCTACGCTAACTAAGCCGCTAGGAGTAAATGTGTTCTGTAAACTAAGCTCAGAAACGACTTAACTGATTTTGATGCACTTTTCGGAAATACTCCTAAATATACATATTGTGATATTGTGGGCATGATGCATATGATGGTCTAAACAGCGCCTAGCTCTAGCTGGCGGCTAAATACGAGTACCTTTAGATAGTTTTTAAACGAGCGTTCAATAGTGTTCCAGGATTGGTAATTTATCATATCTGTGGTAGGTAATACTAACACCGTTAGTGTTGTTTGTGTTTGTTTGATTGCAACGAATAGGCTCCAAAACTACTGCAGTCTACGCGAATGAAGTTGCGGGCTATACCCGTAAAATCAGAGTAAAAAGTAATCTTCATAAATATTTTTCAGCAGCCTAAAATAGGCATTTAACTTCGGATACACCATTTAACTTCGGATACACTATTTGTACACGGCTGTGTTCCCAAAAATGGATTAGCCAGAACTACAGAGTCACGAAGGTAATCGTAGGGCCACGTTTGACATAGCGGAGCCAGAATTGAAAATTCGTATAAACCATTACAAATGAAATGTTAAAAATCCTCTTCGATCCCATTTCTGCAATATTTTTTTATCCTAAGTTTTGTTCTGGCTTTGGAGAAGAGAACAACTTTTGTAGAACAAAATCACACGATCTACTACTTTGTCTACCTAACCTAACTAACTACCCTCTAACACCGACTTTCTAGTAGAGATCCTACTTTGATATCTTTTTGTTTTTATTCCTGTTTGTTATTTTATTATAAGTACAGTAGGTAAGGCACAAATTTATTTCAGAAACCATCTAAGTTGGAAGATATTTATTTGATCACATAAATTGTGTAGATAAGTACCTACCTATATCTACTAAGTAAGGTGAATTGTCTGAAATGAAAAAGTGTTGTTTGCTTTCATCTGTGTTACTTAGATAAAGCTTAAGTTCTAAGAAATTCTCAACAGTTTTGGAAGTTTTGAAACTTTGAAGCGATATAAAGTTGCTATACCTACTTGTACCCAAGTTTTTTTACACGCGAGCATGTTTACAGGAGTAAAATTAAAAGTAATGATGATGATGATCTCCGACCGTAATTCGGCCAAGGCGACCAATCTCTACAGAGATTATTGGCCAGGTACGCAGGAGATATTATAGTGCACAAGTGTGTGCGCAAACACAGATGCACTCTCTATTCCGTTACTCTCATAGTCCGATGGGACGGAAGCCGATACGACCGGAGAGAGATCAGGCGCAGGACCAACGGTTTTACGTGCTTTCCGAGGCACGAGCTAAGTGACAATTTTTAGAACATTAAAATCTGTACATGAAATAAATTCATTGGTACAGGCCCGTGACTGGGATCGAACTTACGCCTCCCGCTTGGAAGGTGCACGTCTTAACCCCTGGGCTATCACCGCTTATACCGCTTATATATATTAAAAGTAATAGGTAACTAGTAACTAATTATGTAGTGTAATAGGTACTTACATATTTTAAACGTTTAAGGCCGACTTTTCTTACGGTCAGATAGCTTATCTGAAGAAAAACTTGATCAAGATAGAGACAGAAACAACTTTATCTTTCAATGGGGTAAGCACGAAGCTTTTTACGCGGCGTAACGCTAGCGACTTGCTAGCAAAATCTATGTGATTTGACAGTTTGACGCTAGCATGCTACGGATAGTCCGTAATCGTTCGATCGAGGTTCGTGCTTACCCCTCAGATAGGCTATCGATTGGAGAAATCTGCCCTCACTGAAATATTTAACTATTGACTGTTTCTCACGAGATGGCAAATTAATATAAATGGTCCTATTTGCTTACCAATCAGAGATAAATACTTAGTACCACAGACATAATAATATAGTCCCTAGCTACTTTCTATTAAAATCGGGTATTTGGTAGGTATATTGCCTAAACTGACTCCAGTTCTACGAGTAGGTATATACCAGGGATCAAGCTTACGTCATCTCCTAACCAGGTACCTCTTATCCACACTCTTATCCTACCTACCTGTCGTCGGCCGAAGAGCTGGATGGAGATGAGGGTATGGAATAGGCATAGGCAGCTGCAGAAGTGGAAGCTCATCACTACAGCACCTGTAAATGGACGCCACACATCCAGCACAAGGAGGCTCTTGGGACCTCGGCCTTAAAGGTGTCCTATTTGGTTCACTACCGCTATTAGCCAAAATACTTTCCACACTGAACTTCAGTTTATTAACATCACCGTTTACAGACGTCATTTTCACAAACCGACCTTATGCCATGAAAGCTTTGAAACACTAACGAGATAAGCTCTGGATCATCGGCGCCTGCGCAGACGGTGGGCGTGTAAAGTCCAATGAGGCGTTCTGATTGGCTGCTCACTACTGGGCGGTACTCTTGCGCAGTTATGGAGTATCGGACATTAACTTGACGGATACCGTAAACATACTACACTTGGGTACAATAAACAGATTTTTTAATGTATTTTATACTAGTTTGCAAGAAGTTTATAATTTTATTACCCCCTACTAAGCTTACGTCACTGTCTTAGGGGGGTATAGGAACTGTTAGTGGAAGAGCTATTGAAAAAGTTCATAAACACCCACATTTCTTTGCACAGATCTCGGATCAAAATATTAATTCCATACTCTCAAAAGACATATTCGATGGATAACCACATCTAAACTACTTACAAGCGTAACTTAAAATCTGTCCTAATCAGCGTAGACTTACCTACCTATAATATAATATAACCTACCCTACATTACATCCTTCTAGAAGGTGCCTACAGGATTTACCTAACTTAAGGGGTATGCTAAGCGAAATGTTATAAAAATGGCCCACAGATGAGATCCAATCTTCAAGATTAAGACTCGAAATCACATGTTACATTTCAAGATTAGGTAAAGTATACCTATCAACATTCCTGAGTTATGTTACAACCTGTATACTATGTCTATCTACCTATCCTACAAGCTTCGCTGTAATAGGTAGGTATATAGGTATACCTACATGCATCCCGCAATAAACACTCGGAAACCTATTATCGAGCGAGAACAACTGTTCCCTCTAAATCTAAAATCGATTACGGTTTAGTTTATTTTGCCTGTCGACGCCACCTGCACCATGTCCGCGGCACCGCGATATACATCGATATACGATCATGAAGCATCTCCTCATAATCTACACAACGAGTGTTTACTCGATTGGGTAGAGCGGGGCTTATTCTAACAATACACAATCTTTAGGATTCGTAAAATTGGGCATCTTGCCTCTTGCACATGTTTTAGTAAGTAGTTGTTAATATACCTACCTAGTAGGTACCTAAATAATTCCTTATTATTTCTGGTTTTACCGTGAAGCATTAAAAATCACGAAATTTACGAGAAAATATCGGGCGTAGGTAACCTACGTAGGTTTGCTCTGCGTGTGTGAGCTCTGCCCTTCATTGCATATATTTTCATAGATTCATACATCTACAAAATAACCACAATATGGTAAATGAATAACCAAAGCTAAACTGCAAGGTATTTTTTTTAAATATTAAGCGTGTATTCACATCTATTAGGTAGGTGTAATACTTTATACTTGCATGGTAGGTCCTCCCGGGATTTTATATTATGATTCATTTGCATTTTTCTAGTCGCCTCTGTTGATCCTGGCTTACAAGAGTTGCAGTGCGGGAATGAGTGGTGAGCCAATCCCGGTGCTAATATCTTTTTTAATCTACAATATTCATATTTTCTAAAATATTCAGAAAACGTCTCTTGCCTACATTTTTTTCCCCGGTCTACCCTTCAATAATAAGTAGAAAAGATAAATCTGGTATAAATTGGGATAAGTTTCTAAACTTCTGTGTAACACAAATTTTAATTTGGCGCTGACGGCAGGTAAGTTATTAGTAGGTATTACCCATCATTGGTTCCTAAGATATAGACCGTTATGGGAGACATATTCAGCAGAGGGCTTTTTATGGCTGAAATGGTAATGATGATGAATAGACTCTCCTTACACCGTTAACTACATTATTCTATTTTGATAAGCTAACAAAAATTATTTAGATACAGAGACCTATACACAGACTCATCGATTTTACTGAGAGATGAGAAGAGAAGCCGCGTGGTGCCGCCAGAGTAGAATTCGTACCACCCCATATCTGCCCGTGGGTATCGTACGAGGCGCTTAAGGGTTTCCGGGAGGTGGGCAGCAGCGCCTCCCGTGTAGACAACAAAGTCCAAAATACAAACTGCGGTCACCAACCCGCCTGCCCGTGGTGACTATGGGCAAATACCCCCCATGGCAGTCTTGTGGCGTGCCCTGGGGGAGGCCTACGTCCAGCAGTGGACTGCAATAGGCTGATGATGATGAGTAGAGAAGAGTCGACTATGGAACTCGGGCATTCTCTCAGGCGATTAGCTAGACTTAATCACTGATCATTTACATCAGTCCCCGTTTTGCAAGACGTGGCTGTGGTATCTCCTTTATGATTCAAGCTACCCCATTTCGGGAATACAGCCGTCTCTATATGTATGTAAAGAAAACCTACGTACCTTTATTTATCAAATTCCTTACATTATCACGATCATTCTGATTCTTTCTTTATACCGTATTGGAGAGAGCAGCAATATCAACTGCATAGCACCTATGAATTGGCTTTAATTTCCTCTAGGTTTACATATAAATCAGTCTATTTAAATATATCAGTGTCGATTTATGTTAACGCCAATAGGATCAAAAGATTTGCACTAAAATGTATTACTAGCCACGTGTGAGATATCAACGCAGGAAATCTGCTTATTCTTTGTAATAATTTCAATCCCATCCCGTGAAGGAAAATGTAGAGTAAACGAAATTGTATTAGGCGTTACAATTCGGAAGTTCAAACATTCACTATGGGTCAGTGGAGGGTGTAGGGCGGTGGTGGGCGCACCCATAGAAAATGTAGAGTACATAATGGTTTAGGAGTAGCAGCTATGTATGTACGAGTATTGTAGTACGTATTGCATTGCATGCTAGGTTTTCAAAGAGGGCTTAGAAAAGTAAAATTATTTCAAAAACTAATTGATAGAGTTTCGTCATCGCAACTTTTGCTCCATAGAAAACCATTTTCGCGCGTTTGTCAAGTACCTAACTGCTATTAGTGGGAGAGTTGCAACAACGAACGTTGATGCTGATGTTAATTGTTTACACTGTCTAAGCATACAGGTCTGTACCTATCTCTATTTTACTAAACATCGCATCTTATGTAGCTATATTGTGATTGCATACATACCTATACATAGTACATACATACATAAAAATCACGCCTTTTTCCCGGAGGGGTAGGCAGAGATCACAGATCTCCATTTGCTACGATCCTGACACACTTTCTTCTTTTCGCTTCATATACTTTCATGATATTCTTCATGCACGCTCGTCGGTTTAACTCTTTCAGTCTTGGTGGTTAGTGTCACTAACCACCTATTTCTGAATTTTTTAATTAAAATCTATGCCATCTACTCATAATCGGTTGAACTATCATGAAAGTTCGATCATGCTTGACAAGATACGACTTATACCGCCAAATGAAAGAATGACAACTCAATTTAGTTGAATTGAATATTGCGGTGTTTTATAAAAAAAATAACAGGTAAGTAAGTTAGCTTTTATTTTCAATGGCGAGGTATTCACATCGAAATGAAATTGGTTACCAGAAAACCTAATAAATATTTTTTTTTCCTACTTTATATGATCCGCTAAAACTTACATACATATGTTAAAAATATTCTTAATCTAAAAGCGTGACGGAAAGAGTTAAGATACTCTTGACCTGACCTTTCTCTAGATTTCACCAATTTGATCGATGACGGTCCGGCGAGGTTGTGATTGGTTACCAGAATAAGTCCGCAAACCTTCGCAAATCATAATAAATGGTTTATTTTCAATTGAGCGCAAGTAGGTGTTTTGTAATATCCTGTAATATATTGTGCCAAAGCGTGAACGCCAGAAATTAATGTTATATGTAGGTATAAATATAAAACTTTCTGTTTATTATTTATAAACCTAGCGTAAGTTAAGTACTTACATACATAAGTATACCCGAGGGCTATCTGTCTCAAAATAAGGTAGATAGAACTGCAGGAATGCGAATGAAATCCTGCAACCATGATTAGCATAGTGTGACAAGTTACTAGTTAGCCAGAGAGTAGGTACGGCTTCGCTTCTGATTTCCTCGGACAAATCTAAGTTATGTATGTATGTAAATTCCATCTAAGAGTCGCACGATGGTTCACGAGTGTTTTTAGGTAGAATTAAACCTGTAATTTGGTACGATTACAGTAAAAACGTCCTAACAGCTAGATTTAATCACCGTTTGAGAATTAACTACTTCCCCATTGGGTGTTGTTCTAAGGCTATCAACAATAAACTTTACTCTTCCGGCTATCCACGCTGTATAAGATTTATATGGTTTTGATTTTGTTTTTTATGATGCCAAACGATTGTTAAAGTCAACTTCGTCTACTGAGTTACGCTTATGAAGCGGAATACAAAGGAGATCTGGGATAATTTAAAGTAATCCTACACATACATACGTACGTATATGTAAAAGCTATGTCAATAGCCCACTAAAAAGAACCTATCCACAAAATTTCAGACTCGAAATAACATGTTTATTTTTCCAGGTAGTACTCGTATGAAGAATTTCTAGACACAACTGAGGGATGTTAACTGAGGGATGTTCATACAATCTTGAAAAATAAACATGTGATTTCCAGTGTCAAATTTTGGAAATAGGTTCTCTATAGTGGGCTATTTACATAGATTTACGCTTAAAATACCCTTTCTGTTACACCCTGTAAAGTCACACCTATTATCCCCCATGGAGATTGGGCAGAAGTGTGCAAATTACGCACCCACTTTTCAACAGTTAGCCTATTAAATCCTACGTGGTAAGTGGTGAGCCTACCGTCGCTTTAAAGTTATCATGCAACCGCTAATTAGGTAATTGTTAATAGGAAAGCATAAAGTACCTAAACCCGCAGGCAGATTTTGAAACTTGGGACCACATAAAATTTCAAGCGTAGTCGTAACACATCCTCCTTGTTCATGCACCATGGTCACGCTCAGACCGTTTGATACGAACAAATGTACAAACAAACAGCATGCTTTTGGAGCTAAATGAGTGTTCATTCACTCCGTGTCGAGTTTTGATCGCAACCGCTTTGTGGGATCTCTGAAACTTTGAAACTAAGTATTACAGCACAGTGTATTACCGTATTCTTTATATAAAAATACTGGCTTTATTACGGTTAGGTAAAGTTATTTCTTTATGTACAGGTAAGCCAACGATCGTCATGCCTATACTTTCCTAGTCTAAAAATTGAGCTTTTATATTAGAAGAACTTTTACTCGGTAGAAATTAACAAAGTAGGTACACTTCACAATCAATATTACGTATGTACCAAGTACCAACTTTAGTACCTATGTAAGTATTGTATATGTATTTATTAAATTTATACCAAATTCATACAGCTTAATGATCATGACTAAAGAATAAAAATGTTGAAACCGAAAGTGTATAATATTAAAAGCAAAGCACGAAAGAATCATCCCCACATAAAAGGTTTAATTTGGTTAATTAGCACAAATTACTGTTCCATACAAATCACAGGCTCGTGTGGGGTGTCTCAACAGTAATAAATATTAAATATCGACTGATAAAATATCCCCTTACTCTTTACGAGACCACTCATCGACATCTTTACGTACGGCAGGGGCAATCAATTCCCCTTTTTTTTAGCTTGGCGCAGTATAAGCAGTACCAGGAACTTTATTGTAGAGAATGGCGTCGCTAGTTTGTGTACAAACGGATTTTCTTTTCAAATTAAAACTATAGTTCCAATTTTGTAAACTGAATATCTAAATTGGTGGCAACCAGCAGTTTACATAGCTACAATGTAAAGGATTTCCAACTTATTTATATATTTAAATAAAGTTCAGTTTATCAATGGTTTCAGTATTGTGCAGTGTGAACTTGCACGCTTTCTTTCCATGTTTTTTTTTGCAAATGGGCTCGTAATGAACGGTATTGGATATCTTTAAGTAGGAGCAGGTAATTTAACAGGTTGTATTGTACACTTAAACTAAAAAATCATCTTGTACAAATAGTAATAAACCTTTTTGGTTGGATCTAATGATCATATTGTTATTTTTTTTGCATTACTTGGCGAAGCACTATCGTGATTAAGATAGAGTGGAGTTACATGTAATAAATTGGTATCGCATAAATAATAATTAATCAATAAAGGTACTTAATAAAAAATAATTAAAATAGGTATACATATAAAGATGGTTTCTTTCTTTCTATCATCGAAAACGACAGATATGAGTGTGTGTTATGGTTTTATCACTGTTACGAGTACTGGATGACAATTTGCTAGCCTATCTATCCCCTGAGAGATTGCCCGAGTTCCTTAGGCGACTCTTACGACGTGCACGGAAGGAGATGCAGCTAATGTATTCCTAAATTATCCCACCATATAATTTCCAAAGCTTTTATTCAGTCCGTACATTGCAATACAAGCGTTGGTACTCAAACTTCCGTAATAAATATCACTAAACATAATCTACGAAAGCCATAATGAAATCCCATCTATGAATCAAAACAACAACATTAATCTTACAAATCTAGTACTAGATGAACTTTACAAGGTATCACAACGGCATATAAGTCATATAACTAATCACATTTCTCACCTTTAAGATTCATTGTTACTAAATATCACCCTAAAGGGCCTGTAAAGACGGTCGTATATCCTGTCTCGACTCCCACAATATACTAATGTAGATGCGATAACTCGATAGCGTCGCGAGTTGTAATTAAATGTTACTTTATAGTTCATCTTTGGCTTTAAGACTGCATTAGCAATATTTGTAAGTGTATGAAATTATTAATGTTTTTTTTATGAATTATGCTTGTTACATCGACAATATTAGCTTTCTCTTGTCATCCCTACTTCTCAGAAATAGATAATATAATATTGTTTATTATTATTTAGTGTTGTTCTTTATAAAATTTGTACTAAAATCTCGTAGAAGTAGGGTCTACGAAATTGCTACTCAGACGTAGCATTCGTAGTAGCTAGTTTAGCCTACCTAAATCTGGTGCGTAGTAATTTCTGTGATACTAGTCAGTGTATAAGTAAGAAGGACATTTAATTTGGAATATATAAGAATCTTATTCCACAGTTTATATAGATTATCTAACAAACTATTCACGTATTTATTTATCAATAAATAAAACAATCTAGATAAAAAATAGGTAGATTAATCAAAATAGGTTCTTACATTTTATTACCAGTATTGTTTTACTATCAGATCTTAATATAATTTACACTTCAACGCCCTAAACCAAGTTTAAGTAACTTTATATTTGAGATATTCAATTTAAATCATGTCTAAGTGGTGTACAAAGCCACGCTATGTCGCCTCGAGATATGGCGCGTATCGATTCAGAACGAGCTTCATTCGAATAAACGCATAAATAATAAGGAATCGTGTGAGTCTCGATGCTAACTGCTCATACATTCCAATAAAAAATATATATCGATAACCGTACATCACCTTTATTAGTTACTATAAATAATCCGATGTGATCGATTCAAATGTGTTGTTGTATTTATTGTAATTACCGCGAGCCCTCGTGGTCGCTCTTTCGTGTGGCGCGCCCATCAAATCTTTTACTGTTTATTAGGAACTAATAATATTTGCATAATCTTTCTTTAAAGTCATTAAACATAGATGAAATTCAATATTAATGGGCCATTAATAACTAAAATTAGTCCTATATGAATGTATTTAAATATCTTCCTATGATAATCGTTTGTTTAGATGGATATTCCTTTTATTTTGTAGAGTTATTTGAATATAATTAATTTGGTATTTTGAGTATCCTCGTCTGATGCGAGGCGTCAAAACGTTGGGGGTATGTCTATCGTTTTGTAAATTAACATAAATATATCTATTAATTAGTTTAGTTAATAAGCTATATTTGATTAGCTCTACATGCGGTATCCATTGTGCTTAGGATTAATTATAAATATTTTGTATAACAATTCTTATACAATGTATGTATAGTTTAACCGGGGAATAGAATCAATGACTCCTGCTATCGAGTAAATAAAGTGAATGACAACGTAGAGCCCAGCCTACTAGGCGTAGGAAGCTGAAATTTGGCATGTATGCCTCTTCAGGAGTCTAGGGGAGCACTGAGAAATGTTTTCTCATTTCCACAGGAAATGCAAAAACAGATGTTCTAAGGTGTTTACGCCTCACTTATGCTAGCGACCCGCTCTGGCTTCGCACCGGTGCAATGCTGATACGATACATATATAGGTATGTACCTTCCCCTTGCGAATGACTATGCTATCTATTTTAAAAAACCGCTTCAAATTCCGTTGCGTAGTTTAGGAGATCTAAGCATACATGGGACAGACAGACAGCGGGAGGCAACTTTGTTTTACCCTATGTTATGATTATGAATAAATAAATAATAAATAAATGCTTTTATTAAAGTAAATCCATTTAAAATAGTAGTAGGGCCTTCCCGGTAAGTACCTACCTAGTCATGAACACTTGTAGTGGGAAAGCCACCCTCTTCTGTTTACATATACCTTAGTTTACATAGATTGAAGCTCTACCTTCATCAAAGTATCAAAACATCAGGATCAAACGGGACCAGGCACCCAGGAAGTCGATGGCGATCGGCTAACGTTCGCGTCGTGCTCGCGAATGTACGCGAACGGCGAACTCGCGCGGATAAATCACAATAAAAGTCGGGGAGACGCCGGACTGGCCGGCGGAGGCTCGGAGACGAGTTATGATTGCCGCGGGAAGGCCGTAAAGCACGGTGTAGCGGTAGGGTTACCATTGGCTTTGAGGACTTGAGTAATTTGACCTCCTGCCTCTTAAAGACAGATGTTAATAGGCAGGAGGGCAATCGCGCAGAGGGCAATTGCGCAAAATGTCAACTTTAACGGAACGCTTTAGGTTTTGTTTTGGTTCCATTGGACAACGTTTCAGACGTTTCCACGTCTGAATTTTTGACTATTTTGTATGGATTTGAAGTTGCCAAAATTTAGCGCTATACGAAATGTGCATAACGTAACGTCAATACTATTAAAATATATCAAAATATTATTATAGTAGGGTGTGCGATTTCATCTAACCATGAAGAAGGCATCTAACCATTGGTGTAGTTGGTAGTGGCCCGACCTGCGACGCCATAGGTCCTGGGTTCGAATCCCGGTAGGTGCAAACATTGATGTGATGAACATCGATGTTTGTTTCCGAGTCATGGATGTTTATATACTTATCTATGTATTTATATACCGTTGTTTAGTACCCACGACACAAGACCTTAGGGATCTTAGTGTGGGACTAGGTCAATGTGTTGTAAAGTGTGTGAATATTTATATTAATTTATTTATATTAAAAAAAAAAAACCAACTCTACGATACGATTCTAGCGTTCGGTACTTATTTACGTACGAAAAGTGGTTTTTTTGTTATACTTTATTTACTTAACCTATCTCTATCACCTACATTGAGTTTTGGTGTTAGGAACCTCAACATGAACTTAATAGAATAACAACCTTAAAGTTTCAACCAGTTTTAAAACAGACTTTGTTTACATTATAAGGAGCAATTAGGTTTATAGTACCTACATTTTATATTTTTACGTAGCTACTTGTATCAAGTTTATTAATCATCTAATATGATTTCCTAATAATGTATAACAAAGTGAAATCTAATTAGTACAGACGTCATAAACATATCTTATTTAACTGACAGCATATGCACCCTACAGCCGGCGCAGGCCAGGCGCGAGGTGTCCGGCGCGCGGTGTGCGATAAACAGCGCGCCGCGGGGCCCCGGACCCACAGCGTGGATGCGGCGCGCTGCTTGTGTCATGTGGACACGCTAGCTTTAGAGACACTAGGGGGAAAAACTTGGTTGCATCGGTTGTGGAGTTGCTGAATTCGTACACTACTTACTATACTCTCACTAAAGTCGTCTGTTGTCAAGTGGTTATAGGTACAAATGCTAGGAAACCAAACCTGTCATAGTTAAAAAAGCATAAAAAAATAATGTGTTATTCCATGTTTTTGACGGATTTTCAGTCATCACATAGCTTTTTTCCTAATCTTCATTACAGACAGTGGCGTAACTATACCGTTCGAGGCTCGTGGCAATTCATCGGATGCCCTCGTAAATAGGTAACTAATGTTTGTAAGCTGGTATTCCGGCTGGGGACCCGTGGCATTTTGCCGATTTGTCACCCTGTAATACGTCCCTGATTACAGACTAAGACCACATTACATTACATATTATATCAAAGATATGGAGTTACAATGTTATAGACTCCATCTTCCTGCCCTTATCTCATTATCTATGAGGTCAGCGCAATATAGTTTCTTTCGACCAACTAGACTCCCTCCATTGAAATCAAGTGTGATCATCAAAAAGTGTCATATCCACAATAATCTCACGTGAGTTCACGCGCCCGCCTCGCCGTGTAAATAATAATTAATTTTATTGTAAATGCTTATATTTTATTGCAGGATTTGTCAACAGAACGCGCGATGTATTCAGGCCCGGAGATATTTATTACCGACTGCGCAATGTATCGTCTAAGTATGAGCCCTTATGATAATGTTAGTAATAGTTGTTCTAACATTTTGAGCTGGTCTAGGTCATGAATACTGTAAATTTCAGTTTGGTAATTACGTATGCGCAGGTTGGAATTGCCTTGTGAGTAATTTTTCGGATCATTAGAGATAAGTAGAGAAGTTTTGTGTACATATATAAAAAAGTTATCGTATTTTTGATGATCTGTTATTATTTTTATTTGCAAGTTAAGTATAAAGCGAAATCGTTCGATATCAGAAAGTTCTTCAAATAACTCTACCAATTTTTTTGTCTATGTTGCTTATGTAAGTAAATGTTTTTATTTTTCAGAAATTTCAAATTGGACTTTGTTAAACATAAACTTGTTTTGCCAGGAAGCAGAGGCGCATAAAGAGAGTTGCCATAATAATTGCAGAACCTAGATTTTTTTTATTCCAAGAATTTACTTCAAATTGTAATAATTATTAGGGTACCTACCTATAGATATAGGTCCCCTACCTAAATTTCACTTAAATTCCCAACTTAAACAGCTTTAATCACAATTCTCATCGTCTATCTAATCATAGTTCTACTATTTCCCTCTATGCAATAAACAAGTCGTATGCATTTTGTAATTTAACTTAGTAGTGTCATATCATCTCGTTATGCAAGAGTTACGAGCGAGCCTGAAGGCTGCGCAAACGACCCCCGATGCATGCGCCTGCGCAGCTAACTTATGTTGCCAACTAGCTAGTTTGATATATTTAGGTGCTTTATTGCACTATTATGTCACAGAGTACTTGTACTATGTTTATGTGATATGATATGCACTCGGACAACTCGGAAATTTATTTTATACCTAAATATACACCGTATACACGCATGTAGATGAAGCGAAAGAGGTGTGTCATGGAGACCCGTGATCTCTGCCTACCCCTCCGGGAAAGAGGCATGATTTTATGTATGTATGTATGTACACGCATGTTACCCAGAACTGCAGGATCACGAAATCGCGAGTTACATCCTACTGCCACGTTTAGCACAGCGGTGAGGTAAGATCAGTGACGCAACTTGTTGGTTCATCTCCTAAACATACTACGCCCCATCGTCCTACGTTCTTAGTTTACTCTGATAATATGCACGGAAGGAGATGCAGCTGATGTGTTTGAGTGAAGACCCGCATCAGCACATGACAATTTTAATATATTGTTTAGAATATAATATAATTATAATCCAGGAACATACGGTACCATCTCCCGCAATGTTAATATTTATTGTGAACGTCGAACTTTCCCAGACTCGATAAAATACTAGCTAACACCTATTCGCTATCTAGGAATTTTTTTCATGTGAATTCCTGATACCTTAAGCTGTAGGTAACTAAAATGACCAATAAACATTCATCATTACATGCCATACAAGTAGTTTTCAAATCTCTTCCCACCCTAACTGCGATTAGAGAAACATGAACGGACGCCATATTAGATAGTAAAAAACGATTGACTTTAAGAGTTATCTCCTTAGCTTTATTTTATGACCTTGTCAAAGTGTTTTCCATCACATAACAAGTAAATCGATGTGGCGACGAGATCCTATGCGCTTTACGATTCAATTTCAATGTGAATTCAATTTGGTCCCAAGAGCCAGGCCGTAAAACTTTTGACCCCGAATACCCCATCTTGGGTTTTACTGGACTCTCAGTCACATTAGCGAGTCAATCGAACCAATAACAATATAATGCTGGACTATTCCATTCGATGGGTTTATTGGAAACTGGTAGGTTTCGTTTTGTCATTTATCCTTATGGTTTGTTGATATATATTCTGGTTTGAGGACGCTGCAGGCCATAACTAGTGTACCTCGATGGTCAATCATGTTCTGTGGTAGATCAGTATCTTCCTGCCCGTGGTTTGTTCTTCGATAGTCAAAGCCAATATAAACGGCCATGTATTTTGAAATGGCCTGATCACAATTTCCTCTAAGTGGCCTGGCACAACAGTAGAGTCATGGGACTGATAAATCTCGTATGTTTCACTGTAAAAAATAAAATAAAAGTAAAGCAATCCTATCCCAACTACATAATATTATAAATGCTAAAGTAATCTTGTTCGCTACCTCATCACACTTTATCAACTCAACCAATCTTCTTAAAATTTTAGTAAATAAAAAAACCGTTAATCAATTTCAATAATACTCGCAATAATTGGAATCGTGATGAGTAGAGCAAATAAAAAAAAATTACTTTGCACACTATATTTGGCAGACTTTACAAATAATAAAAACACAACGAATATGTATAATAATTATATAAAATAATTCTTTTGCGATAAGTCGGGTCTCTATTGCGTTTATAATATTGTTTAGGTATTTTTTAAAAGCAAATAATTTTTGTTAACAATAGTACTTGATTATAATAAAGACTTTGCATATCCATTTCACCAGAAGGCAATTTTAAGACAAACAGCTTACTCTTGTAAACTCTTTAAATTGATTACACATTATCTGTCTGTATGTAAGCTTTGTACAGATAAATCCTTGTTTATTATTTAAACTAACGTTTTTTGTATACCGCATCTTAGCTTATAGGCCGAGCGACGACGATGAAATTAACGTTGTGTTAAGTGCTAGATTAGGTCGTTTCGAGTTCATAACTAAATGTTCAAACGGTAACTGTTCTAAGATAAATACTTAAATAAATTCTACACAACATCATGTTTATGTGACTAAGTTATATTTGTTGATATTTTTATGAACTAAAAGTATCAACAAAGTAAAAGACTGTTATGCCAGTAAAGGACAATAGTTTTTTTGAGTGGGTAAGTTATTTATTAAAAACTTTTTCATGTACTTACCATTAGATTTTTGCAATATCAAACCATAATCTCAACAAGGTCTACCTATAGGCCGAACCGATGCATAGCATATTCGTACGGGGCATTATAATCGTGCATTTTTTATCGTAGCCGCTTGGTCTACCTACACCGAAGATAGTGCATCCGGCCCATAAACAGTAGAGCCGCGGCGATGACAGCTCCAACACAGACTCATCTCATTACAGCGCTCTTACAAACAAAACTCTACATTTACCACACACTGCAATATCATAAAAACCCGCCAAATTAATCCAAACTCAACCCTAAGTTGAGCCATCATAGTTATTTTTTAAGAAATATGTTCCAGGCCAAAATCTTCACACGAAAGGAATTTACAATAGAATCTTTAACAGAATCTTTATGCCGATACAGCTATTATTAGGTGTTAGCGTGATTATTTGACAGTTTGAAAACGTTTACAGATCGGTCTTAGGTATATTGTCGGGTATCTGGCTTCCTGGTTTTATTTAACGTAAATAGTGTTTTACGTAAACCGTGGTTTGGTTTTATAATGCAAACTGAAAGTATAGACTTGCTATGTTATAGATATGTCGCAGGCAGTACGATAATAATCAGGTATATTGTATAAAATAGACACACATTTTAGTTAGATTTCAAAAATATATATATACTTAATCAATCTACAATTTATTATAATAGTAATACCTAGTCTGCCTACCTTGCATTTATTGCTATAAAAAGCTAGGTACATGTACTTTTTGGTAGCATTCTTGTCATGATATTGTCAGTACTAAAACATAGTAAAAAATTAAAAGATATAATTATACCATCCACATAGTTAAAAAAATAAAATCACTTATCCCTAAAACAATAATAGGTACTGTGCAATTTAAAATGAACCCTGAAGATAGAGTAGATACCCGCTCATAGTTGTGTTTATCATACATATATGACAGCTTTTAGTTTTTGTACAAAATGTACCTGTCCTAAAATATTTACTACGGTTTGCTATTTCAATGAATACTAACTAAAACTCAGTACCCAGTTCTCTATATTTCTCACTCCACTTAGCGTAACCTTCGCACAGCTGCAGCAACGCTGAAAACAGTTCCTCCGGAGGCAAGTCGATTTGTTTCAAGCTTCTCTCCTCCCTCCTCTTTCCGTACGACGAAAACAATGCTGTCGGTCGCTTCTTTATCCCAGCATTAAGGAAAATCGTTGTCGGCGCAACAGTAGTTACATTATAACTCTGCTTAGCTTTTATAGCCTGCACAATCAAACACAAAAGGTATCCACCGAAAGCGAGAAACGCCAACGTAGTCACTGACTTCGAGAACAGATTACTCACTTTGCTGTAACCACCTTTCTTTACAGGGCTCTCCTCGTAATCCGTCCTTTTAACCGGCGGTGCTTTGATCGCCATCGCTTGAGCTCCAAACTCTTGAAGGAACGGCGCGGGAGTTGCAGTAGCGTTCTCGTAGCTGACTGTAACGAGTTCTTGCAACGAGCTCTTGAGGCGCAGCAGCTTGTCTAAAGGCAGTTCGTTTAGGAACTCCACGTCTTGGTTGGTGACTGCGGCGGCGGTGACCTTGAATAGAGTCAGGATTGCTAGCACGTGCAGCATGGTGACGCTCGCTCTGATGCAAGCAGGGTGCGGAAATGAGAGGCTGAGGCATTGATGATCATTGCGGGCTGCAGAGCGCGACATGTAGCGGTCATAGAAAACAGGTCAGTGAATCTCAGTATTTAGTCACGTTCAGATGCGAAAAAGCTACAAAAGATATGAAATATTAAGATATATTAGTATTACAGAGCAGGCGTAGTAGGAGGAGTAGAAGGTTCGGTAGCAGAAATTAAACTGTTTTGATGAAACATTCCATTTGTGCGCGCTATCTGTGCAACTGTATGCAGGAATTTTTTTATTAGCCTGTAGTGTCTGCCACTGCTGGGCTTCTCCACTCTTACGACGATGTTCCGGAAGGTACGTACGTTTCCTCTCTATAGGCAGGTCCTCGCATCATCTCTCCCTTACTTGCTTGGCTCACTCTCTGCGACGAAATCAACAACCTAAGTGCAGATTCAATGATAGCTTAAAGCTTAAAACTCGGATTTTAACATTGAATTATGTGGAAAGTAGGTTGGACACTATTATTACCAAATTATTTACCACCATAGGTGTTGTAGGTATGTTGTTATAGTGCAGGTACTTTATCTAAAGTTTTCATATCCATTGTCTCTTTGATGACATGACATCTTTGTGTTAGATACAGGATGTTTTTTAATGTTAGGTCTGAAATCTTTCTTATTTAACTTATTTCGTTCAAGATAGAGACAGCAACAATAATTTTATCCTTCAGATAAGCTATGTGACCATTGGAAAAATTGGCTGGAAAATTACTGTCGGCCCTTACTGTTGTACTCGTACGTACCCACTATCAAATATAAATATCAAATATTTATTTCTAGGTATTTTCTTCAGTTGGTACGTTAAACTGCGTTTAAAATTAATACATACGTAGTATCACGATTTAATTTTATACATACATAATTATCTATAAGTATATGGCAATCCTTGGCAATGTAAGTTAATAGAGCTAATTGGTAGAACTATGATTGGTACTCTCATCGGACTAAAACCTCTCTGTTTATGTTAACAAGACTGTCGTATATATTATATCTTCCTAAATATTTTTACTTGCATAGCGGGTAACATTATATAATGTTATTATATTATATATAAAAAATTACCCAAATTAATTTATAACATCCTTCCCCCTTTCGAAAAATCCCTCTTCGCACTAATAATACTAATATACTAGAGTCGATTCCTACATTTGCATTGCATCCTATCCATATTCAAATGAAATGGCTTGCTCGTAAATGTTTTCCGAACTCTATCGTAGAGCAACGTCATGCTTGAATTAATAATACTAGCGACATCTGTGAACTTTATCATGTACCTTTTACTTTATAATTCTCATGTACATTGGGCGCAAAATACACCGAAGTCACCAGTAAAAATAGCTATTTGCAGAAATAGCTTGGGAACTTAGAATAAAGTAAAATTATATAAGTGATATATAACAAAACACCCTGTTTCGAAGTAAACTTTCTGCTTTGCGCACGCTTGCACGGGCCGCCCATTAGTGTATCAAGCGGACCGTTTCGAGCGCTCCATTCTTTATTCTAGTTTCAGTTATGCTATCGAGATGGCAGCACGTATTCTTTTAGTTATTTTATTGGTGCAGATGAGCAGTGCCCAAATACAGGTGAATGATGGACTCATGGATCGATTAAGTTCTGGAATGAAGTTCGCTCAAAACTTTTTGGGTAAGTCAGCTCATACCTATTGTAACTTTCAAAAACGTGAGTTTATAATATTTTTGTCGTACAGGTTAGCTAGGTAGCTAAAAATGATTTACTAAAATATATAACTTAAAATAAAATTTTACTTTAGTTAAAATCAACTAAGAATTACCTCCTGCAATGTATCAATCGTTCCCTGCATAGGTATAGTTACGTAGGAAAATACTGAATCAATGCTTTATCTCTGAAATCATCTAAGAGATAATCAAACTCTCCCTGTATAGTTACGTAGAGACAACTGAATCAACGCTCTATCTTTGAATCGCTCTTTAGTAGGTAGTTCTAACACCACTGAACCCATTCCAAACCTTATAAAAGTCGTGATTCAAACAACTTTTGTACATGTACAAAGAGTTAATTAAATTCTCCTTTCAGGTTCCGAGTCAGTAGCTTTAAAAGTAGCTGAATTCGTCGTACGTGCTTTCCAGGCGAACAGTCCGTACCCACCACCGAATCGAAGGCAGCCACTCGAAGATACCAAAGAAGACATCAGAGCCCAGGAAAACAGACCCAGTCCCAGCGTCAATGAGGCTCCAAATCCATTGAGGCAATTGGTGAAGCTATTTGGCTTGCAGCCGAGTCAAATCAGTGCAGTTGCTGTCAACGCGCTTTTATTTGTGGCTAAAATGGTGAATTTCTTTGTATTTGTTTTTGAAAATTATTGACAGATGGTATTTGGAGGAGGAAAGGGAAAACATGTGAACTTTAAACCTACTTACGATCGAACGTAACCTTTCATGAAAGGTAGTTTCGGCGTTTTGAAATGTACAATTGTGCTATTTAAGGCCCGTTTTTAAAAGATAGTTGTAGAAATAATAAATACCTATGCAAAAAAAAGTGTTCATGATAAATAGAAACTAGGTAGATAAGTCTAGTACGAGTATCGTAAGTTGCGTAACACAATACGTTATTTCATATAATGGTAAGCAGCTATCACATACGCATCATGAAACTGTTTGTTACGTCCAACTTACGTGTTGAGTATACCTACTTACATACACATAGACGAAGAAAATAATTAGGTAACTTACAGTTTTGTTTGGTCTCTATTAAAATATAAGTTACGCGTATTTGTATATTTACTATCGCATTTAAGTTGATAGCATTAGGCAATCAGGATTTCCAACACTATAATAATAGGTAGTTTCTAGGTAGAAAGGAATAGCACCACGCCATGTGCCCCTGGGTATCGCCTCCCGTGTTGACAACATAGGCCGAAAATCACACTGCGGTCAGCAATCCGCCTGACCAGCGTGGTGACTATGGCCAAAACCCCCTATGACAGAAGCCTTGTGGCATGTCCTAGGGGAGGCCTAAGTCGAGCTGTGGACTGCGATAGGCTGGTGTGTATAAGGATGTTTATCTTACACGTAAAATTTAATCTCATTTTCAGATATCAACGTTCCTGTCCGGGCCAAAGCGCAAGAAACGTCCGCACCGCTCTGAAAACCCGACCTCCTGGATTCTCACCAAAAACTCCAGAAACCTACAGCAACTCATAGAAATGGCTAAAAACGAGTCTCTCCCCAACCTTATAGAAGACCTTATAGAACAACAAGGTTCTGAGGAAGAAACCAGCTGTATTAAACTATTAGCTTGTAAAATTACGCCGTTTGTACTAAAGATGCAGAAAGCAGTATTTGGTAAAGAGAATGAGGTAAGAGGAGAGCGTGGAGCTGCTTTAATGTACCGACATCTGCCGACGAGGGAGGAAGTTAATCAACGGAGCGATGTTTGTGAAAAGAAACATCGAGAATGCGATTTAAATGAGTAGAGAATCAAGTAATTTTTTGGGGCCGATATTGTCCAATGTTCCGACAGCATAGCTACGTCTGAAGGATAAAGTTGATGCCGTCTCTATCATATTTATTATACTAGCGTAATAAATCTATGGTCTCTATCTTGATCTAGTATAAGAGGTGTCAGCATTATCCTTCAGAAAGGAAATCTAACCATTGGAAAAATCGGCACTTAATAGAAGATATTTTCGAAGCTTTTGCGTTCGATGGAACTTTTATCCAATAAAGCTGTATAAATGAAAATGTGGAAAAACAACCATAATAAGCCACGTTTGTTATCTGTGTGTCCATGTGGTAGAATAGATACTACAATCTAGAATATTTAGATAGAGCATATGCTAGAGTTTTGTCACCCACCACTAACTACATACACACGCACTGTATAGAAAATGCTTATACTCGTATGTATGTAAATTAAACATTACAATAAAGTTAGAAACAAATTTTATCACCAAAGTCACCATAGAATACCTAACGACAAATAGGTACATGGGTCATTGTCAAATTTTGAGCAGGTAGCTAAGAATTTAAAAGGTCCTAATTTAGTATGTTGGAATCTGTAGTAACAAGCTTGATGTATTACTATTGGGTTTTCTTTAATTTCCACAATTTATAGCTAGGGGTATGCAAAATGTACGACTCTGTTGCCGTCTCAGGTATAGATAAAATTGGCCTGAGTATATTTTTATTATTAAACTATTTTCAGTATGTACTTAGATCATTCCAATAATCACTTTTATTTTAACACAATTAAATTATAAATTATCACAATTTGTTATAACATCCAAATATTTTCTTCTGGGGACAAGTTTACCTGTTCAAAATTTGACAATGACCTTCATTACATTGAGTACAAAAGACACAAAATTTAGAGATTTGTTATTTAATTATTTTTTTACGTTAGTTAAGAGGTAATATATTATTCATAATAAAAGACATCAACGTTCGCGCAAGTCTCTTTTGTTTAAACATGACCACATAGGGTGACATGTTACTTTCAAGTAGCTAGGTGTATTACTTATTGTTTTATCCATAACATATACCACCAATAGGACTAGGTACTATACTGGTTACTACTAGATACCTACTTACAGATATGGTACCTAGGTAACATAACTAATAGGTCAATAGAAAAAAGCTTTAATCACATGTTTCCATAATCTGTACTATACATATACAGATACAGAATGGCCTACAATTCCTTCTCCACCGCTGGCAATGTTACCAAAAGGCTGACTATATTTCTCCACTGGATATCGAGGCTTGACCGTAAATTGTAGCTAGTCTAGGTATTTACAAAGTTTTCCATTTCTAAAATGATATTAAAAGACGCACGCAAAGAAGAGAGTTTGCGAATTCAAAAATGCTTTACGTAATGCCTAAGTTCGATCTCCGAATGGAAGTGGGACCTGTGGCTAGTCATTATGTAATATGTCTAACACATCACTTTGTGGGACTCGAATATCGACTTTTGAATAGCATCAATCTTACCTACTTATGGTAGCGTTTCCCTTGAGGGTTTTGTGTTCTTTTGACAGCAGCAGCTTTTTTTTTGTTGATTGTAACCGTAGTATGGGTTAAATATTAATAATATGGGGGTTCAGTTATTTAGAAAAACTTTGAAATTTCATAGCTTTATGATTATCGAGTTATTTTCTTTATCCCATCCTGCAGTTCTAAGATTACACTTCTTTTGTACTTATGTAGTATTTAATCGAATATACCATAACACTTTTATGGATTTTCACTGAATCCAAAAATAGTGATCTTTAATTGCCTACCTACTTCTTCTTCTTGGTTTTAAATTGTCCTCAAAATCGCCAGATTTTTTAAGTCCTTGTAGGCGGAGCCACGGTACTTAACTAGTTCTATAAACAACATAATGCCAGGTACCAGCAGAACATGACATAGAAGGAGTATGAGTGATCGTGAGCAGACGCGAAAGTGAACGCGGGGTCATTGACTCCGCCTAATTCGCCAAACTGCCCAAACCAAGCAATTACTGAGCACTGAATTATTCAAACAAGAGAGTGGATCTATTGTTGCTTATTTTTAAATAGATGAAGACATATTTCATTTCAGATGAAAAGGAAAGCTTTGCACTGGCGAATTTTTACTTGCAAAAAGACATCAACGCGTGCGGGTGTACATAATATTATATTTAATTTTGTTTTAATTAATTGTTTTATATAATTACCTGCATAATATAAAAATAAATAAACAGTATAAGTACTACTATGCAGATTTTTTTTGTTTTTCATAAGAACATATTGTTACCTACGAATAAAACTTAAACAGTAGAGTTGAGAGTAGATAAAGATAAGTAAGTACGAGTATTGAGTCTTTACCCGATCACGGCAAGGGTAAAAGGAAGATTCGGTAATTAGTAACCCCTGTATGTGTGTTTATTTTTTCAGCCTTTATTATCAACCATTGTTAATCTCTTCATTCGATCTTCGAGTCTAATACATAGGCTAATTTCTTCCTAAGTCAGGTTAGGTACGTAGTCTAAAAAAATGTTTTTAGAAATCATCTACACATCTAAATTAATTCGTAAAGGCTTCTTCACAGTTCATTGTTACTTAGCACCTTTTACCAAATATTACAACGGAATACCGGATCTAAACTAAACACATAAAACGTAATAAGTATTTGCGATAATGGCAAATATGAATAATCAATATCAAAGAATGTCATAACAGTAGTAGACCGAAGTAGACAGACATAATTATTAGATAAGAGTTTATTGACACTACCAAAGAATAGGTAAAGCCTTCAAAGCATTAATAAATCTGTACACTTAAACATTTTAGGTAGCCTTCTTTAGGGTATCTATCATGAGTAATCACGACTGCCAGCTAGGATACTCTCCAAGCAACTATCTTCTTTTTATTTACCCAAATAAACTAAGTAACTTACCTAAAATATCTGCGACATAAACAAGAGACGGTAACAAGGTAGAGAGTTCTAGATACCTAACCTAGGTTCAAGTAACGTCTTATCTTATTATTATTTTTAAGACCCTGGGCTTGGTTATAACTGTGTCATAATTTCAACTTGTTTTAGCTAATCAGAAAAAAAAAACAGCTTGTCGAAGAAAATATCGCGTATGGATTGAAAGTATAATAATAGAGTCTTAGAATAATGATTCGGTCAGAGCGGAGCTAAGACCTATCATTAATCTAAGAATAGAGTCTTGATTAAAGTTGTAGCATAGCATACGTATTTATGCGATATTTATTAGCTACCTGCTATTGGTCTACAAACATAAGCAAAATAATACCGCTCATGCGCGATGTGATCTCATTTCATAGAAACCACTGGTAAATTGCCATAGACAGTGGCGACATCTCTAAATAACTGTGCTTCCATTAGCACATGGAGAAAGTAACCGGACAGCGCACGCGCACAGGTGGGGAAACACACGTGTTTATTTATATTTAAATGTATACATACTGCCAATATTGATAATTTACCACTTACTTATCCTCTCTTTTTATACGGCGTGGTGCCGGCAGAGTTTGTACCACCCCATGCTTGCCTGTGGGTATCATAAGAGGCGATTAAGGGTTTCCGGGAGGTGGAAAACACCGCCTCCGGTGCTGACAACATAGTCTATAAATCAGACTCCGGTAACCAACGCGCATGTCCAGCGTGATTGCAAAAACCCCCCTATGGCGGTAGTTAGCCTTGTGGCGTGCTCTGGGGGAGGCCTACGTCCAGCAGTGGACTGTCTGCAATAGGCTGAAGAGAAGAGGTTCTATTTTCCCCTTTTTATTGAGGTACTGTTATCAATACCCAGATAGCCGGTAGGGCATCGGAAGCCATTCTATACAGGTAGGTATTTTTATAGATAGTAGTGATAAAATGAAACTCTACAAATCCTTACACCAAAATAAATACATAAGTAACTAACTGCAAACTGCATGTTGGTCTACTTACTCAAACATACCTACGTTCGTATAAACACGACTGCGTTCCCGAAACGGGGTAGCCAGTACTGCAGGATCATAAAGAAGATCCACAGACACGTTAAGTATAGCGGGGACAGATGTTAATGATCAGCAGAGGTCGGAATTAGGTAGAGTCATTTATGTACTTGCATCGAAATGTTGATATTAATGTGGACCTTCCCAGGATTTCTAATGGACAATCCCGTGTGGCCAACAATATTACAAATAAATAATAATAAAACCCTCAGAGATAGACAAATAAAACAAAGATAATTAACATAAAATTTCTGCTCTTTAAAATTAATACCGGAATTTGAGGCATATCCACTTTATTCTTTCGCTGTATGAAATCAGTGCAAGTACATAAATGACTCTACCTAATTCCGACCTCTGATGATCAGTGATGAGTTGCTAGTTACTACAACTGTCTCGATACCAACAATTCGAAGTAGGAGGTATCAGGTAAGCCACAATCTAGTTTACACGGATTTAATCTGTATTATCACTGTGAAAAGTATAGAAAGTAGAGAAAACGTTAATTTTATTATAACACATAAGCTACTTTTTTGTCGCTAAAAATCTTTATGGGACACTTCAACTTAAAAAGTGAGCATTTTCATAACTCTTCATTAAGTAGGTATACCTTTTGCCTATACTTAGTCATTGCATTATTTTTTCTTTCTTTAACATAATAATACAGGATGATTTTTGGTCGTCACCATTCCCGAAAACTACAGAATCTCCTCATCGTCACGATCATTTTTCTCCCCATGGAAGCATACCTGGGAATTGTCTGGTTTTCAAAATATTACGGTCCAAAGTTGAGTAAATAGGCTGCGTTTTTCTGAATAAATGTACATTGACGCGTGTAGCAAGATTTTTTCACGAGAAATAATTAATATCTGTCTATGAAAAAACTAGCATAAACACTGGACACTATAAATTTCGCCCAATTAACTTTTTTTTTCTATTTACATCGTTTCCCAGCATTGTTTTGGCATAAACTTACTTTATATGATGTATAGAGTACGTACCCTTCGATAAGGGTGGCAAAGAAAAAACACCCTCTAAATTGTTTTATAAACGAATTACATAATCTTCTATTACTGATAGATTTTGATTTAGATAGTACGAGTATTTAGCATGTAATACACACTTTGGGGAGTGTAGGGAAACAGGAACAATGGGAACTCTAAAGTTTACGCAGACAGAGTCGTTGCGTCCACTGTACCTACCTACCGTGTATAGTAATGAATGTGAATGAGTGAATACCTTTGACCTCTCATAATAACTTACTGGAATAAGTTTGGTGCAATAAACTCAATTCAGGCTCATTAACACGCTAACCTAATGACAAAGACCTTAATTAAGAAGTTGCAAATAGCCAAGGTAATAGAATGTTTAACCATTAAGGGTATTTCATATCATTTATGTCCCATGATGATGTGAAATTATAGAAGCCCAATGGTTAAGACGTGCGCCTTCCGGTCGGACAGCGTAGGTTCGATCCCTGTGATGGGCCTGTATCACTAAATACTGTAAAACCTCTGCTCTACTGAATTTTATATAATATGTATTCTAAAATTGACACTTAGCTATACCCGAGGAGGGTTGGCGTCAGGCAAGTAGCCGGCCGTACATAGATACATACGTATAGACAGACACGGCTATGTTCCCGAAATGGGGTAACTAGAACGTCCACAAAGATCCCAATAGTAGCAATTAGGTACTAAATATTGGTAGTACATGAACGGTAATCGTAATAGTAGCAATTAGGTACTAAATATTGGTAGTACATGAACGGTAATCGTAATAGTAGCAATTAGGTACTAAATATTGGTAGTAGATGAACGGTAATCGGTCACATTGTACAGTCATCCTGATGCACACACCCACAGCCACGTTTAGCGCAGCGGGGGCAGATATTAATATCGGTGACTAGTTGCTAACTTATCGCCCGAGTTCCTTAGTCTACTCTTACTACATACACGGAAGGAGATACAGCTGATGTATTCTTGTAAAGCCCCGCATCAGCACGTATCTATATGTAGAAAATAAGATAGAGGTGAAGCTGTCACTTACAACTTGTATAGGTTGTACTACACACGACACGAGTGTATGTACCTACAAGATGTAGAAATCGTAACAACCTATTGTGATCGTCTAAATGAAAGCATCAACAGGCTCATCGACCTAGTACACTTGCCAAACCCATGCATCTTACTTGGGTAGGAATCAAATAGGTATGATAACGGATAATGCTGGATGGAGCAAACCTAGGTTTGCCCAGGGTAAATTTAGTACTTAAAACCAAGGCTTTTTACCATTGCATACCACTGGTTTCTTACGACTGTTGTTGCCTGTGCTGATGAGCTGTCAGATCAGATTCGAGTGTCAGCGGAGAGTGTAGGTGTTATAATACCTATAAATGCAAGATGTGTAATGCAAGTGCCGCCAAACAGTCGGGATGGAATGCTTCAATCTACGTCTGCAGTCTTCTACTACAGCAGCTGTAACTGCTCGAGCCGTGTATGTGTATAGTGTACGTAGATGATGCAGTCCGTGTATAGCGGCCCTAAGGTTTTGGAATATGTACAAAAAAATGTCTGCATACTGCGTTAGCTTTACACTCGCTATGTACTTTACTACGAAGTCCATTGCCCAAATTATCCGTTCTGCTTCACATTTAGAGCAATCTTCACTTTCTATGACTGTCGCATCACAACTTATACTTTTCATTCAACTTTAGGTAATTTAACCTAATGGTTTTGGTTACGTTGAAATTGTTCCCGAGGTGTGGGTTTCGACGATACGGTGTTTAAAAAAAATTATATAAGTACCTACAAATTAAGAAACCTTTTCCCCTTTTTCATTCGGTTAAAAAAGCGAAGATACTTAATATAAACCTACCAATGATTCAACTAGTCTCTATACATATGCTATAGGTATGTTATGTGCCGATCTCAACAGGAATTGAATATCAAATAAGCTAACTAGCATGTTGAAAGTAATCTTTCATTTTGGCATTCATCTCATAACCATCTATTATTAAAACTAGTTCGGATTTAAAATTCCGGACAAGACGTTTATGCTATAACAGATCCTGCAAGATCAGAGAGCCGGAGACGTGCTTATACTAGCAAGCAGGTAAAAGGTGTTCGCAAACCATAATCAACCAACCAAAGCCTTAGGAATGCAGTGTCCTTCTAGGTCAACAAACTGCCTATTATCGACAAGCCGTCATCGACAACGAAAGCACACAGCCTTCTCCGGCCTACTGCCCCAGTCCGTTATATTTACACTCATTTTATTTTTGTTTACGTATTTTTAATACCTACGCTATACTTTCAGTTTTAGACAGTAGCTGCGGCGCGTTTTCTCCTTTCTTTTCGCTTCAGTTGATGCAGTAATTTGGAGACAAATAAATTGTAGTCAAGGTCGGTTTAATGGAGTTTTTGGTTCAGCTGTTTCTCATCCGGATAATAAACTTGGCAAACAAATTTAAACAAAGTAGTATGAAATAATTCATTAAGTATGTAAGAATTCGAAATCGCCAAAAATGTTACATAGTCAATAGTATCTATAGATGGAAACAAATTGTACCATAATTTTATAACCATGCAAATGTCCATAAGCACTCTTTATCACACCATGTCATACAACCTAGCCATAAAACAATTGATGAAATAACGATAGAACTTGATATCGCCATAAATATACCAGCTGCAGAAGATAAAATGATTCCTGAGAAAAGCTTTTGATGGCATCTCCAAAGCAGCGTACGCGCAGCCCTTGCGGTTGATATAGAAACCACAATAGGGTCGCTTTACTAGGCTGAAGGCGCGACCTGATTGCAACCAGTTCCGCTTGTTATGCTTATGTTTGGATAAGATCCGTGATAACTGAGAGGCGCCTTTCCAAATGTTTATGTGGATGTGAGTGATATTACTCGTATATACGGTAAAGACAAAAAATACTCCTAAATTTTGTATTACTATGTACCTATCTGAAAATGACTCTTGAGATGAAGAAGTATGCTAACAACGAAATATACCTTTTTAACAAGCTCAGATGTACCTATCTGAAAATGACTGTTGAGATGAGGAAGTATGCTAACAACGAAATATACTTTTTTAACAAGCTATTATGTATTATGTAAAAAATGTACATTTTTTGTTAGCAGGATTACTTACTTGATTCCCATGAGATTGCAAGTTGGGAAGCAAGTAGTCTCTATTGATAGAATTGGTGTAATTTTCTTATATCTATTACTCGTACTTTTATAATAGAAAATTGTACAATTAATGAGTGAACCAGTTCAGCCAGCCTGTCAAAAGTGGGTGATAAGATGTGCCACATACCGGTAGTACAGTTACCCTCGCGTCTTGGTGCAAATTGACAAACATCACGGACCTTCAAATCTGCTGAGCAGGTAAAGGGAAAATTATTAAATTACCTATATGGACATACCTAAATATACTAAGCTTTCCTTACTGGTGCAAAGGCGTGAAGCAAGGAACTACTTGGCACTGAACCGCACATACCTACAACTTTTTGGATACCTAGGTATTTAAGTCTCATATGGTACCCACTCTGCTCTTGAATGGTACCTTAAGGGGACCAAAGCTTAAGTGCCTAATAAATTAGCAAAAACAAACTCGGTGTGTATGTAAGAAAGATCAAGGATATGATTGTATATCATTAATCTAAGGATATGATAGCCTCTTTTTACCCGACTGCGCGACGCAAAGGATTGGTATTGTGTTTAACAGCCTATGTATGTATGTTCCTTTGAAGCACTACACAGACCAAACGCCTCGGCCGATTTTTATGATTCATATGTCAATCAATTCCTCTTAGTCCGGCGAGTGTCACTAAAGACATGACGTTAGTGAAAATCCAATATGGCGACTACTGGACGTCATTTTGTGAAAATGAAAAAATTAAAGTCTACAAACTATATCGAGTGGGGTATCGTTGAATAGGTATTTAAAAATCATTTTTAGGTTTCTCTCAACATTTTTCGATTCGACCAACCGTTTAAGATCTATATCGATTGAAAGTTGCGTAACAACCATTCTCACATATAAGTTTATAGACAGCAGCAAGACGAAAACTTCTTGCTGCCGAGCATGTTGAGCATGTTACTTGAAGCGTACCTATTAGTAGCTAGGTACTGAAAACAAAAAAGTATAAAATAAAAAAAACATTATTTAAAAAATCCAAAAACTCGACTGCTTAAAAAAGAACCAAACTATGTAGGTAATAATAATAAAAAAACTGAAAAGATGTAAACAAGTACTTAGATGTCCGGTGGTCTAGAATTCTATAATATTATTATGGAATGAATACTAGGTATTGAAGGAAATAAAATATTTTCTAATGATGTAACATAACAACTGAACAGCCAGGATCCATTGAAATATTAGCTTGGCCGTCGGATAATGGATCCCGACTGTTTAGTTGTTATGTTACATCATTAGAAAATATTTTTGTCGGGTTTTTGGATTTTTTTGCTCCAATGGTTGACATCAGATATTATTACGCCATTTCCAAGATATTTTTGATTCGTTGACATTCCCTTTAGGTTACAGAATCATCGTTATGTTTCGAAAGTTTGTCATTGTCTTGAACTTTTGATAGACGTAAAGATGATACTACTTAGTTTGGCGGTCGGCTCCTAAAAAAATTCTAGCAAACCTCCATAGCTTCACACTGTCCTACATGAAATTATGGTATAATATCTCTAACTCTAACATTTATGATATTTCGCCCACTTTACCTACACCAGAATGGTCGGTCGGAGAAGTCTTTGTAATTTACATTAACCACTGTTGTTCCATTTCCAGGGTATGGACCCTGACCGGACCCAATTCCCAGAAGAGCCTATTAAGATATCTCCCTGCTAATGTAACGGCCTCATCACCTATCTACCTATAGATTCGAAAATAAACCGAGTCCAACTAGCCCAATTCTCATCATCACTTAATAAGTTTAACCAAACTATACTAAGTTAAGTTCACTTTCAATTGAACTTTGATCAAATGACTCACTTCCCCACTTTATATGTTAATTACGTAACTTACCCAATAAACAAACAGATGCTAGCATTTTGTATATCGGAATTCCCAGAACAAGAAAGTGGAAGTGACTCAATCCCTTCCATTCATTTCAGGTGCAAGGAGCAGCGAAAGTAAATTCATTTTCAACTTTCGAGGTATTTTAACGATAAATGTAGGTACAAAGTAGGTACATATACCTATACAAAAGTTTAAGTTTATCTTTCGGGGTAGACTTACAATACCTTTTTGAGCTGCTTTATTCCTCATAACCTCCAATCAATTCTAAAGATTAATCCGCGGATAACTCTATTAAAATTTTCTATGAAAACAACAAAGGTTTTAATCTATTACTTAGGTAACTATGTTACGTGATATCATTGCCTCTATGGTGATATATATATTTTTTTAGGGCTGATTTTCCAACGGTCAGGTTGCCGGTTAAATTTAATGCTATTATTCTCTAAAAAAATATCAAGATAGAGACAGCATCAACTTTATTCTTCAGATAGGCGTCAGATATTAAAGGAAAAATCAGAAGGCCAGAAAAATCTCTGAATAAATAAATATAATTAGTCTAAGTAACTTTGCTATTTTTTTCTACATAATATCTATCTATCATACATAAATTCTATTACGTAAATCACCTAAAATTAGACCTACGTACTGATCATAAATGAAACGAATTAAAATTTAGTGGTATAACTTTTATATAAACTAAATGCAATACGTATATAACGGGCAATTACAAATAATATACCTAACAAGTAATGTAACAAAGTAAATAATGGTTAGGCGTACATTTACATTTGCAAGCCATCAATTTAGGAAAAGTAAAACTTAGCTCTATGTACTTACACGATAACGCCACTATGCTGTTTGCCGGTCGAAAATAATTGGATTATAAAAATACTTTACACTGAACACAATCAGTTCGGCTCTCCAAATTCGTAAATTACCTGTAAAATAAAAAAAAAATGTGAACATAATATTTTGATAAATGGGGATGTTAAATCACTACATATTATAAAACAAAGTTGCTCCCCGCTGTCTGTCTGTCCCTATGTATGCTTAGATCTTTTAAACTACGCAACGGATTTTGATGCGGTTTTTTAAAATAAGTAGATAAAGTTATTCAAGAGAAAGGTTTATTTAAATGTATGGTATCAGTATTGCGTGCGAAGTCGGGGCGGGTCGTTAAGTATATAATACTTATAAATATGTACACATAATATAAAAATTTCGATATTTCCCCGTTCCCATGAGAATTTCGGGAAATACTACCTCAGTAATTTCTAACACCCCCTAACGAACATAGATGCCGAATTTCATCCCTGTACGTCAAGCGGTTTTCCGTAAAATAGAACTTTCGATAACAAAATTAAATTCCCGTAGGTACGAGTATGTCCCGTTCCCATGGGAACTTTGCGAAACCCGTTTACCCGTTTGCGAAAACCGTTCGTCCGGGTCCAAAGAGGATTCTAATGGTGAAGATAACATTGGCGATCCCGTAATAAGCAATATCACAGATAGCATAATACTGCAGAAAGTACGCTAAAATACGCAGATTCAATCACACTATACTATAAAGTTTGTAGGTATTTTTAGTGGCAACTTTTCTCTTAAGGGCAAGAGACGATAGTATTGACATAATATCGAGGACTTATTTTTCAATGGTTCATTAAAATTTGAGACGATTATTGATATTGCTACCAGTCTCCTATTACGTACTAGGTACTTACTACGCTCGAGGTACTGAGATATGGAATAGAATGATTCGTACTTGGATTGGATGTAAAAATAGAGTAAAAACGTATTTAACAAAAGTGCGTGCGATTCTAATGTTTAGGCAAAACCTAAGCAGCCGTCTCTGTACGTATGTCTGTTGAATTGGATGATTGAAGCATGTTCACAGTTTCCCACGTTTTCTCTGTCAAGAATAGAGAAAGGAAATATGATACGAAAAGGGACCATTTTAAATAATTTATACCTAATTTGTCACACAAAGTAACAAAGAAATTGACTTGCCTTGTATTATGTTTACGTCGCATCAGCTCTTAGGCGCCCTAGAATATTTTTAAGGTCATTAAAACCTTGTTCTCGTCAAGAATGATGCTTGTAATCTTTCTGCGCTACTAAATGGGACCGTTACATAGTCCCTGATCGTTAATGCAAGTCGTAAGCAAATTATAGACACCTTATAACAATTACGAGTATGCTACAGTTTTGCCGCGTGAGAATCTACGCCGTGACCTACTGGGGCACTTGAGATAGTTACCACGATATACTAAACGGTTCTAATTAATAATAGTGTAAGTGTTTGATAGCTATCTTAACCGGACCATGTTACACCTAGCTAAAGCTAGCTAAACGACAAGTTCCTGAACTTCAAAACCCTCCAACCTGAAAACCATATCCTGATGTGGTGAATGTGGGACAAACTCGAAACTATCGCATGTTCATCATATAAAAACAAATCGAGAATTTCTAGATATTGGAGTCTGTAAAAAATACTTGTAATAATATTTTTTTATTATATCTAAACAATTTGAGAACCTCTATTGGAGTCTGTCAAAAATATTTCTGGGTTTTGTTTGAGGCCTATTTATTTGAAATATTAATATGGAAGTTAATCTGTGCTGGTTGGTATCATAGCACAAGCTGATATGCCGTAAAGGTGAGGTGATAGACCATAGAAAATCTAGGTCTAGGCTGTATGTACCATACCAAATTCGTACTCATAAGTATACAAAATAATACAAATGGTTCCGATAACTTAGGTGCGCCTGCCATACCTTGCTTTTGTCTAGTAATAGGCGTTGGCAAAATATTTGCGGAAACAAGGACAGCGGCAGCGCAAAAGTTTGCAATACATAAAAATACACATGGTATATGGGTACTTACAAGAAAATGGTGCAAACTTGCAGAAATTCTCTATAGATTTTTTATCACTGGATAATCCATAGATCTCATCATCTTTTTATGAAATAAACACAAAAAGAAAACTCAAGCCTAACATTGAATCTGACCTTTTCGCATTATATGATTACAATCAAAATATTGGTCATTAAACGAGATTGTAGTTCTATCCCAATGGTAATACTTACCTAAATATGGCCATAGAAAGATCGAAATTATAAATAAAACCTCTATAAAATGACATTTGGTAGATTTATCGTTTAACCTATAATGTGGGTATTGTATAGATATAATACTAGAAACAGAAAAAAGGTTAGTTCTATATAATATACAGCACGTATACATATAGTAATAAAGTATAAGTCTAAGGTATAAGTACTCGTAGTTTAGATGCACGTCAATCAAGCACGTTAAATCTAGTGATGTACCTACTCTGTCTGTAGTGTCGATAAATATCTATACTTACATTTTATTTCATGACTTATCTGCACATTATCAGGGAACTAACAACCATTTACTTTTAACTTCCCTCGAAGTTATTTATTTCTCCAGTGAGAATACATCCCGTCTCTATTCCCAATATAAAATAATACTTACCTTTAAATCTTCAAACAAACCTGTAGCCTACACTTACCACATCATCCCATCTTACCGACACGATGATCGAAGGGTTACCTGCAACAAACGAAATTCTCGTTATTCATCTGAGGCGCAGTCATTGACTCCTGTGGGAGTTTCGAGATGAATTTATTGTTTGTAGAACCTTCGAATGTCCTTGAGAGGGTCCGGCGGAACTGTCCAACGGGATAGGGACACACGGCCAGCCGGACCGAGTAGCACAGTTAGCCGGTGCTACCGTAACTGGGTCATCCTATATATATGGTGAAGTTCAAGGCACAACACTCATTGCAAGTCAAACTCTCGCACGAGCAGCACGCACTTTCACCGGTGATTAGCTCAAGATAACAGTGTTCAGTGCTAGTGATAGCCAGTTCGGTGAGACAACAGGTAAGCGATTTTGGGAGCAGTGCTATTCGGATCGCGATTCGGAGATTCCGGAACCGGGAGAAGCGGAAATGTGAAAGTTATCGGCGCGGACGCAGATCGAGCGCGCCTGAATGTGACCGTGTGATTGTAGTTGTTTTACAAGTGATTTTGGTGATTGATGAATGAGTAGTTTTTATTTACAGAATTTTTAACGTGAAAATTATTATAGACTTATTTTGAGTAAATGTTACAAATGTGAGTGAGGTAACGAGCAGCAGGATTAAAAAAAAAATTTAGTTCTATCTACATCTTGCGCAGTAAAAGTAATGAAATGTAGAGTTCAGATAACTTTTATGACTTATTTCTAACAGAATTGTTAAAAATAATTGCTTTTACGAGCTTTTCCTAAACGATTTTTTTTTTTTTTTACTCTCGCATTTATTGGTAACTTTCATTAGCATGTTAAACAACCATGATTTTCTAAGTTTATATTATTATTAATTAATAGGCTAATAAGGAAATATGATTACCTACATAATACAATCTGACTAACTGCGCATATCTACACAATTATTACGTAGGTAGGTAAGTAGTACCTATACTAGCACTAACTTTAACTGTACCTAAGTATGTAGAGTCACTACAGTTAAAATATAATTCAAAAGTAGATACCTACCTACATACGAGTATAAAACACAAACGCTAATTTATTATACCTAAGAATTAACTCAATTAACAGTTGGATGGTTCTTATGTAGGTACCTACAGCTTTTAGCAATCTTAGGACATACAAACACAGGTTGTTACACCACACACACATAGGTATCAGCCTATTGGCAGCTTAGATGAATATTAGCAGTCTACATCTGGACGCATGCCTCTCCCAGGGAACGCCAAAGGGCTACTGCCATTGCGGGGTTTTGCCGCAGCTACCACGCTGGGCAGGGTTGGTGTCCGCAGTGTCATCTTAGAACTAATTTTGTCAATACGAGGTGCTGCTGTCTACCTCGCGGAAACCCCTAATTGTCTCTTACACACAGGTAGACATCGGTGCTGTTGTTCTTTGCCAACACCACGCGGCAAACATCACAAACTCATATACCTAATATTGTGTCCTGACTGAGCAATGTCTCGACAATCTTCTCTCTCTACAGAAGCAAATGAATAAAATAAATTATGTACCTAAATATTAGTTCCGCATTCACTGTGTTCCTGAATCGCCATAATCCACAATCGTGACAATACATAAGTACCTACCTACGATTCCCGGCTCTTTTTTAATTAAAAATAATAAAAAAATTATTAAAAAAACAAGGGATTTTTAATTTAAAAAAAATAGTTTTGACATTTAGATAAAATATAACAAAAGGAAAAGAGAATAAAGATCATCCTAGATGTAAGAATGGATGAGAGAAGGCAGTAGATATGGAAATGGGTATTGATTATTTATTGATTGATTGTGAATTCAAACTATTTCTGTTTTTATTCTGTTGCCTCCTTTAACTGTCGTTTCAAATTGAATCTAACTAAGCTTAACTTAAGCAGTTCAGCCCATATAAAACCCATGCTTCTACCTTCAACTTGTCTAACGTTCGTATATCTGTGTTTCCATTAAGGTAGGGTTGCCATCTCAAAACTTTGAAAGCCAAGATTTGAGGAAGAAATACCAGGACATTTCGATTAAAAGCCAGAACTATATAGGTACATGTGCGAGCCCAGTGACAATACGATTGGAGGAAGTTAGTGGCGTGCGAATTTCAAAACATAGGTCTTTAACACATTCAGTGCCGGTGACTACGTATTTGCTTCTTTTAGGCCTTCTAGAGGTGCCGCTGATGCTTATTTGCCCGATGCATCCTGCACCCTTACAAAATCAGCCGACAGCGATACAAATAATATAATAAATTAATAATATATTAAATGTGTCAAAATATAAACATATTTTCACGCACACACATGGTGTGTGACCAACTTTCGCTAGCACCAAACAAACAGTATTGCTCACTTGCAAGGAAACTCGCTTTCTTTATCACATCCATCGACTCTACATTATTTTACTAGTACCCACATAAACACCCTACAATCCAGTCGAGCCATCATGCCAAAAATAAGAAAAGTGGTGAAAGAACAATAGTTATGCATATTTTTTTAATAGTTTATCCCGAAGGAAAGGCAAGGGGAACTAAGCCCATACAGCCTTTGTCTTTAGTAAATGATTTCTGGATTTATGATGGATGATAATGATGATGAATGGAAACATCGGGAAAATCCTCAAGAACAAGTGTAAAATTAGTAAAAATGAAAAATAATTGCAGAAATAACTTACATGAGCCCATGAAGAGATCGTATTCCGACTAAAGTTTTACTCGGGTTACCTGCATATAAAACCATGCATACACACTAGATTCACATCACAAGCAAACAAAATATTACTTATCTACCAGAAAACATCACTACGGACACATGCAAGCCATTTACAAATTAATTTTGATTTTCACAAGAAAATTAAACCCGCACCCTTCCAGCTTTTCCCAACGAATCAGTTGTGCATAAAGTGGCACACTTAATTTTTTTTTTTTATACGTCGCGCCGATGGACGTCGACGACGACGGTGGCTTTATCATGCAAATAAAAAAACCTTCACTTTCTAAACGATGCATGTGAGAACACGCTCATATTTTCACCCTTGGATTAGGCATGGCCGGAGACAATATAAAGTATATCTTATATGGAACAAAAACATCACAATTCGACACAACAATGCGTCGCCAAGTGTTATAACGCGTTAGCACCTATTAGAAACGGTTTTTAAATCACTTAAAATGTTAATGATATGGGAATGCGCCTTTTATGACAGCGACACTTTATTAACAAATAGGTATTCCAATAAGCATATATAAATTAAAACAAGAGACATATAACATTTTACCAAATCTGCTTTAGATACTACCTGCCATTGAAGCTATACTATACCGTAAAAAATGAGTAAATACTTATTTAGCATTACCTACTTATGTAGTTAAGTATAAGAGAGGAGATACCAAATCCCTGGGTATAAGCTCCTTCTTTGATCTTAAAGTATCGACCACGTAAGTAGCTAGGTATAAATGTTCGGGAGATGAATGAACCTATGATAATTATCAAGTAGAATTTTCCTCTAGAAATCGAACGAATGATAGTTACCGCGCATTTGCCATCCGGCCGCGCGCCCCGCCGCGCCGCGTCGCTCCGTAGCGCGTGCTACGTACGAGCTACAATAGAGTTAACTGTGCAAATACCTCAAATCAAGCAAATACTCGTACCTATATTTGCAAACGACTAGCGTTTTGTGATTTTAATTTTTTTTTAAAGATCTATATTATATCTAGGGACTTCAGTAGATAATTTTACGTGTGCTAAGTTATTTCATGCCCCCATTTGCAACAGCATGTACAGATGAGTTCAAACTCTAAATTGAGGCAATATGAGTAGCTAACTGATAATGAATTAAGGCCGACCAACAGCAGTGGCATTTAGATTAATCGATTGCAAATCTTTTAACGGTTACAATTAGTTCCTCCTTAACTGTTCCACAGTAAATAGACCGCGGCAGATTCTTCCAATAGGTACTCACGCGTACTGACATAGCTAAAAGAAATACTTATACAAGATTCATCAGGTACATACCTTATTATTAAATGATACTTTATATTTACGAATTGGTAGAAAAACACATGCATTAAATTATAATACTTAGAAAAGATTTCCTAAAAATGAGCGCTAATATCACTAAAAACGCTAAATAGCGCTAAAAACATACCTAATATCACCCAGCACATGCTCATCGTGATCATTATTAGTAGTCATGCAAAAATTCATAATAATAAAAACTGATTTATGGCCTAAATATAGAAATACCCAACCTATAGGTAGGAACATTATGTGCATTTCTCTAAAATTTTAAGATTCTTAGTTAAAATTAAAACATTATCTTAATAACAATTATATCCGATCGATAGCCATTAGTCTTTTTTAAAATACATTTCCGTGGTTTATTTAGTAATGTTACTACAATATGTGGTAGAGTGGACGAACTCTACGCGCGTCATAGTGGAAAGTGGAAGGAAAGCTGTCTCACTGAACGGCTAGTGTGTGTGTCCTTTAATGGCAACATTGGCTAGACTTCATGCTATGGTTATCATATTAAATATATCTTCTTCATATAAGTATACGTAAATATACAAATTTTAATTACCTATATTGTTTAAAAAAAAGTTGAGAACAACAGGATGTTGTGTATATAGATGATTGATATCCCAAAACGCTTCAACATAACCCTTACATAAAGAAACTTTTCTCTTTTTGGAATATGTACCTTCAAATCCGGCTCCATGATTAATTTGGACATTCAACTTGATGCCCAAGTCTTTAGATAGACAGGGACAGGGATACAAATTAAAGACATTATCCGATGGTTGATAACTTTGATAAGCCCTTCAGGGTACTTGTACATCATAGTTCATAGAACGGACGTGAACGAACCATCTAACCGACCACTTATGATCCAAAAAACTAAAGTGAAAGTTGTGCCACGAAACATCTCGTCATTCACTTGTTGGGTAACCGAAATGAGTAATACGAAAAAATATCAACACCGGCATCGCTTTCGGAGCGATTTGAATTCATGTGATGTTATTATTGCTAGCGTTCTTCAATACTAGTGGATACCTGAAGATATTCTGTCAACAAATACAGTGTAGGGTTGAAGTGTTATACCCAAAATAACCTCAATATCAAGATAAGGTCCATGTGTGAACCCTGGTTTTTGGGCTTTGATAGAATTTTGAATTAAACATGTCTATTGGTTTCTCAAAGGGGGCCCAATTCAACTGAAGCTGACTTTTAATATCTTTTTCTAATTATTTCAACAATATTTCGAAACTCGTAAGTTAACTCTCCCTGCAACCACCGAGGTCCAATTAACTATAATGTATAACTAAAGACTTTATGCTTAGAATCCACCACATTTAGGTAATCATCAAATCTACCACCAAGATATGAAATGAGATCTAAGTTAAAAATACACGAGTCTGATAACTGGCCCACACTTGTGTTCATTTAAATTCAAAGCTTCTTACTTAAAATATCTTGAATTACCTAATTGTACTGCGTTTTAAGCAATAGTTAAATAATAATTTTAGTCTATTAATGCAATTATGTACCTACTAATATTATTTGAACGTTAAGTACCTACTTGACGTCACCCGCATGCAAATGAGTTGCCTTCGTAAGTACGAATTGAGAATTTGAAGAAGTAGGTGATCGTGTCAGTAGATGCATCTCGTATCTGGTATACCGTTCGAACCACATCGAGAATCACTTGTAACGGTCTGTACATACACCTACTTTAATAACTAGGCACTTAGTTACTATAAGTAGTTAGAATTTATTGATCAATAATTTGTTAAACATGCGAACAGTCAATGAACTTAACCATCATAAATAATATTGTACCTAGTCAAAGTAGGCAAATTATAGTCAAATAATTGTACGAAAATTATTAACGCAAAATACTCATCAAGTGTTAACGAGTACTCTTGTACTTAATAATATGCTGTGCCAATAAAATGCATACTTAACACCGAAGAACACAGAATTAAATACATCGGAATATCATTTCATGTTCATATCCGCGTACAAACACGCACAGTTGCCGACTGTGCACGGTTTTAGAAAGCGGATTGCACGCTGGACCGGTCACTGAGTGGGCGAAAAACGAGCCAAAAAACGCGGAACGCTAAGACGAGAAAACGATTTTATGTAACGCATCAAATTTCTCATTTGCCATTACATCCTCCGCAACATGAGATCTAAAACCGAGCGTAAAGGAAAATTGTTTGCAGAGAAATCTGCAACTGTTTATTTTTCCACGGTAAATTTCCGATGAAAGTAGGGAGCGAGTTGGTCACAGAGTAATAGCAGGTCTGAGTCGTTCAAGTCCTCCGAAATTAGAAAAACGTTAACCTTGCATGGCAGTTGCGCACACGCAACCGGCCCTCGTGGCTTTCACCTGTTCGCCATGTTTGCCGCGCCTTACCCAGTACCTTGCACTTCTTTGCTATTCTTTGCCACTTGATATACCTATTTAGGTTCATCAGTTAATCGAAGATAAAAAAAGTATCAAAAAAGGTCGAAATTGATAAGATAAGCGACATGAAAAAACTGCATCACACACTTGATGTGAGACACTTGCTTAGCTTATTAAAAATACCATTTGATTGCGCGTCGAAAGTGAAGGGTTTACGGGCGGTGCTTCGCCAAGTTCAGTGGCTTTGGCGGCGCAGGCGCAGGGTTACTGGGTCAAGGGGTCGATGCCATTTCACCCCGCTTGGTAAAATCGAAAACTATCGATAACAGGCCCTACACTCTTCGAAAGTTGAAGTTCCATTTATACATACCCGTATAGAATTGCACCCATGCGATTTCCTTTTAATAATCTGATATCTCTGTTAAATAAAATATCAATGATAGTTGAGGTTTAAAACAGGAAAATTCACAAAAGCACTATGGATTTGAAAGGCGGAAGAAATAAGTAGCGACAGAACACATCAGTGTTGTAGCTTTCTCTTTAGGATTTAAATGAGCAAGGTCATAAAGAAAATAATTTATTGCCAGTTTATATATTGAAAAACTGTATACCGTATTAGATAGTACAGTAGAGTGCATTTAAAGAGGCAATAAGTCCGGTGGTTTACTATTAAAGTGTAACAAAGAATACATAAAACATAAGTTGTGACGTTTCCTGCGTTGCGACAACAAATTTCTCCGGAGAGAATCTAAGACGTGCGCGCTGTCCCCGGCGACGCATGTTGCAACTAATATATCCCGTCGTCACTCAACTTGCATATTTTCAGTTCTAATTTCTTGAGTATTTAAAACAGAACTCTTTTTTCCGGCCACAAATCACGCATCGTGATTCCCAATCTGATATCCTTCATAAATTACGTAGTATTACATCAGCCATTTTAAGAGCCAGTTGCGACGTAAATAGGGGTCGAAGAAAGTAGACTAGATACAACGGCGCGGGCACAAGTCGTAACCGTTACTATTTACGTCAATTTATATAACTAGCACCTTATTAAAGCAGGTGCAAGAGGTGACATCCCAACAACAGTTAGTGGAGACCGGGTTACCTGTATTCGAGAGCCGGACGAAGTTGTTAACACACTTCGATCCGGATTGGCATCGTGACCAAACTGGCTGTTTGGTCAATGAATTCAAGCGAATTCTTCGAATATTTTCTAAGGTCACCGGCCGTCAAGGACTTGTGCCACTTTTGTGTGTACAAATGTATGTTTATGATGATACAAAAACAGATATACTTACCTAGGTATTTACTGCAATGTTACTTACCCATCTACGTTTCGCCATTGAAACATATAAGTAGGGGAGATGGAGGCACCTTAGCACAAGGGCAGATTTGAACATGTTGATTTCTGAACTCAGCTTTATGTTAATATATACCGCAACTCTATTTTAATATTGGCAATAATGGCTATAACAAACGTCAAGTCACAAAGCGACAATATATGACATATATATGAATATGTGACAGGTCCCACTTAACATATAGGCTACTTTTTATACCGGGAAAATATATAAATAATTTCGACATTTTGTTTTTTCCGCAATCCACGCGGACGGACGTCCACTAGTCAAAAACGAAAAACCGACTTTCACCCCTATATGCCAAAACTCGAGCTTACTAAAGTAAAATTTTGCTAAAATATATGTTACGTTATGCCGTGTACGAAGTTTAGAAGGCATAGTATTGTCAGATTTAGATGCCAGCAAATTATTAAATCGGCCACATGACGAAAGGGCACAGAGAGAAATGACTAGGTTTCTAAATTTAACGTCTGACAATATAAGCAACATATAATTACAGTCCTTCTTCCTGCCCTGTTCCCAATCATTTTACCTCTTCCTCTTACTTCGGACACGGCTTAACGCAACATATAATTATACGACTTAATTTATTATCTTATTATCTCTATCTTCATAAGCCTATTGAAGTCCACTACTGAATCTAGGCCTCCTCCTGTCATAGGGCGATTTTGTTACTAAAAAGTTCCACTATCTGTTTTTCGGCGGCTCCATCATTAGACCCTCGTTTCCTTCATATTATATGTGTAGCAGATAATTAAGATATTATATATTATAAAATATTAATAAGAAAATGAAAAAAAAATTACCTGAGTTAGATTTGAACGACGACTATATTGTATTTGAGCCTCTGTTCACATTTTGCTAAGATATCATAATATGGCAAGGTACGAGAAGATACATATTTATAATAGTCTTTAAATGTGGAAACTTTCAAGTGGCAAATAGTTGCATATGTTGTAATAATCTTAGTTATTGTCAACCGTTTGTTGCCCGAATAAAATAAAATACTCGTAGAGAATCTATTTCCAAGAGACTTGAAATCACATGTTTATTTTTCAAAATTGTATGAATATTCCTGAGTTGTTTAGGAATTCTCCATACTATCTGGAAAAATAAACATGTGAATTCGAGTTTAATTTTTTTTCGATAGGTTCCTTTTAGTGGGCTATTTATATAGCTTTTCGCTTAACATACTACTTTTGTTACACCTGTATAATTTTAATAACAATAAAGGAATACTCTTGTGCAATATGATTATTTTTGTTAACAAACAGGAAGTCGGACACAATTAAAAAAACTATAATTTTTATTTTTGCTAATGCAAAATTTAACTTTGAAGTTTCGTATAAGTTTATTTTATATTTTAATAGCAATAAATATAATTATTATACTCTATCCTCTCTTTATTTTCCATTTTTCAAAACTGACCTATGTCGATTAAAATGTGCCCCTGGGAAGGCAGATTTGAACAAATTTGATAAAAAAAAACACATTTTTCTCTTTAACGTTCTCAACAAATTAAAACATTTCATCATTTTTATATAAACAAAGGAGTAAGCTAATAAAAATACGTCTTTTCAATTTCTCTTTACAGTTGATTTTTTATGAGTCCAAATATGAAATATGTGCTAATGTGCCTCCTTCTCCCTTACCTAGCAGAGTATTCAGAATTAAAATTATGTTACTTTTTTACACTTAGGTACTTATAATTCAATTTAGCAATTATTAAGTGAGTTGTCTGTGTCTGTTTCTAAGTACGCTAAAGATTAATACGAAAATAGTTTATTCCTCTTAAATTGCCTCCGACAAATTACTTTAAAGACTTCCCCTAATTAAGAGGCCCAGTATCCTCGTAAAAATACACCTCAGGCAGGTCGGGCCACTTTCTAAGCAAGTCCAAACGCAGGCAATCAATTCTCGTGAATCACTTATCAGAACACTTTCTATTCGTCGCTCAATGAGCGAGCTCACAATTAAATAATATCGCTACGAGTTCAACGTTTATGTTATGTTAGGTATTTATGAAGCTCATCGCTATTATAAAGACTATAACTTTCGAAAATAAGATTACGAGTATATGAAATGTGATATCTTTTAAACGATGCGCACTATTTCGCTTGAATAGAATACACGAATGTGTTAAGTAATAAAATATATTGGGATTTAACGTCGATTCCGGCAGTCACACTTAAATCTAGACGTAAATTAGTCCTAAGTACCTGTCCTTTTCTTTCTCAGCCATTTTTGTTGAGAACGGACAGAGAGATAGACCTGACTTAGGTTTACGTTTAAGTGTGTGTGACGGTCATAATCGACCCTATTGGCACCTATGAATGACGAAAAAACATGTGTTTTAACTAAACTAATTAACTTATTACACATTAAATTGTGTACTTATGTACTTACATAATCCTTCTTTTGTCCACAGTAAGTCAAAATGCAGCAGAATCTAGCAGGATGGGCGCTTTTAGCCCTGATCAGCTCGTCGTCAATTTTGCATACGCTGGCGTACCCGAAACAAGTACCCCTTATTTCACAGGTAACAGCTAGTATAAATCTCTATATTATTTTACCAGAATTATCTTAAAAGTATACTTACCATTTAGGTAGGCTATAAGAGCTTATTCAGTTTGTTTTCTCCAAAAGTAGACCTTCTTGCTTAATTAATTGGTACTCTTGCCCATATTTTACGTTTACCCTAATGTTTACGAGGACAAAAAAACATTTTTCTTTACATTTATTGCAGGCCACAAGCAACGTCAGAACCCACAGTCCTCAGTCTCAGTATTATACCGATGCAGTTCAAGAATCACATGAAAGAAAATTCGCAGAAAAACCAAATGCTCTTAAAAAAGTTGCGTTAGACGACATCGACGACATCCAGACAAACTCCATCTCCGAAGGAAGTTTTTCATGGTCAAACATGCTAGGTAGTCAGTATTTTCATTTAGTTATTTAAATATCAATCAACGAGCTATCGAAATCGGTACAGTCAAAAGTTGATTTTACAATTTGGTCACCTAAAAATATATTAAATCCTGTTACTCACATTTCAGGCTTCAATATTTATGTTAACACTTTTTTGAAAGACGTTGTATTGATTTGTGATTATTTAAAACACTACTGTCGTTTTATTTAGTTTAATGACTCTGCAGGTATGTTAATGCAAATGATCTTCAACCCTGGCACAACTGGACCTAACAAGAGTGACAGCCTGGACACCGACTCAGTGTCTCCCTCCCCCTGGGCTAACCTTCTCTCAATGGGCCTCAAGATCTTAACGGCCATCCTTGGAGGAGGAGCATCCAGCGACGGTATCGACAAAGTTGACAATGGCTCTTCGCCAATGCAGGTACTATACTCAAATCCATATTTCAAACAATCAATTGAAACATTTATTTACTATCATTACACAAATCAAGCAAATGTAAAAACATACTAACCGTTCTGTAGATATTGAGAATACTGACAATATAATTTACATAAACAATAGTCCAATAATGTATAAAGCACCTCCAAGGTTCCTCACATGTAGCAGGAGTGAAATATCCACAAAGTAGTTAATAGTACCTTTATTCACTCAAGTATCACCTAAAATCATGGGATTAGTTCACATGTAAAATTAGTTAAAGAAACCAAAATCTTTGAAGTAATCCCAGACCGAATGTAAATAATAGAATTTGGTTACGGAGACGGTATCGCTTATCGCTTGCTTCAGGGTATTTTGGCCGCGGTTCTGTCAACGGTGCTCGGTGCTAAAGATCCCGACCAAGTAGCATCCATGGCAAAGCAAGCTGGAGAGGTATGCCCACCTTTCCTTTCCTACATTAATATACAATTAAGTACGCCTCACTAAGTCACTACAATAACATTTTACTCTAATACTTTTTAATACAAATCTATTATTTTTCGGTAGCACGATACGTTACGATTCATTGTAATGTTCCAGTTCATTAACATCGTCGTCAACTTGTTGGATGCCCTGAAGACTTCCTTCTCCCATCGGTCCATGGCTGCCAGGTCTCTCGGCCGTAAGGACTCTGTGAGTGACGCCGCCCTCGCCGGTATTGCTATGTTCAAGACTTACGTCAGATCCTTCGGCACAAACGACGACAAGTGCCTTCAGAAGTACGTCTGCGATGCCAACAACGAATGCTCTTCTGACATCGGTCCCAAGAGCGTCTTCTGTCAACTTGGAACGTGAGTAGTCTTTTGTTTTCTAGCTGGCCAAACAAGACAACTTTTTAAATTAGCCTACTCATAGTAACAAAATCTTCCTTTATTTGTGTCAAATTACTAATTAATCGAGCTTTTTGATAGGTTTTGTTTAAAGGTTTTCAGGCAGTTATATTTTTGTTTTTCAGTTATGCTACCAGTTTCGTCTTGGAGAGGCAATCGGCGGGCACTTTCGAAGATTTCTATGAAGCGGGTCGTCGCGGACGCTCTGGCAGCGACTGCCGTCAATTCTATCTTCAGTGCAACGAAGTCTAAATCCATCCTAGCTGCCACGTAGCACCACCAAACTTTAATTAGTAGGTACGACAAATTCGATGAAATATGCGATTCAGACGACTAAATTTCAACAAGTTATATTAAAAATTATTGTGTACTTTTGAGATGGAAGTTCTGCACATTTTGAATTTGCCATTAAATATTGGCATATTGTGCTCATAATAGGTCCATCGCTTTTGAGGGACCTCATTTCATGACAGGGACATGAGCTCGTCGAATTTAGGAATTTTAATAATTTATTTAAATTATTTATTTAACTTATTTTAGAGATAAATAAATAGGCATTGTATAAAATAAAGACAACTATGCAATAATGAGATTATTCCGTCCAGTAAATTTTGGTCCAGTGAAAGCAATGTTAAATATATAATTAAGTTTTGTTAATTGTATAAACGTTAAAAATATCCGCCAGTTTAACGATTAATTAACGACTGATGTATAAAATGTGATATAAATAAATATTTATATCACCGATTAGTAGTATGTATAATTTATGTGTGATAGAAATGTATGTTTGAGGACGTCCTTGTGTGTATGTGTTGTAAAATAAAATACTTAATGTTATAAATAAATTCTTTCATTTCCTATCTAGTAAGAAGGTACCTATACCCTAAGTAGGTGTCCAATAATCACCTGCGAATATAATCACCTGGGTGATCAGAGGCGACTCAAATAAAAAAGTATTTAGTATCCTAGGTGATATCACCTGGGTGATCAAAGTGGAATAGACCCCTAGGCTACCCGAGTTTAGCCTAGTTTTATTAAACGGTTCTAGAAAATCACAAAGTGAAACACCGCTATAAAGTAACATCGTATCTTGACATGTCAGCAACTAGAGCATGACTTATGAGATGGGTCCCATGCGCTTGCGCAGGCTGTCATTCAAACCTTGACATTCACATCAAGTGCCTGTGACAGTAGTATAGAGTTAAATCTAGTATGACAGTGAACGACTTCATGGCTCAAGTGGGAATAGGACCCAAACTGACGGAAAGGTAAGTGATTGATATCGAATACACCTTTTTCAAACCTATCGATTGAAACCGTTTAGGTACGCTTTTGTATACTCATTGTTATTAGGTCAGCAATGACCGCGACTAGTCCACATAGTAGCTACAAAATAAGCTACAGTTACAAATTTTAAAAAGATATTACTTAATCTCAGCGCTTTCGGTTGTCATTGACCAAAACCACACCCTCAACATCAAAAATCGCAATATACCTCAGTCATCGGCGCAGCGTCGCGACCGACCTTTGCGATTGTAAAAATTGCAGTAGGTACGAATTTTCGCGATGGTGAAGAAAGTAAGTATATATGATGAATGACATCGCAGGATAAATTCCTTTCCGCTTTTTTATATCATACTCTAGAAAATGGTACGATTGGCATCATAAAAATGAATAGCCGTATGAAGATTTATTAAACATTGATTGCAAAGACTGGTGAAATTACGTACTTACCTACCAAGGTAGTGAAGTGACACAAGCGAGTCCACAGGACATTTTACGATTTACTCAGCGTCCGATTCAGTTACTTATGGAGGGATGTTCTGTAAACCTTAATCGTATTTTAACGTGATACGTTTATATGATAGTAATTCATAATCGATGTTTTAATGTATGGTGGGTGGGCTAATTACTTACATGGAAATTATCTAATTAGAAGTTGGAGCGCTTGAGTAAATCCCAAAATCCGACCTTGCAGAGCCAAAAGATAAAGTCAAGAATTACAAATTTCACGTTACCTAATTGTGAAACATTTTTAGGTATGGAGAGTATCCCACTCCAAATCACGATCAGCAAGTGTACTATGCATACGAACCGCCTGGCCAACCCACGTATACCAAACCTGTGGCATCACCAAAGCAGTAAGTATTACATACATATATAATCACGCCTTTATCCCTTACAGGATAGGCAGAGAGCACCAAGGGCCGATAGAACCAAATGGTGCCACTTCTAACCAATTTTGAGGGTATAGTTGAGATATACAAGTTCAGTTAGTAGTGACAGGTGGTAAGCCCCCCTACAAAACACCAAGACCCTCTTGTTCCTCTACTGACTTGTACAGTATGCCCGTGAAGAGAAGCAGCTGTAGTATTATACGTTTTTTTTACTCCCAGCGCAGCATAGAAGAATTAAGAAGTATTAAATCTAATAATATAGCCGACGCTATTTACTCTAGCATATAAAGGCCTCGTCATCAACATGCGTACAAGCAGGAAAGACTTAATTATTTCTACAAAATGTGAGAGACGGGTTTTAGCGTTCGGACGCTTACTCAAAAACCAAGCGTGAAATAATAAAACTAGTGTATATTTTAATATATATGTGTTACCCTCTAAAAGCTTTAAATAAATACTATTGTATTATATTACATTTCGAACCGGCACAATTTTCCTTTTCAGTGGACACGGCGGGGGTGGCAAAGGCGGTGCAGCAATGTCGGCGTTGACGCTTCTGGCCTTTCTGTTTTACTTGCACATACTGCAACAGTGTATAAAAGAACAAATGACGGCTATGAGCACGCCTCAAGTCATGATAATGACAGCCGGCCGGGAGGGTGAAGCAGAGGTGTCAAAACACGCCAAAATCGACAAAACCGGCACCAGCGAACGCAAGGACAATAACGTTGAAAATTACGACGAAACCGACAGTTCAAATGGCTTAATGAAAGTTCAAACAGCCGAACATACGCCGAAAAATTCTCAGCAATACCGACGTGTCATTCAAAGTCACGGCAACCGCAGTCTTTCCTTTCCCGGTTTTGTAAACGCAATGGACGATAGTTAAAAGATGCGAAATAAAAAATAAAACGATATTGTTCTTAGTATAAGTTTCTTTATTAAATAAATCATTATTATTCAACTTCCTGCCCACATCAAAGACAAGTATGCTTAGAAGGTAAATAAATCTCGTGAAAGTAGTAATTCAGAGGTATACATACTTACCAAAATATTACAAAGACGAAAACGTACCTACACTATGGTCGATTCCAGCAGTCACACTTAAATCTAAACGTAAAATTAGTCCTACCTGTCCTTTTCTCTCTCAGCTATTTATGTTAAGAACGGAGAGAGATAGACCTGACTAAGATTAGGTTTAGGTTTAAGTGTGACTTCCGGAATCGACCCTATTATCACATTTAAATTAGACTATTTACAGTACGGTATAACTATTGCAGGGTTTCTTAAACATATTTCTAGATGAAAAGTCATGACAATGATTTCGATAGAAAAATTAATATTACTCAAAGATATGACATAACTAAGAATCACACAACTCAAGCAGAGTGCAATTTAGGAGCACCATCCATCACCGAATGTCCAAATAATCCTATCGAAAATAGTTTGAAAAACCCTGACTAACAACATAGATGCTCATCTAAACCTATTACAATTTGTATAGTAGGAAATACCTTGGTACACGGATTTCTGGGCATCACAACGTAAACTAAAAAAATACAATACTAAAACGCGTCATTTTGCCGGTGTCATGCTAGAATGGAATATGTTAGAACCCTCCAAGTATCCAGTTTAGAATGTGGAACTGGAAAGAGCCCTTGTCAATACGTAAAAAAAAACATAGCAAGCCCTCACAATACTGTGAAATGAGGCTATCATGGTTACCTTCCTGCAACTACGAATAGAATACCTTAAATCTTTACCTATGCCTCTGTAAATATTTTGCTTGTCTACTTCATATCGGCAAGCCCAGGAGTCCGTTACCCAACTCACAAGGGTTTTTTTTTCGCTTTTTGATTCCCTAAAATACAACAGTTTATATTTAACCTCTAGAGGATGACAATTTTATACAATGCAGCAGTGCAATATTTTGCGAGTCAAATACGTAAAAGCTGTCAAGTGTCAAACACGTAACTAATAAATTCATCAGTAGACTAACAAGCTCAAAAGTGTGTAATATTATTTAGTATTGCATCTACTATTGTCACATCCTGAAGAGATATATGGAAAAGTTAAATTAACTGCCTAAAATGCATTTTATTATGATAATCCGATATAAAATCACAAAACACACAAACACGAAAATGCATAAATCAAAGGTAAATTAGAAATTACTATTCCCTTTTGTGTAGGTGTAAAGTGCACTCCAACACATTACACATTACGTGCAATGTGCAAGCATTTGGAAAATAGTTGAAAAAATTAAGTGTTATTAAGAACATTTAGTCTAGCTAGCGTATACTTAAGATTGAAAAATATTTAAAACTAGCATAATCAACGAATATGAATTGAATTTAACTGACACAATTTTCTACCTATTATTCTACATAAAAGTTTCAAACAACGTTTGCAGTTCATAGTCATAACGGCTTTCTTCTTATCTCTGAAGCAGTAACACAGTTTTAATGTGATCTTGTGACCCGCACACTATTTTTATCAAGCTCAATACTAGCTTTTACCAAACCCGTCTATTTGAATGAGAACTACAGTTCACACACGACAAGTGGCATTGTAGTTCTAAGCTTGACCACTAGATGGAAACACAAAAGAAACCTATACAGGTTGTAACAAAGGGAGTATGTTAAGCGAAAGGCTATGTAAATAGCCTACTAAAATGAACCAACACACAAAATTTCACACTCGAAATCACATGATTTCGAAATAGTATGGAGAATTCCTAAACAACTCGGGAATGTTCATACAATCTTGAAAAATAAACATTTGATTTGGAGTCTCAAATTTTGCAAATAGTTTCTCTGTAGTGGGCTATTTACATAGCTTTTCGCTTAACATACCCTTTCTGTTACACCCTGTATATGTATACTAGTTGCGTCTAACGCGCTCGATATATTTAGTTTGCGTGAGCGCACTAGACCCCATAGTGGGATCGGTCATACGGTTCCAGTCGGTCTGGCCCACTACAAACCCGATGGCCCGCATCTTCTCTTGCTTGTTCCTCTCCTCTAGATCGGCCCAGCGTACCTGTTGTAAATCACAAATGATAAAACCGCCCACTCTCTGCCGCAATAGTGCAACGAATAACTCTTTTGATTATCTTTTCTGTTTTTCAATCAACATTATTATCGTTGTAAGTAGCCGCGAAAGTTTCGCGTTAAGATGTGAATGTAATTGACAGTACCCATTTACACATGACATTACTCTCCAAAACACATTGATTTTTTTAATAATGTCTGAAGACCCTCAAAAAACAGTATATATTGCTAGAAATGTAGGTAGAAGAGATAAACCACCATGATATGAGTCGAATTTTCACATCACATATTTCTTGAATTTCGAAAGAAACTTCAAATAAACTATAATGAGAAATAGATTCAAAGAAAACAATAGGTAAATAAGATAAAACAAAACACAATAAGAACATGTAGATTTTTTTCATATGTAAAGTACGCACTATGAAAATGTTCAAATGATCGTTGTCAAAAACGAAATATCAGTAATTCGTAAATCGCGAAGAACCAGTGAATGAATAAACTTTACTATAAAATAAAAGCGTCGCTAGTAGGAAAGGTACCTACTTATTTCTTAAAAATATTTCATTATTGTAGGTATAATTTTAAAAACGTGTCAATAATACATACTTAGATACCTTAAATTAAAATGGCTAACGCCAAAACAGAGATACGTTATATTTTTACGTCAACGCAAACAAATAAAAATATTGCAGCATTGGACGCAAAAACAAACTCTTCGAAAAGCTATGTAAAAAAAGAATGCTGTTTTTAGTGAAATAAAGGCATTTCTTTTCCGAAAAACGTAAAACGACCGACATTGGTACCCGCGACTTAGAGCTAAGAAAGGATTAGATCGGTCATACTTACAGTCTTTTTCCCTGGCTTGGCGGACGTCGGCTTCCAGTCGTCTAGTTGTAGGTAGTCCTCCATGCTAAGCTGGGATGGCCGGAGCGGTTTGCTGGTGCCGTCGAGCCTCGCTATAACAACACATCCGCGTATTCAACACCACACACTTTACATTGCACTTATAAGAGGGTAGTTGGATGACGTCACGTCAACAACGTGTTACGAACATCTTTTCTTACGTCGAATCAAAATTTTTCGATGAAAATACGTCTTAAAACTATGTTAATATACCTGGATCGTGTATTTTTTTTACGCATCGTATTTTTTTTGTTGCTATTCAAACGAGACGCGTAGCCCTATAGAAAATTCTATAGGACTATTTAAAAACGTCGAAATTACACATTAAAGTAGGTATTAATAAAAAGAAAAATGACCCAAACGTACCTAGTTTCGTCGCGTCGTCCATTTTCTCCCATTTTGAGGTGAAAACTGTTTTCGACCTGAGACGAAGGAGCACCTTACGAATTTAGTATAAACGCTGGAAATAAACGGATTAAGCTAACCTATCCTACTATATTCAATATACTTTTAGACGACTTGTGATAAATGTAATATTTGTCTATGCCCAGTGATATCTCTATGCAGACGAGTATTCATTAAATTGTAAGTGTTACTTTTTTCTCTGAGATGATTTGTTTTTTTTTTCAAGATACTGCCGCAGTCTGCTGGATACCATATAGTATTAATAACAAACATAATATAAATTCAGGAATTGTTAATCTTGTTAATCTCCCACCCACTTAATCCTTCAATAAATCATACAAGACTCTTGAAATTGATCATCCATCCGCATAACAGTGTTATCAGTAAGTGTTCTATAAATTCTCCAGTGCTAAGAGTTATTACTTTTCTGAGCCTGAAAATCATCATCAGTGCCTCACCTCATCCTCAGCGTCATCATCCAGCATAATAACATCGTCCATTGCGTCCTCCATTTGAACATCAGGTATCGCCGCATTCTGCAGCAATGTAGTGGGATCTATCTGTATATGATGTGCCGGGGTGGGGAAAAATCTGGCAGTGATCACTTCAATCTCCTCCAGTGTACGGTTGTGAATATTCCTCTTATGACACGCCTTTGCGTCTAACTCCAATGTACACACGTAGACCTACAAAAAAATTACTATTACTAAGTTCTGATTAGACTAACAGAAATAACAAAGTTTACAGAGTTTTATCAAACCTGGAATCCCTGTTGCCTGGCAAAGTTCCAAATATCAGCGTAAGATTTGAGCTGATCATTGACAGCGTCATATATTAGGAAATTGAAGTATCCATCAGTGAGGCTCCGTTTAAATGCTCTCTTAAGGCAGGTTACGTATACCTCTTCGGATTTTTCATCATACTCATATTTGAGAGTGGGTTTCTTCACCTGGTTTTAAAACAAAGAATACAGAATATGAAATAAGGATAGAATGTGATACTGCTGAGTGAATGGACAGAATTAAATTCAGTTTTATTCAACCTAATTATTATGTTTAAATTAAAATTATGTACGAGTATATGTCGGAAAGTACAATTTTAGATCACAGGAAAAAGGACATGTTTTACAAATATAGGTAAGTAGCTGACATTTGTATGTATACCCCATTTGTAACAGATTTTAGGAGGTGATGTGACACTAAAGAAAAGTTAAATAGATTAATCATGAACGAGGTAAATACTGAAATATTTACCATTTTTCCTGTAGCTGGATCTTTCTCCTCAACCTCACCTTCCTGCATAAAGTAGTCATCTATAGACATAATTCTAGCTGTAGAACCAAATTCTGCTTCCTTATCTCTTATTAACTTTGCTAAATATGATTTTCCACTACCGGGCAGTCCTGAAAAAATATTTAGAATTATGTGACATTTTAGGGGATAGAATTTACAGCAGATTATATTTTATAGATTATGCGAGTGCAACTCAACTGTAGACATTTTTTAGACAAAGAAAAGCTTACCTCTAAGTATAATAACTATCTTGTCTGGCCGCATTTCACGCCCTGGCGGCTCTAGTATATCATCAATCATCACTACATGTCTAGGTGCAGGAGTATCTGCTGCTTCACTCTTCACCACACTTGTAGCGCTTGTTTCGCTTTCCCTACTTTTCCCTCGTTTACGCGATTCCCTATCGTGGCTTATACTTCGTTTTCTACTATCATCCCTTTTGTAAGAATCCCGTCGGCTATCTTCTCTTCTATGATCATCCCTCCTGAGGTCATCTCTTCTAGAATCCCCTTTTCTCAAGTCGTCACCCCTTCTAATGTCTTCCGCTCTTCTAAAGTCCTCCCCTCTTCTAAAGTCATCCCCTCTTCTAAAGTCTTCCCCTCTTCTAAACTCCTCTTCTCTTCTAAAGTCTTCGCCTCTTCTTAAGTCTTCGCTTCTTCTAAAGTCCTCTCCTCTTCTAAATTCTTCCCCTCTTTCTGTCATCCCGCCTGGTTCCAAATAAATCATCTCTTGCTTCCCTATGGTCTATCCCTGTGATAGTCGCGATCTCTATCTCTGTCTTCTCGTCGATGTCTATCTCTGTCATCGTACCTATCATCCGGCCTGCGCCGATCATCGTAAGGATCTCTGGGTGGGCCTCTTTGACGAAACTCTTCAAGAGGATAACTTCTACCATGTTCCCAGGCAGGTCTATCAAATTGGGCTCTGTGATTATTTTCTTGTTCTAGTTCAGGGAATAAGCCATCAACTTCTTTATCAAAATCTTTTTTCTTGGTACCCTCATCTTTAGATGTATGGTTGTAGTCGAACATATGAACAGGTTCTATAAAATCACGTGCTAAAAAAGAATAATCACAATATTAAAAAATATGAAATGTAAATAGGTACATACTATAAATGATCCAACTAAAATGTAAAGCAGTAAATAATCATATACATTGCTTGAGATATAGAGCTAAAATGAACAACAACTAGTATCCTATAATTTCAAAACTGTTCATCATACAGTGTGCCTAGCACTAAAATTACAGCATTAAAATTGTAGTACATAGGCTAAATAGTAACCAAATAACCCCTAATTACAGTAATTAATTTCACCCAAAACTCAGCTAAAACTGTAATGTAAAAGCTGTGCAAAGACTTAATGTACATTATATACAAATATATAGCATGTAGTAGTCACCAGAATGAGTTAAGACTATCTTGTAGTAGACTATTAGGGCTTAATAGTCTACTTTAATTTTAATTGTGGGCCGAACCACATATCCGCGTTGTGGCACCGCGACGCTAAAATCGGCAATTTGCGTTGCGGCGTTGCGGCGGCGCCGCGAAAAAGAGCGTTTTACTGTTGTACGGTAGGCTAACCATGATTTTGGAGTGTGGATAGATGTCTCTCTGCCTTTGTAAAGATAATTGTTTGATGATTGATTTATCATAATCATAAATGATTTCACAAAAGCTTTTCCATGCCTCGTTTTATAAATTTGTCTTTAGTTATAAGTTTCGTCACTAGAATCCCACAAGCGTTCTTGTTTTAAAAATAATAATAAATAAAAAAATAAAAAAAGTTATAAATATATCGACATCAACGTGAGACATTCTTGATTTAAAGTAACTATACAGGGTTATTTTTGGTCGTCAACGTTCCCGAAATATGGAATTTCCTCATCATCACGATCATTTTTCTCCAGGAAGCATACCTGGGAAGTGTCTGGTTTCCAAAATATAAGGGTCCAAAGTTGAGTAAATAGACTGCATTTTTCTGCATAAATGCACATTGACGCGTGAAGCAAGATTTTTTCACGAGAAATAATTAATATCTGTTTATGAAAAAATGAGCATAAACACTAGACACTATAAATTTCGCCCGATAAATTTTTAAAAAAAAATTAAAAAAATTACATTGTTTCCCAGCATTTTTTTTGGCATAAACTTACATTATTTGATGTATAGAGTACGTACCCTTCGTTAAGGGTGGCAACGAAAAAACACCCTGTATTCTTTGATATACATACATTAAGGCCATCGAGTTTCCAACATTTTCTTTAAATTAAGTTTTATTAGATTCAGTGAATCATTGTCACCAAGTATGGCGTTACAACGCTGAAATACGCGTCGCATTGCGGCGCCGCGCTGCTAGAATCGGCAGTGACGTTTGTTTAGTACCACCTAGCAGATATTTAAATGCGTACTGCGGCCAGCCGGTCGCAAGTCTTAAAATTTTGGTTAACGTACGTACCTACCCAACCAATATGTTAAATCAAATTTAATTCAAATGCGTTAATTTTTAAAAAGTTATGTGTATTCAGAGCTATTTTACCTTTTCAGCTTGATAAACTTACGCTTAATACATCGAAATCGCATCCACTAGAAAATTAAAGACCGTTATTCCATTCTCGAAAATGATTGATGATTGACCTATCGAACAAGAACACTTAGGTTTTGGTAAGATTGCCGAAGTTCCTTTATTACGCCAAAATTGTGGCTATGGACAGCCCCTGCTCATACGTAAAGCTTGACATCGTAATAGATTGCAGCTCATGAACCACTTTTTTTCCTTGGGGTCATTGAGCAAAAAGTTTAGAAGTAAACTTATGATCAGACTGGTAACTATGTATAATAAGAACTAGAAAAGAAAAAATATGTTAGTGTAAAATAAATAAAATAAATTTGTAAAACAAATTGTAATAGGAATTTTAGAACACATCCAGAGAAAAAATTACCTTTCAATCGGAGTGGCTTGTGATCATATTCCACAATAATTGAAGGAGTAAATAGGGGTTCCTCAACCCATGCTCTCTCGGCTTAGGTGCTTTCGGAGGCTTTGAAGTAGTACATTTAAAATTTCGTCTACATTTGCGTATGTCCGGGACCATGTACTAACACTAGTTACAACGCTGAAATCTCTTGCCGCAGAATAGTGACTCATGCAGATAGCGTGCGGCGCCGGTCAAGTCTTGTTATACCCTATATCAGCGGTATGGTTTCATTAGGTTAATTAATAAAAATTTGAGACATAACAAAACTTAGGTAAGTATAGCATGCAGGTGGACCTGGAACTAGTATAATAAGTGGCAAATGTTTTGATTGGCAAAACAATAATTGGGAGGGGTGCTGTCATTGCTAGTATGTCTATAACTATTATCTTGATCCATATCTAATGGCCGGTTAAGATGAGGTGGACCATGTTTTGATTGGCCTTGATTAGTGCAATGTTTGACTTAAACTGAGGTCTTCCACCCGAATTTGAATTTGGATCACCAAACTGTCTATCTCCATATTGTCCACCTGTAGCTGTAGGTTGCCTATTAACAATTTGGTCATTAAATTTAAGATCAAGAAGTCTTGGAGGTGCATTTGTGTTTTGATTATTAAAGTTTGATGATCCTTGTCTTGGAGGCATATTTTGATATGGAGGTTGAATTGGTTTAGGTGGCATGTTCTGATTATTTCCATATTGAGAATTATCATTGTAATAATCTTGTGAGTTATTATAGTATTGATTTTGAAATTGATCAGATGGCTCCTGCACTTGGCTCTGTCTATTGTTATATGGTTGCTGCCTGTTTCCATAGTGCTGCTGATTTTCCTGACTTTGTTGTCTATTATCCCATTGGTTATTTGGGGCATTTTTCTGTGGAGGATTTCTATTTGGCTCATTTTGTCCAACTCTCACCATAGAAAGTATATTCATAATTTTTTCATCACCAAGTATATTACTGATTCCCTTTGAAATAGTGGAATAATCAGGGCCTTGGGGAAATTTAGGATGCTCAGCATTATTTTGGTCTTCAGTTATATCTATGACTTCTTGCTGGGGAAGAGAAGGATTATCAGATGGCACTAAATCCAATCCTGGAATTTCTTTAGTAGATGCACTAGTAGGTAGGAAGTTGGTGGAATTTAATGGCTCCATTTGACTAGGATACATATTTGTAGCATCATTATTAAGAGCATCATACTTGTTGACTGGTTGGCTTGTGTCAATACTAATATTATTTTTATTGTTATAGCCTTGACCATGCTGCCTGTTATTAAATTGTTGGTATTGAGAGTTGTTCTCAGAATAAGATATAGGTGGTTTATTGTAACTCTGGGATGGAGGTTTATGTTGGTTTAGAGTAGCATTTGTTGGAATTGTTGTGATTGTTGGTATTCTAGTATTTGCAGATGTCATAGCGGAATTACTCGCAATAGTAGCAGAGGTTTTATTATCAGTATTAGGACCTAAATTATTGGCACTTTTGTTAGCTAATTTGAGGTCTCTCTTTAATTTCATTTGTTTTCTCCTCTCCATCAACTGATCTCTACATGTCTTAAACCTTTCTTCATACTCCATATAAGATCGTTTGTCAGGATGATTCACATTATCTTTCCTCCACTTCTCAATTTCCTCCTCCCACTTCTTAAATTGTATGTCAAATAGAATTTCCTCCTCACTTAGCTCATCCTTCTCATCAGCTTTACCTTTGGCTGGAACTGTGGATGTATTGTTATTAAAGGAATTAGGCTGGTGAGCCCGAGTTTGATTGTTACCTTGTTGATTTACATAATTATAGTTTCCGTAGTTGTCATTACTTGGGTCGCCTTTTGGGGGTGCTGGTACTGGTGCAGGCACTGGTGTTCGTGGAGCATACGCGGGTGTATGCGAGGCTTGCACAGGAGCACGCGCGATTGTGTGCGCAGCCTGCACAGGGGCGGGCGGTGGTGGCTGTTTGGCCTGAGACTGTCCATACAGCGGCTGGTTATTTTCATGCGGCAGAGGTGGCGGTGGATGGTCCGGAGGCGGCGGTGCCGGTGGCACAGCTGCATTAGCCGGAGGCAGGGGTGGCATGCCGGCCATGCCAACCATTTGCATGGCTTGCATTTGTTGTGCATACTGGGAAAAATGAAATTTAAATATCACCTTTAGAACACAACTTTGGAGAGACTTTATTAAGTCGTAATATCATTAATGAATTCCCAACAAAACACCTGATAGGCTGATACCCACCTCGTCACCGTATTGATTCGGCCACTGACCATACTGCTGTTGCCATTGAGCCCATTGCCAATTTTGTTGCTGTTGCATTACAGACCACTGTTCTTGAGTATAAGATCCCATACTATTAGCATTCGCCACTATAGGTACGCCCGAGTTCCATTGACCCGAGGTTGGCATTGACCACGCCATATTTCGAAAAATTTCTATAGATTGGTCTATTAATAAATTTAAGAACAAATCATTTGATAAAGTATTCTTAACATGGATTAGTTATTAAAAATTCCAAATATCTTTTGGCTTCATCTTAAATAAACCAAGCAAATATTAAAATCAAAAAATGTCGGCCATTTTGATTGCGCCGTATATGTTTTTTTATCATCGAAGTTGCATGCATGGAATTTCCCTCTCCCTATGAAATAGTGATGTATACAGTCGATTGTCTCGATTACAATTTAATATTCGAATTGAGTATGTACTAATACGTCTAAAAATTTTAAGAATGAATCCTAAAAATATTTTCATAAGTTTTGAGAAAAATGCGCTGTCCATCAGAATCAAGATCTGTCAGCCAAGTATTTTAACAAATCAAAATAATGGTTTGTTTTGTTAGTTTAATATATTGCCAATGCCGAAGTTAGTCTTGTATAATATTTTTTAACTAATGTAAAAGAAAAAGGAATCTACCTATACTATACACTGGCTGTGTAAGCCATAATTTCAGTAAATTTTGATATCGAAAATGTTTTTAATGTCGGATAAAATAAGCAAATAGCAATTATTCAACTCAAGTTTTATTATTTAGCTTAACTGCCTATTCAGCCATACGCAAATAAAATCCCATCACAAATATACTAGCTCTTAAATCGATTCTTTTTAGTACCTAAAGAAAACATGAACCCTATGTAGAAATTATGGAACCTACACCACAACACACTGTAGAAGTGGTATTAATGTTCTTACCACAAATAGAAATAACTGTAAGATAATAAAAAAATATTGGTCAAAGTCCTACGTCGACAGAGGTGGCGAGGGTGGGACCTTTTTTATTATCTTGACTTATCAAAATCTTCAACCAGGAAAATCAATATTGTAGGGATCCCGGCATGGATAAATTTCAGCCAATGGGTACTACAGCAGAAACAAAACAAGCGTGGGCTCAAATTCAGGCCTTAGCCTAACAGTAGGACACGGTTAAGGCTATTAAAAATAATAATAAGCTTGTGGCGAGTTGTTGGGAGGTAGCGTTCCCATGGACCTGAAGTGCTCCCGGGGGAAGACCCTGTTCCTCCACTCCGGCGCCGGAATGAGGTCTGTCTTGCTTTCGCTTCTGGGCAGAGTGGATTCGCGAGAGCTACTCACTACTGACAACACGAGGGTGGACGTGCCCGTCCGTAAATGGCGAGTAAGACTTTGCACGTGGCGGGGACCATCGCCGGATGTATCATATTGTGCGCATGGTGATGGTATCCGCCATGTGTATCCCACACCTGTAGTACCGATAATTCCGAAGGACAAACAAAATAATAATAATGCTAACGTAAATGCATTCAGCATACTGGGTATAAAAAGACAACTTTGTTCTTTTAATACCTCGTATTCTGTGTAACATCACGATCATTTTTTTCTATGGAAGCATCCTTGGGAAACTACGGGTTTATGACATTGAGTTCAAGATATGCGATAACTGAGGTCCACGCTTGTTTCTATGTGTAACTCGTGACTACGACTTTAATTTTCTTTCGTGTGTTTGTCATTTTTTTTGATTTATACAAAAATAAGTGTAATTTGGACAGTAATATCTATACTAATCTGAAGAGTTTGGTTGTTGTTTGTTGAACGCGCTAATCTCAGGAACTGTCTGATTTGATCGGTTAACAAACATTTTCACGAGGACGAAGTTTCAAAGATACCATGTCAAAATGTCATTCTTGTATAATGTTAGTTTTGTAGGCACATTTGTACTTTGGTACGCATCAAACGAATATAATGTTAGTTTTGTAGGCACATTGCTTTGCGCAATAAAATGACAGGATTTTTTTATAATTTTTTGTCGTTTCTCAGGGTTGGTGCCATAGAAGAAAATGATCGTAACCTTACAAAGAATAATAATAATATTAAAAAAACATTGTTGTCTTTTTACACCCTGTATACAGAAATTCATGGAACACGTGATATTTTTTGCTTTTTTATCAGTGACATCTTTATTTACACTTTTAATTTTTGTAAACTCAGCAGATTAGCTTCCCATTCCTAATGTTTTAGGTTGGTAAGTCTATTCCGTTTTACATATCAGGTATATATCAGTATATAGCTACAACTTCATATGTAGGAACAGCTGTTTTCGTAAAAAAAATTTACTCCCGTTGGTCCCCTTCCCGTGGGAATTTCGGGAAATCTGTTCTTAGAGCTTCCTCGTAGTCCATAATCCGATTCATACAAATAGCGGTTGTCGTAAAAATTTGAAATTCCCGTAAATCCCCTTCCCGTGGGAATTTTGGTAAATCCGTTCCAAGTGCTTCCCGTGGTCCCTAATGAACATACAGGGTGTTTTTTCGTTGTCAGCCTTAACTAAGGGTATGTTCTCTACAGTATGTAACAAAAAGGGTAGGTTAAGCGAAAAGCTATGTAAATAGCCCACTGTAGAGAACCTATGCACAAAATTTAAGACCCGAAATCACATGTTTATTTTTCCCGATAGTATGGAGAATTTTTAAATATCTCATGAATTAATTAGGAAATACAAAGATATAGCAGATACCTATTGCTTGCATCTCTGCTAAATTAAAGGTATCTATACTCTACAAAGAGACAAAACAAAAATGATGACTAACTCCACAGAGTTAGACATAGAAATGGATGGACGTAAATTTGAGTATGTAGAGGAGTATGTCTATTTGGGACAAATTATAGCCCCCAGTGATCTAATGTCAAAGGAAATAAATAAGAGAATAGCTAGTGGCTGGAGAAAATATTGGTCTCTAAAAGAAATAATGAAGAGTAAGGAATTAAACATACATCAAAAAGAAAACCTTCAACACTTGCATACTTTCTTGCATAACATATGGATGTGAGACCTGGTCGCTTACCGAAAAACATAGGGAACAACTTGCAAAATGTCAACGTGCAATGGAGAGAAGTATGTTAGGTCTAAGACTCGGCGATAAAATTCCAAATGCAGAAATTAGAAAAAGAACGAAAGTGATTGACATACTCACCCGCATTGATCACCAAAAATGGAGTTGAACTGGACACATGCTGCGTTGCAAAACTGAAAAGTGGAGTCAGAGAGTCACTCTATGGTACCCAAGAGATGGTCACAGAAAGCAGGGACGTCCAGCACGGAGATGGGAAGATGAAATCCGCTTGACTTTGGGGCCTTATTGGACAAGGGTTGCTGCTGATAGAGCTCAATGGTGAGAGTTGGAGGAGGCCTACGCCGAAAGCCACATCAAACTAAGAGACATACTATAATGGGGAAGGCATGAAAATAATATGGACAGATATAATTTAAAAAATATATATATTTATAACTGACTTATATACCTATACATTACAATTTTAATATGAATTTATAATAATTTGATTGCAATCCTAATATGAATTTTACTTGTAATTTTGTTTGAAATAAATGGCTATTTTATTTTATACTCTACTACACGAGGGTTAATAGTTATAAGTATCTGTAGGATTTAATAATATGGGATGGGATGAAAGGCATATACAGAAGTACCTACGAAGAAGTACATAGACTACATTCTGTAGTTTACGCATATGAAGTCACGGGCAACTGTAGTCATTCATAAATTTAAGTTGGTTAGAAAAAATTAAGTGGGTATCATCTCGTATTAAGATTATAATCTAATACTATTAACCCCATGAAGCAAAATCCAAATACATTTAACCAAAACTTAAAATCTATGGAGAGTGACAGGCGTTGGTAAGATTACTTGCTAGTCTTTAACCTACTCGTATGCTACACCGTCTTTAGAAATCCGACCGGATGATTTATTGTCGGCTGCACACAGTCTAGGTGAGTAGCCGGCTTTAGTCGTCAGTGCACAGGTGCACAGTCTATTCACGGAACTATTACAATATCCTTCGAGCTGGGAGAGGTGACGTGGGGGGGATTAGGGTAGGTGATGGGTGATGCGCTCACACCATTTATTTTTTTACTGTTATTTTAACTTGTTCGAAAATAACTTGTCATTTGGCGGCTACTAGTGCTTGGGATGTAACTGACAGTGTGCACGGCTCTTTGTAATAAATTTATGTTGTACTTTTTTAATGCTTTTCACTGTCTTTGTTTCTATCTAAGGTTTCTACTCTGTTTGACTTGTTTCTTTGTTGGTATCTGTGTATTTTATTTTATACTATTATACATATTTTAAAATAAAATAAATAAGTAACATAAAATGAAAACATCTAAATATCCGCGCCAGAAATAATATCACTTGAAAACAGGCTGCATGAATATTATTTTCTTTGCCTTTTCTTTACAAAAGCGCAGATAATTTTGCACAATTTTATTTGTATTTGTTGTAGACTTCCGAGCTTCTTACAAAATATGTCTTCCAAATATTTTAACCCGAAGGAAAGGCAAGGGGAACTAACAGCATAGGTTTAGTTAGTAAATTATGTGAATGAATGACAATGATGATGAGTGGAAACGTTCGAAATCGTTTCAAGAACGAGTTTAGTAATTATTATCAAAATCAAAAATATGCGTACATGAAACAACTTACATGAGCCCATGATCGTATTCCGTAAAGTTTTACTCAGCTTACCTGCAATGATGACTATTCACATAACAAGTAACAAGTATTACTTATTAAAAAAACACCACTTTGACGGCCATCTACAAATGCAAATTTTGCCATCTACAAAATATTACAGAGCTTCCAGCTTCCTATGAAATATTTTAACGTAAGCTAGGTGTCGTAGGTATACCGAAATATTACACCCGAAAAGTACATTCCAGCTTTCATATGTATGCCGCCGAAAGAAAATTATGTCTTCCAAAAACTTTGAAGTGATCAAATGTAAGCTATGTCGTATATACCGAAATGAGTACTTTGCGGATATTTCTTTTGAAGTCATCAAATGTTTTGATATGAGAGCTATATTTCCATGTAGAACGCTGGGTACTTAGACAATGCAACATTGTTTAGCATCGACGTTTGTTGTCGCAGCACTTCGATTAATAGAGTTTGGGATTCATCACGCGACTTGAAAAACGCGCGAAAATGGAGGCTTCTTATCGGAATAAACGTATCGGCAACGAACCCTTCATCTGAGAACGAACCTCTACAGCTCTATAGTTATTCTCCTCTATGCTCTACAGATTCAATAAAGATTTCTTGTATATTATGCCTGGATGTCACACTTTGTATTGCATGCACTAATAGTACACTAATAGTGTTGCTCCCTTCGTAAAAAAAATTAATAAAACACAAATACCCCTCAAATCCCACAGCCGCCGTTCCTATATTGAACGGAGTTTACTTTACTACTCAGTTAAAAATTAATTTATATGAAATCATGACAAAGAAATTAGGATAAGTAGACCTAAACTAGATATTATATATTTTAAGCGAAGTTCTAAATCTCTGCCAGTATAATGGAATTTAAAAAAGATCCAATAATATTCATTTATCATGAAAGACGAAAGTAAATCACTTCATGCAGCCATTACAATATTTCCTGCAGTTAAAAAAGCAGATATTTACTTGTGTTCTTTTATTACTTTATATATTTCTATTATTGTGTTATTATTTTAAATTATTTCTACCTTCATAATGAATGAAATTAATTCTATAATATATCGACTAATTTTTATCGATACTTTCTATTGCTTCTCGACAGCGTCCCGTAACAACACCGCACTTCACTAGTTCACTCAGATTTTGAAGCGACGCCATTTTTGTGTTATGTCCATACTTGTTGTCATAACTGTTCGAAATAAATTAATTTTCATGGTGTGAAATTAATATAAAAGTTATTATTAAGTTTAAATAAGTGTTAATACTCAGTTTGCAATAATTAAGATATCAGTTAAAGTGTTTCTTCTGTATAATACAAATATTTATTCTGCGCGGGAAATGTGGCTACCTAGCGTTACTAGGTTTTGATGTGAAGCTTATCTTTAGAACTTGGTGTGCTCAGTGGTGTGGTATTAATTTGTTGCAATGATTCCTACAAAAAGTAGAAGATTTAGGGGGCAAAAGTTGCCAAAAAGCATTGAACGTTTATACAAACAAACGAATTGTCGTGAATTATCTATTGCAGTAACGCGTATGGACTTTGCCAAAATTTTAGGTAAATTTACCAAAGTGAAAATACAATATGAAGTCAGTACTTCTCCTAAAGGAAAAGCATCTCTACAGCAACATCCACCGAGCCCCAAACCTCGATTAAGAAGTAATGAGAATGGAATGGTTCTTATACACAGAAACGCATATAATGAGCACCCAGTTAAAGAGGTTTTAGCTAAGAAATCCAAGAATAACACCCCTAAATCTCCTTCACGACGGGTAAACAACATATTAAAAGAAAATAATAGAATTAAGAAAACTCCTATTGCCCCTAGGGATAAAGTAATTACAAATCGTAACAGAAAACAATTGAGTTCTCACTTGAAACAGTATGGTTTATTATTTTCTAAACCTACTTTTAATAATTGTCAGGAAAAAAAACTGAAAACAACTTTAACTGATCTTTTACCACAGATTACAAAAGAAATTCTGCCAAACAGTGAGTGGTGTATAGAATATTTTCCCAAAAATTCTGAACCTAAGGATGACAAAGTATATGATAGGATTGCAGCAGAATTAGAAGATATTATGTGTAACAAAAAATCTGCATTAGTTACGGACAATACAAGTACAGAAAATAAAGTAGATGATTTTCCATCCATTATGGATATTTTAAATGACAGCACAACGGAATCAAATAAACCAAGTAAAGAAAATAACCCTTCAGAAGTCAAATCCTCATTGGAATCAAGTGATGTTGAAGCTATGCTTCTGGGAAAGCCTAATGCAGATAGTAAAAATGAAGAACCAATGGAAGTTGACAGTAATGATAACCCAGTTATAAGTACATTTGATTTGGGTCAAACTAAACCTCTCCAGGATATTCACAAAGTTGAAGATTCCAGTAAAATAATTGATAGTGAAATGGAGAACCCTCATAGCCCTTCAATTCTTGATGATGCATTGCAACAAGGCATTGAAGAGCATATACCTGTCTATTCTGCGGCTGATAAAGCTGACTGTAAAGAAACCAAAGAAGTCAGTGATACTAAAACAGAACAGCAAGATAAAGCTCCCATATTAAAATCTGAGAAAGTAACCCATGTTCTATTTAAGTGTACAAAGAATAATACATGTTTAAAATCAGTGATGTGCCCTAAGAATCTTAAGTACAGTATTGAATTAAACAGTAAAACAGTTGAATTCCTAGGAGCTCCTAAATTTATTGAAACTTTGGAAGATTTGAAAGTTTTGTTACAAATTGTTAATGAAAGTGAAATAAACAGTCTGCATGTTTTGCATTAAAAATGCATTTGTTTTGTCATTATTAAATTTCTTCTTGAATTTTAGTTATACTATTGCTATTGACATGAAATCTCTTTTGTATAAAATTACTTCTATCTAACTTAAAAAAGACAGTATCAATTGAATTTCTTGTAAATATTTATGCCATACCTTGGGGTAGTACTAAATTTCAGGGTCATTGACAATTATATACTGTAAATAAAAATATGAATAACAAAGAACATATGTATTTTTTATTAATACAAAAATATTAAATATCATTCTGTAGTACCAACACTGAACTAGCTTAAGTACCATGTATTGCAACACCTTATATTAAATTTTATTTGTTATTTTAAATAAATAAACAACTGTATGGTTATGCTATACAATCTTCCATTTAGTGTACAGATTTCACAGTATGTGTAGTTTTTAAAAAGAGGAAAATATTGCAGAAAACAAATACCGAAGGCCTTATAAAGTAATGAACACCCATTGTAAACTTTAGTTACATAAGTACAGAGTAGTATGAATCATGTAATGTAAGTGATATTTCTAGATGTTTAATTTGCAGAAATAATAATATTTAAAATATGTATCTAGTTATACAAGATTGTATTAAGTTAAATAGATACTTAAAAGTAATTTGTGTTTAGGCCTACTAAGTTTTCTTTAAATACACACACTACACCTTGATGGTCATTATGTAGTTTTCATTTTTTTCCACACAATTCTAAGTATTTATATTTTTTTGTAAATGCATCATATTTATTAGGGTAACTAGTTTGTGTGCCCTCTTTTGTAACAGAAATTGTAGCCACATCACATGCAGCACCAATTACTTGATGCAGTGGTTGATCCCTATGTAATGCCAGGAATGTGGCTAATGCTCCTACAAAAACGTCACCAGCACCCTGAAAATAATTTAACTTATAGTATAGTAAATTCAATCAATACTGTTTGCTTATTGTTGATTGCACCATGATGTTAGTTACGAGCAATTATCCAATTATCCGAATTAATCCGGGACATTCGACAAATATTCAATCTGTCGATAAATTGCCATGGAGAGAATAAAAGCTACTGATATTGATATTGCACTATTTTTTTATTGCACTTATTGAATTAAATGAAAGAAACATGAAATTTTCACATGAATTTTATATCATTAGTCACAAGTTAAGACAAGTCAACTTTGACGCGCAAACACTTTCATAATAGCGCACAGATGGACAATTTTTTGTGATTCGGATAATATCGAAGATTCGGATAGTCGGACTAAAGTACTGTATCCTCTAATCACACGACCATCTAACATGCACTGTAACTAAATGAATACTTTCTATTAGACCAATTCATGATGATGCAATTATTCTTTATTGTACACCAACAATTTGAAACTTTCTATTAGACCAATATTATGATGCACTTTATACACCAACAATTTGATACAGAAATAATTGACATAGGTAATATACAAAGTTGTGGCTCTCTCATAGAAATTTCCTTCAGCAAATCATTTGGGATATGAACTTTTATTGATTTGATAAGAAATTATGTTACTTTGAATTAGCCCCATATTAGAGTAGGTACTTTTATCCAATAAGAACTTACAGTGGTATCTATGGGTGTAACTTGCTCACATAATACATGTATTGGACATTTATGTTTTTTGGAAGAATAAACAGCTCCTTTATCACCAAGGGTAATGATTGCAGTTTCACATCCCATTTCCAGTAACCTTTTTAATGCAAGTGGAGCATTTCTGGAAAAAGGTTCATAAAATGCACTACTTATGTATATGAACTTACATTAACCACGTGAATAGTAATAATTACTTACTTAATATCTACTGTTAAATTAGTAAGTAAGGATGCTTCTGGTTCATTGACACACAATATGGTGCAATATGGCAAGATTTCGTGTATGTCAGACCTGGCTGGTGCAGCATTTAATAAACGAATCTGGAAATGAAATTTTTTGATAATAAAGCTGCATTAAAAATAACTAAAGTACTTAATATTAATTTCAAATGTCAACTTACACCCTTATTTAATTTGAATGCTTCTAATGTGGTCTCATATGGAGTTTCTAGTTGACCAATGAGAACGTCTGCATTTTTTATTAAATCTATAGATTCTTTAACATCATTTACACTTAAAGTATTATTAGCTCCTGGTACAATCACTATATGATTTTGTCCATTATCAGCCACAGATATTTGAGCTATACCAGTTGTGACTCCTGATGTAATTTTGGCATGAGATACATCTATACCAATTTCATTTAGATATTTCTTATATTCTAGTCCCCATTGATCATCACCTAGCTGAAATTAGTAAAGTTATAAATTAGCGATTTGATACTCAGGTAGATATAATGTGAACTAATCTTAGAATAAGGCCAACATGCTCTAAGATTTATGGCAACTAATGATTTTTTATTTAGGTACTTACTGGATACCTACCAAGTGAGACAATAAATACCTACTTATAAAACGAAAACCCCAAATGAGTACCAGAATAAACAAGATCTTTAATTTGGTGGAATGCCCCACATTCTTAATTGAATGCTTATTTGAATTGGATAGTTAATCTTAGCTGGTAGGTCTTACTTTACAAATCATATAAGCATTTCCTCCAAGTTTAGCTGCTGCTACACATTGATTAGCACCCTTGCCTCCATGACTAGTTGTAAACTTTGTACCTATAAGAGTTTCTCCAGGAACAGGCAGGCATGGAGCGTATCTAATAATTACAACAGGATGGAATTAAAATATCTTCCCAAGTGTGCAAACAAAAGGTTCTAAATGCAAGTGATAATCTTATTATTCTAAACAAAAATTATGCAATAACTTTATAAAATTTTCTGTAAATGGATAGAACTGGGTAAATAAACAAGATCAACTTACGTTGTGAAGTCCACACTGCATGATCCAATGACTACAATTTTTGCCATTTTTGATAATCAACCTACCCTACCTATTAGTATTCAGGTAGATGAATTTTGAGTAGGTATAGGTATGTGTAAAGTTAAGAAAACTGCACTTCATTCAATGTCTGGATGTCTGTAACAAGAAAAACACAGTTAGGTATCTACTGTAGATAACACAAAAGTTTGTTTTCTACGCAATATCCATCTCTACTTCTATTATCTTTACTTAGTTTGTGGCAATCTTAGACTTAAGTAATTTATAGACGGCGGGAGCTATGCTTGTGAAAATCAAAAATTATTTGTAAATGGCCATGTGTCCGTACTGGTAATAAGTTATATTTTGATTACCTAGCGTGTGCATGGTTTTAGCAAAGCCGAGTAAACGGTCTGCAATAATTTTTCAGGACTTTCCATTCATTCATGATACATTTACTAAAGATAGATGGGCTTATTCCCCTTGCCTTTCCTTCGGGACTAAAAAAAAAAAAAAAAAAATAAGCCGTGAAGAAAAACGTCCAACTTTTTTGCAAGCGTGACGGCACCATAGAAATATATACAAGCTGGAACAGCGCTTCTTACTAAAAACTGCCTCCCGAAAATTTGACCGATTTGACCTTGAAAAACTAAACGGGAAAAAAAGTAGAGCGTACTCACAATTAAATTTTAATGGACATTTGTTCATTTAATGACATTTCTACCATGAACAACCCAAGTAACACAGGAAGCATTTTAACAAACGGTAAATTAACTTATGTAGAACTTAAGGTTCGTAGACTAATACAGGACGTAATACAGCTTTGGGCTGTTTTTAGTGCCCTTCATTATTTAATAGCACTTTTAACTAGTAATTAAATGCTTAGTATTGCTGAGTAGCATAAAAGTAAATCAATGTAATGCTTGCATTTTTGAAGGTCAACTGAGTTCTGCTAAACAGAACTTTACTTTAGTGTTTTATTTAGATTAAAGGGATTTAACAACTAAATAACCATTAAAATATCTTTTATTTTATTTGCTCAAGTTTTTCCATCACCCTTTTAAGTTGAGCATAAGAACGATATATGTTTTTGTAGTAAACGACAAATGTTTTCTGTTCTATCTGCCAGTAATTCATCCAGTGATATAATATTTCGGTAACTGTAACGTTACTATAATCCATACACGGGTTCCCTTGATTTTCTTGATTGATTATCTGAAATTTTAGTAATTTTATAATACCTATGCTAACTAGTGATTACAAAATGTGACAGTGATACAGTGAATGGCACCACCAAGCTAGGCGTTTAAACCTTTTCTGGGTCCACTCAAAGATACGCAGAGAAAATTATCACACATACACATACTTTCACATTTATAACGTTATCCATATCACAATAGCTATTCGTATAACATTTTAAAATAAACTCATTGTAGGGTCGGAACGTTTTGTTATAGAAAAGTATGTGCACCCTACTCAAAAATACACAATACACAGAAAATGTTTAGTCACTTCAGAACCAAATATTGGGATTGTGAGGGTAAGCAACTAACTAAATAACGTTTTGTGACAAATATTTAAAAAATCAAGAGTGAATATTGCCTAAAATTTGCCGTTTGAGTTTTTGCCTAGGGCCATAGTTTGGAAATTAAATTTTGTACTTACGAGTGAAATATTAAGTTGCATCCTGGACGCCACTCGCTTCTGCAACCACGAACATACATTTCACTACCATATTTATATCAATACCACCAAAATATCTCATTTAGTCCACAGAAATATGCGAAGAGATTCAAACAAATCGACTTGACATGATTTGACAAAATTGTCATGTGCTACCCAGGGATACCATTACATAGCAACAGAACATACCTTAAAATACGGAATTTTTAGCTACCGCGAAGGTTTGTTTTACTATATTCTGTACACTTTATATTACAAATTACATTAAAAACATTTCATTACTCTATTAAAAATGTTAAACATTTTGAAAACGAATCCAAGTTTTTCATGATAATGTTATATTTATGCCTTTGTTAACGTCTTTACTTTGTAACGCGGCGTATTCCAAGGGATGAATTTGGGGTACGCCGGGCTACTCCCTATGACCCAGCCGGGGGGCTAGATTAGGGATTTCTTAGTGAACAGAGTTTGGGAGTCGGGATAGCGAGAGAAAACACACGATACACGTTCATTCACGTTTAATCTTACTTTAGTTAACGATCATTCAATACATGAGTTTACGTCAGTCACGGGACCTGACTATAGACGCGGTTTGTAACACTAGATATAGTTAACAGGCTGAAGGCCAGACTGGACAATGATTGCAGAAGGCAATCTACAGGTTGTAATTACTATCACTTATTGACATTCACTTATATTCACAAAAGGTACTACACATAACTTAGGGAAGTATAGGACTTCCCTCTGGGAACTAACTGGTGGGCTCGGTCGTGGGGCGAGCGGAATAACGGTACATTCGCGGCATGAACGCGAGTTGGAGGAGCGGTTACGGCGCGTGTATGAAACGTCCTGTCCACGGGCTAAGCCTGACGGTCAGAGATCCTGATACGAACTTTACCCAAATCAAAGGTTCAACTGACAGTCAGGCGGCGTGAACTCGGTTACTCCGAGGACGTGCAAAAATCGGGAATGCACCTCCGGCGTAGGTGACCCGTATCGCGAAACGTCCCGCACTAGTTGGATCTAATGGTTTCGGGGTCCTGACACGATCTTTACCCGAATCAAAGGTCCCTTTAACAACTAGACGACTAGGGCTTTGCACCTGGCAAATTAGGACGTGAGCATTCACCTCCGGTGGCCGACGCGGAACGTGCAGAGGGCACTAACCACCGAACATTCTGCGGGACTTTTCCAACTAGTTTTATTGCTTCGTTGGCGGCGGTCGGTAGCGGGAGGCGCTCGCGGGATGCGGGCGGGGCGCGCGGCGTGCGGGCGGTGCTGCGTCCCCTCAGGTCCCCTCGGTCGCAGCTGGCTGCCATCTCCCTTGTGATGTCGCTGGCGGCGGCGTCACAACTTACATTATAGGGTATTTTTTTGCTGTGTACGGGATCCCTTGTGGGAAAACAAGGGGGGGAGGCTGTCATTTTTTCATGTTTCAATTTCTTGTTCAGAGCTTGGAATCCATCATAAGAGGAGTTACCAAATCCCTGGACGGCACAGGGGTGCGTT